>JANCRA010000008.1:28514556-30914556 GCA_024362935.1 Setophaga petechia
TTGGTTTTTGGTTTTTTTTCAATTAGGCAGTAATCAGGAGTGAAAACATATGCCGATCTCACACAACAAATACAGTACTGTGAGCCATATTCTAACCTAGACTATAAACAATAATAGGGCAGAAAAACACATTTGTAAAGTGGAAAACTTACACTGGGCAAGAGGTACCTTTCCTAATTTTCGCTGCTCAAACAAAGCATGCAGACAGGCCTTCATGAGTCAGACATGGACTGACTCACTGAGATGATGAGCCCTGCAGTTTCAGTTAGTACAAAAAAGATAAACTTTATTGGGTGAGTTACATGAGCATTGTGTCCAGACTTAGGAACCTGTTTTTGCTCCACTAAATAGTCCCTGGGTGTAGACACTTTAGTCAGAGCACAAGTTTATGTTAACACCCATTTCACAACATTATACCTCTCCCCCTCCACCAGTGACAGTCAAAAAGCTGATCCTCTCTCTACCCAGATACTTTCAAAAGGGTCAAAAAAACCCTCCTGTTCACTTCCAAAACAGAAATTAGGATAAAACATTATTTAAAAGCTGCAGTCAGACAAGTCAGGTCGCTAATGGTCATGAGCCAAGTCATCCATATGGTAATGGAGGAAAGCTAATGAAGTTCCAAATGGCTTGGTGGCATAATATTCATAGCAGATGATCACAGAAAACAGACATCCTCCAGAAAGTTACAGGAAAAAATGAAGGCTTACTTAATGTTTTACTTAAGCAAAACCTATAAGTGAAGATATGAATTTGGAGAAAAGAAAGAAAACCTGAGAAGTCAGTATAAATTACATGTGTCAACCCAGAGTCACACCGTTTATTTTTACCTACCCAAATTTCGGCAACTAGCTCCAATTAGATGCCTGTAATCCCTCTTTAGTCAACAGGAGTGAGCCACAGTAATACTGGTTCCTGCTGGCAATGCTTATGACTTTCCATTTGCTATACAAGAAGACTCTCTACTAGTTTAAAATAGGTACTTTACCTTTCAACAGTTAGAATTAGATAACAAAGTAATAATGCAAAGGTCATGAGTCTCTGGCATTCTTTCCATGTATATTCATTTTACTGTATCTCAGGCTTATCCTTAGAAAAAATGTTAGTGCTTCCCTCTCAAAATATGAAAAAAAAAGAAAAAAAAGAAAAAAAAGAGGCTTTTACTGTGGAGGTTGCCCAAAAAATTCTCTCCCCAGACTGATATCATGGCAGACTTCTCTCCACTGAGCAGACACTGACAATGTGAAGTGTCATCCAAAAGTGACGGACAGTCAGTCAAAATCTTGGCCAGTGTAAGGAATACCTACCTGCTTAAATAACTGCACTTGCTGTCCCAAATTCAGTCATGCTTGCTAGCATAATATTTTCTATCCACTTTTTGACATATGCTAAACCCATCTACTCTCAGCTGGGAAGACAATAAGGAACAACTTCTTAATATGCTTCCAGGCTGTCTAGAGAAGCTTCTCCATCTGTCTGAACCTTTTTCAGAGAAATTTCAAGGAAGTAAACTTACAGTCTGTGCCCTGATACAGCAAGAAGTGACAACAAATCATCTGAGTGGCAGAAAACAAAGTTGAGGACCAGCAATTTCTGAAACTTCTCTCTACTGAAACTTGGTACTTCAAGTCCAATTGAGGCAGTGAAGAATGAAGCAGTCTTATGTAAGATACCTTCACCAATGCTTTCCTTTATTTGACTTTAGTTGGGAATGCAGTAGAAGCTCTCTAGCTTACTGCAACAAATCCAGGAGCTGGGTATAAAGCCCCATATTCTTGTATTAGTTCTAAAAGGCATGAACGTACATGCTTATTCTCCACTTCAGTCCTAACCTACTCCATCCAAAATCAACAGTTTTACTCTCTAATGTAGCTGAATCCAGGGCACATTAAAATGCTGGCATGGTTATAAGACCATTTTTAAATCACTGTAGAGATATCTTATCAAAAACTCACCGGAGAAAAACAGTCTCTGTCAAAGAAAGTGGCTAGTTTTGTCAGCACATAAAATACAAAAATACCACAGCATAACAATTGTAAACAAGATGTCCCAAAATCCTGACAGTATCTATCCCAGCAGACAGTGGTCATGTCTACATCAACAATTGAGGCAGCACTGCAGAGCAGACTGTAGAGTGAAAGAGTTTCTCCTGAGAACCTGACCTTCATACCACATTCATTTTAGGGAGAGTTATTTTGTCTTAACTTTAGTTGTGTCCCAAGGATCCAAGAGCTGTCAGTGACATGAACAGAGAGGGGCACTCTTTCCAGTCTTGTTTCATTTGAAAGGAAAGCAGTTTAAAAGAAGACACACTGACATTATTTCATAGTGTGAACCTCTCCTACTCATCTACATTTCCTACAAATTTCACTCATAATCCGACACGAAATACACATATGTGCGTATCCAGTCCTTCATCCCTACAGTTACAAGTTTCAGATGAGAGGAAATGAAGGCAAATGTGCCCAACACTCAGGTTACAAAAAAACAAAAAAAAAAAGGACATTCCTTTCTATTTGTAAATACTTCTACAAATATTATTTTTTCTTATAGAGGCTGTACAGGTAATGCTATTCCTTTGTCTCATTTGTCATCCACTAAGTATGAAAAGAAATGTTAAGAAATCTAAAAATTATAACATAAATTATCTTTAATCAGAACTATTATTCCCACAAGAACTTTTTTGTTCTTCTTTTTTTAAAATATCCAATGGTCTGTTAGTAAGTAGTAAAAAAACAAGTACGAGATAAAAAAATGGAAATTAAAATACAAGCCCACCTTTCTTAGCCTTAAAATATTTATGCATCCTCCTAATTTTGGAATCATCAACTGGGTATCATTGCACAGACTTAGATCTCTCTCCTTAAGGCCTTGGCTAACTTTTATCTCCTCTGAGTCTGCAGCTTAACTGCAAGAAATACACAACAGCAGCAAACATCCAAAATGATTAGACAAATTATTGTGCAGTGTCACACACAACTATCTGAAAGGAGCTTGCGGCAAGGTGGGGAGGAGAAGTTTCTTTTTCCAAGTAACAAGTGATAGTGCAAGAGGAAATGGCTTCAAGTTGTGCCAGGAGAGGTTTAGATTGGATATTGAGAGAAATCTTCACCTAAAGGATTGTGAAATATTGGAACAGGCTGCCCAGGGAAATGAGAGAGTCACCATCCCTAAAGGTATTTAAAAAACTTGCAGATGAGGCACTTGCCACATGTGGCACTTGGACAAAATTTAGTGGTGGACTTGACAACCTTGGCAGCCTTTTCCAACACAAATGTTTCTAGGATCCTATGAAAGAGCTGTGACAAATGGTAGAAGGGGAAATAATAGAAGTGATCTCCAGAATCACAGTTAGGCTGGAAAATACCTGAGATCATTGACCCCAACCTAGGACCTAGCACCTGTCAACTGGACCATGGCACTGAGTGCCACATTCAATCTTTCTTTGAACACCTCCAAGGATGGCGACTCCACCACTGCCCTGGGAAGCCCATTTCAATGTCCAATCGCTCTTTCTGTGAAGAAATTATCCCTGATTTAAAACCTAAACCTCCCCTGGGGCAACTTAGGACTACGTCTCTTGTCCTGTTGTTGGTTGCTTGGGAGAAGAGGCCGACCCCCACCTGGCTATACCCTCCTTTCAGGGAGCTGCAGAGTGATAAGGTCCCCCCTAAGCCTTCTTTTCTTCAGGCTAAACACCCCCAGCTTCCTCAGCTCTCCTCATAAGACATACCCTTCAGACCTTTCATCAGCTTCATTGCCTTTCTTGGGACATGCTCCAGCACCTCAATGTCCTTCCTGAATTAAGGGATCCAAAACTGGGTATAAGGATTCAAGGTGCGGCATCACCAGTGCCAAGTACTGTGGGATGATCACTTCCCTGGTCCTGCTGACCACACTATTGCTGATAGAGGTCAGGATGCCACTGGCCTTGTTGGCCACCTGGGCACACACTGGCTTATATCCACCCAGTTATTGACCAGCATTCCCAGGTTGTTTCCTGCTGGGCACCTTTCCAACCACTCTGCCCACAGCCTGTAGTACTGCATGGGTTTATTGTGGCCAAAGTGCAGGACCCAGCACTTGGTCTTCTTGATGCTGTTGATTTTGGTCCACCCATAGCCTGTCCTGTTGCCCCCAAATTCACCTGTCCTCTTTCTCCTGCAAGGCCTACATTGTTTCTATGATCACATTGGATTTTCTAGGAGAAATAAAGTACCAGTTATCCAAACAACCTCATTCACCTCATAATTCTAATTGGTTTAGAAGACATCATCCATTTTGTGTTGGATAGACAAAAACATTTTTTTTTAATAAGTGAAAAGATATGATTACTTGACAGTATCACAGTGCACCTATTCAGGAGATGACTGTTAGATAACCATAACATTGGATTTTCTAACTTTTGATTACTTAAAAATCATCACATTAAAGACAAAAAAAGTAAAAACTCTAAGGGAAAGAACAATTAATTACAATTTCTCTGTTTAGCTGTAATAACCCTTATTCTCATTAATCAGTATTACCAATTTTAACCCTGAATCTTCAGAGCTGTCTGATGTGACTTTAATGTAATTTATTCCTATTGTCTTGACACAGTCCTGACATCCTGACATTGCATCAGTGGTTCTCCCATTCTCTGCAGAAGTCATGGTAATGAATTAGCAATATGCTCTGCCAGCACTGTAGAGGCAGAACATCTGGGGGTTTGGAGGGGAAAAAGAAAATGGGGAAAAAAGGGTTAAATATTCTCCCTGTGGCATGAATCCTTGTACACACGGCAAATCATGAAGACAGTAGTGCATTTCTTGATAGATGTCCGTGAGGAATGGGTTGGTGACCTGCAGCTGGACTAGCCTGTTGGCTGCAGTCACAAGAACATCTGCTGTGCCAGGGCTGAGGAACTCTCATCTATCCTATGGCCTGCACAGGCAGAGGCAGCAGCTCAGGCATAGCCTCCAGCTCCCATCAGGGCCACCATACCAGCTGGGGACAGCTACCAGCATGGCACAGCAGCACCTCTGTCCTGAAGGCAGCTGGTCATTTTTTGGTCTCCAAAAGTATGGATCCACTGTTAGGGTCAGGGAAAGCCAATGTTTCTCTCTCTTCCTTGAAGCTGAGATTAAAAACTTTCTTGTGTAAATCCATCATGAAGGTGTAAAGTCCAGTGAGCCTTAATAATAAATCTCCTGTTAGGATGCCAACAAAAGCTCCTTTAGAAGTAGAATCTTCATCTTGTGTCCTCACTTTAAGTCCATTTTAAGGGTCAATGTAAATAATTTCAGCAAAGTTTGGCTGCGTGCTGCAATGAACAAGAAGCCTGCCAAGCATGTGAGACTCCTGCTCAGAGGACCAACACTTGGCAGGTGTTTTCAAACTGTGCTCCCTAGACTATCTGTGAGGAGTAACCACAGGTGGTTCAGGGAGTTGTTTTCACTCTCCCAGTGCACAGCAGAAACAAGGAGGTGGTCCTGCTTCCTAAGAAAGTTTTAATTGTCAGTCTCCAAGCACAGCTCCTTTGTATTCCTGCCAGAGCTCTCATGTGTGCCTGTGCTTGCTTGCGTTGCTGCATAGGAAATGAAGGCTGTTAATGAGCCTCTCCTTTTGTCAGGTATTTGCTCGCTATACTTTCAAGTGTGATCAAATTTACCAATGACACAGAAATGGGAAGTTTTTAAGCATGCTGCACAGTGACCTGAAGGTAGTAAAGCACCAGAAACTACAGGCAGTTGAGGAAAAATGGTAGTGCTGATGAATACAGAAATCCAAACTCTAGGAAAGACCACAGTGGGCTTGGTTGCACATTGGGGTACAAAAGCAAGCACCCATAAGCACTGGAGTAATATTTTATTGAGATGTTGTTATTCATTTCACTTTAATTTCTTTTGTCAAATCAAATCCACGTTCTCTGTCCTCATCTAGTCAAAATCTGTCTTCTAAAAAGGACAGAATTCAGACAGGTCATAGTCAAGTAGTTTCCACAACAATAGTTCCATTTGAAGAAGTGCAAACACCAAAACAAAGTTTAAGAACCAAGTTCTAGCTATTGTCTCAGTGAAAGCACAGGATGTGTGGTGGAATAAGTAGATTGATACCTATTTCTGAAAGTAAATTCATACCATAGGTGTGCTGTAAACAATACACTGTGATTTTACTTCTGTGGACCAAAGGATCCAGGTCCTAAATCTACTACAATAACTTTCTTTATGGAGAGTTTCCAGAACTTTGTACAGTTGCTGCTGGGTTTCAGGCTTAGCTGACTTTGGTATTCACTGGGCTAGATAACAGTTCCTTTTGCCAACAGTTGGAAACAAGTGACAAAAATATATTTTCCTGTGTCACAGGTTTTTTTTTGTCTTCACCAGAGCAGCACATACTAAAAAAGTACACAAAGCCCTCCCATCTTTCGTTTCCAATGCATTCTCAGTTCTTTTCTTTAGCTTCTTTATGGGGTACCTTCTCAACTGGCTTTGTCCTATCCAGTTCTGCTTTTGTCAGATTCATCTTACAGCCTCAGTTTTTACCATTTTTTTTCCCTTGCTTTGGTTTCTTCCAGTTCATTTTTTCCCTATGTCTTATCAATGTAAAGAGAAAATACAAGGGTTATATGTACCATTTTTTTCAGCAGGCGAGATTTTATGAAGCAATTCCCCATTCTTATCAAGATAATGTTTATTATTTCTAGTTTCTGGTTTTGCAAGCTGATGTTTATTGAGAGGTTGGTTTCAGAAAACTTGAAAATTGTGATGTTTTTAGATGCTGTAACATTCAGTTGTTTTTTTAGTTTCATCTATAATCAAACTTTTTACATTTTTAACAGGTGTTTAACACCTTGAAGTCTTCATAGCTACCAGAGTGGATCCTCAGTTATTGACCCCATTTTAATCTTTCTTGATTCCTACACTGGAGTAGAGTTTCAGCTTTGAGGTCAGATACCAAAGGGATATCATCAATAAAAGACCTGCAGATGCACAACCCACATGTTTCAGTGCACAAATTCAAGGCCCTTGGTTCTCAGTGTGCTGTTCAGAAGCCAAAAATTCAGTGTTTCTAAGTCCTGTATATAAAAATGAAAGTTGAGGGAGGGGAGAGTAAGCTTTTGCCAGAAGGCAGTGTTTAAAAACATACAGAAAAGTTCATCTGGATGTGACTGCTGAAAACGAGGCAGGAGATGACAAACAAAGTGTTTAGGATAGGAGAGATAACAGATGAGTTCTGCCCTTGACATTAATTGTGCGTGTTATCTGAACCCCAGTTTGACAGCAGCTTGGAGTACAGGCTCATCCAGGGAGCAGCAGTCATTGAGGAGGCAATCTTTTTCAGAAAACTGTTATTGGAACTTAAGTCTTTTCAAATAACATAGAAAGTTTAACCCTAATTATGATTTGGCCCACCAAAATCCTACATTACTTAGGCAGATGTACTTCTCTGTTTAGCCACTGAACTCTTACTGCCTAAATAGCTTTCCATATTACCTCAGCTATTTCCTCTTCTTCTGCCTGGTCTTATTCCTGCTACATCACATATGTTTCCCTGCTGCATTCTCCAGCAACTGACTGAACAGCGTCAATCAGAGGTTGAGGATCTTACATACTGGTACTGTTTTAAACATGAGAATAGTGTACAAAACTGCACCTCAAGACCAGGAATAGATTCATTTCAGTTACACAAATTTCTACATTAATTTAACAGTAAGTAAAATTAACACTGTGAGCAACTCTGTATTTTATTGTCAATTCATCCTTGTGTGATTTGCTAACAAAAGAAAAAAAAAACGAACTCAACCGAAAACCCCCAATAATTCCCATCCTATCTCAGTGGAAACAACGTCTCCCCAAAAATTTAGTTGCCAATCTATTGTCAGTCAGTTCACCAATGGTAAAATTCCATTTCTTAATCCTCCTATCATACAAGACCACAAGGTACTGAAAGAAACCTGGCACAACATTAAATGGAATTCAATACCCAATTTTTGCATAGTCCAAAATTTTGTTTTACATATTAATGGATAACTGCCAAACTGCAGGCATCCAGCATCATTGACTCAATAACCTGCTGGAAAAATATCCCCCATGTGGATGACCATCTGCACCCACACAGCTGAGGCGTTAAATTATTTCATCACCGTCGCTGTCAAAATTTTAACTTCTTGACCTTCACAAAAAATCCTGTGCCATCCCACCTAAAATCAGTCTTTTTCTTTTTTTTTTTTTTTGAAAATGCTGCAGCTGAAGCACCGTGATAGCTAAAACCATCTCATTAGACTGACAAATTTTCCTGCTTGTCCAGTATTTGCACTTCAAGTAGGTAGGGGAAGAAGAGGAGGTAAATCATTCAGAAAGATAACTTGAGCTTCTTCACTCCATCAAGGGACTCTTTGCAAATAAAGTTTCCCACCTGCTGCTCTCCACACTAGCCATAGCTGATAGCATCATATTTGTTGGTTTGCATTCATACATTACCATCACTTTTCCTAGCTTACCTGACTGTCTTTTCTGTACAAACATATCTTTTATTCCCTCTCCTTCATTTTTTTTTCTTCTTTTCCCTTTTCTGAATATCTTCTCCAAAACAGAGATTTAGTTCCTTGCCCAAGGTCAGACAAGCCTTTGCCTTGGGAATTACTTTTTGCTCAACACTTTCTTTAAAACAGCATATTCAAACAGGATCCAAATTTCACTTCCTGCACAGTTTTAAACTGTTGATCTTTCTAGCACTATTCACAGCAAAATCTTTCACCATTTCACATCTTGGCTTTTTCAGTCCTTCTTTTCTGATCTTAATGACTGCAAACATGTTCCCCAGCTGTAATATATTCAGTATTCTGCTATTCAGATTTTCTTGCTCGTTAATAACTACATAAATGTCACCTTTTTCTTCCCTCCTCAGATTCTCCTTCACCTGCTTAACATCTAAAGCCTTACAGGAGCTTAAGGTTTGTCAAATGAGTTCCATCCTCCCTATTTTTTATAACTTCTATAAAGCTGGCCTCTGATTTTACTCTGCCAGCAATAGAAGCTTTCATAGACAAATCATCCTCTTCCTGAAACAATTTATGTCTTCTCCTGCATAACTTTTTCACTCAGGTAACAAAGGACACAGGCAGGTTATTAAATTCTTTCCCATTCCTCCTCTAGACCCTGGGGCCTAATAAACCTGGTGCTCCTCACTGGTGAATTCTCCCTCTTCCCTTCCATACTTCCTCACTTCAATGAAGGCCCTTATTCCTGCCTTCCCTATCCAGTTCCACACTCCAATTAGAAGGAAATCTCTAACAACACCTGCCAACCCTGGCTTATCACAGTCATTCTTTTGTGCTTTATCTCATCTGCATATTTTGTTTATTTAGTGTCTCTTGAGGCATCACTCCCCTGGAACCTTTTATTTATGTATCTGCATTAGCACTTAGCAACAAGAGCACTAATGTTAAATATTTTTATCATTGCAAAACAGGTGAAATAGATCAGCTGCTCTATAGAAATCTTGGCTCCTACAATCAATGGAGACAACCAATATGTTCAGAGGCATTTTTGTCACTGATCTCAGATGGCTGAAATAAATAAGAAGTTATCTTATTTCAAGGTAGTTCACTTCTGTAACGATGGACCCATTGTTTGTGTTCTCATAAATTAAAGCAGTAACAAGATTTGATTTTATTCCATCACCCTAAATTTCCATCTACTTGTATCTATATAGGTTGTCAGGTTTTTTCACTTAAGGATTAAAATTTGGAATACCAGGTCTGTATGCAATATTAATTTTTTTACAAGAAGTGGAGGGACAGAAACCCCAGCAAACCAAACCTGACTTGTCACCATATTTATTAGATCTGTATCCAAAGTAGAACATGTCTTTCTCTCAAGTTGCTGGTATTTATTCTTATAATCAATAATTGTAATTATTTATAAAAATTTGAGGTTTTGGTACTTGTCCACAATTCAGAAATTTGATCTTAATACTTATAAATTTCACTACAGAATTCGTAATCCTTTCTAGAAAGTGCTACATAACTAATAAGTGCTTATTAGAGGTCTCACAGAAAGAGGTAGGAGTAGAAATCAGTTCTCAACTTCACTTTTACAAGATATTCATTTGGATGTAATATTTTTATGAAAACTTACTCAGTCTGACTTTTCCAGCTTTTGAAAATACATCCAGAAGTATACATCTCAAGCAGCATGTGAATAATATCAATATTACTAGGCGCTGTGCTCTTGCAAACAATGGCGTCTCCCAAATTGACCTGAAATATCATGTAACACCAACCTAATCAACAAAGTGGTTGGGTCAAATAGGACAAACTTATCCAGAGCAAACCTGAAGATTAGTAGAAACAAATACATGGGCTCTGTTATGGTAGCATTGCCCCCAAATTTACCAAAAAATATCTGTAAATGCTCAGGTAGTTAGATTCCATTCTGAAATCTTTGGAATTACCCAGCTATGGAATCTGCTTATGTAGTTTAGCCTTCTTGCAAATACCTACTGTGCCTATAGCCATGAAATGTATATGACATGCCATTATCATCAGTCTGAAGTTTTGTTTCCTTGGTCACCTTATACAGGCTATTGTTTCTATTCCCTCATTATATTAAGTTGCATATTTCTAATTCTTCCCCAAACAAATTTAGTTTCACGATTAAACTAATTTTGTTTCATGATTAAATGTATCTTGGCTGCGAGCCTGAAATTCACTTTCCATGAACACTTGAAAGAACAAAATTTAACTTGCATGAATTTTCATAAAAAGGCTGTGTGGAGAGATTGGAACATAAGCAAAAAGGGAATTTTATGCAAACCTTTCAGAGATGATTGGGGAAAGCATTTCTATTTGCCCTGCTTGATTGTTAATATGTATTTCTCTCCCAGTGTGTTTCTCAAGGTTTTTTGTAGCTGTTGCATTTATATTACTTAATAAATAAACAATAGCTACAATAACAATGTGTGTAATGCAGCAGCTACAATGGAGCATGAACTATATCTATTTGTGCAAAAAAAAAAGGCATTTAAAATGTTTTGATTTACAAAGTCAAGCACTTACATTAGGAAGTGACTGATTTAAAGTGGTGGAAAGGAAATTTTATCCTACTTGGTGGTCTGAACATGCATAGGAATAGTTTTAAATTATGTGATCATATAAAATCCTTCCTCCACAAAAGTATTATCACCTGTGAACCAGGATCTCAGGTTTGGCAGTGATAAACTTGGGAATTTGCAGAAGTGGCATGTGATTCAGCTGATCATATAGATTTTATGTATATATGCCACATTCCAAATAATAACCTGTAAAGACCTTATTCTTTAAAAAACCTACAGATTGAGAGCTTTCCTTGTGCATTGTGGTACATTTCAGGTGATAGATTCTACTCTTGTTTGTCCTGTTTTGTAGCTCAGAACCATGGGATTGAGCACTGGTCACAAGAAAACTTGAAGACTGTTGCATGAAGAGGATATGACACATCTGTACAACAAAGTATTTTTGTCACATATTATTAAGTCACTTTATAGAAAAGCAATTATTATTACTCTGCTATTGCCATCAAATCATGCAACAATTACTGACAGAATACAATATTATTATTCATTTTCCCTGTGCGGCACTAGACTGAACAACAAAAAGCTATCAGCATTTCAAGGGACATAGTCACAGATTTCAGTAGCCATCCAGTATCTGAACCTGTCTTTCCAGGCAGGTGGTTACATGACCCAGTACACTGACCAGCTTCATACAAAGGAAGCTTTATGATCAAGGTATGCTGTTTACTCTCAAAATACCTCTTTGCTCCTGACTCTCACAGGAATGTTTCCTGAGGCTTAGCAAAATTTCAGAGCCAAAAGTTTTCAAAAAGGTTGTTGCTGACTTTTTTGGGAAGGAATTGATCTTTAGTTTACAACACATACAGGTGTTCACTTGGGGATCCAAAACTAGATTCCCCAAAAACAATGGATTGCCCAAAAAAAATTCCCTACATTACTTCTGAACAATATTAGTCTTATTTCATGTTTCCATATACAAAATAGAGCAAAACTAACTTCCAATTATGATTGACACAATTATGATTCTTACATCCAAATAACTCACAGATTTTGAAGTAAAAAGACAAATAAAAATTTAGTTTTTCTCATCAATTTTTAATTATGAAATTACTGATAATTACTAGTAATGGTAATTACAAATATTTTACTGATATTCTGATTGAGATAGAGATTTTTTAATTTAGTCTTCCTAAATAAGAGATTCCATAGGATTTAAAAAAATTAAAATATGAAATGCATAAATAAAGAAAAGTCCAATACAAATCAAGAACACAAAAGTTGGATTATACAGTGAGATAAAAATTTATTAAGTGGATAATACATAACGAAAAATAAATGCAGCAAGGAGATGGAATACCTAACAGCAGAAGTAGAGGATATTTAAGGGTGTTATTAGGAAATAAGAAAGTTAAACTAATTAGAGAGAACTGTGATTTAAGAAGGTTTTTATTCACCTACAGGTAAGAACATCTGTGCAAATCCTTTTTCATGATCAGAAAAAATGCTACTGGACCATTCATTTATTTTTTTCTAATCTACACTGCCTCTCATACACAAAATCCACTATTCGACTTCTAAATTATTTACCCCAACTAAACTTATCTAACCAGTTTACATTACTTGCTAAGAGATACTAAACTAATAATAATATTCTTGTATTATTCTCTTTGCAATGGTTATCATAGAATGAGATGGCACAGTTACTGCAACAGTTATTACTCTTTGATGAAATGAAAGGGTTAAAACAGCAGTCTGCAGGTCACAGTGATATTTCTTGTATTGACAGCATTTTTTACCCACTTCCATATGTTACCTAAGCTTAAAAAACCCCAGGAAATATATAATTGAACTGTTTACAAGGCCCTTAAGTGCACTGATTATGTATATAAATAAATACATATAAAATTATGTATAAAATATCAATAATCCATATATAATGTTATTATATATATATATAAAATGTAATGTAATTTTTTAATAGATCAAGAAAAAGCTGTGAGGGAAAGAGAAGTAGCAGGGTATATGTTCAGAACAGTAAAAGGTGACATCACACACCATACATAGTTTTAAGAGCAACCAATTCTGTTTTTAACCAGAAGGCTTAGAATTTATCTTGCCTACAAAACAAGTACCTTTTCCAGTGCCTGTTACAGCACTGTCAACCTTTTAAGTGACATGAGTTTGTGCCTTGAAGTCTGATCTAAAGCAAATGAAGTGAATTTTCCAGGTGTCTTAACCAGCTTAAAATGACAACTCTAAGTCACAATAGAGTTCATAATCTAACAGAAAAGTAAATTTTAAAATAACACACTTGTTCCAGTAACATGTGTTTCTCAATGGACCAACCCGTAATACAGAGAAGACAAATCTTATTAAACTTAGTGGGTGAGTGAAAGAGATCAGTTTACGTTTCTTCCCTGAATCCAAACTATTCTCACAGCTCAAGAAGTCAGTGTTGATAATGCCCTAGCAACCTCTAGCACCAACAGATATGACCTCAGGTGTAGTGATAAGAATATATAATTCTGCATTCCCTGAACTCGTCCATGCCTCTTGGAGAGTGCTGATGCTCTGGGAGCTTGGTGCCACCTTGAAAAATAGGAAGCTTAAAATTTAGAAGAGATTCAAAATATGTCAGGTCACACAATAATAACAAGGCATTAATGGTAAATCAGGAATTTAAGATGTATTTTGAATTACTGAGAAGGAAAACTTTCAAGAAAGAAACCATTATTTCAAAGTTTAACATGGATGACATGTTGGGAATAAAAATTACATATTTGATTTCCTTATTTTTTCATGTTATTACATATTCTGAAACTATTGTACTGATTAGAAAATATAATAAATAAACTTTTTTTCTGCAAGAGAATAATTCCATGGCTCTGGAGTCAAAAGCAGGACTTCCAGTTGACTTCAGAAGAACATGAGCTGTGATCGTACATGGAAGCATTCAGGACGTGCCTGTGGATATCATAGGCCACCTTCCACAGCCACCTCCCAGCAGATGACAATTATATCAAATTCCCAACCAAATACTACATCATGATGCAGCAGGCAGAAGAACAATTATCATTTCTCACTTAGAAACAATAACTCTTTAAGTTGTACATATTTAGCTATTTTTAATTAAATCAATTACAGTTTAAATACATGTTCATTCTTTCTCTAGGGAAGGCAATCACAACGGTAATCTAGAGTCTAGATGGGAAACAGCAAGATGGAGAATGCCCATTTTATTTTAAATAATCCCTCATATATAAATTATTTGCCCCCACAGAGCAATTAGAATAGCAGCTGAATATTTTTCTTTCCAGACCAAGGACAGCAGGGAGCAGACAAGGCAAAAAATTATTTCTGTTTTGTTAAGGACATCCTTATTTAAATCTTGAAACGCTATTACATTTCAAAAATACTTTTTTTCCTAATCTTAAAAAAACTAAAATGATCTCTTCAGAGTATATAAATCCTCTAAGGCAGAGAGAAGCTGTGGGAAGCCATTCCCTCATGAGTTGCAGGCAAGCACTCAGAGATTTCTTGCATAGGGAATGCTGCAGCCCTCTGGTGCAATAATTGGATACAGGATGACACAGACACAGTGGGTGAAATGATGGCAGCTGCAGAAGGGCTGTGAAGATGATCTCTGCCTACCCCTGGGCAGCTGGACTTCAGGCATGTCCTGTAAGAGGCCTCGGTGTTCCAGCTGTGCTGTGTTAGCACAAAGTGGCTTCTGGAATGCATACTCAGCCCAGCTTCCCCATGCCTGCTCCTAGACATGGGATGGAAAGCCTTATAAAGACTCCTGAATTACCATTTGGGTGTTACTTTCGGACTTCGAGAATGAGTGAGTGAGTGAGTGAGTGAGTGAGTGAGTGAGTGAGTGAGTGAGTGAGTGAAAGGCAGATCCCAGGTCCCAAAATAAATTGGGACAAAATACCCTTAAAAACTGAGTTTTCTAATTTTCATTCTGCCAATACTTCTTCTCAGCATTATGTTAAATAAAACTGCCTGTAGAAAAAGGTGAATGACCAGCAGGTCACCTTTCCCTTTTCACTCCACAAGGCTGATAAAAAAGGCTTCCACTTAATTTCAGTCAGCCTTGGGAAAGATACCTGTCCAGGAATTTTTGGAGCCAGACTTGTGGCCCTTAATTCCCACTGTCACCAATAAGTTTCGTCTTCAAGAACAAGTTTAAGGAGATCAAGATCTGAGCCCTTACGCACCCACTCAGATTCATTAACACCCACAGGCCCAGATACTTAAAGTGGGATATTAATTCTCCAGAGAGGCAAGTTCCTATCATGGGATTTATGTCACCCTCCCTAGTGAGGGCAGTATAATCAGTGCAGCTCACCAGCAGCAAGCAAGCTCCCTTTAACAGTATCTTCTCAATTCACCATTGCCCTGCTGGTTCCTGTGTGGGACGGTCCTCCAACCTGCATTTCCACTCTGCCCATCTGCAGATGACATTAGCTCCAAGGGATATGGTGCTCCAAAGAAAGCAGAAAAATGTAATTCCTAGAGAAACTCCCAGAAGCTTACCTGGCTACTAATCAAATGGAATAGGAATTCACTAGCACTATGTATTGGAAGAATTTCTGTCTTGATAAGTTGGGTTTTGACATAAGCCCTAGAAAAAGATGCATGCTGTCTCTGGATGGAAATCCTCTGTGACACCACCAGACACGTTACAAAAACATGCCGAATAACAACTAAATTCAGCTTAAGAGAAAAAGATAATTGGCATGATCGTTTTCACAGACATGTTGAAAAAAAAGACTATTTGCAGCTATTCAAGCTACTGTGTACAGCTTGGTTTTTACATGAGAAATCAAGATAATACTTTAAGGAGGCAATTACTGTAGCATTTCACATACAGTAACCTACATATAAAAAGCATTAGTATCATAGATTATGCCCAGCTCTGCTTTTACATGACAGTGATTATTTTCCCTGGGCTTCTTATTCTAGAATACTATTACACCTTTTGGTTTATACTCTTTTAACTTCTTCCCAAGTACACATCTTGGAGGGATTATAACAAGAAGAGTTTTGCTTAATAGTGTCTTATTCTCAGTAAAAGTAGTTACACTTAATTAAGAGATCAATGAGACCAACACTTTGTTCTTGCACTTAAATAAAAATTAGGTTTTGCAGACAGTGGAAATAAATTTAAATTACTGTAACCTGAGGTACATGTTACAAGCAATACCAAAACAAAAATCCACAAGCAAAGGCATATAAATGTAAATTTTATTTACACAGTATTTTACTGCATATGAGGAACAGGTTAGGGGAAAAAATACAAAGACAGTGCTAAGAACAATGAATATTTTCCACTATTTTTTCAACCTTGAGATTTTTGAATTTAAACTTCCTGTCCGGATTGGGTGGCTGTCTGAGCTGGAGGGAAGCTGGAATGGGCATAGCTCTGGTGATTCATGTTTTGGACAGGGATATTTCAAGTGTTTTGATGTAACTTCTGGAGTTCACAAGCCCATTTACAGCACAATTCCTGTCTGTAAGCTCCCCCACAGAAGGACATGCAGACTAATCACCATTATCAACAAGCACTAATGGTAAATAATTCTTTCATCCCACATAAAACAAACACTGATAAGAGAGAGTAATTTATAATAGTGGTCTGGCTAGATGCTTCAGGTCAGCTGGCAGGTAAATTATTATAAATTTCAAAGAGGAATTAGAAATTCTTCCATTCCATTTACCCTATAAGGATGGTAATTAGAGTTATTAATATTACTCGATTTTCAACTCTGTTGACCAATGCAGTCCCAAATCTAGTTGCCAAGAGAGGATATTATTAATACTTGGAAAGCTTTCTACTGAAATCAGTGGTAAGACAAAAAAAAACCAGCATTAGAAACCAAAATAGCACAGAAAAGGGAAGAGTTTCAAAAACTCAAAACTTCTGTAACATAACACACTTTTTCTGACAAAACATACAGTTAGCTATAGATTGCTCTGTCAAATATTTTGCAGACTGACAAATTAAAATTCAAACCAGTACTCAACAGTCCAGGAACATCAGGAGATGCCAGAAATAACATTTAGGAGCTGGATGTCTTTAATAGATGCCTGCCATATCTTAAATATAAAACAACAAAAATTTACAAACCTGATTGTTTAAATAGCTCAATACATTTTGAACTTCAGCCACCAAAAATTTTGACTCATTTCCACCCATCCTAATGAATAAGCAATAAAGTTAAAAAGATACCCTATATGCAAAAGAAACTCTGAATATTCAGTTACCATCTGCACAGCTAATTGAATGGACCATTCACAGAGCATGTATGTGTTTTAGAGTGCTTGCCCCCAAATCAAAGTCTAGAAACTACAGCTGAATGATGTGACCATGGCTAAAAAGGCTTTGACTGGTGGGAGCACCACTCTGGAAAGTGCAGCTTGTTTTTGTATGAGTTTAGGTGCTGATAAGGGTGCACAGAAGCCCCCAAAAGACATGGAGAGTTAAATGTTCTACTAGAAAAAAATGTGAAGTCCACTATCTGGGAGTGTATGGAAGTATTAAGAACACAGTAAGCCAGAAAAAGTCTAAATCCAATACACACTGTGGTTGCAACAATTACTTCTTTATAGGTTTCATGTTGCATCTGCATTTTCAAGTAATTTTCTCATTTTTGTGCAGGCTTCCTTCACATTTTATCGGGTGTTCCGTGGTGTTGGGGCTTTTTTCCCTAGGATTTAACACACAAAAGTTGGATCAAAAATGAATGAGTTGTTTCTGTTCCACACCTTTTATTATTTTTATGTAATCCTGTTTGTGAACACTCTGATTTCTGCATAAGTTCACAAAATAGCAACTTGTTGTACTGAAATGGGATACTCTTGATCTGAAACAAGAATATTAATCCTCAGCCTTGCATCAAACAATGACAAGTTTGCAACAGATTTCCTTCTCTCAGTTCCATTATGAGAGTAACAAACGTGCTTTTGCTCATTAACTTGAATAATATATCAAACAGAAGGCCTTTAATTGTTTATTTTGCTGGCTGGAAAAGAGGCTGTGAAATTACAAGGGGAAAAATGCATGAAGAAATTTCAGCTCCCTTTTTTCTTTGCTGTTTCTTTCCTCTGCTTTATTATTTTGCCTATACCACCTCTTTCTCCCCCAAAATTTTAGAGAAATATCTCTCAGTCCTCTTTCCTCAGAACTACTTAGGCATTTAAGAACACAAGGGACAAAACCCAGCTTCTAAAATAACCTCTATTTAAGGCTTGTTTGTGGTGCCTTCTTTCACGAGCAGTAAAAGAAACAATCTCATTACATTGATGCAACAACTTACAGAAGTACAAAAATAGACAAAATTTAATATCAAGGGGGACAGAACTCCCCACCTACTCAGGAACCTCAGAGCAAACCAAATAGAGATCTAAAAACCTTCCCACAATAGTAGATGGGGGAAATTAGCATCTCATCTTTTAGCAGTAAAAAAAGACCAGCTGTAAAAAATTGTTCATTTCTTCCTTCCAGTTGCAACAGTGGGAACAGTTCCAGTCCTAAGAGATATTTCCCAAGCCATAGACAAAATCTTTAATTGAGGCTGTAACAGAACTTTTATCTTTTGACTTACATTTCCACTCTCAGCCACTAGCTAACAGTGCTGTATCTTACTATAAGAGTCTCAACTTTTTGTGCATTTTGTTTCCAATTTGATTAACAAACAGACATCAAAAAAGGAAAGATTTCAAAAGGATTACAAAATCCGCTTTCAGTGTCTTACAAAGTGGTATCTGAATTACTCTCAGTCAGGCAGCAATGGGCATGAAATATTTTCAGGACATAGTACAGCTAATATTGCTAAACTAGTCCCAAGAGAGGTACACCCCAGAGGTCAAATTCTTCTGTAAGATAAAAGTGCGAAACTCTCACTGAAACATATGTGAGAATCCCATATATAAATCTGTCCAAGGACAGAATCTGAAGAATTTCCAAGATGAAACTCTTGGCATAAGCACAAGAAAACCAGTTCTTTAAATGGAGATTCACATCTTTTAGCACATCTTTTTTCTTTCCTCTGAAGTAATACTCAGCATTAATGGAGGGAACAAAATAAGTAAAATAGAAATTCTATAGGTTTCAATATCGGTGGGACAGCAGAGCGGAGGAGATATTTGCATCAGATTAAAAATACTAAAATAATGATAAAAAAATAAATATAGAGTTGAAAAGGCATTTACTAGATCCATTTATTTTAACCAGAAGAACCTAGCCTTCTTTCTCAGCTCTTTCTCTTCTCATAGAGACCACTGATGCTGAGTAAGAAAACCTGATAAAATGCCCTGGAGAAGCTTTACAACTCAACTGGCACTTACACAGCAGATAAGTCGCACTGATATCAGAGTAATCTTTCCACAAGGATGAACAGCTCTTGAACAATTTCTCCAGGGAACAGCATTAGACACAAACAGACTTTCTCCATCACCAGACATGATATTCAGTTCCTATGTAACATACCTTTTGCAATGAAACACAGGAGCTAATACACTGATTTTTCTTTGTATGTTTTAACATCAGCAAATTATATAAACTGATCATTTCTAATAGTTAAAAAATCTATGATGGAATGTGTTTTTAGAATGCAGACCTCACATGCTCACCTCATCATTGCAGTCAAACAGCTGAAACATTTTGATCTTATTTACAGAAGTTCTATATGACTGGAATACCATTTTTTTATTTCCACCTTTTTCATTGCTTAGTTTGTAACTGCACCAGAGAGTAGTTCCTCCTGCTATGTTACCCAGCACAATGCAAATTCTTGGGGTTTTACTCAACGAAATCTCTGTAAAAATTAAATTTGAAAGGTTTTAGACAAACATCAGTGCATCCAGTTCCCAAATCATACGTACTTGTTCATGGTGTTTACTGAGCTTCACTCCCTCCACAGGCTCCTAAACTTGAGTATCTGGTCTGAACTAGTCATCCCTGCTTCCTCAGTAACCAGTGACAGACCGTCCAGCAAGTACACAGGGTGGTTTGTTCCATGTAAGTCTCTGCTTGGAATAGGATTAATCATTAGGTCATTGTGTTGACATGAACTTAGACTAAATGCCTAACTATTGAATTGATATAGTCACATTGAATTAATACTTTTCTATGTGCTCAGCTCCTTGCACTATATTAGCAAGAGCAAGCAAATGCACACTATATACAGACCAATTTCTTCCTTCATGAGCTGTGTTCATGAGCAGTAATTAGTTGAAATTCTTTGCTAAAAATTATGATACCATCCTTTTACAGATGAAAAACATTAGACAAAAATAGCCAAAATGATCCAATAAGCTCACTTGAGAGATTTAAATCAACTTTTCTTTTTTTCTTGGTTCCTTTTTTTGGTGTTGTTTGTGTTTGTTTGTTTGAAGGGTTGTTTGGTTTTGACTTTTTCCCTCAGCGTCCAAAACTGTCTAAGGTGAAAACAACCAGCTTTTCTTTGGTTTCCAGAAGTAACAATCCCAACTGGCATGAATCTGGCTTCAAAGTCCTTTGTAGGTACCAGCAGAATGTGAGAAAAACAGGAATTTTGCTCAGCTGGAATGATTACATGCCAGTCTTTGTATAAGCCTCTGGTAGAGGCAGAGACATTCTCATTCTCTGGCTGCAAGGTGATGCCCATTTTTCCTCTGTGTCCTCCTCCCCCATTTGTTGCAATACATGAGGCGCAGATGCTACAGGCAACAGGCACACAAACCTGGTTCACCCTCAGAGAGGACACCTTTGGCAGTCAGCAAGGATGAGTCACACTGTCCTGTCCTGTCCTGTCCTGTCTCTCCTCTTCTGTGTCTGTCATTAAAGTCTGCAGAATAATCGTTACAGAAAATAGACATAAAGTATGACCACATGGGTGTGTTTAGACTCCGGAGTTTCAGGCACCTCTGGTTTTGACTTCAGTCTTGGTGCTCTTTTCACACAGATGTAAAATTTTTTGAAACTAAACATTTGCTGTTTAAATCTATATCAGCATTATTAATACTGAGGCTACAATTAGGATTTGGCCTTTTGGAATCACAGCATATACCTCTCCAACTGAGCTAACAGCAGAAGTGCCGATGATAGCAAACTGAATATATTGTTTAATCATTAGTAAATTGATATGATGCACACCTTAACCAGTGGGTTTCAAGCCTGTTCAATGACCATAGGAAAGGTAGAGGTTAGCAAATCCAGTTTCCATGACAGGTTCTGAATAGGGAGTATTATAAAATTGCTTTTTCTATTTATTTCTCCCCAGAATCCTGTCTGTACTCTTTCTCTCTGCTTAGATGTCTGCCTTCTTCCTGCATATGCATCGGTAGCCTCCATTTCTGCACATACCAAGGTCTCCAGTGTCCCTTCTTATCTTTCCTTCTCCTCCTCCTCCTCCTGCACAGTCTTGCACAGCAGATGATCCCTTCCTCTTGTGGAGGAATGTTTGGAGTGATGGCATTTGTCTTCCTAACTCACTGTTACGTGTGGTCCTACTTTCCTGGAGTAGCCTGAGCACCTGCCTGCTGTGGGAAGTCGTGAATTAATTTTCTTGCTTTGCTGGTATGTGCTACTTTTTCCCTTCCTTATTAAATCATCTTTATCTTGACCCACAAGTTTTCTACCTTTTACTTTCCCAACTCTCTCCCCAGTCCCAGTGGTAGGGGAGTGAGCGAGGGGCTATGTGGGGCTTGATTGGTGTCTGCGGCTGAACCACAACAAATATAGCCTATCTCTGACTTCTTTAAAAGGTGCCAAAAACAAACTGTGTTTGATTTGATACATCTGAGGCTTCAAAATCTCCTTAAGAAGCAGAATACAGATGAAAATGAAAAGTAAATTGATGTGAAAATTAAGAGCTAGTCAACATTTTTTGTGTGATATTCTTAACGGTTAGTGAATCCAACAATTAAATATTTAACTGCCAGTTAGCAAATAAATACTACCAACCAGTCTTCAACAGACTATTTGAATGTTTTAGAGCCCAAGATGTGTTGATTCAAGGCCTGCCAACCTGAGATTAACTGTTTACCTATTAGGGAGCTAGGAAGCTGGCAATTGATTTTTGAAATGACAATGAAACAGAAATGAGAAAGTAAATAATGCAGACACAGAGAAAATGGTTTGAGAAAACAGTTTCCACATAATACAAGTTGCCAGTGTTCTGACACTCCAGAAAAATATGAGAAGCTACCTGAAAATCAGTGGACCCTCACCAAAGTAAAGCTGGTAGGAAGCCCCAAACAGGACTATCAGTTGTATAAATTTCTAGAACAAAGTAAAGAAAAGGAAAAGCAATATGGCAAATCAGAGAATCAACAGGCCTCAGAAAAGAGTCGGAAGTCAAGAGCATAGACTATTGTTTAACATACCTCTTTTTTAAGAGAGAAACTGGCAAGTATAACATCACTTTTCAAAATAAAAAATTATCCCAGACACTACAGAGCAGTAAGTTTGATTGTCCAAGTGGGAAAATTGGTAGAAACAAAACTGGTGCTTGAAGGGGTAAATAAAATACATAATATTTTATAAAGGAATCATAATTTCCAAAACAATTGAAAAAGTCAAAGTAGGGAGGTAAGACAACTTTGTTGATAGAAAACACCTGAGGTTTTTTTGAAATGCTTTTTAATAAACTAAATTGGTCTGGATTAAAAGATAAGGCCATCTTATTCATAAGCAATAGTTGTAGGAGAGTAAACAAAGACTAGAAATAAATGTTCGTTCTCAGAATTTCATTGGGTGAACCAGTCAAAGGCTGGATGAACATGGACCTGCACTGAGATACATGTTATTAAATATACATAAGTGAGGTTAAAGACAATAGGATGAAGGAGAAAGGAGAAAAAATCAAATTTGGTGAAGGCACAGATACAGAATAGCAAAATCTGAAATGGAAAATTCATTATATTGACTAATTGAGTCCTAAAATGTCAGATGAATTAGGTCTTAATAAGTATAGTTATGCACATAAGAAGAATGTGTTTAACTATAAACAAGGACTGAGTTTATATTTGTTCTTAGGTAATTGCTAGAAACATCTAAATTCAGAATCTAAAAAAATAGGTTCTAAAGTTGCTGTGCATATTTGTGCATATGCTACACTCAATGAATATCAGTAACAATGAGAACCAAACTGAGAACAACAGTCATCATGTCATTATGACATTTTGTAAACACCTGTCAAACCCACATGCTGGATGCTGTGTGCAATATCCAATACAGCAAACCAGGAAAACTAGAGAATTGCAAAGATGATCAGAGGTATACATTTTTTCCTATCTAGGAAAGAGTACATAGCAGACTTTTCAGCTTGGAAAAGATGCAACTGTCTATACAATCATTGAGAGGATAGATAGTGCGAATAAAAAGTATTCATCTTCTATATCTCATTACAGAAGAACAAGGGGGCATTCAGAGAAAATACCAGGTAGCAAAATGAATTTTTTTGTAAAAAATGCACATTTCAGCTGTAGAATTCATTCCCACAGTAAATAAAAAACTAAACGAGCTCCAAAATTATAACCAAGGATAACTTTATAAGTTTGGCCATTGTAAATGGTGGTCTCTATGGCATAGCTGTCTGATTCCCAAAAGATGGACCAGCAGCTGGATTTGTTGGGTCCCTTCCTTTTCCCCTGCAATCCATTCTCATTCCTGCTGTCAGAAGCAATTCTAACAATACAGCCCATACAGCCTGAAGAGGGTGATGCTGCTGGCCCAATGCAGGTGATCCACTGGGAAGAAGAGTAAAAGGCAAACAGTGCTGCTCTTCCCTCTGTGATGCTTCCCAAGAGCCCATCACAGTCTTTCTGCTTTAGAGGACTTTTGTTTGCACAATCTCCACTCTTCTATTCCCTCTTCATGTTATTAAAAACTAAATTTATTTTGATATCAAGGTGATTCACTGCTAAACCATGAGAACAATTCTGAGCCTTCCTCCTGTCTATGAATGCCCTGTACTGCACAGGCTCTGTTATATCCTAGGGAATTCTATAAGTTGTCAAATTGTTAATATAAATGCCCTGTGACAGCTGGACAGAAAAAATAAATCACATGCAAATACAGCACATGTGTACACATATATTCATAGTATTTACCTGTCTTTAATTACAGACTTGAAAATAGTCATTATTTCCTGAAAAATAATTATTTCCAAAAATATGTACTGTTACATGTCAAAAGAATAAGTACAAAGAAATGAAAATAAACTCTAAGCCTACAGGAAAAGAAGGCAGGGGAAAACAAAACAAAACAGAAGAGGAACAAAGATTAACTCAAGCCAAAAGAAAAGAAAAAGAAAGGAATGAAAAAACTAACAAAGAAAAAGAAAATAAAGCAAATAAATTACAAACAGAGATAAAAAAGCATGAAAGTGAGTAATGAATATTTGTCAGGTTTTTGCTCTACTTTTACAAGAATGGCAATGAAATAATTTGAAAGATAACATGGTTTGGAATTTCTTTTTTTCTTTTCTTCTTTAATTTAGATATTATTTTCTGGTTTCTTTCTAAGACACACAGGGAGATCATGGAAATCAGAATCACATAACAATTTGTGCAGAAAGTGACCTTTAAAGGTCATCCAGTCCAATTCCCCTGCAACAAGCAGGGACATCTTCAACTAAATCAGGTTGCTCAGAGTCCCATCCAACCTGGACTTGATGTTTCAGGCGTGGGGCACCTACAAAATAGCAGCTCTCAGGAACATAGAGAAAATTCCTCTAGCCCAAACACAGGGAGTTTTCCCTCATTTACCCCACCCGCCCTCACACATCAACTTCTCTCACTGGGAAGGGAGATTTTCTGTTACATTCAAGTAATGTGCTAGAGCCTACTTTTTCACCATGGTGCAAAAACAAATAACATGGAGCACTCTACAGGTTCATTTCCTAAATTATCCAGGACCAGAGACAGTCCAGTGAAGGTGCAGCCTGGGACACAGAGCTTGGAACCACTTGTCACTTTATGACAACCCAATTTCTTCACACATTGTTTCCAAATGTAAAATGGAACTGACTAGATGAGAAGTCTGTGCATGTCAGAGAACACTCAGGGTGTATAGAAATGATGGCTTGAATTGGCTGGGTGAGAAGTATATTCCTTTTGATTGTTGCTTCTTTCTTTTTAATGTTCTCAGAAAACGGCTGTATCTTTCAGAGTCTCTCAAGGATTTTTAGATAAAAAGAGAGGTTTTATCTTTGCATGTCTATAAGCAGTGAAAAACTCCAGAGACTGAAACCTACAGGCAATTCAAATAAACTAAATCCGATCAAGGTAATATCAATGCCAGAATTAGAAGAAAACCCAGAGAGAATATCAATAACAACATTAAAACAGCAGGTTTCAACTAGAATCAATAGGCAGTATAAACAGAAAAAATTAAGTCACAAAGTGATAGTAGATAAAAGCTCCCCACTCATTAAAATTCTGTTTGTCTTTGTGTCTTTTTATCAATGTACCTATATATCTATGCAAGTGTATCAAAGTTTATAATGTAAAAGAATGATGAAATAATCTAATTAATTTCCGGTGTCATTTCACATATTTCTTTCAAGTTAAAACTGCAATATTAATAATGGTTTGCAATTTAATAAAATATCTCTATGTCCTATTAACTTCTATATCTGCTTGTTATAAAGCCTTTTTTTATCAAATAGCTAAACTTCAAAAGATTTCTGCTTTGATCTGAAATGAAAAAATGAGGTTCATTCCATTTGTACAGAATAACCTCACTATATCTTACAGAAAGACAGTTGTCTGTTACTGCCTTTCTGTTTCAAAATACATTGTAACTTGGGCAAGCAAGAAGAAAAAGTAGAGAGAAGACTGAGCTTTGTGAAGAGACATTACAATGTGGCTGAGGCTGTGTCAAAATTTATGATGGTTGCAGCAAGTGAGATATTCTTCCTACTTGAAAAATAATAAAAATTTCAGGAATGAAATGTGTAGGTGTTTAAAGGTGGGTTTAATGCTCTGGGGCTTAGTTTTCATGGTTTATTTTTACTTTCAGAACGGAGATTTTAACAATATGTTAATCGATTGTGATTTTCCAATGCCCTTTTCTTCCCCACAGGATAAAAAAAGATACTTGATAGGTATGGTCAGGGAGAAATATTCTAGATTTAAGCTCTTTATGGAATTCATATCCCAAGTAACCATTTCAGAAGAGGCCAGTACAGATACCCAGAGGGCAAATTAACAATCTTTGCATGACCAAAACACCCATTGATATTATTAAAATTTTGATCCAAAAAGGATCTCAGGACTGGGTCTATATTAAACCATAACTGACACTCACATGATTTCTAGATGACAAAGAAAAAAAGCTATATTTTATATATTGCTCAACCTAGAGCCTTTGTAAAGAAATACCATGAACCACAGTAAACATTACGACTTCAGTCAGAGCACCCTTCTGTCAGAACACCCTTTTTAGTGGGTCCCTTAAACATCATTGGTGAGTGAACTGGAAGTTCAGGAAAAGGCAATAAAGCTGATCATAGCTATTTTATAATATGGCAGGCAGTGTGAAAAGGGTTGCTGAGGACTAGAGTAAAGATGTTTCTCGCCACTTTATCATCCAAAAAGGGTCCTTATGCTCGTGCTTACAGGTATCCTTCACTGACAAAGGGCAGAAGGGATCTGTGCTACCCAGCTCAGGACTGCAGTTGTGTCAGTAAAAGCAATTAATCCACTGGTACCAACCTGCATCTTCTCCCCATAGCTTCTACCCCCTTATCCACAACCACATTGACCTCAGATCACACCCATCCTCTACTTTCAGTATAATTAATCCATACTCTAATAGCTATACTCCCCTCCAAGGAACTTCCCTGCAACAGCACTTTCTACTCTTTCACTGCCTCATGCCACCCCCTGCTTGCATCACCAGCCCAGATGCACATGGAGTTATTTATATCAAGTACTGATTGCCTCTCAAGCCCCGTCTGCTTCCAAAATACCTGATATACCAGATTTTCTAACTGAAAAAGTGGCTCAGTGCAATTTTCACAGAAGAATGAGTACAGGATTGGTTGTGAAGGAATTTGGCAATGAGGGAGACGATGTCTGCTATATAAGAATCTAGAAAGTTTTCATTCCAGCTTTCATAAGCTTTTTATTCTTCATGCTCTGTTCAGTAGCAACAGTGAACAAAAACAGTGACATGGACCAATCCTCCATATCAACCCCTGTTA
This sequence comes from Setophaga petechia, assembly GCA_024362935.1. NCBI lineage: Eukaryota > Metazoa > Chordata > Aves > Passeriformes > Parulidae > Setophaga > Setophaga petechia. The sequence continues at coordinate 28,541,796 of JANCRA010000008.1, forward strand.
GCAATACTTAGGAATTGCTTGTCACAAGGGGGCTAGAATATACAATTGAATTTATGGCTGATTTAAACTTCTGGTATTGTAGTTAACAGTGGTTTAAAGTTAATTGATATAGATTTATTAATTAACTGTCCAGAGGAAGTTTTATAGCTGATGTTGTTTTCCCTGGAAATAGTGCATTGTGTAAAAGTAAAAGACAAAAGATCAGCTACACAAACGTGATGCTGTTATCAGTTTGTCTACTTGTTTTATCTCATATGAGAATAAGCATTAACATTCTGAGTCAGATGTTCTCATTAATATGATTCCCATCGTGAAACTGAAAATACACAAGCTATCAACGTTTCTAAAACTGTCTTTGTTCATGTCACAAAGCTGCTCTTCAGAGTGCCAGCCCCACAAAAGTTGTGAATGTTCTTACTGAGTCTTACTTGCCTAAGGAGAGGAGCTGCAAAAAGGTCTGAGGTACCTATTTGATTTTGAGCCAAGATCCTCAGAACCTCTGCTACTGCCATTCTAACCTGGATGTACCTAAAGTTCCCATATGTTTAAATATCTATTTGCTTCATTTGGCAAATCCAGGCTAATAGATCCTTTTGGAAAATGCCTTCTGAATCAAATCCTGCACAAAGCAAGGTGCAGGGAACTAACACTTCTTTTGCACAAAGAGTAGTTTCATTTGAAGTTTCACAGTCATTTAAGAGAAAAAAAAGAATCCAAAAATATGCCACCTTGCATTTGATATCAGGAAAGCTTTATTACCTTGGGAACAGTGAAGCTGTTCCAGTGAAGCAGGTTACCCAAAAAGACTGTGCAGCCTCCATCTGAGAAAGTTTCAAGACCCAACCGAATAAAGCCCGATGCATTCCTGTCTGATCCCATAGTCATGCATGCTTCAAACAGGAAGTTGGACCAGGGACTTCCTGAATTCTTCAATAGCCTATGATATCCTGCATTTCTATATATTATATGCATTGCTTATTTACAGGAGTCTCAAACGTGCTTTGAATCAGAAAGCAGGAATCCAGCACAGGAAAATTTTGGGGCCTGCTGTTACTCTGAGAATTCATTTGACTCTGAAAATTATCATTTGAATATCAGCAACAGAGAATTCCTTAGAAATGGTGCAGTAATCTCTGCATACAGTCCTTCTGCATGGACCACACTAACATCAAGTGCCCTACTAACCATTATTGGGTACCATTATAGTCAGCTATGGTTAAAAAGTTTCTGATTATTTCCCACAATATAAAAGAAACTTTTTATCTTTTCTCTTGGTTCAGATAATATTTAACTCTACATGAAATGCTTACTCAGCTGCTAAATAAAGTACTTTTCTGAGTGAGTAAACATAGCAGAATCTGTCTCAGAGCAAATTATTTATTTAATACACTAAGCCCTACTTTCTGTTCACAAATTTTTCCTTGAAACAAATGTACAGCGGTTAAGACAGAGCTATTGCCTCTTTTCTGGTGGTGTTTGAGTTCTTGTTGTCTCCCCAGTTGGTTAATGATAAATGAACACACCTGACAGATGGTTCTGCATGCAAGCATCCTCATCAGTAGGGGCTGGGGCATTTCAAGGAAGGTTTGGCATTCACCTGGTTCCTTACCAGTGCTATTATTATCATTTGCAGCTATTTGTAGTAGAGAGCAGATCATCTTTGTTTGCTAAAAAACAACCACATGGGAAGAAGACAGACACTTGCCAGGCTCTGCAAATGAAAACTGGGAATGCAGGCATTGTGTCAGAGAGGAGGGTTTTGAGGAGAATGTGCTTCTGTTTTCTTACACAACTCCTTGGTGAAAACACAGGATTCAAGAGTAACCAGTACAATTCAGTATCACAAGTTCACTTGAGGGCTTGTTAAAAATGTAATTCCTTGGTTTGTGAAACTGAGAGACTATCCAGCAGCATAATGGTTAATTTTCTTTTATCAAGGTCCTGATATGAAGTGTTTGATAGAAAAATACAAGAGTTGTTGGAAATGTGTTCCTGGGATTGTAATAGGTAAGTGAAATATCAATAAGTACTTTATTGCAGATCACATGGTACAGTTCCACCATCCTAAATACTATATTTAAAATTTCATATTAATCTAATCTCTATGCTCATACCTTACTATTTCTTAGATACTGACAACACAAAAAAAAATCACTATCTATACCATTAAGCATTCCTGTATAAATGACAGACACAGTGACGGCAAATCACACTGGAAAAACAGGGGAAAATTGTCATATTTATCTTTTAATATATTTTAATACCTCATTTCTTATTGATGTAATGGAACTAAACAACAAACTCTCTGCAAAGAAATAGCTCACCTCCTGACACTTTCATTACTTCCAATCATATAAAAGGAAAATAAAATAAATTAGGTTTTTATATGCCCTTAGTATCAGACAATGTTGCTGTTATTTAAGCAGAAGATGTATTGAAAGCCATAACTATGTGTCTTTTGAGATTACCTTGTGCACCACAGCTCAGCAGCATATCCCAGTACAACCAGTCCTGTGTAAAGCAATCCTGTGAGTCATGGAAATTGTTCTTCCTTCTTGCCTCACTGCAGAGGCATTAGACTACTGCCAATGTTTCCATCTTACTCTGGTGATGGCTCTACTTCAGCTGTGAAGCCCTAAAGGTATAGAATTGAAATTTTTGTGGGAGCATCCTAGGTAAATAAATAATGGGTTCAAATCTTCACTCACACTTTCTTGGATTACTGCAGAAAAATTCAGGATCACTGTCTATATATAATCAATGTCACATTGTCAGTGGCATCAGATGACACTGTGTAGCTGTAGACTCATCTTTTTCTTTAAACAACATAATCGCAGTCTGGTCCTAAAACATTATAATTCAGTGGGAAAATTGCAGAAATTCTTAATCACCCAGCATGTCTTATAGCTTGATAGGGAGTTGAAGTCCTGGTTTTGAACAGGACCTGTTGAATGCTTTGATAACAGTGAAATTTAAATTGTAGAACAGAGATGACTTTTTTTTCATCTAGCCTCTCTTTTTAGACTGTTGTCAAAGAGCATGGGAACGTGCTATATGCAGCATCAGATTTTTTTTCCTGAGGAAGCTTGACCAGAAATCTATGGGGTCCCAGGTGAACTTATGCACAACATTGCTTTTACATGTAACTAGTCATGAGGACATGATGACTAGATAATGTCCATTAAGAACTGCCTGGTACAGAGAGCTGGAATTCAGTGGTGGTATTTTGCATGTGTGAGATTGCCTGCAGGTACTGTGGAGTCAACCTCAGGCCAAATTATAAACATTGTTAGAGCTGCGTTTTTCTGTAGTCTTACAGTGCTCTTCTTTTTGTTTGTAAGCCACATGAAGAAAATCTTCTTGGCTTCCCATGATGTCAGATCACTTCATATCAAAATAGATTAATGCTTGCCAGAGCACTACATGTTTATACCACAGTTTTCTCTGAGGCAATATCTTTGCTCTAATTACAGCATAAGGACATCCCCACAATCAGAGCCCAGGGTTACAGTATGGTGACCATTCCTGTTAAGCCATCTGAGAGATGACTAAGAACTCCAGTGAGATGAAAAGCAAGGCGCAGTGCTCTGGGAGTTAATCTTAAAAGATTTTTATTTTTTTAATCACTATTATCTTTCAGGCAGTTGGTGTTTTGAGTGTTTTGTAATAATGACAAAATCCCAGGGTCAACAACCTCTGCCAAGACCTAAGACTGACTCACAAGACAGTTTTGTACTGGTATCTTTCCACAGTTTTCAGTGGAATTCTCAAAATGTGAATGTATGTCAATAGGATCATGCTAAAAATCTATGAGAAGGAATAAGGCTAACAATTTATTTCCAGTCACCATAATAACTGCAATAAGAAAGTTATTTGTTGACTTAACATAGAATCTAAGGAAACAAATATTAATTTATACAATGAAACAGTTTTATATCTATTATTGTGTTCACTTTTTAGCAAGCTGGAAGCAAAATAAAACAATTAAACTTCTAGGGACTATCATGATTTAAATGCCCTGGAATTTTAGCTCACAATTCCTATTTTCTTAGTAACCACTGTTATAAAAGAAACAATCCATGCTAGAATTTATTGCTGTAATTTATATTAGCCAAGGATTTGTGATCCTTGAAATTCCCTGCTGTCTGATTTACAATACTCTTTTTCACTGTATCATCCTTAATTTTATGTAATCAACATTTGAAAGGTTTCCTGTTATGGCTGCTGCCATACCAAACTGAGGTTATTTATCTAGTCAGAATGTTTGCTCTTTGCAGTGCATTTCATATATGCTAAGACTCACAATACTATATAATTACTTGTTTGCTTGCATGCTCTTTTGATCAAGTCTGTGAAACATTATTGAGCTTTAGCAATCAATAGAATTTCAGGTGTCCAACAACCACTTAGCGATTTGTGAATATTGAGTGTTGGTGTAAGTATCCCAGATGCAAAGCAACCAGCATGTTTATCTAATTCTTTATTTGATTTCAAAGACAGCTGCTGAAAACCTTTCATACACACAATTATCTTCTTTCATTTGAGCATGGCAGTAACTATGCAAATATCTCCATTTGTGTGGTTTTAATAACTGAACCATTCTTTTCCACATGTACTTGTTTTCTGCTTGTTCCAGATAGAAATAGGGTAGGTTTTAAAGTGTAGTGTTGCTGTGGATTTCTGTTACATTTCAAGTGCTTTTTTTATGTTTTGCTATTTTGAATCCTCCTCGTTCTTCAAGCACAACGTGTATTACGTGATGTGAGGATAAACTGCTTCAATAAATCCCATTATTCTGAAGAACAATAAAAATAACAAGTTGGTGACACTGAAACAGTGATAAATAACATTTCTTATTTCCTCACGCTTTTAGAATCTCATTCTTGCACTTCTGAATCAACTCTAGCTCCCAGAGCTGTCAAAGTAGGAGAGCACTACCTGTGTTGTTTTTGTCAAAGAAAATTATGTTATTGAACACTGTAATTTGTTAAATTCCAAATCTTATTTAGACAATTAGTTCAACCTGTGTTATCTCTGAACACGTAACTGAAAAAATAAATGAATGGTGCATACAAAACACACCCATGGCTCCCAAAACAAAGAGGACCTTACTCAGGGAGATGTTATTTGAAGAGAAGAACAACACTCTGGCATCCTGCCTCTCCCCATAATGCCATTAAACCAATCTTCTGTGACAGCTTTGATGGTTGAGGGTCCCTGAGTTCCTAGAGGTAAGGCTGGAGGACAGTATTTTTTCTTGCAGGTAGACAGAAAACCCCAAAGATAACTTGTAAAATAAATACATTTTAAATGGTCCTCATAACGACTGCAGTCATCATAAGTGGAGTTGTGAATCTACAATAAGCCTGATTTTGCCCATTTATTCCTTCCTAGAAGCTATGAACAAGAACACGGAGCAAAAAAGTCAGCAGGTTTGGCATAAGGTCAAGACAAACTCTTTAACCCAAGGTTCAAAAGTTGAATTTTCTCTCACATTACAAGAAAAGGAAAGACAAAATCAAGTGAAAGATCAAGACAAAGAGAGCAAGCAATCAATCCTCAGTTCCTTCTGTAAGATATATGGAGCTGGACATATTGAACATAAATATTTAACATTAATATTTTCATTACCAAATAGACTCTAACTGAATATGAAAGGAATCAGGAGATGGGATAGAAGACAGGAGAAGATTTATAAGAACTTCTTTTACTTCAAATTAAGGTGACTGACAGTAGGTGGCCTACTGCAGGGTGCGTTTTCACAAGCCTGTGCAGTAGACAGAAATAGAGAGAGTGAAAATATCATCCTCCTGCTATCCATAAAAGCACTGCTATCAGCTTCATCAGAATGGGAGCCCATTGTGCTTTCCTCTGTCCAGCCTGGTTGGTTGCCTCACCATGACCCAGAGGGACTTTCTTTGCATCTTTCCTTCTGTCCAATACTGCCCCTTCCAGCTAAGATCCACCTCCTAGTGCTGCTCTCTGATTTCTGGTCAGCCTCCATCCCATGGGCTGATCAAGGCCCTAAGGGCACTTGTAGGTTTTGGGCGCACAGCCCTGCGTGGGTGCCCGCACATGGCAGGCTCCACTCCTGCTCAGCCTGGGGCCATTGCTTCCTGCCTGAGCTGTGCTGTGAGTGTGCCAGTCTCAGGCCTGTCACAGCCATGCCCAGCTCTGCAGTCTGCTGGACTGGGCTCTGATCCACAGACTGACTTCCCAGCTTGACCTCAGACCTGCCAACAAACTCCAGGTCCTGTCTGGTGGTCACCAAGCCGAGTAAGACCCTGGCTGCTGGCACAAGACTGGATTTACATTCCTGGACTTGCCTCATCACCAAATGATGCCAAGTGTCCTGAACTCTCAAGTGGCCCCCTTGCCACCTCTAGATGGAAATGGTGCGACAGAATCCTGGCTGGCAAGTCCCTGCCCTGCTGCTGTGTGTTACCCATCTGATGAACCAACTACTTGTGACTCAGGGTGGTGGGCCAGTCCTATATTGTCTTAAGCGTTTCTCAGTCCCAAAATTTCACAGAAAGGCCCTCTGCAGCCCAGTGCCTAAAGGTAAAAGCACCAAGTAGATGGAGGCTGAAAAACTGGCTGGTGTTTCTTCCAGAGGTAGCCAGCTCACATGGGTGCAGAGTCCTGCTGAGATGTCCTTCAGCTTGTGTACCTAAAGAGAACACAAAGAAAGGAGGATAGATACATTAAAATTAGGGATGGGAACCTGGAGGGTAAAGCAAAAGTAAGTTCTTCTAAGACTTTTTTTACTCTTGCAGTCCATAAATCAGGTGTGGGACTTTTCTGCAACTTTTGTCTTATAATATCACAAAAATGTAGAAAAAGTAATTCACCTCCAACTACTGCACCTGGTTGTACAGTTTAAATTAATACCAGAAACACTGCAAATCCCACTTCACAATGCCTTTCAGTGTTCAAGACTCTGAATTAAAGGCCTTCATTGTTTAGGAGGATTATTTCATTGCCTTCCCTGACTTCAAAGAAATAAGAATCTTCACTCACTTTTCTATTGATCCCTGTTGATCAGATTAACTTTGTTTTGGATTCCTACAGAAACAAAAGACAAATAGAAATGTTGTGAACACTTGATGTGTACAGTTTTGTTCAGTTCATGATTCTACTACCTATTACAAAGATAATTATTGGTTAGACAAAGAAAGAATAAAGGAATTACTGTAAATTATGTTCAGTAAATACCAACAGTTTAAACAATTACAAAATTATGGAATATTTCATAATGACATGTAATTACAGTTAATTCCACAATTAAAATTATATCTTTTATTTAGCAGCACTGTTCTTTCATAAATAAGAATAATAATTAGGATTAAGAAAGGTCAAAGAATACTTCTATTTCAACACTACAAAATGCATTTCAAGCCATTCCTGTTCTTCTCATATACTTCACATTCTATGACTTTGGTCTTTGTTATTTTGTAATCTTATACAAAATAACATAAGATTATTTTGTATAATCAAAAATTGACAGAGTCCTTCATTTAATTAAAGAAGAAACATGGAATCATTTAGGTGGAAAAGGTCCTTAACATCTTCATGTCCACCCATTAGCACTGCCAAGTCTGCCACTAAACCACGTCCCTAAGCACCACATCTAGACATTTTTTAAATACCTCCTGGGACAGTGGCTCAATAACTTCCTAGGGCAGCCTGTACCAATGCTTGACAATTGTTTCAGTGAAGAAATTACTCCTAATATCCTGTCTACGCCTTCCCTCTCACAACCTGAGTATTTCCTTATCTTATCCCCTGTTGTTGGGAGAAGAGACTGACACCCACTCCACTAATACCTACTTCCTTCTTACTGGCTACACTCACATTATTACTGCTCATTATGAAGTTAGTCTCCTTCAATGCAGCACTAATTGCTGCTGGCTCATGTCCACTCTGCCTTCCACTGAGGCCATCAGGTCCTATTTTATAAAGCTGCCTTTCAAAAAGTTGGTGCTAATATTAGATGGAAGGAGGATGGCTTCCCAGACCAGGGCCAGGACTCTACATTCTGTGCTAATCTCATGAGATTCCTGCTGTACTTTCTCCAGCCTACCTATGTCCTTCTGAATAACATCTTGCCTTCCAGGGAAAGAGCCACTCCCACCCAATGTGGTATAATCTGAAAACTCGCTGAGGTTACATTCTGTCCTATCTCCTAGGTTAGTAAGAAACAGTATGGATTCCCACATGAACTGCAGAGGGGCCTCACTAGAAACTGCCCCCCAGCAGGACTTTGCTCACTTCTGAGGCTCAGGTCCTGAACAGGAGATCCATCCTCACTGTCTCTTCATCTACCTCTCCATGCCCTTGGCTGCATCCCCACATGTCCCATGAATTTGCCAAGCTGGCTGAAGTTATCCTTTTGGTGGTGTTAAACACATTTTATTTTCTTTCTCACATGTATTACCTCATTTCTACTCCTGACAAGTAAATTTAAACAGTTGTGGAAAAAAAAAAAGTGTTCAAAATTGTATGGGTTGGAATTAACATTCTTACTATTGGGGAAACTGTGCAAATGCTACATGCATGGAAGCATGAAGTCCAGTTAAATACACATATACTAATATTGTTTCCTTACACTGTGAGCAGTCAGAAGACAAACTGTAAAGTTGCTTTATATCAGCTCTAGCTGAAGGTCAGATTGCATCCACAGGCCACCATTTTTACCATAAACAGTTCCTATTAACAAGCAACTGTTAGGAGTGCAAAAGCAAACAAATCCAGAAATGCTTTAAACTCTTGCATACGTACATGTTCTTCCCAGTGTAAGTTTTAATGAAGTGAAAAGGATAACATAATTAGTCACACAGTTAGAGTTACATGAGGAGCTACCTGAGTTCCTAATTGCTTAAACTTATAATTTTTAAGCAGGATAAGTACATCAGTGGAAAATAGATTTTTTTTTATTTATTAATTATTGCTTAGGCTTTAGAGTCTTAGATGAAGTAGGCATTATATGAACATGCAGAAAGTCAATCCCTTCTCTGAAATCTTTTTCAACTAAAAAGTACAGATAAACAGGATGAATATAAGGATGTTGTTTACAGTAAAAACAACTGAAAGAGCAAGAGTGGTTTTACTGTGGGATCAAACATGAAGCTGACAAGATGGAGCCAGGAAAGATGGACTAATATAAACATGGAATATGGAGAGAAAAGAAAAATGGTGGCAATTAATGGGCAAAGTTAAGAAACGAGATGAGAAGACCTAAAAAAGAATGATGAAAAATAAAGTATACTGAGTTTGGAAAGAAAGACTGGCATCTTAAAGAAAGTAACTAGTAGGTTCCAACTTTCATATATCAGCACATTATTAATAGCTTTGTTTTTCAGTGGAGACACAGAAGTCAAATGGCCTTCTCAACATGGAGTTTTTTTCTTCCCCCAAGAAGGGCTATTCTGCTGTTTCTGTGTCCTACCAAATGAGAATAATTTGGCTGTCCTGTTCCCAGGACTCCAAGGGCTGTTCTTCAGTCACAAACTCTCACAGATAAAAAAATGACAGTGAAATTGAAATGTCAGAGGTTCCTGACCACAGCTTCTTTTCTATCAAGTACTCCAGCTTCTACTAAAGAAGTCCTTTTTAATGCCTGTAGAGCTTATCTTAGTTTAAAGGAGTGTATAAACTTGCAGTAATGTAAAAAATTCTCAGCAAACCTCTGTGTAGGTGAAAATCTGTTATTTTAACACAGAAGTTGGCTCAGCTATGGAGTAGCACTGCATTATGGGGAAACTTCCCAACAGGTCCCAAGATGGACTCATGAAGTGGGGATTAGTCAGAGCACCAATCAATACCTGAAGAGATTATTTTATTTGAAATAAATGAACTGGTATTTATCACTCTGTGAAACAGCAAATAGTTTAGACCAAGTAAATAATGTGAAGTAGAAGGAAATTGCAGAGAGCAGGCTTTGTAAGGATTGCAAGATTATTGTGAGTTACGCTGGCAGCATCTACTACATCAATGCAACTGCACCAAGACTGCTTCCACGAAGCATTAGAATTATTAAGCTTAGCATAGAAATGTTTATGGCAACACTGTTCTGGGTTAGTGCAATTACAGCAGTGATGCCAGCTATGAGCTACTGCAAATGCTTGTTGGCCTCAGATGGGGTAAGAGAGAGATCAAAACCTTCTGTGAACTGTGAATGACCATGTTGTTGGCTAACTCTGTGATCCTCATGGAAAAGCTGAGGAAACAAAGGGTGAAACAGAAAATGGGCATTTCCTTGTCCGTTATCACCCCCCAGCACTGTAGGATATGATCTGTTACTTTCCTGGCCTTCAAAACATCTCCTTGGATTAGTATCTGTCTTTGAGTATTCTGTAACATTAAAAAAGCATCCAGGTGTTAAATATTTGAACTTATAGACATGGGTAGACACAATAAAAATACTTCAGGCTCCACAATCTACACCCAAGCTAACAGATATTTTTACTCCACTGGTAGTACCCATTACTTGAGGGTACAGAGTATACTGAATAAGTAGTTCCTTGCATGTTTTTCCTTTGCATGCAGTAATCAACCCCAAAAGGCTTCCAGCTGCTGAACTGAGGGTCTTAATTTGGGCCTGTTGTGTTTATGAAGACTCATAATTCTCCACTGTTCTTAATAATGTCTGTAAGTCTCTGAGCATCATGACTTAGTCTTCTAAAATTTATCCTGTCTATGACCAATGCAAAACATATGAGGAAACAGTAGAATACACATATTGCACAAAATGTCTTGTAAATTGAAGCAGCATAGTTATACATAAAAATTTAACAGTGAATGTGATATTATCATTATTATTTGAATGTTCTCAAGCCCAGCAAAAAAACCCCAAAATTGCCACCTTTGACAGGGAACTACCATGCATAAGTAAAATGAAACATATGGGATGGGGAACTGCAGTTTTGAACTGTAGTGAATCAATATAATAAATTCAGTGGTAATTTCTAGAATACAATGGTGCAGCTCATAATTGCACACCAAGTTCTACAAATTGCCACAGTGATTTAACTACCACAAGATTCCCAACCCTAAAAAAATATTTTTTTAAATTTTTCTGTTTCTTACAGTATCTAGACAAGTAATTCAACGGAGGACATTATTAACTTTGCTGTTAAAAAAGTCATATTATTAGCCCACTAGTTTGTTTAAGAACCACATATGAGGGATTTTCTTATAATAAGGTGTTTAATGGATGTATTTCCACTTTATTACTATTATTTTATTAAATCCACTTTATTTCTGCTCTCACTGTTTTCCTGTTGCAATGCTTTCAATGGACCAGTGCTGTTTGATACAGGTCAAGTTCAAACTGTCCTGCCATTCAAATATAATCTGGAGTTGTTAGAAAGAAAAGATATAAAAAATATGGGCCTCATAGAATTTAGCATATTAGTGTAGAAGAAAGAAGCAAAAGGAGAAAGGTAATTACATTTTAGTAAGCCTAAAGTAAAAAACGTAGGTAAGTGTAAAAATGCATAAAAATGTATAGTCTTATTTGAGTGCAAAAATCTTGCCTGGGTCAACATTGGGCATTAAAACTAAGCATCAGTTTACACCTGTCCTTAAAATGCAGTCCAAACAATCTTACTGAAAAGTATTATTGGATAAAACAAAGAGTAGTCATTAAAATGCAGCACACATCAATGGATACATAAATCAATTATAATAGCAAAAAAGAGCGACTATACATCTAAGAAAAAAGAAACCAAAGAGAGAAAATACACCAAATGCTACTAATGCTGCAGTGTTAGAAGAAAGCTATAGAAGAGATAGAATGACATTGTAAATTACTCTGTTTATTGAATATTAAAAAGAATATGAGAAGCTTTGGTGAGGAATTTTAATTCAGTAAGTTCTAGTCTAAGATTTATTTAATGGTTTTTCCTACCACAACTACATGATTGAAATTATAGAGCTGTAGTTTATCTGTAAAAATACAGTGAAAATATTTAGATGATCCAAAGAGGGTAAGAATAAAAGCACACAGTCAAATATGATCTGATAATGTGGGCATTTGTTTATAAAAAATAATAGAATAAACTACATTATGTAGCTGCGCTGTGGCAACTGCACTTGTAGCTTTAAGGAAAGCATAGGTCCTCAAGAATTAAAATGCCAGGCCTGCAGATCTATAACTCCCATAATATCCTAAAGTCATTACAAACATTTCAGTGAGGGTGCCAGTTGATTCTAATAACAGTGTGTCCAAATGACACACAGTAGAAGAGACCAACATATTTATGTGACTATAAACAGTGAAATGTTGTGATAATTTTGCTCTAAGATCTGAAAATGACCATGATCTGAGCTTTGAATATATTACACATTTTTAATGTAATCATGAAGTTTGAGGTTTTCTGAAGTCAATATCCATTCTCACTGTAACAGATGTGAGGCTATTCTTGGGTTCAGCACTTGGTGTATTTACCTGAAAGTGCAAAATGGTCATCAAACATTTCTGGCACCCTGAAACAGGAGTTGGGGTGCTGGTGAGCTGGTAAGCCCCACTGCTCCCCCAGCACTAGCAGCTATTGCAACCCATACATAAAACAGCTTCACTTCACCAGATCTCCAAAACTCATTAAAAAAAATTAGGACCCCTGCCCCTAAATGGAGAATTCAGGGAACGGCAGTGACTGAGGCTCGTTCTCACCACTCCTTTCCTGCTGATGTTCAGACCAGCCCAGACCACCGCACCTTGACCCTCCCAGGCCGAGAGGAACCTTCCTCGCCTCCCTGAACCTCTGGGAGTAAGTTTCATACAGCTCAAGCTGCTGAAGGTTTTGAGCAGGTGTGCCTGCAGCAGGACAAGCAGCTCTAGAAAACCTGGAAAACACCTTCGTTTCCAGCCGCCGGAGACAAAAAGGGCACAGGAGCGGGGTGAGGGCCCTGCGGGCCTGGTGGTGTGCCGGGGCTGCACAGGACGGCCAGCGGCTCGCTGCCCTCGCCACCTCGCCCCCACATGGTCACCGGGGGCCAAGGGGGACCGGGAGAGAATTCCCTGTCGAGCAGAAAGGTTTCATGTTTTGATCCGTGGGTATTTCTGCAGTTCTGCTCCTGTTTGCTGGGTACATCTGTGCCCACGGGGTGAGTGGTGCTGTCCTTCACTGCAGGACTGCATCAGTGGGAGTTTCACCGCCGCCAATTAGGGACTCCCAAGGATGGCTGTGTCTCGAAATGGTCCCTGAACATAGCTCAAGCTTTGTTTTAAGCTTGCACCTACTTTTACCCTCCCTGCCCACAGTTTGAGTACACACATGCTCCCCTTTCCCTCTTGATGGTGTTTCTCAAGCAGAAATGCTTGGTAGGTTCTTACCTACCCAAGGAAGGTAAGGAAGAAATACCTCTTTGGCATCCCCAGACCACCTTGCCCACCTCCTGAGATACCTTTTAAGGTCTATTTTCTCATCTAACAGAGATCCAGCTTCCTGCGTGGTGCCAGAGCATCACTGCTGGGGCAGCAAGGGAAGGGGAGGTCGATCCGACCACTTGCTGCTCCTCGCACTCCAGTTCAGGCCCTGCTAATGGCTTTGTTGTGTTTGGGGAAGGGGAAGGACAGACAGAAAGTTCTCCGTCCAAGGGACAAGTAGCCGCCAAGTGACACCCTCGAGAAGACCCACTGTCAAACCATAGAGACGATTGCCAGCACAGAAGCAAACAAACACACCAAAATTTTTTTGACCTAGTTTGACCTAGTTTCTCTGCATCAGGTAAGTAAAATATATCAAGGAGAGCTTCCCACTATTGAATAAGTAAAAAAAAAAAAAAAGAAAGAAAGAAAAAAAACCCCGGTTTTTCTGTTTTGCACTTTTTTTTTCTGGGTCATTTAATGCCCGAGTTGTGGTGCTTCCAGATGAATCTTCCGACAAGTGTTGCAGTTCAGCACTATATGGATTGTATTTTTTAAACAAACAATGCGAGTAGCTGGAAAACTTGGGAACTGAGGAGAAAGGTCAAGGGCAGAGGCTGGCCAGTTTTTGTTGCCACGCTGAAGAAGCATAAATAATCAAAGGACTATGATTAGTTGCGCTGACCTTAAGACTAGAGGGAAATTGAGAGAGAAAAAAAGGAAAAAATAGATGACGACTGTTTTGTAGCTTGCCCCGCACTGACATCTTCCTGTTCCTGGCCAGGACCTCTCCCAGACGCGGCGCTGACAGGAAGGGACAACAGCCCTGCGGAGCAGCTCCGATGCCGGCGACTGCCCGGAGATGCGCAGGGCGCGGAGCGTCGCGCAGCCACTGCACTGACTGCGGTCGGGCGGCCTCACCGCCCCTTGCCGAATGGCGTCGGCTCCTCGCCTCGCAATTCAGCCGGCAAAGCCGTCCATGTCCCGTCCCTCCCTCGCCCTTACCGCCCGCCCCACGCCCGCCGGAGCGGCGCGGCGAGGCGCGTTACTTACGCGAGTCGGCGGCGGCGGGCTCTGCGAGGCTCCCGCCGGGAGTGGAAGGGAGCCCTCACCATAGCGGGCTCGGCGTGCCCACCGACGGCTGGCAGAAGCAAAGAGTTAAAATATAAAACCATAAAATATTGTGGGTTTGTGGGGTTTTTTTGTTTTTCTTTTTTTTTTAATATTAATGTTCTTATAACGGAAGTTCTTATCAGTGGGTTGCACTGTACTTGGCAAACAAGCCTTTTTACCTTTTAAACAAATAATTCATTAGGTAATTAAATTCGAGTGAGATTACTCTAATTAAATATACACTGCTGTTGAATCATAATTTCTATGTGGCCTAGTTAAAGATGAACGATCTCTTATTCCTGACAGAAAAAAAAAAAAAAAAAAAAAAAAAAAGAAAGCTTTAAAAGAATTCCCTGGTGACTGGAATAATAGATTTATACACCACTGTACAGAGGTCATTTCAAGAAAGAAGAGACACTAAACACAACATAAAGGGACTTTTCATGTCTGGAGATACTAGAATTTCAGGTTTTATTGCTGCAAGTTCTATTAAAAGACTTTGTGGAACCTAGGAGGAAATCAAAATTATCTTTCAAAAGGTGATAAGTTATATAAATATGTGCACAAACAGAAATGTGTCTCTGAAGGTATTAGTTCTGCATAATTTCCGATGAGTAGCTACTAGGCCTCAAAGGAAACAGTGCATCTTGAAATGCTCTGAAGGCTTACATTGGCCAAAATAAGGCAGGACTTTAGCAAAATTAGAAGTAACTTTGTAGCCAACGATGTGCTATATGTCCTGGTTCCCTTTAATAGCATTAGGCGTTCAAACCATAAAGACTAATCTGGAGAGTAGAAGTTCCTGCTCTCTGCTTTGATCTCCTTCCTCTTGGCTGTTTAAAGCTGACAGTTTGGCTGAATGGCATTCACTGCTTTCATTTGTAAGACATGAGTTTCCTAGTGTTCCAGAGCTAGCAGCTACACCTGTACTGCAGGAATTTACATTGCATTGCTCCAGGATGGCATTGATTTGGGACGGGTGAAATACAAACACAAACTAATTAAAAACTGCATAATGCAGCCCTACAGGAACAAGACAGGAAAAAACCAAATAAATACAACTGCAGCTGGCATGGCAATTGTGCCTCTGCCCCCAAGCAACAGTCTGGTGACATAAAATTATAAACCTTAAAAAACTCACATAATTGCTGTTGATCATTTTAGAGACAAAATGGAAATTATTTTGTTAATTAAGTTCAGACCTATAAAATATTCATAGATAGGTAGATAGATGGACAGAGAGCAAAACAGCAAGAGAGGCAGATGATACATTCCATAGATTTTAATCCTTGTTCATATAGGCCAGTGTGCATAGCTCTAATAACTCATTTGCAAAAGCGCAGAGGAAGACAACATCTGTGAATTCACGTTGCTATCACAAATAAATGTAAGTTCATCTGAGCTGAACTGATAAAGGATTAATAAAAAATCACCATCAGGATATGGGGGGGGAAAGTCAATTTCTCTTAGTTTACTTTTTTAAAAAGTTGTATTTTAAATTTTGAGAGTGCATGCTCTCTCTCTCTCTCTCTCTGAATATAATAAGCTTTGTAAACACCTCCCTAGCTGCTACCTTGAGTACAATCAAACATTGCAGCTGCTCAGGCTTGGATTCCTTCCTGTACTGCCTGTATACACTGAAGATGTGTACATATTCACATTTAGGGAATAGCTCAGGTATCCTTGTTTCCAAGTTTGTGTTTATTTAGACAAACCAAACCATTAATTTGCACAGTCAGAGGTCTAAAGGCTGCTGCTACTGTGAATTAAATAGTCAAAATTAGAGTGAGATTTTTAAGAATATCCCTCCCTTCCTTCCTTCCTTCCTTCCTTCCTTCCTTCCTTCCTTCCTTCCTTCCTTCCTTCCTTCCTTCCTTCCTTCCTTCCTTCCTTCCTTTCCTTCCTTTCCTTCCTTTCCTTCCTTTCCTTCCTTTCCTTCCTTTCCTTCTTTCCCCCTTTACCCTCCTTATAACAGAAATGTTCCTCTGGTTGGGCGTGAAGGGGAGGAGAGGGGAGTCTGGCGCTCCACAGCTACATCACCTCTCCGCCTATAATTGTTTGTCACATGCCCTGTTGTCACAAAGTGGGGTGGTTTCCCAGCCCCTGCTGGAAAAAAGGTGCAAAGTAATAATGAGTGTTTAACAAGGCTCATAAATCAGGGCTGATGAGAAGCGCTCAGGACGGTCACACGGCGGCGACAGGGCCTGGCAGCGGGCGGCCAGTGAGAGGAGACCCCTGCCATGGTCCTGCCGAGCCACCCCGCACTGCCGGCATCCCTAAAAAAGTAAACGCCCTCAAATGAAACACGGTCCCATGCTAAATCAGATGCAATACACTTAATGAAAACTCAGTCAACTGATCCAAATAGTCGGCAGTCGGTGCATAATTAGAATCTAGGAGAGATATATTAAATTAATGGATTCTGTCCTGCACAGATGTATCATTAAAATATATAGGATTGATACTTAACATGGAAGAGTTATTTTAAACTTACACATTAATAAAAATACAGCTAGGAAACTAATAAAAAAGAAAAAAAGAAGACAGTGAAACTACCTGCTGAGAACAGTCAGAAAATTAGCAACATACGGATAATCTGGGGTTTTTTTTCACACCTCCTTTTCCCCCTCACATTCTTTCCACAGGAAAGAAAACTGAAACAGACTATTAACTGAAAAAATAATCTTAAATTTCTTTGTCTATTGCCGGTGAGAGCTGAAAATGAAAAGAGGATTTGCGAAAAAAATCGTTACCAGGATGTTTCAGAGAAGTTACGGAATTAAATGAAAACTTTTCTCCCCAAGCCACAAACAAGGCGCTTTAGAGACTAAACCTCCCTTTCTTTTGGTAGATCTGATTATCAACGCCGCATAAACCCCGAGTTTTACCAGGGGGGCCATATGCTCGTGTATCTGTCCGCGGAGACGGCGCCCAAACGCGTGTATCACCGTGGAAATTACACGGGTGAACCGTAGACTAGTAAGTATCTGAACTGCACTCTCAGATTGTGCTCTGCTTAGTATCCTATTCTCCCCATAGTTAGGTGTCTCCTTTCAACATCTCTGTCATCTCCATTTGAAGATATTTTCAGCGGTTTATCACTGCCATCTCCAGCCCTGCGCATTTGCAGCAGGTTATCACAATTGCCAGTCCCCGCTGGCTGATGGGTTGCTCTGATTACCATCACTGCCCTCAGATATTTGGTGCGGATTCCCAGCACTGCAATATCCACTCTTAGGACATCTGGAGCAGATCAAAATCACTGACTTCATTTTTCAGTAGAGTCAGTGTAAAAGCTTCACACAGCCTCTTCGCAAACGTACCCTGTAGTCAATTCCCGCAGAACCAGCCTTCAGTTAAAATTCGGCCAAGCAGCGACCCCTATGTCTGGATTTGCATTTCTTATCGGACCCCTATCTAAACTGATTTGTTAATAATAAAGAGAAAATCTCTTGGCACTAGATGCATCGCCTAAAGAAACTGGAAGGATCACACTGTCTTAGCAAACTCCTTCTCAAGAAAGACTCTTTAAGAAGTTTATCTGCCCAATGATCTTTGAATTAGATGAGCGTGGCCATTTAGGTCGATTTACTTTAAACAGTATACAATTTATTTTAAGCGATTACCTTAAGTATAATCACATTATGCCCAGCGCTGTTAGGTATTTCTCTCCCGCCTGATTTCTGATGTGCATCCGCTCTCCGACGGGAAGGTGACTGCTTTTCACTCTCAGCCCAAATCCTTTTTTTTGCTACGTGACTGTTTATCGTCTTTTAAAACGCTGTTCGGCTAATGAGTTGGCACCGCACTCCTTTTTGTTGGGTCTTGCAGAAAGTTAAGGAGGCGTACAAGCAACTACAAAACAGTTCTCGGGGGAAAATGGGCAAAAAAAAAAAAAGTAAAAGGAAGAGGGTTTTTTTCGAATTATGATTTTTTTTTAATCTGTATTTTATTCCACCTATTACGAATTTGAAGCTAACTTATGAGTAGGAGGTGTTGATCACACCGACCTTTTGGACTGTTTAGGTCCAGGGTTTAGGGAAAGATTTTCCTAGCGCTTCGGGCAGCTGCTGCTGATGTTTGTAATTTTCCGTACAGTTTCGTTCTTTTCGCACTTTTGTTATTAAGCTCCTGCTATAGGTCTTGTATGGGAGGAAATAAACCCAGAATCTCCCAGACCTTCACTAAACTGATTTTCAAGCTAAGTAGCTTAGTGTAGCAGCTCTGGTCCCAGCTTTCTCGCACAAGAGGGAAAAAATTAAAAGGGTTTTGAAAGGTTGCCTACTAAAGTGACTTAATAAACCGTCAGAAGGGAAAAAAATGGGCAATGTCCTGTGCAGGAGCAGGAATCGCGTGAGGATTGGCATTTTCTGATCAGAATTGTGCATAATTAATGGCGTTCGCAGGACCCTGCTCATCCTTGCTCAAGGAACTTTGCAGATGACGAACAAAGCTTTCATACCAGTCTTCTAACTTTTTCCCCTCCTTGGCGGTTTTTTCCCTTCCTATTTTCTTTTCCTTCCAATTTACGTTTGTTGCTGTTTTGTTGGGTTTTTTTTTCTTGTCTCCCTTCTTTTTTTTCTTTCCGAAATCGCAGTTACAGGTATCCTGCATTTTGTATTTATTTGCTCTATTTTTACTCAAGGTGAAGAGTAGCAAAGTTCACACCAAAAAGATGCAGGGCTGATAGAAAAGCAAAGGAGGCTTTTTTCCTTTTTCTTTCCCTTTTTTTTTTTTTCTTCTCTTAACCGATCCGAGAAGGATGAGAGGGAGTGGGGGAGGGGATGACTCACATTTCTTAAGCCTCCAAGTGGAAACCTTTTCTGGATACACATTCCACACAGATCTAAAGAGCTAAGAAGATTTCGGCAGCGTCGGTGCCTTATCCCACCTTTATTTACCTGAAGCCCTTGTAATGTGACACTTCCATTCGCAAAATAAGGCTGCAAATTTCAAGTCCCACTCAGCTCTGTTACGGCGGTGCATTTTTGTCTGAGGGTCGCTCTCCTGCTTTGAGGGTGAGATTTTGGAGCGGTGCGGGGGAGGTACTGCTTTCCCTGTTACACATAGAAAGGGGAAAGTTCCCTATTTCCAACTGATGGGGAAGGAAGTTTAATCAACGCCGTGAGACGGAGCGGTTCCCTGGAGCACGGGGAGGAAAGGGCTGGCCGGGGTTGGAGACACCCCGCGGGGGCGTTGGCAGGAGGGGAGGCATTTCCCTCCGCTCCCGCGCGGCCAGTTCCCGGCGGGATCCGGGCTGCCGGCCTCAGCCCGCTGCTGCAAGCTGGGAGACGGGGCGCGAAGCCCCGCGGAGCGGCCCGAACCTTAGGGCTGGCTCTCGCTCTGGGCTCGGGAAAAGGAGAGAGACACCCGTCGTTCCCCTACTCCTCCTTCTTCTTCCCTTCCCCCTCTCCCCTGCCAAACACTCGCATCCCGAAAAGCCGCGGGCCTTTGCGTCTGTGGCCGCTCCGCGCCGCGCTATCCCTTAAGGAAGAGCTCGGCCGCCCCTTCCGCACAAAGACGGAGCTCCTGGGCTGCGGGGACCGCGGCGGCGAGGGCTGGGCCGGGGCCGGCCGCTCCGCGCCCCTCCGCGGGGCCTCTCCGCCGGGGCCGGCCGAAGGGACGGCAGCGCCCGGCCCGGCCCCGCGGACTCTGCCCGCAGCAGGCGGAGCGGGAGCCCTGAACTGGCAGGGCAGAGCGGCCCCCGGCAGTCCCACCGGGGCTGGGAAGGTCGGGGCAAGAAACGCTCAGCCCTCGGCCCGCCGCCCCCGCGCTCCTCGTTTTCCGCAGCGGGGGAGCTGGGAGGGCCCCGGCAGCGGTAGGAAAGGGAAAGTTTGCGGTGCCGCCCGGGCAGTGCGATGCTCTCTCTGTCCCAGCGCGGTTCGGGCGAGCCCGGCCACGTCGAGGAACTGGACAACACCGCAGGCAGGGCACAGCGGTGACAGCCCGCCTCTCTTAAGGCGGCCCGGTCCCTCGCAGAGGAGTCCTTTGTCTCCCGCTGCACCTTCCACCCCTCTCCAAGGGGAGAAAGAGAAGGAGAGAGGAAAAAAAAATCCCTTCCACTAATCATTGCTGTTAATGATCATAATGGCAAGAGCTCGTTTTAGTCCTTTCGTGTGTGTGTCCCCTGTGTCCCCCCGCCCCGTCCCTCTCCCTCTGTTTCTCCCGCGATGTGTTTCCTTCGGTCCCCACTGAAAAGGGAGGATGGAAGTTTTGACAACCAACAAGACACTCGGTTTCCCCCTAACCCCCACCTCAGCTCGGGGGCGAGGGCTGGGGTCCTCTGTGCCCCTCGGCATACATGTCGAGGTTGTTGATTTGCGTGATGATTTATTTCCAGTATTCCGAGAACTGTCGCAATGCCTATGATAATTGTCCCTGAGTGTCAATCCGTCGGCAGGGCATGAGGAGGAGAAAGGGTGGCGGGGAGGACCGCATCACTGCGTGTCTCTTTTTTTTTTTTCCCTCCATTTTTCTTTTTCTTTTTCCTTCTTCTTTTTTTTTTTTTTATTTTTTTTCTTTCTTTTTACTAAAGATTCTTCTGGGAAGTACTACTAGGAGCCTTTTGACTTTCAGTAAAGTTGAGCATATGTGTTTGTGTATGAGTGGCGTTTGTGGGTTGCTGTAGAGAGATCGCATTTATTTATTTATTTATTTATCTCGCTTTTTTTTTTTTTTTTTTTGGTAGTGGTAAATTGTTACAAGTTGCCTGGCTGCAAAGCCCCCTTTTCCTCTCACGGCCACTCTCATTTGTTCCTGAGTCCAACGACAACAAGGGGGATTCAATGTTAAAGGTGGAAAAAAACCCCAGCAACACAGTTGTTTTTGTTAAAAGGGGACACACTAAGGCTGCGAAACAGCAAAACCCCAATGTTGGACAGCTGTAAAATCGTGTAGACAGGTTGTCATACAGCAGTGGGGGCTTTTCTGAAAGGAGCCCATTGCTAAACATTAAATACACTGGGAGCGGAGCAGAGCAGCTGCGCGGACACACGCACACACGCACACACACACACTCACACACGCACACGCAGCTCCGAGCGCAGCAGCGGCCCGGGCTGGGCTGCGCACCACGTGCTGCGCCGAGGGGGGCGGCGGGGCGGGCGGGGGGCGCGGGGCGGCGCTTCCAGCTCAAGTGGGTGCCAATCAAAACATCAACTTCAAATTGTATCTGAAAGATCAGCCTAGGACCTAAGGGCAGACACATCAGTTGGAGCTCAATTGTTGATCAGATCACATCTAAGGGATTTAGGAGCACAGAAGAGCCGAGATTTGAGGAAAGACACCCCACTGAATCCTGCCACACTCCTCCTCCTCCATACCTAGGGTGCAATATATATCTGACAGAAAGAAATCAGAACGAAAAAAAGAAAACTATCGGCTCGATTTCTTTTCTCTCGCCCTGCCTGACTCCAGTAAAGAGCGGGGGGGAGGAAAAAAGAGAGAGAGAGAGAGATCCAGAGAAGCCCGGGTTTGTTCCGCTCCCCTCCCCGGCTCTTCAGCAGGCTCCCTCCTCCCCCTTTCTTTTTTTTTTTTTTTTTTTTTGGTATAATTCCTTCCCCCCCCTTCCCCCCTCCTCTTTTTTTTTTTATATCTCTGCCGCTTCTGCTGCTGCCGCCAGTGCTGCTGCCGCCGCCTCTGTGCCCGCGCCCCGGAGATGTCCTTCCCCCAGCTGGGCTACCCGCAGTATCTCAGCGCCAGCCAGGCGGTGTACGGGAGCGACCGGCCCGGGGTGCTGGCCGCCGCCGCCGCCGCCGCCGCCGCCGCCGCTGCCGCCTCGGGCCGGCCCGCGGGCGCCGAGTTGGGCAGCGGCTCGGCCGCTGTCACCTCGGTGCTGGGCATGTACGCCAGCCCCTACAGCGCCCCCAACTACAGCGCCTTCCTGCCCTACACCGCCGACCTCGGCCTCTTTTCCCAAATGGTGAGTGAGCACCGCGCTGCACCCTGCGCCTGCCCGGGCCCGCCGAGCGCGGCCGCGGAGGCCGGGGGAGCCGGGGGAGCCCGGGGCGGGCGGAGGCTGCGGAGCCCAGCGCGGGGGGCGGCTGCGGTGGCGGCTCACGCCCGGCGCGGGGTCCGCTGTGGAGAGGAAAGCGTGGCTCTGGACGGGTCTGCGGGGGAGAGAGGGGCTGGGGGTCGCGGGCTCCGTCTGCACGCGAAGCTCCCCCATCCTCCTCGTCCTTCCAGCCGGGCAAAACTCCTCCGAGTTTTTCTTGGCGGTGGAACAGCTAAGCAGGCTCCTGCCTCCGTATTGTCGGCTTTCCCTAGCAACTCGGCTATTTTTTGTTTTCTTTTCTTTCTTTGTTGTTATTGGTGTTGTTGTTGACGGGTGATATTGTCGGTCCTGCTGTTTCACTGGGCTGTCCAGCGCGCTGCTCTTTCCGCTTGGTACTTTTCTTTGCCGCTGAGCAGTAAACAGGTTCCGTCCGAAAGGCCAAAGTGTCGGTACCTGGGGCACCCGTTTATTTCAAGGCATTTTCCTTAAGCCTTGAAAATGTCCCGTTCCGTTCCTTGAACTTTTCATACTCTGATTATGGCGGGTATCATAGATGGGATTTGCATGAAGCGAAAGAGGGCATCTACATCCCATTATAGGCATCGAGGCAGGAACGCATGTCGGCGTTAATTCTAAGAGAAATTGTCGCCACCCAGACTGTCTTCGGGATTAAATTGACATTTTCTTTAAAACGTAATAGTTAGAAAGTGATTTTTTTTTTTTTTAACTAACTGGTTTTATATCCGGTGTCATTGAAACATTTTCGTTGCTGGTATCACCAAAATTGTTGAAGGCGCTACACATAGGTTCCACTTAATTTTCTAAATGTTCCTCTTTTCTCCGAGACAGGAAAAGTGTGAATATTTATAACTGAATGCACGCAATGCATAACTTGTTAGGGTTCTTAATAAATATATGTAGGCAAATAGGAAAATACGCTGTTGAACAAGGGACAGCATCTGAAAACAGATAATTTTTCTACTGCAAACATTTCCCGTAAAGTCGCTTTAAACAGCATGCATTTCCTACTCTTCTTTTAACCTTGATTTTGGAAATGCAGTAAAAGTTGAGACAGAAGAAATGAGTGATTTGCAAGTAGCTTCTTCAAAAGAATTCCCAACAGAGTTTACACAAAAAATATCATTTTAGCAACAATAACAGAAGACAGCAGAATAAAGGGAGTGCAGAAAGCCTACTCTGGAACACATTACAAAAATTACATCAGGCTACTCTTTGTGTATAAGCGGGGTCTCTGAAATTAAAATACATGATCCTTCTTAACTGTTTGACAAAGTTTAATTAGTTTCTTAGCAAACATTGAAGAGGTCGATTTCTAAGGCTGACATAAATTATGACATAGTAGCATGAAGAATGTGCTCCTGGACTAGGCAAAAAACAAAAACAAAAACAAAACAAAACAAGAGGTGAGATCGTAATAGAAGAAATAAAGAAAGAAAACTGCTTGAAATGTTAGCTATTTTGGAACAGTTCCCGTTCTTACTCACAAAGTATCCTGGTATTTTATTACAGTGATTAACCATGACGGTGATATTTCGAAATAAATTCTAAATTTCTGAACATTTGCAAATTAAGAACTAAAATATTAGGTTAATATCTGGACAATTTGCGGTAATAATGAGGCCTAATGAGGTTGCTAGAAAGATAAAATGTTATTTACCAAAACACCTGATGGGATAATTTGACTTGCTGTGTTTTACTACTGATGATAAAAAGAATATTGATTGCAAATAAATCACCATCTCTAAACGCTTGTAAACAACTTGTGTTTGCTCTGGCCGGATCAAAGTAAAACTTATGAGATAAAGTGTCTACATATCCATATTCTACAATGCATGGATCAGTTTTCATTCCCGAGTTTAAAGCCTGTTCTAACAGTTAGAAGTTAATGTTTTACTCCAGAATCTTGGTGTATGATTTGGGGAGCAGGGATGGAGCTGTTGGCATGTGCGTGCAAAGTCTTTCACATTATAAGTCTCTTGGTACTGAAGTTGTGCATTCATTGCCCCCAGACTCATCTCATTAGGAGAAAAATAAAGAATGGTCTGCATGCATTTCTAACATCCCCTGGATACTTTGCAGATAAATGCGGCGCTGTGCGCAGGCATTAGTTGGTAACTGCGGTGTAGTACCTGTTCTATGTGCCTGATAATTTCAAGGACACAGTAAATTTTCTCGCTGAGGTGAAGGGGAAGTTGCTGTGTTTGCATCGTTTGGTTTGGTTTGGTTTGCGGAGAAAATACTCATAATGTCTGTCAGAGCCCCGCTTAGCACCTCTCTTTCCTTTCCTGGCAAGAATGGGTAATCATTTGGGAACACCTCTCTGTATGACCTATATGTGAAGAGCCTGGAACTGGCAGGGCCGAATTCGGCTGTGAAGACCCTTTGCACCGCTGAAAGGCGTATTCCTGCTCCCGGAGTAGCCTATTCAGGTCTGTTAGAGACGCTAACGAGATAATTGATGTGCTTTTTCCTCTCCGCTTGTCTGAATGTGTTGCAGGGCTCCCAGTACGAGCTGAAAGATAATCCGGGCGTCCACCCTGCTACCTTTGCTGCCCACACTGCCCCCGCCTATTATCCCTATGGACAATTCCAATATGGGGACCCGGGGCGGCCCAAAAATGCCACCCGGGAGAGCACCAGCACCCTCAAGGCCTGGCTCAACGAGCACCGCAAGAACCCCTACCCCACCAAGGGCGAGAAGATCATGCTGGCCATCATCACCAAGATGACCCTTACCCAGGTCTCCACCTGGTTTGCCAACGCCCGCCGGCGGCTCAAGAAGGAGAACAAGGTGACCTGGGGCTCCAGGAGTAAGGACCAAGAAGATGCAAACCTCTTCGGGAGTGACAATGAGGGGGACCCTGAGAAGAATGAAGATGATGAGGAAATTGACCTGGAGAGCATAGATATAGATAAAATTGATGAGAATGATGGGGAGCAGAGCAATGAGGAAGAGGAGGAGAAGCCTGAGCTCCTGAGACAAAGCAGTGAACAGGAGCACTTGGAAAAGGAGAAGGATTTGGCACTGTCAGGGTCTGAAGGGCTGAAATCCAAAGACGCATTGGCCATGGTGAAGGAGGCCTCTGACAATAGCACAAGAATCATCAGTCCTGGGGGATCGAACAATTTACAGATGCCATCTCACAGCAAACCCAAGATTTGGTCTTTGGCTGAGACGGCAACCAGCCCTGATGGTGCCCTGAAATCTTCTCCTCCTCCACCCCCTCCTCCCCAGGTTAACCACACTTCTCCTCAGATTCAGCACCCCGCTTTTCTCCCTAGCCATGGACTCTACACATGCCAGATTGGCAAATTTCACAACTGGACAAATGGGGCTTTCCTCACTCAGAGTTCCCTTCTAAATGTGAGGTCCTTTTTGGGAGTAAATCACCACCATGCTGCTCATCACAATCACCACCTCCAGGCCCAGCAACAATCTTCTGTTTTAACAGCAACCCTGGGAGCACTAAGCAGCGACAAACCTTCAGAGAGGACCAGTCCCAAACACATAGGTAATTAATGTATCAGGCTTTCACCTCTCCCTCCACCCCCAACACGTGCACGTGAACTTCTCCTTGAGGAATGGTGTCACACTGGTGTAACTGATTGCTTTTAATGGAGCTACAGTTTACTCTAGCCTTGATTTCCAGCCCCCCACCCAGCGTGTTGGTCACATACATTAAGCACATTTCACGTGGCCTATTACATTCTCACCCTGTATGCCCATCAAGCAAGATGAAAATTCAGGAAGAGCGCACTGAAATGTATAGGTTTGAGCTTTCCTTCCATGTTTCATGATCCTCATCTCCCAATAACTTCAATAACAGTAAGAAATGTGTTAAGAAAAGCTCGCAGGCTACTTAAATACTGAAAGTAGAGTATAGTGCTGTACACACATACACATGTATCTGTTCAGGTCTGAACAGGAGGGTGAGAGGGGAGTGTGGTCTCTGCAGCGTCCAGGTTCTTACTGCTGTTATTCTAAAATGGTTCTCCGGTTTTTGTCTGGCTTTTTTTTTTCTTTTTTTCTTTTTTTGTTTTGTTTTGTTTTGTTTCCTTTTTTTTTTTTTTTGTCTCCTTCTAGAAAGAGAAAATGTACCAAGAACTGACTCCCCACCCCAGCCGCTAAAATCGCCCTTCCAGCCTGTCCGTGACAAGTGAGTTTGTTTGTTTGTTTTCACTGTAGGAATGTTACTTATGTGAAACAGAGTGTTTGAATAATAAAGACTTATTATAGCACCTAATCATCACCATAATAATACATACCGACAATGGGAACAGCACAGGAGTTGCTCTAATCTTTTCAAACTTGGACTAAATTGCAATTGTACATAGCCAGACTGTAACTTTTCTAAAACCTAACAGATCTCAAAGATCTTGTGTTGATTACACTAGAGACAATTTTTGCCCGATTATCTATTACTCTGATGCTATAGCAATAGATGCACAATTGAAAAAAAAAGATACTTTTTTTCTGAAAGATTGTTACTTTTTTTTTTTTCCTTCTCCCTTCCCCCCCACCCTGCAGCTCTTTGGCTCAGCAAGAGGGAACACCGAGAATTTTAACAGCTCTCCCTTCTGCTTGATTAAATGATTTGCTGAAAAAATATTACAGAGACTGGTATTAAGGACAGAGAGAGTGAAAAAAAAGGAAACGGTATAAACGACTCCCATCAATCTCTTTTTGCAATAAGGTGGTGCAAATCCATAAAAGCATTACACAAATCTGTAGATGGATCCCCTTTCTCATTGTACCATTTCAGATCGTGTTATTCTAACCATTCTTGGATTATTTGTTTGGTAAATGTTTTCCATGTGTTTGTGGTTTTCTTTTTTCTGTATATAGAGTGATTTCAGATTGTAAATAACACGTCAGCAAAACTTGTCTAAATCATATATTTTTGTCTAATAAACTAAATGAAATTATGAGCTCTCTTCAGGTATGTATTCTGTTGCTACAGATCTTATACATATATTACAAATCTATTCAAACATTTATAATTAGTTTTCTAAAAATGTCAAGTCTCCTCCTTTGGGTAACTGAAACTTCAAGTAGCAAGTCCAAGCCATTTTGCCAAAAACAAGCTGCAAGCTTCCTTTTTTATACACGCAAATTTACAAAGTTGAGTGAAGATGGCCTTAGTAATATTAAAGTTATTTTTTCTTTTGTGACGATTCTGATATGTTCTGTAGTATCCATTTTCCAGACATGAATGGATCTGACTTCCACTTACGCTACAAAATAATTTTTTAAAACTGAAAGGGACAAGTTTTCTCACAGTTCCCTGGTGTAAAACTTTGCTGTCCAAACGGGCTGCTAAGTTGGATCAAGAGCTTTAGTGCTTTGGTATATATTCTCACCCAAGATGAAAAAAAAATCATAGTTTAGGAAAAAGAATTATTTGTAGCGATATGCGCTTCGAATAAACAGAGAGGAAATATAACGGTGAAAGATAATTTCCTGTGAGATTAAATACAATCTTAGTAGAAAAAAAAGGAAAAAAAGGGCAGCTCTTGCACATCTTAGAAATCTTAGAAGAAAGTTTTGCAATTCCGATCTGCTGGTTGAAAATAGACTGAGAGACAGGATCTATCGTTTTATAAAGGCATTAATCTTACAAAGACAGTCCGTTGAAATGTGTAATATTTTGAGTGTTTATTTCTCTTTTTTTTCCTCCTAAATGAGAACACTAAATGAGCATTGAGGTGCTAATAAGATACCAGATGGTTGTTGATGGTGGAAAATGGAAAGAAGCAGCTGGGAAAGTCATTAAGAAATAATGCGGTGACGCCCTATCCAAACTAAACCAACCTCAAACCAGGACTTGTCGGAAACAAGATGAGATTTTCAAATAAAATATTAATAAAATTCTCGTCAAAGATCAGAATACTGATCTTGATTTAGCTGCAAGATCACATCAATCAAAGAGCAGACTGTAAGCTGTGGCTTAGAGATCTGTTGGCAAAGCGGTGGAGGCGATGGGGGGCTCCTACATTTTGCGTTTTTCTGATGGAGCAGAGAAACAGGTCAGGCAAACCAGATTTTGTGTAGAATAGCTGAAGGAGAGCCTCTGGAAAGAGACTATTTTGACATCCTGCAGCTCCTAGCTTACCATAAGCTAGTTTGCATTTTGGCTCTTAGTTGTTTCGGTGTATTTTTTTTTTCCTTTTCTCAAATGACAGTCTCCCGTTGATAATTGTTCCAACAAAAGAGAATATTGCACTTTTTACCAAAGTACAGTAATTTAGCCTTCGGAGAGAGGGAAGACATATTTAAAAATAAAAAAAGAAAAAAGTCTTGAAGCCTATAGAGCTTAACGGCGAGTCAGGTCAGTGCTGGTGTAAACCTGATGCAATTGCTGTCTCTTTCATATCCATCCAGATGAAATCGCCTCAGTCCCGCACCGGCTGCCCCGATTCCCAAATTCCTCTCGGGAAATCCGGCCGTCCTCCAGCAGCCCGGCCGCCCGGGGTGCCGATGCTGCTGATGTCAGGGACCAGCTCCGCTCCTCCAAGGCGGAGCCGGCACCTTCCAGGCGCGCCGGGACGCTCTGCGAGGCGGAGCGAGCGCGGCGCTGCCGAACTGTCCTGGGGGGAGCGTAGCGGGGATTCCTGAGCGGCACCGGAGCCCCGGCAGGGACGGGAGCTGCACCGAGCGGAGCGGTGAGGGCGCCTCTCGCCCGTCCGCCTCACGGCGGGCGCCCGCTCCCGAGCGCCGGGGGCCGAGCCTACCCGAGCGGTCCCGAGCCGACCCGAGCGGGCCCGAGCGGTGCCGAGCGGGCCCGAGCAGTTCCGAGCGGAGCCGCGGGCCGCGCTTTGGGCAGGCTCGCAGCGCCCTCTGTGGGCGGCGGGCGGCGCCGGGCCGGGGCTCGGCTGGGCTGGGGCGGAGAGCCGGGGGCTGCCCGCCCTTAACTGGGCCAGCAAGCCAGCTGCGTCCTCCGGAGTGCGCTTACACTTCCGATTATCCTCCCGGGAGTGATAATTCCCAGTAGTTATCTGGTTGGCAGTTTTCCTCCTTTGGAAGGCTCAGCATCTCTAGAGCTGACTCTGTTGCAGAACCAGATTTTTTTTTTCCCCTCATCTGCTTATTTCAATTTCCCATCTCTTCCCCCCCATCAGTAACGCTAACAATTTTGACGCTTCCCTCCCCAACCAGCTGAGGGTGTTATCGGGAGCGGGGGACGATGAATGGAGCCCGGCGGCGTCAGCACCGTTCCGTCTTTCCCCACCGCGCCCGGAGCATTTGCCGGGGATGGGATGAAGCACCGGGCTCCTGTCTCCAGGAGGGCGGCCTGGGAACCGCATGCCGACTGCTACAGGAGCGTGCCCAGGGCTGCGGGCTGCCTGCTAGGACGGAGCGTGCTTGCGCCAAAGGTTTTGAACAGGAGCGCAAGCAGCTGAGGGCAGCTGAGAAACGCCGTGCTGTTTAAGTCAGAAAAGCTCCGGCGTGGCAGCGTGCCTCGGTGCCCAGCACTCCCCGAGGGCCGCTGCGTCAGCCTATTCGGCGCCTGGGGGAGCAGGGTGATCGCCTTTCCCTGCCCGTAAAGCCACAGTGAGGTGGCCAGTTCTCCTGCAGGGAGTTTCAGACAGAGAGGAGAGGTGTACGGGTGTCATTGCTACGGCACGGAGCCCTCGGAGGCTGCCCGGGAGCGGTGCGGGGCCCGGGCCGGGCGGGACGCCCCCACACCGCCCCCGGCCGCTGCCCGCCGCCGATGTTAGGAAGGAGCGGGAGCTTCCCAATCCCGAGGTTTCGCTTGTCACGTGAACCGTGCTAGGAATGATCGTTTACGTCACCCTGGCAGGAAAATAATTTGTAGTTTTTTTCTGTCATATTTTCATTGACATCCACCCCAGCAGATGTATACTAGAAAATACCAGAGTGCAGGGAGAATAATAAAGAAGCTTAAGCTAAACGATTTGCCGTAATTAGGAATGCTTCGAGCTGATAAGAGTAAATTGGAGAGTATTAGCCTCCTACCTTTTTTTTTTAAATGATGATGCTACCCTAACCTGATAAATATAGTCAATAAGAAAATTTACATTGAATCGAATGGGAACTACAAGCAGTAATATACCTCTTTTAGCATGACGACCGGGTGCCAAGGTACATTTTTGTGCTACTTAAAAGGCTGCCAGAAAACACCTTTTTTATACGTTTGCATAATCCTCCATTCTCCCCCAGTAAAAAAATGTCTTGTTTTTGTTATTATTTATTTATCAATTACAGAAGAATGGCAGAAATCTGTGAAGAAAGAACACTGAAAAGTTGATATAATCTCGAGTTCAGCAAACTCAGAAATTCGCTGTTGCCAGAACAGATTAAAAGCAAACGGCAGCTTTACGGGGATTTGGCTTTGTCACAGAGATGTAGTTATGAAACACGCTGATTGGTATGCATGCCTCATTTTTTATTCTTTTTTGTTTGTTTGTTTTATTCTGAAAAAAAGGTCTATTTTTAACAAGGTAAAAAAAAAAAAAAAAAAAAAAGCCCAGCGAAAGGGAAGAAGAAAATTAGTAGGGTGTGTGTACTCAAACTGGCTCGTTTCTATGATTGTTATCGTTCCCGGCTCCTGTCATCCCTTCTTGCTGCTTTGGTTGAGTTTTTGATGCACTCTCTGAAACCGGAGCGGCCCCGAAGCCGCCGCCGGCAGCAGAGACCGGCGGAGCTGGGGCGGGGGCGCGGTGCGGGCTGAGGCTGCCCCCGCCCCCGGCAGCCCTGGTGATCGCGGGGCTCGTTCGATCTCCGGCTAACTTTCATGGTATGCCCATGTTTTCCCCAGCCCGTTTTCTTTTCTTTTTTTTTTTTTCTTTTTCTTTTTTCTAACTTTTTTTTTTTTTTTTTTTTTTTTCCATGGGCGCCGATCAATTATTCACAAGCACATTTATCTCCCCTGCAATATGGAGAATTCATATTCATATCTCTGTTTTAGTGGCCTGACACAGATTAATGTAATATACGCCGCGGCTCGGAGCGCCAGCCCCGCTCTATGAATCATGCACTATAAAGTTTCAATCGTCCTTGTAGATGAGACTATTACAAAGAGCGCGGAGCGGCGGGGGCAGGGAGGCGGGGGCCGGCAGCAGCGGTGGCTCTGCGCCTCGGCCGGCCATCGGCCCCCTGTTAAACAGGCTCGTATTGAAGCCACTCGGCGGCTGGCGGGGGACAATGCGGGCCCGGCATTCGTTCTGCCCGGCGGGACTCGCTGACGCGGGTTCCCCGCCCGCCCGTCCGAGCCCACCGCCGGCCGCCCCGGGGAAGGGGCTGCGGACCCTGCCTCGGCCCCTTCCCCATCAGCCCGTCAGGCAGGGCCGCCTGGCCCGGAGGAAAGGCGGGGTGCCGGTGCCCGCCCCAAGGGATGGGAACCCCGGGGAGGGAACGCGGCTCAGGCTGCCCCGGGGTGCGCCCTGAGGCGGAGCGACTGCGCTGTGTCTGGGGAGGGAGGGCGATAAAGGGAGTCTCCATCACCTGGAGATGCTACTGCAGTATGTTTAAATTTTTTTTTCTTGTTTGTTTGGTTTGTTTTTGTATTTTTTAAATTCCCCAATGTCCTTAAAGGCTAGATGTGAAGAATAGCTGGGGCTGACAGAGGCGCACATGCAGGGCAGGGAAAGGGCCAGTGAGCTATAAGTGCCCTGTGAAAGCGAGCATTGAACATGGGCTTCAGCACACGCCCTCCATCCCTGTCTCTATCCCGGAGTGAGGTTCCCCTGCCATCTTGGCGACCTCTGTGCATCCAGGTGGGTGGAGGGGTGCCCCCCGCTGATCCCAAAACCCAGCTGCCAGCCACGGGTCAGGAAACCACGTCTGGAAAAGCTGCGGCAGGTCCCCTCTGGCCTGTGGGAAGTGGGCGGCAGCCCTTTGGAGCTGTGCCATGCTGGCCCTCAGGTCCCCCTCTGCCAGGAAGGGCCATGGCGATGGCCAGCAGGGCCTGAGCCCACCACTGGCTCTGTGGGGGCTGTGGTGAGGAGTGACGTGGCGCCTGATTCCAGGCTACCAGTCACTGGGTTTCAGCAGTAAAACTTACCTGGGAACAACAAATCAAGTAAAATGCTGGAACATGCAATAAACATGGGCTGCATGGCATGTTTTCCAGTGAAAAGTTACAGAAACGGCTCCCGGCGAGGTTGGTGTTCCCTATTGTGCGGTGCCCCCATGCAGTGCCATTCATAGCTTGCCCATAAAACCAGCCATGTGGACAGGAATCGCTGGGTACCAGGAGACTGAAAACCCCATAGAAATAGGTATTCAAAATTTAAGACTTCGAAAATATGAGCTCTTAAAACTAAACAATGTACTTCTGTAAGGAATTAATTTGCTTGAGTCCCGTCACCACTATTAATATTAGTTTGGCTTCTTTTTTTTTTTGGGTATGTGAAGAGAATACATGCACGGGTGTTTTTAAAAAAAGTGAAAAAATTACATGTTTTATCTTTTTCTGCTAGCTTTAAATAGCATTATAGGCATCCCTCATGTCTGATAGCCAAATTCGTTTCCTAACACATTCCTTGGGAGTCAAGCTGATGCAAAAATGCAAACGTGGGGCACGCACCAAGTCCTGGTAGTGCCTCTCCTGAGAGAATAGAAAGCGCCGGCGTAAACTCTGTGCAGAATTAAAGGCGAGTTTAAAAAGTAACATTTATTTTTATTCCAGATTTATGGCTGACCCGTAGATAATTAAAGGTTTTATTTTGAGCTGTTGGCCCCACACAATACATTGTCCTTTGTTGCTGCACAAGGAGCGCTTTCCCTGTGCTGCCTATGGTTCAAAAACAATGAAGCAATCCATTTATTTTGTTGGTCAATTGTAGCACAAAGTGAGGTGGTCAGTGTGGAAAGTTTATCACTGTCTTGTCCCTTTGGAGGAGGCAGAGCATTCACACACCCTCTGCCCCAGTACACAAATGTCAGTCTTTTTGCAGGCTGCTGTTTTCCTTTTGAAGATGCCGATGGTGTCTCTGATCCACTAATCCATTTATCCAGTTTCATGAGTGCATTGGCTGAATACACTCACAATAGCCTTGCCCAGCTGGAAACAAGAAGTCAGTGAGTGCAGCCGGCACACCCACCAGTGCCTGACACCACTCTTGGATGAGACTTGAGTGCTTGTCTCAAAAAAACCCCAGCCCCACGCCAACCCAAAACAACCCCCTCAGAGCCCCCAACCTGCCATGATGTGCCTAACACCGTGATCCTCCCCTCCCTGAGAACAGAAGTATTTTTAGAACCATCTGTAGCTTACTACATGTCTGTATTATTTTCATGGTATTCGGCCGTGTCAATGAGGGTTGGAGTAGGCTTGAGGGGAAAAAATGCCTCTGGGACTCTGCAAACAAGTGAACATTAAAGAAACTGGTCAGTTGCTGCCAAGGGGGAGGGGGCACAGGGGAGGCAGTGGGCAATGGGCTTCCATTTGTGTTTGGTGTCGCGCCGTTACTTGCCAGCTTTTTATTGCATTTTAAATATATGTTTAATTACCAGTGTTATTGGTAATAACAGAATGTTTGAAAATATTAAATACATTTGTGAGCTTGTGTGAAAAAGAAGTTAAAAGGTGTTCGGTGCACAGAATGTTAAAGAGATCTCACAATGAAGTGATTAACATTTTTATGAATAAAATTAATCACGCATTAACTCTGCAGCTCAATACATCTGAATGCCAAATGTTGCACAGCAGCCCTTTCCCCTAAACCC
This sequence comes from Setophaga petechia, assembly GCA_024362935.1. Taxonomy (NCBI): domain Eukaryota; kingdom Metazoa; phylum Chordata; class Aves; order Passeriformes; family Parulidae; genus Setophaga; species Setophaga petechia. Next base: position 28,575,987 of record JANCRA010000008.1, read on the forward strand.
AAGAATTTTGGATGCAGTATTGACTCACATCAAACACTCGTCTATTAGTAATGGAGGTATAGTTATGAGAAGATATTTTAATAATGTACATTTACATTTGAGGCAAGCAAATAAAAAGGAGAAAAATAAACTCGGGGTGCTTTGTTAGGATTTGTGAGGACTGCAGGCACATAAAATACATTAGGAAGCAGTCAGTGGGGGCAACTGTTTGGAGAAAAAAGAAGTTTATGTGGCACTCACAGAGGCAAAGTCATCATAGTAAACAGATTCCGGTAGATTGCACTCAGCTCTCCTTGGCTCTTTTTAGCACGTTCATTGTTCTTGGCAAAGCTTATTAGGTTTTTTAGGTGGGAGCCTACCATTATTAAAATATCCACTGTGTCAGATAATAAAATGTGATCTCTCTCTCTCTTCTGCCGTGTGTGTGTGTGTATATGTGCGCGCGCGTGCGTGTGTGTGTTTTCTAATCTCTTGCCACTGTGGTTTTGGGATTATTCCAGCAGGCTGTACAAAGGGAAGCAAAGGCATCTGAAGTGTCACTCTACAGCTGTGGCAAAGTAACAGAATTTCCATTTTGTTGATGCTCCCAGCACATGTGTGCAGCAGAAGGTGATATCAAAGGAGCCGTTCTTCCTCAGTTCTGCACATTATTTTTCACTGCTGTGGCGAATCTCTCTGAGCTCCGTGAACCAATAAAACAACGGTCCCTGTTTGAGTTGATATATTAATATTTACTGAGGATTTGCAAGGTCGGGGCTAAATGTCAGCAGATTGCTGGGGCAGTACTGTGGGGAATAATTAAACAAATCTCACAGCAGTTCAGCCTCCTAACATCTTTATTAATCTTTTTTTTTTCCTATCTTGAAACAGTACACTGAAATATTGCTTTCTCAACCTTACTGAACAATTGGGAGAAGTTTAATAATAAAATCCTGGATTGAAAGTATTTGTTTTTGACAGTTTCTTGGCCCAATCTCCTGCAGATGTTAGTTAGTTGTGAAGGCTATGATGTGTGAATTATCACCAAGCTGCTGGGGTTCTCACCTGCCTCTCCATCAAATTTATCTTGACCAGTCTGCCAAGAACAATGATATTGCTGCTAAAAATGGAGACCCAAATTGGCTTCATTAAGTAGTGGATCCACTTCTCTAAGAAAAAAACCTGGAGAACCCCAATTCAGTATGCATATCTCCCTTAATGTGATTATAACATGCACTCTAGTACAACTTAAACAATTCTCTTTAATAAGCTTCATAATTAGTGTTGGGATGCCTCATTACAAGTCATTGCCTGTAGCAGTCCTAGGCCAAACAGCCCTTCTCAATCTGATTTTTTTTTTTATCAGGCAGCAGGAGCTGTCTAGAGCTTTTTGTTTGTATAGTGGGGAATTGCATTAAGACCCCAGTGTAAAAATACCACAAGGAAATTAATTGCTTCTGTGCAGATTCACCACAGATGTGTCCTGTTATGGGGAATGGTATATTTCTGACATTGCTATACTGCGGTGTGCTGGGGAAAAAACGTCTGGAAAAGCTACAAATGCATATTAGCATCCATATAGATTCCTTATGTTGTAACTGAAAACAAGTGATTTTTAAAGTGTGTTAGGGCCTTCAAGCCTTTTTTTTTTTAAATAAAGTGGTTATATTTTTCCAATTTTTCTTTTTTTAATACTCAAAACCCACTAATAAAATACACATGGCCATGTATTCTATTTGGTACTGGCTGATAAATGTGCTACTTAAAATAACACACACGAGGAGTGCGGTGACTCAATGCAATAAGAAGTCTGACATACAAAGCCGCCCTCAAGGTCAGTGGTTTTTTATCTATCAGTGTTGGTCAGGTTGTGAATCACAACTGCAAGTTTCAGCAAGTTAAGGGGAGGAGGAGCATTCAGAGTGCTTGCCCTATGGAAAAGAAAAGCTGAGCTGGTGGTTTGTTAGCTGCCTCTGAACATCACCCTACAGCTTCTGGATAATGCCCATTCCCTTGTCACTAAAGCAAAGCTGCAAAGTGCCTTGATCCAGATATATGAGTGCTTTGATTTACTTGTTATAATTCAGGTGGAAGGGTTTAGGGTTAGCAAGTCCACCTCTGCAGAGCCTCTTTGCACTGCCCTCTCATTATTTATATTGATTTCTTTCATCTCAATCCTTGTATACTTAGGTTTTGACTTTGGGCTGATCACTCTTATACAATTGTATTTTCCTTGTGACATCATTATTGATAATCAAGTATTACAATTTGCCTCACAACAGTTACAGGAAAGAAAGACCTGTTTAGAATAGCAAAATATGCGAGCTGTGGTATTAGAAATAGCTGTTTGGGATATTCACATGTGATTGTGAAGGGGACTTCTCCATCTATTAATATAGTAGATGCTGCAAAATTGAAAATATAAAGAGAACAATAATTTGACCCAAATTCAGGATTTTGCCTATTTGATAATGATACAGCAGCAGAAATTATAAAACAGTTTGTAGTAATGTTTCTCCTATATAAATAACTTGAAAAAGTCATGGGTAAGTGAAATTTCTGTATCCAGGACCACTGAATTTACATCAGGCTCTGATGAGCTTGATTTCAAGAAAATCCACGTACTAATTGGAAGCAACAGTGGGAACATGCAAATAATCTAAACAGTTCAGATCAGTTTTAGTTTTACCATATTGCACTTCATGGGATCTCTTACCAGACATTTCAGAGCAAAGGGCAAGATAAACTGCATAGATGACTATTACAAACTCTTGCTGTTTTTTTTTTTTATTTATTTTTAATTCTCATTCATCAGCCTTTGGTTCTACTATGATAGTAACCTTTTGCTCAAATATATGCATTATACTTTTAAAAAATTTTATTTTAGGGTCTCAAAGAGCAAACAGCTCATACTCACAGTCCCAGGGGAAGTGAACATTGTTTTTCTGTGCTTTGTGATAGCAGTACCTAGCATCCTTTTAAAAATGTCTCTGTATAGCATTGAAGTAAGCCACTGTCCTGGAACAGGTGAAACTGCACTAGATGAGATCTGCAGAGAATGTAATGAACAAGCACTGCCTCTGTGAGACCAGCGGAGGATGGAGACGCAGAGCCAGAGAAGAGCTTCCCCCAACTTATGCTTTGTTTATGGCAGAAATGGGAACCTGAGCCTCAGAATTAGGATTTTTACTTGACAGAGACTCAGGTGTAATGGGATGTTTCAAAGACTGAGAATGACAGCAGGTGAGTGGTAGAGCCAGAACTGGTGCAGTTAAACTGCATCCACATACTCATAATGTATTCACCACAGAGTCATCAACTCCCGTGATGTCACTGGGAACATTCTGGCTGTCATGTCTAGATTTATACATTGAAATCCAAACTTAGTTATGTAGTGAAAACAATCTGGTGTTTACAGAATATGCTTATTCTTACTGGAGTCATCAGAGCAGCTTGCCCTAGAAAGTGTTACAATTGTAAGAAATGCCTTAAGATCAAGGGCTTTTTGTTTGTTTGTTTGTTTGTTTTTAGACTCAAAAACATATTTTAAAATTACACCATATATTTCCATGTTTAAGAATTATTTGAGGGACCTATTCTTGGTCTCTTCAGTTTTACTAATATGAAAAACAATGGTAAATCTTTGGGAAGATTTATAAACAAGGGATTTTATGAACAAATTTCTAAAAACATCAGACAAATTCCTGAAGTTTTTTTAATGGAAGGAAAAATACAACTTCATATGCAAAACTATATGTAAAATGGGCTTTAAGTTTTGAAACCTTGACAAAAATTGTTTTGCAAAGTGAGATTATGATAAAAATAGACAGAGAGGAAAAAGTAAAGTTTTTTTACCTGACACAGGCACGGTTTAGGTTGTATGAGGGAACAAGAGACTTACAAGGGTGGACACAGCAAAAATACCTAACTGCTGTTCTGAATTTCAGTAGTTCAGAAAGTGTTTGAGAATATGAATTAACAAATACTGATAAATATCACAGACCATAAAGTTTTTAATAGAAGAAGTTTTTAAGAACAAAGGAGAACAAAATAATGTGCCATTCGTCCTTCATACAATGAAGAGAGAAGTGGTGGTGATGGTGCTTCTGGTAAAATTAAAATATGTAGTAGTGTGCTAATGGAAGAGACTATAATCTTATGAGGAGAATGGGATATGGAGGTATACAACATGTGTCTCTCCTGTGGCTTACTTTCCAGAACCTTAAGGAGATTTTGATGCTTTATTCAGCATCTCCTTTGGGAGAAGAATAATTTGAAGAACATATAATTCATTTTCAAGTTACATTTTCTCTGTTGTGGTTTTCTAACTAACTTTATAAGAAATGAAAGCAACAGAGCAGAGGAGGAAGTAGAAACCAATCCATGTCACCAACTACTTAAAAAAAATTATATAGCCTTCTATTATTGCATATGTGTTTGCACGTGAATGTTAGAGTTATTCCCCAAGGCCTTGCCCATAAGGCCCACTCTGTGAATCTAAGTGACTATATGTTGACAAAAGGTAAGAGGAGATAATATATTGTGAACACAGGAAATTTGTATACTGCTGGTAATCTGTGGTAAATCCACCAGGAAGCTAATGAAGTCTCATCTTGCACTAAATTTTGTGTGGCTACTATCTAGGTGTGAGGATGCTCTCAGAAGGAGCTTGTAAGATATTTGCTCTTTGGAATGCCCAGACAAATGGCTTTCTTAGGCAAGACAAGTCCTACAGTTTGCCTACATCCTCCCTTACCAATGCATGCAAGTTATATGGAGGATCAGAGAAGCATAGCAGGAGTGCTCTTGTCCCCAACAAAATTGTTTGATTGCTTTTCCATCACAACAGCTGTGTGCATGTTTTTGGTCTCACTAGGATGTTGGGTTTGTCTTTTTTCCCCCCTCCCACCCAGAACAACATTGAGTTTATAGTACCTGAGCCCATCTACATTTGTTTGATAGCCTCTTACAAGCTCTGAGAGACTAATTCAAGTTTGTCACATCCCTGTGGAAAGGATTCTTTGATAATACTCAATATCCATGCCCACAGCACAGGAGTTTTGTGTCTTGAGTACAATCACCTATATAAAAGGGTTTTCACATGCATCTCTTTTAAGTGGTTCTTACCTTTGGAGCCACAATCTGTGCAGTTTCTCCTGACAATAAGCACTTATGGCTCTCAGCTCATTGACCATGGATGTGGCTTCAGTCAGTTATTCCTGGAATGGAACAGGTATAGCTGAAGGCCATTTGTGTAAATGTTCATTGGCCAACTTCATCACTTACTCTCAGGGCCTTTTCCTGGCTTTGAGACTTTTATCTTTTCTCTCTCTTTCCTTGTCCTCCCTTTCAAATGATATTCTCCTTTTTGTTTCTCCTCTTTGTTCTCTTAGCAGCTAGGAGTCTCTCCCTTGGTTCCTGTAAGAGAACATATAAACAGCTGTCAGCAAACAGATTGACTGTCCTCTAAACCAGACCTCCATGTCTTCCTGACTCTACTCTCCCTTTCTTCTTCAACCTGAAAACATTTTTCTCCCCTATTACTTGGGGAAAAAAATGAAATTCCTGTAAAACTACAAGAAGAAAAAAATCATTCCATACTGAGTACCATCTTCCATCATTATTCTACATTAGAAAACACACTCCTGAACTCACTACCTAGTGTATATGGAGGTAATTTTCCTGAACTTTTGGAAGAAGATGAACAATAGGATACTGCTCCCAAGACATCATCACAGACATCACAGTCCATCCTCCTGGCTAGTCTTTTGCTAGTCTTGATCCAAGAATACTACTGTTTTGTCTTACAGAATTTGTTCCTTGCATTAGTTTCAAATCATGGCAGAAAAATGCTGGCAGTGCACCTCCTGGTCAGAAGCAGCACATTAGCTCATATCCCTGATCCCTGAGAGTATATCTTTTGCATTTGGCACTCATGTTTTTCAAACCTTTCCTTGGAATGAGATTGGAGACTCCCAAGTCTTCTGTAAGAGACCATTAGCCCATACCTGAATGTGCAGGGGCTCCCATCTCCTGGGATACAAGCATGTGCATGCTGATCTCAAAAGGAAGAAAAAGAAAACAGCAGCAGAGCTAAGGGCAGTCCCAAAGGACCTTAAGACCAGAGAATAAACACATGTTTGAAAGTACAAAAATATTTAATTGTTGTCAAATGTATAAACCTGATGTGCAATTCTAACCAGATCAGGCTTTGGGCTGTTTGCCCAGTTATTCATAAGAAAGTGTCCAGAATGGATAAGATTGTGAGATTCTCCTGGGACACTGCTTTTGATCTGGTTATTTTTTGTTGTGTTTGATAATACACAGTTCTCTGCCAGAGGGAATTCTGGGCTTACATCCATGTTCATCCTCATGTTCAGACAGCACTGGTAGAACTACTTAAGTATGTGTGTTGTGTGTAAATCAAGAGTCCCTCTGAGCAATGGTGAAATTGTGTGAAGTCTGGTCTGAAAGTGATCTACTTTACTCTGCCTCCTTTTCTACAGAATGAACACTGTCCTGGTATTTTCTACTGTAAATCTCCCTTAAGGATTTGGTCATCCTACTAACTAGAAATGTTGAGTAATTTCCTTGGAAAGTTCTGAAGTGAAGCTTGTTTGACTAGGGAATCAGGAAAAGACAATTGTTCCTCCTCACTGGGAGTAGGGAGGATAGTCTGCATATATCCATATGGGTTTTTCATATAGCAGAACTATATCCTGCACAATGTGAGAGAATAACCAACCTCTGTCTTGTAAGTAGTGCTCACACATATGTGATGGAAGAATAATTTGTAGATGCATAAAGGAGGAGGTTGCATGCCTGGAAGCATGATGATAGGAAGTGAACATCTTTGGAATAGTTCTCACTACTCCTAGGCGGTGATTTCAAACAAGTTAAAGAGTTTGCCTTGCTAGGTTGGAAGGTCCTTCAAAGCAAATGGGATGAAGAGATCACTCATAGGCTTATGTGCATAGCAGATGCGTTGCTGTCTTTCCCTCTGAAAGTATCCTTTAGGAGTACATTCCCAAGGTATCCTTTAAAGTATACTTTAGGGGCATCATTTTCTCCTTCATCTTTTGAGTTACTAGTTTGGAGATCTGTCTTACCATTTTTCATTTCAAGAATAGAAGAAGCTGCACAGCAGTCTAATGATGGACTTCCTTATACACAGCCTCCTTCCAATCAGAGTTACTGCATCTGGCTTGTAAGGCTCCACCAACTTTTCTTCCTTCACGTGTCAATGCTTTCCTCTCTGCATTAAGTTGACTTGGTCTAAATTTTCAGTGGTCTCTGTAAAATTAGAGTTGCTACATGTGACTTTACCAGACTGTGCTCTAATAACCTAATTCTGTCCAGATTCTCTCCTGATTTGATGATTTCCCAACAGTAGTATACTGCCATTGGCTTGGGTGCCATATCTAGAAATGAGAGGTGTATGTGTGCCATGGTTTTTTTAGGAGAGATATTCTAGGTGCAGAAAGGAGGAACAGGATTATGGAACGAAGATCTCATGTTCTAAATCTACAAGTCTTTTGGGAGTGGATAGAGTTATGTACCTCAGGGGATGCACTACAGAACACTGGTATTGAGATTGTATGGGGGCTATATCCTGGAGGTATTGGATATTTGCATTGTTCTGTCCCACACATTTCCCTGTTCAAACAACAACATGGTTACCATACGCCAGAGAACATTTGAAAAGTACTTGGAAGTAGTAAGGGAATTTGATCGGGAAATCTGACCTTGGGGCTGCCAACAGAACCATATTCCAATAGGGCAGTGCAGACATGGTTTTCTGGGTTTACGTGTCTCCATGTACTAAGAATAATTAATATTTTGGCTACAAAAGAGGGCCTAGAACTTCAGAGACTATTTGTGCAAGTTTTGGCAAAGTTATGTGTTTAAGATAATTTCAGCTCTTGAGAGACAGCATTTAACAGTGCCATCATCTCAAGTGTCATTCATTTGTGAACAAATAGAGGTCATGGAAATAGTAAATTCTATTTTAGGTTCACAGAATTCCATAAGTACACCCAGATTTATTGCAGCAGCCGAAAGACACTCAACAGTAATCTAATGTGTAAGAATTTATATTTTATCCATTTTGTTCACTCTGCCATCTTTACTCACGCAAGTAATGTGCAAAACAAAGCATCACTGACTTCCAGGTGTACTTAAAGGAGTTCAAATAAAAAAGTTTATCTCAGTATGTTCTCAGGAGCATACCTTGCTCTTCTAACTTGTGTTATAGTAACAAACTTACATAACTGTTATCTTTTAAGATACATATGTGAGAATTTTTAGGTTACTAATAAGGATGTATATGGGATAAACAGGACATTTTCCTTACAGTTGAGGGAAGATATGTGTTTTCCCTCTCTAGAAATCATGTTTTGGACAACAGCTATCACCAGTCACAATGATGTTCCATATATTTAAGGCTACAGGCACAGCTTGTAAGAACTGCTTAATTATGTGATATATTAATGTTCAATTGATTATGTTATTGCCTGTAAATCCTGTTGCTTAATAAAGCTGCAGTCATTTTGCAATAAATTTGTGTTTGCAGTCAATTAATAGCTTTCTGGGGGCAATGGACAAAGTAATAGGTATATTGGTGTTTCGTAGAAAGCATGGTACTGTGGCTTTCAGTATAAAACTAGGAGATATAAATGCATGGATTGAGTAAAAGAGAGGAATAAAATTAGCTTCTGTTCAGTACAATGATTCACAGTTTTCTTTTAGGTCCAACAGAAAAAGCAGCATTGTGCAAACCATCTGCACATGAATACAGGGCAGGATAATATTTGATTTAAAAATACAAGTAAACGATAACTGCCAATATTGAGACCATGTGAAGGCAAAGGAACAAAGCATACTTTCATTGCTAATCATGTTAACATCAAAGTTTGAAGAGTACATTCGCCTATTCAGAGGAAATGCCATCACACTTCTGACGATCACATCTGCCACTAATATCATCCGGCATGTGGTCAGGTCTCTGTTCTGACTTTTATCTCTCTACCAAAATTTCATGTCTAGATTTTAACATCTGATGCTAAATTCAGGTCACTACAAAATAAGTACAACTTTTATTTCTTTCCCACTTTCATGATATTTTCAAGAGGTGCATCTAAAAGTCAGTATATAAATTAACTATATGTCAATTTAAATTTTTTCCAGCACCTAGAAGATTTTGGGTGAGAAGAAAGGGGAGAAGGGGCAAGGTGAGGTTGTTGGGTGTCTTGTTTTGTTTAATTTGCCCTAGAAAACTTTGTTAGACTTGTAGAAAGTACAGAGGCCTGATTTATCTCTAAAATACTCCAATGCTAGAAAACATTGACGTTTCATCTTTGTATAACTGGAGAAAGACACTCATACTTCATACACTTTTAATCCATAGGGTCTCAAGCACTGCTTCTCAAGTCCATGAAAGCCTGAATTTTTACCTTCCCTGGAGTTTTTTCCTGACATCACATATCTGGCTAAGTATATGTCGGTGGCAACATCACATAAGTGATACAATATTTGATAACTATTATGTTTTACCTATGTTCCTCATGTTAAAATTTTCTTCCTTTTGTTGACAGGATAAACTACAGTCCCCTTCCTCAGGATGTTTAAACCTACAGGATATTTAAATAAAGAGAAATCGTTTCTACAGACATATTTCAGTATCCCTTCAAATATATTTTGTATTCTAAAAGTTTCTACAAACAGAGCTTTACAGCAACTATCTAATTTAAGAGGAAGGAAGGATGTTCTCTGGTTTTAAAATTGTGGTGGGACTATTCAGAGATTTCTGAGCACATAAAACAAAGGTGTATGTTAGATTTTTCTTTGCTTGCCAATATTGCACTCATCTTTAGACTGGAAAGTAATAAATTCCCATTTCAAAGCTGAAGTAACTTAGGGCTGCTAATGAAGTGGAAGAATAGGGAATACTGTGTTTCTTTATACAGTAAAGAAATCCTTCCAGCTATCTCGGTGTGATATTAAGCATATGTCTCATCTGGTCCTGTAGTGGGTTCCTTAGGTGGAATCTAGCAACTCTGTACGGCTTTTCAAAGCAGAGAAGGAAGTCATCCAGCATGTAAATCAACATCTTCACAAGAGTAAGAATGGATGACAATCAGCAAAGGCTCTGCATATTTTAGTTCAGTTAATGACACACCTTTTGGTAGGTCTACCTTCATTGTAGAATCATCTGGAAGGAGCTGTGAGCAAAAAACTCAGGTTGTAAAAAGATGCATCATAGAACTTGGGTCCTTGATGGTTCTTGAATTAAATTTTGTCTTCCTGTCAGGTCTTTTACCATGTCTTTTTTGGACAATTTTTTATGTTGACCCTTCAGTTCTAGGCGTCTGCACAAACACTCACAAAAACCCCGTGGTTCACAGCAGATAAACACTTCTAGTAAAGGCTATTTTTAGTCCCTCAGAAAAAATTTGTTGAGAGAAATGAATCAAAATATTTTTAAATTTTGTGGACTTTTTTTTTAGTTTTCCCCTCAAGTACACCAAATACAAAATGTACAAAGATTTATTAGTTATTTTTTTCATCTGCTTTACATAGCAGTGTACAGCTCACACACACATGCAGAGGCCTTTTTTATATAACCAAAACCAGTAAAAATAAAAATTGCATCTAAACAACGTTAGTTTCCAGCTGCAACATGTTCAATGGTGTTACACACCTGACATGTAACTAATTTTATGTAGACAGTAAATGCCTTTGTTTTTCTAGTAACATAGAAAAGCTACTTCTTGATATAAGCTTATCCAGGATGGTTTTAATAAAAAAATAGATCTAAATTCTGTCAAAAAAAACCCCAAAAAAAACCAAAAACGATGGAGTGCTACTGACAACAGCCTGACTACACTAAATAAAAGATCTGATAATAGAATGACAGTTTCTTTTGCTGCATCCCTGTATTTAACATATATGGCTGTAAGTAAAACTACAACTATAGTAACTATGGTAGTATAGTTCTGCTATGGCTAGTGTGACAAATTTATCATCAAAGTTTCATTGTGGGTTTATGTGAAAGTGATTTTTCAATCTTCTACTTAGCAATGATGGAATTGACAGTGTTACACTCTTCTACATAATTTAAAACACAATTCTTTGAGTATTTTCTGAGGTTCAGCTCTAGGTACATAACAGGTTTTAAGTGGTTAAGTAAACAGCATGGTATATTAATCTAAATTTTTTTCATTTGTTGCAGTTTATTAGGATTAACTTCTATTATTACATTTAAATGAATGTGAAACAGGCTATTCAGTTTTCATGAAAGAGCTATTCAACACTCCTTTAAGGAATTAATGTCATTGATCTAAAATAATTTAGATACCAGACCACATTTTTGAGAATATTGATTTTAATAATACTATTAGTTAGAGTATACCATAATATTAGAAAAATGGCATATAATTTTGCTCTTGTGCAATGATGAAGGTTTTATAAATTACCGCTCAAAAAAGGACAGAAGTCTTGATCATAAGTGACCTTATCAAGAAAAAATATGTAAAGCAGACAGTAAATTTTTTTTTTAAATGGTGATAAAAGTTGAAAGTAGAATTACTGAAAATATAATTGTAAAATATATTTTACTTTAATGTTATATTTTCACACTCACACAGAGATCTTGGAACAGACATGGAACAAGTAGTCTTACTGAATAATTCTAAATGTTAGAAACTTATCTTTACTGATATTTTCTGTTTTCTCTTTATAAACTCATCAAGTGTGAGAGAATGATAAACAAGAAATGTATGTGCAAGCTTTCCCACTGAACTGGGATGAAAGTTTCCTTGGCATACTGAGAGGTTTCCAGACATTCCTGGAGAAGCCCCTCAGTGGGTGGCTTTGATGGAACACTTCAAATCCCGAAGTCAGGAAATACAGGTATGTATCTCCCGATAGCCCCTTGCTGTCACCAGCCACCTGACAGACCATACCCCGTAGCCTGTTGGGCCTTAAAAGCCCTTGAAAGAAATCCACCCACAGGACTGTCCCCTCAAGTTGCTGTATGTCATATCTGTGATCACTGAGGGGCCCTGGGGCAGTCAGGGGTGTAAGGAAGAGAAGGGGGTTTGTTGCCAGCTCTGATTGGAGCATGAAGGACTTTACACTGACCTTCTGATGAAAGGGGATTTTCCCAGAGCCCAGTCCAGCTTGGGAAAGGTTTTCACAAGCCTGCCCTCTTAACTAAATCTTTCCACAAAGACTTGATGAGAAGGACCCAAACCAACCACACCCCTGGGAATCTGCAGTAGACAATCCACTCCTTGCTGGAAAAGGGATTCCAGCACCTTTGCCTGCCAAGGCTTGACAAGCTGAAAGGGGAAAACCTGTAGGATGAAGGATGTGGAGAGGCAGGGCAAGAAATGAATGTATGAAGAGAAAAAGTGAATGCATGAGGTGACAAAATAATTTTGCTCTGAGGTCACCAGGGGCCCAGATCCATTGGAGATTGAATGACATTGAAGAGAAGATGGTGAGGGACCAGCAGAAGGTGCAGCCACTGCCTGTGTGCACGGCTCTGGATGAGATTCCCTCCAGAAAGAAGGAACAAACTTCCTGCAGAAGGGACAAATTAATTGTTTCCTTTCTTCTGTGGACCTGGAAAGCATCGGTAGTCCACAACCTTGCCTAGTCTGATCTCAGTGTCTTGAGGCAGTGAAAGGCGGCTTAGATACCTGCCAGTGATTAGCTGGGTTGGAGGCCACTGAGCTGTCCTGAAGGCAGGACACAGGCATAAGCCTTTCCAGCCTGGACATCATCTCCTGGTGGTCAAAAATGCCATTCATGTAATAATTTTTTTTTTATCTGCAGTGCTTCTGCCCTCCTCTGTAGAGCAAAGTGGATCTCTTCTATATCAACTGTCAAAGAAGCTAGGTGGAGAGGACCTGAATTTCTTTCCAATATTGCAAAATTACTTTGGCTTCATTAGACATAGGTCTCCAGTCCCCTCCGTGCTTGTCCCCATCTCCTTCTTGTGACACAGGACCAGGAAAGCCTCTGACCAAAATAAAGTGACACCAAACTTGACTGAAAATTCCTGCAACATATAGGGGTCAGGTGTTTCTCCAGACTGCTCAGAGGCTGATTCAAGAGAGCAGACTGTAATCAGGCCTCCAGAGAAAGCAGTGTGGCATGTAAAAGCTTAAGCTCTAGGAGCATAGACAAAGGCAGAAGGATGCTTTGGAAGTGGGTTGTGCACCATGGAAAGCTACAAAGAGTGCACATGGCAAGGAACGACCAGACCATAGCACTCTGGGATTCTCCTTTGCTTCTGCCATGAGATTGCAGGTGGTTTATTTCCAACCTGAAGGCTCATGTTTCCAGTGGGGGCTAAGAAGTTGTAGCCATCAACTTGGAGAAGATGAGAGCTCAGAGTACCTGTTTTGACTAGGCCAAACAAGGATGCTTTTGCAGGAAGATGGGCGAAAGAGAAACTGGAGAGAAATCAGCCTGGCCCCACAAAAACACAGGCCCTGTGTGCATCCTTCTGTCCTCCTCAGGAGCAGGCAGCAGGCTTCCAACTATGGCCAACTCTTCCCTGCAACCAAAACATTCATATAGAAAAACTGGAGATAATCTTGCAGTAAAGTTTGTTTGTGAGCTGAGCAGGGGAGGTCCAGATCAAAGGAATTCTCTGTCCCCCTTTGCTCAGCTCTTCTTTTCAGGAGAGAAACCTGGAGTGTTGTGTCCATTTTGTGCTCCGCAGGTAGTGTAAGTCAGGCAGTGACTTGCCAGACAGATCTCATCAGAGGGCCACCAGGCTGAGCAGGGACTGGGGTGCAGAACACCCACAGGGAGGTTTAGATCTTTGTTTATCAGTAAAAAGAGCATGTGAAAGGGAGATATTGCTGCTGTCTCCATCTACCCTGGAGGATGTCAAAAGCCAGATCCAGGCTCTAGCCACAGATGCACAGTGACAGGATAGAGATCAATGGATGGAAGGTACACCTTTTAGATATTACAAAGAATCTCTTTTCCACAAAGGTTTTCAAACACATGCAAGAATTTCTTGAATTTTCTGTGGAGATATCCAAAACTATGCCAGACACATCCCCGAGCAGCCCAATTTCACATGGCCTTGCAGGATCAGGTCACGTCCAGAGGTTCTTTCTACTCCATTATCATATGACTCTATTAAATACATTGGAACTGTTGTCATAGTGCCAGAATTGGATACATGAAAAGCAGGAGTGGATGTTAGTGGCTAAATTATCCTTTCTACCTTACAAGCAGTGTGTGACTCTGCCCAGTGTTTATTTAATCACTGCTGTGGTCAAGAGTACTGTGCAAATTATCTACTTTTTTTTTTTTTTAAGTGGTAGCATATTGATTGTTTTACCTCCTTAGGAAGCACTGTTATAAAAATCTTTATACTCCTGCAAGTCCTTTAGTAAAGAGGATAAAAATCAAATTTCACAGCTGTGCTAACATTAGACCCAGACCATTTTCAGTACATTTTAAATAAAAAATGCTAAAATAACAGTAAAAGCCTAATTTAAGCTGACAAAGGGAAAGAAATCAGAATTTGGATGAAGAAAAGATGAAAAGAAAAGTAACCTCTCTCTAGAAATATACACACCAACTTTCTAAAGTTTTTTTAATAAGATTTATATTTCTTTTGGAAAAAGTCAAATGTCCCTGGGACTATTAGGGAACAAATAACATGGGATCTTTTCCAAAATAATCTATTGTAATTCAGGATTTTCATAAATGTTAAAATATTAAATATAATTACTAATTTTTAACACATCATATTAAGGATGTTGGATTTTATGTTCCAGTTAAATCCTTTGGATTTGTTATATTGGAAACATTGCATAATAAAAAACTTAGAATAATAAGTGCAGCTAAATGCACTTTCTACAACAGCACTTAAAGGATATTCAGAGCAACTTCTCAAATGCAAACAGATCACAGTCATTGTTTATTTTGGGGAGAGAAGTAGATCAGGAAGTTCAGCTAGTTCAAGTGTATTTTTAGAGAAAGACAAACTTTCAGAACTTCTTATGTCAATATATCAGTGAGAGTTACAAGGGCATCCCATGTCTAGATTGCAGAAAAATTAGACCAAGAATGAATAATTGTAAAAATTGCATAATTTTATGGATAGCTCTGTGTATAATTTGTACCTTCTAATCAGCTTTGAATAAACCTGCACTTGCTGCAACAGTGTTCTTTGTTTTGTGTTAGATGGATATTCTGTAGATTTACTGGAAAACGTGGTGCAACTATTTCCTGTTTTATTGTGCACTGCAGATCTACAAGTATTGTGAGGTGGTTTAAAATTCCTTTTGAGGATTACTTTTGCATCGAAAAGCATTTGCAGTAATGGTGCACACCATCCATGGTTACATACACTGAAGCTTTGGAATAGGATGTGCTAGGAAACAGATGAAGCTTGGTCTGAGGTCACCAGGTAAAAACGTGTTGAGTGGTCACTGGTGTCCTGCACCACTGGATTTGCCCAGACGTGTAGGATCTGGAAGAGGAAGCCAGGGTCTGAAGTGCCAGTCTCTGTTATCACAGGTTGAGTGACCTTTCAAAATGTATGATAAATCAGGCTCTTCTAATTATTTTTCAATGCAACATTGTCTCAGATTTCCTCAGCTGATTTCAGATAGTCTACCTTTACTGTGTCTTTTAGTCTTGTGGATGTAGATGTTCCTGCAAGAAAACACCTTTTTTTTCCAAACAGGGGCAGATAGTTTTTTACCAAGTAAAAAAAAAGTAACCATTAGCTTTACCTTTAAAAATACTTTCTGTAATATATCAATGTGTGATATACCTACACTTAACATGGAAACTATCCATATTGGAAGAAAATGATACTAAAGATAAAATCTCAGCATAAAAGAAAAAAATCTCCAACATTCTATTTTAAATGGTTCAGCCACAGTCAATCCAAGTGAAATCAGCGGATTTTTCTTATAATCCAACGTAGGCCATAGCAGATGAAAAAACTGGTTGTAAAAGGTAGAAAAAAGGTACTGAAGTGAAAAAAAACCAAAACAAACTATGAACTAGAAAAAATAATCCCTCTCCTGCTCGTCTGCAACTTGCCCTTGAAGGCCAATGTTCTATTTGAAAATTGCTATGCCACCTAGAAGAGGTCACCTGATGTCAGCCCCTCTCTAACGACTCTCATGGTGTTATCACAAGTTTCCTATCTGTGTCATCAACAAGTGGCATGCCAGTGCCAGCTCTCACAGCTGCAAGCACAAGGGTTGGTTTAGAACATCAACAGAGATTTTGGCTGCAACTCCTGTGTCTCCAGCTAGTTTGTGCACTGTGTTTTCCTTTGGCCATATCATGGTCATTGTAGTATGAGATGTTGGTCTATGTCAGAGAATCCAGAACCATTTGAAGGTAATCTGAAAAGCCTTTGCTTCTGAATTTGGTACTGTAGTGAATGACTTAGAGATAACTTTTTTTTAAAAAATTAAAAACTAAATAATAATAAAAACAACAATTAAAAAATAACCCTAAGCACCCAAACAATAGGTGACATGCATATATGAATTACCAGATATGTAAGTTTATTCAGAGGGGAAATTAAATTAATTATTTCAAGTTTTTTTGGTAGACATATTCAATAAGAAGAATATGTTACTTGTCTACTACAGTAAAGTGTCTGAAAATTATTTATACTGGCATGACATGAGAGGTATTGTTTTTTAGGCTTTTTTAATCCCCCTTCCCAATACCCCACCCCTAAGAAAGTTTAACAAGACCCAACAATTAAAAAAGGTAAATCTGCATAACAAAGTCTTGGATATTTTGAAGTTGTCCATAAAAGCATACCATGTGTGGTCTGATACATAGTTCAGGATGTAGTTTTCAAAAATGTCAAGCATACACATGACTTATAAGCATACATCACTTTTCAGTTTTGACAATTTTAGATTAATCACCCAAAGGCCAGAAGAGCAAAGAACATTCATACCCAGTAGAAAATGTATTTTGCAGTAAATTTAGCTTATGAATGAAAACCTGCTGAAACTACGTTCTTATAGCCAAAGTGCTTATCCTTTCTTGGCAATAATCCAGTTCTGTTTTATGGAAAACATACATATCTATTTAATAAGCTTCCTTCTCTACATTAGTACATTGCTACATTAAATCACTGTTTTTTCATGCACAGATGTTACCACTCTTTGTCTCATACCAAAGATGATCTTAATGCACATAGCATAATATTGGCTTTGATGAAAACCTGTCTAGCAGAAGATATCACTTGGTCATCCTACAAGAAGAATAATATCTTTATAGCTTTCTATCATTTTTTTTTCAGGGGATTTAGGTTTATCTCTTTTTCCTTCCATTCTCCACACTCTTTTCAGTTTGTCTATAGCCACTGTATGCTTCACGTGGTTTTTGTGCATAATGATTCTGTAAAGAAAAATACAAAATTAGGAATAAGCACTTATAAAATTGTAGTCTAGGAAATTCTTGCTGTAACCATTGCTTACCTCCTCATTTTACAAAACTTTAGCACAAGTCAGCAGATTTATGTTTTAGATAAAAGTCACCTAATTGCATTCCTTTGTTTGAGAAAAATAAACTTACAAAAAACTCATCTGTCTTGACTACAATGTGAGTTTACAAAAGAACTTTAGAACAGAAAAATACTGGACAGAGTTCTGAATAGTTTTCTTCTTCTTGCAATATTTATATAAACTACTTTTAAAAGCATAGGGACTGTTTTCCCTCTTCATACGTTTATAGCATAAATATCGTCAATGGAGGTAGGAATGATATGCATGTTTGGACAACAAACCCTTTAAAGACTATGACTGAAACATACAAAACTAGGAAAAGAATCCCTTAAAGAAGAAATGCACCAATAATTAATGAAGCAATATAAAGTGGTTTATGAGCATATTGTTAGTTCACATTTTTAGTATATTAATGGAGACAGAGGTGTAGTGACTAACTTTGGATGATCTCACAGTGAGCCATATCATGCAATGTTAGTAATGTCAGTATAAAATTTATATATATGTGGACATCTGAAGATAAAAAAATAAAGAAGACCTCTTGAATAGTCTTCAGACGATGCCAATGTCTATAAAAGCAAAGAATTGAATTAAACCTACTACACTCACAAAGTTTTTCTGTAGGGACTTGTATGTTTGTTTAAATCAAGCTATTGTTCTAACAGAGCTACACATGGTTTGATTGCTTTTTTTCATGGCAGGTTCCTTTATCTACATCTACTGAGGGCAGAACACTTGAATTTAATATTAAGGTGAACAAATGCATTTAGTTCAGCTGAATACTCCATCCCTATAGTGATAAATAACTTTTACAGGTTAGACCTTTCTATTAAGGCCTACTGAAAGCAAAGGAATTTGCTTTTGAAAAATTCTGAATTAAAGAGTAAGAAGGTAAACCAATTTTTTAGACAGAGTATTCTGCAGTGACATCTGTTTAACAGTGACACTGTAGCTTATTAACTAAATGTTGCTGTCTTTAAATGAAAACAAAAGTTTGAAAATTTCTTCATTTGAAGTCCACTGCTAAATCCTGAACGTTGATAAAATAAGCAAATTTCCTATGTTTAGTCTGTACTAAGCATGATGGGCTCTAGAACTAACAGGGTTAAAGCTTTCAAGCTGTTTGTGTGAGGCAATCAGAGAAGCCAAACCTGAGAGGAAACAAGCTGGAATGCAGAGTAGTGCTAGTGACAGTTGTATGGCTAATCAGCACATGGCAGGATGAGGCTTACAGCACAGTCTTGTGAAAACTAAATGAAATATAAAATTCCACCCGGAAAACCTTCATAGTGTTATCCAGTGCATTGACCCTGGAAAATTCATAGACTGTCTTATAGTACCTTTGGTCTAGATCACATATAAATTATACCCTTTCAGTTATGCTCTTAGCTATTGAACTCTAGATCTTTCAGTCACGTGTCAAAATAAATACTGTCTGACAGCTAAAGAATACCTTTATCATTCCCCGTTGCTCACTGACTTCATAGAAGCATACCTTTAGTCTTCACAAGAAAAAAGGAGGCTGTGATCTCAATATTTCAACACTTTTATTTACCTTATCTGTAATATAATTAATAGATGACTGCATAAAGATCAAGGTGGCTATCAAAGAAAATGAGACAGCTTCATATGAAACTTGCTCTTTTGAATCAGTCTAGGACTCTATCAAAGCATGTGTGATAATTTCATGTAAATCCCGGTGTTCTGAATCTGTATCTTTTAACCTGTACATACCATTTTTAACACACTATATTTCAAAGACATTCAAAGCTGATCTAATTTGTATTACAGAATTACATTATAATCTGCAAGCAGCACATCATACTGATTTCTTAAAATTAATGTGGAAGCTCATTATAAAGACATCTACAGAGGGCTCATGTAGTCTTTCTCAAAAATACCATGACTTAAACCAACCACATATTCTATTTAAAGTACACCTTTTTCTAGCCAGTCACATCTTTCTCTGAAGTCTGGATTTTGAAATTTTGTATTTTGAGCACAGACCAAAGATCAAAATATTTGGCGCCATCCAGGATTGCCATTTGTAAACTACCCTGAATGTTTGATGTTGAAGTACAAAAACATGTTTTCAATTTTTGATTTATGAGATGATAAATTAAGGAGATTGTTCATCATAGTGCAAATAAATGCAAGTGATGGACTGAAGCAAGGAGCAATATTACTTAATAGGATTGCATTTTTGCTACTTTGTTTATGACAGACCTAAGTTGACTTTTAAAAGTGAACTTAACATTATAAATTCAATAAGCAGACTTTAAAAAAGAGTCTTGTCATTCTTGTCATGACAAAGCAACAGACACTTGTTTACCAGAGAACCATTCTAAATGGGCTACAGCCAGGATTTGCCCTTTTACCATGTTCCAGAACAAACCACTTTTTGGAAAAACACAGCAAAAGTAGTGTAGGTTTGCAGGCCAATCTATTCAGACAGATTATAAATTGTAAACTGACCACTCTCTAAGTCTGTTTTTAAATTAATACTGAGTCATTACACTTGAGAACTCTTCCATGCCAACATTGCTTTCCTCACTAACCTCCTGTCTGCCCAAATAAGCAAATTATATATACCTGTTTTTGTTCTCTTTTCTAGATTAGCAGGAACTAACCACATTATCCAAGATAATAATACCAAACAATAACTAAATCTGAAATATGCACCAAGTAGATAGCTGACCTGCATTTAAGTTCATCAAATGATGAAAAGAAAAAAAAAGGAAAAAAAGAGGAACGAGGTCTTCTTTCTGGAAAGACCTTGGCCTTCTCTCTGGAAAGACCTTGGCCTTCACAGCTGATTTGATATGCTGAATACTGCAACTGAAGAAACTGAATTATAGGTATGAGTTTATAATTCATGGTGATGTCTAAAACTGCAGTCAGATAATCTGAGCAACAGAAAACTCCAAGACAGCTGGATCATACTTCATGCCAATGTCATTTTCTAATGGAATGGTATGAAACTAGGTCTTCATATTCTTGGTCTAGCTGACAGAATTACTACGTGTTCTTTCAAGAATATGTCTTTATAAAGGGACAAAGGGAGCTGATCCTATTCCTACTTATCAAATTACTTCCATATAGATTGGTGGGACTCATAAACCCCTAAAAAGAATCAAAATTTACAAGCCTATATAACTTGTATTAGCTACACTTAAAGGAAGCCTTGAAAGTCTAAAAACATACCAAGCAGATCTTTTGTTTAGAACATACAGGAGAAAGGACTAGAAGAAATGTTTTCCATTTAACTCCACAGACATAGCTGCGCCGGTCTCAGAAGAGAAAGGGGATCTTCAGAGTGCCTAACTCCTGGTGAGCAAAACACTCAAGTTTACAGCAAGGCAGAGTTTTGAGGTTCAGAGATCATGACAGCCTAGTAGCTGTCAGACAATCCAGAAAAATCAGTGTCTGAATAGAGGAAAGTCCACAGAAAGGAGATGAATTGGAAAGCCTAAACAAAGCTGATGCACCGTATATTTTAAGGTCACCTTTCTACTTCATCCATTTGGAGGGTGTTTGACTGCTGTTTTTTCTGTGAAAGCATCAGCATCTTGAGTTTCTGCTATCAAGCACCTAGGTGTTTTTGACTAATTTGGAACTGGCAGAGGTTAGATTTAGAGCAAGGGATTAGATATGGAGTATTCATTTTCAAGGTAACAGGAATAAGGATCACACAAAGCACAGGCACAAGATCACACTTTACCTGATTCTCATACAGGCAATCACAGCAGAGATTTTAGATTGTTTTGTTGATCACTTCCAATAAAATTGGCCCAAAGTTCTTGGAGATCATGACCACATAACTGAGGACGACATTTCACCCATTACCTTTAACTGGAAGAATGTGCATGCCAAGGAAAAACCTTGGTATCTTAATTCTAGAGAAGGCATTAGCAACTGCATAGAACAAAAAAACATGAAAACTTCCTGTTCCACCAAGGGACTCTACCAATAATACACTCTCTCCACACTAAAACATGATTATCCTGGGATATATATTAATTTTGGCTTGAAAGAGCAACAACTTAATGTAGTATAGAAACAAACCTGTTACAGTGAAAACATTTTCCACCCCTTGCCAAAAACTATTTAATAATTTGAAAGACTCTTTTAAACAAGCAGAAAACTAAGGACTAATTCCTCTATCTGGATGCCATGAAATCTGCTGGCCTTTCTTAAGAGCTCTTAAAAAAAATCCCTGAAACAGAAATTCCTGTTTCACCTCTTCCCCAGAGAAAAAGAATCCGAACAAAAAAATGATCCCTGCTAAAAACAAGCACTGACCTGAAGCAACTAGTGATGTTTCAGCTCTGAGTGCATGCCTTATTTTTCAGGAAATAACTTAAATCCAGTACAGATTACAGCTATGAAATAAAAAGCAGATCCACATCTGGCTGTCACATCTGTGCAAAGTAAAGCTTACTTTGTTTAGCCAGTCTGATTTATGGGTGTATCTAAATCATCTTAAGTCTATTTCACTTCTCATTTGCATAAAGAAAGCAATAACATTGTATCATTTTTAATTGCTATAATCTGCAAACAGATTTTGGACCATGCCACTTCACTGTAGTATTTTTGAAGGATATCTAAGCCAAGGGAAAAAGTTACACAAATATGTTTCCCAAATTTGAAAACAAAACACAACTATTGTACATGAATAAAATGTATAAAATCTACAGCTATTGAAAAATATCAATTTAGATATTCTAATATATAACACAAAATATGTGTAGTTTAAAATTTTTCAGCATCTTAAAATTATTAAGTCAAATGAGGGAAAACTGCTGCCTCATTTTTATTACAACAAGCTTTGGTCAGATTTTCATCCTTGTAAATTAATTACATGGATTGATAGGTTCATGGCAAGGCAATGAACCCACTAAATTACAGTCTTTCAAATTAAGCTACCAATCAAATGCAATGAAAATTTTAGAAATATTTTCTGGTTTTGCAGTGTTGAATGTAGAAATAAAATTAAAATATTATCATTTGAAATTCCACTTGAAACATTTTTTAAAAAATTGCTAAGATTTTCTTCAGGTTATACTTTTATTGATACTGCCAATTTTCATATTCCATCAAATACATAACATTCATGAAAACTGCATTTAATATTTTTAGGTATATGTTACTAGTAATAATTTTAAATACGACAAGCAGATGCTTCTATAGCTCTGATGTATTACTGAGTTTAACTCAAGGTCTGGATGAATCCAGATATATCTCATATATCTCACTTATCTCACTGTGAGGTTTTTTTTTTTTTTTACCGTTATGGATTTAGTTGCTTAGATGTTACTATGGAAAACTGTTTTTAGATTATAAATAATTACCCATTTGGTCAAAAAAAAAATAAAAAATAATAAAAATGCACAGCCAAACTTTACACAAATGTTACAGTCCATTCTTATGCAACAAAGAAGGTGAAAATAAGCACAGTGAATTAGGTTCATTATCTGGTCTACTAAAGCTGAATATGTAAATGCATAAAGCCAAATAACTTTACCCAGAATAAATGTATTATTAATTTAACCCTTTTATAAGGAAAAGAAAGACCTGAAAGAAAGTGTAAAAGCCAAGAGAAGGAGTCACAAACAAAGCTTGACAAAAAGAAAATAGTCATTTAGAATTTTGCAGAAATTCATTTTTGCTTATTATAAAGCTCAGACATCAATAGATACATTAAATGCTTCAACACACTGTTAAACAACAAAATTGTAAGTGTAATACAAAGACCTATGAAATTTGCTGACTGGTATTTGTCTAAGATAATCATTGTCTGTAATGGAAAATGCTAAGAATTATTTTAAAGCAAACTTTATAGGTTGGAGGTTAGATCAACACCAACTTTAGATATCATAAGTTGTTATTTCTTTGAAGAAATAGTATAACATCATAGTTATTCAAACAGACAATCTGAACTGTGAAAAAAATCCTTGGATTTGTACAATGGCATTTATAAAACAAATCCCATATTTAGCAATACTTACTTTAAAATTTTTTGAAGATATTTTCTCATATATTATTAGACAAAAGTCATGTACATAATATGGTTTTGTGACGTGTTCTCTAGGGAAAGGCCCACAACATTTGCATATTTGTTTCATTCACACAGCAAATACATTCTACCATGAGCCTCGTTTCTCTAATGCTGTGATGTTGTTTTCATTCCCTCAATGCTCCAGCAAAACTATGTTGAAAGAATATATTTTAAAGTGCTAACCACATAGCAAAACTGCTCCAATAATTTGAAAGTATGTGGAAAGTTTTGAAAAACATTCACATAAAACAATTAAGTTTAAGAGAATCAAACCCCATAAAGTCACTTCATACAATATGTTCTTCATGTGAGTTGTTATTTTCTTTAGCTCACATTAAAGATATGGAATGTTTGACAATAACCATGAATGACATTTGGACTGGATTAAAACTGTGTTGGCTTACAAAATCAGATTTAGACTGGAAAGACAAGATACAGGTTATGTAACTCAGAAATGACAAACAATTTCTACTGTGATACAGTTGTTTCACTTAGTTCTATTCGCAAGTGCTGGTAATTAGTAGAATATTTATCCAACTACAAGACATTTTACATAAAGAAACACTTAAAATACCCCCAAACCTCAAAACACTCAAATCCTTACCTATTTAAAATAGCCCTCAAATATTTCAACATTTAGAGTGCTTACTGAGGGAAGCTGTAAGCACTGAAAATTAGGGTGAGAAAAAATAATTTTCCTTGAAATTTCAAATACAATATATCTATATTGAAAACACGTATTTACATTTCTTCAGAGATTTCAAAGATCAAAAAAGAAAGCAGAGAGAATGAATTCCATCTACCTTCAAACTGTAAGCCCTCTGGTGAATGGGCTTTCATTCTTCTCTTCTAATATAATATTTAACACAGTGAGGCTTTGGTTTTGGTTAGTTCCTGGCAATAATACAGTAAACAAGATTAAATTGAAATAACAAGAGCAATTCAGAAGTTTTGGTTCACTTTGTTTTGGAAGAGACAGGAAGGTTCCTGTTCAGAAGATCAGTGATTACAGTGTAATTCCAGGAGAGCACTTAAGCACCACTTAATCTGGGGGACTTTGGGGAAACCTTCATGTTACACAGACCTAGTATTCACTTTTTGCAGAGTGAGGAATTATATCCAGTCCTCTCAGAAAGTCCTTCCACCTTGAATTGTTTTTGTCTTTCTCTCTTGCCCTTCCCTCAGCAGTCAGGCAGGTAGATATACAAGGAAAATGAGGTAATCCAGTCCATTTCTTTGATCTCATGTTGGTGTTGAAAATGTCTGCTTCACCTACTTTTAAAAACCAAGATTTCTAATGTCTCTAAAATCCATTTCTGCTCTTGTCTAGTCTTCCCACTAGGAAGTTATATTCCTAGTCTGGAGCTTAATTTCATCTCCCAGTTTAAATCCTTAATTTCTTCCCTACCCACACTCAGTGTGGAGAACAATTTATTTCCCCTTTTGTGTCACATTTGCACATCAGATGCCTCCAATCTGTATATCTTCTCCAAAGCATATTACCCCTACATTTCAAATGTTGTTTGTGAGTACCCGCTCTCAGACCTGCTACTGTTGCTCCTTGACCTCTACTTATGAACCTTGTGTGGTCAATGCCTCTCACTGGAAACAAGAGTCCATGGTGGTTGAGGCCTTGCATATTCTGGGATAGGGCACCTATTCACCTCTCCCAGAATGCTGCTTGACTGTTGGAAATTGATAATTTCTAACATCCGGTTCACTAGTGAAAGTGCAATTTCCCAAAACTTTTCAGCACACTCTGTCCTCTGGTTTGTTGTCTTAAAAGTGTTTGCATTTTGTTGACATGCAAATGCTGTATTTCCACACACAAAGGCTCCTCATCTTGTGGAAAAAAATTAGACATGTTTGACTATTATGTTGGCTTTTGTTTGTGTCCATATTATCTTCCCTCTTGCTATAAATTTTGTAATTAATTTGTATCAGTGGAGTTAAACTGACTGATTGCAATTCTTATTTTTCTCCTGCACTTTTAAAAGTGGATATTATTTTAGCTATAATAGTCTTCTGGAATTTCACTTATTGTCACAAATTTTCCAGAAGGACTCCTTATGCCTCTGACATTAGTGAAATTATTTTTTTACGTGCCTTGGAGTGGAAAGGGACATGTGCAGCTGACTTGCAAGTGTATAAATATTTTTAGCAATCTCAGGCTTGTTTTTATCCTTCTATAGCTTGACTCATTCTTTTGTCATGAGCATTTACTACATTGCCTATTTGACTGAACTTGACCTTTTAGTGAAGACTCGAGCAAGAAAGACATTAGATTTACTTTCAGTTTCTTGATATCATGTGTTGATAGCTTCCTGGTCCCTTGAGAGGTGTCCAGCCCTTTTGCTGGTATTCTTTCTGTTCACATCTCTTGCCAGCAGTGATTGCTTTGAGCTTTGGCTCTTCTATTCCTTTTCTCATGCTCCAACTATTCTTTTAAGATTCTTCATAAATTACCTGATTTCTACATCTCTATTCTTCATTCTTAAATTTTAAGCCATTGAAAAACTCATTATGACCAATTTCACTTTCTATCTTTCATCTGCCACTGTAATTTACACTTGTGCCCTTTATACAGTTTTTAAAACAATAGCTAAATTTTCAGAGCCCAGTTTTTTGCATCATCAGGTTTATTTTCCACAAAAATAGACTTATGAAGCTCTGAGTTTGAGTCTGCTTTTCGCACATTTTTTTGGTCTTAATATTCTGTTTTCACTCTCTTTCGTCTCTGCTAATGAATGTTGTCATATTGTTGGCAGTCCATCAGAGGTGCCTTTCATCCCCCGATTTTAATCCAGTTGTCTCCTGTGTGTTAGAAGAGAATCTAGAAAGTCATCTTTCCCTGCTTCTTGTTTTCTTCACTGAATTCCAAAAATCTCTGAGAAATTTAGTTCTTGCTTTCTTTCTCAGCAGTTCTCTGAGTAAAGGCTTCTGTCGCTCTCAAATTTTTTGTATGATTCTGCTTATTAAAAAAAAAAACCAGAGTGGCTCAATTAGTTAATTTTCTTTGGGGGTTGAGAATGAGAACTCCTAGTGAACAAAGACTTGGGACTGCAATTTTTCATCTTATGACGGGCCTGTGTTTCCTTTACAGCCAAAAGTGCTTGTCAGAAATAGCATTTGACAGCTCCTATCACCCTCTCTCCTCTCCACACATTGATTTTCACCTTGTACAGTACTTTAGCTTCAATTAGGCACAAGGTGTTATGCCTGAGACCACTTAGATACCCATCAGAAAGGCTACAACCAGCCACGGCTGCTGCAGAGAACAAGGACAGAAAAACTGATTTGGCAGTCAGACATGCTGAAAAAGTTTCTGTGGTAGCTGCAGGCTAAAAACATGAACTATAAGCAATGTAATTATGAAGTAGATGAAAACAAACTCCATGGTTACCCAGCTCCCTCATTATGATCAGATCACTTGGCACATCACTGCAGAGAACATTGCTTTGGAAAAACATTACATTTTTCATGAGCAGTTCAATAAAAGAAACTATTTTATGGGTCCAAGAGATGGTTGAGGGCTTCAGAAGGAAATAATTTGCTTTTATTTTGCTTTAGAAATTAATTCCAATTTTTATAGCAATTTACAACAAATTCCTGCACATTAAATACAAAGCACTAAAACAAAAGTTACAAACAGTGTGTATTAGTATTTTTGGAATGAAAATTAAAAAGTGCTGCCACTTCTGCAGTCCAAGTCATTATGTTTTATGGCTTAGGTTAACATTGTGCTATAAAATAGAGTAAATAACTGTTAAAAGCAGTCATTTGCTCAGAATTATTATGAGTTTCATTTTGGGAATGATTCAACTTACCATTACTTTTTTTCCTGTATAAATGGCAATTTTTTGAATTTTACTGCTGAGCTCTTAACTCTGTCCTGTCATACTGAGTGGAGATACCATGTTAAGAAGTCAACTTTAAATAAGCCAACAAGCCTACTGAGTTCGATGTCACTACTTCATTTGTAGAAAATTGTATGTAGTAAGAAATATTCTTATTTTTAAGCTATCACCTCATGTGGGAAAACTGTGTTTGTTCAGAAATCATTCTTAGCAAAGCAGGCTGACAGGGTCTTTTTTTCTAATCAATTAATGTTATGTAGCAGGAGTCTCAGCATGTCATAATAGCTCAAACTTCTTGCTAAAATCTCTTTTAAGTCCAGTATTTCACATCTTCTCTTAGTAATCAAGTACAAAAATAACAGCAGTTTATGAGCCATATTAAGGTTCTGTAACGTTTTGAATATAAATAACCAGTCTGTTAAACAATGAAATTAAATATTAGGACTACAGGTGTCCTAGGCTTGTCCAGGGGTCGGTGGCTTTCTTCTCTTGATCCAGTACCTTATTGTAAGATAGATAGTGAAAGCTTGCTTGCACTGTGTATCTATTCTCCTTAAATATGTGCTGTTTTGATTTTCATTTACTATTATATTACTTCTATGTTAGGGTATTTCATTATCCCTCCAGGTCCTTTAACACTTCATTAAGAATTTTAAGCTATCCACTGTATTTTTCTGGCTGCTGGTTCAAAGAGGTTAAACATATATTTTTCTATGTATTTCATCATTCCTATGAGTCTGCATGACCCTTTCGTAATTGCTGGAGGACAGATTTGGGAGTTGGCTCAGATTATGCTGCTAACTGCATATACAGTTTATTCACTTCTCTTCCTGAAATGTTACTTCTATTACTCACACTTCTTGACTGCTGTTGCTCTTTGCAAATCTGTCTTCAGTCACCAGTCATAGCCTTCTACCACTTTTCTCAAATCAAGACATCATTTACTTAGACCTTAACATAAGTTCTAGAGCACTAAATGTTGCATTTTTCTGTGAAATGTCATTGTTGTTGCATATAAATCAATTTAAAGAATTGGTGGTTTTCACAGCAATGTTGAACAGATGTCCCATTTTTTCAGTACTCCACTTGAACCTTCCTGTTTGCTCAAACTTAGAAAAGTGGTGTCAACCATTTCTCCTCAGATTTTCCTTTATCCTCCTGCTTTAGAACAATACATAAATTTATTTTCTTTAATTCAAGTATATGTATAAATATGAGATCTATTTTGGGTATTTTTCACTTACAGTGACCAGTTATATAGTTATTCCCTTTGTTTCTCTCCTCATGCAATGATTTCCAGATCTGTGAACCTATTAAACTTGATTTGCATCCTCTAACATAGGAAGGAATGGTTTTTCCTGTGAGATGCTTGTATCTTGGGACAAATGGTCTATCTTTTTTATTCCTTGAAGCATGAGATTAAAATCTTCTTCATTTGTTATGATCTAGTTCTATAGGACTTGAGATGTTTCACAAACTAGCATTCTTCCTTTGGCACCTTGGCAAAGAGTGATCAATTCTATTCACCCAAACATTTTACATATTCTCTTTGCGCAAGGAAGTTTTCCATCACAGGTGTTTTGTTACAAATATGTAACATATGTATTCCTGCCTGTGGCTTTTCTTTAGTGTTTATATTGTGATTTCTGCTATGTTGGCTGCTGAACTGTCCGTTTTAACACTGAGAAGTGTTCCAGTTGTTTTGAGGCAGAATGCAGATGGCACGCTTGTGAAGGGATTGTCCTATCACATATGACTACAGAGCCAAGTAAACCAATATCCAAATGCATTTCAGCACTTAACATTTCTAAATACAGGCAATTGACTTTGTTATATATTTCAAACTTCAAAATTTGTTTTTCAAACCAAATTATTGCCTGCTTAGCCAGGTCATGCTTATTTTGTCTCACATTTCTTCTTCCTTTATTAATTTTGCATTAAGAACTGTAGAATATTTCTCTAAATAGGAAAATTTTTGTCCATAACATGAGATTAGTGATGTTATACTTATATACATGCATAATGTAGATAAATATGTAAAAACCTCTCAGTGGTGGAGAAAGTTTTCCATTTCATAAGCAAGAGCTTATCCCAGTAATCTGCTATGTAAAAGTTAACTGGGTGACAAATCAGTGATACAGGCTTCAATGGAGAGGTTGTGTTTTAGACAAATCCTTCTTTTGTTGTTTCTTATTAAATAGTTTAAATATATTTGTACTCAACATGATGTTTACTATGAACCCAAATCCATTAACTTGAGTTTGACTAACTAATTTATATGTTTAGTAGTTTCAACCAAGTATTTGGCCTTGTAAATTCTAGTCCAGGATGTGGGTGCCAACACTCAAAAGCTGTAGAGCTGAACTACGCAACAGACTTTGTTTTTGTTATTTCAGACCTTAAACCTTTGAGCTCTCAATAACTTTCTGGCCTAGACAGGTTTTGTTACCTGTTTTGGTCCATTGGTGTATTGGGTCAGGCTGAGCTGGAGGTCATTTCCCCACAGCCGCCCTCACCGAGCTCTGCTCTGCGCTGGTTGGTTGGTGCAGGCTCAGCTCTGGCTGGGAAGGTGTTGGCAACTCACCTTTGGGTCCTTGGGGTCCTGTTGAGCAGGGCTGGCACAGCAACAGATGTTATGGTGTCCAACCTTCCCGCTCCATCTGAAGGCTGATCCTAGAGGGAACACAGCTAGGCTAGCTAGTCCAAATTAACCAAATGGATATTCCATACCACGTGGCATCAGCTCAGATAGAAAAGGTAAAAGAAGGAGGAGGAAGAACAGGGGGCATTCATATATTATAACGTTTTTCTTCCACACACAAAAGAATGCCTGTTGTATTATGTGGAAATCCCACATAAGGATATTCTGAATTTATTCCTTTTGTTAGCAATATATTAATGATGCATATATATTTTAACAATAAATATATAAGTATGAATATAAAATGAGTTTTGCATCTTGTTGAAGATGTCCCTGCTCACTGCAGAGCGTTCAGCTGAGTGATTTGAGACTGAGTGTTCAAATCTTAGAGGTCCCTTCCAACTCATATTCTATGATTGTATTTGGTATAATAACAGTGTTCATATTTTTCAAAGGTGAATTCAGCCATGAGCAAAGGGTACAATCACATATTTATGATGCATTGTTTCAAGGTAACACTTTAGTTCTCAAAATAGTTATAATCAAAATGCAGGAACTACACAAGCAGTTACATAAGGCTTATTCTGAGTCAGTGAATAAATTTTTACAGTAAGGTATCCTTGGCAAAGCTCAGACTTTAATATTTCTGGAGAAAAATGCAATATTTCTGAAAGAAGAACTTGATTATGGCCTCAAAAAATAGCTATGTACAGGCACAACTATAGAGTCATGAATATAGAGATAGTACAAAAATTTAAGGTCAGAAGAACATATTTATCTAAATTTCATTGAAATAAAGATTCAAGCACTTTGTTACCCTCCAAAAAAACCTCCACAACTTCTAGTTCTAGAGGTACTTTGTATGCCAGATTATGAAGAGCAGAGAACACTTGAGAAAATAAGGAAGCATCTGAAAACATTTTATCGTTGACCCAAAATAAAATTTAGGCATCTAATTAGAGAAGAGCTAAATCAGAATTTAGAATTCTAATTCTAAATTTCAGTTCAGCCAAGCTGAAAAGCCTCTTCCATATTTACTGAACTCTAAAATCACCTAGATTCTAGAAGTCGTTTAGATTTCAGTACTACTTTCCCACATAACTGCTTCTCTAGTTCTGCCCGGAGCCCTCTTGATGGTGACAAATAAGGAGAGTGCCCAGAGAGGAAGTAGCATTGCAAAGAATTGCTTCATTCATCTTCATGCTGTGAAGCGTGATTATAGTAGGATTTGGGGTAAATCACCTAATATTTTACATAAAGTCACAGCTTAATCTCTATTTTATATGTTTTCTTAAAATTTCAGTATAAGTTCTTATCCTGTTAGATTTCTCTTCTCACACTTGTAACAGCAGCATTGCACACACTGTGGGTTTTTCATGGGTTGTTATTAAAGCTTTTTTTCTGTTCCTATGTATTCCCTCCATTTACAGACCAGTAGTGTGGTGTTATACTCCATGCTCTTTGAACTAGCCTCTAACACACAGTGATTTAAAGTCTTCTTTCAGCTCTTCAATGTTCAAAGTGAATAAATGTTCTCTTTTGTACCCAGAAGACAAATGAATGCCAACAACCTGTAACTGCCTTTGATGCTTGACCTCTGTATTGAAAGTTTGTTATGTCACTCTGAAGAAATATAAACACGGAGAGATCATCTAAGTTGCTTCATAGCCCAAATGCATGCCTTAAACTGAAAACATCTCTCTGACAAGAAACTGAATTTATGTGACTGCATGAATTGTGTGAAAGTCTTGCTGCTGCAGGTTTGCATTCAGGGCTTCACCAACAAAGATATGATAGCATAAACAGCTAAGGAGGGAAGGGAACTTTGTTTTATTGCAGCCTGAATACTTAGTCATTGGTACTTTTCGCAGACAAATAAACAAAATAAACAAACAAACAGTGTCATCTGTTCCTTGCTGTTATGTAAAGTGGAAAATGTTTTATCTGTTCAGTTCAGAAGTATGTGATTTTGTGAAATCTGTGTTGCTTTTATAAATGAAGATATTTGTGAATGGATGGCATTTTAAGAGTCCCTTTTATATTCCTCTGCTGTCACAAGAGAAATGGGTAGCAGAAAATTGTCCATTATTCTCTGTTTTTCCTGTTTATATCATGAGGAAAAAAGTATAGGGCATGAAAGAAAAACTATCTCTTTTCTCTTTGTCAGCCATGGGAGAGACTGTCAGCTATGGAGTCTGGAAGGACTTTTTTCTTTAAACATTTATGTAAGACTGAGCTTGCTGTGGCCCTTCTGGTCTTAAAAAAAATATTTTTAGTATTGTTTTTGACCACATGGGCTTTTGTTTGTTTTTTTTTTTTTTTCTAAAGAACTTCTAGGTGAGCTGACTATGCTTTTAAGGTTCATCTCAATATCATATTCATTGCTACTGCAGGCAGGGCTACCTCAGTGCACCAGCGCTGTTTAGGACTTGTTCATGTGCACTTCCCATGTCCAGCAAACAAAGCACAAGATGAGATAATCCCTTAAGACAGAAATTTCTCATGGAATAAAAGTAATACTTCATCTTTCGTAAACAAAAAGCTTAACATCTAGAGATGTAGTTTTGTGAGACTCTGAAACTCTACAGAGTTCATATGGGGAGGGGGATGTGGAATGAATATGCCCCAGTAAATCCCTAAAGGATCTTTAAGGACCATATAGAGATACAAAGCTTTGCTCTGCTCTGTGAAGGTGTTGAAATTTTTATAACCTCTGCCTCATGCTACCTAATCACAAGAAAATGATTGATAGTGCATAGGGAACCAATGTTTATTTTGAGCATAAATAAACAAACAGAAAGTGCATATACTAGAAAAGTTTTGGATTCTACAAGGCTGTGATAAATATCCTGCTGAGGGAGACCAGTTTCCTACACCCCACCCTGCCTCTAGCACTGACAGTGGGGGATGGTGTTTAGTCAGTACATGTGAATTTGGCCACCTGCCTTTTTCATCTCCTGGGATTCACAGCCATTGAATACATGATACATATGGATATGGGATAGAGTATATGCCTGCATGTACTCTCTAGTATCTTAGTCGGATCTATTTTGGAACACTAATATTATTTTTTTCTGCACACTCTCCTGTGACAACACATTTTAAAAGTTCATTATTTATTAAAAAAAAAAAAAAGATTTTTTTTGCCATCTGTTATATAATGATCTTTATGAGATTCTGAGTTCTGAAATTCCATATTTTAGGAATTTTCTACATAACAATTCTTATTGATCTTATGTCATCATCATCATGATTATACAAACCTCATTTTTAATTTCCAATGGCCTTCTTTTCAAAAGGCTTATTTTATTTTCCCTCTCAAGGCAACTGTTTTGTTCATGTAGCCACTTTGGTTGCCTTTTCTTGTACCTTTTCTGACTTCAACTTGTCTTTCAATGAATGTTGAATGTCAGTCAGGAGTTCTGGTACTAAGCATCTGCAATGATTGCTGAAGAACTAATGAATTGAAGTCTCATTCTGTCGATCCCTTAGCTCTGTAATATTCCTCTTCCCATCAGGAGTCACAGCATAACCTGCACATTTGCTGCCTTGCCAAATGTTAATACCATTTAGTGAGTGCATGCTTGTGTGGATATCGGGAACAAGTAAATCTTATTAAAAAATTCGCTGTCACCTTAAGTCCAGCTCAAAACTATTTCCTGGAAAATATTCTTTCAATACTTAGTCTTTTTCTTTCTATTATTTTGTTTGATTTCTACAAATAGTTTAAGTAGAGAGATTTATTATAGAAATGCTCACTGGTATATAAAGCTCACAGGAAAATATTGAAGAGTATTATTGTAAAAGGATTTTAAAATTCACATACATGAATATTTGGAAAGTGAAGCTGAAATTTTGCACAGCTAACCTAGAGCAAAAATAAATTAAGTGAAATGTGCAATCATGGCCCTATAATTCCTTATTATTGCAGATTTCCAAATAAATCTCTTACAATTAGATAAAGACAATTACATAAATCATTAATTGATTAATTTAAAATAAATCTAGGAAAACTATGAGCTGTTCAAAAGACAATTTGCCAATAGAAAGAGGAAAAATTTATCTTATGATTTATTTACTATATATAATTCTCCTAAATCTACGTGAGTCACTAGTGCTCTGAGCATGCATTTTTTATATGATTTTTTGTTGTTTAGTTTTAGTAAAATCTCTAAAGTTACCAATGAGAAAATTTGAGGTTGTTCAGCCTAATATATCATCTGGAATTTCAGCCTGTGTGTCTGCCATCTTTCAAAAGTTCAGCCAACTAAATTTCAACTGTGACCATCACAAAAGCATGGCTTGAATTCTTTTTCCCTTCAGTTCTGCCCGTACTAGCCCCAGGCTACTTTACTCTCTTGAATTTAGATCAATGACAGAGGAAAACTTCCTAGTTATAAAGGAAACCTTGAAAATTGATAGAATAATAATGGTAATTTTCAGGGATGTCAAGCACACCAAGGTGCTATCATTGTTACCTACAGAAGAAGGAAAATTTCATCCAGTATTTCAGTAGATAGTTGCACCAAAAAAGTCCTGACAGTTTTGCTTAACCCAGGCTTTATTGATGCATTCCTACTCATGCACAAAGTATAAGTTAGGTTATGAATGATAGACTCTGCACCAACCTAAAACTTCTTTCTCGGTCAAATTTAACATACGAAAAAGATCAGGACATCTGTCATGCTAAAAATTAATTACAGGTGGGCATAGCTTAATAAAACGAAGTGAAATGAAATCAAATTAAATGATCTGGACCTCATTTTTATTCCTTATTGGTGTCTACCAGGGCACTGAGGAGCTGTAGAGAAGATACCCTCAAGTCCAAGACAATATATTCGAGGTGTGTGATTCTGCTCTGTCATCTTTGTGATGGCTGTGAGGAATTTTTCTGGGACGCCTCCAGGGCTTTGGCTCCCATCCTCTTGACCTTCTGTTATAGTATCCTCTGTAATTGTGCATCTAATCGTACCACAGTGCTTTTCTGACTCCCTTACTTAATGCAGCAGGTTTGGTGTCCTTGGAGGGCTAGCTTAGAAATCTGAATAGCAGATCTAGTAGTGGAGAAATAGGGGAAAATATTAATGTGTGATGTAAAAGTCTTCTCTCAGTTGTAGATCTGGATTTATCATGTGCCCCTGCATATCAGTGTGTCCATTGTTCATGATTGCCTTCAGGATGAGCTCTTGCCCTGCTCCTGCCTCCACACAAACTGCTTTCCCTCCTGTCACTCATCCTGAGGAAGCTGAAAAAGACCTACATTTAAACATCTGTATAGGGGCCTCCAAGCTTTCTACAGAGACATCTTTAAGCAGAATTTCCACCATCTCTAATGTCAGACGTCGTCCTCCCCTTATCTCATCTCATGTCACATATTTATCTCACACTACCAAGCTCAGCCTGTGAGCCTCTCATTCTCATAGTGATTATCATCTTGAGCCCAAACAAAGCCTCTCAAGCTTGGGACTGAGAAAATGTCTGTGAATGAGAGAGTCCCTCTCACTGTCAGCCTCCAGCTCATCAGATGCTAGAACTCACCCAGGCAATCTTTCTCCAGAACAGGGCAGAATGCTTTTCACTGGGAACTTTGCTACCAAGTCAATTACTTGAGGGTGAATTTTCTTTCATTATTTCTTTCATAATTTTCTTTCATTTCATTTTCATGAAGCTATTTATACAGACAAAAACCTGCATTACAAAACCATTGACATTGGTTTATCACTGCACCTATACAAAAACAGAACAGCTGCAAAACTGCCTTTGTGTTTATATACTGGGGACTTTCAATATATTTCATGGTTACACACCAGCCCAAACCAGTTTCAAGATATTGGACTAACAGGTACAGCCTACCTGTTAGAGGTAAGAGGTAATAAGAGGGCCCCTTTTCCAGTCAGTTAGAATTATTAAAATATGTTTCTTAATTCTTTAGAGTGAGAAATGCAAGTAAATTATTCAAAAGATACTTGGAAAGTGATTTCTTTATTATTATTACCTTGCTGAGTGAGATGTCTGGATTTGTGAATTTTTCATGGTTTTCAGCTGAATCCAGATTCTAAATGCTCTGTTGAGTTTTAAAATTCAGGAAAGAAGTCCATTACTGTTCTCAGTAGGTGTCACTTATGTGTCTCTGCACTGCATCTGTCAAGATGAAAGAGCAATCAAAAAAGTGTTTGGCTTCATATATGCAGTGTTCCTCCGTGGTGCAAAAAAGAAATACTCAGGTCAAAGTAGTAAACTAGATATTAGTTATAATGGCACTCCCAAATAATATCTTTTATGGAGAAAATTCCCATGTTACTATGCACATGGGTCTCTAGAGAGAATGTTGTTTCAGTTTTGAAAAAATGTGACAAAATGTATTGAATTGCAAAGGACCTAATGGAAAAGACTGGAACCCATCTTATACTATTTGATGAATTCTCTGTGGTTTTAGTATAATAAAGTAATCTGATTTTAAAATTTTATATCTCATTTGATTTATAAATTTTATATATGTACAAATTCAAATACAAAGAGAAATAATCTATGATCACTGAAAATTATCATAACCATTTAAAGTCAGGCTTGAGCTACTACATAGGAAAAATGCTACACATTGCATGCTGTGTCAATTGTTAACTTCATAGGTTTTACATATTCAGCCTTATCTGAACTCCAGTTATTTGTTGCAGATCCAATTAAAAATAAAATTTAAGGAAATTTTACATTCCTTTTAGTGTCAAGGTTAAATGACAGGAGAGCTCTCTGTTCTGTAATGGGATTTTTTTTATTATAAAGATTTCTTGGCCCTTTAAGTAGGATCTTGGTTACCAGATTTTATAACAGCACAGCTTTAATTCCTGGTCTGACACTTTTGCATTCAAAGCGCCCAAATCTGTCTGATATTTTGGTGTAGAGCAGGACAAATGGGAGGTGAGAGAGGAAGGTGTAGCAAGGGTGGGTATGGGAGTGAGAATTCAGCCACTCCTGAAAGTAAAGTTAATTTTTTCCCTTGTTATTTTTTTTTAAGTGTTAAAAATGAATGTGATGACCTCTGTGGTCATTTCTTCATCTGGAATCCATTTTCCTTGGAGGAAAGACTTGAAATTTGGCAAGAGAATATATTTGTGTAGACATATTCTTTGCTGATCCCACTAAAATGTACTCAGATTTGACCATGCTTTTAAGCTTCTTTTAAGATTAAAATTTTCTGTTCCCTGCTATTAGCAAATATCTATGAAAAGCGTCTCATTCTTATTCAAAGACAAGGAAAAAGAGTCTCCATGCATGTCTGAGGGCTCCCTTGGCAGTGTTCCATACACAGTCTAGACCAGCTCATCAGCAATATGGGGATGAAATACAAGCCTCAAAATGATGCCATGGAATAACAAGGGAGAAGGAGGATACCATGACACATTTCAAAAAACTAAAGAAGTACAGTCCAAACTACACTGAAAAATGTTATTAAGGTTGTGAAGCCAAACACTGAGGTTAGGTGCTGCCACATTTGCACACTTGGGATTTGCTTGAGCAATCTTTATTCAGTTCTTATCCGTATATATTACAACACACAATTAACAGAGCAGTTGGGCAACTAAAAAATTAGATTCATATTTTAGCACTTGAACTCTGCATTGGCATCTAGCATAAAGGCATCAATGTCCATTAAGTGCAAAGAGGAAACTGATTAAGTACAAGTTGTCATATGACATTAAGGAACCAATCTGACATTAAGGAACCAATTAATACAAACTTCTTGCTATACTTTTTAAGATTTTATAAATATTTACAGCTTATTTGAATGTACAAAAGATTTAACTATGAGAAACAATTCTTCACCACCACTTGTAAAATTACCCAATGATAGAAGTGCAAGGCATGGGAAGGAAGGTCTTGAAAGAGAAATATACAGTTGATAAAAAGTTACAGAAAATGCATAGGATCCTGATGCAAATTGAACTATCCAAACAGGCAGCAGCCATCTGAAAGATATAATTAAAGAATTTGAACTTTTTATGAAAGTAAATGAAGCTAAGGAAAAGAAAGAGAAAACTGAGGAAAATGGGAATTTTTTCTCTTATTATTCTTATTAAGCCCATGACATTAGATTTGCTGAAAAGTCTTCCATTAAAATGATCAAGAAGAAGCCAATTATCAGACAGAGCTACAGAAATTAAAAGAATGTTACACTGGTAGTGAGAATGTACATAAAGAATTAATCTCAGAAGCGGAGACACCGGCCTCTCATTAATCACCCAATATGAACATCATGTACTTTGGAATGAAGTTCAAAATGTTTGCATGCTGAACAGGCCAATTAGCATCTTGTTGCCTGAAGCTAAGAAACAGGAATGGATTGGAACAGGGGTGCATCCTAATTCTTGCAGTTTATCTGCATTGTTATGAGCAAAATGGGGTATTTTTATATATTTAGATAGTACAGCTCAGAGCCACCTCATGGAGACAGGTTACATTATTTCTAAAGAAAAAAGGGGTCAATACTTTTTAAAACCAGCCAGAGAATGAGCTCCTTCTGACTACAGCATTGCTTTTTGTGAGAAGAAATAATTCTGGAACATATTAAATGTGTTTTGAGAGCACTGGCTGAGGCCAAGCCCTGGAAGAGGAAAGCAGACAAATACACGGCTTCTAGATACTAGACAAGAACCTTGGCACAAACTGGTTGTTGAGGTGCCCAGGCTGTAAAGACTTGGCATTTCAGAGCTGTGGAGCTCTGAATTCAGAGCTTTAAAAGTTATGAAAGAGAAGGTAACAAAAACTTAAGTACCAGTAAGATTATCTGGCAGCTGAAGGTATGTTCCCACCATTTCTAGTTTTGGAGGCAGGACTGTTCATGCTAAAATCAATCCAAACTGTTCATGCTAAAATCAGTGCACAGTTAGTGTGGCTGGTTTAGGTGTATTCTTTCATTATGTGGCTGTTTGCTGTTTTTCCAATGAAGATCTTTATTTATGACACAAACCAGGGATGAACCAATGTTGTCATTAATAAAGCTGTTGTCTCCTTCGTTCCCATGTTAGTGTAGGAAATGAGAGGGTATGAGTGGATATATCTTCTAATTACAGCTGATGATGAGAGGTAATATTGTCTTGCAATTGTTTCACCCTGGAGAACCAAATTCTTTACTGCCCTGTCACGATGTTTAGTAAGCTTCTCACACCAGATTTTTCCCAAGGGATCTCTCTCTAATTGTATGTACCCCCTTTTTTTGTGTGCCTGTGCTCACCCCATGCTGTGGCACTGTGAGAAGCTGTAATGATGAGCAAAAACAATTGAAGTTGCATTTTAGAGAATACCTCTGGTATGTTTTTGAAAACCAGTTGGACAAGACATTTCAGGTCAGATACTTAAAATAATTGGAAACTTCTGACTTCAGTGTCTGTGTGGTTCAGCACTTTGTAAAGTGAAGATAGCTACACCTCTCTACTTCACATTGTTATTTTGAAAATGAATTCTTTTATTGCACTGACATGGAAAAACACCCATGGAACAAGTAAAGAATGTGTGTTCAGACTGGGATTTGAGCTAATGTGAGCTAAGCTGTGAGAGGCAAACACTGAAGACAGCGCAGTATTAAACATTATTTCAGGACCCCAGAGTCAGTCATTCTCCATGCTGAATGAAGTGGTAAACTTTTGTGGAAAATGGCACATGATGAATTAACTGTGCATTAAGACATCCCAAGAGCCCTGAACTAATATATTACCATCAACTTTAATAGTGACACCTCAAAACTTCAGTGATTTGCTTTTTTAAACTCCATGTTATCCTACATTGTTTTCTAGAAGTTTTTATCTA
Organism: Setophaga petechia; assembly: GCA_024362935.1. NCBI lineage: Eukaryota > Metazoa > Chordata > Aves > Passeriformes > Parulidae > Setophaga > Setophaga petechia. Next base: position 28,615,848 of record JANCRA010000008.1, read on the forward strand.
TATATGATGGTATGAGGTATGACTAAGTATTTAAGAGCTTTGTGTGTTTTGGGTTTTTTGGGTGTTTTTTTTGGTGAATGGTGAATAAACCCATCCTGACAGAAAGAATATCTTGCAATGTATTTGATTATATTTTACCTACATAACATTTTGATATAAAGAATTATCCCTTGAAAGTTGGTGAGGTTTTGGTCAAGGATTTTAAAGAAATTTTTTTATACAAAGTAAAGTTTTTTTTTGTCTTCCAACCCACTGACTTACTATGATCAGTTCACCTGAATAGCAGGAAAAGAAAAAAACCTTTCTCAAGGGTTTTGCAATGGATGAGTCTGATAGGTTTTCCTTTAAATGTCAGTAGTATTCACCCTGGATCTTTTAATGCAAAATGCAGGTGGGGAGAAAGGAAAACACTCTGCCATGTTTTGTTTCTGTTTTAATAAGAAACTATTAATATACTGAGAGTGTTGAAAAGTTAGAAGTAAACATAGAGCTGGCGAATTAGTAGGCATGTTATGGATAACACAGTAAAGTTACTGAAAAAATGCACTGAAATGTTTGTTCTGTGGTCAGTATCAGTAATTATTCTCTTCCCACAATACAACATCATCAGGAAGTTAGGTAGCTTTTTTTTTATTAACACCTGCAGTTAGGACACTTTTACTTGAAGGGGAGTCCTTCAATGAAATATAAATAAAATATTTTGTATTCCAGTCTTCATTAAAAGGATGCAACTGCTTGATAAAGTGGCAGCAAAAGTGATTTTTCTGCATGTAAAATTCATCTAAATATTTGTGACAATTTGTGACAATGAGATCAATAACAATTTAAATGCACGCGCGAACAAAATGTAGGTATTCCACTTGGAACATAAATATAAATGTCTGTCTATCTCAATGGATGGATTTCTTTCTTTCTGGGCATTTTCTAAGGAGGTTTTGGTGGAATGAGGAATGTGAATTGCAGCTACTTTTAACCGTTAAACAAAATATATAAAAAGTGATAGAAAGGTATCTTTCTACCAGAAATGCATGCTACATGAAATGTGAATAAGCAACTGAGAGAAAAGAAATTTTATCATAAAAATTTTACTGTCTTATTTAAATATGTTTTCAGCATTTTACTTGTTTGAATTATATTTTTTTTCTTTTAGAAAGAAAATCTGGTTTATATAATGAATTAGTTGAAGAAAGCAAAATGTGAATTTCTTACTTGTTATTGAAAAGCTAAATGGAGAGATATATAGTACAAAACCATACAAGAGGCTGTTGAAGATCTACAACTTCTAGAGTTAAAAATGATTCAGTGTGTCTAGGAAAAACTTTTGAAGAGCTTCAGGTGAAGACAGAAATAGGTTTTGTACTTTTTTTAAAACTTTAAAATTTTTAAATTTTATTTTGAATGATTTTATGCTTACAATATGAAGTCCACAAAGTGTTCAGAAAGTACATCTGAAATAATGTTGAATCTGTGATATATACAGGAGGCATGAAACATGTAGGTACAGGCAGCAATCAGAAAATATCAAGATATTTTATCTGCTCAGGTTAGAGCCATGTACAGTGGAAGTCCAGAACACAACAGTCACAAGCTGAAATAAGGCCCTGAAAAATTAATTTTGAAGCTCATTCTGATTCAGCCAGAAGACTGGATTAGGTGGAGGTCCCTTACAAACAACCTTTTCTTTGCTTCTGCAAGTGAAAATTTGATGGGCTGAGACATGAAATTAAATAACTAAAATTAATAATTAAATTAAAACCAATAATAATTATAAAATTAATAATTGTGGTTTAGCTACTCTTATATATAAAGTGATAAACTCTTTTAATCTTAAATTTACTTGTATCTAGAATGTGAAAAGAGATGACACAACTTTCTTGTTTTATCTTCATATGAGATGATTCGGATTTATATTTTGACTTAAAAAATTTGTTGGGCTCTGTTTTTTGCAATGACTGCTCAATAACAGTCCATGTCACTTTTAAGGGGAACCAAAAAATATTTTTCTAGGGAATATTATAAGTTCTTTCTAAGAAAAAAATTAGCCAGAAATTACTTGTGAACTGTAAATCTGATGGTTGATTTCGGAAGTAAGACTATGTAATGTGCTGATAAAGTAAACCTAATAAATCACAGAGAAAATGTAAAGTTTCATACCTATTGCTTGGACTTAATGTTTTTTGGGGTTTTTTTGCTAATCATTAGGAATTACAAAAATCCTAATAACTGCAATAATCCTAATAAATAATATGGTATTCACCACATAGCGCTGTAATCTGATGTAAAGTAATTGAGATACATGGATTTTCTTTCTTCGACTGTAACTATTAATTGCCATGTTCATCTGTTTGCTTTTTTGCTTGCTGAAGGGGCAATTCTCTTCTCAGCCTATATGAGGGTCTGTAATTATAGCATTCATAAAATCAGCTATTCATAAACATGTCACATAAAGTATTTCACAGAGTTTATGTGAAAGGAAATTGAAGTCTCTTGGAAATGGAACTGAATCTTGTCCAAACAACCTTCAATACGCTAATCCAGCTTTATTGTTTTTGTATATTACAGGCTTCTTTATCCATGCATACTATCATTAACCATATAGTATGTTTTGATAAATGTTCTCCTTCCTGGAAACTCATGCAGTTCTTTGACCACTGCCTCTGTTGGTGGTGCTTTTTCATTAAGCTTAAACTGGAAAAAAATGTCATATTTTGGTGAAGGAAACTCATAAGATGAAAAAGTAATTACCTCCCAAGGTGTTTGTGTGGTAGAACTATCTGTCTGCCCTTTAAGACTCCTAAATAATTGGTTAATATTTGAGAAATAATAAACAGTTATACATAAGGCTAATAGCACCACTTAATATTTATTAAAGATCTACAATGTCCAGGGTCACCATGTAATTTGAATTAGTCAGGCAATAATACCAAACAGTACTCAGGATATGACTTAAGATAAATTTTGGAGGAGTGGTTACTTCATTTTAAAAAATGATGAAGGGAACAATAAAGAAAAGAAGAATTTGTGGTATGAATTTCAGGCTACCTTTGCTTCTACCTATACTTATTTTGGTTCTAAAATACACCTAAATGTTGCTTTGATCTATATAATAGTCCTTCAGAGCTTTTCTTTGCCTCGCTGGCAGTTAGTTATGGATATGTTGGGCCATTCAGATTTGTAAGACTCTGGTGCTGCTCTTGGCCAGAATCCACAGCGTGTTCTCATGGGAGATGGCTCAGGGAGAAGCCTCAGAAAAGCAGACTAGTCCTACCCTCACTCCGTTCAGGAGCACGTACAGTGTGTCTGCATCAGGGCTCAGTCATCATTTCATCATAATCTTGAGGTTCAGCCTTGCCTGGGGTTTTTGCTGTTGTGCATAAGCAGATGCTCAAGCAAAGAGGTAGGTCCAGAGGTGGGAGGGAAAAGGTGACTTGCGTCCTCATCGTGTGTGCATAAGTTATCCTCTCTAAAAATTAAATAGGTTAGATGGTGAATGCAATAGCAGCCAGTTTAAATTTGGCTCCAAGTATTAGGAAAATGAATTCAGTCTGTTATAGCTGCTTAAAGTCCACCAATAAATTCAGTAAACCTGTGTATTAGGTCATGGGTAAATTTGATTTTAATATCTGTGTTACTGAAGCTTCTTTTTCTTCTTATTCCCATGAGCTTTCAGACCTGTCTGATTCTGTCTGTGATGCAGTCACAAAGTACCCAGGCTGTGTGCCCTTATGTGCTCCTGCTACTGCAGCTGACCATGCCAATGGCATCCTGTGCCCCAAGGATGTAAAGACCCAAAGGAGGCAGCTCTGGGGGCTGCAAGATCACAGCTCTGCACAGTCTGTGCTGTACTCTGCTCTCCTTGGCCGTTTGCCCCTCTTGAGAGTACCAACACCATGTTTAATGACATGTGCGAAGTATGAGACTGAGGCCTCAGTACCAGCAGCAGCTCTGATTGTGTTTATGTAGAGGAGCACATGACATTCACAGGATTATGGTTAAAGAGAGCATGGTTTAAACACTGACACACTTGTAAGTAAATTTTTCTGCTACACTGAGATAAAGAATTCTAAAAAGAGGGTTGGGAACTTCTGTGACTAGTTTGGGATTTTTCTATAGCAAATCTGTGAGAGTCTGTCCGAATTTTCCCTCATCTGCCTCACGATTGTCATTGGGGGACCACTGAAGAGAAGACCCCCCCTGTCTAGAATCTCTGGCTCTGAAGGAGAAAGTCACACACCAAAGGCCCTGAGACCTGAAAGGACAGTGTGTCGCAGACACCTTTTGTGAAAAATCCTTTCTTAGGATTTTTCCTGCTGGAGCTGAGAAGTTTCAGCAACAAATGTAAACAATTGTTATCTTCTGCTGTGGAATGCAACATGTCCACCTGTGATTGGTTTTCTGTAGATGTTTGGAGTTACTGACCAGTCACTGCAGAGCTGGCTCTCGCTCTCTGTCGGAGCCAGCTCCATTGTTATTCATTCTTTCTATTCTATTCTTAGCTTAGCCAGCTTCTGAAGAAGCCTCTCTTTTCTATTTCTTTTTAGTATAGTCATAATGTTATATATATATCATAAAATAATAAATCAATCTTTCTGATCATGGGATCAAGATTTGCGTCTCTTCTCTCGTCCTGCAAACCCCTGTGACCACCGTCACAACAGTGTTAAGTTATTGTTTTCACAGGTGTGTTGGCCGTGTGCTACGCTGAGAAGAAGAAGGGGCACTGTGCCCTGTTTGCAACAACAGCTTTGGAAGCTGTCCCACCTCTCGGCCTGGCTGGACTTCTCCTGAGTTTCACGTGGTCTCCCACAGAAGACCCTCACCTACTTTACAACCACCGTGACAGACAGACTGAAATGTAAGAAGTCTCCATCAAGGACTGAGACATGAAACCCCCATGTGAAAAGGCCCCTCTGCTCCTTCCAAGGACTGAGACCGAAACCCCTAACCTGGGGGAGGGGTGTGGGGGAGGCAAGCTGACCAAAGCAAGATGTTTACTTGCAGGTTGTGACTACTGGACCAAGAAAACAATGGTTCTTTCCTGCTGCCTAGCTTGGACTCTGTGTACCCCCCATTCTATTCTTCCTCCCTGAAGACCCTTGTTTCAGTTGCAAAATTTATTCTCCCTTCCCCCAACAGAAAAAAGTATAATTGGGGTGCAAATGAACTGTGCCTTTGAGATCTCCCCAGCGTAACAGGCAGGTCCTCGACTAGGCTGGACCAAACAGACTTTGTCTCTGCGTTGGTAGCTATATCCCCCTCTCCCTCTTTCCTCTCTCTCCTTCTTTATCTTTTTCTCTCCCTTAATCCCTCTATTGCATTTTTGCTGTGGTTATTTCAATAAAACTGTATTTGTTGATTGTTACTGCAAACCCCCTTGTACCGTGCTGGTTTTTGCACTCTGAGGTCACTCCTAGGAACCATCAGGTCATGCGTTCACTAGGACAGACCCTGACAAAATCCAATGCAAAGTGAAAATTCTAGCAGAACTCTCTTCTTGAGAAAGGTTTTGACAGTATAACTGACCAGATGCATTTATTGAGAAAGGTTTTGACAGTATAGCTGACCAGATGCATTTATGAACTCCAATCAGGGAACTTCTTAAAACCTCTCACTAGTGTCTCATTCTGCAGGGGGAGAAGGACATCAATGGTGCTCCTCTTCAATTTTTTCTGGCTGATATGAGTTTTTGCTATAGTAAGTCATAGCAATAAGGCCAAGAAAAGATATCTTCATCAGTATTTTTCTGAGAAAACTTTGTTCAGGATCCAAACCAGCAAAAAACCATCTCCATAAATTTTTAATTTTTTAAGAACTATTCAGTGGAAAAGTGAGGAGTTTCTAGTTGTTTCTACGTGGGAGTGAAGGAAAAATTCAGTAGATATCCAATTATCAGTGGAAAAGCAGGATGACATAATTTTTTTGATGATTATTTTTATTTGTCCTCTCTTTCTTAGCCAGACATGGGCTATTGCATTCCAAAAGGATGTTGTCTGGCATGCCTTGGTTACTTCTAGTTGCCTAATTTTGAGTCTGCAAGAACTGGTTGAATATCAGTTTCTCTCACATTTGATCCTAGTTGACCTTCTCCAAACACTCTCACTCTTAACACTGAAAATTATGGAAGAGAAAAACAACCTTAAGCATTTGTAACAATTGCCACAAAGTGGTGATGCTTTGTGACAGAAGGAACACAAGAGTGAGGAAATGAAGCACTGTTTGGGACTAAGGGCACAGAGCTGACTCTGGTTTTCACTTTTCATTTTGTTCTTTCTCACCTGTTTGAAGGTTTCATCTCTATGTGTCACTTCTATGCTGTTAGAAGTTATGTCTTTTGTTAAATAATTCAGAGCTTTCCAGTCTGCCAATCAGGGAAGGATTAAAGCTATGGTATTTGTTTCTTTTCTTTTCTTTTCTTTCTTTCTTTCTTTCTTTCTTTCTTTCTTTCTTTCTTTCTTTCTTTCTTTCTTTCTTTCTTTCTTTCTTTCTTTCTTTCTTTCTTTCTTTCTTTCTTTCTTTCTTTCTTTCTTTCTTTCTTTTTCTTTCTTTCTTTCCTTTCTTTCTCTCTCTCTTGTGTTTATTTTACAAAACAGAAAAGGAGAAGGAAAAATGAAAAAAAATTAATATCCATCACTGATGTACTGTAGCTGTGTTAGATTGTTCCTGAAAGAAGTAAGAACCAGAGGTCACATCAGGAATCATATTTTACACTGTGGTCTTTTGTCAAAGCAAACATTTTATTAAATCAAATCACTATTTATTATTTAACTTTTAAATTCTTTTTTGCTATTCAACCTTTAATTTATGATGTTTTAGTGAAATCTCAAAAGGTTCAGAATATGAAACTCATTTAAAGCTAGAATTTGCATACAAAATTATGAATCAATTTAAAAATAACAGATATTCAATTGTTTTAGGCTTGTCTTCATTAATATGGAAATAAAAAAAGTCTCTGCTTGAGGCAGATCATATTAGGTTTGCTTTGAGATTTTTTTGAAATTTTTCTTCTTGCATCATATGTTTTAGCAAGGAAAGCAAGAAGCAAATAATGAACTTCACCACCACTATGGAGGATAGTCTCAGTGAAGCTGAAGTCCCAAAGACTGTGAAATATACAATAAATATCCTGAGTATACAATTCTGAGTGCTAGTTATAACATTAATGAATCAATTTTGCTTCCCTTCTCCTAGGCAATGTTCTTGAGAAAAAAATGGCAATAAACCATGCATGGTATCAGCTGACAAAAATGTTCTAGCCTTGTCTTTGTCCAGTTGCAGCAGAAATATATAAATATTCCCATAATTAGACAAAGGATTTTACTAATTTACTCAGTTATTTTGTGGATAATCCACTACATTTGGCCCCAAGTCCTACTTCATGACATGGGAATGGTTGTCAAAACCACTTTAAATTGGCTTTGTTCACTCTCATCACAGCTGTCAGAGAGTTGTGATGGGCAGAATCTCCTAAAAGGCCATTTAAAATCTTTAATGTAAGGAAAAAAATGTACATAGTATACCATACTATTCAATCCTATTGTTCAATATCAATGCAAGACCATAAAACAGGGAATTTTTGACCTAGATGCAGAATTTCTGGACATCTGACTCTTCTTCTTTTCTTCTCACCATGTGCTATCAACATCATCACCTAGTTGCCCATATGTTTGTAAGAAATAAGGACTTGGATAAAACCCAGGAGCCTCCAGATTCACTAAAGCATGAATAAGGAAACACATTACACAACTGACAGACACGAAGTTGTGTAAAAAAGAAAAGTATTATCACCTGACTGTCAATGCATGCTTTGATGGTCCTACATTCACTATTGCACACTTCACTATTGCAACATTCACTACTGCACACTTTCCTCTTTTCCTCTCCTGCCTGTCTGACACTAAACACTTGTTTCAGTGAGATACAAAGCTCATTTGTTTGTCCTAAAACACTGTGCCATTTTCTTCTGGTAGTATCTCACAAACGAGCTGTATGGAGTTGCTTCCATGAATGTGCTTAGACTTTCTGTAGTAAGGATGAGAAAAAAAATGGATCATAAAGTACAGATCAGTGCTTTACATGTAGCCAAATGGATTTTGATACAGAATGCTCAACTACTGGGTTTTTTAGCTTTTCAGAAAGCATACCTCTATCCTTAAACTCCTGTTCTCTGCAGTGTTGCTGCCTGTGCAGAGGTTCTCAGCTGAGGCAAGCTGTGCCCAGAGCTGTTAATGGGGTAGCTGGTCCTGACCTATTATGAAAAATGTTTGCATCTTTCTCTGTCTCTTTCTTTTTTCTGTAGAACCAGGGTAGTCTTCTAACATCCACCAGTTTCAAATTCACCTGCTGAACTTCATTCTTCCTGAGGTATGCCTTAGATATGCCTGTCAATGTAACAAAGTTTTATTCTCAAGTTTTTCTATAAAGAATATGAGGACTGGAGCATTAAGTATTTTTGCAATAAACTTTTTTTGCAATTTAAAGGTAGACCTTAAAATTTATGGGCTTGTCTAGAAGCTGGATGAAGGTCATTGTATAATTTACCTTATTTTGCATGTTTGTAATCATAATTAGTGTACTTAACATGTACTGATTGTATATACGAAGTCCTGATGGTGTTGTATGTGTACACATATTGTTTGAATTCTGATACTTGCTATACAAGTGGAATACTCAGAAAAAATGGATATTTTGGTAATTCTGACCTCATTTACAGTCTTATAAATATATGTAATCAGAAACTACTTATGAAAAAGAACACACTGCAAAATATATACATAGTTAAAGCTAGTCTCAAAATCTTTTATGTGGTTTTAATTTCTGTTATTACAGTTAGCACTTGCATAAATCTTCATTCTTCTCTAAAAAGAAACCTATTGTGAATGATATCTGATGCACCAGTAAAACAAATCTTTCATTATGTTTTATAGTATCAGAGGTAAAACAGCTACAGAATTTAACATAGAGATATTTGTTTTGTATAGGTGGAAGAATGCATCTGAAAATAATCTGATCCTATGCCTTATTTTGTCTGCATAAGGATTCAGCTTTATGAGAAGCAAAGTCCTCTGTCTTTCACTCTCTGTGACATTCTGTAAGGTGATGATTACAGCTAGTTCCTGAGGGGATCATTCAAGCCTATCTGAGTGAAGGAAGAGCTAGATCCCAAATCTGGACATTCTCTGTCTGGAAAACGGACTCTGAGTCTTGTGTCTGGCATCTTTTCTGCATAAAGTCTATCAAGATAACCTTTCAAGGGTTTACCATCACCTTCATGAAGAAAGCACAAATCCTCTGTCTGCCTCAGAATGACAATGCAGTTCCTTGAGTCCTGTCTCTCATGTCTGACTGGCACACATGCAGCCTTGTGAGCCAGGCTCTGCTGTGTAACTAAATAAATATATTAGCCTATAGGAAGGAGCTGACTGTTTGATTTAGGTGATTCAAGATTTTGCTGTTACATGGACATAAGCATTCTAGGTCACTCAGTGACTTGCTTCCCAAAGTTCAGCCTGATTAACTGGATCACTTCCTATAGAGGTTTGCAAAAAGTTATGCTAAATAGTGCATATTGAACTGCTTATTACTTTGTTTTGCATTGCTACAAAGGTTCCACAGCACATATTTCTAAAAACTGGGTTTTATTCTCTATTTTGCTTCTGAGTTGTTCACTCTGAAATGAAAGGTCAAAGATGTCACTAATGAGGAAAATTAAGTTTAATCTCACTAAGGAAGTCCTGCTGGCCATCATCATTAAAATAATATTTATGACATATTTTGGAGCCAAGTGTCCTATAAAATCCAAACCTTATATTAATATAAAAAAGTTTTCATTGTCTGCTAATACACAAGATAGTAAAAACTTGTGAACAAGGTGAGACATACTGCTTGGAAATGAATGTTTTTATGTGCAAACAAACGAACAGCTACTCTTGACCAGATTCTTCAAAGTTGCTTCAAACAAAGATGTTACCTTTTTAGTGTCTCCTCTGTCTCAACAGTGCTTGTCGCATATATTAGATTTGCTTCAAGGTGATTTGAATGTACATGCTTCCTGTTTAAAATTTTCTTTTTTTCTATTCATGAAAGATCATTTATTCACATTTGATTTTATCCCCTTTGTATTTGTCCTTATTTGGACTTCACATGCCTGGCAGATACAAATGTATGGAAAATAATCCATATTGCATTTTATTGGATTCATGTATATTACAAAAGAAAGCCCCCATAGCATTAGGATTTTGTGTGTATAAGTTCCTCTTAGAAGTGTACCCTTAGTGAGAGCAGCATATTAAGAAGCTGATACAGAAGATGAATTTCAGCATTAGAATGGTTCTAATTCCTCCAAGAAAGTTTGGGTTCTAATAATCCTTATTAAATAAAGAGGACCCTAATGAAGAAGGCAAAGGTAAGTATTTCATGTTGCCTTTTGATAAGTTGTAGTCAAGGCAAAACCTATTGGTACAATCTGTCAGTTAGAACCAAACAACACAGAAAATTTAAAAAAACTGGGATGAAATCAGCCTCAAAATAATAATTTAACAATTCATTTCATGGCTCCTCCATTTTTAATTTGTGCAACATCAAGTAGCAGAAGGGAAATGGTTGTTAATTCATAACACCACATTTCATTATTTCTCGTCAAAAATTAGAGGTTGTTTTTAACTACCTAAAGAAGCAGTTCTGCAAGTTTATAGTGATTTAAACTTCCTTAGGCCTTCTCAATCCTTTGTACAGGCATTGTGACCATGATTTTTAGTACTGCTTTTTAAAAAACAGCCAGTGTCCTGAACGATATTTGAGTTCTCCTTAATTATGATCAATTTGTAGAGAACTTTCCATGTTTTCTTTCTCAAAAAAAAAAAAAAAAGAACACAACACTGTTCATTCCCGCTAATTTTAGAATAAGAATTTCAAATGTTTCAAGTATATTTAAAGTTTTTTTTTTTCTTTACATCTTTAGGAATCATGTGGGGGAAGGTGACATTACAAAGAAAAGCATAGAGCAAATTAATCTATTGTCTTATATATAAGTCTAACTGTGTGATGTTCTCTTCAGTGCACTCCTTTCTCTTGGAATAATCTCTCCATCCATGAGCAGTTGAAGTAGTTGGTGTCCGTAAATAGCTGAGATGGGAAAGGATGAACCAAAAATTTTTTGTCTGTTGAGCTCACTGAAGGTGGATATGCCACCTCTGACATACTGCAAACCAAGCCTGTTGAAGCCCTTCACAGGACCTAATGCTGATGAAACTGGAGATCTGTTGAATCAAAATGGAGTGCCTGTATTCCAGGTCACTGTGGTTTTATTTTTATTCCAATATTATCTTTTAAAAATACTGTGTGACTATGGATTTTTATTATAATAATATAGCACATATGATAATGCTCTAGCATTCAAAATAATCCAAAATAATTTGAAAATAATGAGATAATAATTGCCCTCTTTACACATGGCACTTATGTAATTATTACAGGATAAACTGATCTCATTTAAATTACCTATTTGATTATGTAATATATGCTTTGTGAGATAGTATTACCCAGTCCATTTATGTGTCCATTTTGATTGACATCACTTTCACATTAAATACTTTCCTTCTGTATTCAGCTAAAATAGACTAAATTCATCATGCGCTGAATGGAAACTTAAGAATAAGTGTTTAGATAATTGGGCATCAGGGATTCTTGGAAGTCTTTATTATGTGAGAGTGCCCAAATAACATCTGTTCCTACATTCCTGTTATTCACAGTTGCTTTGTAGTTATTGGGTCTTCAGGGACATCAGAAGCAAGAAACAAAGATATGCTGAATAAAATCCATTTTATGTAAAGCCTTTTACACCCATCTAGTTAGTGAATGTGGCCTGGTTTAGGATAAGACTGAATATCAGTAAAGAAAGGCGTGACTGGTTTTTGATATTTATAACCAGCCATGTGTAAGGAATACAGAAAGAAGTTGTTTAGGAGAGTACCCATGCCTGGACACTTGGTGAAACCAAAACAGAGCCAGCTTCTTCAAGACTTCTTTCAACATCACTAATTTCCCCCCAAATACCAATAATTTCCAGTATATTCTCTAGAGAAGGTGATACCACAGGTTCAAGGGATATGTGATTACTGCTAAAAAACATAATAATGAATTGTTTGAGAACAAAGGAGGAAACAGATATGGCATGAAGGACCATGCTCCTCAGAGATTAGAAACAACTAATCAATTGTAAAACATCAGTTTACTGGAATTATACCTGTTGTCTGTCCCAAATTAAAATTATTTAAATCTCAGCTCCTTCCATAGACTGGTTTAATGGTAAATTATGGTAGCATAAGCAAGAGACTTGGTTTTTCACTTGACTGAAAATTAATTTTCATAATTTCTCAATATTATGCCTGCAGTGCTTCTATTTCTGTTTCAAGGCTCTACTTTTGAACAAAAATTGTTAATGGTTTTGATTTAACACCGATTTTGTACCCATTGCTGATAAAGCACACCTTAATCTCATGAAATCTTAAAAGCCAGGAACAGGTATTTTTTAAGTGTGTTGTTTACAGAAAGTCCACCAGCTAATTTCTCTGTTCTCCATTCTGTTAAAGAGGTTTGATCACAACTTGGTTTTTACTAGATGTGATGATACCTTGAATTCAAAGCTACATTTCTTTCTGTGATGTGTTAGCCAAGATAAAACTGATGAAAAAGGAGGCACAAAATTGGGTTTTCTATGAGGAAAATAAGGTGTATGGCATTGTGGTGATATTAGCATTTCTTATAATTTTAAAATGACAAGGAGGGGTGAATTTGACATAATAGAAGAACATGTACTGTGGCAATATATGGACAGAAAATTTACAATCAGGGAATCAGTGGTTAAAGAAATTATTTTTCCATATGTTCTGTTTCACTGTAGTGATTTTCAGCATGCTCCACTTCTATTAACTAATGGTTATATGGAAACTTTTATCTTTCACTAGTATTATCTCAGATGATTATAAAATGAAGCTGTGCTTAGAAAAAAAGAGAGAATTGTTTCATTATTATTCATTCTTAAAAAACAGTGAAGAAATATATGTGAATAAAAATTCACAGGTTTAGAAATTCAGAGGATCTTTTTTTTTTTCTGTGTTTTTTTTTTTTTTTTTTTAAATAGCACACCTCTTCTTTTTAATTAATGAAAGATAAACCCGAATTTTCATTCCAAAGGTGAAGTGTTGTATGAGACCTCTTCATGTCTAAACTATAGTTTTGGATAGTCAGAATACCAAAGCAGGGTTCTTTGCATTTTCTAGATATATATTGTCATTTATGTTCTGGTCTCTTGAGTGCCACTAGAGAGCTTCACTGCATTCCCATGCCTTAATTTTTGTATTTTTAGAATGGTGATGACAGAACTGACCTCCTTAATTGTTTTACACCCCAAAATTCTCTAATTCATTAGGGTGAGCAGAGGCCAGCAAAACTTGCTCACAGTCGTGAAAGTAGGGGGCTGTGATTTAAGAGTGACCTTGAAGAGTGTACAGAGGCTGATGTGGGTCAATGAGAGCAGCTGTACTCAGGATTACATAGAAGACTGAAACAGATGTCTGTATGGAAGTAAATCACCACCATGAAAGTTAAGCAGAAATAAGGAAGCTAAGGAAACAGGAATGAACTGAGTCTGGAGCTGCTCTGTCAGCCTGTGTGCCACCAGCTTGCTGGGCAACAGAGAGGCTGTGGGTCACACAGGAGGGGACATCAGTCCCCAGACCTGCAGTTCCCTGGTGGGGAACACAGCCTCTTGACATAATTTTGCCCTTTGAAGTGGTTTCTCAAACACTTCTCCTAACCTAATTTTCATTACAACATTAGATACAAAGATATTTATAATCTAGCGGCCCTTGTCCCTCCTATAGGGAGGCTGTGTTATAACCTGTTAAATAGTTATCTAAGTATATTTGTTATCATCTTCAGCAGGGGCAGTCACAGGCCAGACTTCCATTGAAGGCTCTATATCCCAATAAATAAAATCTGCTTCTCAGTTAATAATTTAGAATCTTATATTTAGCCAGTATGCTATTGAAAACAAATTAATGTTATTTATATTTGCTTTTATAAAACTGGGAATTATAACATGGGATTTATTGGTGTTTCTTCCCTAACTACTGTTCTGATTTTGTTTCTTACTTGCTTCCTCCAGGGGATGTTCCAATCCCTTTTGCAATGGCTACAAATTTTGGTGAAATTGTTCCTCTCTGTTTTCCGCTACTGTTCTGTTAATTTTAATAAGTTGTTAATAAAGTCTGTTCAGAAAAACTGTTCAGAATAACAATTTCTTCTGAACATCCCTGACTGCAAGAAAGGAAAGAAGGGAAGAAGGGAAGCAGATTGCAAGTATTGTTTCTCCTGGAGTCTGTCACCATCTTCACTATCCAAAATGTGTCATGAACTTCATGAGATTTGAAAAGCTCCCTTGTGCTTTCTGCTTGATTAAAAAATGCAAGGAACTTCCTGTATTGAAATAATTATAGCTTTCTGAAGAAATACATTTCTGGAGCCCAAAATTCAGATATGTTCTTGGATGGAATTTTGTGATTGTTTAGCACCAAATGAGGGAATGATAAGCCTAAGCCTTGTATTCATTTTATTGCAATAGCAATTTATTCTGCTAGGAAGTTGCAAAAAACCCCGTGAAATAAACAATGTGATATGTTACATTATTAAAATGATTATTTACAGCTTCTGAAAGCAGCCTGATTTTAAATTCATACCTCCTACTGAGTTATTTTCTATACATTCAATGCAACCTTTTCCAAAGATGTTTTTGTTCTTTGAAAGTAGTTTTTAGTACATTATTTTAAATTATTTGCCAATTAGACTATAATTATAGAAAGCTATCAGGCTTCTTTCCATAGTCCACTGATTTATCTAAAAATTCATTTACTTTGTATTTGGCTTCTGCTTGCAATTTGTACACCATCAGTGTGTAAAAATGTGCAGCATTCCCTTTATCTGCATCTCTCCAGCCCTTCATAAGTGTCTTCATCTGTGTTATTGTTAAAGGGAAAAATATTCTCTCCTGTCTTTTTCTTTAAAAAAAAAAAAGGTTATTTGACTCCTTCCACATTAGATAGAAAATATTCCAGCCCTTGGTAGAGGTGCTCGTACAGATAAAATCCCAACCAAGATCCATGCGAACTTTATTGGATTTATTGCTTTCTATCTATCTCATTTTCTTCCTTCCTTTTGGTATAAAGGTATTTGATTGAGAGCTATAATTGTAAATATTTTTAGATATTCTGATTATTTGAGGGTTTTTCAAAATTTTGCATACTTTGAAGTATTTAAAAATTAATAAACTTCTAAAGATCTAATATTAAAATATTATATATCTATGCTATAGAATTATATAATTTTCCAGTAAAATAGTATTCAATTAACCCTAGGTTTACTGATCTAGTGGTTTTATTGTGATATCCTTATGATTTTAGCACATATACCCTAGGAATGTAAAAATGGTAAGCAATGAAGTCAGGTATTTATACCAGTCATTTCTGTCCTTAAGAAAAAATGATGCACATATATTTTACCTTAGGAGATGTGTGGTATCTCTTAGTAATTTTGGAATATTGCAATTGCCATGTTAACTCTAATTCTGCAGCTAAATTACAAGCTAAAGGGACTATAGCATAGTTTCTGCATCTATTTTAGGTTTTGTAAAATGTATCTAGTTTCTTATGTATGAAGTCTTGTTATGAATTATTTTTGGACACAATTTTTTTCGGATTTGACAGGTCAGATTATGAATTCAGTATAATTCTTTCTTGGTGTCTATTATTAAAGTAGACTATAATGAAGTAAAGGTAATGGTGGCTACCTTCTAAACGCAAAATTATTCAACCTGATGATTTACAATAATTTTCTTAACTTTTTCACCTTTGATTTTAATAAATAATCCTTGATGAAATGAGAATCTCCTCCGTCTTCACGGTCTTAGTTATAGAAACAGTTCTTCAAATTTCCACTGTAGATAAAAGAAATACTGAAATTAATTTACTGCATTTGGCCAGATCTCTTCCAATGTTAGAAGTGCATAGATGTACTTCCTCAAGTCTCAGAAGAAGGCAAGAATTATCTCTAATAAATACCATCATGCCTTTGGAGCAAAGACAGATGGACTCCAAACCAGTTTACCTCATGTCCATTCCTTACCCTAACACTAAGGAAAGCTTCTCATGCTGTGCTTTTCAGAGTGGGCAGAGATAAGCTGAAGCAGGGCATCATACCAAACTGCAAATGTGTCCTTGAAACTTTCTGCTGCATATAAAGATGGCCCTGAGGGCGTGGAAGCTACTTTATTTTACACTGTGTTGCAGTGGGTGCATAATGACTCTTTCCCTTGTTAAAATGATCAAGTGAAATAACCCTCCTTCATTTCTTTCCTGCTATTTTTTTTTATTTGATACTACTGAGGATGATGGAGGTGAGGATTTAGGCTTTAAAACGTACAACAACTCAACCATTTCATCTTAATACTCATCTTAATACTTCACAGAGCAAAGAAGCATGCTTTTTTCTCCTTGGGGAAAAAGAAAGGTCTCAGAAGGTATGCTATTTAGCAGCAAAATATACTTAAATATTTTTCATAGTATCATAGAATGTTTTAAGCTGCAAAGGACCTTAAAGACCATAAAGCTCCAAAACTCTGCCATGGGGATGGGCACATTCCACTAGACCGGGTTGCTCAAAGTCCCATCCAATCTGGCCTTCAAGACTTCCAGGGATAGAACATCCATAATTCTCTGGGCAATTTGTTCCAGCATCTCATTTCCCATTTTGAGTATATGGCGACTAAGTGCATAACAAAGCTCTATCTGTCTGATTCAGGAGATTACTATTCAGCATCAAAATCTTGCTGTGTGTTTTTACTTCTCTCCATCATTCCACAGAAACTGACTTAAAATATTATCTTGTCTTTCATTAAATTGAAGTTGAAGGATGCAGAAATATTCAGTCCACACTCAGTCTTAAAGTTAGCACAGATCCCTTGTATTTGATATGACAGAATTTGACTGTAGGCACGATTAATCTTTCTGAGCCCTTATTGTCTAAAGAGCCTGATCTGATCTGAGAAGCCAATAAGAAACTTTGATTTCCCTTATGATCTTGTACACTGAAAAAAAGACTTTGTTCACATGCTTTAATTTTACACCATGTAGGAATGTTTTATTTAGTAAGTATTTTTTGTGTACTCTTTTTCCAAAGCATTTTGGAAAGTAGGACAGGTTTTGGCTTTGACAACATTGTCTCTTCGATAGAATAAGGTTGGTATTTGGGAAAGACTTCTCACACAGGCTCTTTTTCTGGTTTTATTCCTTTGTGACTCCAGGACAAGATTTGTAATCAGGACTTACTCTGAGATTTCAGGCTCTGGTTAGCCTTGGGTGAATGGGAATAGTTTAAAATACTGAAATATTCAAATAGATGCAGTAGAAGTATGGGTATATTTCACTGACCAAGGTATGCATGCTATCTGAAATCTTCAAGCCTTACATTCTGAAAACTGTCATTAAACACTGAAATATTCTCTGACAGGTTGCATTGCTTTCATGTTACATATTTATATTGTGCAGCTAAACCTCCACTTTGCTCTCAGAACCAGTGGAAGGAATGAAAAATACACAGAAACAGAAATATTCCCTGCCTGAATGGAGGGTCAAGCAAAACTAGCCTTTTGTAAGCAAAAAAGGTGGGATGCTGACAATGTTATCAATTAAATTTCTCCTCTTTTCTTTTCTTTCTTCTTCATAGAGCTGGAGATAAGACACCAGCATGACACCAAGAGAACCTCACTGCTGTATACAGCTGTAGTCAAGATGCTAATTTGTTAAAGTAACCAGGTATTTCCCAAGCCATTTAAATCCAAGATCCAAACTGCAAAAACATATTCTATGGTAAACTTATTTCTGTAAGGTAGAAGAAACTGAAAAAAAATTATTAAGTGAACTGTTACTCATGCAAAGAGAGACAGTTTAATGCTCAGAGTAAGTATAATGAGAGACTGACATGAGCCAAATTTTACAAGGAGATAATTCTTCAGAAGTATTAGGAAATAGTTTCTTTCTACTCATGGTCTCCTTGGTGAGATTTCTAATAACAAAGCATAAGTACATAATGTGCTTTATATTATGATCTGAATGCAAATTACCAACTCATTAAACATATTTTAGGCACAAAAAACTGTAAATAGTTATAATACTGTTTATTTTTATAATATAAATTACTTATCTAGTAAATATTGTTATTGAGGATTTTATAAAAAGGATTTTTTTAAACCTTGGAAGATTGGTAGGCTTGGAACTCAGAGAATATTTTTCTTATCTCTGAGCACCTTACTGGGTTGTAAAAATCTTTTCCCTATATTTCAAGTATTCAGTTTGTTTTTGAGATAAAAAAAGGAAAAAATGAAGTCCAGGACAAACATCTATGAGTTTTACTTCATTACTCTCATTCTTTCTCTCTGTAAGTTTTTGGTTTCATCTCTTAATCAGATCCTAAGGTGAAATTTGTGTCCAAGATTTTCTGGAAGAAAAGTCAATGGTTATTCTCTGAGTGTTCATGGAACAAATTAAAAGTGTCCTGATTCTCAAAAGTCTGTAGTGTGCAGGTACTGTCACTGATATAAGCAGGGCTTGGTTGTCTCTCACCAGCTTTAGAAATCCTTCCATTAAGGAAAGAGCTTCTTTTGTCACATGAAGAAATTATAATTAAAACTGTGTTTCACTTTGAATCCTATTTCTGTGCTGTTTTCCATTCCTACTTCTGAAATGTAGACTTTATCTCCTCCAAGTCTGTAGTTTTAACCATTTTTCCTTTTCTGGTTTTCCACTCCTATTACATCTCCAGCTTTCTGTCTGCCCAAAATGCTAAAATCACAATCCTCAGCTACCATTATGACAACAAGCATTTTGTCATGCTGTACACTGGAACCTAAGATGTTACTCTGCCATGAGAATCAACACAATTTTGCCAATACATATATCTTACCTACATTTCCCCACCAAAGATTTCTTTGTATACACACTGGAAAATTGTCCTTAAGATGATGGGATTTTTTGCTTTCTTATCTTTACATGTCCATTACCACCTTCCCAATTCCCTAGATTTCTCCTGTTCGTTTTTGTTTCAAATGCTTCTCAATGTTTTTTGTCAGTTTTCTTTTGCTGATGCCAACAGTGATTATGTCTTCATACCTTTAGCGCTGGAGGTAACATATGATGTTATAAAATCATCAGTGGAAAGGATTTTATTTTACAGAGTATTTTTAAATGCTGAGGACATTTAAAATCAAGCATAGGATCACAGTTGGGTTTGGAAAGGACTTGAATGATCATCTAGCTCTAGCCCCCTTGGTTACAGGGGACAGGGACAACCCCTTGGTTATGGACAGGGACAACTTCCACTAGAAGGTATCTCAAAGCCTTATTCAGCCTGGCCTTGAATGCTTCCAGGAATGGAGCATCCAGAACTTCTCTGAGCATCTTGTTCCTGTGCCTCATCACCTTCAGAGGAAAGAATTTCTTCTCAGTACGTGAGCCAAACCTGCCCTCTTTCTGTGTGAAACCATTCTCCCCTGTCCTGTCACAACATGCTCTTAGTTGTGACATAGTCTCTCTTAAAATAATGGTTTGGTGGGTTTTTTTTTGTTGTTTTTGTTTTTGTTTGGTTGGTTGGTTTTGTTTTTTGCTTTGTTTTGGTTTTGTTTCTTTTTGGGGTTTTTTTGGTGTTTTTTTTTTCCTGTGTCATGGAGTTAAGTGCAAAATCAATGTAATTATAACAGTGTGTTGACTCAAGGACTGTGTTTTTCTAATAGGGAAAGTCACACTGCTCTGTTGAACATCTCAGCAAAGACTTTCAAAACCAGATTTTTTTTGCTAACTACTTCAAATGCAGGAAACACAGCCTGATGTGACTCTGCTCAAAGGGACACTATGTACAATAGGACTCCTTAGAAGAAAGTTACATGAATTCTGAAGTTCAGAAGAAAAAAGAAAATATGACAGGAAACATAAAGGTGAAGCACTTTTTTTATCTAGATGCATGCATATTTTAGTAATCTGTCTTTCCAATATATTTAGTTAATTTCTTAATAATCTGAGTTTTATATGACTTGTTGCTTCATATTCCAGAACAATTAAAATAATAGATAAATAAATTAAATTATGCTTTGACTGTAGACTGTTGAAAAGTATGGATATGGGGTAGAAAGTTAGGGTATTGACTCATTATAGAAACAAACAAATAGGAGATCTTCACTGATAAAGTACCACAGAACATGTGCACAGTGTGCTAAATGCAAAAAGAGACCTTTTTCTTTGGCCCACAAAAATAGGTGAGCCCACAATTAGACAAGACTGCAGAGGATTGAGATTCAAGTATAGTTAATGAATATCAGAGGATTCCATCAGAGCTCCAACACTTTGCTGTCATCATAGTTTTTATGGAAGCTAAGGAAACACAACAAACAATGTCCCACTATGGTATTTCAGAAAACCTTTGGGTAAACACTATTTTGCTTTTCAAGTAAGAAACATTTATTTTGTAATGTTAAGCTACATTAATTTCTGTTGCAGAAAAACATTTTGCCTGTCTGCTCTTTCTGCTACCAGAGCTTGTTCATTAAAACCTCTGAAAAACCATATTGACTCAAATTCAAATTAAATTTAAAATGACAGAAACTTTCTTGTTAAAAAATATGTTCAAAAATTATGCAGACCTGAAAAATCTATGGCATGAAAATGCCTTCCAGAGCATTTATCACTATCAAACCACAATAAATTTTCATTGCCTTTGTCTTATCAATTCAAAAAACCTTAACAAATGCTTCTTATAGGGGCGTTGAAAGTTAATTTTGAATGAATGTTGGATGTACAGTAACAAAACAAAAATAACACATCACCAAAACTAGTGGAAATTCTGGGGGGAATTGGGTGATTTCCATAATATAGTCTCAAAGGATGACTAGAGAATTGCTTCCTTTAGCCTTTTTGACTCTTCCTATGATGCCAATAATTTATAGAAGGCATACATGAAGTAGAATTAGAGTTCTTTGATATATTGTTTGGTTAGGTCTTAAAAATGATTGTCATTGGGCTTGCCTGAATTCTAGGTATTGAAGCAAAAATATTGCTTAAGTTAGCTTTGATATTTTCCTGTAACCGTTGTTAATAAATTGTTCTCTACAGGAGTGGCTGTGAGCAGTTAATTCACTGAAATTGATAAGTTTTATTGAATCTGCTCTCCTGTAAGGAGCAAGGATTTCTTTTAGTTACCCACAGGACGGGTCTCAGATGCTTGCACTGTGTTTGCTCTGCATGCAGATCTGGTGTTGCCATCATTGGGATTCCAGAGAGAGCAGGAGTGCAGAGGAGATCCTCCTAACAGATAAGAAAGTGCAGTGCAGTCTTAAAATTTTTCCTTCAAAATGGGTAGCCTACTTGCAGGGGAAAGAAAAGAAAAAAAGCCTGTTAGACTTTCCTGCCTTGATGGAGAGAGAAAGAGAGCAAAAGGGGAGACAAGAAATCATGCTTTCTTTTTTTTTTTCTATTTTCTTACTCATTTAAACAACATGACAAGTTAATGCCACCTGGGTTTGAGCCTGCCTTGTGTGCACATCTGCTTGAGCAGACTTTCACCCAGAACTTGTGGCTTTAGCTGACTGCTGTAACTCACACCTCTTCAGCTGCCTGGCTGTGCCCTGCCCCGTGCATTGCTAGTGCATATTAGTGAGATCTGCAGTTATCTTTGACACCAAAGAAACAGTCATATCCTTCCTATGCAGCAAGTATTAACTAAAGACTTAGGAGCTGGGGAATCTTATGAATGTTTTAGTCTTTGACACAAAAATGACTTCATTTCATGCTCTGTAAATTATTCTAGTGAATAATCGTCTTTGAAGAAATCTTGCTGAATTGTAATCAAAATAATTTGCATCAGTCACCTGAGATTTATTAGTCAAGCTTATCTAGTTTAAGAACAAAAATGAGCTGTGTAGTTAATATAAATAACCTAGTTTTTAAATTAAATATTCAAAATAAACTATCTCAGAGTTGTTAGATATCTAATAACTTATCAGTATATTTTTCAGTAATAAATCTGTAATTCAAATAATTCAATAACTGAAGAATAATGTGTTCTGTTTGCAGATAATTTATGAACATAAAAAAGAAATCAAATAAATCAAATACTATTTTTGCATTACCTGCTCACATTTATTAAGCATTTATTATAATATGAATTAAGGAACTGAATTGGGTTTCTTGAACTGTCTTGGGAAAGTTGTCTTCATTTTGAAATATTATTATTAAATAGTATGCTTGACATCTTTAAATTATTCTGTAACTATAAGTAATATTTTAAAAATGTGTGATAGGTATTTTTGAGGCATGCATGCAATAAAATGTAAATAAAAAGCCTATAATTAGCAGAATCTTAGTGAATTAACACCTTTTATAGAATAGGATGAAACATCTGGATTAAAGTTTTAATTACACAGTACTAATTTGATCTTCCTTTTACTATTACATCAGGTTTCTGAAATTCTCATTGAAAATTAGTTGAGATTTGTTAATAGCTCTTCTACTACAGTTTCCATAGGTATCTGAAAATGTAATACTAGCTTAATGGGCCAGAAAAATGATACAAATCTGAATGCATTATTTTGCAGTAATTTTCCCCATTAACATTTTTTCCCTCAGGTTTCCATCATCATGAATATAGAATTGTACAATCGTATTTAAATTTCCAGCACAAAATTTTAAAGAAGAAAATAATTGTTCAAATTAAATTTTTTTTCAGACCAACAAATCTCTCCAAATCCAGGTTCTGCGTTAGAATATGTTTAGAAAAGTTCTGTTAAAAGATTTGTGAATTATGATAATTTTCTTCCTGTTGAACTGTATGTACAGATTTTTGAATTGTCTGGGATTTTGTGTGTTTTGTGTGATCATACTTTATATTTCATGCACCCTAGTACCTCATAATATTTATTTTTATTGTAACTCAGCAGATGGTTTTAGCATTCACTTGTTTGTATTCACACTGAATTTAGTTCTCTGTGGTTCATGAGCAGACCTGGAAATCCTGGAAGAAGCCCTCCATTGTAGAAGCTGCACTTTTTATTCTTTCAAAAAGAAGGATTTCATCTCAATGTCCTCTTGCATTTCTTGTGAGAATTTCAGCTAGCTTAAAAGTCAGTGAATATGTGGCATTTGGTCTACATCAGGCAAATTGTGAAATCACATTTAGGAGCTAAGTTACATTGTATCCTAGCTAGTAATTTACAGAGAGCTTGACCAGTACAGTAAGCAAAATGTACAAGCATTACTACATTTTTAATGGGAATAAAAATCTACTATTATAATTTTATAAGTGACTTTGGAGACTGGAACAGAAAGGCGCTTTTTAAGAAAAAAAATATCTGAAGAAGGAATACAAACATCCACATTAAAAAATCCCGAGGCAGAATTATGTATTGGCATTTCTTAACAGTAACATGTTGCTGCTTTAAGACTCATTAGAACAAAATCTTCTTGATGTTAAATTTCTCTTACAGAAGTGCCAGAAGTACTTTATTCTTAGACACCCTATGACTATTTAATCACAATTTCTATGAGAAAAGACTATTGTATATCATGATTCTAGCAATTAGGAAGTTTAAATGTATCTTTATATTAAACAGACGCTTTGCACACTTTCCAGCCTGTAGTCATCTTGAGAGAAATGTCATAATTAATTGCTCTGTTGACTGTTTTGAGGGGGAAAAAAGGAGAATCTCAGTGTTGATGAAACTGTAAATAGTCAAACTTTTCTCAGGAAAAAGAGACAACTAAGGCATTTCTTGTGTAAACTGCTAAATATATCTCAATAGGCTAGTCTAACGAAGTCCTTGAATAGCTAAGCATCTTGACAAAATGATAAATAGTCCCTTTTATCAAGGGGAAAATGTAAATAAGTTTTTCTAATGCTTTTATTTTATGAGATTAAATTAATTTTTCATTGCTTTATTTTACATTACCTTTAACTAGGACACTGAGTATTCCTTGTAGTTTATACAATGTTCTTTTCTTTTGAAAGAAACCGCCTTCCCATAGTAAAATGTGATCCCTTTGACCATTTTTCTCCTACCTTTTGCCATTGATAACCAGAGTAATTCAGCTAAAACCAATGGACTTGCTCAAGATTTACAGTAATGTAAATGGGAATGGATTTGGTGCTCTCAGTCAGCCACATGTTCCCCCTTTCCTCTGAAATACCAGCCATGCACTTGTCAAGCAGTTATTAGCTCACTAAGTGTTTCAGGAAAAAAAAAAAGAATATCCTTCTAATTTACTACTTTCACATGATACATTTGTCACTGCAGGCCACCAAGACAGTGAGCTGAAGAATTTCACTGTGCCTGTGTGAACTAAGTAATTATTATCTTCAGGGTCGACTTGCTGTCTCATAATTTTGGTTGTGCCTGGTGTCATTTTCTCATAAGACTATCTACATATAAACAGAGGGATGTGTGATGGAGGACCATGAGATTTGAATATGAATTATCTCTTTGTTGTGTATTGCATCTTATGCATAAATTCATGGCTTTACTGTTTGCAAGTTATCAGAAGATAAAAACATTTCATGGCTGAAAATTGTTCTCGTTATTCCATTCCTTAAATTATTTTCCTCCATTGTCACTTCTAATTCACTAGTTCACAAATTTGTTGTTAATTTATTTCTAAATAGGGTTCTTATTGAATATGCTATGTCAGGAT
This sequence comes from Setophaga petechia, assembly GCA_024362935.1. Taxonomy (NCBI): domain Eukaryota; kingdom Metazoa; phylum Chordata; class Aves; order Passeriformes; family Parulidae; genus Setophaga; species Setophaga petechia. The sequence continues at coordinate 28,640,627 of JANCRA010000008.1, forward strand.
TTAATAGAGGATGCCCCTTGCCTGGTATTAAGTTCCTGTGTATGTGGATAATGGTGGCCAAGCTAAAAGAATGTTTTTTCCAAAGTACACATGACATTTTAACTCTGGGACTCTACTGATGCTTTTGGGGGCTTTTTGAAACCATACCTTTGTAACAGTCCCTGTTTGAATTTCCTGTATCCTGACTTACCTGAAAATCAAAGCTCCTAGAAATGGGGTCAATTTGTAGGATTCAGTGTGTCAAACCAGACAAGGAGTGTGTGCTCACCACAGAGGTTTTGTCTATTTACTACAATGTGGCTAGATACACAAACTCATAGAGCTGTCACGCACAATAGATATTTGGCCTGACCTCTTGGCTAAGATCAAGTGAAATCACTTTAATATCTGATATATTATCTCCCATGTGACTGTGCCCTATTCTTGTAAGGAAATGGACTCAGTAATCTGACAAGTCATTTGCTTTCCCAGCTACCTCTAGGTAAACTAAAAGCAGATATAGAGGGAAGTTTGTGGAAGCTGGAAGTGGACACTAGGTGTTCTCTACCATACTGAGAAATAGTTTCTTGCTGGCTTAGTAAAGGTTATGGAAAGAAAACCACTTTTTGAATCTCTCAAGCAGAGTGGCATGTTGACAGAATTAGTGGTGGGTTCACAGCTGAAGAATGTATGTCTTCTTTTTTTGCCTGTAATCAAGATCTTTGTAAAAAGATGTAGAAATGACAGATAGAGACTGTAGATTGGATTTTTCAGTAGGTGACTATCCCTGCCTATGTCCCTCTTCCAACAGCAGTTCTACTCCATCAAGCTTCATCAAAATTTAGTGCAGACAATGGGGAAGACAAGACTCTTACTGCTTCCCTTCATCTGAGTCAGTGGCACTTGACATGAATAGTAGATGTAAACACAAATTTTTCAACTTAAATCCACAAAAGTTTAAAAAGATGGAATGCGCCATTTTTAGCCATCTGGATGGTTAAAAAAAGAGGTATTGAGCAAGTATACATGTACATAAGCCACTATAGTTCTTCTGCATTTAGCAGGGAGGGATTTAGAAGCAGACTAAGCTAACAAAAAGGATAAACTGAAGAGGAAAACAGGAGGTCAGATATATTCCTTTGCTTAGCATCTCACTCAGGGTTATGTACTAGTTTTTTGCCATTAGGACTCAAAGAATGTAATTCAACCATCTAATAAGCTGTCTGTGGTTCATGCCAGCATCCTTCCCTGATCACTTTGCTGCTGTAAAGTAATTTTCCTCTCTCTCACACAAATAATTTTGTAACAGATCAAGTATTCCCTTCCAAGACAGAGTTAAGATGCGGTTCAAGCCAGAAACTCTTTATTATACTCCATCTTTGCTTTACTCCATATATCTATACAGGCCTCCAACATTCAAAGAATCACAGAAACAATAGATTAGTTGGTTGGTAGGGAGCTTAAAGATTGTCTGGCTCCAAACAGGAGGTGTATTATGGTACCTATTGGCAATGTGCCTGACGTGATGCCCTAAATATCTGTTGTAGCTGGATCACTCTTCAGCAGGGCACTCACTGTTGAAGTCTCTGCTGTGGTGACATCAACCTGCAGAAGCAGGGAAGGATCACTGACTATCAGGCCCCACTCAACTCTGAGCAATTAACATCTTTAGCCGGGTGCCAAACAAGCAAAAAATTGACAATGTCTGCCCAAATGGTTTTTATGGTTTAGATAGGGACATAGTGTAAAATTATGCTCTTGGAAGGCCAATTGTTGCATAATTCTTATGTCATGATTTCGTAAATTATTCCAAATGAAATCTCCAGCAGCTAACTGGCTAGCTGGATGTCTGCATGTTATTTACTCTTAAAACAACAGCAATATAAGTTAATGCAGTCAGAAATATTTTTTGTTCCAAAAAGCACTGTGGACTTTTTTATAAACTGCAACCATTGTTGATATGCTTTTCCTTGGCATCTGTGTAGTAGCTGGAGACCACGATCCTGTGACTTTTTCCACTGGCACTCTTTCATAAACAAGACTTATACCAGCTAATATTTTTCTTTAATAATTTGTGGTCAGGCAGAGTGCCTGTCACATCTGCGATCCAGCTAAGCATGGAAGCAATTAAATGTGATTGTATCCATTTCCAGAATGGGTGTGTGGCTATACCTGGAGCTCCAGTAGTTGCAGTGCAAGGTTCAGGTTTCTTTTGTTGTTAATCACAGTGAGAAGATTCTGATACATATTTCCTTCTTGAGAAGAAAAAAACCTCAGACCTGGAGGTACTGATGGTGGTATGTGCATCAGGAACAGAGAATTATGGCTTCTGGATTATCTTTTTATATTTCTTGTTTCAGACTTGTCAGCTGTTTTATTTAACAAAGCCACCTTCCAAGTGAAGCTAAGCTCCATTCCTTAGCACAACCTGTTTCATACACAGTTGAGGCTTTTTGCTTTTCTGTCTGTCTAACTAGTGAAAGGAAGACATTTGCACACAATTGTAGTACAGTAGATGCAGAGAGACCTACTCTATTACAAGGGGTCCCTCGGCTCAAAGATGACTTCCTCGTGGAAGTGTTCCCAATAGGTTTTCCTCAAGGAGAAGGAGAAGCTCTTTATCAAGTTCACAGGAAACAAACCTTACAAACTGGCAAGGACTGCAGCAGCTCCTTCTGTAGAGTATAGCTTGTGAGAAGACTTGTATTTAGTTTCATACAACAATAGAATTTTTGGGTTTGAAAGAGACCCTAAGGATCATTTGGTTCCCCACCCTTTCCCATGATCCCTAGTGAGTATGGATGCTCTCCACAAAATCGGGTTGTTCAGGGCTCCATCCAGCCTGGCTGCCTCTTTTTAAATTATTGTCTGAAACTGGTTTCACTTTTAGAAGACATTGACATTTTCTTAGAAAAAAACACAAGGTCATTTTATTTCCATCAACCCCCCCAAAAAAAAAGAAAAATATCTGTATTTCTCTAATGATGTTGGAAAACAAGATGTTGGAAAAAAAAATACCAGTAAAAATGTATTCTGTGACATTCCAATTTCCATATCATATTCAGTCTTTGAAAAGGTACTCTCTTTTTCTAAAGCACTTAGTGAAAATTTTCCTGGCAAAATAATGTCAATTAGATCACAAATAACATTGACACTTGAAGACTAAAAACTAGTGGTGAAAACTTGAACTCTCTGAAAGCCCCACAGTGTTTACTATTAATTCCAATATAATTTCTTCACCCAAAATAAGGGGGCTTTTTCTCACCAAAAAACATTTTATCTTCTGAAATTAACTAGAAATAGCATAATCATTTCTGAAAAGTTATTTTCTTTCTTATGCTATGGGTACCTTTTCTGTAGCAATTTCTCTTTGGGAGAAGAAATATTTTATTGAGTTCAGTGTATTTAAAGGCATGCATGCTGATGGTAGGTGCTGATTTTCCCACTTTTGTCAAATTAATATTTTAATTTTTTTCCTGCATTACACAATCTTATTAGATACAGTGTAATAATGAAATAAGACCAAACCAGCTGCCACCACCTGATTTCTTATGGAAGAAGTCAGAAATGCGGTAGCATGCAATAAAATATCCTAATGACAACCCTGTAGTATTTTCTACAGGGAGGGTAAACCAGGAAAATTTGTGTGTTTTGCTGAGAAGCTGTGTTCTGTGTTTTGTCTTCTATGCTTACACTAAAATAAAAAAAAAAAATAAAATTCACAAAAATTTGTTAGTGCTGCCTAGCCATTTTGTACTCACTAAGAGCCCTTTTATTGATCAAACTCCAACAGCTAAACAACTAGTTTATTGACTCTAAAAAGTCTTTGTTCAGTTTAATTCATGCTGAATGTCCTAGATGAGCCTATATTTACTAGCTGTAAAAATAAACAGAGAATACAAGGAAAATAATAATAATAATTAAAAAAACCTCATAGGCCAGAGCCAATGATAATACAGGAATACTAATAGAGCATGTGAACAAAGGATTCTTACATTACAGCTCGCATTGTGGTCTTTTATTTTATTAAACACATCTTAAAGAGAGAATAACTCATGAGTAGCATAATATTTTCTGTTTACTTTTACCAGTGTTAGGAAAAGTGGAAGTCAGGCTTGTCCCCCACAGCAGCGAATGCACTCAATGTAAAGGTTAGGCTTTGCAAGATAGTGGCCTAAGCTGCTGTTACTGCTTTCAATCATATTGCAGGAAACTAACAAAAAGTCACAATGCTGAGAAAGATGCATACTGATTTGGTTTTTTTAGGCATTTTTTTCCAGAGAAATCTGGATCAGGCCCTGGCTGAAGATGTGGAGGGTTACTGTTTTAAGACAGATTACTATTCATTACCTACAAGTTGGCTGCCAAAAATATGACCGAACAAAATGCTTGGTTATGGCCAGAAATTCTTTGGAAAATTTATAAAAATCCAAAAAGTTAGAATGTACAATTATGTAATTGAGTAATTTTTATGTTTCTTCTGAAATTATAACCAGCATACAGGCTATGTCAGGATGTGGCTCCTACTCACAACACCCACCGTCTGATAACATCACAACTATTTTCAGCTCTCTGAGCTAATTGGAAACATCAAATCTGCTTTGCTAGAATTTAGTCATGCTTCATTTGAAAGTTAAAAGCAGCTCCTGGGAGGAGGAATATTCTTTATTCAAACCCCATTTTCTAAGCAGTGTGGTTAGAGCTGGAATATCTACATACTTGCTTCTAAGCTTTGCTTTAGGCCTCGCCATCTTTTTAGTTAAAGGGAGAGAAACATCATGCAGCACTAATAAGAATTAGATTTTTTTGTTATCCAAATACTGTGTTGACATTGGGGAAACAACAAAAAAATACATTATTATTATGTCAAATGTTTTCATCTGCAGAATATATGGAGATGAGATCAGTGTCTTCATGTTTCTTTCTAGAAATAGAATCTGTTGGCATGATATTGAGGATTTTAATAGTAGTTTCCCAGGAAAAACCTATATTCAACCCAGGAAACCTGCACATTCATGGAATATATACGTTTTTTCGAAGGCTATTCTGGTCACAATAATTATGTGCTACCACAGAGTCCTAGGTTTGGATTCTATGGAGCTGGTAGTGAGTTAGCACAGACAAATTCTTTGCCAATGTGAGCTGAGAATCTCAGCTGAGGTGGGACACAGATTTTTGGTGTCTTGGACACATCTGGTGACACTCTAACTAGTAAAAAGATATTTTCTAATCCCTAGAAAAATATAAACATCTATTTATCTCTTTATCTTTATTTTCATTTTCTGATTCCGTAAAACTTTCTTTGCAGAAGGTTCTTTACAAATAATCCACTGCAATGGCACTGGGAAGAAAGAGAACAGCAAAAGCTGGATAATATGATCAAAAATAAATACAGAACTTTTAAGGATATTTTTTATTAGCAGCAGAAGAGTAATTTTCAACTTCATTTTCAACAATGTTCTTTTGAAAAAGGACTCAAAATTCCTGACATATTTCAGGTGTAATTGATGCAGAACTTTTCTCCCTTTTTTCAGCATTCAGTCAAGAACTTACATAGCTGATAGTCTGTAGTCAGTAGTGAAGGCAATCAATGTGCTTTATTCTCTCTCCTGGTTAGATACCCTTGGGTGTCAGTAATCTCAGTGGGTTTAGGCATCAATTTCTTTTCCTGGTGCTCAGGAACATCAAGAGGTACAGGCACGAGAATAAAAATATAAGGCATAGGCATCACTGCCTTGGGACACAGGCAAACCTGACATCCATGGTGGCTTTAGGAGAAGAATTTTCTTGTAGTTAGGTTAGTTTTTAATTCTTCAATAGAGCTCATACATGCATAGGGCCTTTTGTGATGACATGCCAGACCCAGACATAAGAGAAGCAATGTTCGCTATTCACATAAAAGGATTCTGCTATGGTAAGACTGATTGTCTTCCATAGAAGGAGGAGCTGGAAAGACACACCTCCCCACAAGAGACTGCTGAAGATACAATCTCATCTAATCTCATCAAAATGAGTCATCTAGTAGCTCATAGGATATTTGGTCCTGAACTGGTAAAAATATCAAAAGAAAAAATATGCTGGGCATTCCACTGTGATTAGGCAAGAATTTTATGATGCCCTTAAAAAAGACTTGAAGGAAGTGTAGGTGAAGCTTTAGTAAACAAAATTCATAAAAGGTCGTAAAAGTGTCCAGGGCTAGTGTATGAGGAAGGCCTTTTTAAAATGTCACAGTCAGTAGAAAATGTGAATTTCATTTCCTAAACTGCTCTTTTAAAAGTCTTCAGCACTGGCTAAACCCCACATTGTTACAGCAACGTTGTTGGAGTCGATGCACCTGTGAACTTTATTTTCCTCAGGCTTTTATGCTGTGTAGTTTCTAACAGCTATTGATTGCTTTCTTCCACCTCTTTTGACAATGACAACATAAAGTGGCATGGAGTATAAACATTTCTAAAGGAGCAATGTAATTGTTTGAGGCAATAATCTAGCGTACAGCTTTTGTTTAACCTTGTAAAACTCTTTAAAGAGTCACAAATTATTTGGTAAGTCCTGAAAAGTATGATGTATGTTCACCTTAATCCTTTTAACTCCAACTCCTAGTCCTGTACTTCAGCAACACACATATTACATTATGCATCAGGGTGGATAATGACTCACTTAAGTGGTTTCAGCAAAAAATACACTTTTGTGGATCTCATTAAGGGGCTCTCAGTTTCTTCCACAAGATCTTTACCTCCTGCTGAAAGCAGGACTAAAAATCACTGGCTTCCAACCAACACTTGCAAAAACAATCAAAACAACCAGAGAGTTCCAGCCTAAAATTATTCAGTAGTGCCTACACTCTGCTAAAAATTATTTTGGTTCTCAGACAACTCCAGGAGAATTAACTCTTAAATTTGAGATTGATATCATTGTAAAGTTACTTTTCTCCATATAATAAATTGCACACCTAAAAGGAAAGGCAGAAATATTTTAAAAATTCTATTTAAAAGTCTATATTTCAATTGCTTACCTTATTTCTTAGTTTGTTTGCATACTTTTAATGAACCACTAAAATTCTCTCTGTTGTTCTGGGTTACTGGACTGAGGACTTGTATTCCTAAAAATCTTCCTCTCTTCCAAATCTTGTCTGAGATACAGTAATAGAGTCACAGTAAAACCATCTGAACTTTCTTACATCAATGTAATTAAAATAATGTCACTGCACAGATGAGAATACAATATCCATTTAAGGCAGAGAGAAAATTGCTCCTGGCTCTGCTGCCTTGTGATGGAGGACTGTCACACAGGAGGTCTGAGATCTGGATACTACTATCTTAGCAGGGAGCCTTTCTGTGGTTCAGAAACTGTCCAAGAAAATGTAACTAAACCAGTAAATTTTGATAACTTACTTTTAATTTGTGATGCTATCAGAGATAGTGAACTTTTTAATCCAGATGTGGAGATTATTTTTGAAAAGCAGCAATAAAAAAAATTCCTCTCTGATAGAGTTGGCTGTAATTATATCCTTAATATGTTTCAAGCCCCTGGTGGGGAACTGGTGTTTTGTCACACATGGAAACAGGCATGTTCAATAATATAGACAGATATATGGAGCTATTTTGGAGCTATTTGCATTTGTGATATTATGGGGATTTGGTAGGTCACTTCCCAGCAGGGAGAAGCATCCTTCATATTACAATTAAAACCATTCTTGTTTCTTCTGAGAAGTCAGCTTATAAAATTCTCTGTCCTCAAGGAAATACAATACTTTCTCTCTTGTCAGGCTGTGTGGTGACATCTCAGTTTTAAATATTTTTTTCATGTAAATTCTGCAAAATAGTTCCTTCCTGATGAGCTACTGAATTTTTCTACACCTACTACTCTACAGGAGCTGCAGTGAAGCACTCGTGGGGTTTTAATGCTGAGGGGGAAGGATTTGGATCCAAAATATGATATGAAGAGGAGCTGCAAGCATCCTGATATCCCGGTCTTGTAGCGCTGTCACTTTGTCTTTTCTGATTCTTACAGTCTCAGCACACTTGAAATAAACTAGCATGTTTATAACACTGTGAATAAAGCAAGAATTGGTGGTCCTCTTATAATACTTCTCTGTGTATATCAGAGCAAGAGATTTTATTAAAACATTTGAATATACTGAAAAGCAATTTTGTAATGGCAAAAAAGTATTTTAATATTTCTCTCTTCCAGCCCAAGGTCTCATATTTGAAAGCTTTATGTAAATCCTATATGTTTCCAAAAATCATTTTGGTTTCAACAAAACTGCTTATTTTTCTGGGGCTTCTTTTTCAGAAAAATATTCTAGATATTCATTCTAGATATTTTCTGAAAATATCTAGAATGAAGCAGGAGAATCTTCACTTTTATCTTATGACCATCATCTGTAGAGAAGAAATCACACTCAACTCCTTCAATATTTCCTTGCTCAAAATTTACTAATAGAAGGAAAGCGAATACCAGCAGAGACAATATGTCAACAAAGAGATTGTGTAAGCAAAATTATACAACTTTACCCAACTTTTGCATGACTCCTATCTTGTTAAAAAAGTGTATTTGCAAATGCTTGTATGTAGACTTTGGAGGGCTACCCACAAAACATAGGTGCAGTTTAAGTGTTCACGTGCTAGCAATCTCTTTGCCATTAGTAGCAATAATAAAAAGTTTGGGTGAATAGTTTGTGTTAATATGAGATCATGCTCTTCAGAGAATTGGAGTATCTTGCCTCATGTCCTTACATCTTGAACTCACAGACAATGACATCTACACCAAACCCATTAGCTTTAACAAATAGTACTCTTTGATATTTGTCACTCATTGGATTTTATGCAAGTGAAGATAATCTGATACTTGTGAGAAGAATAATCAGACAGTTTGCTTACCAAGATCAAATACTCTGACTGGCATGGATGTGATTTTGTACAACATGTTTCATTGAAGATGTTTATAGCACTGCTTGGAGTGAATTAAGTTATTGGTTCTTTTAATGTACTATCTGCCTCTTTTGCATGCTGTAGAAATTTTCCTAGGTCAAATTAGTCTTGAACAAGGGAGAAGTTTGTCAAAAATTTTTTATTCCATGGTCTGCATTGAATTCTTTTGTCAGCAAAGATTTTACACAATTGTCTACTAAAGCTCCTGGATAATGATTCCCTGATATTTGGTATCTTCTGTACTTCAAAAGTAATTTCTTCCACTAGAGTGTGAATGACCAAGTGCAAGCAAATTCCTGCTATTCCTGCCAAGTGTTAGTCCCCTGAGCACAGAAGCTTCATGAGCCTTCAGAGAGTGTGAGATGATATTTGTATTACTATGTGGTGTTTCACATTCTGTAGGTCTGACCAGCTGCTTTCAAGGATGTGGGAATAACTAAGGAAAAAAAAGCAACCTCATATTTTGAGCCTCGCTCAGATGACCTAGCTGTGTGACTTTGAGTATTTAAATCAGGTAATTTTATCTGCCAGGTTAGCTTCCTAGCCACTTTTCAATATCTTCATTCATCAGCTTAGAGTTTTTCTTTATCCAATGTGTTTTTCAAGTCAACTGCATTAATTTCATTCTTTTCTACTTGAAATGGTAGAAGACTATGGAGAGGTATTTGGATGTTATCAGCGTTCCAGGAACAGAATTGGACAATTTATTTGACTATAAAGTATTTGATAATATGAATATTTTTATTAAAAATTTAAATTTTTATTTTTAACAGCATGTTTATTTTCAATGATTCAGTGCATGCTTCATTAAATTATTTTTTCAAATTTATGGATTGTCTGAAAACTATGGATAACAGTGAATTCATCCCTTACATGTGTGAATAGATGAAAAAAAATTAGAGAGGATTATTTGAGAATTCTTTGCATAAACACCTGTTCAAATTCCTATTTGTGCATTCTGAGGGGTACACAAGCCGCCTCAAATATCTGTTTTAAAAATTAAATAGTAGTTTCGATGAAAATCATTTAAATGTATAAAAGGAAGTCAAAGTACTTTGAAAGAAAACATGCAGTTTTTTTTTTCTAGAAGTATCAATATCTTGAAATATATAATCTCAAAGCTACTATTAATACACATGCACTTCTGTAAATCGGTATTTTCAAAGGGGAGATGAATCAACTGACAATAAATGTTTGTCAGTGTCCACATTCAAGAAACTGTGAGTTTGCTTTTCATGATAGTATAGTAAAGAAAACTAGTCCAGGTGTTCTTACAGTGAAGCCCATGAAGGTTTGACTAACATTACTGATATCAGCACAGTTGCACTTATTTTGCTTTGGTGTAATTGAGAGCAATATTCTTCCTAATGTATTTAATTGCTACTGATTTTCTTTCATTTCCTTGAAAAAATATAGCAAAAGAGATAAAAGTGTAAGTCCCCTGTACAAGATCCTTATGGATTTGAAATATATTCATCTTATTAATTATTTAATTTTTTAAAACTTAAAAATTCCTCTGATCATTTTGGATGATTCCTAAAATATTTACATCTGCTTTTTGGCTGTGGAAGTGTGGAAGTTCAGAAAGTCTAGGCAGTAAAATCTGCAAATGCTATTTACACCTACTAATTCTAGATAACCCAGAACAACACAGACAGCAGTCTGGGATCATGTCTGAATTCAGAGATTTTATCTGACAAAAATATGGAAGGGTTTTTTTTGCTCTTGATTTGTGTGTCTGTATCCCTTTTGTTTTGTTTGGTTTACAATATTTCTACATCTCCAGCCTTTAATTAAAATGTGTTAGAATCACAGCCACTCTTGCCTGCATAAAAATAAACCTATAGCTTTAAAATCTGAACCTCATATTATATGTATTATTACCTCACACTCCTCCTACTAAAATTTCTTTTCCAAATGGTCTATTACTGAATATTTTCCAGATTACAGTTTGTAGAAACTGAAGGCTTTTATATCTTCAACTACTAAATATTTATGGATAATCTAGACATAAATTTTAGGACTGTAATATGAATTCAATATTAAAAGGATTCAAAAATGAATATCCTGAAATCCTGAATTCTGACTGAAATTTTTTAAATGTCTATGGTAACTTTCATGTACTGCATGAACTGTTTGCTGTGCATTACATTAAGATTCATTTGAAAAAATCCTATAGATGCTTATAGTTTTGATAAATTTGTACAATTTTTCATAGCAAAACTTTTAGAGAATGCCACAATCCTTAGTCATGTGTTTAATCATTGTTGAGGTTACCATCAATGTTTTTGCTCTATTTGAACAATGTTTGACTTAATATGATTTTTTAACATTTGTTAAAAACTTTTAGCACCATAAATTTCCTGTGCTGGAGATAAAACTTTCATCATTTGATTGTCTATAAATACATACTTAATCTTTACTCATACTGAAGTCATGAAACCCACTTAAACAATGATACTTACTTAATTAGGGCTTACATGCAAGCTATTAAACCAATTCCTGTTTCAATTGTGTTTTATTTTGAATATTTATTTAGTTGGTGTTGGAATCCTGTATGCTGAGAATTTTAAACTTTCTCTGCTGAAAGGCACAGACTTGCAAGTGCGCCCTGCATTTGACCTGAGGCTGTGGAGAAGACTTCGAAAATTGCTTGATAGCACTGGGATTACGGGTGTGTAGTTGGCTAGAAGTGTGTCATATCACAGGGTAGAAAACTTAGAGTTTGGGGTTTTAGAATATAGAAATAAATATGAAGCAAGATGGAGGTTTTAGGTAGGAGGCAGGGTGTTCTTGACCTTCTTCTTCCTCCTTCCTCGTGGATTTCGGTAATGTTTTGTAATTGGACAGAAAAATCTGAATTGCAGGCGTTGAGGGATCAATTATTGGGTTAAAGGGGAAGATAATCAAGGTGTCATTTCTTAACCGACCCTGTAGTTTAGTCTTAAAAGACCTTGTAACAAGAGATAGTTAGCCATTTTGTGCCTTCTAATGAAAGGCTGTAGGACTCATGATTGTGAGGCTGTTTCACAGATAAGAAATAATAAACACTTGAGTCCAAATATGAACTACTGTCTCAAGTGCCTTCAATCCCAACCTCAAGAAACCGATAAATTGGTATAAGAAAAACTCTAATTTTCCTCAATACCTCATGTATTAATAACTTCAAGAATTGTTCAGGGACCCTTAAGTAACATTGGATGTGAAAGATCATTTAATGGCTGTTTTTGTGTCCTAATTTCCTGGATAATTTAACCTGAGGAATTCTATAATGATTATAAAGAAAATTCTTTCACAGCCTTAGCTCCATCTAGGCATTTCATAGAATCAGTCTTACAACTTGCATGCGGTGGGTTTTTATTTATTATTTTTGATTTCTAGAGCCACCCCTTAATATCAACCTGAATTTTCAGTTTTAAGTTAAATTTAAAATAAAGTGTTATATGAGAAGTATGACATCAGAAGTAATTTTTAAGAAGTTTAGGAAACAACTGTATATTATTTTTGAATATACATATTTAGAACAATGTACTAAATCAGGAATGAATAATTTTATTAAGGCAAATTGAATTATATTGTTCTTTAACTGTTGATTCAAGATAATATGGAAGTAAAGCATGAGAAATACTCTATGACAATAATTTGTATTTTCTAGATCATTGTATAATGCAATATCACTTGTGGGGTAATACAAAGACAGAGTGGATGAAGAAGACGGTCGTCACAATAGGGCAATAGTTACCACACCAGCAGCTCTTTTACTTGGATAGGGGAAATTAGGAGGAAGCGTTTTGAATGATACAGAATCTACAAAATGTGGAATACCACCTACTGAAGTACATTCTGTGTTCAAATAAAGATGGGAATCACAAGGAATAGTTAATGGCATTGGTGAATGACAACTGATTGGCCAAGCTGAAAACAATGCTTTCTGAACCATAATCACAGCTAAGGAAATTTCAAAAAAACGTCAAAGAGATAAGTAAGTGTTCTTCTCTAGGGCCAGATGGGATTACTTTGAGGGACCTTAGTAAAATGGACCCCAAATATTTCCAGACCATGGAAATTTTCCATCCGTGGCAGGCAATCAGGAATGATACTGGCCATGGTGAAGGGGTTCTGGACTGTTTTAACACCAAAATCAACCAAACCAGAATGCCTAAGGGACATCAACAACTAATGACCTATCATCAAGAGCTCAGTCATGTAAGGACTATTTTCCAGAGTAATAACAAGGCTGAAAAAGCAGCCTAGCCCCTGGCCCCCAGGGTACTCTTCTGTTAGATAATCTTAGTTAATAATAACATATAATGAAACTAGAAATGGATGCTGTGAATGTAAGGCCGCCACAAATGCAGCTGAAGCCATGGATGGATAATAGGTACAGATGACAAAGGAGTTGCATTATGATGTTTAACATATCAACAATTCAGGATAAAATTCCATCATGTTTAATCAAGGCAGATGGGTAAACTGGAAAAGGAACACATATATTATATATCTTTAATAACCAGACACTCAATTCTTTGATTACTTTCCTGTATATTTGATAAATAGCACATCACAGCCTCCCAGCTGAAAAGTGTCTTTCTTGTTTGGATAGAACACCATGCACTCGCATGTGGATGTGAAGACAGAAATGTGCAGCGGTCTCAGGACTCATTCTGCCCTGCAGAGGACCTAAACAGGAGTAGGGGAAGTGGCTGAGGGAGCTGAAGTCTGTTTTTCTCTTTCCAGTCACTGACCTCATTCAAGATTAATGAAAAAGTTGATCATTGCCAGGATCTTTTATCTTTTGCTTGAAAAAATATGTACACCGGTCTAAGTACACATGTCTTTGCACTGGCAAAATGAAGTGGGAAATATAAAAATTAATAGAATTTTCCATCCAGACTAGATTTTTAATGTGTGAGCATATAGTGAAAACAATTATCAAGTATCACAAGTTGTGATGACCAAATCTTTTGAGGGTCATATATTATTATAAACCTATGGACAAAATAGAAACTTAGGGACAAGCTTTCCATGTTCTGTTTGTCCTTTTAAATGCAGAGTGGTGACTTCCAGGAGAACATAGTTTTGAGTAAATATGTTTCATTCCCTCTCTGCATTTTGTGAGGTCACATAACACTCCAAGAAGTTGACTTAAAGCCTTGAAAATCAAAAGTCAGTCACTGTTCTTGAATGTTATTGTTTGCAAACTTGGTCTCTCTTCCTGTACACATCCATTCTGCATGTACTCTTTCTTATATCAGTTCTGGTGTGATTATGGTGTTTACCTGTCCCAGACACTGCTTCCTTGAATGAATGTAGATTTATCTGTAGAATATCACTGAATAACATTTTAAAAGCTCTGGGAGCAGGAAGGCAAAACCTTTGTCCTCTCACTTTTCAGGAGAGTGACCTGATTTCTGTGGGGCGGAGTCCAGCATCACATTGCATTATCTCTAGTGGAATTCATGTTTCTTATGTTTCCATCAACACTTTTTCTCACCTTCTAAGAGAGGATATCCCTTGGTGAAGGAGATGATCTCATTAAGAGAGTGTAGTGCAGGTTCACGCCTAAATAGGACCTAAGATCTATCCAGGACTATCTGTGTCTCATTCAATAGAATTAGCACAAAATTGTACTTTGCAGAAGTGTATCAATTGTCTATTTCTGGATTGAAAATATGTTTCAGATGAAGGTTATACACCCATCCAAATGCTTCTGTCCAGGCAATCCAGAGGTTTTTCATCGTAAAAGTCCACTGATTTCATATATGATAGGGCTAGGCAGTCCTAAAAATCCATGATAGACTTTTGTCTGGAATTTTAAGTGAATTTTTGGTTCCCAAGGTGTAATTTTCCTGTAATGACTTGAACAGCTGTATCAGTCAGCTGTTGCTGGTATATTATATTTCTGCTGTACAGAAGGAAAAGTGACAGCGACACCACACCCACTCTCCTTCAGCAGTTCAGTGCCTATCAGTTTCTCTGTGAACTTTCAAGTGTTAAGAATATTAATGATTTTATTTTTTAAAGCACAGACACAAAGTGTTGATTTGGAACTTTTATTTACTGCAAACTACTGCCTTAATTATGTTCAGGCTGAGTTCCATGCAACTTGCTTAGCAATCTACAACATATGTTATGCAAATGACAACAGAAACTACTGTTTTCCATATAACTTTTCTAAAACTCATTAATAAGATAGAATTTCTCATTCCTAACCTGGTCTGACTTTAATCTTTTTCTAAAACCTGTAGGAAATAACTTAATTATGACAACAGCTTACAGTACCAGCACAAAAACCATGGGGAGATTAAAAAATGTCTTGCTTTCAAGGCTTTTAAACAGAAATAGTGGAGAGTTTTCATACAGAGGTCTATATTCTTCATTGTCCTATTACTTTATGCATTGTTAAGATAGTGTATAAAAATATTACAGAAGTACAATACAGAAAGAAATAATAGATTAAACTTAATTGAAAGTGCTTTTTAAAATACAGAATACATCAACAGAGATGCCTCTTGATGTTCTCAATATCTCAGAAGCTTGTAGGAAAAAATCTGGCAGTAAAATATCTGCAGAGAAGACCTCAAATTGTTATTCACAGTACTTGAGTGTATAACTTGCACTATTAAATCTACTCAAAAAAGGGCATTTAAATTTAAAATAGTTGAATGAATAACTTGGGCAATTGTTTTTCAATATCAGCCAAATTTAATGGTTAAATTATTTTAGTAGAAATTGTATACCCATCTGAGGGACAGTGGAGTTGAGTACTGTATTGTAGTTTGTGAAACTGAACAGAAAAATGTGAAATCAGAGCAGGATTTCATAGGAATGCCTGGTGTAAAACATGTTGGTTGTTACTGTTCAATACTTATTGTGTTCCTTACTGCATAAGAATTTCTAACAGAAGAATATTATGCATTTGTACAATGTGTTTGAGACACAAAAATTATGACTATTCCCTTTGCAGATTAATTTGTTGTTGCTTTGTTTTATCCTTGCAAGTATCTCTCATTTCTCATACAAAACGATTAACAATGGAAGAGAAGGCAAAAATAGAGTCTAAATGTTAACTTGCATCCCTCAAAATAAGAAGTTAGAAATTTTAACGTCCACAAATATCACCTTTATTTGCATATACATTGTGATATTATAGACATGTTGCAATTTTATATTAATGGATACATAAAGTCTTGAAAGCATACATTTACATATAAATCAGAGTTTAATCTATCCATCATTAAATGCTAACACCAGTCACTAGAAGAAGCACTAAAATCCTTCTAACATTTACTTAGTTTTCCTTTCAGATGATTTGCCTATCTGCTGCTTCTCTTTCCATTCCTTCCTTCCTTCCTTCCTTCCTTCCTTCCTTCCTTCCTTCCTTCCTTCCTTCCTTCCTTCCTTCCTTCCTTCCTTCCTTCCTTCCTTCCTTCCTTCCTTCCTTCCTTCCTTCCTTCCTTCCTTCCTTCCTTCCTTCCTTCCTTCCTTCCTTCCTTCCTTCCTTCCTTCCTTCCTTTTTTTTATTATATGTGTAGAAATTCACCTTATAAAGTACAGTTACTTACATTTCATGCAGCCCAAACATGATGAAATTATGAGGTTTTTTAATCAACTGAGGGAACATGCTAGCAGTCATAAAATATATATTTTTGTGTTTAGTTATACTTGAAAAAACACCTATAGAGATATACTTTTATCTACACATATCAAAATCCCATATCTGAACACAAAATTATTAGTAGAGAATGAGAAATTATTGGAAGAAAAAGTTTCAAATAGCAGCATATGGTTGTCTGTGTTACTCATTTTCTAATGACCACACTGATTGTATATTGAAGATCTCCTTAGCATTGTCACTTTATTCTCTGCTTTCATATTTTCTACTTAATGTTCACACCCTCCTCATTTGACAGTGTATTCTAATTTGTTATGCCAGGAAGCCACACAATAAATGGACAGAACTTTGCCAAATAATGGGATTTCTCTGAATGTAAAGGGAAAAATCCGGATAAGAAAATAAAAACTGGCAAGAGAAGAAGTGGTTTCACTCCATGCAGACAAAATCCTAAAGGGTTTTAGGTACCAATAGTACTGGACATTCAAACCCGATAAAGGAAATGCATTAGAAGGAAAGCATGAAATATTTTAATGACGATTAATTTAGGCTTTATAGATATATATTAGCAGAAAACATGAGAATAGTAGTAATCTTTTGTAAAAGAGTGAAAAATTCAGGTTTCTGACTTTCCATCAGAATACAAAACCACATATGACAAAAATGCTTTTGCGAAGCCCTGTTCCAGGGAGATATATGGTTTTCATATGCAAAGTCAGGAGTTGGAAAAAACAAGCAAATTCTGGGCCATGGGATGTATTACATCCCAATCGAGAAAAACACCCCTAACAGCAGCATTCAACTTTATGCTTCTCTGTAAAAAATTTTTTTAAGCAGGAATGTATGCTGGTAACAGAAATGACATCTTGATTACCCTCTGTAAAATGAACATAATTTAAAGCTAATTAAGTAGATGTAAGCATATATTTGCAAATAGTGATTTCTAGAAACTTTCTTCACTGACTTAATACATTGTGGATAAAATGAACCAACCCATGTCAAATGAACTTTCCCCCCATCAAATGTTTCCCTTTTATTACGAGACAGGAAAAGGGAGATGGTTCAGAAAAAACAGAACTGAGTGTCAGACACAGTCTGCAAAATATGTTGAACATTCAGGCTAATACTATGGAAGAGGAAATATTTTGGGGGTTTGCTATGAGTGTCACTACTTTAAGAAGGAAGAATAATTTCTTTGATTCTACTAGAAAAAGACAGTATCAACACTGTCAAATAGGAACAGAAGAGCAGTCACTTCTAAAAATTTCAGATTCTAACTAATTTAAAATCCATGGGATTTGCAACTATTTCAAAGAAATTTTATTAATAATAAAGCTGAGTGAATAGGTTGTAATGAATTATTTAGTTAATGAATGCCACATTTTGGGCAAATATTCTGAGAAAAAAATTTGAAATTCTCAAGCTATGCATGTTGAATTAAAAATGTGCTGTATTCAGTGCAATGCTCTTGCTGTACACACCATGCACTGGATGGGGTTCACATTTTGGTGATTTTTCCAAGACCAAGAAGTAGCCCTTTGACTTTTTCAGAAGATATGCATGACTAATGAAAAAAGAATGGAATTGAAATTGTGAAATCTTAAATTTAAAAGACACCAAAATTTGGATAAGGTCTCATTGAATGTGTTTAAACACTGGAGGCATGAGCATACTAATATTTTTCCACCATTAGGCTAACACCCCCCCATAAATATATATATATAAGATTAAATAAATTTGGAGGAATCAAGTAAAAGATTTTCTGATTACTCTGCAAAGCATACCATTTAGGAAATTATCAAAACCTGAAAATTTATTGTCTGCCCAATCAGAGCTTCATTTAGTAGGAGAAAAATTGCAAAAAGGAGCCTTTCCTTTTCTGCTTTGGCAGCTAACAAAGAGACTATTTGCATTTTCTTTTTTTTTTTTTTTTTCCCCAAACTGTCTGACCTAAAATTCTCAATTTGGCTACCACTCCCTTTAGGAACATATCCATACAGTGTCACTTTACAAAGAAGTTCAGAAATCCTTAAAAGCTTCAAAACCACAAAGGGAAACCATCCTTCCAGTCATCTTCTGTACAAGTCTTTGACACAACATGCCCAAAGTGATATATCCAACTGTTTGAATGTTTATTGTAGCACAAAGCCAGCATTGAGTAAAGCCCATCTGAACAGGCTAATTTGTGTTTCCTTATCCTTCAGACAGACCTCTCTAGTGTCTATAAAACTGTAAATGACCAGTGTCTGCAGCTGGAAAAGCCTGATGGCTGGCAAGGGGCCCAAGGAGGGCTGAATAATCAAGCTGGGCTATTAGAAGGTACATGACAACAATTCCAAATCGCTGGGATGAGGCAAGTCAGTTATTGTATTTTTTAATGTACATTCCTTTAGTTGAACATCTGTGTTAATGCTTTGTTGGTATGTGAAGATAAGCCAGAACAGGGGAGAAGCCACATTCCAAGGGCCTATTTCTCTAATTGCTAATAAAATCTATGCTGTCCAAGCTGGTAAGCAAAAGTAATCTCTGCTTTGCTAGTTGTCTTCTTGTTCTTTCCTGCAGATAAAATTGGACAAATTGTTTGTTTATATATGACATTTACATATATGGAACAGCCAAGCAAACTTTCTCTGTCAAACTTTGTGACAATCCCTTTTCAAAAATGTACACCATATTCATGAAGCACAACTAATACTGTGATTTATTTTTAATCTGTTTTCTGTTTTTTCTTTCAAAGAACTGATACCATGTGTGATCACTGAAAACTTGAATTTGTGCTGGAAAGCCTGCAGATTTCACAGAGGTGTGTGTGTAAATAGGTGCCGTGGTTCTGGCCAAGACAAGGTTTAATTTTTGCAGAAACTTGTAGGGGCATTTATTCAGTGGTATGTGGGCTGGGAGAAGGGATTCTTTTCTGGTCATAGGTAGTGTGGAGGTGCTTTATATGTTGCTGGTCCTGCCACGTGTCATTCATTTGCATTTCTTGTACATCTTTCCATTAATATATTTTCTGTACTCTTTCCTTCTTATTTCATTGCTGTTCCCAGTAAATTATTATTTCAACCTATAATCTTTACCTTTTGTGCCCCTAATTTCTGTTTTCAGCTCACTGCAGGAGGAGAGGAAGGGAGCAGGGAAGTGAGCAAGCAGTGCATGGTTTGGAGTGTTTCAATGGGAAAACTAAATTGGGGAATACCTTTGCTAAACAACAATACTAGGAAATTTTTATTGGCCATGTACAGCTCCTCAGAGAAGTCTTTCTATTCATACATATTACATACATACGCAAAAAACCCCACCAAAAAACAGCCCACATATTTTATACAGACAATAATTATAATTAAAAAAATTAACTACAATTTACAAAAATTTCATTAATATGACTGAATATGTTGCTAAGTACTGCACTGCAAATACACCGAAAAAATATATTTGCAGCAGCATAATGGATGGCAGAGAATCCATGAGTAATAAAACAAGACTTTCTGTCATATAGCATTACAATAGATAATGATGTATGTGTAACATATGCAGCCTAAAATTAAATTCTAGCATTAGTGGATGTGTATAAGAAGAATGAAATATCAGGTTGTATGATAAGATCATATCAATGCATATAGCCTCATGTTTTTTAAGAACTTAAACCAATAGCTCCAAAAATGTATATATCATAAATTTAAGAAGCAAAACCAGTAGACTCACTCCCAAATATACTAATTCTAAGTCAAGGTAGAGGTTGTTGGTATCCCTCAGGGCTCTGTCTTGGGACTGATTCTCTTTAATATCTTCATCAATGACAAAGACATTAAGATGGAGTGCACCCTCAACAAATTTGCAGATGACACAATGATAAGCAGTGCTATTGACACACCTAAAAGACATGATGTCATCCAGAGGGACCTGGGAATATTTGAAAAAATGGAAATAGTTGAAAACTGAGCCCACAAGAATCTCATGGAATTGAATAAGTCCAACCTGCATTGGAGCAATCCCAGACATGAGTACAGACAGGGAGATGCACTCAATGAGAGAAGCCCTGTGAAGAAAGATTTGGGGGTTGAGGAGGAATGGAGGAAGAGTTGGACATGGCCAACAGTGTATGGAGGAAGAGTTGGACATGGGCCAACAGTGTGCACTTCAGAAAGCCAACTGTAACCTGTGCTGCATCAAAACAAGTGTGGCCAGCAGGTCAAAGAAATTTCTCCCAATCTATTCTGCCAGGGTGAGACCCCACCTGAAGTGCTAGATCCAGCTCTGGGGTCCTCAGCACATAAAAAATATGGACCTGTTGGAGCTCGTCCAGAGGAGGGTCACGAAGGGGGAGCACGTCTCCTATGAAGGCAGGCTGAGAGAGCCGGGGTTGTGCAACCTGGAGAAGAAAAACACACACTAGTGCCAAATCTGTTCCTGGTGTGCAGGAGCTAAGTAACATTCAGAATTATTACAAATTGCCTACCATTTTCTTTTTTCCATGGTCAAGGCAGCTCAAAAGGTCCCACATATTTTCCAACAGTATTCAGACAGGTAGCAACATCCATCTCAAAGTTTTATCACACAAGAAAAAGCTCTAATTCTTATTTGAGACGATAGATAGCCTAGTCTGAAGTTTTAAGACACGTATGTGATTGAACACATGACTTTGACTGATAAAACCACTTGGACTCTACTTTTTAAACATAATTTTGGGATATTTTAACATATTCAGATGACCTAGATTTGGCTGAGTAGAGTTGTCTGTCTATGTCTTAAGACCACTTTTTTCCTTTTTTCCCTTTGTTATGTGGTCCATGAGTAAATGCTTCTCCTGAAAAATATCAGATTAAAACCCCCAAAACTATGAGAAACCAAAAAGCAGAAACTTCAGATGCAAGGTCTCTGAGAGTGCTTTTTGTATAGTTAGAATCCATGAAGGCAGGTGACTTGACGGCACCAAAACACACTGTAAAAGTTGAATCTTGAGCATTCTGTGTTATTTGGAGTGTTAAAAAAAGGTTTACAAGGTTCAGCCACGTGGAAGACCTGCACTGATCCACTGTAGGCTCTGTACACTGCTGGCATGTAAGAAAGATCTCTAGATGTCATGTGCTTTGTCATGTGCTTCTAGATGTGTATTCTTTGGTCTCAGAGGAAACATACCTGGAGGACAGGTGGATGAAGTCATCCCCAAGCTACTCCATGCTCCTAGGAAACACCCTCAGCTAAAAATCCAGGATGTGGCAGGATTTTCCCTTTTTCCATCTGGCTAAGGATGGAGATGAATCAGAATCTATGTCCAGGGGGCACTGTTACCCATACTGGAATCCAGCCAAACAGAAGGACCCAGAACCAAAAATTTATTTAAAAGAGTCATCTTTTTGGAATCTATTTTTGGTTATAGAATCATAGAAGCATTTAGGTTGGAAAGACATTTAAGATCATCAAGTTCAGCTATTAACCCAGCAATTCCAATCCCATTACTAAACCATGAATTTCCCTAACCACCACATCTAGACGTCTTTACAGCAATAGTGACTCAGCTACCCTGGACTTTATGCTCTCTCATCCTAGTAAAGGCCCCAGATAATTGATGATAAATACCTTACTTTCTCACATAAATAGGAGGGGATAAAACATTCTAACATAAAAAAAGACAAGGGGTTTTTTTTTGTCTTATTGATATTTGGCATTTTGTTCCAGTAATAATTTGTAGATGCACAATTTTAGAAACATCTTCCTCCATCGATAGTAGGCAAAAGATATGAATGTTTATATGAATTTAAAACTTAAAAATATGGATAATATGATATTATGTAATTAGTCTTCGTGATAACAGTGTGTTCTAATTAGCTTGTACTATTGAGCAAATCCTAAATGCTTTACTCCAGCACATTTGCTTTGATTTCAATAGGAGTCTGTCAGATAAAGATTTGGTTAAAAGAGTAAGCGCCTCAGGATTTAGCTTTTTCATGTGGATTTCATTTTTAATGGAGTATGCATTGCTTTATGAGCTTCTATGTTTCCATGTTAATATGATTAAGAAGACACATTGAGCTATAGCAATCTTCCTCTGCAAATTATCTCCGTAAACAATTTTGCTGACACATTGGAAAAACTATAAAATTTTATTTATTTGACTTTTCACATATATAAAGTTATTGTTTGCTTTTTGTTTTCCCAGGACTATGAGGAATGGCAGAGGACCAAAGCCACTAGTCACATGGGAAATATTTTGAAGCACCAGCAAACTCAGAAAGAGTTATTTTACTTAGTCAGGAGGCCCTCTTATGTAACTTCTGTGAAAGAAAAAAATTGTGGTGTATGAAGATGACCTGGTGAGAAAATAGTAATTTGCCTTCTTAAAGCATTGCTAGGCTGGCTTACTTTGGATGTACCTTCAATTACCTGTAGAGAACACAACCTACCTACTTACATGGTTATTTCTATTATGTGTTTGTTTCTTCCTTCAGCACTAATTATGGTGCCTAAAATGTTTTGCAGATTAGTATTTTCCTTTTCTATTTTTGCAGAGGATGACCACTCTTTGTTTACAACTGAGACATTTGAGGCTTCCTGGTGATGATTCCATCACTGCTAAAGGATGTTAGGTAGCTTCCATTTTTTAAATTTAAATTTAAGAACAGGGCATCAAAATATATTATTTGACTTTATCTTATAAGCAACTTTTTATTGCAATGTATCAGCATTTCCTTGTTAATGCTTACAGCAAATTGTCTATAGTGAGGCTATACCACCGGTTGAAGATGGGCTTATGCTGACTTGTAATTTCCCTGAAGCTTATTAGAGCATCCTCCTCTCTGTTCCAGTTCACCATGTGAGACATAATGATATGCTACTGTTCATATTTACATCAGGTTGCAATAGGGGAGGAAATCTGTCCCTTCTGGAGTCCTTGTGTTCTGGTCCATAATGATTCAGATGAAATAAATTTGGCACAAATTTTTATCAATATCAGCCTTTCTATTTTGGCTTTTGAGCTGGCACTAAACTATTTCATCTGTTGACATCCTGTCACCTCCTGGCATAATCTAAAATAACACAATGTAATAATGGATTTGGACACAATAAAGTAATACTTTAAAATAAAATGGTTCTGCAGACTTGGAGGCTCACAGATGCTGATGAAAATGTGGAAAAACGCAGACCATCTTTGCAAAAATTGTGCAGCAACAATGTAAGAAAATGTTCCAGGGAGAATCTTAACCCCTCATGTATGACTGAATCCTATGACACATATGACTGATTGACTCATGTAAGTCATTTGCTCCTTTTTGAATAAGTTTCTACTGGAGAGCATAAAATGCATTAAACATGGATTTATTGTATCCAAGGGGTTGATGAGCAATGTGCAGCACACTATTGTAAATAAAAGTTTTAATCCACCTGAAAGTTTATTCTCTGTGGGAAGAATTATAACAAAAGATTCTTGCTTATATGATTAAATTTTGGAAATATATAGTACTGAACCTATTTCTCTCCAATTTGCATTATTCACTGTTATTTTCAAAACATAATAAGATAGAAACACAAAGGTCTATCCATTGGAAGAAGCATAAGATCAAGGCATTGAGAAGAGACAGAAGACACATAAATTAAAGACATAACTGAATGTCAGGTTTATGTATCTCTTTTCTTTTTTTCACCATAAATGTTATTTGTTTCAGCTATTCAACTGTACCTGTATTAGTCACACCTCTGTTACACTGAATGGCCAACTAGACAGATCTTAGCTTGGGAGCTGCACTGTTTAGCCCAAACTCAAGAGGCTTTTTAGAGTGTTTTGTTTAATGTAAAAATATCTAGTTATTTTTAATTTTGAGATGATACTTACATAATTGTAAGTCTCACATAAAAATGTAGAGACTTACATATTTGTAAGTCTTGCATATTTTTTTACAGAACTTACCTTTTAACCTAGATTAGAATCAGAAGAGTGTAAAAGCATTTTTTTAAAGTGAATATAGCTTATTTGAGGATGAGGTTAAATTCAAAAGTAGTCTTAAACCTGCACAATTTAAAAAATATAAGGTCATAGGCAAAAGTAAAAAAATTATGGCTGAGTATCTGGAAAACAGTATTTTCCAAACTTTCCATTTGACCTTTTTGTGAGTGCTAGACTGTCAGTGGGAGACTAAAGGAAAAAAGAAAGGCAAAAATATCCTATGCACAAGAATAAGACCATCACAGCAACATCCAGACTGGTCCTAACAGCTCTGTGGAGATCTTAAATAAGATGAATTCATTCGATTTCAGTGCTCATGTGAATTTTGTGTAATGCGTGTATGTATATACATACATACACACACACACCCACACACACACACCCACACACACACACACCCACACACACACCCCTATATATATATATGTGTGTGTATATATTCCAAGACCTGATTCATTCTGTCACTCCACTTTCACACTGGCTTAAACTTCATGGAACTGTCAAAGTTTGCAGTGCTACCCAAATACCACAGAAGCATGATAACCTTTACACATATTTGGCTAAAAGTTTTGGGAAAATGACATATAAATATAAAATCCTGGCAGAACACCATTTGCACTAGACTGTGGCAAAAATTTTTGCATTCTGAAACTGATATATCTAAGGAAATATTTGTCTGCATCTAATTATTTGGCTTCAGACAACAGGACGCAGACTTTATGGTTCCAATAATCATCCAGCAGGGCTGAGTCCCTCTTTTCTTGAGTAAGTCAGAAAAAAAACTCCCTAGCCACTAAAGTATTTGCATTTATTAATAAAGAGAATGATCATGAAATTCTAAATGATGCAGTTTCCAAAAAAGGCTGTTCAGAAATGATAATGTCATTAATCAGTCGAAGCAAAGTTTTCAGATGCAGCCTTCTTTCAACCTTTTTTTTTTATTGAACCATAGGTGATTGTGGCTGGATATATTTTAAAATAATTTGAGTGATACAAGTGGCAAGCGTGTTCCTTTTACATTCAAATATATGCTTCACAAGGTACAACTTTGTTCTTTCATCTCCTTTATGATACAGTCATATTTTATTGAAATTTTGTCAGTGTTTCTTTGTCACAGTTCCTGCCAAGCATACTCAAACAGCTGAGATGAGAGGTTGAAAGAAAAGTGACTGAACAGAATTTTAACAAGGGATAGACAAATATCAGATGGTTTGTTTCATATTGTGAAGCAAACTACCTGAATCCACCATCCCTTTGAACAGTTTATCCGAGCATTAATGGAGCCTTCCTTCTGATTCCACAGTGGTACTCAGACTTACAGAGCAGAAGGTGTCTCAAGCTGTGCTGAATAATTGTGAATAACAATAATATTTTCAAAATAATGAGTAATTAAGGTATGTATCTGACATTCTCTTCTCGTTTCTGAAAGCAGACAAGGACTGGGGTTTCTGTGCTTAGCTCTGAAAACAATGCCAGACCACATAATTCTGGTCTAGGCAAATCTAAACACTTGTGTTCACTGCAGTTCTTGCAGTGACAGTGAATTTTTAATCCTCTGCTAAACAGCAGGCAGTCATTCTTTTTCAAGAATAGAGGTGTAGAGAAGAAAAAGCCCAATATATTTAGAGGAGTGTGAAATATTTTTGCAACAGAACTCACATCATCAAAAAAATTGCTGGCATTGGGCTAGCCTCCCTGTTATAAAAAAGCAAACCCACAAAACTGAAGATATACCACTGCTTTACTGGCCTCAATTATTGGCTTTTTTTTGTTCAAAGAAACAATTTAGAGTAGAAATCAAAGCAAGGAGAAACAAAGTAATCACATGAAATCTGTAAGCATTAAAATTTTGAAACCTCTCTGGATGACATTGAACTCGCAGTACATGAAGTCTGTTCCAGAGGGTGTGATATTTTCAGCCAGTGAAAAAGTAATTTTTATTTTTCATTTTCAGTAATATGATAACCAGGAGAATGAGTGTATTTTTTTGTAAAGGATTTGCATGCTGCTAAGGAAGATCCTGTGTGGAAGCGAACTGGCTTCATATGACCTGATGTGAATTTTGTGCCCTGGATAAAGTTATAGTTTCATTGAAAAAATGCAGTATGAGTCAGGATTGTTGATGAGGCTTTTATCAATGCATAAATCCTACAGGCTTCAGAGTGCCATTAAAAGTCTGCTTCATAAGACATCTAGGTACTTCTGAAACTGTGTCTTATATTAGAACGTGCTTTGCAGGAGGCTATATTTAACATTATATGGATAACTTACCTTCTGGCATTTCCTAGCTCTCAAGTATTTCATTTCACAATTTTAATAACATTATTTTAATATAAGTGAGTTCTGGTTTTGTTTTCTTTGGTGTGTAAAAAAGACAAGGTAGTGTTTCACTCTGTTTTGCAAAACAGGTATGTTGAAATGACATTTGTTAAAAAAATAGGAGGGCCATGCAACAAATTTTCATATATCTGTGATCAGAGTATCTCCTTCCTGCTCACAAATGCCCTTTTGAAACTCCATCTTACATTTTGCCTTCATAGTACTTTGAAATAGATGCTATTTCAAAATTCCCTTCTAGAGGCATATCTCTTTTTTATCTTCTGCCCTACTGAAAGTCACAGGAAGATATCTGTCGAAGAATTTGTCGAGTAAGGGCATGAGAAACTCCATTCTAGATCAGTAAGAGAATTTCTAAAAACTAGAATGCCAAAAACTTTCTAGTTTTAGTTTGTTTTAGTTTCTAGTTTTAGTTCACTAACCAATACAGAGGAACATGGAATTTCTCTATCAAAAGGAAAGAAAAATTTCTTTGCTTCTCAACAGGGCGCAGATCATTTAATGTTCTCAAGGCATGATAAGAGTAAATATTTGGATTGATTTAATAATTATGTAGAAAATGTTTATTAATTGGAATTCTGGAATCCCTTTTGCATCAAGAATACTGTCATTTGCCAACTGTTTATGCATATGCAAATTCATTGAGAAAGAGCTATTGTTAAGGTAACTTGGTGTGTAAAAAAAACCAGCAGTGGGTAGAAAGTATTCTAGAATACCAAAACCCACAAAACCTCTCAGCATTCACTAAACAGTACTACTGTTTTGTGGGGAGGGTCGTTGTAAATATTTCTTATGAAATAGATGAGTATAAGCTGCATATATCCTGTTATTTTCATTGTAGTTTGTGTCTTGCTGTCTAATGACTGATGTACTAAAGACTATTGTGCTGTTACTGTCTTTTACCATGGATGCTTTTAAAATTTACAGTATCATCCACAGGAAATAAAATTCTGCTTCAGAGAAAAAAACCAAAATACACTGCTGTTGCTCTTCCAACCACATTTTATCTGTTCTGTCTAGGAGACAAAGAATTTTCTTAAGAATGAATTTATGAAGAGTAATTTAAAGAGGTAGACCCACAGTGCTTGGTTTTGTATATATGCATAGGAATTTTTTATTTCTTTAGATTTTGAAAATAAAATATGAATACAGTGATGCAATACCTAATGGACAAAAATGGAAATATTTTTTTCTTGAGAAATTAAAAAAGTGTATTTTACTAAAATCCTCAGAAATATATATGATGGTGGAAAGTAGTCTTTATGGTGTGTGTTATGTACCTACATGCCATACATGCTTGTCAATCTTTTCCTTTGAGCTTTTATTAGCTAATTACTATAAGAACTGAATAAATTTCATGTGTAGTCCATAATTATTAAGGAAGAACATGGAAGGTTTTGAATTCCATATACTTGTTATTACACAGTAATAACAAGTATATTTTGCATCTTCTTTTGTAAACAAAATTTTATTACAATTTCTTTTTTTACCCTGCTGCAGGCCTTTCTTTTAGCTTTCCCTCCCCTGGAGCATCTACAATTTCTATAGAAGACTGTTTAACTCAGTGTTGCTTTCACATTGTAATCAAAGATTAACCAGGGCAGTTGAAGCTGTTTTCAGCATGAGTTCTTTTATACATGATGTTATCTCATTGATAACAGTCTTGGAAGATAATTCTTGGTGGTCTCATTCAGTGGCAATGCCAATAGAACTAGAAAATTAATGTGGGGTAGAACTTTTCACAAATCCTTCATCCATTACAGAACAATTTTTCAAAATATAGAGCACTTTGTAAGTCAAACAAAGTAGAATTATGGTTTAGTGAACTGCAGTCCTGAGTGTGTTATGGTTTATTTTTCTGGTAAAAAAATAAACTATTACTTTGACTAATAACTCTCATGGAATGCAGGAAAGGATTACCATTAGTTATTCCTTGCCAAAAGAAATTGATATCATGATACTTTTAAAGCACACCAAAAGGACCTGAATTTACTGGTACTTAAATAGATTTTTAGGCCTGGCATATGTCATTACAGTAAATCTTTCAAACATTTAGAGTAGAGAAGAATCAGTTTCATCTTACTTCTGGAAAAAGTTGCTGCTAATCCTCCCTACACTCTGGGCTTGATCCAGGGAGAATCTGTAATTCTCATTCAGCCAAGTTAAGCAAGGACCACAAGAACTCAACACCTTTCTGGCTGAACTCCTTTAGACTGACTATCTGTATTTAAATATCAGTGTGCTGATACTACAACTGGAGAGCAAAGGAAAGAAACTTATCATTTAGCACACAAATCCTACTTTGTCCAGTCCCAAAATGCTCATCAAAATTTATCATTGTATGAAATCTCTGAAGAAGGCATTTTAGTATATTCTTGTGCTGGTGGGACCAGTGAAGAGCTTTTTCTTGCTGATGGATCAAGCCCTAGCCTGATCACATTTTTGGGAAGATGACTTTCATCTTGAGTGAATATCTTGAAAAAATATGAAGGCGAAATTTTCTTATGAAGAGTCTGGTTTATAATTACATCTCCAATAAAATGTTATTCTTTTACAGCTCCATTTATGCTGTTGAAACACAGGAAGCACTCAAGCACTATTGAAAACTGTTAAGGATACTTATTTAACTGCTTGAAAATGATTCAGAAATCATCAGTTATTTGGAATGTTTTGGTCACAGTTTAAGTGTCTGCACAATTGAATGATTGCAGGAAACTGCTTATGGATGCTGACACCAAAAGGCAGAGGTTCTCCAGTGATTCTTGTATTCAAGAACAGCAAGAGAGCATACGAAAAGACAGAGGTTTCATGCATGAAATATATAAATTGTATAAAGATCAAACTGATTAAAAAAATAAAATAGCAAAGCGTTAACACATTGCTACCACTTTTGCCATTATGTGTCTATATGCATATACAGAAATTTGCTTAATCCCAGGAGAATCTACCCTCATGTATGAACACAAGGAGTCAACACTACAGAGAAAACTATATCCCCCCTTTTGTGCCTACAGTATTTGTGCAATAATAATTACAAAATGACCACACAGATGTTGATGCAAATAGGAGGAAAATTCCTCAAGCTTTGATGACACTAGCCTTGGAGTTGCATGATTAGCAGATATGGCCCTGATCCAACAAAACCTTTTAAGCATGTGTTTAACTTCCACCCAGCAGGCTCTTCCTCTGAGGTACTATATGCACGGCTAAAGCTAAGACCTACTTAAGACCTGCACTATATTGAACCCCAAAGTTATTAAAAGGAGGGTGTGAAATTTCATTAGAATTACAGAAGACAAAGAAATACAAAGAATCATAATGACCCCAGCAGTTTTCAGCCATATGGACTGTACAGCTTGTATGGTCTGCTGTACAGTTACAGGAGCCAGGGTGTTTTTCAGAGTAGCTAAGCATGAAGTTTCAAATGGTACTAGTAAAGCATAAAAGCAAAGATGTAATTGTCAGTTGTGTACTGAAAGATTTGAAGCAACTATAGTAAATATTTGTTGTCTTAAATCTCAAGTTTTGTACACCAGATTTGTTACTATGCTATATTGATTGCCAAGGTTAAAACATGACTGAATATTTGCACAGGAAAAATGCTGTCTTCCTTTGTTAGAACTAAAACTATATACTGATTACTGTTGTTTGAAGAAACAATAGTACAGTGCTTTAAATTGTAACCTTCATAAATACTTTTACTTAAATAGGAGCCTCAAAATCCTAAGGCAAACAAAAGCATGATTATATGTACAGCAATAATGCCCTTATCACAATGGGATAACAAACACAATGGTTAGCAACATTTGAATAGTGTAACAAGAGTGTTTATAATAAGATGATTAGAGGCAAAATTCAATGGCCCTTTCCCAGACTGCTTCCTGAGCATACCAAACTGTTTGTCACTTAGGGACTTCAGAACAGTTTCTAGATAATTCTTCTAGTAAAGCTACTTTTGGATGGTAAGCTTTTCATAAGCTTTAACAAAGAACATCTTTCAAACTAGCAATGGTAGTAGGGTTTAACATGGCTGTAGGAAAAAAATATTAGAGACAAGGACAGGAAAAGGTCTCTTTGTTCAACTAGACTTTCTCATTCAACATCATAACTCTCTACGCTTGAGTTCCCAGCCCTTGCTTTTTGTAATAAGGTCCCACTTATTCATATTTATTACCCTTTATCACAATTTACACTTTAAAAGTTCATGGATTTGTCTATTTTTTTTAATATGAACTTACACAATTGTATATTTTTTTAAACTTTCTTATGTCAGCATCTTGCTAAATTTTACCACTGATTTACAAGTTGCAGGTGTCAAGTTTCTAAAAATAGGAACTGTTTTATAAAGGTAACTTGTTAATTGGTCTACACAGTAAGAGTACTGAAATGGCAAATATAAACACCCAGGGAGGAAATTATCTCTTCCACATATAGCTCAATTCTGATCTGAGAGACCCCAGTATTTAGACATGATAAAGATTTGACTGATTCATTATGATAAGTGTACTTATTTCATCCTAGTAGTAATGTGCTGGAAGAATTATAAGCAGTAGCAAACAAGTAAATTTACTGAAACTCTGTTGTTTGGATGCCTTTGCATGTAAGAAAAGCTTTTCACTTTTGCTGCAACATAAGATCTTCCCAGATTCCACTGCCATCCATCCATGTCAAAGGCAACCTCCCATTTGCACTTTCCACAAAAAACACTAAGTGTAGTAGCAAAGGCTGAATTTTCTGAATCTCCACTGCAGCAATTTCCATCATCCTGTTATTGTGACAATACAATGTGTTTTCTTTTAAAGCTCACATTCCCATATGAATTATTTTCTTCTGTGTGAACATGGGACCAGTCTTAAAATAATCCAAAGTGAGGGAAGATGTGTTCTCCTGAACATTGTAGAACTGTGTGACCAAAAGCTCTTGAAATATGAATTGAAATCTGAAGAAGGATGATGGCTGTCCTTCCTGTACTGACATAAGAAAGCAACAGCTGAAGCTGAAGCAACATTAACAATAATGTAAATTATTTCTGGATTTATTTTAATGGTACATTTGTTTTGGTTCTTTTTATTAAATGCATAGGTTATGGTACTAGATACGATATTTTAGGGTGCCATAGCTAAAATGATAAGCAAATACTTACCCATAATGACTGTATAAGTAACAGAAAATACATTTTAAAAAATCAAATAAGAGAAAAAAAGTTAGCTAGTAGAGTGCAGCAAGGGCTACAAACAAAATTTCCTTCATATTTTGCTGAAATATTTCACTTCTGTTCAATTCCAAGTAAATGCCTCCCAGACAACACAAAATTTATTTCCCATCAGTCAATAGGGATAAAAAAAAACCCAAAAAACAAAAAACACCAAACCATTAGAAATCAATCACAAACCACATTTTCAATTGCCTAAGGGCATTCAAATAAATTAAGGTTAAGAAAGAGTATTTACCCCATTTTGGAGACAGTTGCTACTCATACATATAGTAAAAATTAACAAATGGGTTTATTTATGAAATTAATTACATAAATACGCTATTGCGTATTCTACCAGAGAAAATCATTCCTTATTACAGATAGAGATGTACAGCTGAGAGGTAGCTTAGGTAGCTAGAGTTATGTGTTATAGAAACAACACAATAATTAAGGATTTTATTTCTGATTAAATATTTCTTCCTTGCATTTTCAGTATGGCATAATCTGATGTTGTTCCATCAATTCCATGTAGTTTTGTGGAACTATTTTAAACTCACAGCATATCTTATTATGCCACAGTCTTGTTCTGTGCTTTAAACCTATTTTAAAATTTAGAAATGCTTGTCTAATAACAGATAGTCACAACACAATCACGATTAGCAATCAGTACCACGCCAATGAACCACGCCAATGACAGAGACTGCTCTTGTACAGAAAAGGAAGAAGGGGTTAGAAATTACTAAAATTCATACTTTTTGTTTTCTATTCCTGTGTCTTTCTAAGTCCTTGCAGAGTAAACACAGATAAACAGAAGACCCAGACAAATTAGCAAGCCCGAACCACAAACCAAGACTTTTCTGCTTACATTTTGAAAATCATTTCCACCCAGCTATTTTTGGCTGAATGTGCTAGTTCTGGTTCAGTGAAACTGACATTAAATCCTACACTAATGAGTAGCAGGATTTTATTTTATTTTATTTTATTTTAATTTACTTTCCTTTGTATTTCTTGTAGAAATTCAATCATGAGATTTCAATAAAATATATTGCTCTTGAAAATTACATAAAATTAGTAGGAATTAAAGCAAATCAAGTGTATAAAATTATCATTTACACATACAAAGGAATAATTTCTCCCCAGTGCTTTAGGTTATCATCTTTAATTCACGTGTGTCATAAATTAAGTCAGACTCTGAAAAGTTACTGATAAGTAGGTTTTTGCCATCTTAGGTCTATACTTGTTTGTATTCATTTTTGCAACTCCTTCTCATGGCTTGAGTTTTAGTCCTCAAAACCTTACTCTCACAGGAACTCTATAAATTCAGATAAATTATTCCGTAGGATGAACTGAAGAGTAAGACTGGGTTGACAGCGTTGAGTAAGATGGAAAAAAGCTGTATTGCTGCCTTAATATCACATTGATATCATTAGCTGCTTGCATCAACAACCTTTTCCCTGCTTTTGGGGATATGGAGTTACTGCCTCAAAATATAAGCTTTTCATAGCTTCCAAAACTAGAATATTTTGACATGAACTCTGTCCTACATAGGCCCTCTGTTCTACAGATTTTTCTATTGTATATATAAACTATTTATGTGTAGCAATTTATATGTATGTTTATACATCACCAAAAGCAACAGAAGCCTGATCTGCAAGAGTAAGAGTCACTGAGTGTTATGCCAGTCATGAAAACTTTGCTTTGGCTGAGGTCACACTAACAGAAGGGATGTTGTGGATGGATCATACTTTGTGGAAGGATTTCCTCTTGGATATGTGAAAGAGTACCAGCAACTGCTTTTGATCTCTCAAAACATATCAGGATACTGCATGGCTGCTCCTACCTCATGTGCTCATGCCAAACTGGAGTCTTCTGGCACATTGGTCACACCTCATCTCAAGGACACATGGAGAAAGGCCAGAGGTTTTCTCAGTGCTCTGCCTACCTCACTCAGTGGGTGAAACTGGTAAAGGATAAGCTGCCCCAGAATTTTATGCTTTAATAGGAGGTTGAATAGGCTGGAAAGGAAAGCATTTAGAAAGTATGAGTTCAATAACAACCTTACTCAGTACTCACACTCACACTCATTTGTGGTGTGGAATGAAAACAATCTGAGACAAGAAAACTCCCACCAAGTTGTGTGGTGACATCACATTATTTGAACTTGTATCCTGCCCCAGAAGAGATACCACAATATTTTTACAATTCTGTGAAACGAACCCTGTGAACTACAAAATTTAATGCAAAACATTTCAACTGGCTGTGCTTCTGAGGTGCATTTTTAGTGAGGAGCAATTTGGAATGTCAGTTTCTGCTAATACACAGCATATAGTTTAAATTTGCCTGAATTTGAAATTAAAGATTGACTACTTGCGTCTCATTGTGTATGTGCTGACATGCCAAAGTTAGGGCTTTACATTTCCTAGAAAGAAAGTATTTTTTCTATAGATTTTTTTTCTTTTGAATACTCAAGGCATAGCTTAGTTATGCTGACCTTTTTGGAGTGTCTCTCTTGTCCCTGTAGCAAGTTTAAAAAATAATTGTTGAGAACATTTTTTTCACAGACTACATGGTGATCAGATTGAAGTGGGAATTTAATGCACCCTCTTTATGCAGGCATAAATGAAGATTTTTTTCACAAATATCAATGTTCATTTTTGTAATTATTGAAAGTGGGTTAACAGTCAGTCTTGAAGCAATTTCAACTCATAGTTCAGTAAGGTACTGAAGGATATTTAGATATTATGATTTCATAGTTAATTTTCCAAATGAAAAAGCCTAATATAATGATAAATATATTTTTTCTGAAAACTGGACCATTAGAAAATGGAGGTTTTTAGTAACCAGTAAGCATCATAGATTACCTATTAGTTAGATGGCAACAGGGTTATACTGTCTCCTTTGTCTATGCTTGTCTTACCAAGAGAATTAAATTCAAGCTTTGCCTCATAATTTCAACTCAGACCTCCCCTCTAGGCATCAATCCCTGGTCAGCTTTATCAACAATATCAAAACTCTGACAGTTTGAAGCTTGCATCTAAAAAACACACAGCAAGTGGAGGTTTTTTTAAACCATTGACTTTCAAAACAGCTCTGTCTCTTGCATACAATCTTGATAAAGGAACTTTCCAATGAGGAATTTGCTAGCTGGATGTTTGATAGCAAGGTTGTCTTTTTGAGGGAAAATTATGGTCGTCTTCAGTTTGTATCAGAATTCTATCATCTGAAACAAAATATGTAAGTGAATACTGAAAGTTTATTCTTTAGGAATAGTGCAGTGCTCAAGCAGATCTCTGATGTGCTCCAAATATGTCATTCAAGACTGAGTTCACTTGTGGGCTCAAAAAGTAAACACAGTTGTCTGTGGAAATTAAAAGCTGCCACTGGCTGATTTAGTCTGCTGATGTAATTGCTTTTCATCATCCTGCTAAACCACCTACATCCTTTAATATTATCTCTAGTGGACAGAATTTATTTAGCAGTTAGTAGGTAAAATGAAAGACACAACCTATTGCCATGAAATGAGTATTTATAGTGATTGTAACTGATCTGGAGTTTGTTAGACCCATGGTAAAGCCATGGTACAGTTCTTGAACTGACAGTTTCCCCCCACATTTGAAAAGAATTTGTACGTGTATCAATGTTGGCTTCCTGAAAATTTCTGACTGCCAGTGAACTGATTCAAGCAATGAAAAGTCAAATCATCATGCCTTCTTTCAACCACTCATTGCTCTCTTACAGACCACAAGAAAACCAAAGTTGTCAAATGAAGAATATTTGCCTGGTGATTTACAACTTTACTGGATCCCTTTTTTCCTGTATGGAAATTTTCATAAGTGGTTTGGCAAACGCCTTTAAAATAACTGTGGTATTTGGCAGAAAAAAGGCTGCAGAGCTTGGGCCTGCTGTTTCCATTTTAGTTCAACTTTGAGACTCCTTTCAGTGATATGAACCAAGTACAGAATTCATAGTCCAAAGACATAAGTTATTAGAAACAAGTTGAGTAAAAAGGAGACATGTGGCTCAACCCACAGAAATTCATTAGACAATGGTTTTCGAATGCCTGTTCCAAACAATTTGTCAAATTGTTATAGTGCAGCCTGATACTGACTGCGTACATATATAAATTTACATATCAGTAGCTATAAAAGTGTTTCTATTTATCACACAATACTGCTCATTTGAGATAGTGGAGCATGTGAACACACATGTTAGTAATTTATTCCCACAAAAATCATTCAGTTGTTCACATTGCAGAGGTCTGTGTATTATTAGGATGAATCCAAATATACACACTTACTTTATCACTTTTTGAAAGGGCAGACAAAGGTCATAAGTGACAACTTCCTTAGTTTTGTTTTCCTTTAATTTCAACATGTGCCACCAGAAAACATCCTGAAACTCAATGTTTTCATATGAAAGGCTACTTTCACTACTATTTCTGACTGGTTAATACTTAAAATTGCCTGTAAGATGTGAAGTGACAATTTGTCATAGAGATGCACGTTGCCCATATAGGACTGACTTCCAAAACACCCAGGATGGACTCCAGTGAGAATATTTATGCACCAGTGTCTCCCGAACTAGACAGTGGTGGCACCATGATCTGTTGGCTCCAGAGAATTCTCCATGCTCTAACACAATGTTTCAGAAGGTGTATAGGTGAGTACCATGAGTAAGAAATGAGTCAGGGGAAGCACTGAACCTAGAAACAGCATGAATGGACTCATAATTGATAAATATCTCTGAAAATAACCA
Organism: Setophaga petechia; assembly: GCA_024362935.1. NCBI lineage: Eukaryota > Metazoa > Chordata > Aves > Passeriformes > Parulidae > Setophaga > Setophaga petechia. Next base: position 28,677,376 of record JANCRA010000008.1, read on the forward strand.
CCAGCTTCCAGGATCCTTGGGGGATTTCTCTGAGACACAGGGCATGTCAGGCTGCGTGTTTCATTCACAAGAGCTAGTTCCATGCCTAGAAGTATGGACTCATGCTAGCAAATACAATAAACAGCAGAAAAGTTCATCTTCAGAAGTAATTCATTGCATGTGTCTACATCAGGTCCTCTGAAAATAGTAAATGCTACCTGCACTGGGATGCATGGAAATATCTCTATTACAGGTATTATACAGGATGCATGGAAAGCTTCATTTCAGAATAGTAATTCCTAATGTTTGGTAGGTAGTGATCCTTAGCTGCACTTTTCGGTTTTGCATGGTTAATATCTTGATTTCTATGTGAAAGCCATGTCTTGGCATATCCTATGGAGACAGTTTGAAAGCAAACAGAGCTGAAGAAAAACGGACATTTTTTTAAGGAGGGAAATGATGCAAAAGCAATTTAAACTTGGAGTTCAGCATTGCAAAATGACAAAAAGCAAAGCTCTTTACTCAAGGAAACAAACAAAAAAAATCTTACAGCTTGTCCCTGACAGAAGGTGACAGAGGCACCATGGTATGAATCATTAGGGCATCATATTCAGGCAAACTGTCAGCAATGGTAGAGGTCCTGCAACCTTTCTTAGTGAGAGGTTGAAGAAAAGAATTTTGTACCATTTCCCATTGTGCTGAACAAGAATTTGCCTGGAAGCCTTGCTTGACAGATTGGCCCCTATTCCCACTATGATTTGTGCTACTGTGAAACAAGAGTGTCTAATGCATGGGCTGTAATGCAGTGACAGGCTAGCTTCAGTTCTTCTGAAAAATGATACAGAGATGAAAGGACAGGCTCTGCTCCACCTTTCATGTTTTCATATTTGCATTTGGAGTGTACACAGGCGGGACCCCAGACAGAACTGACAGACAATTAAAAGGCCACTCAATACTAGCAAGTATATCTGTGTGACACATGACCTCTGCAAGCACACGGTATCAGAGGGCATAAAACAACGTCCTGCTATCAACCTGAAGTCAAAGGAGAATTATATTAAGCCCTGCCAGGAGGTTAACTTCTCTGCAGCAGGAGCTTTGTTCTGACTGTGTCTTTCTTATCAAAACTTTGGGATTCCTTTTTCCTGAGGGAACTTAATCTTTCAGATTTGGGTCAGGAGGTACAATAAGCAATAAAAAGAAGTAAACAACATGAAATTCTAAGGGGCAAGTAGGACATATTTTTTAGAATTTAGTTAAAGGAAGTACAGTCTTATGTGAACTCTAAGAATCCAAGCATGAAAGATGCAATTCGTCCATTGAAAAAGGTACTTAGAAAAGTAGTAAAACGAAAGATCCTTATAGATTTGTATACCTAGTAATTGGGGAAAAAAAAGAATAAGCAACGATATGTGTATTTTAAGTATGCTATACTGTGTAGGGATTTGATGTAGAGAAACAGATTTTAGAAGTGTTCTCATTTTTACCTGCTCATCTTGTGCATTCTAGTGGAAACCCTACAGTATGCATTTTTATTGTTGTATGTGAAAAATTTGAGATTTTAAAAGATCATTGTTACATAAAAATGATGTTTCTTTTGGCAAAATGAGAGTTTTTGAAACAGTGAAATTATACAGTTCATTTCCCCCAGATGTTGAATATATTATATTTTCCCTTTTTCCCCCCCATTTTTGAGAATTGGGCTACATAATATGCAGGAATATTGACAAATTCTGTGTGGCACTTTATTTTTGGCTTGCTAGCACATTTATGTTACATAATGGGTGTTGCCCAATAATGTTTGCAGTGTTCTATGCCAAATGCATTCTGAAATATTTGCAGCATCATAGAACAGATGGAAATTAAAGTAATGTTTAAGCTCAAATCTGTTCCCTTTGATAGTCTGTTGCAAGGATGGTTTTAAGCAAACTTCCAAAACAAGCTTTCTAGGTATTTAAAATGTGTAAATATGAATATAGAAAATGTAGTGGAGAGTGATTAAACACATGGTAAATATTCTGGGTTTGATTTGACTTGAACTGAACTAGGAGATAAAATGCTTAAAACGTTGTCAATGTTTTGTGTTAAAGAGAAAAAAAACATCTTGTGTATCTGTGTCCATTGAATTTAATTTGAGAGAGTTTTTTCTTCTTGAACATGTAATCCAAGCAGAAAACAGGATGCTTGAATAATTGGCCTGGTTCTGATGTTAGATGGGTTCCATAATTCCCAATTTGGATGCTGCAGGGCTACATCATTCAATTTATATGAGGATGTGTTGCTACAAAACTGTGAAGAGAAAATTTTCCAGAGTTTCAGTTTATTTTGTTAATTTTTGTGGAATCTTTTGTTGTTCTTATTGTTCATTCATTTTATGGTTTCATTTGAATCTATGAAAAGCTTTTTTAAAAAAACAAATAGGAAGGGAAAAATCCCCGAAGAAATTGATTGGTATTTTTATATCCAAATATGAGAGCATAACAATGGAAAAAAATACTTGTTTTACAAATGCAGTAGTTTTCAATTTTTGAAAGCAGTTAAATTAATTAATGCTGAATGACAATTATTTCACACCTGCCAAAGATAATTTGCCACATTTGCCCTCTCATCCTCTTCTGAGCATCTCCCATTTCCATACTTGGTGCAGGTGGACAATGTAAGTTAAACTGGGAAAGAAGCAAGAGTGAGAAGAAATGAAATGGAGCAAAAACTATGAAATGTAAGCAACTCTTAGGGGAGGGTTGGACCTCCAAATGGGACCAGTAGACAGGCTTGAACCTGCTAATTTGTGTATCCCTGCCTTGGCAGGTTTGTCCCTTTCTTTCACCTGGGATTGAGCATGTCATCTTCTGTGTCTTTTCTGAATTGGTGCTTATGGAAATCTGCTCTAAATTAGCTGGAAAGTATCTGGATTCAATGCTAAAACTGGGTAGGGTTGTTTACAATTCCTAGTTTTTGTTGACAGTTATGTTGTGTTAATCATCATTCAGTAAAAATGTGACCTTTCCAGCACAAAATGGTGAGCCATGGGAGGCGGCATCCAGAGACTCCCTGTAAAAGAAATGTTAACAAAGGAGCAAGCAGCACTTCAGAGCATTTCTGGCATTTTTTAAAAAGTGTTGGGGTCTTTAAAAATCAATTTTACTAATCTAATTGTGATAATTCATGTTACATTCTGTGTCTTCAATCTGCTTTAATTTCAGAAAATAATGGAAGTTAGGGTGTTGTCTTGGAAGAATGATAGAAAAGGCAACTATTAATGTTATTTTAAGATTTGAAGATTAGAAAGGGAAAGCAGGAACAAGCTTTAATATCCAAAAACTAACCTATTCTAAACAAAGAGAAAACATAATGAGGAGACCTATTGATTAGAAAAAGCAGGGAGTGCTTCTTCCAACAGCCTTACCTCTGTGAATGTAGGCTTCATGAAGCTTATCTCTACACTGGGATGAAATCATCACCTGGATGCTAAAAATGAATAGACATTATTTTTTAGTTCAACATTCACCTAAGTACCATTTCACCATTTGTAGTGATATGTCTTAAGTTTGACCATGTAGACACAGTTTTCCTAATTTGCTCTGAATGCTTCAATTTGAATGACAGAGGTATGCTCATTATAGTGGTAGTAACTTAAGAGAGGAAACTCTGCAGTGAGGAGCCCTTTATACAGAAGCCCTTTTGTTATCTTCTTTATTAAAGAAGATAACAAAAAAAGAATTCATAGTATTGTTAGCTTACTTGCTCTACTGAGGAATGTAAGATGGTTGCTCAAAATAGTGGCCCTTTCTTAGCCTAGATTATTTCAAAATTTATCTGAGAGGAAATCCATGGGGGATCATTAAGAGAGGTGAGCAAAACTAGGAGAAACATTAAGGCACTTGAAAGCTTCTATGGGAATTTTTACTTGGTGAAATTACTTACATACATCTACCTGGAAATTCCTTGGGGAATGATATCAACTTTTTTCCTCTTTTTCCCTTCAACTGAAATCAAGATCAATTCACAAAGCCTTCTGGTACTTGACACAACAAACAAATGTGTTGACATGATTAGCAGTGTTTAGAACATCAGTTCTCAGAAGTAAGAGAGACTACAGGCTGTAGCATTAGTCTGTCGAGCCATCAAGTCAGAGTCTTTTTCTTACCTTTCTGAGACAGAGAGACTCTTAAATTGAATAATTGTCATTTTCCAGCTTTCAGTGAGGCCAGAAATCACTAAAGATCTCATTTAAACTTTCTGTTCTAGTTCTCAAGCAAATTTACGACAGAGGTCAGTCCTTTAGCAAGATTTCTTGAGGGAATTCTTCATCAAAACAGATGGGGTTTTTTCTCCATTGTAGTTTAAACTATCTTCCATCAATTTTTCTTCTCATTTCACTCATCTTATTATGACCTTCATAGGGTAAAAGAACAGCACAACCATGCCTTTTCTCTGAGTATTGTGCTTCTCAGTATATTATGTAGTTAATATTGATTATAAATCACAGTGAGCTCAATGAATGCCTTCCTACTCCTGTAGTGCTCCATGATGGGCAGTCTTTTGCTTTTATCCATGCTTGGAAGGACTGCTATTTTTATATTTCTTCTACAGAAAGACTGTAAGTTCATTGCATTTTACATATAGAACAAACCCAGAAATAGCCTAGACAATCTATCAAAACACAAGATTATGAAAAGTTATTTTCTTCTGACTAAAATGAGATCAATAAATGCACATTAACCTAATTATCCTAACGATTGAGTTTAGCAAGTTAATAGGACTTGACATCTGTAATGAAAAACAGAGATAGTGATACATGAGGGAGAGCAAAAGAGTATATTGGAAGAACCTTCTGTGTTTTAAATAACTTTCCTTGTAAGTTGAGAGCTTATGGACTGGAACATCTGGAGGGTTTGGAGGCTGACAGTCAGTTTGAGAAAAGCATGGCTGTGGCAAAGGCAGGTATATTGTCAGCCCTCCTCTCTTGCCAAGAACTTGAAAAAAAGCATCTCTCAGCATGAAAGAATTAAGGATATTTGCCATATTTTAGTTGGGTTTTTGAATGTTGTCAGAAATTACCAGATAAAGTGTGCAGTTCCACCCAGAAACAGTGATTATGAAACACTAACCACTACTTAAATGAAAATCTAAATTCTTCCTCATTTGTCTCAGCTGGACTGAGATAAAGCTGAATCACAGTTTCTGCATACAAAGGTTTGATTTAACAAGATCCTCTTCTGGTGCTATACCTGTTCTAGTTTTCATTCATTTTCTGCACTGAGATCCAACTTCCTCCCCCACCATTATTTTGTCTTTGTGCAGCATAAGACTATGACTGTGTGACTATGTGCAGCACAAAGTTTTCTCCTTCCCACTTCATATTTTAACTTAAAAAAGCACTGTGCAGATGCATATAAAGACAAAATTATAATATATGTGACACAATCACAGTAGTGTGTTTTTGTTTTTTAAGTAAAAAAAAATTCAAATGGGTTCTTGAGGGTCAATGTTTTATATTTTCTTAAGAAAAAAAGAAAGGTGTGAAAGTGATTCAGCTCAGGCTTCCACAGTGCAAGATTTGAATAACACTGTAAGCTGTTAAAACTTTCCCTCCATCACTTCTTCTGCCTGGTCGGAGGCAGTGTTTCTTCTCACGGTACCATAAGCTCTTTTCATCAGCAGCATTAGGAATGAAGCTGCACATAATTTTCATCTGAGGATCTGAAAGAACTTTGCCAGGACTAGTTAATTAATTGCCACAGCAGCCATGAGAGTTCATAAGATATTACAAATTTGTTTGACAGAGGAAGATCGGAGCTGGCTATTGGTGCTCTTAGAGCACCTCGGGCAGTAGCAAGTTTACACCAGCTTAGAACTGAAAGACTCCATTGAACAAGAATTTGCATTGACACTGTTAGATACAGGAAAGATTCAGCAAAACCACAGGCAAAAGTGATGTAGATAGTGAGTTGGGTTGGGTGGGAAGATGCTGTCAGAGAGGACTGCAGGGCTATATACCTTGCATGGTTGAGAAAAGGATGGAAAGGCTTTTTGCAGGGTAATGTGGCTTTGTTGTCAACAACTGTGTTGAGAAAAGAGAGAGAAGAGCAAAGGGCCCAGGCTGACTGTCAGAAAAAGGAGAAAAGACATGCTTGGAAATCTTCTTCTGTTTAGATTCTACATCACACGGTGCTATATTTTACCATTTAAAGCACCATTTATTTCTTTTTGGGCTTTCCCTTAACTTATGTCATTGTAAAAGCATATCCAGAACACCCTAACAGGATATACCTTCTATTTGTCTCTCTCTAAAAGTTCATGAAGTCAAAAGTTTAGAGTTATCAACCAAAAATATCAATTAAAGGCAAAAGAGTGGCACACTTCCCTGAGGAGTGCCTACTTCTTCTCTATTCGCCTTATTAATGTAATGGAAACATAAATATAAAAATGAATGTGATGTCTTTGTTTGCATCTCATGTGAGCCACACAAGCACAGTAAATGCAACAGTATAAGGAAACAGAGTAATCTACTTCAATGGGACCAGTGAAATGTTTTTAGTGTCATTTGGATTTTATTATCTTTTCATTTATTATGTATGTGTAGATTACCTGAAAATTTTCACATTACTGATTTTCAAATTATTAAATACTACCTGAAAGAAAAAAAATTAATTCCTATAATAATAAAGATTTTTTCCTTCTATCTTTCTTTATTCCTACTAGAATAAATTGCATTCTTTAATTCTATTATATTCCAAGCCCTTCCTGTAATGTACTACTTTCTGCCACATTGAAAAATATGTTCTTGTAAAGAATACTTTGTGAAATTATTAGGTTACAAACTTAAATTTATATGAGAAAAAAATTCTTTAAGAACAATTTCTCAAAACTGACTAGCTTAGATATATCACATTAGTGCACATTACATGGCAATAAAGTGGAACTGAATATTATATACATAACAGCCTATGGTTTTTCTAATGACTACTACTGTGGAGTCAACTTTATATAATGTATTTTAGATAAAGTAACAGACAAAATAAATGAAAAAATATAGACTGAAAGTTTATATTTTTTCTCCCTTTCATTATCATTTATCAGTAATTTTGGATATAAGGAAGCATTGCATGCCAATTTTGTTTGCAATCCATGTAATTTTTAATGAAAATATATATGGTACACTGTCTTAATATCTCATATATATATTTAACGCTAAGTAGTTCTTCTGTAAGTTTGATAAAGTATGTACTCATTGACTTGACCAAAATTGACTTGTCAGTTTATCCACTTTTGACTTGACCAAAACTGACTTCTCTGTTTATTCATTTTTCAGTTGTGGTAGATGAAACAATATCTACTTTCTTTACAAGGAACAAGGAGAATTTTTCCTTTAGTAACAAGCAAGAGATAAAGACAAAGTTCATATTATTTGTCTTTGTTCAGCAATTGTTGCATTTTTCAAATTAATTTGTATGTAGTGCCACAAAATGTGTTGTTCTTTTTTTCCTAATTAAAACACAGCAAGTTAGGACTATGTCTACCAAATTTAGATGTTGACAATGTGTCAGTTTGTAAATAAACATTCTCGGGAGCAAGGGAGGTGAAGCATTCAATTAGTGGACTGGCTCCTCAGCTGTTACAAGGAAGAATAAATTTTTATTACTTCATATTCTCTCAAGGTCTGGCATAGTCATCTGAGTAGAAAAGGAGGAATACTTAAAATTCATGTTGGTATTCATGATAAATTCAATTTTGAAAGGTCAGATCTTCATCATTTATGATGGTTCAGTGAGTCAGCAATATTGTGCGCGAGGAGTGATTTGGCAGAACTGATGGTATCAGAGTGGAGCTAGAAGTGGAGAATTGCCTCCTGAAAAATTCACAGGTGAAACATTGGACTCAGTCATTCTGGTCAGTAGAAGGCAGATCACTGTATTGGGCATAACTGGCAAGGTCTGGGCAGGTAACAGGGGTGGTTTTGGTGCCAGTCACAGATGGCTGCAGGGGGCTCAGCGGTGGATGGAAACAACCTGTCAGGTGCCAAAACCTTAACCTGTGTCAGGATCATGAGGCTCCTCTGCATAGACATATCTGAAAGTAGTGGCTGTTGCACACAGGAGGCCCAGGAAGAGATGCATGAGGAGACAAAAGGTAAAATGAGAGGAGGCAGGAGACACGGTATGTGAGGACACAGAAAAGGAGGTGGGAACAGAAGGACGCACAACAAGGACTGGTTGAAGAGAAATGTGAAGAGATGCACATAGAGAAACAAAATGGAAAAGTCATTGTGGGGAACAATCCTGGAGATGCACTCTTAGGACACACTCTTAGGAGCTCTGTGAGAGAGTAGGGCCCTCTAAGGAGATATGGAGGACCCATGCTGGGTCTGGGAAATCCCTGAGGGGACTGCAACCTATGGAGGAGAGCCCAAGATGAGACTTCCTTGCCTGCAGTAATCTCCCAGCAGATGAAGGACATAAGGGAAATATGAACATTTTCTCCCCATAGTAAAATATGAACTGAACTAATTTATTCAGAAGTATAAGGATTTGGGAGTATATTAAATAGTCTTTAAATACCTGCTTTTGTGAAAGATGAGCTTAAGGTGTGTTGTGTGATATGTTCCAGTCTTCCAAGATTAGAAATAAGCAATAATAAGAAATAATTCTAGTAAGATTAGAAATAAGCAGTCTTCATTGTAGCAACATAAAGCATCTCTTTTCCTTTTCTGTGGAAATGCCTAATATTGACAGTAAATATTACCCGTTCTGTGGTAAAATTCATTCTCTGAGTGGAAAACTCATGTGTTTGGGTTTTTTAAAAGAAAAAAAAACCATTATTTGGCTGATGGATTGTTTTTAGAATATTGAGTGGTTGGCACCATTGCAAGAAATCCCTGGGAGTATACTTCAGGTAAAGACTTTGGGTTTGATGAAGTTTTGCTGATTGCTGAAATTTATTTTTCCTTTGTTTTGAAATGGTGAATGCTTCCTTGCTCTTCAGCGTGCCAATATATTATTGTTCCAATAATAAAAAAGTGAGTCCTCTGGGGTTGGAAATATTTTAAAATATACAATAGCATACCTGTGTTTTTCTAAAGAGAGGGCATTGAAAAAAAAATTGAAAAAAAAAGTTGAAAGTTGGTAAAGAAGTGGAAGAACTTATGGATTTGTTTGACAAATCAAATTTTCACTTTACAAATATGCTTTCTCATTACATTAGTTTTTTAAATTTTTTTTCTATCTTGAGCAAACAAAGAAAAAATTTTTAGTGTTTTACTATAATGATCAGATTTTTGATAGCTGAGTCAAGATGTAGAATTGCATTTACTATAGACACACTCTGTTGTTTTTTCTTCCTTAAGGAACTTGACTATCTAGTGTTTCTATCTCAAAATTAAACCAAAGGGAAAGGAAAAGACAGTTATGGAACAGGTGTTCTACTGTTATACAGATGCTATGATTACGAATAATTTCTAGATGCTCATTTTCTGAAGGCCTACTTTGCATTTTGAGCATTATAGAGATCTAATCTCAGTCTCTGTCAACATTCACATCCCAGGAACCAATCCTTTGAATGAAATTTATGTTCAACTTCTTTCCTAAGCAGATACTGGTATGATCTCTTAACAGATTCTTGTCAACATTGTGTGTGTAGAACTGAACAAAAATTTATAAAATAAGGATTACCATATATAAAAATGCGCATATATATATATATATATGTATATATGTATATATGTTATATATATGAGAAATATAGCTGAACAGAGTTGACTGTAAGGTTTCTATGGTGTAAAGAAGGGTACAGAACATCTGTCACTTATGAAGTGGTGTTCAGTTTTGGACCCTTCACTACAGGAAGGACGTTGAGGTGCTGGACTATGCCCAAAGAAGGGCAAAGAAGCTGGTGCATCTGGATGAGCACAGTGTTAAGCCTGGACTAAAGAAGGCTGAGGGGGACTGTATCTCTCTCTGCAACTACCTGAAGGGAGACTGTAGTGAGGTGAGTATCAGTCTCTTATCCCAGGTAACAAGCATTAGGGTAAGGGAAAATGGCCTCACTTTGCCTCAGAAAGGTTTGGAATTGCTATTAGGAAAGACTTCTTCATCAAAGGAGTGTCAACCACTGGAAGAGGCTGCCCAGGGAAGCAGCTGAGTCACCATCCCTGGAGGTATTTAGAAGGTGTGTGGATAGGGCAGAGAGGGACATGAGCTGGTCTTGAGCTTGAAATTGCTGGGTTAATAGCTGGACTCAAATGATTCTATGTGTGAGTGTAAATTTATTTGTGGGTTGTTTAACTCAAAAAAGAGAAACAATAAATAAGAATGAAGCCCATAATTTTTATTAAAATTTCTTATGCTTGATATCAAAGAAAAAAATACAGTCAAATAAAGATTTAAGTAATGATTTTTTTTTTCTGAAGAGACAAAGCTGCTTATTAATCTATTCACTCCATCAGTAACCATTAAATTTTCAGGATTTTTCATGCCCTAAGTTTCTATTCTTTTCTGACTTGCTTTTATTTGATTTGTTTTCCTCCCTATTATGTGACAGATTTGTGACATCAAACACAAGGCCCCTTTAACATTACAAAACATAGTTTTCTATGTGTGCTGGAGAGTTAGTGCTGGACAGAACACAGACTTTATTCCTATGGTTGGTGAAAGAACCTGGGAAAATGAGAGTTTTACTGTAAAACTTCATGGGAACAGATTGATGACAATCCTTATGCCTTTTAACTTCTCTTAGGACTAATTAAAAAATGCTAGGATTCAGTCTTCAGAAGTACCAAATATGTGCAGCTTCATTAGTCTTTCAGTAATAAGGAAATATTGTGCAAAACAACTTTAAAAATAAATAGATCTGATGCATGTTTGAGCTTTCTTCAGGAAACTGCTGATTAATTATGATACAGATTGTTTATTAATTTTGCTTCTCTAGAGGAGTCAGATCTTGGGAAATGTGGTGCACAGAACGTATGAAAGTTTTAATCTTTCTCTCTCAGAGTTCCTCAGAGAAAATGGTTTCTATTTGCAGCTGCCATTTATACACAGGATTTGCAAACAAAGCCAAAACAAAGCACTACATGGTTTCAAACTATTATACTACAAGTCTGGCAGCAACCACATACATAGTAAAGCTCTTCAGAATATTTATTAAGTTTTGCTAAAAATATTATTAGAGGGATTTGGTACTAAAAGTTGTCGGTAGACCTCCTTGAAGAATGTGGTTTACAAGGGCAATGGAATTCTGACCCTAATCTGTGGGCTGTAGACAGTGGCATTAAAGCACTGCTTAGTTCTCTCAAAGGGACAGTGTGAAAGTAGAATCACTGTATAATATTTTCAAAACACTTTGAGAAACTCACATAAAAAGAACATAGCTGTTAAAAGTTTGGTGTGGTTTTTTTTTTTTTTTTTCCAGAAGGGAATGTTTGTGATTTTGGCTGTAGTGTCCACATCTATTACAATCTTGTATGTTTCTAGAACTCAATTAGATCCCAGTATGTATTTCCTGAGAAAATCTTTTAAATTAATAAGAAAACTAAAATAAACTTGATTACCTATATATAAAACAGGCCTTTCTGTCATTGGTGATGATACTGTACTGTAGCTGTAGTGTCTTCAGTACAAATGAAATAAAAAACCTGGAGTACAGGTTGTCAAGAAATCTTTAGAAACAAATTAAGTGAAGTTTGTCATACTAAAGGGGCCCTAACCTACAGTGAGAGCTAATAACTTTATTTCAAAGACAAAGTTACAGCTCAGTGTAGGGCCTCTGCAGACCATCTAGCTCTTGTTGAAATAACCTACTTATAAAATGCCAAGATTTGTTTTGTTTCTCTTTTTAGTTTTGTTTCACTAATATTTTATTTTAGTTAAAATTTTCCTTGGCTAACATGACAATGTGTGTGTGTATGTGTGTGTTTAATTTCTCCAGCACTGTAGATATAAACTTTCTCCTTGCTAATATCACAAAACGTAACAAGGAGTTAAGTTGGAGTCGCAAAGTCTGCAGTTCGTAACTTGACATCCTGTCTTTGCAGAGTCCACTCTGCAGCTGACACAAAGCTCTATTTAATGTGCTGCCAATCACTTCTAGTCAAGTACAGTACCGTAAATCCTCGAGTACTCTTTCAAAATGATTTTGTTTATATCCTTTTCCATTTAATCTGTTTTTCTCTCACCATACAGTGACGTGTAAATCCAAGCAGAATTGCCAGTATTGGCTCCAGGAAGAAAGGTTATCCTTTAAATTGCTTTCATGTTCTCTGATAGACTTCTAGGAAGCAACCAGCTTGCTAAGGTATGAGAGAGAGGCTATGAAGTCTCTATGTAAGCTTCAAATACTCAGAGATATACTATTAAATATATATTACCAGTACAGATTTGAAGGACAAAAGTTCACAGGTAGTTATAGAAGAGTCTATCTACTGATGCTAATAGCGTCAGTAATTCAATTGTACTTGATTATTCATCTTACACCTGAGGTAAACATTTTCTTAGGCCTCCTCAGTTGTCCTTACTTGGTCAGCTTTGCACCCTCATGGGCTGCTCACTTGATTCAGTCTTGATCCATATCAGCTTTCCTGGTTTTCCTTCTACCATTTTGTGACCCACTGATACCACCTTTGATATTATTCTTTTCTCAGCCTCTCCTGTTTAACTCTTCTGTGCCTTCTTACATCCTCTCAAATTCCTTCCCTCTGCTTTCTCTTCCTCTTTTCTTCTTTTTTTTTCCCCAGTGATATCAAGAAGTCTTTTCTGAAATTCATTCTGCTTCTGCTTTCTACAGGTCTGTCCCAGCATCACCAGCTGCAGTAGCTACATGTGAGGTTTCCGCTCTCAGCAAGAAGCAAATGTCTGCACTTATCACAATTATGCTGACTTCCTCCACTTTGTAATTGACCTTCTGCTCCTCAGATCTCTATTCATCCTGGCTGAACAAATCTTATCCAGGTTAACATAGACAAACTGAGCTGCCATGATGCCATTCTTCAAACCCTTTTTTATTCTTTCTGCTTCTCTTTTTTCTCACAGTATCCTGTCTTATCTCCTTTCTCTCACCCTCTGGTTCCAATACATCCACTTTAATCTCCTCCCTCTTTCCTGATGGCCTTTTACAGTACAGAACCACACAGAGAATTACTGTTCAGCAAAACCAGTACTATTCAACAAAATGGTTTTTCCTGTCATAGGAAAAAAGTCTGCTTGACTCTGCTTTATTCTACAAAATGTAACCTTCTTTTTATCAGTGTGGTCACTGAGATTAATGTTTTCAATTGTTGTTCAGTACTAATTTCTAATCATATTTTCTGCTTTTTCAAACCTGCTCTGCATTTTAAATGCAATTGAAATTACTGTCATCTAATTCCCTAAATACCTTCCGAACTTAAAATTCTGCTAAGTATGAATTCAATGATTTATTGTCTTACCTTGACAAAGCTAGTTATTTTCTTTTTCTTGCAAGCAGGAATTCTCTTGATTTCGTGTTTATTTTGGTTTTCATATTTCCTTTTTTGACTGGTCTTCCACTCTTTGACTGAATAGTCTCTATCACCCACTACAGATTTCTGAGGGTGCTAGAAAAGCCAGTTTCTGTTTCCTTTTTCTATAGCATTAATGGTAGCTGGTAAAAGGACTGCCCCCTCTCCATGATAAGGATGCACTCAGCGTCTCTTCAACCCAGAAGTCTGACTTTCTGTGGTTTGCAGTCCAGTGAGGAGGAGAAATGATGGAGAAGCATCAGACATGGGGGATAATCTGAGTGCCAGCCTGAATTCCTATACCACTGTTTTTACTTGCAGACTCTTAATCAAGAGCAACAATGCAACATTTTTGGAAAGCAAAACGTGAGTTTTTTCCTTTTGACCAAAGAAAATACTGGGCTACCTATTAAGAATCCTCATCTATCACTACCTGCCAGCTCCAGGTAAACCTTCCTGGGGATATAATTATAAAATTTTACTTCCTTCTTCAATTATCCTCAAACTTTTTCACCAAATTTTTTTTCTTCCTCTGCAGTGGGATAGACCTACACCTACACTGTGCACTTATGTCATCTGAGATGCACACTGCAGTCACTGCTGTATTGCATAGGGACAAAATCCTGAGAAGACTTCTGGTAATCCTACAAACACTGAGACCTGTTCCCAATAGATGTTCCCTCTCCATGTGTACATACAAGAACTCTCAAAAACGTTTTAGTCATAAATTGTGGAATAAAAAATCAAGACACACAAAGGTTAATGTGTAGGACCAGGAGTATGAAGCTCACAGTGGTGCTTCTCCATCTTTATAATGGGCACAGGTAATGTCACCACTACAGCCCCATTTCCATCTCTTTTATTATCTTCAATTCGATCATGTCTCTAGATGGATATTTGGTGAAAAATATATCTATTTTGGCTGATTCTCTGTGATATGCTATTTCCTGAGCATTCATAATTCTCCAATCCTTTCTGTAGGTTGAGTATTGCACACAACCACTGCTGCAGTAGCTTTTTTTATGGTTCTCAGAAATGTCATCATCTAATGTTCATCCAGACAGCCCCTGTGAAAATTTCTACTACTTCCATCATACAACAAATGTTAATTTGGTAGATATGTTCAACATTGGATGATTGTTTTGATTTTCAAACTATGGAGTATCACTATTGCTTTTATAATTTCCTATGAATTTACAGACATATAATAATTGTCTTCAACTGGAAAAGTCTTCACCAGACACTTTAAAGTTTAAAAATAATAATGTTCATGCTCTTTACTACACTAATCTTCATAATACTCTTCAAGCAATTCAACATTCCTACAGTCTCAACAGAAATCAGAATACTTAGATCTTTATAAAACTATATTTAGCACAATATGGAGACGACTTGGAGCCTATGGAGGACTTAGAAACGTTGTCTCATTATTTTCTTATGAAATGTCATCTCTGTGTTTCTACACATTCTCTGATACTGTAGTGGGTCCATAAATTCTCTGGGACATGTCCTGTCTTCTTGGTTTGTTTTTTAAAATGTCTGACCATAGGAATGCAGGCAATGGATAGCACACAAATACAGTAATAATGATGCCAACAGCAAAAGCACTAATGAAGTCACCTCTGGCCTGGTGGTTTCAGAATTGCTTCTAGATTGTGCTGCTAATTTTGCTGCTGAAACATAAGAATTGAGAAAGAGCAGCTGAAGACACACATAAACAGGAATAGCACTTTTGCAGCTTGAATCTGTACCTTGCGTGTTTCTGTAGTAAGTCAGAATCTGATGAGTGTATTTTTGTCCATGGGACAAAGAGCAATGAGATTCCTCAGCAAGTGTTAGCATTGGTGCTGAAGTGATAGACTCTTGATTGACAGTGAAAATGTCAGCAAATTTTCCATTTCCAGGTGGTTTCATGACACACAGCTAAATTAAGCTTATCTATAGGCATTAGTCAAATATAGAAAAAAAACAGCAAGAAAATGAATGATTCATTGGATTTGATTAGTGTAAAACTTGCTTAGGGATCAACATGCTATGCAGCATCCCTTGAGTGGCATGATTGTACCTTATTGTGGTACTTCTGATGGGTTGGAGGGGGGTGCTTAGGGGAGTGGAGGAATAATATATTCTTTTTGGCTCAGGTGACTAGAGATGATTTAATATTAAAATTACCAAAAATTAATTCATAATTTAGCTGAAGATATTACTCTTAAAATATTGCCATTTTCAGAAGGAAATCTATTTGTTTAGACCAACCAAAAATTGTACTAACATTGACATGCAAATAATATAATAATGAAAATACCTATATTTTCACTAGCTATTATAAAAATGCTTTAAATTAACACAATAAAAATAGGTAGATAAATAAATAAATAAATAAATAAATAAATAATGGAAAATTAGCTCGTTTTGTATTAGACAAAAGTTTGTGTATTATGTAAAATTTTGTAATATACGAATATTCATAGTGAAGAATTGTTACACAGTTTGGCTAAGTAGATTATCCAGTAGAGTGTCTATAAACAATAGGCATATTTATATCAGCATATAAATATCAGATAACATATTGGCAATAGGTGAGATTTGGTGTTGCACTACTTTTTAGCACTTAAAATGCATGTCAGAGTACTAGAGGATTACTGGTCATAATGCCATGACATGTGGATGTTCTAAAGACTGGGACACTGACGGGTCTGTTCTAAGTCAACTATGTCTGCCTGAATTACAAGTCATCATCACAAATATGATAGCCAGAGAGATTCAGAGTTTTCTTGACATACCTCTCTCTATATATAGATATAGATATGTATATATGTGGTAAATAACGGAGGTAATGGTAAAGCAATACCTTTTTACTGTTCATTCTCATGTTTTCTTTAGAGAGACACAGAGAGTAGGATCTCTAAGATAAGATGCAATTGATTAATTTCACTTCCTTTTAGTTCAATGGTAGGATACTTTCAAGACACTTTTGAAGTGAAGTGATCTGCTTTTCATGTGTTTTACCCACAGTTTGGCTCACAATTTTTCATGAAGTGTTGGAAAGAACAAAAGCCTTTGCTCAAAACCTTTGTAGGGAAGAGTTTTCTGTTGGATTTTTTCTGTTACATCAACGTTACCCTTGTGTTTCTATGCCTGTTGTCAAATTTGAATGATCACATTTCTGTTCTTCACTATACCACTTCTAAGGATGGACAGAATGATTGATCAACATTGTAAGGGTTTCATAGCTTATAGAGGGTGGTAAACAAGATAGTAAAAAGGCTTGTCATTTGTAATGAAAGGCCCTGTGGTGTTCGAATCTTTAAGTTTTGGTTGAAATTTTCCCATTAATTTCAAAATTTGTTGCTGGTACACTGAGGTTTTTTGCTTTTGATACTGATTCTACCTATGTTTTACCACTGCTTTTATGAGTATGTCATCACATCATCCTTATTGAGAAAGAGCAGTTCCAGAATGTTACAGTCTAATTAATCCATTTTCCAGAAAAGATTAAAAAATCAAAATACTTCAAGAACACTAAATTTCATAATCTGCAAGAAAAATAATTCTGGAAGGATCTAACTTTCACTTTCTTTCCATTTCCATTGAACTGGATTTTTAATCATCCATCGGTTCACATCTACAGGTGAGAGTTACAGTATGTTTCTGCTGGCAAATAATTTTGGATATGCCAACAACAACAATGATTTTGGACAACCAGAACAATTGAATTTGTAACAAAGAGATATACTAGTGATCACTTCACAACTGAAATAGGTGGCTTCAGAAGCAGACTGATCTCACCAGATTTAGAGGTCAGCAACCTAAAGGGTTGAGGTAGCTGTTCTCCAGGAGGCAGAGAAATACCAGCTGTTCTCTAGTCAGATATGGTATCGGGCAGTAGTAATACTTCTATTAGCTTTTCCTTCCTTCCTTTTTTTTTTTTTTTTCCCAATTATGATTATAATTGTTCAATGACAATAATGAATAAGGTTCATGAATTAGTCAGCAGCAAGTTAATATTTTTGTGCCTCACAAACTTAGTGCTTCTGAACCATTTAATTCTTCAAAAGGGACAGAATCATAAAAAGTTATGACCTTTTTCTACATAGGGAGATTTTCTGGACACTCTTTTGGACTGAGAGAGAGAGGGAGAGAGAGAGAGATACATCATTGTACAAATTCATCACACTAAAACAAACATTTTATTTCCTATGGTAGCATCTTATATTATACATTTTATACATAATTTTGGAGTCTCTTGTAGATTCCATATTCAGTTGTTTAGAAAATTACTGTTCCAGTAAATGTCTATTTTGTTCTCTTCATCAGTGTTGTCTAAAATAACTCTTCCAGAGATGATGCATTATGGGGGGGTGTCCTGTTTTGATGACCTTTTTTGTATTTTGATTTCAAGACTTTTTTATTTTTCAATATGTATTGTTGCATGTAAAATAATTTTCATTTAGCGCAGTATAATTTCAATATGATTAAGGAGAGTATATATATATGAAAAAGCATGCACCTTTTGGATTAGATGACATTTAAAGCTTTTTTATATTAAAGGGAAGCATGCTACTATCAATTATACATTTTTATAAAATTTATTTACTCTTTCATAAAGGATTAGTGAATCAGTTTTATGTACTTCAGAAAAATATGGTAGGAAAAGGACCTCAAAAGAGCACTTTTTAAACTGTTTAAAATAAAAGGCTTTGCTTGTCCAGCTCTTCATGTGAACCCAAATTAGCATTCTGTGTTCATCTTGAGCTTGGATAGATTTGAAGCCTTTCATGTCTAAAACCGCATGATCAAGGGCAAAATCTTTTGCTTGCACTGGAATCTGGAGGGGGAAACAAGACATGCACACATGGCTTTATCACTGTGTGTTTTACAGCAGAGACCATGAAAAAAAAAATCTCCATTATTTAATTAAAGCACACTGCCCCCTTTTGAATTTCTTTTTGAGAAAAAATAAATCCTTGCTCATTAAAGACGTAGAGACCTACGATATATGGTCTCTTGCCACAATGCTAGCTTTAACTATCCTTTAAACAGCTTACAAATGACAGATCCTATATAAAATAATTTGATACTCCCATAATTAATTCAATTGCAGGAACCTTGCCTGGGTAAGAATCATGTTTGAATATTGTCCCTCATGAAATATTATCTTCTGATTATCTTGAATTTTTACTAGCAGGCAATGTGCATGAGTATTACAGCACAATACAAGTGCATAAGTCTTTTTTTTCATCTGTGGTTCCACATTTTTGAAATTGTTTACTGAAATTTTGCATTAAGGAGAATCATCCACTGTGTGTATTAAATACATCCATTCAAATTGACTGTCTATCAAAAATTGCAAATGGATTTAACCTGAAGTTAAACACATTTGACCATGAGCACTTTTGAAGTGAAATTTGAACTTGTAAATCATTGTGTCCCTGTCCAATTCAGTTGAAATAAGAGAGGTAAAATTTAAAAAGATAGTAGCATGAAAAGCAAATGTAGTGGAGAAATGGAGAGAGGGAGAGAAACATGGAGAGAACAAAGATTACAATGAAGGAAAAGGCTGCAAATTTACTATTTATATTATATTTATGATATAAATAATACACATATTTATATTAAAATATATTTATTTATATACTATATATTATATTTACAATTTATATTATATTCTTATATAATATTGTAGAATATAACATCAAAAGTCTATGTGTGAGTAGTTTTGTACACATGCCCAGCTGAAGGAAATCAGGTCATCTATCTTAGCTCTTTTACGTGTAAAAGAATTATCTTTATGTAAAAACAAAACAAACAAAAAACATTGATAAAAGCCAATCTGGAATAAATATATGTGATGAAAAAAATTCCACTGCAAACTCACCAGATCTACATCCAAAGGAAAAGCTCAGCAGTAACTTACCATACTTCTGAAAACACAAAACATTTTTCGGGATATAAATCTTTGTTAACACTTTACTGCAGAGTAATTATTTTAAGCCATTGTACAAAAATTTTAAAAGTTTTAATAATTTCTTAGTTTTCTGCTACTATGTCAAGTATTGAATGAAATCTATGTCAAAATTTCAAGGATTTTTTTAGCAAATAATGAAAATAATCTCTGATTTGAAAGAAGTTACTTGGAATTTAATATTTCTCATTATTTTCTCCTACTATTTGTCAAGTGACCACAGCAGAGTTAAGTAGCTATGTCTGCAGAAAGCTAATTTAGTGTGACTGTTTGACAGAAGTGTAAACATACATTTTATTGCTTTCTGCAGTAAATAAAACAGAAAGTGATCATTGTCCAAAACTGAAACAGATTTCTATCTTCAATAAGATTAATTCTGAATATGTATTATAACTGATTTAATGAGATGACTAATTTCAAAAGAATATGAATTTTAAATAATAAACATATACAAAAGTATAAGGAATTTATAAAAATTTAGAAAATCTTTTCATACTAGTTCTTATCTAAGAATAGGTCCCACAAAGTCACTGAGAAAATTTGCAAGGATGTAAATGTTTCAAGAGATAACAAAGACTCCATCCAACACTCCATTTGTGTCATCACCCACAGTCACCATGGATTTTTCTTTACCACACCCTTCTGCTGTAGAAGTGCCTCCCTAAGCCATGCTCTAAATGAGCCACAGGAATTTTTTGCAGTGTGCTTCATTAATCTGGTGAACTTCAAAACACCTATGAACTTCACAGGGGCAATTGTTTATGATTGCTATTTCATAGTGCTCACCTGGGCGTTTTTCCTTCTGACCTCCATATTTCAGGAAGATCTGTGGAGAGAGAATCTATGTTCTTGCAGGATGTTCCAATGTTTCAGTGAAGATTGAAATGAGCTGAATGTCACCATGGGTCTGGTACAGGTGCATTGTAAAAAGGAACAAATATTAAACTAGGATAAGTGGTAGACTTTGTGGTCTAGAACGTGTGAATTGAAAAATTTCCTTCCTCCCTTCAGGCATCTGAGATGCACAACTATCTCAGATTTTTTGAAGGAAAATACTTTGAAAAAAACAAACCAAGCTGAATTGGATAATCTGACTGTTTTTTTGAGAGATTATGATATTGAGTGACTTTGCCAGCATATGCAACATTAATGGAAAAGTGATTTTTGTGGGGATGTATAAGTGAAGACTAATAAGAAGGAAAGATTGGCTGAGCATTGGTCATTCTTCAGCACTGAGTGGCAGTAAAACTTGAAGTGTTTGCAATGTTTAATTGTGTAAAGCACTGGCTAGAAAAAAGTGCACAGAGACCGAAAATGGAAATACTTGAGAAACTCTGAGATTAGATGCAAACCTCATCACAAGTCTATTACCCTTCATAAATCTCCCTTCCCCGAACAGATAAAAATAAATGGCAGATATTCAAGAGTGCTCTAATCCAGGATGGGATTCACCTCCATTTCTCTGTTCATTACTTTCTATTCAACTCTTAGGTCTGGGTGGCTCTGCATGTATCATTGCAAAAGTGAAATACAGACAGGCATAACAGAATTGATGTCTGTCAATTTATTATGCTTGTTTCAGTGCACTCCTTAGTAGCTACCCTAAGAATAAGAGAGTGGGTAGGCCACTTTGCTGATTGCTGCTATGCCTCTACCTGGTTAAACAGGCCACATTCCTTACTGCACAGTTTGAACAGATTTTCTTTTAGCTTATCTGCCAAAATGCTGGTGGTAAACCCTCTTTGAATGAGAGCTGTATTAGATCAAGACTGACACTTCTATATTTTTGTCTTTGGAGTCTTGCCCTCATTTCTCACATTTGATACATATACATGATTTTTTTGTCTCACAGCATCCATGTCCATCTGTTGCAGTGGCATCATGCCCAGCGTTCACAAGTTGGTCAGATTGCTCACTATGATATAGCTTGTGATAATTCTAGGGGAACAGTCTTTCAAACACTGGAATTCCTTACTCTGAAAGACACACTGAAGACTCAGTATTTCATGACTCATTACAACAGGTTGCACCCATCAGCTTTACTGTGTCATAGACCAGCTGAAGAGAGGAGAAAAGGAGTTGCAGGCTTCTTGGGCACTGTGACAGTGAAGGGAAAGTACCCTTTACTTGGAAAAGAGATCCTGAAATTCACAAGAAGGCTTTATTTTTCTATAATATGGGAAGAATTGCTGCAGACCTCATTTGTGATCCACATGCAAGCAAATTCCAGCTATCACTTACACCTCAGCATCGTCCTTCACCATAAAAGTAACTTTCAGCACAAGGCCACTACTGGCTTTAGAGATTTTGATACTGGGAGTTCCAATTTGTCAGCAACAGCAAACAGTATTTGAGCAGGTAACGACTTTTTTGCATGTGTGTGATAACTAGGGTGAGTCACCAGCTGCAGGAGAGGAGCACAATCATATGAAATTCACTGAACTGTAAGTTATTTTACTACTTAAGATTATATCTCTTTGTATAAGGTTTTTAAAAATGTCAGAACTATAGGACTTGTCTCATCAGCAAAACTGAGAGCCAGTTTGAACTCGAAGGCAATTTTAGATATATTTAAAAAAGAATATTTTTTTTTTATTATATCAAACATTCAACTGAAAAGAACATAAAGAGCAATAGCTGTTGTTTTTTTTATTTTAAATAGCTTCCTTGTTAGCATTTTTCAAGTATATATGCGTTGAAGTTACTATGCACAGGACTGTATTGATTTATATAAATGTTGATTTTAGGGAAAGAAGGAACTATTATGATTACCTTACCCAAGCTCTTGTGTAGCACAAGTCTAAATGATTCATGTTTCAAGAAGTGCTTGAATTTTCACTTGAAGTAAATCCTGCCCTTTCAGTTTATAAAACCTATGAAATTCTAACGGATCTAGATGTCTGTACCAGTTATGTATTGACATGTGAAAAGAGGGGAAATAAGCTTTTGAGAGCTCCTACACAGTAAAGAAAGACAGAAATAAATCAATTGTAAAAAATTACTCAAGTGAAAATGGCATGCAAACCCAAAAAACTTACATAGGGCTGTAAATGGATCAGATTGTTTTCTTGCAAGAGCAGATGTAATACAAACATGCAGAAGGCCCCTTGCTTCAGAAATTAAGGGGGAATGTGAACAAAAATCTGTGGGGCCAAGACACATACTTTTCAATTCCTGGCTGAAAATATCATATCTACATATGGGTTTAAACTTCCAGTGACTGAGTTGATAGAGCAATATTCTTTAAATATGGCAGCAATTTTTATTTAATCTGATACATAACTGTGTAAGGATTTTTAATTATACTAACATGAATATCTTAGATAACATGTATAACCTGCCAAAGAATTTGCTCCCATTTAATCTGAGGCAGAATTTGGCCTCAAAATGAAAGATGTTACGCAAACCAATCAAAATTAGTTAAAGTTTTGTCCTCTTAGTCAAAATTAAATGATGGTTTAATGCTTCATTATAATCTATAACTCTAGATTTACTACTATATATTTCATGATCCCTGGAAACAAACAGAAAAAATGAATAAATCAGGATTTTAAGAGTTGTCTTTGCATTTTGAACAGACATAATTCTCATTTACTTCTATAAGTAAATACGTGTTAGGCAGATTCTTATAAATTGCCCTATCTTCTGAAAGAATATAGGTGAAAGGATATTGAAGCATATTCTCTCCCTAGACAGTGTCCAGCTCTGGGCAATAATCTTTTTTGCTCTTATAATTCATTGGTTTATGCTTTATTTTTATTTGAAAATATTCACAGTTATGTATTTTAAACATTCACTGCAAATTCCTTTCGTACCTTTATAAGAGTTTGCTTTGCTAATGTTATATCTCTCATGTAGTAAACTTCTTCAGAGTATTAAAATCCAAAGCTGTTATGGTGACTTCAATGTCTTAGACTGAAAACAGAAAATAAAACAAGTTAGTAGGGAAATAGAGACAGAGAAGGAGAAAAGATTCTGTAATGAACTGCTCATGACAAATGAAATTACTATTTAAAAATATTTTTATTGTCCTGACTCAAATTACTAACGGCTCACTCAAAAAGTATTTCTGCACATGCATGCCTTCGACCTTCACTGGCCATACCAAAGAGTTTGCAGAAGCCAGCTCTCTCAACCTACTCTCCTGTGCCTGCTGTGGTGACTCATCTGTTCAGAATACACCATGCTAGAATTCCACTGTTGACACAAGGATACATGATGTCCTCAGAATAACTTCTCTTCCCTCTGAGCTCTGATAACGCCCACCACTAGGGAAGGTGGAAGGCAAGCATTACTTTTTTGAGAAAATGATTCATTGTAAATGCCAGCATAGTGAAGGTTTCAAAAATTCTGTAATGGACCCAGAGACATCAAGCAAAATAAAAATTCTGTTCAATGGAGAGATATCATAGACACATGCATAGAGGTTCTCAGCTTTACACGTTCAAATAGCTCTTAAAAAGTGATAGGTTCAACTGTATTTTGATAAGACTGAAAACGCAGTCTATGTCTGTGGAGACAGTTTTTCTGTAGGTGGAATCCTGAACTATTTCAGTCTTCTTAAAAATATTGCTTTATTATGCTGGTGCTCCTGGAATTTCTGAAAGATATTGGTAACTCCTCTAGACAAAAAAAAAAAAAAAAAAAAAAAGAAAAAAGAAAACAAAACTCAAAAAACAATATCAAAATAGCTAAAATAGCTATATACATTCATAGATCCATTGTTAAGGATAGTATAGTTTCCATCTCATATATTGTTTCAGGATACAAAAAATCAAGTAAAACTTTTGAGGTCTTTAAATTCAGACCTAAAGAGGGCTGTTGGTATTTTTTAAATTTATTTTAAATTGAAGTAATTTTCTTTCACTTGATTTCACTCCAAAACATTGCTACTACAATCAGAATTTTAAAGGCAGGATGACAAATGGAAGTATCTGGGGCCTCTTTGGCATTCCCTTACATTATTGAGTTAGAAAAGGCTGATCTCAGATCAGCCTTAAAAACCTTGGTCTATAATTCAATAAGATTTTCTTCCTTTTGCTTTTTAATTATGAGAGAGTTGAAATGATCTGTAATGAAAATTTCCACCGCTCTCTTTCTAGAACACATTAAATTTCTATAACACCTTGGAAAGACAATGCTTTTATTTTTCCTCATTGCTGTTAAAAACTCCATTCACTTGTGCTGGCATAAGCCTTTATTATATATCTTCCCTCATCTACCCTCCAGTTAATAAAACCATAGGTGGTAATTCAGAGTGTTTGTGTCCTATTTCTGTGTACAATACGTGTGTAACTGCAGTGGTGGAGGGAATAATCAATGGACATTAACTATGTTAAACAAGAAGCATTGTATCCACAAGCATGAACCACAGATTCCCACAGAAATTCTCTAAATCAAGTGTTGAGTAGATTTTTGTCTTCCTGGCTATTTTGTTATCTGTTGTAAGACCCTTGGTTTTTTTGGCAGTTCTGAACAGATATTGTGATAGACACCATGGTAAACAGCTCTCTTATTGTATTTTGTACTAGGATATTGAACATTTTCCTGAGCAAAGTGCAATGTGATGCCAAGTATTTCCATCCCCTGCAGCTTCTTACAAAGGGAACCAGTCCACAGCTTGCTAATAGAGATGGAGGAGCTCTTCCTTGTAAGCTTTCAAAATAATCCATTTTAAAAGACTGTTTCAGCATAATAAATGCTTGGTGACTTGAAATCCCAGTGGGTTTTGAAGAAACAAATACTGTACTGTATATGCCGAATCTGTACAATTTGAGCTCTGCACTTGAAGTACTGTAGACCTGTCCTTGCACTGATAATAACAGCTTTT
This sequence comes from Setophaga petechia, assembly GCA_024362935.1. Lineage (NCBI taxonomy): Eukaryota > Metazoa > Chordata > Aves > Passeriformes > Parulidae > Setophaga > Setophaga petechia. The sequence goes on from JANCRA010000008.1 coordinate 28,702,621, forward strand.
TCAGGGACAAAAGAAATAATCTATAGTTAGAAATAAGAAACCGGAATTAGGTCTGATTTAATACTTTATACATACCATGCTTTCTACCATTGTTAAAACTGGACATATCAAATATATCCATTCCATTGATACCAATGTATGATGCACAACGGAACAAAAAGAAATGTGAATTAAAGAAACATTGTGTTTGTACCAAGCTTATGCTGTTTAAGTATTGAAACCGTGGTTGAAGTTTAATGGCTCTGTGTGAGGCTCTGATTTTTTTTCCTCTCTCTTTGTTAGGTTAATTCAGCTTCAATAACAAGTCTTTTCTGTCCTGCTACCGAATACCTCCAAATGTACAGCAAGGGAAACTGGCATTTCAAATTAAGGGAAACAGTGAACCAAAACAAGAACACAATAAAAGAAAGAGCAGGGTGATACATGTAAATGATGTACTCACTGGGAACTAACAGTGGTAGCTTGCAGTGAAGGGATTTAGCTCTCTGTTAATTCAACTGATAGGGAGACAGGCATTTTTGGGAAGAGTCTTGGCCAGATTCCTCAAGCTTACAAAAGATTTAGTGGTTACATCATTGGGAGTGGGGGGGCAAGGGGCTTTGGGATTTTTTAAAAATGAGTTACTGTAGAAGTTAGTCTGGCAAAAAAGATAAACTATTCACTTTAATATGATGGAGATACACAACTTCATTGAAATTAATGTTTTAACAAAATAATAATCTATCAATTGATAATTGAAATATTTTCATTTTAGCAAAAAAAGGGTAAAACTACCTCTCTGTAATTCTTCTACTGGTAGTTTTGTACAGTCATTTAGGAGTTCTGCAGCAAAGATTTAGGGTACAAAGCCTGATGAAGGGGGAATGTATTCTTTGGCCTGCTTACTGCATGCGAGTTTCTTCTGCATAGTAACTGCCTATGGTACCATACTGGAGAGGGATTAAGATGTTTTATATTCTGTGTGTGCATTGGAGAGGATGTGTTTTACCTAATCTTGTTTAGCCACCATGCAGACAGCTTTGAGGATTTTTTTTTTATCCCAGTATCCTTTAAAACCTGCAGATCTTTGGAAAGGGAAGGTATTTCCATTTCTTTCGTTTGCTTTTCAAAAGTGCAGAGCTTGGCCTTTATCTTGAGGAGCAAAGAGGAAAATACTAAGCATGGCGCCTCTGCCTACAGGCTTGGTACTTGTTAAATATTTTGGTCAATTAAATGTAGGTGGGAAAGATTGAATTGCTCTCAGAAATTTGTCTTCATTTTTTTGTATGAAAGCAATACAACACAAAATAATATGTTTTCGAGTTTTTTGTTGCTAATTGAATAAAATATAGGTCTACACATCCCTTGTCCTCAAAAGTGTAGCAGATGTTCATCGCTTTGTCTTCAAACAGCCATGTCTGGCATCTTTTTCAAAGTGTTGTCCTAGTGTTGAAGTACTGACTGCTGCTTTTTCTTTGCATGGTGCTGTGTGAACGCAGAGGTAGAAAGACAGGGAAAAAAGGAAGCAAAATGATCACCTGAATGGATGGGATTACTTTTGAAAGAGGAAATCTGTTACCAGTGTCTGAGATATTTTAAAAATCTTCAAATGCACCACAACTATTTGAGGAAGAGAAGGATTGCATGCATGCCCAAGGGGTTCGCAGGGATTGAGAGATATCAAGGTAGCAAGTTAAAGAACCTGAAATTTTGGAAGGATGCTAGAGGGCTACAGATGCCCTAAGACAATAGGATTACTAGAAAGCAACTAGCACATTTCTTGTTTCTGCTAGGTCGCTACTACCCCAGTAGCTTTTTTATTACTCTCATGCCAGATTCTCACATTTTTAAGCCTTCCTTAGGACCTGGTTCTGCACTTTTGTTTCCCTCAAATCCCTCACAAAAGGTGCTACCAGTATTTTTCTGTGACACACACACCTAAATGCATGTGACAGCATATATTCATAGTGAAAATAATATTTTTAATCACAGGGTTTTAATGTTACAGACCAGGGTTCTAAGAGAAAATACTAGGCCACCAACTACTCCTGGATCTGAGGTTAAGGTACATGGACAGTCTAGTAAAAATTATAGATATGAAAAGCTACAGGCCATGAGAGATTACAGTATTAGAAGAAATGAGAATTTACAGATAGCTGGATTTCATGTGTTACAGACACTTAAATGAGACATGGCACAAACCCAAAGAAAACCAAATGATGTGGTTGGGGACTTCTGGGTAGTAGAATCTTTCAAGGCCAACCTCTCAACTACCCCACACGTAAGAGCAGGATCACGTAGGTAAGGAAATCAAAAATTTGGTGTCAAATGTAGCAGAACTGGGATCAACAAGGAAAATATATTTAAGGGTGGATTTTTTGGATATGACTGGGTGGAGAAAGGTAGGTTGAAGGGAAGTGAAGAGGAAGATCAAATAAAAGAAAAAAACGATAATAAAGCATATGATAAGTTTCATTGACTCTATTTGAGGTGGCTTGTCAACAAATGTGAACTCACTGAGGGATGTTATACACTGGAGACACTAGAAGAGCAGCTATCCAAAACTTATCCAAGACTCTTGGTTTTTAGATGGGTACTAGATTAAAGGTGCAAAAATTATTTAAACACGTCACCTTGTACACAGTCCTGAAGTTCGCAACATCTCATAGATTTTGTTTCTGTCTTAGCAGATGCAGATGGGATGCCCAGCTCTTACTCTAGTTTGAGTAAAGCTTACATCATCTGAGAGAGAGCAGTTGAAACTGTTTGTTAAACTGCTGATTTATTTCATGAAAGTTCACTTACTATGAAGTCATCCATCTCTACCATTTATCTAAACACGGAAAAATATGAACTTCAGAAAGAAATCAATTCAAGGCACAAAAAATTCATTCAACAGGAATTAGTGAGATCCCAGATAAATGAAGGCTGACATATTACTGCGAAGTTACACTAAGGAAATTGCATTGACTGCTAGTAAAACTATGAAAAACCCATTGAAGGGAAGAGCAACATGAGGGAAAGAGGAGGGAAAGCCACAAGCAAGATTAACAACATCATAGAAGAAGAGGATTACAAGTTCTTCAGTTTCAGAAATGAACATGTACTAAAAGAGTACGTTGGGTCTGGAAAGTAATTACTAGATAAGTAAATCCAGTTCTACACCCTGATAGTCACGTCCTAATTTCACTGTCATAATGAGTTTAAGTTCAATACCTTAAACAAGAGACTTTCACTCTTATGCCAGTTGTGGGTGGTCAAACACTCAAAGAGAATGTCAGGAGACATTGTGGTGTATTTGTTATTCAACACATTGAAAACCCAGCTGGACAAGGTTCCCAGCAACCACCTCAAGCTGACATCAATTTGAGTAGGGGAGTTGGATTGTATGGTCCCAAGAGTTCCCTTCCAATGCCAATAATTCTTTGACTAAAATTTATTATATTCTTTTCTCCTCATTAGTCCTACCATTCCAGAGTAGTACAAACTTAGATGAGTTGATGGTTGTGGTTGCTTTTCTGAAATAATGCTCAAGAGTCTACTTTTTTTTAAATGTTTCAATAGAGAGCAAGAACATCCCTCAGATTTGTTTTGATATGTTAACAAACTAAGCTCTTGTAACTTCCTGTCATACACCATGCACAGTACTAGTTTTGTTGTGTGTGCATCTCTTCTCACTTTCAATTCCTCTTTTCTACAAATCAATGTAAAGTATACTACCTCAGAAATGCAGTAATTCTGCAAATTGTGGGTCAACTGTCAGTGATCCTAAAGCTAAAGAAGTAATGATAGAGGTATAATCCTAGCTCTTAAGAATAGAAAATCTTTGAACATCTATTTTCATTATAAGAAAAACAAGGTTCTCTTCCTAGGAGACCAAATCAGCCTCAGAAATACGTCATGGTAATTACAACAAAGGATGTCAGACAAAATAGTGAACAATTCAAAGAATATGAAGCATACCACAAGCAAGTATGAAAAAGATCAAAATGATTGCCAATGTACAATATTGTGAACCCAGTTATAAGACAGAATATTACTTAAAGAAAGAAAAAGCAGACGAATTTGAACCCAATAAGTATTAAGGTCAAAGGTAGTGAAAACAACTAGAGAAAATGGCCTTAAATTGAGAGAGAGGAGATTCAGATTAGATTAGAAAAAAATTTTTCATTTTCAGATGGTCAGTTATTGGAAAACGGTACCCAAGGACGTTGTGGAGTTACGATCCCTGAAAGTGTTTAAGAGGCACCTGGATCCTGTGCTGGGTGATGTGATTTATTGGTTTAGGGGTTACAGGGCCAGTGCTGGGTTGATGGTGGGACTGGATGATCTTAAAAGCCTCTTCCAATCTTGTATGTTCTATGATTATATGAATTTTTTTGCAAACTGCTATTCTGTGAGGCTTCTTAATATCACTTCCTCCTAAATATTAAAAAATGGGATCTAGACAATTCCTTTGTTATCCATCAAGGACAAATTAGGTAGGACCTAAGAACTGTGAGAATGAATTAGCATAAAAATTTTCATTGACTTGGCCTTTATTTCTGTAAAGTCCTATCTGCATTTAAATGCTTCTCACCCACCTAATCCCACCCCAGTTCCCCTCCTGCAAGTTTGAAGGATTTAACCTGATAGAAATACAATGAGTTGAAATATCCAGGAGAGAGAAACACAAAGTAAGAAGACAAGGAAAAACACTGATTGAAGAACACTGAATTACATGCAGTGTGCTGCGAAACCTCTTTTCAACATCTATATCTCAAATATGAAGCAGTCTTTGGGGACATCTACACAAGGTGAGGGGATTGTAGCTAAGCTTGCCTTGTTCAGAAATCAGCTTTTCTTTTTCTCTTATGCTGTCCTAAGATGTTGATACCAAAATGCTAAACTATTAAGGAGAAAGGAAAGTAGACAGGATGTTGCCCTGCAGAGAGAAAGGAAATACAGAGTGTAGGTTCTGCCTGACACATATATAATGAAGCTGGGGTCCTGGCAGGCAAGTATACAAAACAGAATATGACTTTCTAACCATATCTTTTTGAAAATTAATTCCTCAGTGACAGCTCATGCTTTGGCTTCCACTGTGGTTTATGGAATTTTGATGAAGAAAGAAAGGAGGTGTAAATATAGTGCCAGTATTTCTCACCCACTTATACAGAAGGAAGGGTGCAGATAAAGGAATTTGTTGTATCTCAATAAAGTTACACAATGAGAAATATGCTTTTTTCAGCACTTTAAAGGTCTGAATCGCCACAGGTCAACAGGTCAATCGCATGAGCAATACTATTAAATTCATATATGGTGAAGTGGAAATAAACTTTCCTCCTGATGTGAAAAAAAGTTCTTCCCTGAATCAGGATAAATTTTCATTATAATAGGACAGTAGAAATAAATTCAAAGTAAAAAGTACTGTCCAAGGTGCATGAGATTTAGAAAATACTTACAAAAGATTAAAGATAGTATATAAATCTGAGATTATTTCTTCCTCCTCAGTCTACTTTAAAAATGGTGAATAGTTCAGGGGAAAAGCAGAATTTCTCTGGATCAAAGCCAACGGGGGACACTTCAGCTACCCAAGAAGACTCAGTTGATAGGTTCTGGCAGTTGATAGATTCTGACATTACTTTGCATGCATTGCCTTTTATTCATCTGACATTCCTGGACATAATTGCATATTTATATCCACTCGTATTTTTTCCCCTCAGTCACAAGAGTTTCGAGAACCAGGCTTTGGAAATGTTAGGCCACACATATTTCTGGACTAGCAGATCTGTCTGACATCCTCCAAGGATACATGCATCACCACATTCACCACAGAAATATAATTATATACTTATAGTGATGAAAATAACATCAGCCCTTGTCCCGAAAAGGATAAAAATTCCTAAGGATGTTATTCTTGCAGATCTGTATGAGGTCCCTGAGTAATTTTCCATCAAAATATGTGCAATAATACAAAGAGCACAGTAATGTTGCTAGAATTGCCATAGTCTTTTCCATAAGACCTTTTGTTAGTCAGTCACAATTTAATCTTTCAGCTACTCACTAATTCAAGGAAAAAAATAAGATGTTCTCCAGGAGCTTGAATGATTAACTGCACTTCAATGGTTTGAGCTACTTCTTGGACATGATGAAATGAAGTTCTGGCTACACTGGGAAAATAGTTAAATTTGCATGCTGCAGAAAAGGTTCTTCATTAATGTGTGCAAATAATATTACTGTATATCCCTATCATAACATAATATTCTTTAATTGAGCCATAAGTCCATTTCAGCTTGCATCATACACCACAAAGAAATGTAGGGAATATGTCCTTGTGAGCCTACATGGCAGCAAATTACTCCATCAGGGAGGCACAATTAAGAATTTAATTTAGTTTTTAATTTTAAAACAGACAAAAAATATTTTTCAGATTATCTAAATAAATAATAAGAAAGTTGAGAACATTTTGTCAAGAAAGGCAGTAGTGATTGCACTTACATCCTATTTCTGTAGCCAGTGGTTTATGGGAGATCTGCTGCACCTTTGTGAAAGTCTAGAAGTTCAAAAGAGATCAATCAGAACTTTAGGGCAAGGGCTTTAAGCAATGTATCAGAAGGAAAGCTGCTATGATCTCTAATAATGATTTACTAGTCTTCTGTCATCTCTTTACAAAATTATTACTTATTTTTTCAGGTATTTGTTACAGGGCTATTAAAGTGTGGTATTTATTTTAAAAATAAAAATAAAATTAACCTGTATGTGAAAAATATGAAAATACAACAAGTATAACTCTGGGAGAACCTGAGGTTTATATATATATAAGGTGCATGCAACTTCTGTGTGACCCAAATGTTGGTAATTCAAATATAATTCCAGTTTTTGAATTTTTTTTATTATTTGTTTTCTGCCTCTCACATTTCTTAAAAGTACATATTTTGCAGAATAATTCTTTTGATATTTTTATTCCATTCCAAATTTTGTATCAAACAACAAAATATTATAACATCCCTAGCACTGAAACTTAAGCATTTATAGACGTCAACCATTATTTCACAGCCATAAAAATTAAAAGATTTTTTCCAAAACTGTTATCAAATAGTTAGGGTCCCAGTTCCATCCAATTCCTCTTGTCCAAGTGTATTCTATATACATACATAAATATATACACAAGGAAAAGAGGTTTCTCCCATGAGTTTCGAATATGTTAGCTAAGAATTTCTTCTCTTCATTCATTCTGGGTTTGAGAATTATGGAATGATGTAGATAATGAAATAATCTGCTGCATCAGTTGATTCTGATGAAAAATGATAGTAATCTCATTGTTTCCTCTGTTTAAACTGGTCCTGAAAACAGGAGTGATATTCAGCTTCAAGGAGAACTTGCAGGTTATGAACGATGTAGTATGCTTCCAGTAAAGTTATTGTTGATGTTTTGCTGAGATCTGCAACAATTTGAGACTTTACCTTTGAGTTTCACTGGAAAAATCTGCAAATCTGCCACTCAGCTTTATTTAATCGCTAGGTGAATTAACGTGGACCTATTCACATCCTTGCTGTTAAACTCTTACTCTGAATCCATCAAGGCAGACAGGCTGTACAGATCCACGTACAAACGTTCTTAACTCCTGGAACACCTGAGTTCCTCCAGCTGGGCAAGTGTCTGGAAGGAAGCACAATGCAGGGGCAAAGCATTCTGCAGGCAGAGCGGGTACGAGTGGGATACTGATGCATCCTGGCACTGAAGATGCCCATAGGGAATAAAAAAAGGCAGAGCAATAAGAAAAAGGAGCCTTATCACTAGTGTGAAGTGTCTCCAGAACATAAGGGTTGCTGCTTAAGGGCTGCTTTTGACCTAGTTTGAACTGCAATTGAAGCACTTGCTACACTATGAACAAATGACTGCTGAGGTCTGATGATGAGGTCTGGAGAACAGAAATAGGATGAAACTAATATCCAGTGGCACTCCTTTTTCTAAAAGGGTATTAAATTCTCCTTTCTTTAAAAGCAGATCTTGCACTGAGTGGTACAGTATTAGTTTTTACAACAACAACAGGCAGCATCCTGGTAAATAGAGGTGTATTTCCAGGTCCAAAAGTCCAAGAGGACTAAAGTTTTCACTTAACCGCATAAATATTTTTGTTCTTTCTTCTATACATCACTGAATAATCTCTCTTGAATTGCTTGCTGTGGAGGTGGAATGGTTCCTGAAAAGTGTAACTATCATTTTGCAGCCTCATATGTCTTAAAACTGTCATCCTGTGCTAGATTTTTAAACAGAGAGATCAGTAGAATAGAATAGAATAGAATAGAATAGAATAGAATAGAATAGAATAGAATAGAATAGAATAGAATAGAATATTTTGGCTGTAATACATTTACATTAATCAGGTAGTCCAACTGCCTGACCAATTCAGGACTGACGAATTAAAACATGATGTTATGGTTATTGTCCAGATGCCTCTTAACACTGAGAGGCTTGGGACATCAATCATCTCTCCAGGAAGCCTCTTTGACCACCCTTTGGAAAAGAAATACTTCCTGATGTCCACCCTAGACCTTTCCTGGTAGAGCTTTGAACCATTCCCATATGTCCTGAATACACAGAATAATCAGTATAAGAGGTGATTTCTTGCCTTTCAGAAAAAGACATTAAATGTAGACCCATCACTGTGTATGGGTGAATCCCTTTAGAATATTTTATTATTGTACTTAGAAGGGAACATATGGTGATATGCAGTAACAGTAATAGATCTTTCCATCCCACCCTGACTATGCTATTAGCTTGAAGTCCATCTAATATGGTTTTAAAAGCATCTTCTTCAGAGCTGGAATATCTGTGGAGGTAGGTTATGGTTGTCACAAATGACATTCCTTTTAGTTCATTTTAAAAATCACTAACGACTTTTAGTTGATGGAATAACTTAACAAAGTTTTTTTATTGCCATGAATGTATTGTTAAACTAGATATGTTTGAGGTCTTTTTCTATTCTCTGATTTGTGAATAATAGAAAAAAATATTTCACATCTTGGCAGAGCAGTAATAGCATTTTTTCTCAGTTATCAGCAGAGAGTAGTCCCCTTAGCTTATTTCCATTGGACAGCAACAGCACTCAGATATTTATGTGTTAGTGTTATATAGAGAAACTAATTTGTAGAGCCTGGATTGCTTTGGCTTTCCTAGCAAATAATTCTGAGTTGATATTTAATTGTATATAACATTAAATGAGAGCTGGATATTAACAAGACTTTTTGTTATCCTGGATAGACCTGTCAGAAACTTTGCTTTACAACATCTCAAGACTTCAGGTAAGCTTGTGTCATACAGACTGTAATTATTACCAAAATAATCAAACAGTCACATGGTTACTCAGTTTTTATTTTAGTTCTTTCTCAAAAACTCACTAGCCTGCTGTTCTGGATTTGACTATAGAGTTAATTGTCTTCCTAGCTGCTGGTACAGAGCTGTCTTTTGGTTTAGAATGAGAATAATATTGGTAGGACACTGAGGGTATAGTTGTTGCTCACCAGTGCTTACCTAAAGTCAAGGAATTTTAAGTGTCCCATGCTCTCAGAGTGAGGAGGTACACAAAAACGCAGGAGAGAGCATGGCCAGGACAGCTGACCTGCACTGGGCAAAGGGATATTCCCAGTACATAAACTTGGTGAAGTTGTTCAGGAGGAGCTGATCATTGCTTGAGAATGGGCTAGCCATCAGTCAGCAAAGGGTAAGCAATTGTACTGTGTATCACTTGTTTCTCTTGGGTTGCATCTCTCTTTCCTTCTCCTTTTATTTTAAATTTATTATTATATTTTACTTGGTTTCAATTATTAAACTGTTCTTATTTCAACCTACAAGTCTTACTTCTGTCTCACTGGGAGCAGGGAGTGAGCAGGCAGCTGTGTGGTACTTAGGTGCTGTCTGAAGTTAAACCACAACACCTGCGCACAGAAATTAAATCAATGGGAAAACTGAAGCTGAGATTTTACAGGACTCTTAAGAGCTAACACTCTTCAAAGGACAAATCTGGGACACTGCTGTGTTTCACCATCCGATGTGCTGTGTCATTGCAATCCATTATCAAAATGCTACAATTACATGTCAGCATGCTACGGCAGAGAGTGAGATATAACTATGCTGACCCATCTCTAGCTAAGTTTAGAGGCTTCTCAGTTGTCTGCAGCCCTTGCTGCTTCAGTAGACAAGTCTACTCCAGTGATATTGGATCATTTGAAACAGGTAGCTGCAGCCTAGAATTTCTAAGACTTGAATAAATTTGTTACCAATGCACTACTGGATGCATCAATTTCGGTTTTTTGGGTTATGGTTTGGTTTTTTGGGGGTTTTTTGGAGGTTTTCTTTTGTTTGTTTTTTGCAGTTTTTTGTTTGTTTGGTTCGGGTTCTTTTGTTGGTTTGTTCAGGTTCTTTTGTCAATTAGTGAAGGCTAGGTTTGGGGGAATAGATGTGGAAAACCTCTATACTTGGGAAAACATATTTTGAGTCAAAGTTCTCTTGGTAATAGAGTCCTACCCAGAGGTACACAGTTTTGTTGTAAACTACTGAAATGGATTCTACAGTCTTTCTGTCCACAAATTGATCAGAGTTATTAAAAAAGAAGTCTGAAGGATGAAGGATCAGTCCAGGCACACTGGATTCTCCAATATCTTAAATAGTTTCTCTCTAAAGCAACAATATACCAGCCTTCACATTCTATACATTATAGGAGTCTCATGTCTGTATTCTCTGACAATGTTTTTGATTGTTACATACTGATGATTACAGGCTTGCAGTTGTTGAGAAAACTGGACATTCCAGAAAATTTTATGCAAGCTAGTAAGATTTCAGGGCTGAAACTGATGACCAGAGACCAAGTCTGGACTGCTTATTGTGGAAGAGAGTTGTTTGTGCTGGATTTCCCTTCCCTTCCCCTTCCCTTCCCCTTCCCTTCCCCTTCCCTTCCCTTCCCTTCCCTTCCCTTCCCTTCCCTTCCCTTCCCTTCCCTTCCCTTCCCTTCCCTTCCCTTCCCTTCCCTTCCCTTCCCTTCCCTTCCCAACAGGAAACTCCATGAAGCACATACATCACAGTGCATTCAGTTGTTTTTCCACATAAAAGGAAAACTGATGTACCATAGCAATAGGCAGTGTGGATTTGAAATTAATAATAAGACAATTTATCAGATAATATGAATATATATTTTAAAGATGTTAACATATCATATTTAAAATATTACTGATTCAGCCTTTATTCTGATAAAATATAAATAAATAATAAAATTACTTGCAAATTTTTAAATTTCTCTATGTAGATCATATCCAAATAGAACTACTGTCTGATATAAATTTGGGGTAACTGCATTAACTGCTTTACCTTTGAAGAAATTGCATAGGGAGTGAGAGTTCAGAGTCCACTCATAGCTGAAACTCAAATCTGTAGTTGGTGCAGCTGTAAGGCTGATTCAGAGCTTCAAAGACCCTTCTCTGCTTATGGCTTGAATCATGCACATGTATGAAGAAGGACAATCTGACTGTGGATTTTTTTCAAATAGGCCACCTCTGTCTTTTACTTCACTCACATCCTGAAAGCTCAGCAAGTCCTTAAACTCCTTGTTTAATTGAGGGCTCTGTACCATATGCTCACAAGTCAGTTTCGCTCAGAACAGTGACCAATATTATAGAAATGATAAATGGCTAGAAAGCTCTAAATGAAGATCATTTATCTTTTCACTTGCTAAGAGACTTTTCAGAAGATACATTTCCAAGAAATACCTCTGCACTATGAAACTTGTTATGTCCATTTCAGTTAAGAGTCTTTTTTTTGTTATTGCTTCCTCCACTGCTTTTGGAAATTTAGCGTAACTAAGTCAAAGATGAGGAGCCTGACATGCAATGACAGGCCCAAAAATGCATTTTGTTCAATAAAAATATATATATTTTAAAATATTGAATTTCATTATTTCAGTAAGATGACACAGATGTTTCCAAGAGTTTGCAAATGAAGATTCTGAGCAACTGGGATTTAAAATTGAGGCATAAACTTCTTAAGATAAATAATTTAAACAGAATTTCTAAAATTTTCTTCCTAAAATTAGACATTTAATAAAAGGAGATTTCTGTGTAGACGATAAGTTATACTTGCATTACCAAATACTACTTTTTCTCTTTTGTCACTTCATACACTGTTTCACTTAAGTTAAATAATGCCATTTGTGTTTAATAACATTTTCTCATATAAAAACATGTTCATGAAATACATTATGAGCAAATAAATACTTCCACTCTTTGCATTTTAGAATAAGTTTCTCTTTATCAGATTTTCTGGACAATGTACAGTAAGTGTAATACCCCAAAGGCATGCAAACCTTCTTCCACAGAGATAGAGGGTAGTGGGGGAAGAAAGGTAATTAAATCAACATGGAATTGGACATAGATCAGGATTAAATTTTTAAAAAACAAACGAAGTACAAATAAATATGAAACTCTTTATCCCTTCCTTTTCATATTAGCCAAATAATGCTTCATAATAAACATGGTTTATATAAGGCACACTGTGTAAATTCCCATGCTCCCAGAACCATTGCAGAGAAACAGGGTCCTGTGGTTTTCTTGCCATAAACAATTATCAGGCTCTATGTCCTGTGACATGTGGCTCCTATCCTTTCTATCTTCTATGAGTTATTGAATGCTCTGGAAGTCTTTTCTGTTACTAACACAGACCTCTAAAGGACCTTTTGTGACTATGGACCTGAGCTATGACCAAGACTTTTGCCAGACATGCAATTAGAGGGAGAAGGAGTTAGCAAAGGCAGTTACTTGGTTCTGAGAACTGCAAACTTGGTTTCCTGCCATTGCTTATTTCACCTAATTATTCAAACATATCAAAAGATAATCAAAGCAATTATCAGGAGTATCTATATGCTTTTCTTAAAAATACAGTTACAGTTTCTTAAAAATACATTTTCGAATTAGGCAGCTTAAGTTTTAAAATCTTTGAGCAAAATCATGTAAATATGCTTTTGTGATGGACATGTCCTTACAAGAACTTTGCTGGAGAGAAGGAGCATGCTCTTATAAAATAGGGTTCTTGAAAATTGAAATTACTTTGCTGAAGTGTGTAGAAATCAGAAAAAATGGTCTGTGGATTTGGTAGAAAAAAAACTACCTTTCTTTTTTCCACATAACTTTTGCTGAAAATCATCTGAAAACTAAATAATTCCATTTCTGTTAATAATCACAATTCTAATTACAACTTAAATTTAGAAAGAGAACAAGAACCAGAAAAACAGTTCCTGAGAATTTAAAACTTGGCATTTGGTCAAATACACTTACTTGAATATGATAAGTGCCTTTGTTTCATCAGTCCCATGGCTCATCTGTTTTGAGAAGGTATAGTGGTTCCCTTCTACGACCTCAGTAGCTGCAGGTTTCCTTTGCAGAGCATGGAAGGTACCTGATTATCATTCTGTGTGTTCCTGGCCAAAGTGCCAAACTTGTTAAGAGCACAGAACAACTTCACATGATACTTGCACTGGTTCCAACCCTTCAATCTCTTTCTAGGTGAGCCCTGAAGAAATGAATCCTTGGTTTTCTTTGGTTTTTTATTTCAAGAAGACAGTGGTATCCTAAGCCACTCTCACAGGTTTTTATCTTCACTGTGTTAATCTGTATGTAACTTCCTCAGGTGTCACTGGAGGTCTAACACAGCATAACTATTTTTAGTCATACTCAATGAGCTTCTTAGTGTGCAGCATATTGGGATGTGAAAACATAACCCAATAAATGCACTATATAGAGTATAAATGTGGACTTTGTGCAGCAAATACTATACTTCAAAATGCTGATGTTTCTGTACACTTCAAGCAGGCATCCTTCTTGATTATACTTTGATTCCTAAAAGAAACTCTAGAAATCGTTCCTCATGGGCAGTTAATCAAGGGATTGAGTATAATGTGTCTGAATTTACATTGCCTGAAGGAGAGCTCCAATTGAGCACTTCAAGCCCTGCCATCAGATCAACCCTAAGATAACTCAGGTCCTTCCATGTCCAGTACCTCAATCCCCTAATGCAGGACCTAACCCATTACCTTCAAGTCAATTTTGTACAGAGGATGATTTCAACCACTGGGTCAAATGCTCTATTCTGTATCCTAACTCAATGAATAAGACACTAATTCACATTCACCAGGCACATATGCTGATACCCAGCAGCAGATATACATGGGAACATGTCTGGTGAGACACAAACATATCTGTTAGTTGTTCTGAGGGAATATGCCAGAATGTTGGAGTCATAAAGGCTGCTTCTTGGTATTCTGGTCAACATACTTGCTTGCATGAAAATCTATGAGTGGATCATCAAGAGATATTCAAGGACTAACCAAGATTTTTATTGGGTTTTTAATTGTGATTAACCTCACTGTTGTGCTCCAATCATGCAGAAACCAAGTATTGACACTTGTCTTTAAACAAGGATCAATCACTTTTCAGCTACTCAATTCACAGGTCTTCCTTGGGAACACTTGCAGAGATTTCAGTAAATTGATGCTGATCACAAATGGCCTATGGTATAGAGCAGTGATACCATGTCTATACAGGAAGCCACAATACCCAACTCCAGAAAGTTTTCCATAAAAAAAGGAAGCCACTACCTTGCTCAGTGTGAAGAGGGTATCCTGACTCAGCAATTCTCCCAGTCTACAGAGGCTTCTGTCAACACTCTGAAATTTGAGATTATGAAATTTCAATTTAAGCACCTGCTCTTAGGAGGCTCTATCTAAAACCCTATTCTATTGGCTCTAACCCACCGAAATATTGTTTGTTTGTTTGGTTTTTTTTTAAACAAAAAATGAGAAAACCACTTTTTTAAGTCCAGTTTTTTGTTTGTTTGGTTGGTTGGGTTTTTTTGGTTTTTTTGGGTTTTTTTTTTTGTTATGTCCCTTGTCTCTGCTTTTCTGCAGGTCAGTGATGTTTCTGATCATAAAAAGGGGTGAAATAATCTTACTGCTTGTCAGTCCACATTGTCCTAGGGGACAAAATAGTGCCAATAAGATCTTCAGTCTTCAATTAGGTTCTGGCCTTTTACAGACTAGTGAGAGCTGTTAACCAGTAGGTGCAGAAGGGCAAGAATAAACTGTCATTATCCAAGAATTTTGAACTTTGTAGCTTTTGCTATGTCAGGGCAGATTCATGAGGCAGGAGGCAAGGTGAGATTTTAGGTTTTGTTAGCAGTTTAGTTGTGGTAAACTGTGCCCTGTGACAAGGATAACCTTCTGTGATGTGGTCTTGCTGGTTCAGAGACACCTTAAAGACATTAAAAGCAGTTTTTAGGGTGTAAGTGATCAGTGCTTTGTAAAAACTCAGCAGACATTTTGATTTGTCTTGAGACCACCACCATAAAATCAATATCCCCAAAGCTGCAGTCATTTTTTGAATGTAGGCCAAATTTCCATAGGTGCAATCTGCTCGTTCTCTAGTGATTTTGCCATACATTTCCTTACTTGCTATGTATCAGTATTGTTTCCACAGGATTTTACTTCAAAACACTCAGATACAATGTCTCTGGAAGACTTTCACTGACACCACTGATGAAACCACTGAATGATCAGTTGGATCGGTCCTTAATTAAAAAAAATAAGTTTTGGTGCTGTTTGTAGATTCTATTGGAAAGGAAAGATAAATAATACTTTTGAAATGAACAAATAAGATAAAAGGTTGCCAATATGTAAGGAAGTTGAAAAAATACAGTTAATAGGTACGTTATAGAAAGCGTTTCACAGCACCAGGTTATTTACACATGGCTTGATTTATGGTTTTCCTCGAAACATTCTCATTCATTTTGAGGTTTAACATGCTCATCAGAATTACTTAAGCTAATCTGCTTGATTGCTGCTGTAGCAGCTCTTGGCTTGATGTCTGCTTAGTTTCAGACTTTGTATTCAACAGGCTCTCTTGTTGCCCTAGCAGTATGACTCACATACAGTACAAGGCAAATGCCAAGGTGCTGCCAGTCACAAGAAACCCATAGAAATGGAAGTGAAGTATTTGGTAGTTTCTTTTTCTGACCACAGGGTGTTGATGGAAAGAAACAAGGCAGGACAATCAGGCTGCTTTCACATTTTGCTCAAGCGCCAGGAGGCGGTTCTTTCACAGTCACTGCAATTGTTCCTGTTTAACATGGAAGCCTTAAGCCAGACATAATTAGACTTTTTCTTGACAAATCATTTGTGCAAAGTCTTGACAGGTTGAAAACTGAAACGGTTGTGCTGCATTCTTCAAGGTCTGAAACAGACAGGATTACAGAAAAATGAAAGCAAGTACTGTGAAAGCTATAACTTGCAGAAATATGTGTCTAGCGCGAGTACAAAGTCTATGTCATGTTTGATCAAAACAATTAGACAGAATATTGTCTCGTGCTTTGCTGGTGTTATACTACAGTATATTAGTAATATATAAGGGCTGTATTTCACTAGATAAATTCTGTGCCAAATGAGATGCAAACAAACACACCAAAAAATATAATATGCACATATCTGATATTACTGCAGAGCAAAGTAAGTGTGTAAGTCTTACAGTTTGAGCTCATGTAACAACTGAAAGCTTCTTCTAGTAAGATGAGCTATTGCACTGGAAAAAGAGAAGCTCTATGCAACTGTTATCATATATTGTCAGTACACTCATGGAAATGTTCACGGAATTATAGAATCATTTAGGTTGGGAAAAAACCTTAATGATTTGCTGTATCTGAGATATTCATATTCTTCCTATGCAGCTAGTATTAGTAATAAGACTTCTCAGTGATGTCATGGCACAGATTTAGACATTTTGAAATATTTGCAAATTTTTTAATCACTGCATAATAAACAAAATCCTCAAACATCTTAGTTTGTACTCGTGCTTGCAAATACCATGACTTTTATGAAAATGCATAATTGTAGCTAGGGTTTAACAGCAGATTTATAGTTATAATGAAGGGGTTTATGAAACATAGTACAGGAAGCTCCTCAGTGCATTAGAATGCAAGTAATTGAATCAGTGCTTTTCATAATGTATCCTGAATGTCTGGTGAAATAGAACTACTGATTATTCCAAGTAATATTGTTTAGTGTTACTTCACTAAATGTAGCAATTTGTAATAAATCTGTTCGGTAAACTAGTTCTAAAGCATCACACCAAAATTTTCCACTTTCCAAGATCTTTTCCAAGGCATTATCAAGAACACTCTGTAAAATATAAATGTGGGAAAAATACATTCCACAGTCACTGGTGATCTTTCAGCTTCTTTATGGATGAAAAACATTCTCCCAGGGCTTTTCAAGTCTTAGTGTCACATTCTACACAGAAAAATAATAAGATAGCACTTCCTCTTGTAATGAAATAAGTCATCAGCTGAAGCTTTGAAGTTGTCTTCAAATTTTGCAATCTCACCACGATGTGGTTCTGGTGTCCATCATATGTATGTGCAACACCAAAACAATACTTCCCCAGTAAAGTTGCACCTGTTCAAATGTAAGTACTTTCCATCATACACAGTACATGTGGATTCAAAAGATCTCAAAAGAAATGTTTTTGCAGAGGTCAAAATGCATGTGGAAATTTCTAGCTCCTGCATATCTTCATGTTCTTTGCTCTTTCATCAACTATGTGGTGAGAGGGTGCATTACATCCTCCTTATGGCTTTCTTTAACAGACTGCATTAGTAATCATATTTCAAAATTACCTCAGCAACAGATAGAATTTCTTGTCCAATACTTAGAGATGAATAATGTCTCTGTAACTCAGTTCATCTTTCTGTTGTCCTGTCCTCTATTGGTTCTCAAAGTGGTTAAGGAACCATACTGAGTTGTTCCTGTATACCTTTTATCTCATGTGACTGGCTTAAACTCAATCATCTGCACTTCTTAAACATAAACCAACTAATTCTCAAAATATTATAGTTAATAATAAAAATTCAGGTAGCAACCCAAGTAAAATTATTTCTGCCATATACATTAAGTTTTTTCCTTCTGCAGCTGCACAACAGTGAAATTCTTGTTCATATGAATTAATATTACCTTTGGTAGCTTGGAAATGTATTCTTTTAATTGTATTTTTACTGTAATCCAAACTTGTTTAAGAGACCAAAAAAATTTTGCTAAATCTGTTTGACTCAGAACATATGCTTAAGTCTTTGTTGTAGCTCACTCAGGAGTACTTTTGTGTGTGGCACAGAATGGATTAATTAGATGCAGCAAAAAGTAGTAATCAGTAAATTATTTGTGATAGTATGCAATTTATTGAAGATTTACTTAGAAAACACATGTTAAAAAGCATTAGGACAATCTCTGCTTTATTATTTTAAGCAGCACTTTTCACTTTGATTGCAAGTAGTAACTTCTCAGCTTCAGAAGTGCTCTTACTTTTCCAGGACAAATCCCTCCTGTACTTTTACTCTGAACGCTGCCCTCCTTTAGTTGTACTGCATTTCTGAACTTCAGTTCTGCAGAGTTTCACTTCCTTCTCCTCTTTCTAATGTTTGTTAGCATGGCTGTTCTTAAACATATTGAATTATGGAAACAATGAAAGCAAGGGTGCCTATAGGCAGCTCAGTCATGTATGTCCATGTGAAAGTTGCCAGCACACTGCCTGGGGGAAAGCAACCTTTCTGCCTTGAGATACCAAGGCATGCTGTCAGCATTTCCTAGGAGGAAATGTATTTTTGTTTTAAGTACAAGAATGAAAAGAATAAGAAGAAATAATAATAATATTGACCTCTGAGGATAGCATAGGGGTGTGTTTATAAACAAAGCCCCTGATAAGTCATTAGATCTCTATTATTTAAGCCTGTGAAATATACTCTAGCATTAAAATACTGAAATATTTTTAATGTCTAATGATCAGCATTGTGCCTCAGAGTGTCTGCCTACCTGGAGGGAGGTGTAAAAGTTGTGAGAATGGTCCTGTAAAAGCAAAAATAAGAGTAAAATCAAAGTAGCATTGTCTAGGGTTGCAATTCATAGTCAAATTATGGCTGTACATGAAGTGTCCCTGGAAATGACACCTCCTTTCTTAAAGTCATTGAGTGAATAGCAACAAATACAATGAATTCTGAACTGAGATATAGATATTCTCTTGATAGTTTAGTTTTTTTGTAACAGTTATGATTTTCTTACCAATGTAGCAAAAGCTCAAACCAAATTGCTTGAATTAATAAAAAAAATAAATTAAAAGCTATTATGGGCTTGATTAATATAATTTTATTTATACTAGTGAAATCCATTAAAAAAAAAAAAATTATGCTCCTCTCAAAGATAGCCAAGCAAATACACATCTGGCCATAGCCACTGCTGGAGACAAAAAAATTGTCATGTTCTAGGATGGTCTGGCACAAACAGCTGCTGCCACTCTTCTGCTGAGGAATGCACCTGTGGATTCTGAACACAAGCACACAAATCCCTGGGTTACAGCCCTACTCATGTGCTTTTCTCTCCTCTGCAGCCAGCGAATTCCATGTGCTATAAAGCTCCTCTGCCATTAACCTGCTGGCCCTGTGCAACAACAGGACAGCAAGAGGAACCATATTCATTCCTTAGAAAGCTGCCTGAAGTCTCATTTCTGTCTTCTATCACAGCTCACTCTAGGTAGCCTGAACAGGTGTTAAAACTTAGCTGAGAAAAATAGGCTCTCAGTGATATTCACTCATTGTATTATCTTTTATTTTTATGTGCCCAGTGTTAAAGAAAACTTCCTTTCATGTAAAAGGGTGATATGGTTAATGTGAATGGAGAAAGATGGAAATAGACAGCAAGAGTGAAAAGAAGTAAACGAAATTATGTTGTTTGAAATACAACTCAGTAAATGGATATACTTAAACCCAGTGTTGCATGAAGATTCATCTGATTTTTCTCATAAATAAGCTTAGGAAAATAAAGATATAAATAAATATGAAATTTTTCTTTATATACTACAGTCACCAAGTAGAAGGCAAATTTTCAAAAACAATATGAACACTTTTGTAAATACAGACAAAATAACCTGAAATGAATTGGGATGACAGGAATAAATTTCTGTTGATTCTAATAGACTTAGGATTAAGTCCTAAACAACAGATTTGAGAAGGTATTCCAAAATAAACAGGCGTATGAAACTCCATGCTTGAGAGTGGGGCAAAATAGCCAGTGAATCAATCATCTCTGGTGCTGATGATGTACAACTCCCTTAATAAATGCTGATGGCAGTACCAGCAGCTGGGGAATGGGTAACACCAGGTATCCATGGTGCAAGCCAGCAGGAATGTCGAGACAGCAGAATTCAGTGCTCAAGAGTAAAGGAAATGCTGAGAGATATGAGTGCTTTTGTTGGAAGGAGAGCATTTAGTTTCCTATAAAAATACAAGAGAAACTGTCTCAAATCCAATTCACTAAAAAGACTGAGAGAACAAGTTGAATTTGTGCCATGCTGTGACTATCTCCTTACTATAGCTTTATTGGAATAAATTAATTTTATTAAAACATTTTTCTACAGTTAGTAAAAATGTAAAGAGAGGATCTTATTCCCATGCGTTTCCCAACAATGCTACAGTACCTGGATAAAACAGGGAAAGATGTTACTTAGGAGACTACAGATGAAAATCCAAATTTTAAATTATGTCTGGAAACCACAAGAACCTTCAGAGGTCTGGGACAGTCTGGTCCAGAGAATAATATCACCGCAGCCAAGCACCCACGTGAGAGCCCAGCTTTTTCAAGCAATCAGTGTAGAATAAATTTGATAATTCAATCTACAAGTGATAACAGCAATGTCTGGGTGATAGAAGGAAAGATATACATTTTGATTTACAGAGATATGTACAGCCTTCTAACAGAGACAGGAAACCAGAACCGACTTCAGAGAAAGAAGAAAATACTTTTTTCAGCAGAAACAATAGAAAAAATTAGGGGAAGACAGCAGCTTTAGAAACAGTAGAAAGTCTACCTAATAAAGCAGTGGTATGGTAATTTCCATTTATGTGAGGAAACCTTTACATAAATGAAATGGAGTGGAAATAAAATGGGAATGCTCTCTTGTGGCAATAAATTGTACTAGTCCCTTGCACACAGTACTGGAGTGATTAATTTTGACTCGTTTGAGATGTAAAATTGGAAAGAAAAACGAATATGTCTATGGTCATGTATCATGTGGCTGTGATAGTTGGACTGCCTGGGATCCAGGAGATTCCAGCAGTGGTCTAGTGTCCCAGAACTCCCATCATTATGATGTGCTGAACCAGGGATGGGGAATTCCTGCTCAGCACACGCTGCAAGAAACATTGTGATTAAATTTTTGTGGTCCTTTCTCAGGCTCCCACCTTATCTGAGCTCGTTGTCTGCCAATTAATATTCTTCCAAGCCTGACATAAAGTCAAACATTAAGAAAGCAAATCATACAGTTGTATTGGTGACAGAAAACGAGTCAGAGCAGGGTGTATTCTATGTTCTGTAGCTCAACTCTGTCCTCTGCAATAGCTCATATATCTGACTGCCAGGGAAATTAAATATGGAGATCCTTAGGGCTGCTAATGACAAGAAAAAAGGCCTTCTTATAGCTCCTGCAGAAAAATTACTTGCCAAAATTACAACTACCTTCTCAGGCTCAAGTCTGCAAATATAACAAAATATTGTAGTTAAAATAAATAAACAATGTTGGACTGGTTTAAAATCATGATATGCATAGTCTATGCATCACCAAGAAATTGGGCAAGAGTGAAATCAATACAGTGTCCAAGGCTCTCTCAGACAAAAATATGTTTGAAAGAAATTAACTCATCTGTAAAAGATTATGTCAATTTTTTTTCTAGTTGAATATGTTTGGTAAACGTATTTATTAGCAAGTTAATATTAACTGATGAGAGTATAGACATCTATTGATATGATCAGTAATGATGCAGGAATCACTAATTCTCCATTGAATGTTTTGCACCAGCGCCTGTGGATCTTCTTGCACAATGAGTATGATTAGCCTTTGATAAACTGCTATTCTTCTCCAATTTTTTAGCCAGTGGCTTACTCAACCTATATACTGCGTCTTATAAACACTTCAATCTGAAACAATTTCAGGAAAAATATTATTCCCAGGGTAGTGGCTCAGTTTGCATTGCTTCTTCCAAAGAGTTTTCTGAAAGGCATCCCCTGAGCTTACAGCAGTCTTCTTGCAACATTTCAATTGTTTTATTTCTTCTTTTTTTCCTTTCTTTGTGGTTGCTCTAAATTAAACTCTATTGGAGACTGCAGCATTTCATATTGTAACAATGCCTGTCAGGAGTTCTTTACTGTGCATGATAAAATGTAAACTCTTTAATTAGCTTTTTTTTTTGGCAATAAACAGTGGAAACTACTTTAGCATCTTAATCAGTAGAGTTTCAAAGTTATTTTGTGTTTTACTTGCCTCTGCTGCTCTTCTTTGTTTGCTATGCTCTATTACTCTGTTGAAAACTACCATTTACAGTTTATCCCATTTCTGATGAGCAATGTGTTTGCTATTTTTAACTAAAACCAAATATATTTTATTAAAAGTCTCCTAACATATCTCACACACTTTGACAGAAAACATTTGGAAGCACATTACTTACTCTAAGGTGAGTTTGCTGGAAACAAGTTGCTCTAATTTAACCCAACAGTGGCAGTGAGGCATCACAAAATACCCAAGATATGCCAAAAGGAAGCATTTTCAAAGGGGCTGCTAAGTGGATTGCTGTCTGTTGAAGAATATAAGATATGGTTGTCTTACCCACAGTTTTAGTAAACTAACCTGGTTTTACTAAGAATGGGATAAGGAAAACAGCTACACTGGTTTTCCAGTGAAACTTTTTTCCATCCAAAGCAACAATATGGTGCTAAATACTTTGTTCCTGAGGAGGAAAGGTCAAATAATGAAAGGGGCTTGGAAGAGCTCACACCCTAAGTATTTTTTGGACAAGCATTTTTAATAGCTTTTATTCCCTCTTCATTTCCAGACTTGAGCAGTAAGAAAAGAAAGGGATCTGAGGCTGCTATAAAGGCCATGCTTTGCATATACTTACACTGTCTGCAACAATCAGCTGTTTAGCTGCTGAGATCCATGAGTTGCAGAAACCCCCGGTGGGGAACATGCACCTGGAGATGCTCCTCCACAGCCTGCTGGGCAGACAGGAAGCTGCAGCTGTGGCCTGGCCTGCAGCTGTCTCAGAGACAGCTGTGGCACAGCCCTGTCTGTCTTTTTCCTGTGCTATCTGAATGCCTGTTGAGCAGGAGACAACTGGGGTAGAGGAACAACTTCTATTTCATTTCACGGCTTACTGAGAGAGGTCAAAAATCTGATGCCAAATTAAAAATATTAAAAATAGAATTACTTCATTTGGATTCTCCTAATTTCTTATGCTCTGCTACCCAAAGCACCTGGAAGAATGATGGTATTTATAGCATTTGTAGGTAGGAGAGCTTTTTTGTTAGTTGGAGGTTTTAGTTTTGGTTTGCTTTGGCATTTCTTTGAGTTTTTGCCCTTTTTTGTTTCTTTTTTTTTTTTTTTTTTTAATTACTGCGTGTAATATGAAGCATTTGGTGCCTCTCAAAGATTATCTTAAAAAGCCCAGCAGAAACCAAGTTCATTATTCAGGCCTTCTGCAACTGATAATTGAAGAATTACAGTTGAGAAGGGATGTTCTTTCATGAAATGTATGATAGCATGTTTGCATTTGAAAGTGGGAAATGATCCTCACCAAGTTCATCTCATATGAATTAGGCTATCTCTAATTCCTGCAGTGCTGGACAGGATGAAGAGTAGGAGATCATATGAAAGAGACTCCCTAGATCTGTAGGAGAACCACTGTGCCATTTAATAGTCAAAAATTTAATATTAAACCTTTTGGAATTGTATTTTCTTTTTGAAGAGATTATATTATTCATTTATATCTTGAATATTGTTGAGATAACAAAGGCAAGTTTTTCTACTAAATATAAAAATCTGCTACTGGCTAAGCCAAAAAGCATTTTTTTACTAAGGGTTAATCAGTAACCAAATGTTCCTGGTCTGTGATATAACAAATATCTTAGCTTTATATCTACCTGTTCACCTAAGGATTATGTTCTACTGTGTGACATTACTCCAGCAGCTTGTTCAGAGATGCTGAACCAAAAAAACCCAAACAAAATATTGAACAAACAAAAATTTTTTGAGAATATTATTTCAAATACAGAGTTAAAATTATCATGTCTACAAAAATGATGATATGTTGGTATAACCCTAGTTCTGCTATCTACTCTATCTACATTATAATCCAATTTTTAATTAGATGGTCCCAATTAGATCCCAATTATTTGTTTTCATTAAAAAAAAAGGACCTAGAAAAATTCAAGACTCTGCCAAGCAGTCTGCTTTCCATCAAATTCTTTCATTTCAAATTGGTGTATCTACTGGAATACATATTGAACTAAATAAAAGGTCATCAGAATTCCCCAAATTGTTTGGCTGAAACTGTCCAAAATCATTCAGTCTGAAGGAAATATTTACATGGATACTTTCAGTCTGAAAATATGAAGTAAAGAAATTTAAAGATACCTAATATCTGGAAGGCTTTTCTCTCAGCCTATATTAATAAGCAGTGGTATGCTTGTCTTTGTATTAACCAGGACTTGACTGTCAAGAAAAATTAACCAATTCAAAATATGGGGTTAAAAAACTAACACCATCTCAAACCTTTACTCAGAAATTCCTCAAAAGGGAAGTGGAACTGAACTCTCTAGTGTTCCATTTTTCCTAGTCCCAAAATAAGCTTCATAAGTTTAGGTTTAACTGTGATCTGTGGCTTCATCAAGAGCCATTGCTGTTTATCTGTTTTCACTTGTCAGTGGCAGCATGTAGCAGGCAGGCACTAAACATGGTTATTTGGTTATTCGCAGTTAGACATACTTGCCATTCCTAAAATTTTCTTCAATGGAAGTTTTGTTTGCTTTTTTTTCCTGAGGTTTCAACTCTTGCACTTCAAATTGACATTTAACTCTCGTACCTCCTACTACCTTCCATTTAGAGTGGCTCCTTCTCCCAGGACTGTTTAGTGTTGGTCCAGAATTTCATATGTTTACAATTTCAATATGCCCCCCAATTCATATGACATCGTCCTTTTTAACAGGTGTGTCTCCCAAACACAACCAAGCAACACATTTCAGACAATTAACATTGTCTGTTAATTGTCTATTCAACTCCTCTTCAGCCTGCTTCATTTCAGCACAGCTGTCCCAGAGAGCTAGGGGCAAAGGAGGTAGACTGATTCCTCATTTCATGCAGAGCTTTCATGTGTACACTTTGGTTTAAGTCTCTAAATATAAACCCAGAAAAGTTACTTCCACAGGAGCTTTAGCATGAGAATATATTCTGAAAATATATTGCTGTATTCTTCCTCCCTTTCCCTTCTCTGCAAGGAGAAATATGAGTAGCCATTGTCTCTAGAACCATGATAGTATTCTAAAAATAATAACCCCTTCCAGACATGTGCTCAAGACCTAAGCAAGGAGACAATGATACCCTGAGATAAATCTTTACATCTCTTACCATGCTTACAGCATCATCTTGACAAACCCCCTTCCTGTAGTCTGACTACCCAAAGGTGACAGAGAGCCATTTTGTGTCAGCAGGGGTTACACAAAGCAGGACACTTCACTTGAGTAATTAGCCAGTGTTAAGGATGAAGACAGTGTTTTGTTTTATTAAAGACCAGAATATTATTCTGAGTTTTATATTTCCTTCATTTACAGATGAAAATTTTAATTCATTCCTTATATGTGTGAATTTTAAGTTCATGGCAATTGTTTTTGAAACAGCTACAATTAATTTCCTTTCTCTCCCGATTTGCTATTTCTTGCAGCTTTTAAGATACACAGTTATCTTCAGGGAAGGGACCATGAGTCAGCGAGAAATTTGGGGTAGATATTGTTCTTACAGCAAGCGGGCCAAAAACATCCAAGGAAATCTGAAATTCTAGTTTATTTTAGCTCAGACTAAAACAATGGACCTTTATAAAGAGAAAAGTGGGGCCTGCTTTAGTAAGACAATAAAAGTAAGTGAATACAAAAATAAATCTTTGCCCACTGTATCCTTGCTTTTTTTGAGCTTGCTCTGAATTCAACAACTTTCAAGGGTTTCTTGAACCAAACTCAATGCAATCCTCTCTTGAAAACAAAGGAGTTTTCTTTGGGTTTTTTCCTTTTCTATCTTTTTTCTTCTTCTTTTTTTTTTTTTTTTTTCTGTCCTCTTGTTTCTCTGACCCTGATCTCCTCAGGAACCACTGCTCCTGCTGAAGCCTCTTGGCTTGTTGGGTTTCTCACACTGCTTGCCCCACAGGTTTCATCATAGCTTTTCCCATCTATAGACACTCATTGCTCTCAGGTAAGACACAGAAGGGAACCCCTTGACCCAGAGCATTCTCTCTGATTCATGTGTTACTGAAGACCAGATGAATGTCAGCTTGCCCCTGCCCCAGCCACTGTGCTTGTTAGAGAGCATAACACAAAAAAAGTAATGAACAAACATGGCACATTGTTGGATCTATTCTCTTCCTCTCCAAATTCCATGCATAAGGTTCAATTTTATGCTATCATCAGGGGCCTCCTCACAGCAGAGAGAAAATTGGCATTTCTCGTAATGAATTAATACAAACCTCCAAGAGAAATTAAGTTCTTTCCATGATCTGTCACTACGGGATATAAGATAAGGCAGGAGAAGGCCAAAACAAGTGCTTTGGAGGATGTATTATTTTAATAGAGTGAAGCTGTAGATGTGACAGAGTGCTCTTGTATCAGAGCAAGAGGGTGTATTTTTTTGCACTGACATTTCTGGGGTCTAAATTACTTCATTGCAAATGGTTATTTCTAAAGCAATGAGATTAAACAATATTTGGTATGATTTCTTGAAGAGTTCGATCTGACAGTGAATTGATTGATGCACTCAGTCTGTAATAATTGTAAAGGTTATATAGATAAAGCTAAGAGTGTGGCTAAGTGCAGTCCTCATTTAAGAAGGCACATGTTTTATAGAATATGTTTATGTAGAAATATAAATGCATGTAACTCCTGCTAATTAGAGCTGGATTGCAGTATTGCCTATTCTGATCACCAGAAAAATCAAAAGTCACATCTCTAGACTGTGCCAGAGGATAAAAATCAGAAACCATCTTAGATATTTTAAATTATATATTGTCTTCCTTCTGGTAAGGTGAGACAAAATCTGAAACTATGGCCTAAATGTGGGAACACACAGTAAAGGTTTAAAAAGCATCACATTAAAAATGTCAGGTAACTCACTGAATAACAGCACTGTTGCTATGCACCTGGACAGAGAGGTAAAAGGGCAAGACCTCGCCCAAAGGCCATGGCACAGAAGAAACCTGAGAGTAAGGCTTAACACTAGTACAGTGTCAGTATTCATAGGTATAACAAGATCTAATGCTGGCAGGCTGCTTACAGCCTAAAGGATTGCAACATTCCCAGGGGAAAGGCAGGAAAGGGAAGAGTGAAAAATATTGTTTGGGCAGCCTGAGAGAAGAGTTAATCATGATAAGTGGGCTTCTCTGAGATTCTTAGGAATGGTGTGACTATTTTGGAGATGTGATTAGGCTATTAATGAATTCAATGGCTCCTAAAGCCAACTTATCTCAAAAATGCTTGTGTACTGTAGTGGTTTTGGTCTGGAATCACTTTTGACCTAGCTTCCAGCTGACTTGAAGACCCTTTGACCCAGGCTGCCCACTTTGGACTGCCTCAAGTTCAACCTTGCTTTGATGATGGCTGTACTTTTTGTGGACTAATCTGAGTACAGCAGTCTATGATGCTGTATGCTTGCGTGTATGAGCACTCATGCACATGCACATCTGTTAAAGAAGAGCCTATATGCAGGTGGATATAATGCAGAGGAAGAGTAATGTACCTTACATGGTGACCTAATATGACTTGTTACATTTAGATCACTTTTGAAAGCCAAAACTAAACAATCAGGTTATTGTATGGAAATGTCAACGATCTACTCTGCCTGCGGCTAGTTTACTAGCATTTTTTCATTATGAAGTCATAACTGCCAGTATACATGAAACCATAGATGTAACTTTTGATTATTCAAATTGTTCCAAAGATAAAGACGCTGATACATAGAGCCAACATTTAGGCTTATATTTATAACTCTAATAAGAAGAATGTCAGTCTCATAGCTCACAATTTAATACTTAATACTAACATCTTAATGTACCATCCATCTGAACCCAAACCAAACTTCTTGAAATAGACAAGACCTCATGATACATGCTCCCCACATGTTTCTTCTCTCTTTTAACAAAAGAAAAAAGAAAACTGATCAAGAAAAGTCACAATTAAAAAAAATAAAATAAGCATTATTCTTGGAAAGAATGTCTAATTTTCTTCCTTCCTTTTGGCAGTTTTCTAGGCTGCTGTAGATTGAAGAAAATAGGAATAAGCATCTTTCGACCACAAACAGATGTGCTCGATAAAGAAAATGTCAGCAAAAATACTAAAGCAATGTGTCACAGCAGCTTTCTGACAGATAGAGGGAAAAGGTAAAAAATGTTCTATCATGTCCGACAAGGTGTTCTTTTTGAGATTTAAAGATCACTGTGCAACTTTAAACATGTTTGTCACTTTGGCTCTGACTGGAGCTATCTGGAGCTTCACAAGAACTTTATCAGCTCAGCATAGGGGGGAAGAAAGAAGCCCATTCCCATTTATCTCAGCCAGGTTCCCTTCAAAGCCAACAAATAAATTACAGTGTACATTTGATACAAATTGATTTCTTAACTCAAATAACAATGTTGTCCTCCCAGTCAGGCCATGTGTCACTCATTCGCGAGCCTGAGTGAAAGGCTCAATCTGTCTGCGTGACAGAAATAGGCCTGACGCATCTCACCGAGGAATGCTAATAACCCCGGCCTGGCCCGGGCCTTTGTGGGCAAGCCGCGATAAGGAAAATCAGCCCGTCCTGTCAAACACCGCGAAGGCCTGATCGCTGTTTGTTCCAACAAGCTGCATGGGCCTCGGAGCCGCCATCCTATTTCATGTAGTAAATGAGAGGAAAATAAGATCCGGCTACCACGGTTAAGATGCCAGTGACTGTGATGAAGCCGAAGTGAAAGGAAACCCCATTGAATATCTTGAACTGATCTTATCAGCTGCTGGAGAAATGAGATATTGGCAGGGGCTGTTGAGTTTCTCACAGCTGAGCAGGTTAATAAGGTTGGGAGGCAGGCCACAGGCTAATTGGATTTGCCTGGTTTGATAAACAGTGGCAGGCCCACTGCCAGAAAAACATACACAATGTGGCTTTTCCTCTTTGTTTGTCTTTAAGACATACAGAGGGGGAAAAAAAACCTCTGAAAAAAAAGCTGATTTTTTCCCCTTTTTTTGAAGCTAAAGGTGTCTTCCTGAATTCCCAGATGAAGAGGCCAACAAAGTCAAACTGTGAAACAGTAGTTGTTGGGTGTTCTGATTTTAATCAAACACCATTTAACCCGCCTGACCTCTCAAAGTCAGCTCACATCAAAACAGCACAACTGTAAGGGCTAACTAGAAACAGAAGGAAATAACAACCTATTGAAGCTTTCCAAAAGCTTAAAATATTCAAAAGGAAACAATTTTGCAGCCTCATCTCCCGACAGATGCAGCCCGGGCAAGACAGACAGCCCCCACAGCTGCCTCGATGCTGTGCCCAGTGTGGGCACCCAGGTTGCACCCATGGCCGATGGGCAAGGCACCATCTCTAAAGTTTGATCCCATGGCCCTTCAGCTCTTGCCATAACCCTGCTTCTTTTCCATGCTGTTACTTGGCAGGATGTGGCCTGAAATTTGCAAGAAGTTGAGGATCTTTTCGATTAAACACTGCCAAATTATGCCCTGCAGGGCAGGCAGAAGGCTGCTCCATTACCCCTGTGTTGCTGCGCAGGTTGCTGTGAGCTTCCACCCACACTGCCCAGTAAAACCTGCCAAAATACCAAGACCTTTGCATGACCTTGGAAATGTGATGCTTTGAAAAATGTTTAGATGTTGAAGTTGCTATTGAATGCCTCTGATAAAATCCCCTCACTAGTTTTTCTTTCATGAGGTTTGGTTTGTATTTTCTCCACCGACTCTTCTAAATCTTGGGTCTATTTTCTCTGGATTGGCATTGTCAGGGCCAGTGAAAGGAGAAACAACCAAATGAGGGTGGTGCTGCCTTGTTCACTGCAGATACAAATATAGCACCAGGGCAAGGCAGGAATTGCCTAGAGCAACAGAGGAGTATGCGTACTTTAAATATGAGTTGAGAACATGAATACATTTTCAGTGTGTACAATGCTCCATATTGTGGCATCTGAACATCAGGTATCTGTGCCTTTATCTATAAAAGTTATTAATGGAATCAATAACCAATAAGAAATGCATGCTATCCCAGTGGAGAGCTTCTAAGTATTTTAATTTTTTTTTCTTTTATGTAGTTTCTGGTCCCTTAAGGAAATATGTTTGCATGCCATCAGGTTCTGTGAATTGGACAAGATGAGGAACTAGAAGGAAACATGTCTAAGCTTATTCTGCATTTTATTTTTCTCCATTCAGAATGAGAACTTCTTTGTAAGTTTTTAAAAGAGATTAATTTCTCTGAGAAATATTGTTTCTCAATTACGTGAGAAATATAGGTAACGTTAGAAATCTTGGTTTAAACATGATCACAACAAAGAGTTTCTACTCTCTTCATCTCCATTCTTTAGAAAAATATTTGTATTTATGACTTTATTATTTACTCTCCTTTGTACTTCACTGCTTTAAAACATACTTTAATGTAACATATTTTATCAGACATTTTAAATACTATGTCAAAATTAATAGTATTGTACATTACACTTTTTTTGATTGAGCAGATATTTCCTGAACAACTCTTTTGTGCTTAAAATGTACAAGTTTCTGAAAGTAAAGCATATAATTTTCAACAAATATTGCCTGTGCTGGCAGCTTAAAATTTTAGCAGGTTCAGAGGTATCCCTTTTTTTGGGACACTTTATGTTTGTATCCTAGACTGACTACTCCTCCTTGTCCTTTGGGTTTTTCTTACACATTTGCCAAACAGAATCAGAATACAACTTGCCCAATAAAGGAGATACATTTGTTTAGAAATAATATTTAACTTTCTAGAAAACAATGCCAGTCCTCACCTGAGATATGCGATGTTGAAGAACATAAAACTACCTCTTCCATCTGCTAGCTGAACTCTGCCGTACTGAAGATGAAATTCCCTTTCATTCTCTGGTCCAAAGTATATCTAATTTGTAGGAAGTGAATTGGTTTGAACAGAACAGAAAGTAGATTTTTTTTTCCCCCACAAAATGCAGCTAAAGACTGGTCTCCCACCTGCTTACCACATGTAACTGTGGGACTAGCAACTTCTCTAGAGCAGAGAAGGTCCAGGCAATTCAGAACTTACCACGTCCTTTGGCTCTGGAAGAAAACATAAGAAAAAGGGAATGACTTGCCAGCAGAAGAGTTTCTCAGATCAAGATAATCAAAGAGATTTTCTTTATTTTTTTTCTTTTAGTTTTCGGCCTGGAAACATTTAAGAGACATTTTGTTTCATGGTAAATAAGAACAAAACCTGTAAATAGTATTGTAACTGAAAAAATGAAACAAAAGCCAATCCCTTTATCATGACGGAAATGAAACCATTCAAGGAAAATAAAGAAAAGAAAAGAATTTGATCTAAACATTGCTTAAATTAAGATTCAGGTTTGTTTTTAAAGAAAGAAAACTCTTTCCTCACTTTGAGTATGTTTCTGGACACCATCCCATGATACAAAATTGTCTTTGTACTTGCAATGACTTATGCATAATAGTTTCTTCCTTTCACATTTTGAGTGTTTTATTATTTTTGGATGCACATCAATGCAGCATGTGGCACATGTATAAGGCAGACTGGGGTAATGGAAGTATATTTTCTGCAGTATAAATACTGGCTAGAACTAAGCTGACAAAACCTCTTGTGCAAAATCCAGGTTCACTACTGTTGAAATTAATAAAATTTGCACCTTTCAATAAAAGTAGGATCAATCCTCAATCGCTTCCCAGCCTTACATAAAGCTCGGAATAATGCTCCTATATTTGCTGTAAATTGCATTTAGAATTATTAATTGGTCTATTTTCCTGATATACCTAAATAGCAATGAACAGATGAATATGAAATATTATCTTTTTAAAATCGTGAAATACAGCAAATGAACTGTATTTGAGCTACTGATTTTAAAATTGCATCAAGCCCAAGTAATTAACACAGTACTGATTTTATTAGCTTGCTATATATCAGGAATTATTTAAATAACTTGCCAACTAATGTTTTCTATTAAGACTAAAATTTTATCATCAAAGATTATATTTTATTCAATTTTAATTTTTAAAAAATAGACAATATGTAAATCAAAGCTAATACTAGCAGTTCCAAAGACATCTCATAAAGACTAGCATGTGCTTTTACCTTTAATCTCAGTGAGAAGCCCCTTGCCTTTAATGGAAGTATTCACAGAATATAAAATTGAGCAGATGATGATATCTTTAAAAGATGAGGGCCTAAAGAAGCACCTAGTGATTAGTACTGAGTGCTACAATATGAATAGGCCTCATAATGGGGTACTAAGGTTTTCTTCGAATCATTGTACTACTATTTTTGGAAGGAAACAGATGAATCCAGAACTCAGAAAAAGCAACTGCCTCAAAGCACAAAAAAGGTATAACTAATTATGAAGTTCTGTGGAACAACCTGACTGAAGAACATTTTCCCTTCATTATGTGGCAAAATTTCTATGACATTTGCTAAATTTCACATTGGGAAGACAAAGACACGGAGATACAGAATAGATTCTGAAAATGTTCTTCTTCAAGAATGACCGTTACTATAATGTCAGTTCAGTATTTTCATGGCCAATAAAATGATGAGGCAACTCTGCCTCTCCCCAAAGCACAAGTCACTCCATATACTTGGTTATGTTCCTAATAATTTACTTTAAAATCAAATAATAGATTGAATGAAGCTTTACCATCAAGCTTGTTTCTTGTAAGGTATACTAATGTATTTGTAATGAATAAATGAAGAAAAAAAAAAGAAAACCATAGAGTATGTGATAATTAACACAAATATATTAGTGTTTATTGCCATAAATATGTAAAAATACATTGTAAATGTAACTTGCCATCCTAACTCTTTTTTGTTCATCCAAATTATGAATAGGTAAGAGAGACTTGATAGATTCCAGCCCCTAAGTTACAGAAGATTTACAACCAGATAATTACATATATATATATATAGAGAGAGAGAGAGAGAGAGAGAGATTCACATCAATATTATTGCATCAATATTCCATATAAATTTGAACTGTAACATTGGGGTTTTATTTTGCTTACTTAAATTATTTGTAATTTGGGTGAAAGAAAGGAAATAACATGATTGTGAAAATCTCAGTTTTTCTTTCTCAAGTTAAGATACTGTAAATGTTTAGCATGAGGGGTAAATAGTGTTCAAAACTTCCGATGTTCCAAATAATGTTATAAATATAGGTAAAAAACCCCCAACATTTAAAAGCATTGCAGTCTTGGAAAGTATGTTCTTCAGATTTCAGTATAAAGGCATTAAAATTACATTATTGTGATTTACACATCCATTTAAAAAAATGCTCACACATACTCCATTTTCCATAGTCACATGACTTCATTTTCTTATACTATTCTGTGATGAAATAATATAACTAAAGTTTCTACTTCCCACTGGTTGCCAACAGATAAATCCCCTTCCTACAGTGTAAACCTCTGCTATTCCAGCTCCAAATGTTTCAGAGACTGTTCCTGCTTCAGAAAATGCAACTGCACAGTAGTGGTGGATCTGTGTCACAAAGACTTGGTGCTCAGACTCCACTGTCCACCCAAGACACATATCAGAGGCTTCAGTTCAGACTTGTCTAGTCTTATCCTATGTAGTGACCACTGGGCAGGATATATGAGATATAATGTCTTGGGGCCTAGGTTTCACTGTAATTTTACCTAACAGGAATACATAATTTATAACTCCATAGTCGAAACAATTGAATAAGTAGCTATCAAGTCTACATCTATATTATAAGTGTCCATTACTGAGCAGAGGGTTTAGTACGAGTGGATCTCTAGAGTAGAGTAGCTGGCAGTTAGGACACGATGTTCACACATTTTGGAGTAAGAGATTTTTTAACTTCATGATTAAAGAGCTTCAGGTACATTTGCTGATACTGCAGCAAATATCTTCCAGCTGCTCTTTGAGACACCTGTTTTCTGAACCCCAGGTCAATAAGTAGGAAAAATCAGGAGACTGACATCACAAGCTCCTTCCCACTCTGAAATAAAATGTTAATGCAGACACACTCTATGTCTATACTGTATTCAATTCTTTTTTTCTTTTGATAGCATTGCCATATGTTATGTCAGAAGGACTTTCATCATCAAGGTCTAACTTTAAGCACTGACTTTTTAAATGAAAACTTCAGCAAGCATCTTTGTGCCAGACCATTATTTCCCCTTCCAGGACAGTCTGGTTTACCTGTTAGCAAGTTGATTGCTCATTTTAGTATTTAGTTATCATCCCTATCATCTTAATGAGAAGCTTCCTTTAGTTCTACATCAGATTGCCTCTATGATACTTGATTAATAATTCTTTTCCAGGAGAATATCTGAGCTTTCCTTACATGTCAATTTTATGAGATCTGTAATATTTTTCTAGTGTAGAAAGACACTTATTCAATCAATGAAAGAAAAATTAGTTTGGAACAATTTACCTTTTCTAAACAGGTATTTCTTTTTCTCCCATTTTTGACTTACCACTACATATTATTATACTTTTCTTCAAAATGTGTTCTGATATTTTCTGCAATACTTAGATCTAACTGATAAGTCAATTGACTTCTTCTCTTAGTCTAAAATAAAGATATATCTATATTTAGATATATAAATATTAATTTAAATATCTAAATATATATGTCCTGCATTTGTTTTTTTGCTTATCAATAGACTTGCATCGTAATAGGAGAGATTTCAACTGGATATAAGGATAGCAAAAAAGGGGAACGGGGGGATTTCAGTCTTGGACACATAGCTGGATGTAGCTCTGAACAACTTGATCTGATCTCATAGCTGACTCTTCTGACCCTCCTGCTGAGCAGGAAGTTGGACTACATTATCTCTTGCATCACTTTGTGGTTCTATGGTCATGCAAATGCATATTTAAAGTATGTTCGCAGGATCTAATCCAAGGACACTCTAGAGACAATAGACAGTTCCAGGACTACAAGTATTGCCATAAAACTACAGATGTCTTATTATATAGACAGATTCCATGTCCTAAATGACAAAATCTCAACATTCTAGACATTTATTTCGGCACACTTTCACAGCGACAGTTTGACATACTCCATCAAAAATCATTAAGCTACTTATCACCAACATTTTCCTGTCTGTTGTTCTCATCAATGCTAAGGTTATTTCTTCTGACCATCAATCTATCCTTTATTGGCCAATAACAACAGAGGCATCATAATGTATTACTTATTCAAAACAATTCTGAACTTTGATTACATTTTCAAAGACCATCTTACATACAAGTTTTTTGACAATCATCTAAAATTTGTCACAACCATCCTTGATCTGTCTACGATGATGTTTACCCATCAATCATAAGATATTGCTTGCTTTCTTCAGGATTCCTCTCACAGATGTAAACCTCTGCCTCTGGCAGACAGCATAGAGCTGTACACTGCATTTTTTTAATCAATGAACTATTGCTTGTATTTAACAAGGGGACAAACATCTATTTTCAGTGGTACAAATCTGCAGCCCTTTCTGAGATTTACTGCTTTCTGTGTCCCAATCATTCCATTCTTTGTGCTACCTCCCAGTCCATAACTCTTATGGACTGAGCTAATTATAGTATTTTTATTTAATTGCTTTTCTTGAACTTTTACTGAGATACTTGTAAGAGATAATTGAAAAAAGGAGAGTCGGGTAGAATTTCAGTAGTAACTATATTAATCTGCTTATGAATAAAATAAAATTTGTTTTCCAAAGAATTCTGATCCTATCAAAAAGGATATCAGTTGACTAACCAGGCCATTTTTGCTATTATATTATTAGTACAAACTCTTATTGCATATTCTAGTTTGAGGTAAAGTTACTATTTCCAAAAAGATCTGAAAGTTTCTTTTGTCTACATACATCAATAAAATAATGTTAATTGGTACGGGCAGAAGATTCAAATTATAGTTTCAAATGAAGTGCAGTAATATATGTAAATTGGAAAAGGAATGAGAAAAACACATCAAGTAAATTAGGTGGATACTCAAACACAAATATTGCAAATTAATATGAGGAAAATAGTGGAATTTAAGTGAAAATTAGAAAATGAATTATTTCTTCAGCCAGATATTTCTCACACAATTTTCAACACTCCACCTCCAAATTCCACGTGATATGATCAAAACACACCAGATTGCTAATTATATTTCAATCCAGACATTTACGGTGATAAAATATCTGCTCCGTTAGTTGTCCTGCACAGGCTTTAGACATTCAACCATTCTGCCATGCTTCAAGAAGTAAAAAGACCCGAGGTGAAAAACCTTCCAGAAATTTTTTAGTTTGTTTTGGGTAGATTTAACTCATGTTCAACATATTACAACTCAGTCTTCACTAGGTGATGCACAAATGTACCTCAGGGTATGTGGGGTTTTTTTTCAATTACAGAAAAAAAAAAAATCAGTTGCTCCAGAAATTCCTTCATACTCCCTGGCTGTGAATCTTCAACTGGTGCAAATCATTCTAGATAATTCATAATCATAATGTTGGAGGTGTAAGGGTTCATAGATTTGGTGTAGGGGTTCATAGTCAAACCTGTTAATGAGCAAAATATTAATTCAGTGTTCCTTCTCATTAACTTATGTTCCTTTTGGAGAAAAAACCTCAAACCATAGAAATAAAATATTCCCCATTTTCATGCTGCATGCTTCAAGTATTGTAAAACATTGCCACAATGCTAGGTGAGCACAGGTCAAGACACAAGGTCAAATATGCATACAGAATGTGCCTTTCAGAATTATACCATATAAATTGCATTAATTTTCTGTTTGTTTCTGAGTCTGGGCTGATACTTGAGATGTTGCATTGAAACAGAAAGACAATTTGAAAGTGAATTTCCTGATTTTTTTTTCTATTATTCACCTACTGAGTCAATCTTGGGGTGAACTTTGAGATGTGCAAACTACATTTTTTTGAGAAAACAAAGTCAGAAGCTTCAATCCAAAATCTCTCAAAACACTTGACATGACATTCAATTTAGGTTATTAAATTCAGAATCAATGTGTGGATGGCCATTCCTGCAGATCCATGGTACATACTTAGAGAGTTATGGTTCTTTTTTCAGAAATCTGTAATCTATATGTGCAGCAGAGATTGCAGTTGTTCAGCAACCCACTTGAAAACAGACATAAGAGATATATAAGAGCCTACTGATGCACTTCCCTTGCACCAAATTCCTTGCTGTAAGTAGACTTGCAGCAGAAGTCTAGGTCTCAGTGAAATATTATTCTAAAATGGTTGCAATATTTCAGTGACAACATCTTATGTATCTTGTCAAGCATTGACCTGAGATATTCCCAAGTGGCATAAAAGTATGCAAATATTTTTATAAAATGCTTAAGAAAAATTAAAGTTTTGAAATTCATAGTAATTTACTGAATATTAAGCAAAAGGTTTCTTTGCAGTGACAGGAAAACAAGACCTCCCTCTTTCACAATTTTCTGGTAATAGTAAAATTTGGTTTTGCTTCTGTAATGTTTTCCTGCAGACCTCTGCAAAAGGCTGGGTGACAGCAGATCCAAAATTAAGTAGATTTTCCAGTCTCTCATACTACTGGGGAAAAAAGAAGGACTCATGCAACTATCAAGGTACATATATTAGCAAAAAGACAGGTCTAGAATGGTGAAGGGGACCGAAATGAGGTGTGAGATGAACATGCTAAACTAGAGATCTTGCTTTCTTAGTCAACAGTCTCTGCTAATTCATTGATAACAGGTAAATATTTAGACATTAACTTGCCCTCTCCTTATGTGGGATGCAGAAACTGTAATACAGTGATAAGTTTCATTGCTACCAGCATGGTCCCATCTTGCACAGCATCTGGAGTGAGAGGCAAGAGCATAGTGTGAAGTTGTGGTGTGGCCTCCAGCCAGCTCTACACCAGCATGTATCATGTCCCAGCACAGAATGAGGGGCTGTGTAGTACGGTTCAAATGGAGCAAACCACTCCATTCCCCCACCTGACTCTCTGACCCTATTTCAAAGCACTTAAGTTGACATGGAAGCCTAGAAAATAGGAAAAGGGTTTTTTACTTGCCATGCCTTACTTCATGAATGCCCTAATTGTTTAATTCCAAATATAAGTGATGATATGTTTTTCTGTATTTTCTTGCAGACAGAAATGGTTGCTTGGGCAGACCTGAAACGGCTGTCTTTGATCCAGATTTGCTTGTCAATTTTGCCTAACCATTTCTCAAAAAGTGTGTCTGTATTTCTAGTGAATATATCTTACACTTATTTTGGTGCTCTCTTCCTTTAGATATTTTTCTATTACAAATGTAAGTGTTAACCTCAAACTTTGCTATGGATACTTGCTTCCAAATGGCACTTGAGAAATGGGAAACAGTTCTTGTCATGAAGGAACAAACACTCAGCCTGCTATGGTGAGAAAGTAAGTCATTAAGTGTCAGCAGAAGGAAAAAAGATATTGCAGCCCCTGTATTCATTGTACAAAGACAACTAGAAAAATAAATTTTCTATAGAAGTGTGATAAGACAATTCTGGCCAAATAGGCCAGTTTTCATAAAGGGAACTCCACACATTTTCTGTCGCTGAAGAATTTTTGGCACTATTACCAGAAAAAAAAAAAAGAAAAGAAAATTGAGGAAAAATGTATAATTCAGCCTAAAATGTTAATTTCTCAATTTCTCAATGTGAAACTCATTTAGAATAGAATGTCCACTATATTTTTACCTCAGAAAGAAGAAACTATAAGAAATATCTACAATTAAAATGTGCAATAATGTTTATTAGAGTGTTCAGGAATATTGCTAATGGGAAATATAATGAATTTTTTGGGTGTGTGTGTGTGTGTGAGGTGTGTATTCTTTAATGCACTAATGTGATCTTTATGGATAATCAGTTATCCAGTTCAACTCCCTGTGACCCAAACTAGTGGTAACCTCTGGAAAATATTCTCTAACAGTTTACACATTCATTAACTATTATCAATCAGTACAGTTTTACTTTTTAGCTGCAGCTATGAAAAATGCATGAAGGCAGAGATGAACTCTGGTTTGTGGCATTTGTTGTGAAGCCCAGAAGCAGCAGCAACTCGCAACCTATCATGCATAAAAGCAGAAATAACTTTTATGAGCCCAGTCATGTAAAGCTTGAATAGTCAGATTCATGAAATTCGCTGAGATTTGGATTAAATATAAACCATTCTATACAGTTCTACTTTTGATTAGAGCTCCGTGTGCAGTGAAAAAGCTCCCGTTTGAATGGAACTTATATTTTTAAGAAGTTTGAATGTGCTGGAATTTAAATTGAGTTCCAAGCTTGATCTTAAATTGTACAGCAGGTCAATTTACATTCAGTGTTAAGGGGTGGGGGGGGGGGGGGGGAGGTGGTGGGGGGAAGAAAGATAGCTCTACTTTTTTTTTATAATTTAGCTATGGATCAAAGTTTATAAATATAAGGATCAAAACATGATGGAGTTTTACTATCTCCTTTTATGAAATTATGAAGCTTGAAGTGCCCAAATGAATAATGTAAGCTAAATAATAGAAACTCTACAATGTTCATTATTTTTGCTTTTGAAAAAAACAACAGTAAGAAGTACTCTCCATTTCCACTTTTCTTTGCTTCACACTAAAAATCAGTTGCATTGTATTATATATATATTCCAGTCATTTACCTTTTTACTTTTTACCTGTGGTTCATAAAATATAGCATAGATTTAGCAATGATGGGGGGGAAAAAAAGCATTTTGTAGATCAATTTGCATCACAAACTAGTAGCATTTAATGTTTGGTATGTTTAAATTCTATGTCAGTATCAGTCACTGTGGCTTTCACATATTTTCCGTAGATGCAGAAAAAATCACTGAGGCTTAGAATTTATTTCAATATCTAAATAAATTCTCAACTCATCATTCAGATGACTTCTGGACTGCAAATAAAGTCATACAATGCATGAAGAGATTAAATCACACATCTGGACTCCTGCAATGTATAAATATAAATACATACATACACACACAAGCACCCCCCAATACATACAGCTAAGGTTAAAATCCAAATACTTTGATCTGAGCCTCTCCTTTGGCTGTGCTTCAGACTAGACTAGAATAGCTTGGCTTCTCTTCCCCAGATCTGCAAGTTTAAATCTCTAATTTGTAGGAAGACAAAAGCAGACATTCTCATAAATCTATTTAAAGAAGAAATCTCTGGCAAGGTTCTACCATTTGAAGCCAAACTCTTGCAAAATAGATAGCACAATTTTAATTTTACAGCCGAGGCTTATGGTTTAGAAGTCCACTTGCATAACAGAAATTGGCTTTTTTGCAGGATCAGGTCCCAGCTGTGAAACACAAATCCTAAAAAGATTGTTGTCAAGTGTTTAATTTTAAAGTCTGTGATGTCTTTCTCAGTATTAGTTGACATTATTTGACATATTTTTTTATGTCAAAACCTACTAAGAAATTATATTGTTATTGTTATTGTTGTCTGAAAATGTAGTCTTTTAAAAGAACAACATTACTGTTAATTTTTCAAACACAGTGTTTCAAAGGACAGAATTAGACCTTTTCATATCTTTATGATTACTCATTTGTTAGAGTACAACATTAGGTATGATTTGACCTGGAGAGAATGCAGAAATTCATAACTTATGGAATTGTCAAAATTCTAAACAAAAAGCCCCACAAACCCTTATTTATAAACTTTTCAATTAATATTCTACTTTTCAGGAATATCAACTTCTCAAAAATTCTAATATATTAAATATGGACATTATCTACTAATGAAATTAGACCTGTAGGAACTATGGAGGAAAATTCCTAAAGACAATTTTGGAGCTGATTTTGAAAAGCTCAAATATTTTGCAAGTGTCTGTAAAGAAGGATTTCTTTTTCTTAGTGAAACTTAGATCACCCAAAGTTAGACAGCATCAAAATCCCTCTGATTAATAATCAGAATTTTCTTCAGAGTCACCAATAAGCAAATGTATTTGCTGGTCATGTTTGCCTTTGTTTGCAAGTGTGCCTGTGTGGTGGTTTGACCGGAAATGGGACATCTGGGATATGCTGTTTATGCTGTGGTCACCAATAGGTATTCGGATTTTGATATTGGCACCTGGTTTTACCACTGGAGCTCTGAGAACCCCCACGCAGGGGTTAAAAGCAGGGCTCTCCTCCCTCGGAGTCCTCTTTGAATTTCCAGCGGGGAAGAGTTGCTTCTCTCCCCCGGCCCAGCTGCTAACTGGGTGGAGGAAGGGAAAGCCACGCGGCCCGGCAGAGGTAGGCTGGATCCTGAGGGAGGGAAGGGTGGAAGAACGAAGTACCGGGAAGCACCGAGCAGCCCATTCCTCTCCCCCCACCTTTGGAGACAGAGAAAGAGTGCAGCCGGTGCTTGAGACTGTGTTACCTTGAAACTTGATAACATGTGCCTGCAGCAGGCAGCACGGCTGAGGAGAAGAAGGGGGGGGGCAACGAGAAGGTGTCCGGCCGCTGTGGGTGTCTCCGGGCAGTCAGATAACCCTTCCTAGGAGAGAGATAAGAGTTGAGGATGAAGGAGGAAATGGATCAGTGATGGAGTCTGGCAAGTGAAAGATGTTAGAGGAGTGAAGAAGATGAGGCATTTTTTGCTGGACTCTTTTTTGTATAGCCATGGACTGTTTCCTTGTGATACAGAAAATGCATCCAGGGGGAGGCAATGGTTCAGAGCCAAGAGAGTTCAGTGTTGAGACCCCTTGGCCCCACGGGGTGTAAAAGAAATGGGTGGGGACAGAGGTCCCAGAGATGAGACTGTGCTCTGTTTGGAATGGGACAAGGCATCCTTAAAAAGACCACCCTCGAGCAGCCTTG
The DNA here is from genome assembly GCA_024362935.1 of Setophaga petechia. NCBI lineage: Eukaryota > Metazoa > Chordata > Aves > Passeriformes > Parulidae > Setophaga > Setophaga petechia. The sequence goes on from JANCRA010000008.1 coordinate 28,744,752, forward strand.
CCCATGCATGGTGGTGAGAGCACCGGGCATGGAAGGAAGAAGTCACAAATGGCAAGGATCTCTGGGCGGTGTGATGGGTGACAGGCAGCCCATTGGCACAAGGAAGGACTCCTTCTACTCTTGATGAACTGAGGATTTGATTATCTAAAGGGTGCTTGCCAGACCAAGAGTTTGTGGTTTGGGAAGTGTAATGTGTTGGGAATTTGGTGGGAGGAGGAGGGGGAGTGAAAGGAGCAAAATTATATCAATAGAGAAAGGATAGTCAGTGGCATGGGATGTTCATCTACCTACCTTTCCAGGTATTAAAGCTACAGCTGAAGTTTTTTCTTGGGTTCATTGCAGACACTGGTTTCCCTCTGGCAAGCCTAGAAAAACCCTTCCCCATACGAAGAGAGGCTGAAGTAACTCAACTTGTTCAGCCTGGAGAAGAGCATACTGAAATGAAAAAACTCCAGATATCTCCCTTCCAGACTTCATTGATGATATTAATTTTGGACAACCAAACCACAGCTGCCCAATTTCCTCCTATAGCTTCCCTTGGCCTCCTCTGAAAATTGTGCTATATAATACTTCAAATACTTATGCAGGAGGTGTGAGACAGCACAAAGGTCAAGCCACACTCAAACATTCTGTTTAATAGCATTTTAGTTTAATAACAAATAGCAGAAATAATAACAAAATGCAAGTTTAATATGAAGTAATAACAGCAAAAACTGCGGCAATCTTCCAATGTGATCTTAACTGGCAGCTTTGCTATCAAGACAGGATGGAGAATGTGAGACTATAATAAATTACATGAATCAAAGTCTGACTCTTTTCACCAGCTAATATTTCTATGAAGTAATGTTTAATCTCTTCAGTATGGATTCTCCATTGATTTATTGCATATAGGCATTAAAGAGAAGTAATTCCAGGGATGAAGCTGAGAAAATGTTTATTTTAAGCATACCTTATAAGGAAAAAATAAAATATGCCTAGGTAGGAAGCAATAATTAAGGTTGCTAGATACTGGAGTACTAAGAAGTAAATGGGTTGAAATACTTTGGAAGTAATGCACCTCATGGACTGTCCTGTAAGCACAAACCACAAACATCAGGAAATCATGGAGTTCCACTATGAGGATGATACACCCTAAGACTAGCATTTGTGCATAGTAAAGAACAATTTACTGAGGTAGCATTGGAGACACGAAACATTTCCACAAAAATATGGCTCTATCTCGTAATATTAAGAAGCATTTTTGAGAACAAATTCAAATAGAAGATTTTAAATAGAATTACCTTAAAGGTGTAGATAACATATGCATCTTGAATCAATCCATCTACAATCATAAATAGGCACATACATACTACACAGCTACTATACATACTACACAAAGGTCTGCTTCCTGCTCCTGCAATCAGGACAGCTTGCCTGTAAAGAATTTCCACAAACAGACTGCAATTCTTATAAATAAATTGCTATTAAAAAGACGGTAAATTTAAATAAAAGAATTTTATCAAAATATTAATTGAAATAGAAAAACTCCAAGAATAAGATGTCTGACAAAGAAAATGGCTCTTGTCCCTCCCTCCCTCCCCTCACCCATTTGAAAAATTAATTCTAAAATGTCTTCCAAATAAAAAATAACTGAATCCACAACTTTGTCTTATATGGGAAAATGGAATTGTCTTATTCAAATAGCTAACTTACATACCAATACCAGCAGTTCAAAGAAAAAATATTATATTACTTATTTAGAGAATAATACCTGTTATATGTCCTTAGACTTCATTTTGCTGGATGGAAGTGTTTTTTTACTGGTAGAAATATTATAATCTTAATTGAACTTTAAATAGAAAGATCACTGTAAATTGAACTAATGTCATATATGGAGTAAATGTAAGTACTCCAGCTGATTTCAGCCAAAGGAGGATCAGAGATCATATAAGCTTTGGACCAAACATTTAAACAAGCCAGCCAGCTTAAATACCAACAAGAAGACTTCCACTAAGTTACATATAACAAAAGGTTTTTGCCAGAATAAACTAGAAACAATGCTATGCTTCCTAACAACATTTTCACAGATTCACAGAATATTCTGAGTTTGTGTCATTGTGCATTACAGTCATATCTGTAGTTTACAGTATTATCTATGATGATAGAGCTAGGACTTTGATATGCCTTGTTCACAGTTGCTACCTTTGGAAAAGTAAAAATAGCAGAAAATGTGCAGGAGTCAATGCATTCTGCCCAGGATTTATTTATTTAGAGCATTTGGCCTACAAATCTGTAGCTCTACCCTAGAGAAAAGGAACAACCGCAGGCCTTGGGCAAAATCTCCCTTCAGTGTGGTAATGATTAATGATGCTTAGAGGATTTCTACCAGTGTTCCTCCATGTATTTGTACTGTACCATACACTTAGCACAGCATCGTGGATTGTTTGGATCATTGTTTGGATCTGATAATAGATCAGAACTGATTTCATGCAGTGAACAGTTCCTAACTCTGCCACTGTTTCTAGTTGTCCCTTTAAAATTGACAACTGCTTCAGAAAACTAACTCATGAGATGTGCCTTTCAATTGAGAAATTGAAATACATGGGTTTTTTCATTCTTTTCCCTTTTCTTCCCCTTGCAAATACCAAGAATTCACACGAACAGCTGTTTTCCTGTTGGAAAAAGACAACAAGGAAGGAAAATCAACTTAAAAATGTTATTTTTCTGTAAGTTGAAGTGCTTCTTGGTATTTACAGGCATAAAGGAAGCAGCTGCATTCTGTCCCAGCTTGAATTCATAAACCTAACTTGATCGCCTTCTGAAGAATTTATGAATCATGGTTAATAATCAGCTTTAGGCCCTTCTGAGGAAAGAATCACATTTTCAAGCTACAAAGGTCCACCAAATAGCCCACGGGAAATGACCCTGCATCCCATTAAATATAAAACCTCACTATTATAGGACTCTGTGTCAAAGGGAAAACATTTCAGTCTCTTCTCCCTTCAAGTGTCAGAGAGCTTCCTCTGCCTAAATGCTTTATTAAGATTGAGGAAACATACTAGATTCCTGCTACTCAGGGAAAACTGTTTTCTTCTTCTTGAAAAAGTTTAGTTCCTTTTACTTTGAGGGAAAGAAAACAAACCATTTCCTTTCTTCCTTCCCATATATTCATTATGGTCCATCTTTTTTTAAAGCTCTTATCTTTCTTTTATCTATTTCATATGCCTGTGGCAAACACCATAGCTGTCTTCTTTCTATTCCAGGAATTGGCTACAGTATATTCTTTATCTTACTTAGAACAGGTTGCTATTTTCCTATTTAAATGGAAGATATGGATTGAAAGTCAGATGTGAAGGTCAGAGAAGTGGCTCTTAGTTTATTGCAATTTAAGTCTTTGCAGACCACTTTTTGCTTGATGGAAGGTGCAATCACAAACAAATTATCAAGAAATAAAGTAAAATTCACAATTCCTTTAATAATATATTTAAGTTTCCCAGGCATAATTGGCCCCCCATCTGGTTTGCTCTCTCTTCAATTGCAATAATGGTATTGGCCACAATTTCTACAGAAAAAAATAATTTAAAAATCCCTCTTCACATTTCATTAGGGAACATACATACAAGGTATGTGAATGTGAAAATAAGATAAATAGAACAGGTAGACCTGTGGCCGTTGACACCCATTGTGTGATTCAAGAAGTAATAGCAACAAATTATGATAGATAAGAATATCTTGTCTTTCTCCACTTATGAAGGGGAGAGTTTAACCAAATTATATTCTGATACAACCATTCTTACTTAAGTCAACTTCCTGTAGCCTATAACTCCTTTGTTATAAAATTTCTTGGCATAACTGATGGCTGTTCAGAAGTTCCTTAGGCTTTATATATTTAACATGACATAAATAGCAGGCAAGTAGTTATAATGATTATAAAAGTGCTTGTAAGTTACCACCACCACCAAAAGCCATAAATTCTAATATCAATATAAAAAAAAGTTACCTTCAATCACATGAGGTATGAAAAAGAATCTTCATTGTGAGGAATGGAAAATGGAATGAAAAAAGAGGAATGCCAATATTGCAGAGTTGGAAAAGAATATAATTGCATTCTGATTCCCTAATCTGAAAAATTTAAAAGAAGAAAGGTGTCTGGAAAGTAATCAGTGTGTGAGAATCTTCACCAAATTTGACATGATCTTACAGTATCTAAGCTACAAAAACCAGCAAAAACAAATTTCAATTTTCCAACAGAGATTTCATTTCTGAATGAAGAGGAGTAGTTTTTTATAGCTGCCTTGCAGCCTTACTTGGAATATTCCCTGCATTTTTGGAAATTGTAAGATAAATTATGAAAATTATAAGAAAAATGATAAAAATTTCCATTAACTTTAGTTATTATAGTGCGTTAATTACAAAATGTATGGAACAAAAACAGTTGTTCAAAGTCGAGCAAAAGCTAAGGCAATGCAGGTAACTGTTACCTGATCATTAAATGATTTAAAACCTCCACAAACTAAAACCTTATCTCCAGGCAGGCTAAGACAAGCCCAGGTCCTGAGATCTAAAAGAAGCCTGGGGCTTCTTACAGGGAGTAACAACTCTGAATTTATGGGGCTAAAAGGCTACATTGAATAGTAAAGAAGGAGCTGCTCATGAGCATTGGGCACAAGAATTCACAGTAGATACTGAGCAACAGTGCAACCACTACTTGCTTCTCTTGGAGCACTCAGTAAGTCACAAGATGAAAAATACACTTGGGAGAGGAGAAAAAGTATGGGATAGAAACGAGTCTGTCCAGCTCCTTCTGGAGTATGATTTTTTGGAGACAAATCTGGTTTGAGCACCACAAAAACTGAATAAACTCACAAGCTTCTAAACCATATCTCCACCAAAAGTTCTTCGCTTCTTCTTGTGTTTATTTATTTAGGTTATTAGCTTTGCCTGTGGATTTAGCTTGTACAAAGAAAAAAGAGTGATTGGCTACTGCCCAGTAATTACTCCACAGAGATTTTATTTTCTCATAACACAAGGTTGTGACCATTATTAGCCTTCTGTGTCATGTACAAAATGGTTGAATCCTACCTCGTTGTCTCTTATGCCCTTCCTGTACTGAGGACAACTTCACAAATACATCATGTACTCTGCAGGACAGGGTAGAAGTGTCATTAAAACTTTATGGAAACAGACACTATGATTTCATGTGCAAAACTCTGCTTTCCTGGTGCCATATATATTCCATTATAAACTACTAATGATATAGCTAACTATTGCACAACATATACTTAAATGTATAATACAGAATCTATGCAAGCTTTAAAGCAGAAATGGAAATAAAGTTCATTTCATAGCTAGTGTTTAGCTTCTTTGATTAAAGCCAAGCTGTTCTTCAGTTTCTGTGTCCATACAGTTATTTTTGACCTAAGGAGGATGCACTACTGTCCAGAACAGGCTTCCCAGGAGTCTGGTAAAATATGCACTTGTTTGTTCAGTTCCTGGGCTGCTGATTCACTGGCTTTGGAAACTCCTTCTGACAGAAAGCATCTTATTATATGTATTTAAGTTATCTTGTGGATACAGATGTATCCAACAACAGCAGAAAAATAAAGCCATATACTGACAATTGGTGATATCACTTGAATATGAATATTTAGGATTATTCAGGGTTTTACATCTCTAGACCTCATGGTGTTTTATGGCAATGGAAACTGAATCACAAAATGATTACAAAGTTGTACAGCATCAATGTCTTCAAGATTGATAAAGTTTTTGGGGCAAGCACCAGGTTTTACCTTCTGCTATAAGTACCCAATAAGACAAAAAGTGTCACAAAAATGTCTGTGATTGTTCCTCTGAGACAGAAAAATGAAACAGAAAAGATATTTTATTTCATCCAGGAGAATACCTGAAAGTGCTCATCACACTACCTTTGGTTGATAACACTTGTGCAGACTTCTTCTTCCTATATTTTTAAAGTTCAACAGGCATAAAAGCTTTAGGAAGAAAACTAGAAAGGAAAACTCTTAGCTATCAAAATCATAAAGTATTCTTGTAAGCATGTCTGTAGTGAAAGCATTTTTAAGACTCATGGGTCCTTTTCTACATCAAAATAAGTTTTTCAAACATTTTTGTGCATAAAATCATAATATTTTATGATTTATTCCCAAACACTTTGAAGCTAAAAGAAGGATCCTCAATATTTCCATAGGTGAGCAAGAGGTGAAAAATTTTTCTTCCATCTATAAAAGCAGCTCCTTAACAGACATACAACTTATTTGCTTAGACAAAATCATGAATTCAATTCTAAGAAAAAACTGAAGCTACTGAAAAGAAAAAAGTATTTTCTACATAAAAGTTTATTTATAGATCACACCTGGGATTAGCCAATAATTTCTTTCATATGTGAATCAAATGCAAAAAGAACGGAAAGTAATTAAAATATGATATATTACATCAAAAGACAGACGTTTAGAAGCACATCTGCAGCCTACCTATGGGAAAGACACAGAGAAAACTGCCACAAAAAATGCTTATAAATGTGAACTGAGCAAGTAGCCACAGGTTACTAGTTCAAAACATAACTTATATTTGACATCTGGATTTTGTGAACTGCCTTGAAAAATAAATGAAAATAAAAATATGAAGTGATATAGTCTGGAGTCAGAATTCTATATCTCATTTTGTTAACTTATCTTAGGTGTTAAAAGAGAATGCTCATCATTGCAATCCTGTCATTGAAATTAATTATACAAGTATAATTCTTCCTATGGGAGTGCATCTTGTTGAAAATCAGCATGTTTTTAAACGTAGTGCTTTTGTATGAACAATTCTGGACATAGAAAGAGAATTCTTTCTGAGAAGAGAGTGAACAATAAAGACTACTGGATTTCGGGCTCCTTACAGTAGCTGAAATGATAAAGTCCCAGTTAGAGGAAACATTTAAAAATATGTAAAATGATGGTGGTGCACAGTACCACCATGGTTCATTTGCCCTGTGACATTTCTCACATTTCTATGCACAATGAATTCACAGCGTATGACTGGAGTGCTCTAGTCAAGAGCATGGGAATCCTGTCTGCAAGTGGATGCTACTTATACTTTAAAAGAAGTTATGTGTGAGATGTGATTCTATTTTGTCAGAAAATTAAGTAACACAATATCACACAGTGCCAAGCTGTGTGAGCCCCCCAGCACAGTACCAACACAGAGATATAAATGCTTTTTTTTATCAAATGTCCATTCTGTGCTAAGGTGGGCATTTGGGAACAGACCAAACAATAAGAAAGCTCCAGAGTAAATGTTCATATACAATAGGCAGAATATACACTCCTTCACTGTGCTGAACCCATGCAAAAATGAGCTCATCTATGACAATATATCCATGCTCATTGAAAAAAGAGAGGTTCCACCATTCAGGAGATGCAAAAGTTTAATTTGTTTTTTGTGAAACAAAGATCCATTCTCACAAGTTCAAAAGATATTTTTGAACTAGAAGAAGATGTTGCTTCTGTGGGATATAGGGGAAGCTTCGAGCACCTCCTGGCTGAAGCCAAAGCCACCCCTGTAAGGTAGGGAACACTTGCAACATTTATAAATGACCATGAGCACATTAATTGTATAATGATATTATTATACAAGCAAATAGTTGATAGACATTGATTTACACATTTTATTGTTTTTCTATAGCATGAAGGGACACTTCAGTTGAGGAGAGGTATTGAAATCCTGTAGAAAGCCTTGATGGAAACAGAACTAACACTGTTCCATTTAGCTGGGTCATGCCTACAAACTTCAGAAGGAAATAACCATTCTTACTGTTTCATGCAAATTCATCAATATTTATCTTTATAAAGAAAATGAAGGACACAAATAAAAGGCTGTTATTTACTATTATTAGCATAATATTACTAAGAAAAACATGTAGTTGGCCTGATCATAGTCTTTTTATTAGCACGCATTTCAGAGATATCCCAAATTATCTTTTAGTTGGTTTCCTTATTAATTCAGCTAGAGAAGACACATCACTACAAGATTAAAACGGCATTATTATTGCTGGGTGAATATGAAGCTTACTAGAAACAATAGTTGTTGTGACAACAATCACTGAAAAAGAAAATTAAATACATCTAAAAGTACTACTGATAAGGCTGTAGTCAGAACTCTCTTTTTAATCTACATTATAACAAGTTAGTATTTTTTTCTTTCATGTTGCTAAATTATATATATAATAGACTAAATTGCACCAACGTTAGCACATTACTGCAGTTCTTCACTTCCTTGAGAGTAGGAAATATTTACAAATTTTCCAAATATGGTATATCATGACTCTTGGAAATGCTCATCTACATGATTCATGAAAAAGAAAGTTGTTTCCAGCAGGTAAGAACAATAAAGACAAAGAAATATTTTGCAATGCAAATAAAAGAAGATGAAAAAAACAAGCACTTCCATCAGTCTGACTGTAAAATCATAAGACTGCAGAGTATGATATGCATTAAGCATAATTATATACAAATGCATACTTTGAAAATGAACATCAAAAGTGTGTTTATATTGCAGTGAAATTAAGCACATGTCCCAGTTAATATTAATAACTTCCTTGTTATATGAGTGTGTTTTCATTTTAAGAGCATTTTATTTGTAGTCTTTGCCACTGAGTTTGATTCTCTGTTGCAGTTCTTAGACCAAAACTACATCAGCAGACCGCTGCTGGGGGCAAAGAAGTTTCCTAGCTTGTCTGTCACTGCCACTTCCAAATGGGGTATTGCAGAATCTTATATGTGATCCTGTCTAAAGTCCTCCTATATGGGCTCTTTAGCTGACAGGCACCTGTACAACTGGAGTAAGAGATGCATCAGAAAATGCAGTAAAATAAATCAGTGGGACAGTAAATATAAGTTAAAAATAGGGGAAAATTATACAGAAATGTTGCTCTGTGATATAGAAAGCTTGGACTTAAGCGCAAACAAAATTTTTTTCCCCCATTTTTTTCCTGGACAACCAATGATCCTTGGGCCAAGCCATACAAGAAATCTGCAAGGGGAAATAATTCTCTTGATCCTGAGGCAGTCTATATGAAATTGTCATGGCACTCTTGTCAAAGCGCCACTTTAGAACATCTCAACAGTTTTGTGTGAATAATGAGATGAAAAACTGTCTTGCAATATTTACAAAAGAAAACAACATGAAAGGAACATAGATACTTAATAAGAACCTAAAAGAAGGTCCTGTAAAAGAAAAATCTTCACTGGAAGTTTGGGAATGATTTAGATACTCTTGTTTGAGTCACAACACAAATGCGTACATTTTCCAAAAGGTTAGAGGAAGAACAGAACAAAGTCAGCATGAGCAACCAGCAGAGTAAGGAAGTAGACTAAAATAAAAAAGCAATCCTTCAAATATGTGAAGTTCAATATGAATAATGACCAGAAAAGAACATGAACTTTTGTAGCTTAAATGTAAAAACATTAATGTCAGACAAAAAAACCCTCTAAAATCTTCTCAGGAAAAATGAGTACTTGTATGAGATGACAACATAGATTACAATGTAGCAAAATAACTAAATTAATGTTTTGAATCTTTCTGCATCAGGTACATGTTTGAAGATATTTTTTGTCTGACTGTTTTAAGCCAGAACTTTTTTTTACAAAGAACACAAAAGAGAATAAAAATTATCACATTTAAATGTCAGGAGCACAGCTCATAGGACAACTTGACAAAATGAAGGATTTTACATAATCAAAGCCAAACAAATGCTTTCAAGACCTTTGCTGAAATTCAAGGAATAAGTGTCTGAATTATGGACCAAATTATGTGCCTTCCCACTTAAAAATGGCTTTATACCAGAGGACTAGAAGGAGAATTTGGAAACTCACTGATCAATAACCTGTACTGTAAATGTAACAAAAAAATAAGACAAAGTCTGGGGTCTCCACAGAGTCTCTTAAGGAAACTAAGTAGCCATGGTATAAGAGAAGACTTTACCCTGGATAAATAAATGGCTATAAATTAGGATGCAGTGGGAAAAAAAATTTCATACAGAAAAGAATTGACCAGTGAAGTTCTGAATAAACTGTAATGTAAAGATGAATAACTATGTGAAAAATTTTCTGATCATGATGATTTATTTGGGATCTTAAAAAGAAGAATTGGCTGCAGAGAGTTGCAAAGGGACTACATAGCTCTGAGATGCGGGATGATAAACTGCAAGATGGGATTTAATGCAAATAAATGTGATGTGCATATGGAAAAACAAATGTAATTTTATGACTGGTTCTATAATGATGGGTTCTAAGATGACTGTAAACAGCAGGAATGAGCTCAGAGTTTAAAATAAATGTCTTCACACAATGACCCCTTCAGTGTTCACTAAAAGGGAAAAACCCCAAATGTTAAGGCTTAATAGGTAAAGAATAGAAGACAAGACAGAAAGTAGTCTTATTTGATTATATGAATCACCTGCACACCTGTATTTGAATGTTACGTACATTTTACTCTCTTATATCCTGAAGAAGATACAATGGAAAATCAGGAATATGTTCAAAACCAGCTTCCAAGTGAGGAAATGTTAAATAAACTAGCATGGTTTGAGATAGAAATAAGGGAGGAATGATGGCATCCATAAGTTCATAAATGGTGCAGTGTACAGACTACATTCCCTTCCACTCTAGAACTATCTGAAATCAAACAAAACCACAAGGTGACAGGTCCAAATTTTGGAGCAACAAGGAATATTCGGGATAGTAATAGCCAGTCTGAAAGGCAATGGGACACAACTACTTGCATGGATTCTAAAAAACATTGGAAGAAATATAAAAGATGTCACTGGAGTCTGTAAGGAATGGAGATAACACACCTACGTCTAAAAATTTCCTAAATGTGCAACTGCTGGGTTCAGGGGAATTTCACAATATACTTGTCATCTTCTTCCACTTTTTTCCAGGCATCTGCTTTTGCCTTCTGTCAGAGACAGGATACGGGACCAGACAGGCTTTTGGTCTGATCTGACACAGCTGTTCAGATGCTCTCAGTGATAAAACTCACTGTTCTTCATTATGAAAAATAAAAATATTTGATTTTTTGTCTGTTAAACATTCCATGCAATAGTCATGAGTGAGTGCTCTATTTCTTTGCAAGTGTGTTTGAAAGCTTTCCTCTTGATCATCATATACTGAATGCAGAAGAATACTGCAGTTTCTGTCTCAACTACACAGTGCTGTTATATATTAAGAGTACTATAAGACCTTAAAAGTACGCTCATTGTTGTGGAAATCTTTAAAACTTAGGAAGGATTTCCAATGCAGTTCCAAGGGATTTCTCTTTTAATGTATTTGCAAATCTGTTTTGGTGAACGCTCAGTACATCAAAGAAAAAAAAGAAAAAAAAAAAAGTAAAAGAAGAAACCTTTGCAGGACCTTTATATTCAGCTTTACAGAACAGTGAAATGGTTTTTTTTGAACCTTAATACTCAACTGTACATGTGCTCCTGGTCTGGAAAAATTGTAATGCCCAGTGGTTTCACTTAGGTCTGCCCATGTAGGTTGCAGTTATGTGACATTATCTACACACAAACCAAAACCCTTCTTTATTTTTATAGAAAGCCTCAGTAAAATTCTGCAACCAAGGATTATATACACTTCTGAAATAATTCCTCATTTTATTAATTCATTCTTCCTTTCATCTTTTGTGTTTGGTCAGATGACATATTCCCTTAGTTTTAAGGAGACGCAATGAATGAGAAGATAAAAACTCAACTCAGTGGTCTTACTCTTATTTGGAAAATGTTTCAAGGCAACAGATTTATCAGTCATATGAAACTCCTCATATACAGATCAACATTTTCAAATTTTGAATTAATTTTCTGCCATTTTTCCAATTGCATTAGTGTCTGCTTTTAACAGACATTGTTGAGGAAGATTGTATATGGAAAAGAGGGGACTGTAGTAAGGACAGAATATGTGATATTGGAGGGGTTTCAATTTCATAGTTACTGAGTGTAAAATGGATATGCAAAACCCAAAGAAGATAGTGTGAAGTCATAGTGGACAACTGGATACTATTGAGCTTACTGAACTTTCTGTGTGGGAAGACACTGTGTCATAATGTCAGGGAATGAAATTCGCAGAAAATTTCACAGAAAATTTGTAAAATGCACTATGGAAAGTCTTGGCAATTATTCAGATTTGGATGGACAATATTCTTCTGGAGAAGATTATAGCTGCCTGTCACAGGCTGAAGTTTCCTGGAAAGCATCTTCCAGATATCTTTAATATCTTTACCAGATAAGCCCAGGAAAGGTAGTGGCTTTCAAGTAATATTCTCTGAGGCACTTGAAATGTGGACAACAATAAAGTCCAGAAGTTTTGCTTTGCCACCTGATGAGAAAGTGAGTCAAAAAACTACTCTCTAAGGAAACAATGTAAGTGTCTCGAGTGACCCATAAACTCCATTGTGCATCATATCCCTTCTCAGCCATAGAAAATACTATTTTCAAGAGAAAACAAAAAAAAAAAATTGAGAGACTGGAAAGAAATATCAAATAGGAATATTCAAAAGAAAAGGTTTTATATAAGTTTTATGGGAATCAAGACTACCTAGAGTATCTTAAACAGCAGATTGGCTTGAATCATCCTACTACCAGCCATTGTCAATCACTATACCCACAGTTTAGACTTGAGAGCAGAAGTTTCTTTTTGTTCTGCGATTAGGCATGTTAGGGCGAAAAGGATTGTCCATCAGAGAAGGGGGAAGACTAGAAACTCCAAGTTATAGGATAGCAATAGTGTCATGACTTGCTCAAGTTGGTATGCTTTAGACTTGACGTGAATTCTGCCTAATTTGGCTTTGTATATTATAAATGCTGTGCACCCAAACAGCCTGAAAGCAGTAGTCACCTCACCATTAGGATTTGGCAAACTTCCCTCTAGGTTTTGTTTTTCATACCTGTAATGAAATAAACCAACGTTTCAGATGTTTCTGGATTGAGACATTGTTTTTACTATTAGAAAGTCTGATATTGTATGACACTTCCAAAGAGATTTTGCTTGGTTGTTCTCCAATGCAGAGATGAGCACTATGGATGAGCAGTGGGAAACAATTTAAGAAATGGCTGCAGACCTTGCAACTGAAATTCATTGTGGCTAAATCTAAACAAGGAGGAGGGTTACAGAGGTCAAATGTTGTTATGTAGTATGTAAAGAGCAGAATGAGCAAATAATTGAAAGGCTTTTGAAAAATATATAAACAGTCTGCTAGAAAGACAGACTGAAGAGAGTTTATACAAATAAGCAGAAGAAAGTTAAAAGGATAATTAGAGGAGCAAAGAAATAATATTGGATGTCAAGCTGTATGGAATATTTCAATTAAAAGCTCTTCAACTATATCTGTAATAGATACATAAGTTCAAAGGTTAAATTGTCCCATTAAAAACAATGATGGGAGATTGAAGACAGGGCATAAGGAAGTGGCAATTTGTTAAATGTTATTTAGCTTCTGTTATTACAGCTGAAGAAGAAGATGGAAAACTGCTTGGCAGAAGAATTTTGTTTCTCACAAAGATAGGCTAGGTCCTAATAAAGTGCAGGTAAAATTAGAAGTAAATGAGTCATTTATCAGGAAATGCACATTATCCTGGTGTCACAGACAGAAGTGTTGGAGATTTAGGAAATATACTCTAATTTGCTATAAGTTAGGAAGGTTTTAGCCTATTATCAACATTTTTTTGTGTATAACCTTCTTGCAAAGTCTCATAGAACACTGGGGTAGCTCAAATGCCTTTACAATTATTTTCCTCAGTGCAGCTCAACCTGGGCTTTTAGAAATTAAAATAATAGAAATTATCCAGGTTAGTGGCAGATTATATATCAAGACATACCAGTCAAATATAGAGGTAAGAACATGCAATAAAAGAGGAGAACAAATCCAAATTTTCACTTAAGAACCATATGAAAAGAAATGTTGGGAAAACCTAAGGAGATTCTTGCAAAATGTACAGAAATATATTTCCTCAGATCAGATACCAGCATTGCAATGAAATATAAAGCTTAGAGCTGGACGACTATCACAGCATATAAATGAATACATTAACCAGCTCAGTTTATAAACTGTGAGTAAAATTCAACTAGAGAGTATCATATTCAAAAGAACCAGAAATGTTCATATGGCATAAAGTTTAAAATCGTGCTACAGAACAAAAACAGCATACACTGTATAATGAGATGAATTAGAATAATTTTTTACAAGAGAGACAAATAGGAATAATACACAACACACAGTGAATATAAATACTTAAATATGAAATGAGTTTTCTGTCATTAAATAAATCTTGAAAACTGAATTTCGGCCCCTTTTATTTCCAAAATTCAGCATTCAATATTCTCCTAAAGATGGCTGGACATTCAAAAGTGTCTCCTATTATAACAGTCAGAATTGAGAGTTTCTGAGAGTTTTGAATATCTGGCAGTTAGAGTGCATCATCTTTCTTAACTCCATTTTTTACAGTGAAGAGTCAGTGTTGCCTTGGACAGCCCTGTTTTGGCATATCCACCTTTTATTGCTTACAAGCAAGATTGACTTCAGCAGCCCCTTCTCTATGACAGCTTATATGAGCTAAAAGAGTTTTCTTTGGTGAATCCCATCTCCTCTTTATATCTTTGCACCACTGGAAGCTATGAGCTTCCATAGAAGGGAGGACCCTTCAGGATGCAAAATGGAAAGTGGATAGCTGCAAAGCTGTCCAGAAACCAATCTTCCCCTAATTATAGGGGTCTAGACAGCTAGAATAGGAGATACAGCTGTGAAGCAAAGAAATAGTAACAGCCTCTGTCATACACACTATGGGAAAACTTTCCATTAACAAGTTCTGGGCCTTTAGGGGAACACTAGAGGGAAATAGGAAGCTGAATTTTCTTTCTGTAAAAGTAAGATGTAGAATATTCACATTAAGAATCTCAAGCATCATTTTTGACTAAAACTCTTCATATTTCAGATGCAATACCAATAGATTTATTTCTGCTTCAGTCCTCACAAACTACATATCTCTTATATATTCCTTGCCAGCTTTACAAAAAAATATACCTGTTTCATCATGGGAGTTGATTATTCTAATTTTCCATTTAAAAATCTCTCAGGTTTGCCACATCAGCTCTGAATATAAGAACTCAACTGCTATATTGTCATTCAGATGAATTGAGCATATTATGCTATTCCTCTCTTTTGTACAGCAACTGCTTCTTAAAAAGCTGATTTACTATCAAATGCCACTATTTTTTAAAGCTCTTACTAATGTGGGCTGTGGTTCTGTTCTTTAATCTCATTTTGGCAGGTATCTGTGCCATGTGTATCTCCTATTATTTAAATACCATACTGTCACCACTTTGGAAGGTAAATGTCTTTTGCTTTTTTTGCTTCAAATTTAAGATAGTTCTAAATTATGTCACAATGTATATTTCTATGTCTTTATAGTGTTTAAAATTACAAATGCCCCAATAGAATGAGAGGGAAAATATAAAACCTTTATCATTACCATCATAGCAACAATGTTTGGTATTTCAGTGCTTTAGAGGCGAAGAGAATGCATAATTACCTGCTATAATTATTAAACCTATGCAAAAAGTTTCTATATTTCAAAAAAATTGTTAATAGGAACAATATATATTAAAAGGTAAGTCTTGAGACTTAAATCAGATTAATGCACAAATCTGCTTTTATCATAAAAGGAGAGGGGGGAAAAAAGCCCTTGAATTATTTTCCTTTTTCTTGTTACATATCTCAAGCCATTACTGCCAACCCATCAAATGAAAACTGCATCTTCTAGAAGCTAAAATTACGAACACTACAAGTCATGTTGCAGTTGACATGAAAACAACCATTGCTGGCATATCTTGTATTTTTACAGCTGACTATTCTCTCCCTGACATTTTTAGTAAAGTTGAGCAATATCCAGATTCCAGCCTTGATACCAGTCGGCACAGCAACATTCATCTTAAGATGACATCTGTTGAGAATTTTTCAATAACTTAATGGTTATAAAGCATGTGAGGAGGGGGATAATAGAGGGATTATGACATAAAAATGCTAAAGCCCTTGTGGGGGAACTGCTGCACATAAAGTTTTGATTTGGTAATTCAAACTAATGCAGTTTGTAGTCCTCTAGAGAGAGGGCAATAATGGTGCACAATATGCTCTTAAACACTGATGCATAACACATTGTGCTAGAGCCAAAAGGCACTGTACAATATCATTATGGTGCAGAGAGAAGCAGTAACTTTGGGAGCTGCTTTTACAAAGATCTGAATGCACAGGTAACAAAAAATGCTATTCCTCTCCTTTCTATGCTCCTTAATCTATTCATTTGATCATCTTAGGAAAACATGGCATTTATTGTTAATAGGACAAAATGATACAGTTAAAAATACAAAGATTTATGTCATGCAGTACATATAGGCTTACATTCTTTATTTTTTTTTTTAAGATGAATTAGGCAGGATTAAAATTTTTCATTGTTTGTCTTTGAATGTGGTGAAATAGGGAATGAACATATTTGGACAAAGTCAGAAAACAGACAAAATTAAAGATCTGTCTATGTGAAATGGACCCAAATTAAGTACTAATGATATTCTTGGAGGATAAAAAGCATTCAGAAATGGAATGGAGAATTAGTATAAAATTTATAAAAAATCTCATGCAATGTACAGCTAATATGATTTTTTATTATTTTTGCGTATTTTATCACTGTTGAAATGGTTTTATTTAATTTACATAGCATGTGCTGCTGGATGTAATGTCAAACATAACATTTAAATGAGAACACAGTTTTTTGATTACTTCTCCAGGACTTCTGGCAGTGTGAATTTAAGGAGACAAAACCAATATGCCTGAATGGCAAATTGTCTGTACCAGGACAAAGCAAAATAAAAAAAAAATAAAGCTCCATATTAGCTGATTTTCTAGAAAATGCATATATAGATGACTTTCTGGTTCATAAGGACCCTATCAAGGTTGAACAACTCCACCATGCCCTTCCTGTAAACATGCTTATACCTTTTTGGATTTTTTAATCTGAGTCAAAAGTTTAAGAAAAAGGCCTTGTTATTGAAAATACTTTTTCTTCTGAGGAGTCCTATAAGATAAGTATTTTTGTGCCTTTGCACAAATGGTGACTCATGTCATCTTCCTTTTGCGGCCCAAAAATCAGTTTTCCAGTGGAGTTTGGTTGATTTGTCTAATCATACTTAGTGGCATCAACATATGAAAAACGATAATCAATCTCATCCCAATGTGCTTGTCCCATTTGGATGGGACTACTCAGCTTCCCAGGGGCCTATTTCCTTCAACTGTGCCTGAAGAAGCAGCCCAGAAAACTGGCTTGCCTCATTCTGACTGACAAAAGTAGACAGAAATCCTGTGTTAAGGACTGAGTATAGAAGTTGTGGGAAAAAAACCCAAAAAACAGAGAAAAAGATTTGCACTCCTGCTTGTGCAGGTGTCAAGTGTCATTTCAGGTAACAAGGCTAAATCTCCTGGCTGTCTGCTGCTGCTCCAGACAGCTGTTTCTTCCCTGTACATCCCAGATCATACCTGCTCTCTCTATGCTGAGGTGCCAGGCAACTGAGGGTACCTAAAACAAGTTAGAGGCTGCTTCTGCTCCCTGTTTCACTCATCCCAGATCCATGGGTCCTCTACCATAAAGGGAAAACCAGTCTGTTCTCACCAAGGGATCAGGCTCTGAGCTGCTGCCCAATTTTTAGTGCCATATCTGGCACTACAGACTCTATCTCATGCTTCACTGTGCTCTTCCAGATCTCTGCTGCACCGTGTTCCTCTCCAGTGGGCTCTGGAACTGCAGGAGCCTGTGTAGCAGTACATCATTGGGGCATCGTGCTCGTGAGGCCTGTGCTTTATGTACAGCGCTTGTGCCAGCAGGAAGCTTTGCAAAGGAGCCCAGATCTTCTCAGAGAGAGTTATTTATGTGCCATGTGATTGAACTTAATTTAATGTCTTTTTGGAATCCTAGCAAGTATAGTGGCCAACATTTCCTCTTTTGTCATTCAGCTGCACTCTGGCATTTTTTTTCTCACACATTGCTGGTGAAAGTAATAAGTTTTTAGGCTCCTTTCCTTTTCAGTTCTTTCCATGTTTCCCATGAGGAGTCTGATCCCAATGTTTGTTGAGCAAATGGAAGATTTTTTTTATTTAAAGTCAAAATGTTTGGGGGAAATTTTCATTTCCAGACAAGGTATCTTTAAATTTAATCATGCCTCAATGAATGAGAAGCTAGCACACAGTGGATACCCAGAAATGGAGACATTGCTTGGTAAAGTATCACCCAACAACAGAGCAAACAAGACTCTGCAGCTCCCAAAATTGTTGTTATAAGGCAGCTATGTAATTAAATAGGAGTTGATTTGGAATAAATTATTTTTGGGTTCAAATGTGGTGGTTTGAATGTGCATCACACAGCTTCTTCCTCTCAGGATCACAGTTGGATTTGGTACTACCCATCATAAACAGTGCTCTGTGATCACATGTTCGCTTCTCATCTAGAGCAGAGCAGTACTAGCACACTGTCTGATGAAGCACAGATGTTTGTGACCAAGAATCCATGGGATTATAGACTTTTCTCAGGGCTACAGTTCCCCCTTTTCTGTCTTTAAATGCCTGGAAAGGTGTAGGAATGTAGGTGTTGCAAATCTGTTGGTGCATAATAGTTCTTCAATTATGCCTGGTCCACAACTGGCAAAGGTAAGGTTTCATTCCCACTGTTCCCTCTCACTCATGAGGACAGAATGCCAGGCAACAATGACTGTGATCCTTCTCTAGGCCATTTACAGTGTTCTTGCAAACCAGGAGGCAAGTTTGGAAAAGTATAGGCACTACTCAAATGATGCAGCAAGATTAGTAGCTCCAAAAGGATAGCTTGAATTTTATCCTTTTTCCCAGCCTGTAGATTCTGGGATAGCTATTGAGTGTGATATACGAGACCCATATTATCATTGAAAATAAGCTGCTGGAATATAAATTACCATTTAAAAAAAATCATTTTTTTACATTACCATTAAAAAAAAAACAGTGACACACCAATTAAAAGACTCAAAATTCTGCTCCATGCTTAATATACAATGGGGGAAATTACATGGAATATATGTAAATCTTTTTATGTTTTCTTTATATATAGTATCGTAATCCCTCGAATGAGAATTTGCTGCATTGTTCCATTGCCAAAGTGATGTCTACAAATGAGGGCTCAGGGAATTGCTGCAGGCTTTCTGATGAACTGAGCCAGCAAGCCACTGTGGACACAAGCCTGAGTTTTTGAATGAAGAAGAGGATTTACACATGCAAAGATATTTGTCTTCTTTCCCTTTCAGATTTCCAACAAACAGCTCCTCCTTTCATATACTGGCAATAATTGGAAACAAAATGCAAAACCTAAATATACTTGTGTGCTCCAAGTCTTCTCCATCATTTTCAGCTATATAATTTTTTTCTGTTAAAAGATGCAACTCTTCTTTACAGTTGTCACTGATGAGATAATTAATACAATAACTTGAAATTCATTATTTTAACCATCTTCTAAAACTTCTAAAAATACTTAAATGCTATTTTGCAGACAAATTACTTGTGAAACTATCTATCTATCAGGGACACTTTCAGTTAAAAGTTTGTACAAATAAATATATTCTATATGTTATTCTTTTCAAAGAGTGTTTGATCTAATAGCTTCTAAAGATAGAATTTTGTTTGATTTCCTTGTTTTTTAATACCTAAAAGAACAGTCTGAAAAAGACGAAAGATGCACTAGTTTGCTTAGCTACTTAGTATTAGAAGAGTCAGTATTTTGTGAATTACAGATCAAGATTCAGTTTAAAGGATGATTTTTTTTTTTCTACTGATTACCTCCTTTCTTGAAAATACTACGTGGCTTTAAAGAGCCAAGGAGTTAGAAGAAGTTTAATGTTAAATATATGAATCCTTTTTTCCCTATGGAAAAGGAATAAATTCAGTATATTTACACATTCAAACCCCAACTATTTAATGATTTTTGTAGGATATCTTATATACATTAGTGGTATATAGTGACCTGAAATACACATGAAACCAACAAAAGAAGAAAAATAGGACTGTTTTTGTCCCTGTACTCTATGTCTCTGCATGGCCTTCTCACGTGCTGGGATTTGAAGTATGTGACTCCATGAAACTTTTCACCCCTTATCTTTCCTTGCGCATTTGAATAGTACATATTTAGATACTCTGATATTGGTGCAGAGGAGGAAACTTTCCCGAATACATTTTTATAATCATTTGTATATATAAGGCCATGGTATCTACAGATTTAGGGAAATTAATATTAAATGTTAAGGCAAAGCAGCTAGCAATAGCTAGGGAGCTTTCAAGGTCATGCCTGCAAAAATAATTTCTTGTACACTAAAAGAAGCATTCAGTCATTTCTGAAAGAGCAAAAGGTAGAACATCCATTGCAGTTTTTCATCACTTTCATGGGTTTTCTTTTGAAAATAAGTGCTACACTCTAGACTACTTCCAGTCAATCAGAATGCAGAATGCTTTTTCAGAAATTCGTATTTTACTCTACAAGAAAGCCTTATTCCCTCAGAAATCATTTGTGAACAGCAGTTGAGTTTTGCTAGTCCACTGTCTGAGGTGAATCCAAGATCAGTTATGGTTTGAACATAATTGTGAAGTGTACAAATAGCTGTTTTTAAAGGCAGTACTCTCACTTTAGTTTAAATTCAAGGTTTTATAAATGAGGTGGTATAGCAAGAAATGTTTGTAGTTAAAACTCTGCAATGGAAAATATCCCCCAAGTCAGAAGGCAGGACCCACTCGATCAAGTTTATAATTAAGCAATAATCTCAAGAAACGCAGTCATTACCAGCCTTTAATGACTACTTTGTTGGTTAACAGCTCAATGTGAAGTTGAGGATTGTTAACACTCTATCAAACTTCTTGTTAAGTGTGCTAAGTTTTTATTTAAACACACTTGGATCGCAGCTGGAAAGCTGTGGGGGAATCGGACATTCCCGAGTGGCTAATGACCAGTTTTTTTCCATCACTCAGAACACAGGCCACATTCCTTTATGTTTATATAATAGCTGTTAACTACAGATGGCTGGTGCCACCCGACTTTGGTACTTTGTGTGACCTTAGTCATCTACTGTATCTGCAACCAGTTGATACTCTTTTGCTGCTTTTTGTGGAATAACAGAATTTTTCTTTGAGCCTTTTGGAGAATCCACCCAAGAAGACATAATAATTGCCACAGAAATCAACAGTAACAAAAACCCAGAAAGTTTCTTTCCAAATGCTATGATAGCCTCTGCTGAATCAGATTTATTCTGGCTGGCCAGAAAAGGAACCATTTTGCATATTTGGTGAGGTGACTGGAAATTAACCTTACAGAGTCTACTGAAGTAATTCAGCCTAGGAACATCAGCTGGAAAGCAAAGTCATACCTCTGAGTTAATGGCAATTCTTCTTCAGAACAACCTGTGATGAGCGGCCATTTTCCTTTGTTTCCTGCACTAGCAAAGACGCTGATGGTTTATGGTTTATGATACCTTTTTGATCAGGTGTCAGCATTTACACTGTAGGTGAAGAGCCCTTAAATTAGCACCATGGGTCAGCCTTGCTGAAAAGCAGCAAGGATAGAGGGTGGCTGAAGTGATGTCATACACGGGTTTGTTGACTTTGCTGAAATACCCACAACAGTCGTGGAGTCAGACAAATTCCGCCTAATCAACCCGATAACTTATTATCAAAAGGATCCATTTCTTTGTCACGTCTGTCAGGGTAATCCGGAATTCATTATCATATTAATGTCCTGACTGGGCTCCTCTGGACCTCTGAGTTTTGTTTGTTGAAGAGCTTCCTGGGGCGTTTGGAGAAACAAAGCGCACTCTCTGGAACATGAGGCATTCAGAGCCGCGTACAGATGGGCCCGGGCTCTTTGTTCCTCTCTGCCTGGGAGGCTGTTATGGGAAGCAGCCAACCTGCAGTCTGTCACAGTGAACATTGTCAAGTCATTGTGTACTTTTAATTGTTACTATGTACATGGAATCTGAAAGGTCGCTCTGGATATATAGTACAAGTGCACAGAGCCCTTTGCCAGACCAAACAGCTGTCCTGTGGTGTTCCCATATTCAGCTCCAGTCACCTTTCCCTCATTGAAGGATTCTTCTGACAGAGCAATTAAAACATACGATTTATTACTAAACAGTCAATAAGGAAATCTTAGAAGTGCACTCTTTCACCACTTCACTGTTTCCCATGTGGCTGTCTTAACAGGTCCTTTTATATTTAAGCAATTATTTCTGCCCCAATGATATTACAGACCCGGCAAGATTAATTAAAGAGCCGACAGCAAATTACAATAACAACCTCAAAATACAATCAGAGAGGTCAAACTGTATACCAAATTCTGTTCTTAGACACTCCTAGATAAAATAAAACTCCCTAAGTTTGGTTGGCCCACAAGAGATGAACTACATTCTTTTCTTTATTGAAGATACGTGAATATTTCTTTAGAAGACTTTGTGTAGCTTCTCATTTTTATCTGCAGCATAAAAGATTCAGTCTTAAAGGAAAACGTAATTGTATATGGTGTGAATAATCCTTGGCTGTAGAAGCACTACTCACCAGGGAGTCTACAAGCCGTGTTAAGTCTAGATATGCTAATATTTGTTTTCCCATCATGCACCTCAGCTTTTGTTTAGAAAAATATGATTGCTTGCTAAGTACAGCTGAACAATAATAAAGTGGTGTTTCTAAATTTTTGTCAAGTAAATTAGTTTTATCAATATTTTTATGTATGTAAATACAATAATTAATAAATAATTTAAAATTATTTAAAATTATTAGGTTCAAGATACAAATGCACAGAGATTTCAAGTTCCTGCCCACTCGGCTGACCGCAGATGTGCTAAATATGAAAAAAACATGCAAAATGTATTGTGAAGAACATGGTCATTCTCATGCAACTTTGCTGTATTAAAACTTGGCAATGAATTATTTCCATGCTGCATATATGGTAAAAATCAATAAATATGTATATAAATCCATATTTATACAGGTCACTATGTGGGGAAAATACTATATTTAAGCTTTTTAAAATAAAATTTAACATACAAAGCTGATGTCCATAATAAACATGGATAAACTGTAATCCACATCCTAAAGATTTAGATACAGAGCTTTTCATGATTAACAGTACAATGTGTAATCCTGAGGGCCCTGCACTTCTGAAAATGTACATCTATTTGTATGCAGAACCAGGTATTCTTTAATATGGTACTGTTTTCCAATTATTTGGTGGGGGTGGGCCCCTTTTCTCTTTACTTTCCCTATTTTTTTCTTGTGATTTTTTCTGTTTGTTTTCTCTATTTCTTTTTCTTCCTGAATCAAAGAATGGATGAGGTTGGAAGGGTTGTCTGGTCCAGCCTCCCTGCTCAAGCAAGATCGATCCAGACTGCATTGCATAGAAGTATCCTTACCCTTATGTGTACTTCATCTTTTTTTTTTTTTCTTGTCTTGACTGAAGAACAAAAAAAAGTCAGGTTTAGCATGGTAACAATGTATGATAATGAAAATAACCTTCAGAATTTTCCAATACCCATTTCAGAAATCCATTTATGACAATGAGATACATTTTTATGATACTATTGTTGTCATTTTTGTTATTAGTCTTATTGTTATTCTTCAGTGCTTCCTAATGATCTTGTTTATAGAAGTGAAAACAGTGAGACTTATACAATTAAATTTGAGAAATTTATTATGATGAAAACCTTTCCAGCTAACATTACTAACATCCATTTAGCTAACTGCATTTCTCAGTAACTCTTTGTTCTTTGTTTACATGAATAGTTATATATATTTATTGTCCGTTTAAGTAATAGTTAAGTATCAGCTTCCTTAATCTCTTACATCTCTTGGATTAAGATAACTAGTAGATCACCTCAACTTGCAAATTCTTATCATTGCCCTGGAAAACCCTTGCTTTTCTGACACTGCATTTAAACCAATTTTTCTGTTACTCAGATCACAGTGGATAATTTAATAGTATCACAGAAGAAGAATTAAAAACACCTGTAGAAACTCCAGTACTAATTTCTACAATGATTACCTCTCAAACTGAAGTTTAGACATTAGTTTATAGCAATTCTTACTCCAGTTTCACTAAAGACTTCTTCTGAATAAAAGTATACTATTCCTCAAACTGAGATAGTGTCTGATTCCAACGAAATTACTAGGTGACCATAAATAAACCTATTGTGAGCTCTAGTTTAGGAGTCCTCGGTGCTGATCAAGGAATCTTGGAAGGCACAGAAGTACAGAAAGTACAAGGCAAAGCAGGGCAAGACAGAACCCTATGGAATGGCTGAAAGAGTGGGTTTTAGTAATGCATTTTTACTCAAAACACTTTTTATAGAATTTCACCTCAGAGTATTTGCTTAACGTTTTGCTTTTTCACAAAAGAGAAACAGAGAGAATATTGGAGAAAGCAAACACAGATATCATGAGAAATTTTTCTATATTGTGACCTGGTTTATTTCACTTTACCTATCCCTTGGAAAACTCCATGGAGTGAAAACTCAGTGAGTAAATCCATGCTGAAGTTGATGAACCCAGGGCTCAGTCCATAGGAGACCAATACGCAGTGGAAATAAGAAATTTGTCTTCTGCAAAAAGTTCCTCATAGACTTAAAATGAGATTTGTCAATTTTTTTGTCATTATTTGTGTCAGTCTAAACCATTTCAAATAACCCATTTTGTATCAGAGGCTTGACAAAACCAATAATAAGCACTTACAACATCTAGGATTATACCAAATACAAAAATGCCTTGCTTATAGCATACCATAGCCTTAAGTTCCCACTGGGACTGCTCTGGTCTCAACAGTTCATAACTCTGGTGTTCTTCAATGTTTTTTCTGTGAGGCTTTTTAAATTTAAATAACTCTGCAAATACTATGAGACAGGTACCAGGAGGTCAGCAGTGGCACTGCTGATGTGCTGTGCTGATTCCTGACAAGATGTGGGTACAGAAGAGGGATCCTGGGGTGTGCTACAGACAACAGGCTGGTCTGTGTGACCACGGGCTGTGTCTCAGGTGTCCTCTGCTGCTCTCTTCTGCCTGGCCCAGGAGAAACTGGTGTTCACCCAGCCCTCCTTGGAGCCAGTCTGGGGGCCAGACAAGATGCCAAGTAGAAGGAATGGAATATTTTTCTGTCAGTTTACTCCACTGAGCCATCCCTCCGGGGAGTTGGAAGCGTACCACTGCCAGGACATGAGAGTAGGCAATCACACACAGCCAGGGCCAGGAGGAAAGGCAGGGAAGAGGGAAGATTGCTCTGTCTGGTGGCAGTTAGCTGTCAGATCAGATTAGCTGTATCATAAAACAGTGTATTATGGCACAGCTCCAACATAAACCAAGGCTGCAGCACTTGAGTGGGATGAGGAGGCTTATTTGTGTGCTCCCGCATTCGAGACATGATTCCACTGTGCAGTGGATTAGTGAGCTGATCTATGTAAAAAGAAATATAAAGAAAATGGGAAAAAAAACTCCAACAAAACAACACAAAACCCAACCACACATACAAAAAGGATTATTATTTTGAACACTTAGGGGTTTTGATCTTGTTTCTAGCACTTTGTGCTGTATCATTGTGCCACCAGGGAAGAGAAAATGGAAATATGGTTGTCTTCAACCAGTGCTGGTGCCTGAAATCCATTGCTGCAAAAATAAAGTCCAAGTACATTGGACTTTTTGCCCTAATAACCAAACAGCAGTTTGATTTCAGTGCTGATGCCTGAAATCCATTGCTGCAAAAATAAAGTCCAAGTACATTTGCCCTAATAACCAAACAGCAGTTAAGTTCCCTGATTTGGAGTGTCAATCTTGCAACTGTGAATTTATTTCTATGGTGATTATTACCTCTATGAATAGTTCAGTTCATCTAGAATTAAACTACAATTGAAAAGCAATTCATAAAATATACGGATATTTTAAAATTGAAAATCTCTTCTAAAACTATTTCAGTTGATGACAAACTATTTGTATGAACAGTGATGGATGCTGATAGAATTTCCTTTATTTGACAAATAAATGATAGTTATCTGTACAGATATGCTATAATTCTATGGCACAGATGTCATTCTATAATTTATAATAAATTATATAATGTGAAAGATAAAATTATGAGTTAAATAAAAATTCTATAATTTATAATAAATCATATAATGTGAAAGACAAAATTATGAGTTAACTAAAATCATTCAGTTAAAGATTAACTAAAATCATTCAGTTAAAGATCAACTATACTTGATGCAAAAAAAAATCCAAGGCCAAAATATTATATAGAAATGGACCAATCAAATTATTTAAAACAAGTTATATTAACATATGTGTTGTGTTGTGAACAAATATGAAAGATTCTGATATTCAAACCAGTTTCAGTTGAATATCATTGAATCCTATTACTTCACAAATATTTCTTGCTAGGATCGGGGAGTTAAAATGTATCATTGTGACCCCTTTCCAGCAGATATTTTAAGCTATTGTATAATATAAAATATTGCACCATCCTGAAAGTATAAATAAATAAACAAGATTTGTTATGCTAGTCACAATACTAATGCATAATAGTCCCCACTTTTCAATTTCCTGATTATTACTTTTCCAATTTATCTAATCTTTAAATCAAAGGCGAATTCTTTGCTGAGCATCCACCCTCTCATATTTTATTTAACTTCATCCTTGTTTCTGGTTTGTGTCTGCCAGCTAGTGCAGTTTCATTTCACTTCAATCCGTTTTCTGTCTGAAAAAAAAAAAAGAAAGAAAAAGTAGATAGATATAAAGACACAGAGAGAAAGGTTGAAGAGAAAAAAAAAAGAGAAAGAGAGATGAAAAACTTGCAGTGGACAAAATATATCAATTAAAAATTAGGTTAAAAATAGTCTTTCATGTGTACTGCATGTCCCTGAGCTAGATTAACATTGTTGTGAACATGTTGCACTAGTCAGTTCATTGCCTGAGGAAAGTTTGCAGGCAAAATTCATCTGCACAGCTAGCACACTTGAAAGACTCAGGCACAGGGCTGTGTTCGTGGTCTGGCAACAACAAAACACCTGCTTGAAGTAGAGACAGAATAGCAAGCTGGATGGAGTTCAAAAAAATCAAATGATAATCACACCCTGATTAACAGAAAAGTGAATTACTGTAGTCCTTTGTCAATAGCTGGCCTATTTGCATACTACCTTGCAATGCCCAGCAGGTTAGAACTTCTTAGTTACACATGGTCAAACATTAAAAACGGAAGGAAAAAACTTTATGCCTGTGTATCTCAGACACATTGCATGCATATTGTGTGTGTTACATCTTCTTAATGCTATCTAGTCTGATGTTGGCAAGTGCACAGAAAATTCCACCCACTGTCTTTCCTCCTTTTCCCATTTTCCCACCTACCAAATATACCAGGCAAACAAGAAAAGCAGCCTATAATTTTGTTTGGCACAAGTTTTTTAGTACATGTGACAGCAAACAACTGTATATTAAACCCATTTGTTTCAGCAGATGAAAGTGAGTAATTTTTGATTCAGTCCATTAGAGCTGCTCTTGGCTATGTGAGCTTTTGGAGGTTTATCAGCAAAAAAAACCCTGTAACAAACTACAATGCCAGAACATAAAACATGGAATGCACTACCTTAATTTCATACTGGATGCCTTTTGTTTCATAATTGAGTTTTCTGTGCATACCCTGGGTTTTATTTTAGATTAGTTTCAAAACTGAATGTTGTCATGATAAAATGAGCACTTCTGTATTCATATCTTTACATTGCTAATAAGGTAGTGAGACATGTCAAAATGGAAATAGAAAACATAATAAAACCAAATTAATACTGTTGTTTGATGTTTTTTTTTTCCTTTATATTATAAATTTAGTCTTGCTTCATAGGTATTTATAGAAAAATGTCCTCTTTTGCTGCAGCATAAGGAAAGTCCTGCTAGACCCATCTTTCGTTTATTCAAAGAATAGGCAAAGCACAGATTGCCACTTTCCCTGGCAGTGTCTCTCCTTAGGAGGAAAGAGTATGAGAGGGAGACCTCATGGGATCATTTCCCTACTGTAGTTGAGATATCAAATATGTCATGGCAAATATGTCACTTGTCTAGCTTGTTCTTAAGAATGTTCAAAGCTTAAGACTCTAGCCACTAGTTTTGAAAAACCCTACCAACATCTCAGTTATTCCAATTTAGATGAAAGAATGTTTTCCATTACACTTATGTTGCTTATCTTGTCAAGGAAAAGAGATTAATCAGTTTATAATTCAACAATCTTCCATTTATTAGAAAATTAGAGAATTGTCTCTACTTTCTTCTGCAGCTTGATGGAATCTAGGAACTTCAGTCTCTCTTATTAATAATGCTTCCCAAGTCTCTAAATTCAATATTAGTTTTCTGCATATGACCTCGAGCTGGTCCTCTCAGGGCTTAAAAGTGACACAGCAGAAGGATGATTTAATGTGACTTACAGGTCTCCTCTTCACTTTTCTTGTTTAGCAAGAATCCTGAATTTAGACTAATGTTTGTTTTGTGACACCAAATTTGTTTCTGAAAAAGTTTCGTATGACCAGTTTTCTGCCCATATTGGTTTTACAGTGGATAACTATCTCCCATGTCCGATTAATATGAATCTATTCTCTCTTTTTCATGGACAGTTTTTGCAGTGTTTTGTGACAATTTTACATTGTCTTCCTAAAGAAGGAAGATGTTCTCTAAAGATTTAGTGGTTGTGATGCTCCCCACGCACTTAACAAGCATTCCATCATCTATGTCACAAAAGGAAATCTTGAACAGGACAGCAACAGATGATATGTTTGATTTTACCAGTGAATCATAATATTTTCTATCTTTGCTGATACTGTAGCATTTTTTTGAAAACATGTCTTTCTAAATAGCTTAGGAAAATGCCATGTGCACAATGTTAAAAGGTTTCTGTTTTAAAAATATATCTACTGCTTCTGCTTTGTCCACAGGGCCTACTACTCTATAATAGAACTAATTTGCTATTGACAAATCCATGCTGGCTGACAGTTTTCCATTACCTTCCAGGTTACAAATATTTTGTTGGATGGTTTATTTGGTCCAGTAGTTTTCTGAGCACTGGCATTAAACTGGCCAATCTGTAATTCTCTTGTTCCTCCTTTTAGAATTCCTATCCCATTTTAAAGATGAGCAGTCCACCTGCACTCTTCCAGCCTTCAGTATCATTTCCACCCTTTGTGTTCTCAGAAATCATTGCTAACAGCTGTTGAATCACTTTAGTGCTTTCAGTAATTTAGGATGAGGTACATGGTCCTCACATGTTAAAGTATCTTCTAAACTTAAATGACAAGTGTTCCTTGAGAACATGGGCAAGTGAATATAACACAGGAAGAGGCAGGCAAAGATGAGTGCAACACTTGATGACTACTGAAATTCACAGATTGTTTAGGCTTCCTAATTCATGAAGGTGTCTTGTTAAGGAAAGGTTGTGGGGAAGAGATATTAATCAAGTGTTAATACTTCCTTTCCCAAAACAATTATTGTAATGCTGACACTATTTAACGTCATCAAATGTCATTTGATGTGACGTCATTATTACAGTTTTAAAAAATGGGTTGGAGGAGAATAAAAATGTGTCTACAAATCTGTTGCTTGAGTGACAAGCTGATCAAAGGAAAGGATACTTGGAAATGACTAGTAGATATGTCTGTTTCTGCTGTATTGTTTGTAGAGAACAATGTTTTTAAAATTAGCAAATGAGGTATTTTAAAATCAATGGCGCTGCACTGCGACATAGACTTGCAGATCAGTTACATAGACTCAGAAGCAATATCTGTGCCATATCACATTGGCTCTCCAACAGGCAGAAAAACCACCAGATATCTGGCTATTGTCTTCATATTGGCATTCTAGATTATATTCATAAAGGAAAATTTTACTGCATTTCACATTTTGAGATGAATGCATAAAAATAGTTCTTTAAAAGTTACAAAAGTTACACTTTTGCAGCATTTGTGTTACTCTTTGTAGGTCTTGAGTTATGTTATTTCATTTTTAGGAACTCAAGCCAATATTTTCATCAGCTTTTGTGCATTTTCCACCAGTTTTCTCCAATTTCTGAAACAAAATAAAACAGAACGGGCTTTTAAAGTAAGACGTGGCTTGAATGCCTGTTCCTGATTAGCTTCAAAATAAGATTCTTCTCCTGCCTTATCTATTCAGCTTATTAATATTGCTTTCCTTGTCCTTATTTTGGAACCTATGGAGCAATGGACTTACAGGCACTCAAATGTGTCTAAAATTGGTTATATTTTTTACTGACAATTTTTAAATGAATTTTTTCCAGTACTGGAACACCTATGTGCAAAAATATGCTTCTCAGGTGAAGAGAAGCTTGTCTGTCTTTGGGAACTGAACTGCTGCTACAGCACATCCCTGTTGTCCCTCTATGTTTTGTAACATTTCTGCCCAATCCTTACAATTGTCCAAGGCCAGGTTACCTGGGGCCCTGGGTAACATGGTCCAGTGTCTGACATCTCTGCCCATAGAAGGGGCTTGGAACTAAATGATCTTTCAGGTCCCTCCCAGCCCAACCCATTCTATGATTCTGTAATAACTACTAATAAAACCAAGATAGCAGTAAATTCTGGAGCACACATGGCTACTGTGTGGCTTCTAAGTAATACTGCTAGCACTATTACAGCAGACACTATTGCCAAGCACTGCAAGACCCAGAGAAAAAGAAGAAAACTTTAAACACTGTGATATTCACACTCTCTGGTAATAATCTCACAGTATTGTTTTCAGATTGTTTTCCTGACCTGATTTATTTCCAGTAAATATTAAAACTCAAGTATTCAGGTGTGATGGCTTGCTTTGTAACATCTATTATTGGATTTTACTTGGAGCTGTGGCTTTGTTCATTCAAATGGGTTGAAATTAGGATAATGGATGTGACCTCTACTACTGGCATTATCAGATTCCTGTGTACACTACTTTTCCATCACTTGAAGCAAGTAATCCTTGTTTCCCCTGCCTTAAAAAGGTTTTGATTTACAACCAGGCAGGCTTTTGCAGACATGATGGGTTTGCAGTACAATATCTGGATAATGTAATTTTTTATTAAATGGCTTGGCTGAGAGCACGGTGGAATGATTCAAACAGGGCGAGCTGAACATGAAGTTTTCAGCAGATCAGCTTTTCCTCAGCTTCATAAAAGACTCATATGTAGGTCATACAAAACATTACCTCAGCCCTGCTAATTAAAAACTGTTGCTGCTTCTTCCAGGTTTCACCTGTACTCTGCTGTTTAACTTCTGCATTTGACTTGGGGAGGAAGTGATGGTCTGCCCATGAAAACTCAGGTGCTCAAACCACTGGCCATGGATATTACTCAGATTACACATCTGATTTGTCCATTTCTGCATATGAATGGTATTTACTATTAGACCCCTCTTTTAGTCATCCTAATTGTGAACTTGCTTCTTGTTCCATGAATGGATGAATCAGTGCCTGTTGTAACAATATGTACAGTAAGAAGGGGATAGCTCCTCTGAAGACCTTTATTCAGCCTGAGTTTGTAGATATCTCTGTACTACCTTGTCTAGTTGAAGTTCAAGATCAATTTCACAGAGTCCAGAGGGAGTTTGAGTTTTGTCCACACTTCTGAAGAGCCAGACCCATTTTTTTCCAATGTCCCTGCCCAGAAACACAGGTGCAGAGGCTTTTAAGGATAGTGGAACGCCTAGGAAACAGGAATTATGAAGAGGCTGTTCTGAGAATGCAAAGTCTGACTGGGAGATGAAATTCTACTGTCTTCTGCATCATGCCAGATCAAATACAAGTTTAGAGTCTATCTAGTTCAGCAAAGATGGTGCTCAGGATTTTCTAACCATTTTTTTTCATGAATTTTTTTATTAGAATTTTAAGCAAGGCATTTCCAGGTATTTTAGAGCTAGTACTGTATAGTTTCTGGTCATAATACCCTTTTTGGAAACAAAATTATTCTAATAATGGAGAAATACATGGCAAATTTATATTTTCATTATAAATCCTTGTCTGAGAATTATTCACAGGAATGAAGAAAGTACATACCTTTTATTTATTTTGTTATATTCAAATTAAATTTACGTTGTGAAACTTCCTCTATTTATGCCATGACTGAATTTTGACCTTTTCATGTGAAAACATTGTAGCAGCCCAAGTAACCATGGGAATTTCCTGTCATCACATAGCAATAAAGTACAAATAGTACTGTGGAAATGTCTTTTTTCGTCGTATAATCATATTTACATGAGTGCAAGAGTCCATATTCTGTCACTACTCATCTATACTACTTTTATAGCTATGTCTTTACACCTGAGCCAAGTATAAACACTTGAGATAACCAATTAGCAAAAAGCCTTCTTTTTTTTCCTGTTTTTTTTCTTGTTTTGGGATTCTTTTCACAGGTGTAGTACAAAGGAGCTACACACTCAGGTTCTCAGTTCTAAGAGACTGTGCAGAGTGTGTTCATTCTTGACACTTGTTATTCTAGACATGCAAAAGCTCTTAAGTTAACAACCAAAATGAATCAAGGTAGCAAGACTGCAGTAGCTCACAGATGTTATATTTCATAAGGAAAGTAATTGTTTTTCATTCGAATTTCTCTAGAAGAAAATAGGCTTATGAAATGCAGGCAGTAGAACCAGATGATCATAAAAAAAAAAGAGTCAAGTGAAAAGGAAATTTTTCCTTCAGATCAATCAGTGCACTTGGTGACCCACGCAATAAACAAGAAAAACTGTAAAGAATGGGCATCACTCCTGCCAGAAAAAGTAGTGCTTTGTAGTAACAGCAAGAAAAAGTTCCTTGCTGTTAGTCCTACAGCAGAGGGAATTTTGTATTAATTTTTTCACAGCTTATATTCAGACAGTTGCAAAAGATGCCACTTGACCACCAGTACATAACTTTCACTTTAAAAAAAGCATTGAAGGTGAAGACCATTTAATCACCTTTTTTCCTAAGGCACTAAATTAAGCAATAACAATAATGAAAATAGAAGTAAACTAATGTTGTTCTTCCGTGAGTAATTGAAAAAAGAAATAACAGGCCTATTTTTTTTTTTTTTTTTTTTTTTATTTCAAATGTTACCTACCTATTTCCTTAAGAGGTTTGTGTATTCTATTTTCACTTTCATTTTATTTGACTTTAGGAAACACTAACCAGTCTAGGAAGAAAACCTTTTAAAAGAGATATTTATATTCAAACTTCAGAGGATAAAGACAATAGAAAGTGCAAAAAATCAGCTGAAATATTTTCAGAAATAATTTAATTCTCATGTCACTGCTGACTGACAGCTCTAATAAATTCCTACATTTTAAGCAGACTTACATTTCACATGCATTTGCTCTCCAGTGCTGAGCAGAGTGGAACATCTATTGTCAAATGCATAAAATAACATTAGAAATGCAAACTTAATGTAGCCAATGGTAATGTGTTATTTAAAACTTATGAGCCTGAATAAGGGCTTATTTTCTCTAAATTGAAATTTATAGTTTCATTTTGAACTACTAACTTGAATATTGATGGGCTTCAGGCATGCTGTTATAAAATGGGAAAGAAAAACAAAGCAAGTAACTATGAGGCATAAAGCTGCTATTATGGTAATATATGGAAACTTATATAAAAAGTTGATCCTAGTTACCTGTGCTAATAGCAAAAAACACACAGTAGAATTTGTGCCACTGGTATAGGGAATTCATACTTTCCTGCAATATACGGCAAATCTAGGTTTAGAATCACAATATTTAAACACAGATGGGTAGAGAATAGTTTTGAAATAGCACCAGAAAGCAGGTGATACTTTAATCTCTCCCTTTAAACCTTTTTTCTTGGCATTTTTTCCTCCAGTTCCACTCAAATCAGTGAAAATAAAGAACAAAGATAGTGTTTCTCAGTTGCTTTTTGGCAGCAGGTTTTCCTGACACTGGGTGGTTATACAATATATAGGTATAGGAAATCTAATTAAATTTACATGAAACAAATCTTCTTCAATCTCAAAATAAAAAATAACTCTCTACCATATCTTGATTTTGCAGATATTCTAAATCACTGAAGTGTTTTTCCACGTCCTCTGTTCAAACATATCATTGAGCCATATATATACATACTTCAGAAACAATGCAGTATTAGTTCGGAGCTTGCAAAAATACTAATTTGAAAGTCTACAGCACTTGTCATCTCTTGATACAAATATTTTACAAAGTAGTAAATAGTCTAGAAAATACGCCTGGAAGAAGTGTTTACAAATAGAAAATTTTACGATGATTAGGAAAATTATATTAAGAATCACCTATTTTTTTTAAAAAAGTCACAGGTATTTATCAGTTGCTGAATAAAGAAAAGAATTCAGTCTTCCAAATCAAATGCATGTAATTCAGTCCTGCTGGTGGAATCCTGCAGATTAAAAATGCCAATCTCCATGGATCAAAAGAGTTTCATTTCACTAAATACAGGTAAGTACTCAGGAGAGAAACATATTTTTAAACTGCCCAGATGAAATAAAACCAATCATAGAATGACAGAATTGTTTGGGTTGGTGGAGGCCTTAGAGATCAACTTATTCTAATCCCCTTGCCATGAGCAGGGACACCTTCCACTATCCCAGGCTCCTCCATCCAACCTGGCCCTGAACACTTCCAAGGGTGGAGCATTCAAAGTTTCACTGGGCAACCTGTTCCAGTGCCTCATCACAGTAAAGAATTTCCCCCTAAAATAAAGTTCATTCTTTAATTATGATTTGGGTGAAGCTAGGCATTAGGGCTTTTATGCTTGCATGCCTTTTCAGTTCACTTCAATCATTAATCAGTCGCATGTATAGTTGAAATAATATATTGGGCTTTGACTTGGGTTCTATTTGAGACTAGGTGATAGGTGGAACATTTGTAATTAATTATTCTGCTGTTACAGAAACCCAGGTGGTAATTTTTTGGTCAGTCTCAAAATTCCTTAAGGCAGCTCTTGCCATTTCACATCTGATTACTACACTTAAACATGTTGATTATTGGTGTGAGTGGAATGTCCCAAAAGCTTCTCTCTGTGATTTCTGCTGCAGAAGTGATCAAGTTGTACACAGATAAGACATTTGTAACTAAATCTTCAGTGAAAGCTATTGTTGTATGAACATCATCTACAACAGTCTTATCCATGCATTTAAGATATTTAACACTTATTCTGTTACGTATTGTTAAAATTATATGCACATTTAAGATTGTAGCCAGTTGATTAAAAATAATAATTTGAGATGCTCTCCCAATCCAGCTAAAGATGCTGCTGTAAGAACCCTTGTAATGGAGGGTCCTTTTTCCCACAGGACAGCTATCAAACATCCTGTTTAGGAGATTGTGTTCCTTATATGAATATTACACTATATCAGGGCTTATCATCTACTAACTGTCATCTACTATTCTAACAACACAGTATAAGAAAGAAGGTATATTAATATTTTTTAAAATAATCTACTTTATTGGCGCACAGAAATTGGTTAACTAATGTAACTTAATAAGAGTTGCCATATATTTCCTTAGTGCACAGCACAGATTCAAGGTCTTTTTCTGGTTTAGAAATCTTACCAAATATGAACACACCTGAGTTTGCTTTATTAATGGTCAAATTTATTTCATCTAATGGTAATGTGAACTGTATCTTATCATTAAACTGTTTTTACAAGTGATTCTCAATTTATTTTAGAAGTGTTTCACTAAAGAAAGAGCTTGTATGATAATTTTATGCCTCTGAAAATACTGAAAATCCTTAATTTACAGACATATCCTTTACAACATGCCAAATCTACATGTCAAATCTATTAAGTTTTGCTCAAAATACACATTTATAAAATATAGATTTATAAAATATAGAACACACTTAAAAAGAGGAAAATACAGGCAGAGGGATACTCCAAGAAAACATGCTATGTTCAGGAAGGTAGTGATGACTGACTATTATTTCCATGACTTAGACGTGCTCCAGGAATTGCAGACTACATTCAGTCTCCTGTCTTGCTTTCTGAGCACTACCAGGTCAACTGAGCACCTTACAGTAAGTTATCAGATATTGGTGAAGGTAAATTACTCTATAAATTTTGTCCTCCAAATCAATTAATTAGGTTCCTATCTGGTGGATACAGAGAACGTTGCTTTTGGTGTTTTTTGGGCTTTTTGGGTTTTGGTTTTTTTTTTTTTTTTCCTGGAGAATAGAAGGCTCCAGGAAGACTTTATTGCTAGAATCCAAAGTATAAAGTACACATGTAAGATTGAGAGACACTTTCTACCAAAGCCTTCCTTCAACAAAGATCAGAAAAAAGGGCAATAGCTTTAAACTGAAAGAGGGTAGACTGGACATAAGTAACAATTTTTCTTATTATGAATGTAGTAAGACACTGGATCAGATTGCCCAGAAAAGTTGTGAGTGCCTTAATATTTGAGGTATTTGAAGTCAGGTTGGATAGGTCTCTGAGTAACCTGGTCTATTAGAAGGTGTCCCATGGCCAGCGGGTTAAACTAGATGGCCATGAAAGGTTATCCCAACTGAAACCAATCTATCATTCTATGATTTTTTTTTAGGATTTTACAATTTTAAAAAATTGCATGGAAATGCTGGGTTGTCTATTAACAGACAGTGCAAATACAAGTACTTATCTTCTCTCTCGTAGTTCTACAGAGCATTCACAACTACAGAAGGTTCCAAAGCTCTAAGGGGCCAGTCTAGTAATCAAACAGAGCCTGGCTCTGTCAAGTTTGTAGAAAAATATACTTTCTGATAAGCATTTGCCACAGCATAGTAGAAAATAGTAGAAAATTTTTTCAAGGGTCTAACAATTGCATGGAATAATTAGAGTTTATTGTTACTTTTCAACTGAAGTATTTTAGCACCATGATATGTTTAATTTTTGGCCAACTCTAACCTAAATGTGATAGCAAATGTAATGTCATCACTTGGCTTTGGCTAGCATTGATCTGACTGCTGTTGCTGGGAAAGTTTCATCACTCAAACTGTATCTGATAGAATTCAGTAGAAAATACCTCTCTAGAGTTTATTTTCAGATGAGGCATCTAATATTTTTTGTTTCTCTCTACCCTTTCTAGATTGTTATCTTCTATTAGTATTGCACAGGCACTGTCAGAAACTTTGAAATTTTGCAATGATCTCCAGAAACCCAGGGAACTGTCCGCTATTACCCTGGCTTGGTCCCTGCTTACCATTGTTTCAAAAACCAGAATTCAGTCTTGTGTCAGAGCCAGTGCTTCCTTCATTTTTGATACAGAG
Organism: Setophaga petechia; assembly: GCA_024362935.1. NCBI lineage: Eukaryota > Metazoa > Chordata > Aves > Passeriformes > Parulidae > Setophaga > Setophaga petechia. Next base: position 28,782,090 of record JANCRA010000008.1, read on the forward strand.
CATCTCTTAAAGTACCATTAACTGTCTGATTCTCAGATCTTGAAGAGCATAGCTCACTTGTGCTCCAATATGTGAGAAATGTTTGACTTTAATACAGGTAGAAACAGATTCTAGAAATATGAAGAGATTCTAAGTGTGAATACAAATCTCACTAAAGTTTGCAGCATTTTCAATTTTTAATGCTGGTTCATTTATTACTAAAAAAATATAAGGAAAATCCCTTTGATAAAGCCTTTTGAAAATTATGTTCTTTAAATAGCTAAAATGCATGTAATACATCATAGCAATGAATTTTAAAGAAGTATTGGTTTATGCTACGGAAATGGAAAGCAAGCTAACTTCAATACATTTTAATTGTGATTTGTGTAGCTGGCTTCTTTTGTGACCTACTGAAATATTTATAGTGGACAGAGAAAAGAGGCAGTCACAACTGCAGATTCCTGTAACTGGGGAGATCTGTGTCACTGTGGGCTTCACTGAGACAGCTCTGTCCTAATTTCATCTGACTTTGAATATGTGCAAATCACAAGAAAATGTGAACTGACTACAGACTGAGAAAATCAGCAAAGACAGAAAATCATTTTAGAACACAGTGTTATCAATATTTTACTTAGTCAGGATTAGATAAATTCTTCAGAAATTTGCAACCCTAATTTCAAGAGATTTATACCATTTCTTTAAAGCAGTAATGAATTACGAAAATTTATGTAGAAATTAAGGTTGCTGTTTTTTCATGTTGATTCACATGACGCAAAAGAAAAAATTGCTTAAATTTATCATAGGTGGACAACACAAAGTTTTAATCTGGATTGTTATAAATAATGTCTAAAAGCATTTATAATATGCTCTGCTTCCAATGTTCTGTGTACTAATACCTTCTAAAATCATACTTGGAATTCATTAACACTGACATGACTGTGACCTTGAATTCAATGATCAATGTCGTGATACCATTAAAGTCCTTCCTGATACCCAGAAGCAAAAGGGTAAGCTTTGTTTCAGCCTCAATCATCTTCTAAAATCCCCATGGTGATGGCTTAAAAGTTTGGGATCTTTTAATGTTTCTTTTCATTTTAAAGGAAACAGGAAGTAGTTGGCAACCTTGACCTTTGTCAGTCTGAGTTCCCAATTTGATTAGATCAAGGACAGATGAGGTCTCTTCATATCAAAATCTATTCTGTATATATTGCCCTGTAATAAATGTTCACTTAACTAGAGGAAAAAAATTATCAAAAACAAGCAAACAAAAATATCAGTTAGCCTTCATCCTAATGGGGTAGGGTGACTGGTTGAGTGTTACTCCATTGTTCTAGATCACTTTGATTGTGGATGTCAGCAATACCTGAGATGGCAGGGATAATACAGGAAAATATGTTAAAGAAATGTCAAAAGGTTTTGATCAAATTAAAATGTCTAAGGCATACTCAAGGCAATCAGCTTCAACACAGAAGTTCAAAATACAGAAGAGAAACATGCTGGAGGGTGGATTTTCTGTTGTTTATTTTTTTCCTTTTTCTCAGAATGATTGCTTACCTGCTTAGCAAAACTATCATTGTTTATCTTGTCATCTCTGAACACAAGGCCTGCTGAATCTCCTAATACAAAATATCATAAATTAATAGGGAATTTTACCATCAGTCTTAGACATCTGCCAGTTTTTATGAATTTTTTATAAGAAGTTGCATAGTTTTTCTTTCACAGCTTAGTTTTACTAGGGAATTTTTATTCCATGATAATATTTAATCTTTTCAAAATTCTCTGTAAAAAGGCCACAGAAATCTAGCTGTATTTGTCAAGGAATAAGCTAGTGTTAAAGCAATGCTATGTATGCATCTGAGTTACCTTTGCTCTTTCTGTGTCTTAGAAAAAATCTTCTCTGAAAGGATATACAGAAATTTTGCTTAAAGAAAGCAATAGCTGTTTCCAGAAAACACTGCTGAGTTAAACTTTATATTAACTGAATGCAAAACTTTGATAAGTCAGAATTAATAGTTCCCAGTCAACTTTCAAAGAGATAGTACCACATAAGTCTTCCAATTAAAAAGAAAATTAATGCATACAGAAGCCATTAGAAATAGCATCAAATGCAGCAAACCACATTTGGAATACTTTGATTAAATTTTAAACTAAATCTGTTGGTAGGAATTACTGATGATAATATGTCCCTCAAAGTTCCTCCCTTCATCGTGATTACATATATTCAAACATACAGTTTTAACATGATATTTACATTGCTGTATTTTTAGTACATTACACTTAAACACATTCTCCTCTGATCTGGTTCAGGAGCTGAAGTCTTAGGCTTCGTGTATGGTAGATCACCATTGCTTTAAAAATAGAGTCAAAATCCCATCTGAAAAGCTCAAAAAATCTCTCACCACACAGCAGGGCAGCAGTCTCTACTGCTCTCAGAGATCTCAGGTTTGCCCTTCACTTGCAGGCAAAAGCCAAATATAACAGAATTACGTGGTATGTAAGGGAGGCACAGTGCTCACAGCAATCATCTCTTTCAATCCTGAGTGGAGCCACAGAGATCCACAGATCTGCCTTTTACTGCTGTGATTAAAACCTTTCCTCCTTCCTCAGAGCTGAGTAGTGACCAGGCAGGTCCTGTCAGGTGGTTCATCTGCAAAGACATTTTCTTTTACAATCTCAGAAGCAGCTACTGAGCCAGTCCAGTAACCACAACAGAGTTGCTTCTGGGTCAGCCTGGGCTCTCCAAGCAGAGCAGAGCCAGTCAGGGCAGCACTGCACACCACATGTGTGTAAAGACATAGAACATCCCAGCTGAATTCTGTGTCTCTGCCCAGTGCTTCACTCTCTTTCTTTGGGCTCAGGCATATGGTATGCATTTCCATGCAGTACCTTTCCTTTTAGTAATGTTGCAAATTTAGTCACAACACCAATGACAGGGGTTCCTTTTGAAATGCAAGAAGCAATCTTTATCCAACAGCATAAACCATTTTAAAAGCTCTCTTACTCTTTCCCTTTAAACCAAACAAACAACAGAACAGATTCTTTCCAAACTATTTTATTACCTTCTGAGACTGAGAAATCCAGCTTCTATCATCACCCATTATTTTAATTTGTGACTTTGTTGTTTTTCAGGAAGACACTTCTTTGTGGGGATAAGCGCCACAGATGGCATAAATTGATTTGGTGCAGGAATGTCAATTAACGTAAATATAATTATTAGTTCAGAGACATCGCTGCAAACCTACTTGATACCCAGAAGCAAGAGGTACTGCAAATATATTCATCATAAATATTGCCATGTGCAGAACAGAGGAAAGAAAAACTAATCTCTCACTTGCCTCAGCAGCATACGATATTTTTTCCCAAACCAGTGCTCCCTGTGGCATCATGTCTGTATTCCATGTTGATTTGTTCAGCTTACACTGTTTGAATTCCCTAATAATGACTGAATAGTGGATGAGTGTTTTTGATAACTTGGTTGAGAGCTGTCTTGCTGGTTAGAAGTGTAACAACCTTCTGAGTTGCCCAACTTCTGAGTTCTTCACGAGATTTAGGATAATGATTGTGATGGTGACTATTTCTCAGCTAATCTTTAAAGCTTTCTTGAAAAAATAGAAATAAAAAGTAAAATAAAATAAATAATTAAATTACTACTGGGAGGGAGGTGGGAAAAAAACAGCAGTGTTCAGGCCTGTAATCACAGCAGTGGCTGCCCCTGTCCGTGTCTAATGTAAGGGTTATGGAATATCATAATCCCTTCTCTGAGCTCCTTTACAGCAGCAATGATGACTAAATTTCTTGTGTCTTATCACACTGTCACAGACTGGAACTAGGAGAAGGAACTCTGAAGAAAACACAGCATGAAAACTGGAGAGCAGATGATCAGATTAGCTGCTATTGGATTTGTTAGCAGGGCCACAATCTGACTGAAACAGGCTCGATTCCGAGGCCCATGGAGATTTAAACCATCAGCTCCCCCCCTTGCCCCTTATCCCTATCACACCATTATTTATTTTTTTAATATATATCCCCCTTCTCCACAAAACACACATCCTTTTACCTATTTTAAGTCATCTTCCAAAAGGATGAGGTTAAGGGTTTAACACTTCACAGATTCCAGCGGTATCAGATGAGTTGATGGATTTTGAGTAAGAGGATCCATCAAAAAGCACCACAAAAAAAAATCCCCAAATAAGACTGAAAAGCAGCATTCCTTTACTATGTAGTGAGATTTCCTCCGTTTTACAAGGCTTCTGCAATGGCACTTTACAGAGGTCTGCTATAACGTGTCCACTTGTGCTGCCTGCGTGATCCTCAATGTAGATTACATACCACCCACAGCCATAGAGAGTGGGAGGAACACAGTGAGTGCAGCCCAGTCATGATGGGCTGCATCCAGTCCCCATGATAGTAAGTACAAATCTCACTGCATAATGTAAAAATTTAGTTTGATGATGTTTATAAAAACCAGTTTATAAAAAAAGCAGTTTATAAAAACCAATTGAATGCTATATTGCCTAAAAAAGCAGTCATTTCTTTAATGATGTATAGTTAATGTAGTACATATTCAACTTTATATATTAAATCAAGTTGCAGAGTAAACCAACTACAATATTGTAGAACATCCATTCTTACAGAGGAAACATGATATACAAAGAGTTTAAGGAAATCTGATAAAGAACATACTTTCTTAATAGGTATGAATATTTGTATGAGAAAAGATCAACCATACAGCAAGGTGAAAAGTTTTGTGTACAACAACAACGAAAAAGTAAGCAGAGGATTGAAGTCTTGAATTCTGCCAAGAGATAGTGATAATGCACCAAAATGGACACCTGCCTAAGTTTTTGCACAGTTGTGGTCATAGTTTTCAGTTTAAGAAGCAAAGCAGGATTCTATTCTTACTAGTGTCAAATACAATACTTTCCAAATAAATCGTCACAAAAGAAACAAAGACATATTGAAGTCCAGCTCTGTAATTATCTTGATGAAATGCTTCCTTTAGTAGAGTGATAGATACAAAAAAGAACTGCAGGGCCAGGATAATATTATACTTGAGTGATAACTCCATTGTGTTTTAAATTTAGAATATTTGAGCACCTGTAACCCTGAAACCTTTATTTCACTCTCCTTCACTAATCTACTTCCATGGTAGAATCCCATTTAAGATCATTTTACTGAGGGTTCTCAAGTTACAGCAATTTTATAAACTTCATGAGATATTAATTTATATAGATAGAGATTTATTGCAAAGGCATTTCAAGAGTTTTGTTCTTTGAAGCTATGATAGAAATAGATCCTTCATTTTCTTCCTGCCTTTTACCAAATATTCTTCTACCTAACACTTAAAGCACCAAAGAACTTTATGTGCATGACCTACAGCATTCTTGCTATCTGTACTGATCTGTGTAAGATTATTTGATCATCCATTCATGACAAAGCAATATTTTTATTTTTCAAGAGGACATCTTGATGTGCTAAGAAGATCTCACCCAAAATCGGTCTTTACCACGATCCATCCTTGAGAGTAAAGCCAGCATCTCCAGATACTCTGCTCTGATTGGTTATTATTTACCCAAACACAAATAGGTAGGATAAACACATTTTTAGATATCATAATGCTGAATATCCTGGCTGAAGTTCTTTTGAATAGATAGTGGCCATTGGTAGAAGTGACTATTGAGGAAAGCCACTTCACACTCACCATTTTGCATTTCTGTAACAGTTGATATAATTACTTGTAAATGTAAAATATTTTGTTTTGGGAGGTTTTTTTGAGAGTAATACCCATGAGATGTTACACTGAAAGATGATTTGAGGAAATGGTTATATCCAATTGCTCAGAAATTTTGCTGGAGCATTACTCATCATATTTGGTGAAATAAAAGTTTGCATTCCTCATAGATCTTTGTCTTAGTCTGGTATATTCTCTAGCCAAGTAATAGTGTCAGCACAGTATCTGAAGGACTTGGGTTTTGGAGTTCTTTAGTTTGGGTTTGTTTGTTTGTTTGATTGATTTTTAATTTCGATCTTCCCAGAAACCATCATTCATCTTTCTGGAAGCAAACCTTGTATTTAGATGTAAATTTTGTTTATGAAATCTTCTTCCAAAGTCCATCTGGAAACTGAAATACTGTGTTACCAGCAAAGTCCTCCATGACCCAAAGAACTATATTTATAGGTCCTTGCATGTCAGTAAAACTTGAGAGCTATAGAAATTTTGAAATCTGACCACGTTTTCATATTTTAAAGCCTTATCTTGCCAGCAGGGTTCTCTGAAATTTATGATTATATATAAAAGTTTTCATACATTTCAAAATTCTGTATTTTACATAGGTGTTCATTTTTACTTTTCCCAGAAAGGGTCTTTCTTGTTTGCAAGTGCCTCTACAACATAAAATAAAAAGAAAGGAACTGACAACTTGGATTTTAAAAAGAAGAGTCAAACTTTTAGAGAGGGAAAGAAGGAAAAACCAAAATCCTTTCAGCCTTTCCTATTAAGTTATCAATTTAAAAATCCTAGGATTCTTCAGGTTTAATTCTATACTGAAACCAAAATTTGATTAATAGTTTTATTGGTTATGTTAGTCTGAAATAATGTAAGGAACAGTTACTTGATTTCTGCAACTTTCTTTTTACTTATGTGATGAATGTAATAAAGAATGCATAGTTGCCTGAAAGGACATATGAAATATAAAGAGGAGATCTTTAAAACCTGATGATGAAGGGTCATTACAGCAGAATCTAAAATTCTAAAGAGCTCTGAAAACCACACAGTCCCATATTTCAGTCTATAAGACCATAAAACATATCCAAACCACTGATTGCTCAAAGAAAATAAGATACTAAGATACTGCTTTTGTAATTAATCTACCCCTCTCCTTTTACCCAGAATAAGATGAGGCTAAGTATAATAAGACATTTTGACCCCATAGTATCTGTCACTGTGATCAATAGATGTGCAAAGCAAGGATACACATGTAAAAGATACTCTTATTTCAATATGGTAAAGTGCATATAGTTTATATAAAGCTGTCTTCAGTCAAAAGAGCAAATTTATTTGTTGGGGGAAAGAATGGATGAAACAATATTTAACTCTATTCAATTGTTCATCCATACTGCAGAAGCATAATATTATCACAGTATACTGGAAAAAAAAATTAAATATTGCATATTAAAGAAGTTGTCATATAGCACCTTTTAAAATGAAGTCATATGAAATATGCACAGCTATTTTTCTTAACAGAAGCATAGTAAAATGAGGAACATCTCAAGCTATCTTAAGCAAATAAAAAAAAATCTGTAACATAAAATTCAGCATGTGTAAATGTTTTTTGCTTTGTTTTTTTTTTCACTACTCCAAGAGGAAAGAGTGTCCCTCTCCTTAGGAAGTGGGCTGGAATTAGTTGTAGGTCATAGAACTATTTGGACTTGTAGTACCATCACCCATGTCTGAAAAATAAGAATACTCTGACCACAGAGCTATTGAGTTGACCTCCCTAAGGTTCACTTTCTCTTGAATAAATAAATAATGTTTAATTACTTATAGAGAGTGGAATGAATTATTTATAGAAATAATTTCTCTAACAAAAGAAGTGAGAAGAATCTCACGTATCTTTCAGTAAAATGGAATGACTGGAGAAGTCATTACCTGCAGCATTTCACAGTCTCTCACAGTTAAATGAGTTAATTCCACATTGGATTTCACAGACCTCTCAAGTACAATCCTTTCAGTTTAGTTGTTTCCCCTTTTTCAAGATGGGAGCATATAATTTCTCCTTTCTAGGCTATGTCCTGGATGTCAAACAAGATAGATCAGAGTTCACCTCATGAGATTTGGCAGTCCTTTCCTGGGAGTAATGCCAGTGAGAAGATATCTATGTAAAACAGTACTTTTTTCAAGTGAGGAGAAAAACTTTTTTAGAAAAAACCAGTCTAAAAACAATGGATGAAACTGTATTTCTTTTCAGCTTATGCTATACCTGCTTGTATTGGCCACTTGCCAGCAGCTGTTAGGGTGTTGTCAAGTGCCTTATCATCATAAAGTTTTCAGAGCATTTTCTACCTGATCGGCCTCCTTCAATTTCCAGAGTTTTTCCTTTGGTAAAGTAAAGTTTCTAGAGACTTGTGGATGGAATGAAAAAGCCTATAGCTAATAAGCTGTTTCATTTCTTTTTAAATATATTGACACTATTGTTTCAGGATCCATGACAATAGTTTTTTTTAAATACAGTTTTGATAGATATTTTCAAACAGAAAATCTTGTAACCTACAGAAAGATAATTTTACAGTAAAAAAAAAACCCTTACTACAGTCTATTACTATGGAAATGTCATAACATGAGTCTGTGCACAGAGTGAAAGCAAAGGTGCATCTCAGCACACACTATCCTGTCTCTGCCAATGGTACTAAGAGGCTGGATAAGGAGGGGCATGAAAACAAAATAAATTTTTAAAGATGCATTGACAAGTACTCTCTCAGTCCTCTAAAGCTTGCATTTTAGAGATTTCCTGAACCAGAGGTGGTGTCCATGTTTTTACGAAACCTCAAAGGATTTCTAATTTATCAGTTTTTCCTCTGACCCCTTGCATTCCACTAAACTTCCAACACCTGCAACAAGTAGTATATTCTAAGAGGTCATTACCTTTAGACTCTTGTAGATACCTATATTGAAAGTAGTAGTTTAAATTCTCTTTCTGGTTTATAAAGTGTGACTGTAAAGAACTGACTTAAAGGAAATCTTGACAACTCAGAGTCAAGGTCTATGGTGTGAACATCTAAGTTAACTGAGATGAATGCTAACCTTTCTGCCAGTTACAGTTCTTCTGGGGCAGTGTCAGATACAGCAAAATTAATCAATCTTCACAACTTCTCCCAGTTCCCAATAAAATACAGACTAAACTTCTAGAAAAGTCAATATGGAATTTCAAAGGGAATCGTATCTTTATAAATTCCATTGATTCAAAAACATTAAAGTCCCTCTTCTCTGAAATTATTGTCAGTACATTAAAGGATGGTATTAATGTTCACAAAATAAAATCTTCCAACAAGAAAACCCTAGCTGAATGGTCACACTACTTGCCTCAAATGTATTTCTCCTATATTTTTATAGAAAAACAACACCCTATTTCATTCTGTATTCGGTTCAAATCATTGCAACCATACAATACTTAACATTAGTTTACACCAGGAGCTCTAATACATGTCCCCAGTCTTTTGCTAGATTTCCATAATAAATATAGGGTTGACAATATTACCTGGGTATCCATAAGTTTGATTTTATAAGTGCACCTCTTCTAAGACTGAGCTTTTTTATTTTTATTCCATAATATTTATCAATGTTAAAGTGTTTAAATTTCAAATTCATTGTGTGGCAACCAATACAAAAATAATATAAAAGTGTGGCAGGGGAGATACAGAAAGAGACAGAGATAGCAAGAGAAAGAGAAAGACATAGTGAGAAAACAAGATAGTGAAAAAGAGGGTGAGAGAATTTAGAAAAAAGCAAAGAAGTTTGCCAGAGAAAAAGGTGAGAGAGAGAATGGGAAGGGGATATAAAGACAGAAAAAGAAGAAAATAAGAGTGATAAAGGGGCAAAAAGGGGAAAAAAAAAAAGGAAAAAAAAAGACAAATAGGTATCAGGAGGCTGTAGAAATAGTACCAAGAATTCAGGAAGTATACTGCGAAATATGAAAAAGTAGAAACTTATTGGAAGAAGTCCAGAGTAGAGCCACACATTTGATCAAAGAGTTAAAGCACATCTCCTGTGAAGACAGCCTGAGACAGTTGGAGTATTCAGCCTGGAGAAAAGAAGGTTCCAGAGAGAATTTGTAGTACCTTCTAGTGCTTACAAGAAGGAGAGCTCGTAGGAGGGCCAGAGAGGCACAAAGATGTGTGGTGATAGAACAATTCCAATTACAGGGGTAATTCCTGTAAGCTGAAAGTAGATATTTTATATAAGATATCCAGAAGAAATTCTTTATTATGAGGGTGATGAGGCACTACAACAGGTTGCCCAGATAAGCTGTGGATTCCTCATCCCTGAAGGTGTTCAAGGCCAGGCTGGATGGGGCTCTGAGTAACCTGGTCTAGTGGAAGGTTTCCCTGTCCATGGTAAGGAGGCTTGAAATACATGATCTTTAAAGTCTCTTGTAACCCAAACCATTCTATGATTTTATGTGTCTATGAAGAAAATAAAATGAAGACGATATTAATTGAAAATATTTCTGAAAATATTTAGACCATATTTTCAATTTCTTTATCACTGTTCATCTATCCATTTGTATTCATTGCCTTCAAGGACAAAGTCCTGGCTCACCTTTTGAGTAAACTACCCAATGCTCTGCTCCAAACCAGGTCATTCATTTTCTTTTTACCATGAGGACAAGAGGGTTAGAGCCAGTGTCCATATTTTATCCCTCAGCCTAACGAATACAATGTGAGAGTTTTAATTTTTCAGCAAAAGGTTGCATATAAGATAAATTTTGTGCATTATAGTATTGCTATGGACATTCTGTCAATTTGACAAGCTGACCTTTCAGAAAAAAGCTGACCTTTCGAGAAAAACATTAAATAACAAAAGTTAATAAAACTTAGAGCTGTTCAAGTTACTGGTAGTAAACTGGAGAGGCTGTAGAAAGAAAAATAATCATCAGAGTTTAAAAATTAAGACACGGCACACTTAACTCACAGACAAAAATTATGTCCTGTGGGAGGAACAGGACAAAGGGCTGCACACAGAAGAAACCTTATAAAGGGAAGTTCTTGCAATAAAGTCTTACTTTTCCCCTCAAATCTCATCCTGTCTTTTGAATGAGATTGCTTCAGTGCTCTTACTTCAGAAAACTTTCAGTCTCATTTTTCTCATACAAACTTGTTTCTGTGAAAACTGTTACAAATAAGAGCACATGCAGTAAATTGAAGCAAGGAAACCTCTCAGACTTCTCTTATTAGGGTGTTCTGCTCTTCAGAGAGAGAACAGAAGTACCTATCTGCCTGAGAGTACTATCCTGCAGAGCCTATAAATTGGGTTATCCTGCAGAGTATAAAATTTCTGTGTGCCCAAAATATTAAAATCAGACACATAGTGTAAACTTTAAACATTGCCTGAAATTATTCTGAGACAGTTTTGGGGTTTTTGTCTTACTATATCCTGTGAGTCTCTAAGCAAGCAGTTTCTCATGTTTTCTCCTCTTTAGATGAACTTTGTGTTAGAACATAAGGTCTTGAATACAAGCAGTTCAAATACCAAACTAACTAAATGGATTAAAAAGCAGAATAATGATAACTGTGATCCATGTTCATTCTTCCTTCAGATTGCAGAGGAGAATCCACCAATTGGCTAAATTAATTTTGATGGATTCTCTGCCAGGATTTCACCCTTTTTGAAAACAACCTTGAAAATGTGAATTAGGCATAATTTGATCAAATCTTGTCTTGTGTTGTTTGCAGGCTAACTAAAACAATAGTGAAATACTGTGTCCATTGAAGTAAGTTTCCAAAATTTCACCTGAAAGCTCTGGCAAGGGCATCTCAATGCTTCATTCACGTATCCTAGAATTTACTGCAAAGGTTTAACTCAGGTAGGAGAAATAGCTGAATTTAGGTCAGATTTAGCACTCATCCTAGCCAAGGGGAAAAACCCAACTATTTCACTCCTGATTATCTTGACCATAACATTCATCTTAATTTCATATCCCACAATTTTAAACCACACCTTTGCTTTTTCTGGAAGTCAAGGAATCAAAAAGAAAACAGCAAGAAAATGGGTCCCTTACTGATAATCTCTGAAACTAAATAGAATTATGGTGCTACACTGACAACAGTATGTTCAGAACATCACTGGCTGCTATTTATTATCAGGCTACTTTTCCTCAGGTATATTTTTCTAAGAAACGAGCAAGTTATGAGTTGGTTTGGATTTTTTATCTGTAAAGAGAAGCGCACCGTAAATTCTGTCTGTTTTTCCCACACCAGATATATATTCATGGACCACTTGTTCTTGAAACGATTTGAATTTAAGTGTGCTCTCACTCATTCTTCCATTTAGTGACCAAAGAGAAGACAGCTCCCACCTGTCTTGTGGTCTGTGGCTTTCCCAGCTCTCTCCTAATTTCATCCTTGCTAGCTTCACATGGGAAGGTGCAGCTAGGGGTTGGAAGCAGCAGGGCTGGAAGTGCAGCAAAAACTTTATGTTTTTAATCCCCATGGAAGCTGCACAGGCACAATCAAGACAACTTCCAGTTTCCTTGTAACTCCTCAACCTCAGGCACTCAGGCCTGGGTTTGGGTATTGCTTCTTCTGGACTTCTAGAGATGGTTGCAGATCTGATCTATCATGACCAGGATAGGGATATTCAAATAAATACATAATCTAAAGGCAAATCAGAGTTTTGAAAAATACAGGCCATGTTTCTTCCTATTTTCCTGATATAGCTATATGAATATTCATGAGGTTACATATGGCTGCTGTGGAAACTTTCAAGGGAGAAAACATTATTTGTGAAAGCCATATCCTGTTCAAATGCAGGTTGTATTATTCAAAGCCACAGAAGGTCAGTTTTAGTTTACATGCCTGATTTTTTCACTTTTACTTCCATACAGTTGTTATATTTTCCTGATTTTGCATGTTTTTTGTCCCTTTGGTAGGGTGTCTGGCCCTTTGTATCACCTGAGATGAATGTTTTTTCTGGGAAGGTCATAATGCTATTTTCTGAAAATTATATGGTGCAGCTGACTAAATTTTCTGAGGAGAAATAGTAATAATTTAAACTTTGGTGCTCAGTAAATCAAAAAATAATAGGTATCTCAGGGATCTTAATGCAAAACAGCACTCATTTGATACTGTATTTCAGATTCTAAAGAGATACACACTTTTATTGCTAAACTGTTCTTCAGTGTCTTACAATTTGCCTTGATGAAGCAGATTTCAAAGGGAGTGTCCAGGCTACTGTCAGCAATGATTTGTGCCTTGTGTGAGTTCAGAGTATATAGCTCACCTGTATCCTTGAGAAGTACTAGTTTTGAAAGTAGTACCTGAACTCCCAAGACACATTTTTTCAAAGAGAGTAAATTTAGTTCAAATGCTAGTTGCCTAAGAAACACAAGGAACTGTTTTATTAAATGTATTTGTATTCATTTTAATACATTTGTTCATGAGGAAAAACATCAGCTTCTGAATCTCTTATCTGATAATTGTTTCTGTCAGCAATATCTTTACTCACTACTATTGACATCATATCTCCCAAATTCTCACACATGTGTCCCAATAGTCTGGCCACCACTGTGTTACACTGTGCTTCTTTAACCCAACAAACTAGTCAGTTTAGCCATCTCTTGACTGGTCACCTTGAATATTCAAAAGTATTTTGAAGAGGTTAAAGCATTCCCCAAGGGTTACGTATTAGGCATAGCTCTTTAATGAGTGCCATATGCAGATTATCTGTCCCTGGGCTGTTCCATCTGGAAATTAGGTTTAGAGGAAACAGTTCACTGATGCTTTGTTCCTTCTTCATTTTCTGGACCCTTTTGAACCTCCCAGTACAATATTTCTAAAAGTAACTGCATTTCCCTGCAGTTTTAGAAAGACATCATGAAGTCCATATGAGACAGGGAAGAACCTTCGATCTGAATAATTTCATTGAATAAATCTTCATCTGTGAACTTTGCATAAGCCATTCATAATTGTGCTACTACAACTAGACAATCTAAGAAGACAGAAGCAACACAATTTTCCTTCTACCGAGTCATGTTCCCATGCAAATACTCAATTTTAGTTCCCATGCAAATAGTCAATTTTAGTATCTCTATGAAATTCTGTATCTATGAGCATACTGAACAGTTCTCCTGTTTGATACAGTATTTATGACAAAATGACATAAAAAGATCACATGAAGAGATGAAATATGCAGAACTACAATTAAATACTTGTGGAACTTTCCTTTTTCAGATTTTACCTAGCCTTAACCCCACCATGTCTTGGTGATAACATTTTTTACCAACTATTTGATTAAATGACACGTCAGCTACTTGTCATTAATTTGTAAATATATCTTACATTTCAGCTCAAAATCTATAATTTAGTTCCTGGTTATTATCCATTAACATATGGAGACTGGGTATGCTATATATCCAGTATATAGCATATCCAGACTGGGTATTCTATATAGCCATGCCCTATGGCTATAAAATTTTTGTTATGTTGTCTTCAGAGTGATTAGTTCTTCCGTGAGGCTTTTAAAACATATAAAACTTTCCATTACAATTTTTTGAGGGGGGAGGTCTTTAAAGTCCTGAAATGTCAAGTCAGTATTTTTGTGGATTTTATTTTTATTTTTTTCTTGCCCCAGGAAAGCCTCTGTGTACTGCTAAAGCGGTGCCAAAGCTGCCTGAGCTCCAATTTACCCTCTCATTGCCAAGATATTTGTAGTGAACCAGCATCATGAACTGAGAGAGACACCATGTCTCAACAAAACTACCACCTCAGCATAAGTAAGCTAATCAATAAGTTAATGGCATGAATCAATGAAAAAGATTTGGAAGAGATCTTAATTAAAGAAACAACTGCTGATACAAATTATGTTTCCAATGTATTGATGTAGCAGAGGGCATGAGGTTGAACGGAGATGAGTGCTGATCAATGCCTTGGACATTTGCATTTCTTTTCATCAGAAACCATCTCTCTTCATCCTTAGGCATACAGGCACGCACACATGCAGACACACATCACTACCACCAGCACCTCAGAAGGGCTTTGGTTTCTTTGTCTTTATTGATTCCTGTAGCACTTTTCTGGAGGCTATTGTGGTTGCTTCACTTTACAAGGTGAAATGAAGGTCTCCACAGACTAGATGATGCTCATCCCTCCAGACCTTCCTGGATACCATCTCAATACCCTAAACCAGTAAGAAGTGCTTTCCCTCAGTGTGAATATCATGACCTACACGTTGTAATGTACAGATGTAATAAGGAAGTGAAAGTGTAACTTTGGCAAGCTATAGTTACACAAAAAATAATGACAATATTCCCTAACACAAAGGGACAAGCATGTGTGTGTGTGCATGTGCATGCCTTCAAGAGATACGCAGAAAAACAGACGGACAAAGGGAGAGAGAGACAGTAAGAAAGCATTCTTCAGTAGCTGAACAGTACAAACATCCAAAGTCAATAGCTGGTTTCCCCAAGTGATTAAATCTGAGACACAGTTTAAAGAGACATCAATCTGTGATGTCAGCAATGCTCAACATATAGCTAATGGAGCTTCAAAAGATCAATATTCAAACCTGACTTTTTTTCATGCTAGAAACTCACACCAGTGTGACATCTCTTGCTAGATGCAAAGTAGAATTTATTTAAACTGGTTTTATCACTGCTATTAATATTTTTGTTATATCAGATGTTAGTGTGCCTGTTTTTCTGTTTTTCTTTTTTTCTTTTTTTCTTTTTTTTTTAATTTGGGACAGGAGGAAGCTTTATTCCCTAGGATGCAAAAAAGTAATTTAAACTTTTGCTCAGCTGGTAGCCATGTAATCCATCTTATTTTCCTGTCAGGTTTTATAATGAAGTCAAAAGCAATCCTAAACTGGTGACATAATAATCTAATGCTGTGTAGTAATGATTATGCTGGATCCAAAAATATGTTTTCACTGCATACCAAAATTGAAGAAATAGAGAAATTTCAATCATCATCATAGTAGTATCCCATGGCAACAATAATAAGAATATATGATAGGAGAAGAAAGAAGTACATTTTTAGCTACTTAAATCATAAAGAAGACTCAGTGAAAAGGCTGAAAAAATTGAATAGACTGAAAAGTATCTTCCAATAAAATAACAGTTTCCTATGGTTGAATTGCTGGGTGTTTCATTAGTTGCATTTAAGAGGCCATAGGAAAAGCAGAGGAACCTAAAACATAGAAGTCATTAGCAATATTAATATTATCATTGTTCTAAAATAACATCCTATCTAGAGCTAAACTTTAGCATACATCGCATTTATTAGAGAATGATTCTATTGACACATTGTAGTATATGTAAACTGGCTGAATATGTGGTAAAATGATTTAAATATTAAGTGAGCTCACTCTTCCAAACGTTAGTTCAAAGACTGGTAGAGTTGGAACCCCGCTCTAATCAGGCCTTCCCATTTCCTTCTCCCACAAGAAATAAAAGAAAAACAAAACCAAGTCAAATTAAGTTGTTAAATGGTTTAAGGATTTGATATCTTTTGCTGTTAATTTAAAAGGCTGAGCTGCAGCTCATTTCTTTTCATCTTTATAGCAAAGCAGAGAGTGACCCCAAGGGTCAGTGAGGATTATCTCTGTGTCTTTCCATTCCATCTTACGTTATTAGTTTACGCTGCAAATGAGAAACTGATGTCAGAAATATGCCAAACATTATTTATAAATATAGAAAAAGTCAAGGTGAAGTCTGATAGGTCTGTGGCTTAGCATGTAAAGGTCTCAAGAGCAATTAGTAATTAAGATATGTCCACTGTAAGGTGGAACCTCTCATCTGAAGAACAGAAAATATTTTTTTAGAATGTTGGTAATTTACATGAAATACAACCCTGAAATGTCAAATGCTAATCATGAAATATATCAGAAATCCTATAATTTAAAAAATATATAATTATTAGAACAGTGTCTTAAGGTTAAGAGACGTACTGAAGTCATTACTAGTCTTAAGTTGACTGAAATTTATTAGGAAGTTACTTTAAATTTTTCCATATACTTTGTTTGATTTGCCTTAAAATAGTGGGATTTTTGCATTTTTTTCATAATGAAGAGTTTTAATTGTACCAAAGTATTGTTAATGGTGTATAGAAAAGGAGGTGAACTTTCTCCATTAATGAAAAGCCATTCTAGTCTTTTGAGGGCTTTTAGTTAATTAGCATTAGGACAAATGCCATATGATAAAACATTTTATTTTTACATTATCACAGAGGAGTGGAAACTATTCCTTATATTAATCATTGGAAGAACAATTAAAAAATAGCCAAGGCAGAAGTTAAGATTCAAAATACTTCAAATAGAAATTTACTGCTAAGAAAGTGTGAGGGCAAAATAGCTATGATGCAATGATATTGGGGGAGAAGAAATTACTCTAGCATATCAAAATCCACTGAAATTTTACAATGTTGTATGAAATCTCATGCCTTTGTATCAGAGGTTTTATATAAAAGATGTGCATTTTTTTATGCTCATCACAAGATACTGGAAAGACGTGAAATACAAAAAATATGCTATGTTTAGGTGATACTGCTCTATACCATATTGCACTAATAAATCAGAAAGAATGAAGGTCACACATTTGAATAGAGATGCTCCATTTGTAGCACATCATACATTTTAACCCAGCCTCTAATGAAATCAGAAGTTAATGAAGTGCTGTGACACAGAGAACGCATGTGCACGCACAGATATTCTCACAAGGGCTGATCATTAAGGCTAATCAGTAAATCAGGGATGTCATATACCCCACTTTTATTAAAGCAAAGAAACACAGCGTTCTGACCCTTAGCATCAGAAAATAATGAAATAAATTTTTTAAAAAAAGAAGAGACAGGTATCTCCAGCCAATCAAGTGACCAGGTCATTCATTCAAATTTCATTCCAGTGTGTTTCTCTCATCACCCCCATTTCTAGCCTAGATCAACCTGCACACAGAAAGAGTAACAGGTGCCTGTAGCATAACTGACTAGAAACCTTTGTTATGCTTTAAATCCCATCTCGTGGAGCACTTAGTGTATCATGTGCACAGAAAAAATGTCTAACTTTGTAGATTTGTAAATTAATTTTGCTTTTACTTTGTTGTAATTATTCATTCTCTCCCCTTCCCTGTCTAGATGTGTTATCTCTAGGTTCCTGCACTGTAAACCAAGGAAAATCAAATATTCTAGGTTCAGAAGATCCAAAGATAGGAATGATCAACTGGGAATGGGGACAGAGATATAGAATTTCTTCACTCAGCTATGCTGCCAAAGCCAATGGCTCATGGCATTATACCTCAGGTATTCCTGGGTGCTTCAATGCACATTCCTCTTTCCAGGAAGGTTACAGTTGTTCCCCTGAACTTTAAGGATAATTTTATAAAATCTATTAATCCAGTTGTATTTGACAACACTACTACAACGAAGTTAAGGCAGACATAAACCATCAAAATTAATAAAATAAAGTAGTTTAATTTTGTTTTGTTTTCCAATGAAAACACATGGGAACAGGTAAAAAGAGATAAAAAGACAAGTGTGTTTGAGCTTAGAAGATTCTGTGAAGTCCACTAGGAATTCACCAGGTAATTTCACTTGAGGAGTGTGACAATAAGTTAATAAGTGAACACTATTCAAATTGTAAAATACATTTTAGCCTGAGATACTATAGACTTAATTGGCAGAGACATAAGTGAGGACTGGCAGAAGGAGGCAGTGGGTCATCAGTATCTCAGCATTTAACTTTCAGGTGTCTCTTCAAGTGTGTTTATTAAACCCAAAGAACATGTATACTGTCCAAAGGAAAATATGGTTAAAGCATCCAGCATGAAATCTATAGCTACATGAAAGTTCAGTTTGGAGATAGGGAATTTGTCTAAGTGCTGTTTATTTATCCAGGAACTTGGAAAGTTTAACTCAAATTATACATTATTCCCAGGGTAGCTCTTTAGAGGATTTGGACTGATGATCCTAGTGGCCACCTTCCAACTCTGGATATTCTATGATTCTATGAAAATTATGAAGAGAATAGAAACAAATGGAAATCAGTTGCTTTTAGTTTAAGTATCACTCTGAAGAACACTTAAGATTAAAAATGTCTTCAATACACACCCAAATGTCTCTCAATGTTGCTTGAAAAGGAACAAAGTGGAGTAGGCCTTTCCCTGTCCCTCAGGATTTAAGAGAGCTCCTGAGTCAGCATTAGCACTATACATTTTGGTAACAATAAAGTGAGACAAGAACAGGTAATCAGTAGTATACAGTGCTGTACAAATTGCCACCTTACAAGTGAGGCTGAAGAGCTCTCCCAGAGTAGATGATTTATCAGATTACATCTCATTACCTGTTACACCCACTGTCTTATACAGCAAGTTTCTTCAAATTCCTTGTATCACTGTAGTGAAGAGATATCTCTTCACTCTGGCAAACTGTACTGAAAGTCCATCAAAAGCATTGGTGAGTTCATTGAGACTAAGTTGGAGGCTTGATATTTTTGAAGGACTTAGACAATGGGCATACTGGAGCATACAGTCACCCCAGGACACCTTTGTAGCTCTAGTATGTGTTGGTTTACTCTTTGAAGCTCCAACTTCTTTGCAAAGCCGACTATAAGCCTTCCCCATAGTCAGAGAAACAACAGTTAGTAGAATCTTCAAGTGTTTTTCATTTGGGTCATCTCCTAGTCAAAGCAATCCCAAAAAGCTTGGAGGAGTGACTGATAAAGAAAGAATTTGCACTCTGTGTGAGCAAAAGTTTCCTGGCCCTTCAAGATGCCTAATAAGAATCGCTGGATTAAATGTCTAGAAGGAGATGGTGGCACAAGAAATTTATTATGACAGAAAAGTTTAATCCAAAGTTCAGGATATAAAGATGCACAGAATTAAAACAGTTTCTGGAAGATTGCATTTGAAATGGACTGTATTATGACTTAACTATCATATCAAGAAAAATAATGAGGGCTCTTATGTTAGGCTGTAAGTACATCCAAATTTGCTGGAAGAACCCAGCTGCTTGCCTCATTCATTATGTCACAGAGAATACCATAAGCAGCTATGGCACCTCTGTGTGTCACAGTCTCTTTTACAAGGAAAGAAGACTTCTAGGAAAGTTTTTGTGACGTCTTCTTGTATTCATTACAATGCAATTTTCCTCTGTGTACTAATGTTTTAAATATAGTTATTTTAAATGAAAAAAATAATCACAGTCCTACATTTCAAACTGATCAAGCTCCTATATAGTCAATCTAATGGATTTTTGAAATTTTTTGATCAGTTTAATTCTTAGAATCGAACCTAGATCAATAAGTATTCACAGCTGGTTGAAAAGCAGTTAGCTATCAACTAATAAATAAAAGCACTGTGGAGCAAGAATAAAATCAGTAAGTTTGAAACCATGCATCACAACTGCTCAACACACAGAACAATATTCACTTTGCTTGTCACTGCATGCTTATGCACTGCACAGAAAAGAACATACAGATCGTCATTCACACATATTTTCACTTCCCCATATGTAGCACATACAGTATAGTCCTCAAAAAGTTTCTGAATTTATTTAACATGTAAGGATTTTCCTGTGTGAATCTGTTTGCGAGTTGTGAGCATTCTATGACTTTCCATGTAATATTATTTATTCAGAGTATTAGGAAAAAAATTACAAGGTAGTCTATATTTTATCTTTTGGGCATTTAAAGTGTGTCCAGTCATCAGGAGAAAGCCCAATTGGTTTCATGATTTATCAGCCTCTGTATGTCAGTCACATACCCACAAGACAATAGCATGAATTGAAATTTGCACAGGCTGTCTATATATTATGCTGCTGTGAGTAAATTTATATTTTAGGAAAGTATATACTCCTACCTGCATTTAAAACAGAGACAAAACTCATACTGATTTCCATGAGAAAAAACTTGGATCAATGACTAAGATTTTCAATACCTGAATTTAAGTTTCTAAAACCAATATTCAGTCATATAAAGAAACTGCCTGATTTTCAGAACTACAGAGTTCCAGAAACCACTTGTTGAGATTTAAAGTTTTGTGAGCTCTTTTTTTTTAAATAGAACAGGTCATGTATTTGTGTATTAAGGGGTGGACTTTAAGGATCTAAATTTAGGCTCCTATTTTAAAAATTCTTGGCCTAGAAGTTTTGGAGATATTTTGTTTCACACATTATTGATACAGTGGTTCAGGAGGTGAGATGAATTTTGTAGCCTACATTACCACCCTAGTTGTCACCAATGGTCTTTTTCAATTGTGTCAGCCAAATATATTTACTTGTGTCTGCCTTTAGTACAAGTTATTCAGGTCACAATTCTAAAATAAATTAGTAAAAATTAATTTATACTGAATTTATTTATACTAAAATTTATACTAATTTATTACAATAAATTAGTAAAAAATAATGGTGCTTTTTCATATTAAAAAAATATATTTCAATATTAACTATATCAGCTTTTATCCCTGCACATGCTCTGAGGAGTTTTGCTCCTCTAATGTTCCCATACATGTATATCATTACTCACAGGTTTCATTCTCTACACATACGCCCCACTCTTTATATCTAAATGAATATTAATATTGAAAACCATATTGGGATTGCTACAGAGAAAATTACAAGAATTTTATCCAAAATGTGTATCATTAATATATGTTATATTCTGTAAAAGGTGCTCCTTCCTGTCTTTCAGATGGAAAATCTTAAAGAATCAAAAAGAAGTAAAACTGCTTACAAATATAGACCAGAAATAGCTTAAAAATATAAAATTATGAGGTACTATAGTGAAAGTATGTGAATGTTTGGAAAAATCACAGAATCAAAGAATCAGCTGACTTGAAAAGGACCCACAAGGATCGTCGAGTCCAACTCCTGACCCTGCACGGGACACCCCAAGAGTCACACCATGTGCCCAAGAGCAGTGTCCAAACACTTCTTGAACTCTGTCAGGCTGGTCCTGTGACCACTCCCCTGAGGAGCCTCTTCTAGTGCCCAACCACCCCCTGAGGGAAGAACTTTTCCTGATATCCTATCTAAACCTCCCCTGACCTAACTTCAGGCCATTCCCTCAGGTCCTGTCACAGAGAAGAGATCAGTGCCTGCTGCTCCTCTTTCCCTCACAGGGAAGTTATAACTGCAATGAAGTTTCTCCTCAGCCTCCTCCAGGCAGCACAGACCAAATCACCTCAGCTACTCCTTATACAGCTTCCCCTTTACCATCTTCATAGCCTTCCTTTGGATACTCTCAAATAGTTTAATGAGTCTAATAGTTCAACAATAATATCTTTCTTATATTGCGGTGTCCAAAATTGCCTGCAGCACTTGAGGAGAGGCTGCACTAGTGCAAAACTGGAGTAGGACAATCCCCTCCCTTGACTAGCTGGTGACCCACCCCAGAACACACTGCTGACTCATATTCAACTTTTGGTCAGCCAGGATCCCCAGGTTGCTTTCTGCAGCCTGACTTTTGTTATTAATTATAGAAATTTGCAATTATAAATATACAAATAAATATGTTCCAGTTGCTGTCTTCAGTTTTTTAGATTTTTCCTTCTGACTAGAATATTTTTAAGCCATATTTCTACACAGCGATGAGTTTAGCTGTTTTTAAATATGAGGAGGTGGTTAGGGCAAGAATAAGAACCTGAGAGCCTAAGAGTCTGTGTTCCGAGACACAACATTTTGGAAAAAATAAAAAAAAAAAGGTTTTATTGTGAAGAACAGAGAAATGTATAAATTAGCACAGAATTTTATACTTCACAATCCCTCACATTTGATATTTTATTTGTAATAGCATTTTTAATAATGAGTCCTTATTTGCAGACAGAGTTTGTATGTGTAGTAAGCTGGCTCAATTCATAAGAATATATTGAATATTTGCATCAAATACACAATTTTTAATATGTATTATGATGTTTGATTTCTTAATAGCAAATGGAGAATGTGTACATGGTAAGACAATATTCAAGACAAAAAATATAGACTGCTTTAGCTGAGAAACATTTCATACTTCAAGTATCTGTATCCCAAACTCAAGGTGAATTACAACAATGATATTTCATATGCCTTTTCACAGTCAGGTGGTAACTTTGCAATTCTCTTATGACAGAAGGATAGCTGAAATTTCTTTTCACCAGAAGTATTTAAAATCAGTGAAAAAGTGGGCTCTTCTGATTGTTCCATAAAATTGAGGTACAAATGTTCAAATGTAGATCAAATCTATCAGAAACACTTGGGTCTGAAAATACTTTTTGATTAAAAAAAATTCTTTACAAAAAGTAAATTAATGAAAAAAAATCATTATCAATTTATTGTTTGGTTTCAGCTGCTGAAAATGCAAATTCAGTCTAAAGGGTTGAATTGGTGAGTTACTGATGAGACTGTGGAGCCTCCATTTAGGGAATTTGGCTGGACACAACCCTGAGTCATCTGATCCATATTGACCCTTAGGCAACTTCCAGAGGTCCTTTACAATCTAAATTTTTCTGTGATTCTGAAACTGCTCTTTCTCTCTTCAATACCAAAATGCAATTTCCAACTAATTATAGAGAAATTTGCAAAGTTTATGTATTTTCTGAATATGCTGTAGTTTATGGATCCAGCTATTTCTTTGATGTCTTTGCTCTACAAAACCAGAAAAGAAATCATATCTTTGGCAATGCTTTGAAGGTTTTTTTCTTCTGAAGAGAAACTGCTTTATGAGACTCTCTGGACAAACTTCTCTGAGGAGAGCAGAGACTAAATGAACAGCCTAAAGCAGCAATCAACTGAATCAACAAACTAATAGCAGCAATCATTTCCCACAAGGACATTTCTTCTATAGCACAAAGGATACTTAGATGTGTAAAGATAATGAAAAGGAAGACTCATCATTTAGCACAGACTCCTGAGTAATACTTTCACTGAAAAACAGCAGAGTCATTGCCATATGAGAATGGATTACATTCACTAAATATATTTAAAATCCCTAGACTGATAGGAGTACATCATATTCCCCTTCCTGTTTTCTACATCTCTGAAAAAAGGCAACAAGACTTCCAGAGAGCTGTTCCATGCCTTGACCTTAAATACTGTGCCATTTTTGGACTCCAGTTCAAAGGTTCATTGCACAGCTTTGCCAAACTTACATACGACAAAAGCTGACCTTTTGAATCCCCGTGTGAATTCCTAGACCACCAAAAATGTGAAAAAAATCTAACAATTTCATGTGGGTTTCTCTCAACAATTTTTAGCTAATATGTTTCATCTTATATTTACCACAGGTTGGTTGGGTATGTTGACAATTACAGTTATTATATATCTATTAATTAAACTAATGGATATGTCTGAATTCTTAGAGCAGAGAACAAATAAAAACTCAAAGACTCCATCAGGAGCCAGCCATAAACTTGGGTTGAGTGTTTTGCAAAAATCACTTCGTCCCAACTTTGTCTCTGTAACTTGAATTTGTGGCTAGTAGGACATCTTTTTTTCCTGTCGTTGGTGAATTTTAAAAGATGGTGCATTCCCTCACTTTTTAAACTGTCTGGAAGTTGGGTTCGTTTACATCTACCTTCTTATTATTTGACTAGAGCAGCATTTCCTGCTTAGGCTTTAAGGAGTGTTTGCTTTATCCACGTTCACATGTGTCTGCCTATACAGTAAATGTTTCCATCATGGTGGAGACAATTTCCAAACATTCATGTTTGAAAAAAGAAAAAACCCAAATGGAACCTATGCTAATATTACAGATGTATTTTCAAGTGTAGTCTAACCCACTCAATTGCTTTTCAGTCAATGAGTAAGTAAATCACCAGATGTATCACTAGGCTACCAGGTATTGATTTGCTTGCTAACTTAACTCACAGTAAATGAAGGTTGGCCTTGAGTTGGAGATCAGGGACTATTTTTTTCTGTACATCTCTAGAGTCAAGATCCATTCTTCAGCCATTAAAATGTGTGAAATAAGCTAGTAAATAGTAAGAAAATATAAAATAAATAAATACATACTTGCAATGGAAGCATATGAAGGACAACATTGAGGCAACCCAAAACTTGCAACCCTGTATGAGGCTGTGGATACTAGTATACTTTTTGTGCATAGTATTACAGTTTTTCCTGATGGAAAACTACCATCAACATTAGATCAAGCCTTATAATGGCACCACATTCAAAGTACTTAATTTGAGAGTCCTCTGGAGTCCCAATTCAGAGGTCACCCCTGCCATTTCAAAGGAGAATGCTACAGGGACATCAAACAGAGAATCCATTCCCAGCAACAAATATTTAATGCATTCTACTAGTCCGTGTTTAATGTGTAGCTGTAGCCTACAGAATTTTAAAATAAAACAAAACCATGCATTACACTTTTGGAAACAGAAAGTTATTCATGGTCTTTTCCCTGTAATTTTTCTGGTCTTCAGATGCTGGCAGCTGAGAAACATATACTGTTCCTTTCAGCTGCATAACTCTCCTTCTAGCGATTAATTACTTAGATACTTCGGAATAAATAGGATGTAAAGAAATACCTAACAAAAGCCTAATGCATCTCCAATGATGGAACCCAGTGCTATGCCCGAGATGAATATCCTTTTCAATTTTTTTTTGAAAGACAAGCAGATTATTCAAAATTATGGCAATCAGATACTGGCAGAGAAGAAAAATAGCGATATGCTGAACAGAAACCACTTAAATGCTGCAAGTCTTGATAATATAATATTTCCACAACTGTTTCTGTTTAAAACTAATAAAAATAAACATAAAACATTCCCTTCTCCTCCTATCAAATTCATTACTTTGAGCGACAAAATGACAAAATGATTAGCTGTTAATAAGGCCCTGGTTTAAAAGATTGACTGACATTGCATTACTCATTTAATTTCCGCTTCTCCTAGGTTTTTTTTTTCCTTCCTCCAAGCACAGAGGGAATTAATATTATCACATCAAAGGCTTCCCTCTAAATGGGGGAGAAAAATCATTTAAAAGGACAGAGGCTGTGATTATTCAAACTAGGTTATTTGCACCTTGTATATATAACGATATCATGGTACAACTTCATTTTGTTCAAATTGCTGTCAGTCACTAATAGAAGAAATTTGCTTCCGTTTTATCAGTGCTATTGTGTTCAGTCAGATTTGTGGGTGTAGGATGGGGAGTTCAGACTGGGCATTAAACATGAAATCTGATAAGAGGGATATGAGGAACAGGGAGTAAGGAAGGTACAGAGCAAAGGAAGATTGATTGTGAATCCAGCATTCACAATGCAAATGCCTCCCCACCCCACCTTCCTTCATGATTTTCTTCCCTCTCTCTGCGTGTTGTTTTTATTTAAAGACACAGATACAACCACACACTAAAGTGCAAGCATGAGCCTCTGTGGAATATGAGATTTAGCAATATAACTGTGCTCTGGTGATTTTATTTCCTTTCACTTTGATTCCTGACAGACAAATTATTCTAGGGATGATTTAACACCTAAAGATGTATGTCATATTCCATAAAATAGTTGTATCAGTGGGAAAAATTATGAGTGGCACAACCCCTGGCCTAGCAACATCCAATGATCTATCAGTGCTTAACTCTTGGCAGATTGAAGTATTCCCCTCCCTAACTGTAACTGTGTTAGGGCTTGCATGACAAACAGTCCACTTGTCAAATATTTATCCTTCCTCCTAAAAAAAAAAAGAAAAGGAAAAAAGAAAGGGGCGGGGGGGGAGGGGGGTGGAGGGAGAGGGAAAATAAAAAAAAAAGATTGACTAGGATAAGGAGGGGGAATATAAGTGGTAAAAGACCAACCACAGCATGAAATATGAAACATAAATCACTGGGGTCAGGGACAGCAGGGGAACTTGGTTACTAAGGCTCCAGATGGATTAAATAATGCACATCCTGAGGGAGGGTGGGAAGGCGAGCACTAAAATAATAACAGAACAGAATGCTCCTGTGTCGAAAGGTTTGAAGACAAGCCTTGTTAATTCAGAAAACAGCAGAGTTAAATTAGCCCAGGTCCCTGTGAAAAGTAGAGTTACATATTGTGCAGAGAGATAAATTTTCACCCACTCTCTCCAATAAACTGGTCACTGACAGGTGACTGCTGTGAGTAGTTCATTAAAATGTCCAATTCATGAGAGACTTTCAAAATTTATAATGCTTCCTATAGACAACAGGGTCAAGTTCAATGAGAAAGGAAGAGAGCAAAGTAACTAAAGGAATTATTCACTAATTACCTTTTAAACACATTTGCAATTTTTTTTCCAACAAGTATTAACTTGCTTTTAATGCCTCTGGGTTTATGGCTTTAAATCAGAGAAAGAGATCAGAGTTCAGCACACATCCCTGTTTTCATTGTCCTCTGGATGGAAGATTTTTGAACATGTAAAACCATGTGCTAAAGCCCTCAGAGTAAATGATTTTAGAAATATAGGATCAGACGTTTAGCAGGGAATGGAAGAGTGATGACAATTTTAATTAGCTTTCATTTACCTGTAAGCCAAGAATATATACTGAAGTTCAGTAATTATGGGTGGAGTGGATAGTATTGTATATTACAAAAAATTACCGGACACCTATTAAAAAGCATATAATGACTTTATTGTGTTATCAGAGATGGAATATCTTTCCCTAATGAGAAAAGGTGAATTTCTTTCCAAAATTTCAGCCATAATAGTTATCCTATTCCAGAAATATTCTAAAATTTCAATGTGTTTTATATAAGCATATGTACAAATGTATATCCTATAAGACTTAGAGCAAGGAGAATGGCATGAAAACAGTGCATGGCATTTGTTTCCTTTTGAAAATCTTCCTTGAAAATCACCAGAGTAAAGATTTATCTTTACACACATTGCATGGTAACCTGGGCATGCTCATCTATGCCAATGGATGAGTAGGACTTTTCCTGAAATTGTAGCTTTAGGCTGCTGCCAACTGGGTCAGGTTGGCTTTGCCATCTGCAAAGCCTTCTAGCATAGAGTTTAGTCCTGGTCTTAGTCCACACAGAGATGACAATTATTGCTACCTGTTTCCCCATTAACTCATCCTTGAATCCTGAGAAGACATAAAACTCAGAAACCTTTTGTTTCTAATTGTCACTACAAGAGGAATATAGTCTGGGATAGTTTTGACTATGTCTTTCTTTGGACTGTCTTCTGAAGGAAAGTAGTGGTGGGCTGTTAGAACACAAGGGTTGACAGGGTGACATGAGGGAGGGGGCAACTGATTGATTCAAGTGGGTGGCAGAGTCCTTTATAGTCAAAAGAACAGGGAAAGATTATTAATTGAAAATTATGAGAAATAAGGGAGAAGTATGAATGACTCAACAGAAGGTTGGAGAAGGATCCCAGAAGCATCAGCAGAAAATCTCAGAAAGACAAAGACAAAATGTGGTTTAGTTGATGGGAAGGTTAAGTTATAGGTTGGACTAGATGATCGTAATGGCCCTTTCCAAGCTAGTTCATTCTGTGATAGATTCTGTGATTCTGTAACATCATGATCAGAAATCTACCTTAGGGACAGAAAAGCATCTTTCATTGTAGAAGCTGGAAGATATGTAGTGAAAGTGAAGGAAAGGAAGAACAATCTCATGGTTAGGACTGTGCAAGAAAACTGGAGTGGATTTCAATTTGCAGATTAAGACAGATAAATGTAGGTGTCTACATGTGAACTAGGTGCTGCAGCTCCCCTTATACTCAGCTAAATGTGATATACTGAAGGGCTATGCAGCTGAGCATACATGGGTGTTACCTTCAGGGCAAACTGATTAACACAAAACTCCATTGAGTCACACAGGCTGACACTGTCAGGATTCAAACTCTGACTTCAGAGACTGTGACTATGCTGTGGAGGTTCTATGTTTTCCTGGGAAAGAGAAGATTTTTTCATGAGATCTGTGCATTCTTCCAGTTCTTGGTTGGATGATTGAGGCCCAAGAACTTGTTTGGCATAAACAATGAGAATTCACAGCTACAAGTGCAGCAAATAAAATAATCTTTCCACCCACAAAATGCTATCTAATTAACATGTCTCTGGAAAAAAAAATGTAATTCAGACAACTGGCCTCTCAAATTCTGAATCTATTTTGGAAGCACCATTGACATGAACCTCGTACCAATCCATTGGTTTTCCAGGGGCATAAATTCCCTTGTTTGTTAAACGTAAGTGAATGATCAGCACTATGGATAACCCATTAAGGGTGTTCATAATTGCATCTTCAGAAGAGGCTTGAATAATGCATATGCCCCAGACACCACAAACTGAAAGATGATGGGAAAAGAGTATAGAGAATAGTTATTGATAACAAAATATTACCCACTTCATAATGCAAAGTTCTGGTAGAAAAAAAAAAAAAGAAAAAGGAATGTGATCATATTATTGATATCCTTATAATAATGTATACACTGACAGAGTAAATTAAGGTTGCATGAGCTATTTTAATTCTGGGGTTTTCAAATTTTTGAATGCTTGACTTTGCAATCTTAATAGCTTCTCTTAATATATTTTATGTGCAATTATATAAAGTGCAGTGCTTTTTGATTTATTGCAAATGAATATTCTTTGTTTGCTAGAGTCATGTACATCATTAGTTCAAGTGGAAGAGCAGCATTTAGATTATATGTGTTTAAACTGTCATGCTTTGCCTTTCTAAGGTATATCTGATCATACTAAAAGGTCATGAAAACTCAGGGTGAGCAGAAAAAGATGGATGCAATTCAAACCACTAACTTCCTGGATATATTTGTAAATTTGTTCAAAAATCTTCAGGACTTTTCTTTAGAAATGATTTGCCATAAAAACACCATTAGTTTTTATTTGATAAAAATATTAAACATATTTTAAACCAGTTTCTTGAGGGTTTATTGTTCCTCTAGGAACATTAGAAAAGCATTAGAAAAAAATTTCCTAGTATAATGTTCAAAAAGCAACCTAAATAATATATATATAGTCTCATTAACTCCATATGAAACTAAGTTAAAAATATTATTAAGTCTTAAGTGAAACAAGACCTTTTGATAATTGCTTAAAAATAATATTTTTGAGATAAATCCCTGTGTAAAATCCCCCAGATCTTTTCATATGTAGATTCCCAGAAAGCAAGGAAATAAATAAGTTCTTAGTTTGTCAGTAGTTTAATTTATCCCTTCATTTACTGAATGTTACTGAAACCTTCTTACAGCTTTTTACATAATTACTCCACTCAGGCATGGTATTGTTCCTTGTGCTATTTACATCATGTTATCCTCACCTTGCTCAGCAGCATCCATCCTCAGAGGGGGAAATCTTTCTTCAGAAAGTGCTTAGTCATGGCACTAGTCCTTGTTGTCATGTCCTCTTCTTTGCTTATCAAGGGAATTCTTGTGCTGCCATGGACAGAATCTCAGGAAAGGGAACACGACCTCAAACTGCGCCACTGCTTGTTCTGTATGTCCCAAATGAGGACAGAAGTAATGAACACCACCCCCATTGCAACCACCATTCCAGTCCACTCTTTGCAAGGCATGGTTTTATGATCTAAAAGGCAATCTGTTGTACAGCTAATGAAAATAATTCCATCTAGAAAAGGGCAGGAACTTGGGGACAGGACAATTTTTATTCATCCTCCATAGCTACTTCACTTCAGGAAGACCACTTTGAATGAATAGAATGGGGTAAGATTTTACCTGAGAAGAGATGACTTTTACCTGGATGTAAAAAAAGTAAGAACTTTTTTTTTACAGATTTTACATTATTTTAGGATTTAATTGATTTGCAACATTTTGACGGACTTCATTCCAAATGAAACAAAAATGTGATGTTACAAAAATTTTTTGCATAATTAAAACTATCTCAAAAGTGTAATTTGGAACATTGAAATATTCTGTCTGATAAATTTTTCTTTTTCATTTGAATATTAAATATATAGATTAAATGTGAATATAAAACATACAGAGATAAATATCAGTACATACATCTTATATTATTAAAATAAATGCAAAAATCTATTTCTGTGAAATAGAGCAAAAAATTTTTAAAAATGTTCACTTTATCTCATTGAACATCAAGAGACAGAAATTATATTTTTTTTATTTTCTATGTAAAAGCTGCAGAATTGACATATTTCCATCAATTATTTCACGTTAATGAATCTTCATATTTTGCTAAAAATCTGCTCAAACAGTAAGCTGGCTCCAGTAATCCATTGCTCAGAGAGATTATAACCTGTTTTCATGTTGACATAGTTTTCAAAGATTCTGTAAAAGAGAGATTCTCTTGTAAATGAGAGAAATTGAGAGACACTCAGAAAACAAGTAAGGTCTGAGAAGAACTCACACAGGGAAGTAGTGAGACCAAGTGCTGATTTCATGCTTTTTCAGGTGAGCAACACTACGCATCGTTTTCACAGCTCTTTATCAAAAGTACAGAAAACCCTGTTAAGACCCATTTTTGAGCATGACACAATTTGGTTGCTCTCTACAGAAAAGACAGAAATTATTACTCATGGTTCTTTATTTTGCTGATTCATTTCTAATATATGGATAATGTATATCTATAGATAATTTGTATAGAAACAACTTTTGAGAAACTACGAGTTGTCTGATTTTTCTACAGCAATCTCAGCATAGTGTGGTTTTTGCAGTGTGGTACCAAGCAGTCTCAAAAATGTTCAAAGATGAATACATATATATTTACTTTTGGTTGAATGCCATTTATTTATTATCACACCAATTTTAAGACCAACCATTTATTTCATAAGTAAACAAAACTCTCTAGGTTCACACATGTGTTTCTTGTGTACATCTGGAAACATTTCTATCTGTAGTGGAATCTAAAAGTACTTTTGACAGTTCAAAAGTAGTCAAAACAAGAAAAAGATTCCAGCCGATCAAATGATGGTGTTAACACCACTAAAGTTATTGCTTTGAATTATACTACTTTTCTATTAAGTAAAATAAAAACCCTTGAGGTTTTCCTTTGTTGTTGTTGATACAATATCTGCAGCAGCAAGTATCAAAATAAAAGAGAGCAAGAGATTAGAGAGAAAAGATTACTACCACTTATTCATGTTCTTCGGTAATGCCATTCTGGTCACTTCCTAAATCAGGGAAGAGAGATATAAAGAATTCATATTGTTACAGGTTTTTTTTTTGTATTGCACAATTAAAGTGCTATCATTCATATGTTTTGTTCTGAAATCACACAGAAAAGCTCTGATATTTGTGAGGTTCACTTGATAGGTGGTGTCCCTCCACATTTTCCCTATCCAGCAGCAGCTTGTATGGCTGTGGAACTTTTAAGTGTTGCAAGCAATAAATTATCACAGGCAAAGGAGGTGGATAGTGTCAAATACAACAGGCTTTGTGTTTCATGAAGATAAAGTTCTGGGGCCTACTTGGTACTTCTCCTAAAAGAGTCACGTTTGGCATCCCTTGAATGAGCTCACCTCATCTCACCGCTCACCTGTCTCACGATTCCACTCCTGTAGTTTGCTCAGAGTTAGTGCTAGGTAGAGTGAGAACAGGTTTTTGTTTTGCAGGCCCTCTTCTCAATCCTCAGGATCTCTCTGATCACAATGTGATATCCTAATGAAAGTAGAAGGGAGGTGAAAGATCAGTGTTGTCTGCCATAGGTTGCTACTCTTTAGAGAAAACTGTTTTCTTAAGTATATTTTCCCTAAAAAGATAATACAGTTTCTGGAATTTCTTCCATCCTTCCAGCCACTGCACAAAAGGAAGAATTTTGTCATAAATGTAAAAATGGTGAAAGACTCCTCATAGCTTTTCTCTTCCATAGACGCATGTCAGAGAAATAAATGAAAAACTATTATTGTGTTCCACAGTAAGACCTCAGATTCTATCACATCTTTTCAAGTCTGTAGTTTGCTGATGAAGCATGATCCATTTTAGAAGAATGCAGTTCTGTTGGACGGTCCAAGTTATTATTGGAAGAGTTGCACGATCTGCCAAATTCAGAATTCTCTTGGCCTGTTTTCTATATAATTAACATAAATTTATATCAATCCTTGTTTGTCTGAGGTTTCTTGAGTAATAACAGATTGCCACACTTTACAATTGCCTTGAAAGTACTCTAATCAGAAATTTACTGGAACACAACCTGCAGTAATTTTAGTTAAAATTTCATATTTAGAAAACAAAGGTTACTACATAGGCAATTTTATGCACACTTAAATTGGTGAAGCAAATGCATGTCCCAGGTATGTTTTTTTCCAATATAATTCCACAAATCTAATTTTTTTTAAATACAAGGAAATTCCTCAAAAAATAATGTCTACATTGTAAAATTAATTTGCAGATCACCTTTAAGAAATCCAGTTTCCTCAATTCTTTTCTTTTAAATAATTGAAATCAGTAGTTTCTTCTGCCCATGGAACTATAAAATAGCTGGTTTAGCCATATAGCTTTTTCTTCTGTCAAAAGAAATGCATGTATGTACTGAAAATAAGAAACAGGAATTTTTATGCAAAACAATAATTAATAAAAGGAATGACATTTGTATAAAAATGGTGTTAAGCTTGGTAGTGCATCCTCAGTCAACTCCTCAATACCTTTCATCCAACATTATAAAACCACTTATGTTCAATACCGATAAATGTGCTACTTTGTTAAGCTACAGCTGAAATAACGTTTCAAAGCTGCACTTGGCAAAACAATAATAAATGCATTTGGATAAAATCTCAATTCCATTTTCTGAGGATTTATTTCTAAACTGTTGGTACACCCTCCACCTTGTAAAAAAATTAAATATGTTCTGGATCGTAGGATCGTCATCTGAACAGCAGCTTGAAGGGTGTTTGAAGTACTGCTGCTGTGTCTGAAAGACTCTGATCAGGACCTTGTTTGTCAGACTGCTTGTTTGTCAACATTGACATATCAAAGAGGTCAGGTCAACAGCACTTCAGTATAAAGAGAGCACGACAGGGTCAAATTGAAGCACTGAGTCCTGTACCAAGATCAGATGGGAAAAATGTGAAGTACATTTAAATGGAGGCAATTGTCCCTCTCTCTTCACTGAATGCAGGTGTATGTTTGTTGACCTGGATGGTGTTTCTCTAGATTAAGAAAATAAGGTAACTCTCAATAGTATTAAAACAGGAAAACATTTTTAGCAGAAGAAGATTTCTAAGTTTCAAAATCCTCTTTATATCTTAAAAGCTCATAAGAGAATATGCCAATTGAGTGAGATTGGAAGGAACAGGAGCAGAGGTTAAAATCACGCTTCCTTTAAGCACAAAATGCACCCAGCCTGGATAGTGTCCCCAAACACACTCATGAGCAAGTCTAGGATGCTGTATCCATGCCTCATTCAGGCATTAGCACTGCTGACTCTTCACCTCACTGTCTCTAAGTGTCTCTTCAAATCTGTCCTCCTTTTAGGCTGCGATTACGCACACCAGTTAGAGATGGTGCCTTTGATCAATTATCATCTGCTTTTACAGATGGAGGCAAGATGATTTGCCAAAGGCTGCAGAGCAATCAGAAGCAGAGTCAGAAACAAAATCTGGATCTAGATTTAAAATAGATCTGCTACCAGTAGACCAGCTGAGCAATAGACTTTGCATATTTATGCCATTTCAGCCTAACACTGAAAACAGTATTTGATTTTCCAGCCCAAGAAATGTAATTACAACAATATGTTATTGATTTGCATGGTGTATTTTGACGTTGATACTAAACAATTTAGTGGAGAATGGATAAGATGACTGGGTAGATGGACAGCTGCCATAAACCAAAAAGATGTGATGACATTATGCAAGGAAAATATCCCAGTGGATCAGAACTGTTCGTCAGTTTAAGCAGAGAGTCAAATGTTAGGACACTGAACTTGGAAGCTCCCACCTATTACACTGTCACTCTGCCATCTATCAGAGCAAGTTGGGCGAGTTGGACCAAAACAAAACATCTACAGCTAATCTCTACTGAAGGGTTTAAAAATTATTCCAGCAGTTATTCAGCTACAGTCCAAGGACAGATCTTCACTACCAGCAAATTAAGTATTTTACCAGTGAGATTGAGATGGTTTTAGTTGGCTCGGCTGAAAAAGGACTCCTCAGAGCACTATAATCTGCACTGGTGAAAAACAAAGTGAATGAAAGCCAGAGAAAGAATTTTTTTAAAAAACAGACATGTATGCCTGCTGGGGACCAACACACTTTTATCACCTTTAAGAGAGCTGCCCTCAGATCAGCATTGCTTGATCAGGGTCAGGAAAAGAAATTCAACAATGTATAGTGTGCATCTGTTTATATTTAGCATCCCTTAGCAGAAAGTTGACAAGGTCTGCCCAAGAGGTTTACAATCTTGTGCTTACCACCCCCACCATTTTTTCCCTCTCTCTCTCTCTCCATAAGGAACATTCTTTCCGTTTTGCAATATAAAATGGCAACCTTGGGGCTTGGTTGCTTTTTTCTTTCCCCTTAGGTTTTTCTGTTAAGGTCAACATTGCTTCAGAGTCCACCTATCACTTCTAATTCATTTGTTTCCAGTATTCATTATATCAATTCCTAGCACAAAAAATATCACCTTCCTTGACTCTCTCTGTGAGTTCTACTGCTCATCATGAAGAAATTCAGAGCTGTTGAATGATGATAGGTTAGAGTGAATAAAAAAGCGCCTGCAACAACAACAAAATAATAAAAAAGGGAGGGAAAAAGTGGAGAAGAAGGTTTCTGAAGAATGTAGGAAAGATAAATAGGACTGATACTTTGTTTCATTGTCAGTAGCACTCTGGGGTTATTTGAAGCACTTATTTATGCACTGTAAGCAGAACAATACTGAAGAAGAAATGATTAAATACCAGCTCTCTGAGCAATAGACATCTCATTGTGGCAGGCCTAGACTCACCACTGGGTGGTTTTGATAAAGGCAATATGAGTTGATAACTGATACAGTTTGCCAGGGAGTCATCTGGGGATGCTGACAGCTACTATGCTTTAATAAAATCATTAGAATGTAAATGTTTTTATTGCAAAATAAAGAGCCTCCAGCAAAGTTGACACTATCGCTGCTCCCTCCACTGAATGAAAGCACCGATTAGCATTCAAATGATATAATGATAGTCTGGTTATCTTTATTAAAATTTTTCAAATCGAGTCTTCATTTTGCATGATTGAGTTTTAAACAAATGCAATATTCAGTAGGCTGGTGAGCCAGTCTGAACACTCTTGAAATAATTAAAGTGTGCCTTTTATTTTTTTAAACATGTGTTTCATAAGCAATGAATTGGATTTGCTATTTTAATATGACAATATCTAGTTAGCTTTGCATAAAATAGGGATGTTATAGCATAATTATTGAAAGAGTACAACTTTTAAACATATGTTTCATAAAGCTGAATTCAATTTTCTGAAATGTGACAATGCCAGTCAGCTACTGAAATAATATCAAAGGATGACTAGATTGTTTAGGTTAATTTCTTGGACAATCTTTGCTATATCATAATTGATGGTAAATTATATGCTTTGTGGTATTTCTTTTCAAAGGAAAGACAGAACTAATTTCCTACAATGCTCATCAATTCACAATTCAGACTTTACAACTGCAAGAAAATGAAGAAAATTCTAAGCAAGCAGTTCAGACCCTGAATTTCTGCAAGCATGATTTAATGTACACTAACAGAGGTTTTGAAGTATCCAAGAAGAGCTTCAGGAAAACCGAAGCATAAATTAACGATCTAAGTCCATTAAACTGTATTCTACATAGGATCAATCAATCATTAATAAATATTTAGAAATCCTATAGGACCTGATCTCTTTTTCACGATTTCTTTCAGTCTTATCAACTTAGGCTAACATTTCTCCTGGATTAACCAATTATATAAAACATACTGTATTACAGATACCAATAAATGCACAGTATTGTAAGTAAAAATGTTTTAGCTGGTTCTTGGTTATAGAAAATCAAAAGAATCAATGGTTACATAAATGTTCCTTAAAAAATGTGCCTGAAATAGCTGCAGTATTGACTGAGACAGCTTCACAGCTGAATTCTAAAAAAAATATTTCTGAAGAGCTGACAAACTCTTGTATGCATTGTTTGAGGAAGAAATGGATAGTGCATTGGAGCTTACCTAGTTCTTACCTAGTAATTTATTACAATGGTTTTCTGAAGTTGTCCTGGATGCTTCAGAAGATTCTAAAGAATCAAACATTTTACTATTTACATTTCACTGAAGGTGTGCCAGGGACTATCATCAAAAGAAGGAATATAAATACCCCTCTGGTAGTAAAGCAAACATGTGGGAAAATAGGAATGTTAAAAGCATATCCTTTTGACTCTTGTGCATTAGAAGTACTGGCACAGAAAGATGTGTTATAGAAAGACAGCAAATAATTGAGAGGGTTTGGTGTGGGGTTTTGGGCTTTTTAATATATGTGTAAGAGAAAGAAACTTACCTAAAAAATTAGAATTTGACACCTCTGTCAACATGGTATCATTTCACCAATTTGATTAAATGGGACTAGCATGCCTTTAGCAGCAGCATCTGAGAGGACTACTGAGAGCAGCAGTAGCTGCTGTTGAGGAAAATCCATTCCTTTTTGTACCCAAAAGATGTTGTTACTATCTAAACGACACAGGAAAGAGTTCAGGCCACAGCATTCCTTTCCCTCTGCATCAGATTTCAGAACAGTCTGTAGAGCAGCCTGCAACATCCTAAGAACCTTGTGCCTGGGGACTAATCCCTCACAGAGAGAACAAACATCTCTCCTGTCTACTGCCAGTGCAGTCAGTCCAGTCCAAATGAGGGATGTTGCAACAGTCTTTGGAACTAAGCTTCAACAAATGCTTTATAGTAATTATTTAGAATTTTATGAGATTACAGATCTGGAAGAAGATAATTTTTCCAGTTTATAAATAAGTTGTCTTTTAATGACAACTTGCAAAAGTGAGAGCAAGACAGTAGTAAATCTATGTAAAAGCCATTTCAATATAGATTTTGTTGAATGGCCAAGGGAAGTCTTCCTGCTATCACCCACAAAATACTGCCATATGGAAATCCTCTAGTGGGGTTACTTACCATAGCCACGCAATTACTTTTTTTGGAGCTGACATATAACACTTCTTTTCACTTCTTTCAAAATTTTTTCTAAAATAAACCAGATTTTTTTCAATCAGAAATTTTCTCTTCACAGAGAATTCTAACTGCAAGCCTGATACTTACATGTGTTGTTTCCTTGGGACAGGTATAAACATCTAATTTGGTTGTCACATGAAGATTCATAAAACAGATCTAATCGGTGTGTCTGGTTATAATCAAAGTCTGAGGGAAGAAAAAGAAAAAGGTGGCATTATACTTTTTGTTATCTGGCCCAGGTATTGCATTATTGATTCAGGGAGGAAATGTGCTGAGCAAGTGGCCCTGGATGGAACTAAAAGAAGCCCTTGGGACCATTTATGAGATAGAATTTGAGCTCAGTTAAAGAGCTATAGCACATGCTGTTCTTCTTATTGACAGGGAAGGAGTTTGCTTTTTTTTGGTACAATCAACACAGTAACACGTGCTTTAGAGACTTAGGAAAGACTACAATCCCTGCATGTAAAAGCTGGACAGACATGACTGAAGTCCAAAGTAAATGAAGAACAGAAAGGTAGATGTGGATTTGGGTGGACATGGGCCTATACTTGGTAGAACATAAAATCACCCAAAAAATCTGAAAGGAAAAAACATTGGAGATGTCAATTGAGGACTGAGTAAGAAAATCTTTGAGAACTTTGGGCAGTACACTTTTAAGTGGAAACTGAGGCTTTTTTCAGATTGTGCTTATTTGGTTTCAAAGATAGAGTGGCTGAAAAAGTGCTGCCTTTTGAATGTATGAGAGTTTTTGTAGGCATGTAAACCTGAGCAAAAGAAAATTAAGCAGGTTAAATTGGTAAGAAGAAAAGAGAAAGGAAAAAAATGATAAAAAAGAAAGAACAGAGAGAGAAAAAACGTGGAGAGAAGATTTCCAAGGAGAAGAATAAATAGAGAAAGATGGAGAATAAGAATACTGTACAATGTAAAAACCCATGATATTGCGAGAATAATATAGAAATATGGGAATATTTTAAAGTAAATAATAAAAAAAAATTAAGATTCAGTTATCGCCTTAGAAAGGGATTGGTCCATTACTACATTTCGTAGTATTATCAGTAGCACTATGACATAACTTGCTTCCTGAATTTTCAGTCTTTTTTAATAGATGGCATCAATCTCATGGGGGACAACACGTAAACTGTGTATGTTTTTCAGATGCTAACACATGCTGGACAAAGTTCAGCAGCTGCTCTCACAAGTGCGTGTTGAAAATGTGACTGAACTGCTGGCATAGCGATCCAAGTGTCTTGAAAACAACTGCAGTTCAGTCTTAGCTGCCATCCTCTGCCTCCTCCCCACGCTCTTCCTTCTGCTCACAGAAGGCTGTCAGACACACGAAATTCTCTGGGCTTTAACTAAAAGAATAAAATATCTAATATAAATTACCTTTGACTGCTGAAAGTCTTTATTTACAGCTGCTCAGAGCTGCATCTGGAGACTTTAGGTAGAGGCTACAAGTGCCAGATGGTGGCCAGACTTACCCAATTAACAATCTCTCTCATCCTGTGCCTGAGTCTGTAGAGTGACTCCTCACATCACAGTTGCCTGACTCAAGCCAGTACCTCTCCGGTCTAAAATAGTAAATACTAAAATAGTAACAATGTTGTCAGGTGAGCCAACACAGAGCTCTGTAGCTCTTTGCTATGTTTTTCTGGCTATTGAAATTAACGATGTAGCTCTTGAATAGCTCAACTTGTTGACAGGTAAGGCCCAATCCTGGACTGCTTTTTAAGACAGTGGTATGTTTAAAAGAGTAATCAGGGTTGTCCTGAGTGGAAAAAAGTGACAAATCAGGGAGAATGGGGTAAAAGAAGGTTGACATTCTCAAGTATAGGTATTTATGTTCAGAAAAAAAAAATCAACAAAGGAGCTTATCAAAGCGTATTCAAGTCCAAAAATATCATCTGCTGAAATCTATGTGACATATGAAATGATTGAAAAATTTTCAATTATAGTTGCAATTGTGCTAAAGCACATCATCTAGACTGATCTGTGATTAGACTGCTACATATAGTTGGAAAAACAAATAAAAATCACAGGTTTTCCTGGTGCACTGTATAGGAAAGGCAGAGCTATGCAGATGGATTAAAAGTACAGATCTTCATGGGACTTTTGGAAAATATTCCCTGTCCTACTTAAAGACATGATTAGTCTCATCCAAAAAGTCTAATTAAAATAGTTATGTTACTCTGGTTATGCTTCTCCGGGTGATTAGGAAGACAGGGTCTTGTATTACAGCCTGAAGGTGGAAAGAGGTTGATGTTTGCATTTTGTTAGATAGAGTTTCTTTTGCTCTTCTGACCTGCCCTTGGCACAGAACAGGGACTGGGGGAATGTTGACTTTAAGCCACTCAACACCCAGAGACTCTGAAATCACTTGAGAATCATTAAAGCCTCCTCTGCATCCCAGTGCCAACTCCTCTCAAGAAGGGGAAGGAGAACAGGAATGGGAAGGGCTTTGATGAATATATATATATATATATATATATATATATAACCTGGGAATAGCAAAGTGCAGAATTTTATTACATGTACTGCAAATCTCACAAGAGATATCCAGCATGCTCTAGGACTCAGGTTTCCAACTGTTTCATGCTGCAAGAGTAATTAAAATTGACTGTTGATGAGGATTGGAGGTATTTGTCCTCCTCTGAAAAGCCTGCCACAATACCAGCCCGTCATTATACTCATATGAAAACCATATTCCTTCCTCCACACCACCTTTATGGCTGCTTTGGTTGCAGTTTTATGGACTCAGGGCCCATAACTTTGCTTTGACCCTGAAAGACAAATTAATGCAAAATAAATCATTGTGAAACTCAGAGCATGCCAGCATGTTCCATCACATCTCTTTGGAAAACTCACCAAATTTCAGCAGGTGTAGCATACCAGTATACAGCTGTAACAAAATTATGTTCAGTAACAAAATTATGACTAATTACACTTTGGTTTCTGATTGTTTTGTATGGATAGTATTTTAAGGATTTAATGAGCAAATTTAAATGGATCGTCCAATGAAACAGCACAATTTACATGAGCAGAAAAGCTGAATGAATGTTTCATTCACTTCTTAGTTTTATTCTGCTTCCAGCTGCTTTCCATAGTTTTCCTGAACAATGGATATTCCCTGTTTTTTTCTGCTCTTCTCTTAATTGTTATTTTTCAGACATTAAATTTACTATTTTTCTTCCTTTGTGTGTAGAAGTAGTTTTGTAGCAGTTACTGGTTGTTTTTTTTTTTTTTTTAACATGAATTATATTTGTAGAAATTGTGACCCAAAGAGACAAAAATTAGAACTCAAAAAAAGTCTTCAGAAAACATAAACATCTATAGAACTTGGTCTGAATCCAATTCAAATTTTAAAAAATTGTCTAGGTTTAAAAACACTTCTAAGTCAAAGTTTTAACCCCTGTAAAATTTGGCTATATCTTAATGTGAAATTGATTGCTAGGAACAGAGTTATTCACTGGCACCATATTATGGATAGGCAGTGCAGGGAGGTTATATCCAGGGAAGAGGTGGGAACTAGAAACCATTCTGAGATCTACTTCTATTCCTGATTCTATTCTGTTTTGATACTTGGTTTTTTTACTGTAGCCAAATTTTCTACATGATATTGTGTTGATCTGCATGCTATGTGTAGTCACTTGCCCAAATTATTCCCTGACTCTTGTTTCTCCTTGCAACCCATTTCCCTGGCCTGTGGGTAAGGGAATTACAACTTACTCCAATGCCCTGCAACCTGAGATTTAAGTATTATGGCTGCTGACATAAAAGGGGATCTCATTCTCTTTTATTCCTCCCAGCATATGACCTCAATCTCTATCCTTTAGATAGCTGATTATCCAGATCCTCTGACTCTCTCTTAATCCCTTCTCCTTCATTTCACTGAGACTGCTTATGGAGTAAACCAGGATTTTCTTTAAGTGAGGTGGAATTATCTAGTTTTTTCTCAAATCACCAATGTATATTTAGCAAGACATTGGGCTGATGAAAACATAATTGTAATAAGCCGTGCTAAGGGTTCTGAATCTAAGGTTTGTTTATACAATTTGCATTATAAATAAGAACTTGGGCTTTTTTTTTTTTAATGAGATATATTTGAGGTTACTCATATACAGCCCTAAAAAGGCACACAAAAAATTAGCAAGGGATTTATTTTGCGTAACTAGATCAAGGGTAGAATTTGCTCTTCACAAAGGAAAGAAATAACACAGCTTGCAGGAAATTGATCAATGCCTCCAGACCCATATTGTGAATTTTTCTTCTTTCATCTTTACACATTGAAATAAAGGGACCTATCTGTTTCAACTGGGGTTTTATAGTTATGATTTACCTGCACTGAGTTATCTGTCTCCTTGTTGGCAAGCAGGTGGATAATCCCCTATCTGAAAATGTTGCATTTATACAATGAGCTTTTTTGGGCAAACATCAGAAGTGACCACAGTCTCAAAAAACAAGGAAGAACACAAATTCGAAGAAAAACACAGCATAATAGACCTTCTCATATTGTGCTCAAGGGGACTCCAGGGACCAGCCAATCCATACAAGAAGAATAGTGTGAGCTAGATGGGACCCAGTATGATTAATCACCTGAGCAATGCAGATTTAGCGCATTAGGTGAAAAGATAAATGTGTAAAACGCTGTGTCAGAACCCATGGAGTGGCCCACACGGTAATTCAGGGTCAGTAATTGAACTTCACTCTAATTATCCTGGGGAGATAATATTAACTTATAGTTGAGTGTGAAAGAGAGAGTCCATAATTCATCACTCGATGGGGCTGCTCATTGCATTGTGTTATTGAAATATGATGGCTCCATTTTTATCCTGTCATAATGACAACTGATGTGCTTATTTTCTTTCTCTGTGCCTCCAGGGGATGATGAAATAGTAAGCAAACATTCTTTCTGGTGAAAGAACAGCACTTTATCACACTGGCTTCAGCTCTAAAAAAGCACTTGCAATCTCAGAAACAATTTCTAGAATGAAGACCAGGCATTTCCGCTTGCATTGGGGTTGTAGTCAGCTAACCTAAAGATAAGCCACTGCCTTTTTCTTTTTATGAGATATAATTTTTCCTTTCTCAGTTACCAGTTTCAGTTTCTTAATTTTTTTTGAAAAGTTTCCTTTCCTTCTCTAATTTTCCCAGGATACATTTGGCTTTTATTCTGCTCCTTTCAAAAATACAAGTTTTCATCAGCAAATATTTTAAAATCAGCCCTGCATCCAGTTTGACTTTATTCAGCGTCTTAAAAGCATTCAAATTTTTTCTGTGTCAAGAACTTCCTATGGCAAACTTTTTCTCCAAGTAAAGCAGATTCATAGACTCATAGAATGGTTTGTGTTGGGAGGGACCTTCAAGTTAATCTAGTTCCAACCACCTTGCCATGAGCAGGGACATCTTCCACTAGACCAGGATGCTCAAAGCTCCATCCAATGTGGTCTGGAATACTTCTGAATGATGGGGCATCCACAGCTTCTCCAGGCAACCTGTGTCTGTATCTCACCACTCCCCCAATGAACCATTTCTTCCTAATATCCAATCTAAACCTACTGTCATTTTAAAGCCATGCCTCGTTGTCCTATTACTACAAGCCCTTGCAAAAAGTCACTCTCCAGTTACCTCATAGGTCCCCTTTAGGTATTGGAAAGTCCACATCCAGCTTGCAT
Source organism: Setophaga petechia (assembly GCA_024362935.1). NCBI lineage: Eukaryota > Metazoa > Chordata > Aves > Passeriformes > Parulidae > Setophaga > Setophaga petechia. The sequence goes on from JANCRA010000008.1 coordinate 28,825,481, forward strand.
CTGGGATTGCCCTGACCCAGATGCAGAACTTTGCACTTGGACTTGTGGAACGTCTTAAGGTTCACATGGATCCAGCTCTCCAGATCTCTCTCTCAAGATTCCTCTGGATGGCATCTCTTCCATGTCAATTGCTCCACACAGCTTGGTGACATTGGCAAACTTGCTGAGGGTGCACTGAATCCTGCTGTCCATGTCACCATCAGAGATGTCAAACAGCGCCAGTCCCAATACCGACCCTGAGGAAATTACTTGACAGTAGTCTATACTTGGACATCCAACCACTGACCAAATCTCTTTGGGTGCAACCACCCAGCCTATTGCTTCTCCACTGAGTGGTACATCTGTCAAATCCATGTCTGTCTGGTTTAACAACGAGGATGTCACAAAGGGACAGATTCAAGTGCTTTCCACAAGTCCAGACAGACAATTTCAGTTGCTCTTCACTTATTCACCAACTCTGTAACCCTGACATAGAAAGCCACCAAATTTTTTAGACACAATTTTCTCTTAGTGAAGTCACGTTGGCTTTCAAACAAAAATCACCTCCTTATCTTCCATGTGCCTTAGGATACTTTCCAGGAACACCTGCTCTATGAGCTTGCTGAGCACAGAGGTGTGACTGACTGACTTGCAGTTCCCCAGGTCTTGGGTTTTTTTAGCATTTTTTTAAATTGAGTCTATTTTCCCCCCTTTTTCCAGTCAGTAGGAGCCTTCCTGTACTGCCACAATGTCTCAAATATGATGGATAGTGACCTAGCCACTTCATCTGCCCGTTCCCTCAGAACCCGTGGATGCATCTCATCAGGTTTAGAGAAGTAATAGATGCCTCATCACTGAAAGTGTTCCAGACCAAACTGGATGGGGATCCAGTGAAGATCATGGCAGGGAGGTTGGAACGGGATGATCTTTAAGCTGCCTTCCAACCCAAGCCATTTGATGATTCTACAAGTTGCACACCTTCAGGTTCCTTAATGGTCTCAAACCTGATCTTTTCCTGCAGTAAATGGTTTTCATTCTCCCAATCTCTACCTTTGCCTTCTGCAACTTGGGCAATGTGGCTGAAGAACTTGCCTTTTATAGAAAGATTTAATTTTTAGATGTGCATGTTTTTCTTGTAATATTCATTAATAAATATATTGTACTTGACTGTACAAATGTGACTCTCAGGACTTTTGAGGTATTTCTTTCTTTTTTTAAACAGAAAACTATCTTGTACATAAACTGTACCTTTTTAATTTCTCTTATATTTTAACATCAAATTATTTTGAAAAATGTCTTTAGGCAATGTTTTCTGATACGTAATCTTTTATTATATGTTTAGAATTCTTTTCTTTATGGGTGTGAAAAACTTAAACCTCTACAGTGAGGATGGAAAAAGCTACAAGTATATGTAAAAGAACATCTTAATTCCCACAATATATATTTTCTACTGTTGGACTATCTGAATTCAGATCAATCCTTTAAAGAAAAGGCATTAGGTTTCCTTAAAGATTTCCTAAGGACTCATATTAGTTTACACATCCAGATGTAATGGAACCTTTTTGAAGCATGAAATAATTTAGTGTAGTCTTATGTTATATAAAAATTGTTAGAGTATTGAGTTAATTATGGCACTGATCTTTAATAGTTGCTATGTCCATCAGCTTAGATTTGTGCTGTCTTTCTGAATAAGTGTGTTTCTGTGTGTGTCATCCATCTCTGGTATTTTAGAGGTTCCACAGTCAACATAAAAAAGTGAAAATAAAAGGTACAGCAATATTTTCCATTAGTCTCACAACTTGATCTAGTTTATCTTTTTAAATAAATGGTTACATTTATATTTACGTACTTTTGTATACAAGTCATAATGTCAAGAAATTCATTTCTTCTTTAATAAAATTTATCCTAATGACTGAAGGTTTGATTTATGGGCAGGTTGTTGTCACCTTGACTGCCTGAACCATTTCAGTTACTGCAAGAGTTCCAAGACAGGTCATGATATTTACACTAGGTCAGAATAATAATGCCACCAGGATCATGGTCCCTGACAATAGCCTATTTGTCTCATTTAAATAATGAACACCATTGGTGAAAATTACAGACTGAAACCATAACACGCAACAGACAGCAACACACATCTGTTCAGGATACAAAGAACTAATACTGACAGAATACATGATCTAGTTGTTCTCATTTGCTAGCCATTTATATTTTTTTTTCAAGACAGTCTCCAGCAGTACACAGATGATTATGAAATAAAATAAAAACATTTTTGTTGTGCTAATCAAAATAGAGCATTCATTCTAATAAGTACAAGGGTCAATGTGGTGCTACCTTTTTCATGGTGTAGTAAATGTCATGGCAAACATTTTCAGGATGTATACTCTTCACATATATCTGAAATAATTTATAAGGGTTGTTTTTTGATTGACAGAAAGCAGTAAACTAAGTCTTTTCAAGATCTTAACAAGTACTTCTTAATCTACTTCAGGTATTCAGATCCAAAGTACTTCAAATCACTGTAAAATTCAAAAGTGTATAAGCACAACCAGATACCCTTTTGTACAAAATAAGGACTGGAATAAAATTTTACCATGCCAAAATTTTCTCCAAAAGCATATTGTACAAAGAACACAAAGGACACCTACCTGTTCAGTGTCCAATTCATAAAATTCAGTACTCAAAGTAGAAGCCTATTTTCCACCCACAAGAACTGGTACAAGGTAAGCACCTAAGACTGCGGATGTAAAGGCTGCATGGGGACTAGGCAGGTGGTAAAAACAGATAATAAAAAGCAGAGACTTAATGTACTCCCTGTACTGAGGTCAAAAGTTCTGCTTGCAACACGTGCCTTGCATACACCCATAGGTAAATGGCTCTCTGCACCCACCTGGTGCTGTGAGCTTGGGGCTCTGGCAGCAGGGTTTAGTGCTGCAGCCCTCTCACAGAGTGCCCTTAGCTGATGCATTCAGCCCAAGATCACCTGTGCTCTCCCATGCTGTGCATACACATGGTGCTGCATAACCAGCAATGCCTGTGGTGTGACCTTTCCACACATGGCCACCTCTCCATTTCCTCCACAGCGTGCTATGTGTGCTCATAGACACCACCTAACAAGGTGATCTGGAAACAATGATGAGAGGAATGCTGCACACTGCCCAGAGCTCAGCAATTACACATGGTGCTGAGCTGCATGCCTCCAGAAGCTGGGATTTATGACTCAAAGGCTCTGCTTGACACAGGCATGTAAATTTTTCCTTGTGTGCAGATAACTGTATTTGTGTTTTCTTGCTGAACGTAGGTGGATGAGCAGCTGGCGATAGTTTGAGGGTTGAAACTCCAGATCCTCAGAATAGAGAGTTTTATCCTATCAAGGTTAAGGAATGAAATTTTCCAAAGCAGAATTGAGGTAAAAGCAGGAAAATTTACTAAGTACTCTAAACATCCCATCTAAGCTGGCCCATAGTGCATCAAGAACACAGAAAGAATGATGCTGGAAATAATTTGTCCGATTATTCATATAATAAGAAACATTATAATATTTTTCAGTTAACTACTTAAACTGATGTGGACCATGCATGGTACCTAAAACATATGCAAGTCTTCTAAAAATTAATGTGTAAAGTATCCAAATATTGTACTTAGATGACTGTTCTTATTGCAAAAGTGACACTGCCTGTTAAAGCAGCTAGTATTTAAGTGTTGCATTGTGTAAGTAAAACTGAGTTTTTGAATGAGATGTAATACTACCACATAAAATGAAATATAACAAAAGACTTCTAATATCAACTTCAAATTAATAAATTTGTCTGCAAATTTTCTCCAGAGATGTATTCCTTCCTAGTGCAAAAGAAGACCTCCTCAAACTAAAAACTATGCAACAAAGGAATCACACATTCACTAGCCAGGTAAAAGGTTTTATATTCATTCCTACCTCACTCACTGAACTTTCACTATAGAGAGTGAAAGATATACTTCTTCTTAAATGTACTTTCCTCGAAATAACTCGTTTAATTAGAGCTTTTTTGGTGTAGTACTTTCTAGTTGGATGATTTCTGTCTTGCAGAGTTCTCTAATGGTAGACAAAGGAGGAGAGAAATTGAATCCAAGAAATACTCTTGGTTTTGCTCCAAGGAGCATCGTTTTGTTACAGTTCTGTCCTGGGATGGCATGTGACAGTTTGGTCCAATGTGGAAAAACATAAATTTTGAAGCCTTAGATAGATCTGTGAAATAGAAGTCTCTGAATGGACAATTGCAAACAATCATGAAAAGGTATGTGGGGATCCTTCCATCCACCTTAAATCTGTGTAACTCAAGATGACACATCCATAACATGCTACTTCTCATTTTCCTTGCTTTCTTTTTGAATAAAAGGGTAATTTTCACAGCATTTATTGAAATGGTGGATATTTCAAAACCACATTTCATTTTTAACCAGCTATAAGGAGTTCCTTTAGATAATAAGTCAGTAATTCCCTCAGAAATCAATGGAAATGCTCAGAGCTATTATTATCTTGACAGCATATTGCAAGATTAGTAGAACAATTTCACTATGTTTATAACTACCTCATGCTGGCATTTGATTCCCATTTGTCTTTAAAATGAAAACAAAGAAAAGTAGTTGCACAATCACTCTCAATCTCTGTCTCTCAAGCACCAATCATTCTATCACCTACACTATTATTTTCTTCAAAGCAATGAAAAAGTTCCTGTTAAGGAAATTTAAAAGTTCAAATGGATTTTAGGTAAATATCATTTAAAAATGTGTGCGAAAAAATAAGTAATTCATTTAGCACCATATTTACAAAAAAAAGAAAAGTCGATTAACAATATATAGCTATATCATAATCTACTTTTAATGGTAGGGGAAATACTCAGAAAGGCTAAAAAGCACAAGAAATTCCTGACCCACAAATTTGTCATCCTTTAATTAAAAACACAAATAGATAGGTAGATAGATAGATAGATAGATAAGATAGACAGAGAGAATTATGGTTTTCATTTTTTACGTGTCTGCATTGGCTGCTATTAATCTCTATTGTCTTTCAGATGGATAGAGATAGTTTCATTATTTGCCTTTGTGCTTTTTTGGGTGTTGTGTTGTTTTTGTTTGTTTGAGTTTTGACAAGGATTATATAAAACTGATATATCCCTCTTATTTTCCCTCCTTTATTTTAAAATAAATGAATAACTCCTGCCTTTTTCAGTCTCAAAAATATGTTTACTTTTAATGATTTCATTTGAACATCATCAGAACCAAATGAGTTGAAAACATCTGTCTTATTTAACTGCTCCCATTTCTTCTTCCTTTGTTCTAGATAAAAACTTTTTCTCTTTTTCTCATCAATTTTGCTAATAGCAAATGGTGGCTTATAATTTTAAAGTCTTATGAAGATCCATAAGCCATTAAAATACTTGACCTTCTAGGCATCATTCGTCAACACCTCTCCTTCTCCATGAATAAGATGACCAATGACATTCTTAAGGATTTTCCTTTTCTAATAAACATACATATTCTGCACTATCATTACCATTTGCTGTCTAGACATTTAAGATTTTGTCCCTATGTGTTTGCTCAGTGGTTTTCAACTTATTCTCAGTAAGATAACATATTTTTTTTTCCTGCACAATTTCTCCACACATCTGAAATCTATAAAAACTCACAATTCAAGGAAGTTTCCCAACTGCCTATCTTTGCTTTTGTTATTTTGCATTTGTGCTTGTAAGAAAAGGCCATTTACATAACTTTTTCTTACATTCACCTGCCGTATTTGTCGACCCTCTGAGTACATATGTCTTCCTGAGAGCCTGATATTTTAATACTTTTTCCATGTGATTTTACTTCTTAACCCTACCAGATCTTGAATACCATTAGTTTATTTTTATTCACACTAAGATGTCCTTTCACCTTTACATTCTTATCCAATATTTCCATGTTGGCTGGAATTAGCTCTAACTTTCTGTATCATTTCCCTAATTCCCCATTCCTTTTGAAAGCTGGTTCTGTGTGCTGAATAATTTTGCTATTTCTTCACAGAAAACTTTATCCTGAACAACTTCACATTTTAAACTCTAGTAGATCTTAACCACATAGCTCCATTATTTCCTTCCCCCTCCTTTCTAGTCAGAGATTTTTAATAAGCTTCTCTGGTTTTTTTCTATGTTGGAAAGCAGACACATCCTTCATCTTCAAAACAATGATCCTCCTTTTTTTCATTACTTGCCTTTCTTGTACAAGCTATTCCTATTTTATATTAACCTTCCAGTAATAGAAATTATTCTATCATGTATTTACTATACCAATTTATTCTCAAACTTAACCAACTGGTAAGAGTCACAACACTTTTTTCCTTCCCATATTTCTTCCTTTAAAATACCTGCAGCAGGGTATTTTGCAGACACCACATTTCCTTTGCACAAACATATGAACAGGTTTTTTTAAAGTAAATAATCATTTGCTTGTGAAGTGCCTCTGCCATACCAACTTTCCACTTACAAAAAATACTTCAAAAATGCTGTATCAATACACAGCTACCCAAATACATTGTGATTTTTTTTTTAAAGTGGATTGGATCACCTGGGTTTAGACTTTTAATAAACCTAACTTTGTTTCCAGACATAAAATTAAAAATTCTAGTAGATTCTCTGGGGAGATCAACAAGATCAACGTGTAACTTATCCAGGTACTAGCCACATAGTTGTCTGAAAAAAAACGTTACCGAGGAGGATAACAGAGAGTGCAAATAAATGTGTAACTGTAGAGCACCTGTTTCAGTTTTGTTCATTCTTTTTCCTTTAAGTTCAATTAAAGTACTTCTTTTATCTTTTTGTGTTGTTAAAGAACCAAATTAAACTTGGGTTAAGCTATCGCAGACCTTTAGGATGAAATAAACTGTGACTACAATATGCTCTATTTTTCATAAGATTTATAATATTAGTGACATTTTTTGTAAAGATAGTAACAGATAGAGTTTAAAAAACAAACTTCTGCTGGAAAACCAGAACGCACATGACAAAGGGCTGACATGATATCCAAGATACTGATTTTTATTGTATTTGATGTCTGTTCAGACATGTTTGACATGTCTGTTCTCACACCTCTTCTCCTCTAATAGCAGCTGTGCTCTAATGAAATATAAAGTCTTCAATTTCCAGCCTCTTTTTTTATTCTTCTCATCAAAGTGGAAAAAATTCTCCCAGCATAAAAGTAGACTTCTCACGCACTTGGACTCCAAATATCAGTTTTGACTAAAACTTCTAACAAAGTAATTAGTGCTAAAGTAAACAGGTACCAAGAATGTCTGTGTGTAAAAGGAATGATGCCAATTCAGCCTTTTATTTACTTTACACTCATGTCTACTCAACCTTCTCTAACCTAGCCATCTATCAAGAAACTCTACAGCTTTGCATGGTGACTAAGCTTTTGTCCAATAGAATATTTTAAACTAGGGAAAAATGAAAATTATATAACTGGTATTATGTGCTCATAAAGTTTATAACTCAGTGAATGATGGCACAGGTTTAACTGATGCACTGCTGTAAGAATCTGTTGTCAATTAGGGGTGTTAGCATTTGAATAAAATACCCAGTCACACTGTCAGAACTTCCCAAATTGATTACTTGAACCAATTAAATCTTGCTGCACATTATCCTGCTATGCAAAACTCCCTGCATAAAGAAATTAAACCGAATTTCCTGGTGTTGTTCTATGAGCATGAAGGAAAAAGGCCATAGTAAAGGGAAGAATCAAACAAAATTCAATGAAGTCTTGAAAGACTTGGATATTTTTCCTCAGGTTGTATGGTATTAGGAAGGTTTTGGTTGGCTGGTTGGTTGGTGTGGGGGGTTGCCTGCTAAGGACTGAACACTGTCAAAATGCAAAATAAGGCCAGTTTACTTCATTTTGCATGTAACTTTTAAAGCTGTGGTCTGGGGAATGTGTTTTATTAACTTATTACCACCTGTCACTCCAAACTATATAAACTATTTGCTAGAGAGTAATTAAGCCAAAAATTCTCAGAGGATCATTTTAAGATATTAATTATGAACAACATGGCAAAGGAAGTTGATATAGACAAATATTATTTATGTTGCAAATCAAACCCACTTTATTTGCAATTCTTAAAACTGAAATTCTCTCAGATTTTACAATTGTGATCAGATGTAGATATTTTTATTTTGAAATTATTCTACACAGTACACAGCCACATTTCTGTGCCTTTGTTACTTGAAAGAAAGTGGTTATATATTTCCAGTTGTTTTTCTTTTCCATTTCTGTTGGCCTTTTACTTTGAAACAAGACAGGTCAAACAGAAAAATGATGAATAATTCAAAATGTTGAAAGAAGAAGACATTGAAAAGCCGAGAAAGATCTGTTTCAGACAATTCAGGGTATTAGCTCTTTCCTCTCCTCAAGTAATTTACAATTTTTTCCCTGGAAAGAGGCAGAATCTTATGTGCTTTCCTTTTCTAGGATGACAGTTACAAAAGTATGACTTGCTGAAAAAAAATACTGTGAAGATTTTTAGACTGAAGTTTACCTTGTAATATAGATTAACACAAATGAAGAACAATTTAGATTAATACAGTAATGTGGTGACATTTCCTCATATAACTAGCACAGCTGTTTTTCACAGTTTGTTGTTTTGAGTGGGCAAAAATAATTTTTTCCTTATATGATTTTAAAATATTTTTGCTGACATGCTTAAGTCTTAGAGAAAAGCAATTATTTCTAAATAAATTTCAGATATGGCCTTAATAATTGTATTTAATTAGAGGGATTCCTTAGCTTGTTGGAATTCAATACAGTGTTTGTTAAATAGACATCTGAAAATAAGTAAACCATTTACCAATAAAACAGTCTTGTCTTCTCAAGATCATCATGTAAATGCACATTTGAAATAACCACTTAATGTTCTCTTGATATTTAATTCCACGTCTTTATAAAGATGAGGTAGGCTTAATGTTACAGTTAAATGCTCTCCTACTCTTTAGATTCAGTCAGATTTGGTTTGTTTTCTCCAGTGTTGCAAGTATCTAATAAAATTATCTTTTGGCATAATTTCATTATTTTCAAGCCATATCATTTCACTTAATACTCTGAGTGAACATAGTGTTGATATGTCATGCTACAGTTTAAATAAACTTTCTTCCCTTATTTATGATTCCCAGCCCAGCCTTAGCTGTTTTAAACAGAGGCAGAGCAATTTGTTGAATATCAATCAGTCTCACCAGGTTGGATTTCTCCTCTCCTATCAATAAGTTTAGTCCTTCAGGCATGACAATTCACATCAAGGGGTTTTGTACAGTGCTTAAGCTCCTTAGGTCATTTAGATCTTCTTTCTACTAGATCATCTTTTGACGTGTGCCCAGGGATAGCTTCTTTCCATCACATTCCACTATTCAACTGAGTATGGTTCACATCCAGCTTCTCCCCATACTGTTCTTAGAGGGATACTGGTTTGCATGTCTGGAAGAGGCCTAACTTCTAGCATGTCGAGTAGGTCTGCCTTTTCCTGACAAGATATGCTGGATTCTATAACTACAGAATTCTTTGTCTCACCAAAAGCCATGTCACCATTAGCTTGGTAAGATAATACGTACAGGAAAAACAGATATCCTAGCCTGAAAGTTTCAAAAATACCCATCTAAGTGCTTGAGATTGAGGCAAAACAGGCGACAAATTGTTATGTTGCAGCACAGAACACAAAAGTTGAAAGTAGCTTCACAGAAATTGCAATTAAAAACTGAAGGTGAGAGGAGTATATTTATTTTTATTTGTGTTTTGCTGAAATGGTGGGTTTTATCAAACTGCACTGTATTCAGGTCAGGAGTAATTTTTATGAAGCAGCCTGCCCAAGCAAAAAAGGAGCAGCCACATACAAGTGTGATGTTTTCTATGGATTTATAATTTTAAAAGACCACTTAGAGAGTCAAGTGGACAGAAGAATGGCAAGGTTTCCAAAGCTACATGATAATTGCACTTGTTAGCAATATCCCATTTTGGCTACACACTGGATAGTTGTCAGTATGAAAAAATATAAACAAAAATCCTTCAATTTCTCCATAGTCAGAATTAATAGGTTCTGGGAATAAGATGGGACTGTGCAATGGACACCGACAACAGGATCTTAGAATGTTCTGAATGGAAGGGCAATGTAATTTGTGTGAAATGCCTGACCATTTAACTTTAACTATTATTCCAATAATTTCCATTCTAAAATTGTGTCATCTGCATAGAAATTCAGCCAGTTATGTCTGACAGTAAAAACAAAAATTAAGCTCTTCAGGTTCTACCTGTTTTCTGTATAGGACAAGGTCAAAAATTTTGCAAAGAGAATTTTCTAATTTGAGCGTTGCTACAGGGTATATCATGATTTGTCCCTGCAGTTGTAAACACACAAAAAAAGAAATATAACTGAAAAGTCTTCAGCATATCATTATGCCATAGCTTTTTGACTTACAAATATATATATTTTTATAGAATATTTCTATATTCTGGTACCAGCATAATTTAAAGTTGGTTTATTTCTATATTCTGATACCAACATAATTTAAAGTTGGTTTATTTTAATGTGATTAGATTTTTAGAATGTGTAGGTGGCATATTTGCATGTCTAAATGCATATGTTCATGTGTGTGTGAAAATATATTTGCAAAGGAATTTCTTTTTCTAATATAATATGTTTTCTTAATTATCATTTGGAACAAAAGTGAATGTATAGTCCAGGATTTTTGAACTGTACTGGAGCAATCTGGAAGTCAAATTCTTAGTGGTATCTGTGTACAGAAATCCCTAGTTCACACTGTGAACAAAAGAAAAAAAAAAGAAAAAAAAAAGAAGAAAGAAAGACAACTGCTAGCTCTGATCAGCTGTGCCATATTTTCTAAAAGCCCATGAACCAGAACAGTGGGTTAAAAGGAAGTTGACCTGACACATCCAGGTAGACTGATAAACTGAGCTGAAAATATTTCATCTTGCAGCAGATGCTAGGTGAAGCATATATGACAAATTGTAATGGCTGCAGGGTAATGGATCACCTGTAAGGGCTCAGTGTTCGCTCACTAACTCGCTCTTGCTCTTTCTCCTGCTTTCTCCCACGTGCAGCAAGGTATTTTCCCTACAAAAATCCCAGACCTGCAGGGAAAAATCACAACCTTGGGCAAATTACTCAGCACCCCCTAGAAAGCAAGAGCGCTGTTTTTACACACACACATCTTTATAGCAGGACAGGCTGCACACTCAGAGTCACAGCTGGTCTCCCATAAATTCTCACTTTGGGACAATGCCTGTCTGGCACTGCTGATCATGCCTCTAAAGCAGGAAATAACTGCAGACTTTTTAGGCCCAAAGAAACATTTTTACTGGTATACCATCACTGGCTTTCACTAGTTATCAAAGATTTGTTTCCCCATAAATGAGGGAGTCCTAAGAAAAACTATGTGTTTCTAAAATATTGTGTTGTTTGATGAGACTGCACCACCAGAGCAGCACTCAGCTGAGGTTTCAGCTCAAGGCTGAAATGCTTATATACTTTAGCATATAAACAGATAAGCCAGACAGCAATATAAATAGCACACTCTCCTGTTTCTGGCTCCCTGTCTGCCAAACTGCCTACCCTGCAACCCAGCTCCCTTTGGGTGTAAGCTGCTGAGTTTGACAGGGGAATGTCTGACATGGGATGCCAGCCACAAAAAGAAGAACATCATATATATGCAACTCAGAAATACTGGATAGGGTTTGCTTAGAGGCCCCTACACTCTCTGTCATTCCCACTTTAAATGTACAGCTAACCTCTGTCTATTTTTATACCAAAGAACATAACCTTGAGTGCTGCAGTTTGATATATTTCCCCATAATGGAAAGTAAAAGTTTTTTGCGCCCAAACCTGCAAAATTTAACTCAATATTTATAGCAAATTAGTTGAACTGGAGTAGTTTAGTAGACAGATATGCCAATTGAGGCATCTGGCATCTGGCTTGTCCATTTTCATAAGGTGGTGGTTTGGAATAACAGATGCGTGTGAAATCAAGGAAAGCAAAGATTAGGATCAGCAACAGTGGCCACACACAGGTTTTTCTATTTTTTTTCTGCGTTAGGAAAGCAAAAATATGTAAGAAAAGTTAAAGGTTTTAAGACATTGACATAGTTTCTTCTAAATGATCAATCTTTCACATCTACAATATTTTCTGATTTCTGTTCTTTTAACAACTTGGCTCCAGGTTTGTATGAAAGTTGGCCATGGAAACATTTCTCTGACAAAACAGGTTAAAAACTATGTATTTTCTTTTATTTGTAAAAACAGCTCCCTTACTCTACTAAGCAAAATATCCGTATCTCTCATAGATGTTCTAAGACACTCCAGGAATATTCTCTGTTTTCCCTTCACTTCATTTACTTTCTAGATCTTGATTCTAAGTGGCTATCATATAGATTATATTTTACATCTTATTTCATCCAACAGGGTCAAACAAATGTATTTTCTATTTATAAAGCATCTCAGACTAAATTCACTTTGTTGTAAATTGTAACAGAGGCCGTTTGTGGAGCTGGTATGTTGAATGCTGTGAAACTAAATGACACAACAGGCATCTTCTGTTGACTTTCCCCACCTAGAAGTTTTTAATATGACGCAGCACATGCCTTGCCTCTCAGTTCTACCTATTCAGAAAATCCATCAAAATTAGTGGCATTACTGTGCAGTAAAAGCGGTTTCAGTAAGACAAAGTTATTCCCAGAATTTATAGTGGATAAGTGAGGAAGAAAATTATTTTTCCTACAAAATGATTTTGTATCAGCTGAAAATGAATGCACAGTAGCAACTGGAGATTCAGAAGAGGGATTCAGGCTATCGCTCATTGAGACTACCCTCTTTATCATCTCATACAGCAAGCTGGAAAAAGATCTGCTTCTTCTCTTCTGGTCTTTTCATATTATATATTGTAAATTTCCACATTAATTGCATCTGCAAAGAAAGGAAGCAAAACCCATCCAAAACAGCCTCAGGGACAAGACATATTTTAAATTGTCAGATTTCTTTCAGTTCGGACATTATTGGACTTCAACTCATAATAAGACATTATTCTAGTTAGTCAAAACTGACACAAGTTGAAGAAAGTTAAGTTTATATTTGGACAATTAAAACAAGTCAAATTATTGAAATAAATGGAAATAAATATTAAAATAATTTAGATAATTAAAATAATTGAAATAAATCAAAATACATATAGGTTGGGTTTTGGCAACCAGAAGATTAACAAGAAATTAACAATTTTTGGCTGCCATTTAAGTTGATGATGATTCATAGGATTGACACTAGAAAAACTATTTTGTTTTGCTTTGGACCCTAAGACCATGTAGACAGTCCATACCAACTTCAGCAGGATTTGAAATGACAGTGACGAGCTGAAATGTTTATCTTGCCTAACTTCCAGCCACTGACAGTGTCAGCACCAGCATCTCTGTGTAGCAGCCTGGCTCAAAGTAATGCCTTGTGTTCCAAGGGTTTCCATCCTTTGACTTTGAAGAAGAGAATACCCATCCTTAGACATTGTGCTGTTCTGTGTGATGTGTAAGGTATTGATACTCCTGTCAGACAGCTTTCAGGATCTGAGCACAGAAAGGGAGAAGGCTTTGAGGTATTCCTTGCTTTGTGGCTTTGTGGTAGAGTTGTACTCTGGTTTCCAGGAAAATCTGCACAATAACCTTGTTTTAGGATGAAAAAGCTTTTCCTTTTCCCCAAAAGAAGTATGACAATGCTCTAGCCAATTTCTATGTCAAATTATTATTGCTTGTTGGAGGTAAGGTTTCTCATGAAATATTTTGTTAAAATATGTTCATGTTTTGTCAGCAAAATTTCTCATGTCTCGCCTAGGTGTTTTCTTCTTCCTTTCTTGTTCAAAATTTCCTTCTTAAGTCATCATATTTTTTCACTGAATCCCTTTCTTCCTCCTATTAATTGATCAATTTTGCCTTTTAGATGGTGAAGAAAGGCAAAGTTATTTCTATAATTCTAATTTACTATGTGATATTGTGGTGGGTTGACCTCGGCTGGCAGGCAGGTGCCCATCAAGCAACTCTCTCAAACCCTTAGCAGAGGAAGTATGACGAAAACTCACATGTTAAGGACAGGGAGATCACTCATGAATTATCATCACAGGAAAACAGACTCAACTTGGGGAAGAATAACTTCACTCATTGCCAATTAATAATGGAGAAGGATAGTGAGAAATAGGCACAAAGCTAAAACCATCTTCACTACATTCCCTCTCTGCTCATACACATCTTCCTAATTCTTCAGCCTTCCTCCTTTCCAGCTTTCCCCAGGGCTAATTGGCTTCTCTGGTGGGGGATCCTACACAGACTGTAGTGCCAAAAACTGCTCTGGTGTGGTTGTTGCCATAGGTAGCAGAGCAGCAACATGCCTCACCATGGTCTTTTCCAGGGGAATATCAAGTGTACCCTCAGTCACTTTGCAGATGACATCAAGTGGGCAGGAGAGTTGATCAGCTGGAGGGTTGGAAGACTCTACAGAGGAATTTGAACAGGCTGGATCAATGAGCCAAGGCCAATTGTAAAAAGTTCAATAATATCAACTACTAAGTCCTGCTCTTGAGTCACTACATCTGTAGTGACTGTACCTACCAGTCTGTACATCTCTACAGGCTGGAAAAAGGTTCATCAGAAAAGGACCTGGGGGTGCTGGTTGACAGCCAGCTGAACATGAGCCAGAGTGTGCCCAGGTGACCAAGAAGGTCAATGACATCCTGGCCTGTATCAGAAACAGCATGGCCAGCAGGACAAGGACTTTGGCAATTAGAACTTCTAAGTGAGCACCACTGGTAGCATGAGTAGAACAAAGAGAGATTAAAACTATCCTTAGGTAGAAAACAGGGAGATGAGCTGAGAACTCAGATCTCAGAGCCTAAACTGCTTCATATTAAAGATATCACTAAAAACTCCTTTAACAGTAGCCAAATAATGTTTATATTTTCTGGCCAATCAAAGGATTTTTTCATACGACAAAGTGATAAAGAAATGGCAAAAGTACTCATTTCTTGTCGAAGTACTAATTAGAAGAAGGTTCAAAGACCAGGGGTGAAATGGACATTCCTTCTTGAAAAAGTAATTCCAGCTGACCGGAATGCTTATTATTGTATTAACCAATCAAATAATTTAGAGAAAATCTAAAGGGAAAATGTTATCTATTTCACATAATTTCTAGAAAACACAAGAAATCTGCAGGTAAGTTGTAGTGGGTATGGTGCAAGTAGGAGCAATCAGCAGACTTTTATCAGAGGGTTACTTGAAATCAGGATTAACACTCTTCATATCACAGTCACACCACATGCACATGACATTTAATATGTGCTGTTGGCAGTTAGATAACCTCACAAGTGGGAGTTGAAGAGCCCATCTATGTTTAGGTTTTCTCACATAGTATGCATTTAAATTGAGATTCCTGCTGTACATGGTTATTCTGTCTCTCTCTCAGAGAAAATGGATAGCCAGTGTTTCATAACGTGAGTATTCTGTCAGATACAGCCGATAAACTTTCTTTTTCCTCCAAAATGAAAACTAAAAATCAACAGTGATGTCTCCAGCACCATCAGACAGCTGATTCAATAGTCCCAAAGTCCAACTAAACACGTGTTTCTCATTAATGGGATAAATCTGTGGAGACCAATAAAAATGGTGTTGAAGACCTAGATCTTCTCACATATCCAAAATATGCTTCCCGTACAAAATTCAGGTGATTAAAGATCAAATTCTTGGTTTGTCATAGCTTTTTCTGTGGCACATATCCTAGAAATGGCATATTATCAGTTTGATATTCTTTATTCATTCTACAGTCTGGTCACTGGTTAAAAAAATTTGAAGCGTTTTCAAAAACATCATCAGCCGAGACCAGTAACTTAGCAATACTCTTCCTAAAATTTTAAAACTTTTTTCTTTTTCTTACTGTTAATGAACAGTGATGTATCCAGAAATGTTAATGAACCTAGTGTATCCAGAAAGTTTGATTACAATCACAACAAATCTGCAGGACAGAATTATTCTTGTTTCACAGACTAGCACTATGAGAGTTGTTTAATTATGATTTGTGTGGTTTTGTGAGGATTATTATTATTATTATTATTATTATTACTATTAGTAGTAGTAGTATCATCAACAACATCATCATCATCATCATCCACACCCTTTGATGTATGTATTTTTTAATACCCCTTTCATTTTTTCTATCATGAACTAGGAAATAGCAAGATACGAGGAGACACATCTCATCATTAGTCCAAAAATTCTGGGAGACACATATTTGGGCCCATAAAAGAAAAATAAACTGGATATGTAATAGTACCTAATTTCATGCTGTAATTTAAAGCATGTTTTAATTTCAGAATGAGATTGCTACCAATTTTGTAACAGTGAACTTAAAATATCTGCATATCTCCACATGTATCTATATGTATAATTTCAGCTCTCATTTATCAAGAAACAGTGAAATTATTTTATATACCACTTAAAACGCTGGTTAAGTAGTTTAGTAAAACCTTAATCTAAGGTGAGAATTTCCTCCTAATTTGTATTTCTTCTTATTTTGCTACCCTCAGTTATTATTTGTTCTTATAGCAGGTTCAGGCACAAAAGGGACAATTAGTTGATTGAGTCATAGCAAAATATATAATGACACTATGATTAAAATGATCTGAAGAATTTCTGTGATTTTTCCATCCACTGGCATTCCACTATACCTATGAACAGCCCTGCTGTTCATAGAATGATGACAAACATTTCTAATGCAATTTGTCCAAAGCATCACCAGAGATTATAAATTGCAATATATTTTGCTATACAATTATTTGTTTCTATGAACAAAGCACCACTGTTCAAGATTCACAGAAGTCCAGCTTCAGTTTCTCTTAACTGGCCAAAAAATTTTTTTTTTTTTTCCTGAATGAGTCTTTTCCACTATAATGTCAAGTGCTAACCCCACGAAAGTAAATGGATAGTCAAGTCTGGCTGTCCATATAAAATGGTATGAGTATGCAATATTAAAGGAATAAGGTATGACATAGTTCTGGGTTTTCTTTACTTAAATGCTGCCAACTAAAGAATAAATTTCAGAAACATAATTCTTTTTTTTTCCATAGAATTTGAGTTCTAAATGTAATTAAGCCTGTGACAGAAATAAAATTTAAAAAAATAAAAGAGAAAAAGAGAGGATCTCTTCACTGGAGAAGCAGAAAAAAGTAGTGATAGAGAAGTAACAGGGTGGATTTATAATTATTGCTTTTGGTATTATTCATCACTTCTTAATTACTCTTGGTAAAAAAAAATTCCTATGTGGTAAAAAATGAAATTATGAAGTTTACTGTCTGAACCTCACTGCTGCTAGGATGCCTTCTTTCAGCTCATACATTATGTATATCTTCCAGTAAAATTGTTTAGAAGCAGAGATGACAAAAAGAAATGTGAATGAAATGCACATACATGTCTACAAACATAAGGTAATATACATGCATTTTAAAATAAAATTTTTAAAGTTCAAATTACTACAATTAAGTTCAATCCAATAGAATTCTATAAGTTTATTGATTTATGCACAAGCCTATTGACAGATATTAGGCCTAACTCTGAAAAGTAAAATAAAGTTGTCATATTCCCTATTTACCCTGTTGGGTTTGAACTTCAGTACTTTTATGCTAAGCTGCAGTTTAGATATATTGGTAATTTTTTTTTTTAATCAAGTTGTTATTGCTCAACAAGTTCAAATCATTGTGCATAAGTCTAAAGGGATTCATTTAAAAAATCTGAATCTAAAAAACAATCTGGTATTTTTCTTCCTCCTTAACAGTATGATAGAAATAAACATCTGCAACATTCCCTTGGAAAAGAAATTAAGAAAATGAAAAATATATCTTTCCAGTTTAATATCACCTTCTGTGAAATTTGATGTTACTTGTTTCAAAATTACAAAAAAATGTCTATTTTCAGATTGTATTATTTGCAATACAGTGCTTTCTGAACTTCTTTGTGTTGAATTATAGGAGGTGATACATATGGAGTAATAATACATGAGCAAAGGAGGGGAGCAAAAAGCAAGCTATAAACAATAGCCTCAGAAGGAAATATGAGCAAAAACTATTGGACATTCTTGAGAGTTTTCCAAAAACAGGGTTCAAGTTATATTGTGTGGGTTCTTAAAATTTCTGTTATAATTGCCATCACCTTTCTTATTTCCTGCTCCCTTAAAGAGAGAATTTATGAGCTAGATTATTGCCATTTCAATTTGTGTTTGGTTTTAAATGTATAGGATTTCCAGGTCTACAGAGCAGGCACTTGAAGTATGGAAAAGTAACATGTTTTCTGTATGATATAGTAGAAATATTCATAAGGTGGCAATCTTGGGATCACTAAAGTTGACATTTTATATTTTGTTTTACGTGACTGCAACATGCATTCCTATGTATAGCATTAAAGAAAAAAAAGACAAATTAAGATACTACAATAAGATACTACAAGGTTATCAGGCCATTCAGAAACATATAGGAAGGTGCAACAAATTCCTTTTATGCTTTCTGCATAAACATGTACTCCAGAGTCATTAACAATATGAGTGATGGGCTGAAGCTCACCACAGTTGCTGTGCAGCCAGCATCTCTTCATTTACAAAATGAATTTGCCTCCCATGAGTTATTTCAGTGTGGCTGAATGCACTCGGATGTAAACTGAGTATATTTTAATTAGTGCATCAACATGCTAGCAAGCAAGTCTCAAGATGAGAATCAGAGATCCAATTTGAATAGGTATCTGGTTTCTGATAGTGCTGAAATAATCAGTGTGCAAAAGATCATCAGAAGCCAAAGGAAGTTACAAGGAGTAACAAGGAAGTTGCATCCTTGACCTTCATTTAAATAGCTGTACTTGGGATACCATTGTAGGTATCCCTAGCTGGATTACCAGCTGCTGTGAATCAAACTGACTCCACTGATTTTCAAAGGCAATAGATCTGCTTACATTATCTGACATCCTCCTTGACAAAATCCAAAAGTGCAGAGTGAGTCAATCTGACACAATGTGCTATCACAAATTAGAGGCTTAGCATGATGCTGAGGTCCCTTTAAAATCAGTGTCGAAACCCCAACTGAAGTTAGGAAGTACAGGCTCTCAGCCTCGATCTTTGAATCACTATCATGAGAACTACCAAGGCCAATCTTGAAGACTCTCTGCAGTGTTTCTATTTAGACTTTCAAACATTTTATTAGATACAGGCACAGACATCTACATTAAAGTTTCAGATGCCCAAATACGGGTGAACTGAGCAATTTTCCCCTTGTTAAAAACAAAACAAAACAAAACAAAACAAAACAAAACAAAAAACCCAAAAAAAACAAGGAAAACCAGAAAACCACCACTGAAATGAATGCCTTTGTTTTGCTAAAGAAAAATCTGTGAATTTTCTCCTCTATTTTTTTATCCTTACCTCTGTAAGCCTATTTTTGCACATGAGCCTGATGCCTTTTCTTCTTAGTGCTTGTTTTTTCTTTCCTTGCTATTTCTTTCAGTCTCTAAATCAAAGTGACTTCGATTAATATTCACACTTGAAAAATTTCCTATAGCCAAATAGAACTGGACACACTGAAAACTGGATTTTAAGGAACTAATTAATTAATTCAGTACGAATCAGACTCACTAGTTCATCTTAAATTGATTGCCCATTAAGTGAGGCTGAAGTTTCATAAAATTTATCTGACATATTTACAACTAGGCACCACACAATTTTAGATGTTCTGTTTTAAAACTCACTGGGACTGATGCACATCTGAAATTGAGCTAAATTAACCAACCTGTTCCCAGAGTGGTGTAGAGGCACCTATGTGAGTGTAAAATCACTATGAATGAGATGTGTCTCCTAACTGTAGACAACTACTGTATAGACTTTCACATCTCAGCTGGTTATCTAGACTCTGTAATCAGTAAAGAGAAGCACTTTGAGGCCATGACTCATGTGGGTTATTTTAGATGACTGCTGTAGAACTGCGCCCTAGAAGACTTCCTTTTGAGCCACAAGCCACAAAGACAATCCATGTAAGACAGATGCATCCCTAGTAGG
This sequence comes from Setophaga petechia, assembly GCA_024362935.1. Taxonomy (NCBI): domain Eukaryota; kingdom Metazoa; phylum Chordata; class Aves; order Passeriformes; family Parulidae; genus Setophaga; species Setophaga petechia. Next base: position 28,845,576 of record JANCRA010000008.1, read on the forward strand.
CACTGAAATGCAAGCATTGTCTTTACTGTGTTGAGCTGTGCTTTTCACAGTGTTTCTTGCAGACTTTCTCTCTGGGTAGTGCTTAGTTTGACTGAGATTAGCAAAATTAGGCCATATAAATCCAGGTGAATTTTCCAACGTTATCCCAAGCTAGACTCTGTTTAGGTGTACCTAAGCAATTTAGACAACAGAGAAAATGCACTTATGTAAATGAATTTGGATAAAAGACACTATTTTCTTGCTTTCTGAGATACTTATTGAAGTTGAACTTTCTATTTTGCATGTATATATAAATACTTGTGAAAGCATTTTATGGTAGTGTCCACAAAATTGCTATTGACAACCACCTAAAAACATATTATAGGGAATGAACAGAAATGTAACATATTTTAGGGCAATTACTAAATTATGCCCTGGTTTTTAATCTTACCCCTGCAAAATGAAATAGGTAAACCCTTCTCAAATGCACAGTCAATTGAAAAAGAAGTAATTACCTGTGACCTTTCTCTTGTTGTTCTTTCTCTTTTGTGATTCACATCACAAAACTGCTGTTTGAAGCTTCTGAGTGAAAAAAAAATCTTTAAAATTATTCCTACACTTTTAACCATTAAAGTACAGAAAAAACCTTAAAGCAGCTCAGGACCCGGAATGCTGCGCTTCATCCTACAGTACCCCAGTAGCTCAATTAAGACTATATCAGATCAGTTACTTGCCTGCTACTCAGCTTAGGTTTATGATCTAAGTGGTCAGATCTTAATGCAACAGCGATGATATCTAAGGGTAGAAATAAAGCAGTCTTTTTTTTTCTTTTTTTTTTCCCTGTATCACAGTCTTTGTTATCTGATTCAAACACCATCTGGAAAACTTTCATTTGTTGCTGAAAAGTCCGTAAATAAGATCAGGAAAGAAAGAACTCCATCAGTTGATAGCATGAATATGAAATTGAGAAAGTGGCACCACAGCACTAGGTTCAGTGTGACCCCAGATAACGGTAGAAAAGACAGATTAAAACATCAACTTCTGTTCCTCTGAAGAGGTCGTTTCTCTTGAAGGTAAAACTTACTTTTGTGCTTAGAATCAGATTACATCTGTCAAATTTTACATCATTTAGGCACAGATTTTTTTTTTTTATGTTGGACAACAGTGAAATCAAAACAATTTCTCTTGATAATTTAGACTTTCTTGAAGATGTGCTTCACCATAGATAGACTGGAGACAGTGCTGGATGGCATGAGCTTGGTCCTAATTGTATAATTAAGCCTGAAGCTCTGACAGATTTGTGATCTCTTTTACTACATATTCTACAGCTCAGCAAAGTACAAATAATTTGGTTTTATTTTAATCTTCCTATGAAGACTTTTCAAATGTGCAAGGCCAATATTAATGCTATTCATGTCTTTATGAATAAGATAATCCACACATGAACTTTAAAATAGACATTTTATCAGTTCTGAACTTTTCAAATGCTTTGATTTCAATTTTCAATGTCAACAATGGCTAAGTGATGGTGTAGGCTCTCCAGAGATGCCAGATAATAAGATACAAACTGTGTTTATTTATTATTTTTTGTTAATTTCTTCAGATCATATGCAGGACATAAAAGTGTACCAACAATCACTCCTTAGTAAAGAATGACACAATTTATGGAAGATTTTCAATAGAAAATAACAACAACAAAATCAGCAGATGATAGATCGAGCTGGATGATTTACCTGCCTCATTGGAGAAAGATGTGTGTAAAATATTCTACTGCGCACTGTGGAAGAAAAAGCAAGAAACATTCTCTTTGTAAATATTATATTGGGAAAGCAGATTTAGTTTTAATTTTGAATGACAAGTCAAGAATGTTGTTTAATGTAAATCCTTTCTAAAAGACAACATACAAGACACAATATATTATTTATAATTCATTTTCTGTATTCATTATATATATCTGCTATAGGGATTTCATGCCATTGTTTGGTCTAAAAAGATGAGAAAATACACTTTCAGAGATGAATCCAATCTGTATAAAAGCCAGGCTATTAATTTGCTTTTGGTGGTTTATATTTTTAAAATTACTCCTCGTTCTATTACCATAGAACCTTCACTTTTACTTAGAATTTTTTGCACTTTACTTGTAAGAGCAGAGCTTGAAACTAGTAGTTAAACTGTTCCATTAGCTACTGAAGAAAGAAAAAAAATCTTTTCCCTCTTGTTTTCTGGATTTTATTTTCATTTTAAGTTTGTGCAGATCCTAGGACAATATGGTCCTGATTTAGTACTAACACCCTAGAAGTCTGCAATAATAGAAATAATTTTTTTGTTTCATCATTTGACAGGGAGAAAATTATTTTACTTTTCAAAAAGGTAGCAAAACTCACTACCTAGTAGTAAAAGAGAAAGAAGAATCTATTTCTTAGCACTCTTTTATGTCACCAGAATAGGTGTCTCAGGTATCAGAGCATATCATCCTCATAATATCACCATAAGGACTCAGTATCAATTTTGCTTAGGAAAAAAAGAGAAGAGAAAAGAAAAAGAAAGAAGAGTAAAAGTCCAACTAGAGGTAATTCTAATAATAAAAGTTTGAGCTGAAAATGCCAATTTTACTACAGGTCCCAGAATTCAGGGGCTGTGTTGCTCATGTGTTTATTCAAGAATTTATTCAATATTCAAAAATATTCAATTTGACTTTTTATAATCAAATACTGAATCAATTTCTAACTTTTTTTTTACATGTACCACACTTCACTTGATATATTTTGGAACGAAAAGCAGTGTCTTATTAATATAAACAACAAAAATAAAAGAAGACAGAGAACACTCAAAACAGTCCACTATTCATTCAGGATCAGATTGGTAGAGAAAAATGACTGAGACAGAGGAGTTAGCTTTCATCACTTTTTGGTTATATGGTAGTGTGAAAAAGTGAATTAACATTTCATGTGATCCCTTGAAATATTTTTTATGCTGATAAGGTAATAGAAAATGTAGTTTTGAAAGAGTGCATTTATGTGCACCTAATTTTCATTTTCTTATACAAACATTTGAATATTAATTTAATATATGTGCAGTCTAAGTGGCTGTAGTTCTTTGATAAAGAACTTTTTTCTTCACTATATAAGATAATGTTTTTAATCATTCGTTTATTTTTAAATCAAAATTTATAACGGACTACAAAACTCAGTTTTGCAGGATAATATTTTTTAACGACAAAAAAACTATTTCAGATTTTTTTTTCAATTTAAACAGCAGAAATAAATGGAAACAGTAAAACTTTCCTTTTTGTCTTTTTACCAAGTCTTGTGCTTGAATTTAAAGTCAAAATTAACTAGATCTTCCAAGGTCAATTTTTAAAAATAATTTTGTATTTGATCAATTTCATCTAGTATGAGTAAATATGGCAGAACCTTGTATGAATGATTTATTCTTCCCATTTCAATGGTTTTCATAAGTATAAGAAAACATGAAAGATTTAGTATAAACTGATGATAGGACCAACAGATCATTTTGAATGTATGACTGGAATTCCTTCAGAAAAATGTCAATGGGTAGTTTAAAATGATCGACCAAGTCTTTAACAATGACGCATATTGTGATAAAAGCACTTCCTTACTTCACTGGAAAAGTAACAGGAGTTTAGCTGCTCAGAGTATTTTGTATCAGTGCATTGTTTTTTATCAGATAAGTTCTACTATGGACCAAACTGTCCTTTAAAAAAGACTCACCTGAATGCCAAAAAGATCTTCATGCTTGAATCCAGCTCACCTTCCTGTAATATGAATATTAAAATTTAACTCCACACAGTTATAATTTAATACTTCAATTAATTATTTAACCAAGCTGAAAAGGAAAAATAATGAAATAAAGAAGGTACTCACCATACTCAAGGTTTGTATGTTACACTGAATTTCAAAAGTCAATAGATTTTTCTGGTAGTAATTGGTCTCGTTACAAGGTTATTGGTATTCTAAAACAATATTAGTTATTTATGTGTATTTTTACTTTTTAAAATTAACCATGATTTATTTCTGTTTAAAGGTTGGTCATCTTTGACATCCCCCTTCTTCCACACACTGCTTTATGTTTTCTGTTTCATTTTTGAGTGTTTGTACTACCTGTACCAAAATCCAATATTTGTACAAATTTTATCTCAACTGTTCTAAACTTTCAACTATTGGATTGAAAAATACGTATAGGCATGCAAACATCTCCTTTCACTATGATAGACCAAGACAAACATATTTTTTTATAACACCTTTTCTCAACAGTTATTGCTTCCTGTTTCCTCTTAACCAGTCAGATAATTATTAAAAAAAAACAACAACTTTTTCTCCTTAAAAAAGTATCGAAATCTAAAATTCTAACTTAATGAAAAATTGGAAATTGCTGAAGATTTAAAACTTGGTCACAAATACATCCTCTGTTTTACTTACAGAAGATTTATATTGGATATTTAGGAAAATTTCTTTGCCAAATAAGAAATGCCCAGGGAAGTGGTTGAGTCACCATCCCCAGAGGTATTTGAAAGATGTGTGGGTGTGCCACTGAGAGATGTGGTTTGGTGGTAGGCTTGGCAGTGCTGGGTTAACAGCTGGACTCTATGATCTTAAGGATCTTTTGCAACCTTAATGATTCTGTGACTCATCACAGCACATGAAGAGCAAAGTTGTGTATTTCTGCAATGACATAACCCACAGAGCCCATGGCAGAGTGAATTTGGATGCATATGAAGTGGCTTGTGCTACAAAGTTGCTTGAGCTACACGGGAAGGGCAGAGTAACAGTGATGGATGACTGACCTTCCATGTTGGACTGCCTTGAATGATGGAAGGCTTTTGAAGGCCAGTGTTTCACTGCTAAAATCCTGGCCTTTCAAATGTCTCATGAGGAAGAAGGGAAGCTTTATTGTGCCTTACTAACCAGATAAATTTAGCAGTCTGCATCAACAAAGATGTTTACTCTGTATTAATATATACAATCTAAAATTATAACATAAAATCAGTACTTAAACCACATGCTTTGCTAATTAATTTCTCCTTTATTCCTTACACAGTCACAAAGACTTTAACCCATCAAGATACAGCACTGGTTCTGGAAATGATGCAATGCTTTCAGAGACCATAACGGAGAAATCTGCATCAAGCTTCCCATTCCTTCTCTCTTTTCTTGCCCTTCCTTTGTATTCCTGTGAAATGTTAATGTGATAATTTCACCAGCACCATTTCCTAAACAGTGAAGAATATCCTGAGACAGTTGCAGAGTTTGTCTGGTCTAAACAGTTTGCATAGCCTGAACTCCATAGTCACACTGGGACTTCACAATGTTGAGCTTCTTGGTTTATATTGGCTCTGACTTGATCATCACTGAATTCTGCCTTCTTATATTTTACAGTGGTGAGTTTCTGGATTCACTGTGACCCCACTGGAATTTTTAGTCCTTGCAGTCAAAGAAAAACGTCTGGCTTAAAAAGGTGAGTTGTGACTGCTATGAGCATGCAGATAGAGTTTTAGATACCTCAGATCCTACAAATAGAAACTATTTTTTTTAATCCTCTTTCCTGAGTAAGAGACTATGTCATGCAGCTTGTTAAGTTTCAGGAATAGATGGGACACTCTGGCTCCTCTGAATGAATGTGGAATATGAGAAGAAGGAAAAGTGGTTGGATTAGATGTGGGCTGAGTAAATGTTGATCTTTCCTCACCTGCTCTGCACAAGTTTTCACCTCACCAAACATTTTTATTAAATTTTAATCAAAAGCACAGAAAAGATTGTTGATTGTAGAAATGTCTAACCCTGCTCTAAGCTCCTCCGCTAAGTCAGTGTTTAGATGTTAACAGTGCCACACTGACGTTGAGTTCAATGTTGTTTTGCAGCCTAGGTGTCCTACAAATTATCACAAAACACAAGAGCATAAAAAAATTCAATGGCTACATAAATGTGACAGACCCGAGACCCCAAACTTCTATGAGATACTTGAGATTGATTTGTGTTTAGAAGGTTCCCTCTGCATCTGTTATTCCTAAAGCTAATCTTCTGTGAAATCACAATCTGGTTATGATGGGATTTTGTGCTGAGACCCCAACTTGTGAATCTGTTATGTATAAGTTTGGGAGACTATAAAGTTGCATCCATAGTATCTTTGATCACAAATAGAGGGTCGGCCTATTTTTTGAAGTCATACACTATCAAAATGATCCTTTATTTAGAGATGCAAATGCTGCTGTCAACCTCATAAAATACATACAAATGACAATTTTTTATAGTCCTACATTGTACTTAAAAAGAGTACTTTTTTTTAAAAGGTCATGACCATTTTGATATCAGATACTGTTATTTGTGAGTGTAAGGTCAGCAATCTTTTATTCTTCTGACTTAAACATCATATGAATGTGTGTATTAAAGCAAAGATGAATCTCTCAGAATGAGGAAATGAATTTTTTAACAGATGTTAAAAGGCTAATAAGTCCACAACCCTTAGCACCGAGTCCAAATACCAGATTTTTATATTGCAATAAAAATTTACCAGATTTCTGAAAGAAAGTATGTGATCTCTTGAAAAGAAAAATCATAAGAAACTTGGATCAGATGTCTATTATTTAAAAAACTTTACAATCCACCGAAGACTGCTTTTGGCAGGGAAGTAGGAAATGAGTTGGAAAGCATTAATAAACTTTCAGGATACTTAAAAACACCAGCTTATGGTACTTGATCTATAAGTGAACTCTAGATTACTTCCATTTTTTTTTAAACCAGAAGCTTAGAAAAAAAGAGAGTTTATCTGAGTAAAAGAAAGAAAACAGAATGCAGAGAAAGAAAACTTAGCTTGGACAAAAGCTACAAAAGACAGAAAATTAAGCACTTGATTTTTTTATTTTTGCATTGAATTTTATTAATACTTTCAGAGTTCTATGGATGGAAACAGAAAATTGCAGTAAGATTCAATTTTAATTTCATTTGCATGTTACTGAAATCCATTTTACAATAAATTCATAACAAAGTGTCAGTCTGCTACAGAAGCACAAGAAAGGTATGCCAACTAGTTGGTAGCAATAAAACAGGGTACATAAACTTTGGGGATCAAAGAATAGATTCCAAAACACATTTGTTCCACCATCATGACAGCCACTGATTTTTTCCAGTCTTTAGCCAGATCTACTTTGCTCCTCCATAAAAATGTTAAGTGGTTCAAATTCAGTGCAATGCTATATAGAGTGAGGAAACCCCAGCAAATATACCCAGCCTCTGAAAAGCACTATTTCCAAAAATGATAGGAAATTTTTGAGATCAGCCTAAGACTGTAAAATTTTTAGATTTCCAGAATCCTTGCTTCTTTATGGTAAAGACCTGAAAACAGTTTCTGGATATTTCTGGGGGTTTTTTTGTTGTTGGTTTTTTTTTGGTTTTTTTTTAAGGGCCCAAACAAGCTTTGAAAAGTCTCTCTCCTTTTATTTAACATAAACTTGTCAAGACTCAGCTGGTTTTCTTGAAAGCTTTTTCTGAGGATTGGAAAACGTGTTTTGTGTGAACTCAAGCACCTTAATTGAAAGGTGTCTATGAGTGTAGTGAAGCCTTAATAATGCTGTGTTTTATCCAGAATGTTAATTAGATGTTGTGCTAGATGGGTATTAACAAGAAATAAAAGCGGACCAGTTTTAAAGAGTGTGTCTATAAACCCCCTACCTTTCAACTTTCCTTCCTGTGATCTTTTTACCAGTTCATCAGTCATATTAAAATTGCATAGGATTGAAAATATTTGCATTCATCATTAAAACAAACCAAAAATAATTTTATTAAGAAAAGTGCTCCTGTCTGACTATGAATGTCAATAATAAACAAGAATGAGATCAGGACAGCTGCTTGTTTTCCTTCTGCTGAGGGTCCTTAACATAATGCTAATAAGACCGTTCTCTGTGACTATTAAAGCAGCAGGCAAAGCAGATTTAAATAGATAAACTATGTGTAGTAGAACAACTTGGGTATAAATCTTTAAAAGGCTAAAATAAACCACTTTTCTATGTATGCTGATACAGTAGATATCAGGCTGCCTAGATAATTAGATGCATATGACTATTTTCTGCACTGACTAGAATGATCTCAGAAACAACATTTCTAAAGAATTTGAAAATGCTGTAACAAAGTGCCTCTGATAGAACACCCATAGTAGAATGGGAATTCATTCCACTAGAAGGAATGATCTGCTGACCTAATAATTAACCATATTTGCAACATAGAAGGAAAAAGAAAAGTTCAGTGTAAAAACTTTAGGAGATGCAGGTGGTCACCATTCAATGAACACCTAGAGTCTACTGCTTCCTGTGAAGCTCAGAGGAGTCAGAGGAAATACCAAGTATTTTTCTCTACTGCTCTTCAAACATGCTGATAAGAAGCTTATGGTCAGCCAGGAGACAGTTTGATTTAAAAGTTTCTTTTAAATTCAAAATGCTTACTGAGGCTTTACATTTTTGATTTAAACTAATATAGGGAAAAGAAAAAGAATTTTTAAACCAAAAAAAATATTATTAAAACACTATATACCTGAAAGTACATCTATGGAGTACAGAGCAGTTTGGTGTTTGTTCTCTCTGATTATTGATATGGGAAACAATCACAAAATTCTCAAGAGCTAGCAGTGCTGTGGGATTATAAACTGAAATATGACTGCCTTATATTTTCCAGAGTAGAGTTCTGCATGTTTAGTACTACTGAAGACAATGGAGGAGCAGACTCCTAATGGAAAAGTTGACAGTGACACACATAATTGGATAATATGGTGCAAAATTCTTCAGGACAGACAGGCAGGCAGACAGACAGGGAGGGAGTGAGAGACTTTTGGAGAGCCACTGCTACTGGAAAAAATACCAGTGGTTTAATTTGGATAATAATTATACCTAGGATCACTGCTTGCTATCATAATAGCTTAAGTCTTATTTTTTCCTCTGCCACTCTGTGAAAACCTGACTTTCCAAGGCCATGCGTTCCTTGGGCATCACTTAGCAGAAGGCAAAAAAATATGACTTTTTTTTTTAAAGAAGTACCATTTTTCTTCAGAATGATAACTGAGCCCAGAGGTGACCCTTATACACAATTGCAGTTATTCAGGTCTAAAAAGCCAGCAAATTCACATGTAACTATATCTCCCAGCTTCAACAGTAGGGCAGACTGTCAGCTCCCTCATCTGTCAGCACTTGTTCAGGCTGGTAAATGAAGACTGGTGCATACTAGCAGTATCTATTTGCTACAGGATATGCACTCAAGAAAGTCACGAAAAGGAGTTTCAAGCAAAGGCCAAAACCAATCAGTCATTTTCTCCTGTTAGTGATAAGAAAAGCAGCATAAAAGAGAGGTGCTTGTCCCAAAGGTGGTATCAGTAGCAAACTGTCACCAAATAAAAATAGTTAAAGTCCTAATGACTGTACTAATTCAATACAAATAGCCAGGTTCCAGTTAGCTTAGCATTTCCTCTTGCTAGGCCTCAGGGAGGAAAAACAGAGCTCCTACTGTTCAGAAGACAAATCGTGTGCAACTTGCTTTGGGTGAAAAAAGATATGCTGAAATGGTGGGACAATCAGTGCCATACTGCTTCCTTGGAGCTGAAGCCCTCAAAAACCATGCTGCATCTCATTCAATTAGCAAAAATCTTCCTGCCATTTTGCTTCTCTGTGTTGTGAAGACTCAGCCACAGCTACAGTCCCTCCCATGCTGAATGTATATTTAATAAACCTTGAGGCAGTGGAAAGCTTGGCCATCACCCAGGAAGACTGGAAGAGGACAGCCAGGCAGAAAGGGAGCAATGCAGAGAAGCTCTGCTTGATGTGGTCTCTCCCAGAGGTGAAACTGGCTGCTCTTGGAAAGCTTGCCTCCCCCACTGCCCAGCACCAGAAGTTGAATCTCTGCACAGGGAATTGAGAAGTTACTGTAAAGATCTACCACTCTCACCTGATAAAATTTTATAACAGACTTCTGTGATTTCAAAGAATGCCAAAAACAGGGGAAAACAGGGTTAAAACCCTTCAAATCAGGAGCAGATTGTAGGGAATGACTGACTAAGACTCCACTGATGCTGGCCCATCTCAATGTCTGATCTCAATCACATTATGTGCTGCTCTATGTCTCTTCACATCTAGAGTGAAGCTGTCTCTGGCTTGGTAAATTGATTGTGCTTCTCCAGTGCCTTATACAATGCTTGATTCAACTTAATCAGATAACTGAAAAGGAAAGATGCTTTGATGGTACTTTTCAAGCCCTTACGTATACAGTGTTATGTTCTAATATTTTAGAAATATTTTACATACCTAAAATATAAAAAGGAGTGTCTTGATCCTGTGACTTTTGTTTACATATTTTCAAGAAAATATACCAGTCAGAAACTAAAACAGTTTAAAGTATTTGACTATTGTCCCCCAGTTTCAAAATAATTATAGTTTTCTACGAAAATTTAAAATTAGAAATTAATGAGCATTCCCATATTAAAGTGTTTATCATAAAAGTATTGTCTACATTGGTTATCTGTATCATGAAAACATATATTTGATAAAATATATATAGAGCAGAAAGGCTTCTTTAACCCTTCCCTTTTGAAACCAAAGATAAAGAAAACCCTTTCTATATAGCCAAACTTCCCTTCTCATAACACTTTTTCTAACACTATCTTCAGGACATCAAAAGAAAAAAATCAAGACCAAAACATTCAAGAGAGGCTTTCAGTAGTGGATGCTCTATTGAACTTCCATTCCTTTTTCATTTTTCCCTGTCAGCTTCTTGCAGTGATGTCAGTTATTTGCCTTAGATTTGACTTCCTTCTCGCACTGCCTCTCTGAACCCTTACACAAAAGGTGTTCAGAAAGAGACTGTGCTGTAGTGATTTCATTCAATCTAGATGTTTGATTTCCACAGCTTCTTCAGATGCAGCTTGCAAACTTCCACTCTTCAGTCAGCTCAGAGAAAGGATACTTTTCCTTTAGAGCCTGCTGCCACTGCCATCCTGGATATGAATGCTTCCTGTTGTGTTTCCCCTTTCAACTTACAGCACTCAGATAGCTCATAAACTGTGGAGTTTTTTGTCTCCCCTAGGCTTTTTTTCACAGGTAATTTTCTGGTGAACTTATTGCCCTGCTCTGAGATCCTAGCCACCTGAGTATGGCAGGCAGCTCTAAAGAGGGAGTGACTGTATTTCTCAGGACCTAGATCCATTTGTGACAGAAATAAGCATCATCATGAGCATGTTGCCCCACAGGTATTATGCCCATTTTTCTGTGGTATCACTCTTCATTCAAGATGAGCAATAATATATCTGGAGCTCTCCAGCTACAGTCTAGAGAAACCACATCAGAAAACAAAACCTGAGACAGATTTTTTAAGGATGATTTCCCCCCTCCATTTTCTCTCTTCCAGACAAAGAGAAGGTATGGAAGATAAAAGTGTCCTTTCGAGGTGGCAAATTCTTAAGTGTGTTAGAGATTTATGAAACACTTAGCAGAGTAGGCAATTTCCCTTTTAGAGGTTTGTGAGCAAGTCAAAAGAACAACCAGATATTGTGATCCATCCTTTATATAGTGCAGCTAAATGACAGCATTGAATAAACTTTTGAGACTTTTAAAAGAATGTCCTCCCATATCTAAGCAAAACTGAAAAAATTACTGTAGTAAAAACGGTTCCCACCTTATCTTAAGTCTGATTCTGTCTTCTTTTACTAGAAAGAAGTGGATTTCATTCCTTCTACACTGGAATGAGGATCACATACTATTGTGTTTTGACATTTTAGAGTCAGCTTGGGCCATCTCCTAAATTTTCTCACTGATAAGCTAAATAGACTGCTGGAGTATATGTAAACTATTTTCCAGCTTTCATGGCATGAGTCAACCCTCTCTGAATGCTTTCCAGTTTGTCAGCATTCTTCATTTGTTGCGAATGCAAGCAGCAGGTTCAGAGTTGCAGTAGCCACAGAATCACAGTCATGCAACTGTTAAGGCTGAAAGAGACCACAATGGGTTCTTAGGTCCTATTATTTAGCACCTGCACAGTAAAGAAGTTCTTCTCCTATTTAGCTTCAATTTCCTGTGCATCTGTTTCTGCCCTTTCTCTCTTGTCCTGTTGCTTGGCATCACCAAGAAGAGCCTGGATCCACTCTCTTGTCACCCTCCCTTCTGATACTTGCAGACATGGACAGGTCATTGTCCACAAGGAATCCCAAACCCTTTTCTACAGAGATGGTTTCTGGCAGCTCAGCGCCCAGCCTGTACTGATGCAGAGAGTTATGCAGAGAATGCATAACTTATTCATTGTTTATTATTCCTCCCCAAGTGCAGGACCCTGCATTTACCTTTGCTGAACTTCAGGCAGTTCCTCTCTGCCTATCTTTCTTGCCTGTTGAGACATGTCTGAAGGGCTGCACAACCCTCTGGGGTATCACCCACTCCTCCACAGCTAATGATTGGGATGTGAGTGGACAACAAGTAGCCCATTAGTCAAAACTGTGCCCAGGGGCCAAGAAAACCAATAGTATCCTGGGTTACACCAGGAAGAGCATTGTCAGTATGCCGAGAGAGGTGATCCTGCCCCTCTCCTCAGCCCTAGTGAGGTCACATCTAGAATGTTGTGACCAGTTCTGGAGGGCAACAAATATGAATAGGAAACAGGAACATCTCTATTATGAGGACAGATTGAGGGAGTTGGGCCTGTCCAGCCTCTGGAAAAGGCAACAGAGAGGGGACCTCATCAATGTGTACAAGTATCTGAAGCGAGGGTGTCAAGGGCATGGAGCCAGGCTCTCCTCAGTTCTGTCCAGCAGTAGGACAAGAGGCAATGGGCAGGAAATGAGGCACAAAAGTTCCACCTGAATATGAATTCTTTACTGTGTGGATGACCCTCAGCAGAGATATTCAAGAAACATCTGGACACAATCCTGTGCCATGTGCTCTGCTTGAACTAAGAGGTTGGACCAGACGATCTGCTGTGGTCCCTCCCAGCCTGACCCACACTGTGATTATGTGATTTCAAATGCACTGGGTTTAGATCAAAGAATTGCATGAGCTTGTTTTAGTCATGTAAATGACCACTCTGTTATAATCCACCATGATGCCGAATTCCTTTTTTTTTCGAGAAGACAGGGGTAGGATATTTAAAAAAAAAATGTCTTGCAGATACAGTTGGACCAAAAGCTCACAAGTGTGTTGACCTGTGAACCAATGAGAGCTCAGAGACATTTACTCATTAATGCCCACATCAGCACACAGTAGATTGCTTAAAAATCCTTTAGGAGATGAAGGTTAATTTTATAAATGTATTTGTGCCTTTTTACTTCCAAATATGCTTATAGTGATAAAATTGATCTCATTATCATTCATTGAGCTCCTTTTTTCCTTTTCGTAACCTATTTATTGTTTGTGGGGTTGTCATATTTTTATGGCTGCTGTCATTTATCCTTTAGTCTATCTTGTTTGTTTTCCATTTTGACCAAGCTGAACTCTTGCTGATAGCATTTTAGGCATCAAGTTAAAAAATTAATAAATACTTTGCAATAACTATTTAGTCTTTTCCAACTGAGTTTTGTCTCCCAGTTGATTTGTCTCATAATTGTTTTCTCCTCTGTTAAACTGGTCCTTTTAAGCACCAAGTTTATATCTCGTTGGTATGTCTTTTATTCTTTTTGCATACTATAGTGAAATCAAGTTGCAGTCATTTGCACCCAAGGAACCACTAATTTTTAGTCCTGTGATCAGGTCCTCTTTATCTGTCAAGATGAGGTAAGACAAAATTCCTCTGTGTAAGATGAAATACTCTCTAAGTTAATAAATTGTCATCTGTAATTTTTAGAAATCTCTAGGACATTTCAGTACTGGCAGCCTGAAAATCCCCAGCATACGCTGGGCAGATTGAACTCCTCCCCCATTTCTTCCCTTTTCCTGATAAAACATTTTTTCTTCCTACACATAGCAAGGTACTTGAGAGAAATCCATAACAGGGAGGAGGAAGAAAGAGGAAAAGAAAAAATAGGATAAGTCAATTAATTATCCTTTAAATACAGAATCAGAAAAGGAGATGGTAGAGATGTGATCACCCTGAGCCTAGATTTTTTGCCTGGATAAGCTTCTTCCTTTGCTTCCTACTGAATATCCATGGAAAAAGAGCATCCCCATTTAGACAGGTGTAGCACACAGGGGTTTTTTGTGCATGTCCCAAGGGTGGAAGGAACAACAGAGAGTGTGCCAACACAGAAGCTGTTCCAAACCATCAAAGCATGTGTCTCTGAAAAGCACATAAATAATACATTTGTTCTGAATGTATATGTGTGATAGTTTATTATATTGTCACATTGATTCATGATTCAAAATTATTTGCCTTAAGATGATATCATTTAAATCAGAGCTGGCTGTTTTTCCTTCCCAACAGTGAAATTATCAGTAATAATGAGAAGATGGAGTTTAACTGAATTCTGGTAACTTGGAGCTGAGACTTGATTCTAAATATGTCCTTTGTTATTCACAGCAACCTTCTATTGCACTGTCTTTGTTGTCTGCATCATCACCTTTACCTTTCTGTCTGACATTACTCCACCTTCCAAACTTGATTACTCTGTATACTGAACAAACCAGGAGCTTGGGCAGGGGGAGAAGGGGGAGTTTGTTTGTTTGTGTATTAGTTTTGTTCAGATATCTAAAGAAATATAAAAACCAGGAAATCACAGCTCAAAATAAAGAGAAAAAAACCCATAATAAAACCCTAAGGAATTTAAATTGTTTAACTTCATCTGTGTCTACTTGAAGATGTATAGCTGTAAGACTGGTAACATTAATGAGATGCTGAAAGTTTGTGAATGATGAAAGTGATGAAGATTGAAGGAACAGAAAACTGAAAATAATACTTGGCATTGGATGAGTAGATGAAGAGTATTAAATGCCTACAATTCCTTAAATTACATTCACAGAAATGGGATTCATGAGATATCTACCATTTTGGAAGCACTCAGGAAGAAAAAAAATCAACTAACAGGCAGCTGGCAGGAGCAAATTCAGTAAACACAATTTAATTGTTATCACAATTTTGCATCTATTCCCTGAAGATCACTGAAATAAAATAAAAAATACAGTCAAAATTGCAAAACTACATTAGTTCAGTCTGCAAAAAAGCTTTGTTTTGAAGTAAGCCTTTAAAATGTTCAATAAGTGTTGCTGAAAGATGATTTGGAGGTACATACTAAATATACCAAATATTCACTATGAAAGTAATATAGCTGCAGATAGTTTATCACACTTATTGATTAGAAATAGAATCAGAGAAATTGTGGGACAGGATTTTTCTTTATAACAAAAATCATCATTTGGTATTTATGAATGGATTTTAAGAACAAAATTATGAAAATGGTAGGTTTTTTGCTAAATTAAACAGTTCTACAGTAATAGCTACATAATTCTTAAAAATATCAGGAAACCTGTGCCTTGTTGACATATTCTAAGAAAAAATAATATTAATTTCCCTTTCTTTTATTAAATTTTTAGTTCTTGAACTGTGGACACATATAATTTTACTGTTTATCAAAGATCACATGAAATTGCGTATGAAACTGCATGCATTACACTGGCTTTAAATTTGCAATTAGAATGGTATGTTTAAGTTGAAAAGTAATATCTGAATCATAAGATTACATGTAGAAATGATAAACAGGTGAAAACTTGCTAAGCAAATTATTAAATAAGTATCAAATTGTACATTTCTTGACTGTTGCAAAGGACAGTAAGTAAAGCAATTGCTAAGTGTAGAATTAAATAAAACCTCTCTTGTGTATACAAATTTGGCATAAGGAGAAGAACATAACTAAGAAATGAAAAAAATCTAAAGAAAACCACAAAAAACCACCAAAACCATAAAAAGACAAGGTTGAGAAACTTTTCCTTCTAGTAAAATTGTGAAAAGGTATTTAAATAAATTATAAAAACCAATAATTTTGTGGATTTGCATTACAAAAATTACTGTTCCATCTCTTTGTAGAAAAGGCCATTAAAGAGCCATAGTTCTTGAAATGAAATTTTAAATAGAGAAGATCCTCTAAGTCTTCAATTGCAAATGAATTGCAGCAGTAGCATTTTTTAGACTTGAGACATAAACTGCACAGGTTTCTTACCATGTTATAACTGAGACATATGTCCTGACCTCCAAGTCCTTTTTTGAGGAGCTCCATGACAACTCTGACAGCAGACCTGTGTTCTGCAGGAACATTCAGGAAGTCTTACTATGAAGGTTTATTGGAACCAGACTTGACTACAAATACTGTTAATGCTACTGTTCAACATTTTTATTTCAGTTGCTCCAAAACAGTTGAGCCTCTCCCACTCTTGCTGGCATTTGGACTAAAATGCATTGCTGAGGAAGGAATGATGTTTGCACTTACAAAGGAATCTGCTACCAGAATTTTGTAATACTATCAGAAATTACAGTATTATATAATTTTGCATTATGATGAAAAAAAAAAAAAAGAGTTTTGTTCTCTGTTTGACAATGAAGCTACTGTGGAAAAGAAAGAGCTGAATCATGTTTGTTCAACTATTGCTATTTGCCTCAAATCCCTCAGATTTCAATGTTTCCAGTTTCTTCTCTAAACTGTGAGAGATCACTATTACAGCAGTGTGAGTTTTCTAGAGAATTCTTTCAAGAACCCTTTCAGACTGCCCATTTCTTCTCTTATACCTTTTCTTTTCCTTGTTCAATTCCAAATATTTCTCTTGACCTTTTGGCTTGCATCTTCTTGCCACAAACTGCAGAGAAAACCTAGACCTCTGGCTCCTGTTAACCACAGACATGATGTAATCCTGCTTACATTACTTCACTATTTTTTTCAGTATATGCATGTATATACATATTCTGCTTAACTAGTCATCTGGGGAAGGATGTGAGATCATTTTGTAAGATTGGACCAGAATGGAATTTAAGGGTCGTTTTTATAAGCAAGTGGGCAGCTGCAGTTAACTCCAAATGAGGAACTAATCTCTTGACATTTTCTGAAAGTTAAACCCTTGGGGTGCAGTTTTTAATATCTATCTATATGAATATTTATAACATTCTAAAACATAAACAAACAAAATAAAGTCAAAGATAAGATGGTACAGAAGTACTCAGCTGTTGCAAGCACTTCTGGGCTTCCAAACACATCCATCAACCCCATGGGCTCTACAAATCTGCCTGGATCAGAATGTTATGACACCATTAACATAATCTTTCATACCAGAAACTACTCTTGACTGCTATAAAATCAAGAAACAGGGTTAAAGTTTCAAAACATTTTTTTTAATTAGTGGATTTCAAAGAGAATTTCCAAAGTTTTAAATTACTTTCATTTTAATGTTCCAAAAAAGTGATAAGCCATAGTAGCAGCCTACTTAGCCAATTTTTATAACTATGGATCTTTATGGAATTCCTGTCATTCACACAGTTGCAGTACATGGAGAAGGCAATTGGTTTCATCTTATTTCTCAAGTGGTAGGAAAGAAGGTTGAGAAGACATCTTGCAATACAGTTAATATGGCCCTTCTCTGCTTCTAGTCCCAATGAGGCACAATCTGAGAGCATTCATTTGTATAAACAGTTCAGTGCCTGGG
Source organism: Setophaga petechia (assembly GCA_024362935.1). NCBI lineage: Eukaryota > Metazoa > Chordata > Aves > Passeriformes > Parulidae > Setophaga > Setophaga petechia. The sequence continues at coordinate 28,863,148 of JANCRA010000008.1, forward strand.
CAAGTAATGCTATAACTATCCAAGTACTGTGCATGTGACACAACTCACAAATATTAATTTTTTTCCAGGACATTGACCTTGTACCTCTATATATAGTCAATACTCACGCAGACAGCAATTATATAATTTTATTAAGCAAACACACTTTTTTTGTGTTTCTGTATGCAGTTGAATTTATGTTAGTGATAAAAACTGCAGTAGTTCCTTTTTCATTCTTCAGTATCTTGTTTTACAATCCAAGGGTCTATTAGAAGACAATATTCCCTTCAGAGATCTTTTGCCCTCTAGCAAGTTTTTCTGACATCTGTAGTGGAGCTATGAGATTCTTTAAATAAGGAGTTCAAATAAGCTTATTACAAAATAGTTTTGACATAAAAATTACTTATGAGAAAATAAATTAATTTTAACCCCTACACCTCTAATATACTTATGCATTACAGCTATAGGTGAAATTACTTATTGTTGCTAGTCAAAATCTCTGAAGTTTTGCATGGAATCCACCTTTTTTTAGAACCCTCATATTAATTATAAACTTAGTGTAGGAAGTCCTAGGAGCTCTTGTTGTATCTTTTATTGAAATTTCCTCACAGACATATTTTCTTTATGATAATTTTCAAGAATGTCTTATTGAGGATACATCATTTTACAAAGTTGTTTTAACATGAGCTAGGCAGAAATGATACACTTTATTCAAGCAAATTAAAAGAAGCAAGCTGAAATTTGCAAGTAGTCTTAATTTCACTGCACTTTTAAGTAAGAACCTCGGGAGTAAACAAGTTGTTTCAGTAGAGCTGGCCTAAATTGAAAAGGCCCCATATGCTAATTTTAGAGGTGCTCAAAGTAAGCAGACATAATTTCAACAACTCTGTCATTAGCCCTGATTTGTTTCTCTAGGTTTCAACTGCCTCTATTAATTTCTCAACCTGTCAACTTCTATATAAAACAAGTTTTGTCATAAGAAAATATATTTTCAGCCTCTTTTTTCTGCATATACTTTGGGTTGTGGCTGTAAAGAGATTCTTTTCTCTCTAAGTCTTCTGAATTCTGTATTGAAGTACATGACAGGTACCGAGTCAAAACCTATTATTTTTAGTATAAACACCTTGGTTGTATACTTCTTAATCAACAGTGTTTTAAAAGAAAATAAACTTTTAACAGAACAATTTATAAACTGGTTCCATCTCTATGTCCTTTCTTACAAGACTGAAATAAACCTTTTACATTTTTTGAGATCCACTCCACTTTCTGAAACATCCTCAGCTTTCCCTCATTCGTACATGTTCTTCATATACATAGAGACATATGTAGAAATTATTAATATGCTGTACATTTTCTCTTTCATCAAGGATCAAGGAGCTGAAATTCTTTCTCATTGTTTAACCTATGCTCCTTATGCTCCTCTTCCAGTGTTAATTGTACTTTCTCTATATATCGAATAGATAACATTCACCATTATTCTGAGTTTTTGACAAGGATAAAAAGCTTGTGAGAAAAAAAAAAAAACAACAACTAAAATGTCAGGAAGCAATATATCTTTGGAAGCTTGCACAGAATGGAGAGTGTGCTTTGAGAGCACAACTGAGGCTTCCCAGAAAGTTCTGCTCCTGCTCTTTTGAGCTTCCTGCATTGTTTCATGACATGACCTCTGAAGACATAACTGTGCTCCACTTTACTTCTGTTTAATCATCTACAGATCATTTTCTCATTATTTCTTTAACTTCTGCAAAATTCATCCTAACCTCTCAAAAGAAAGGAAAAAAAGAGCTATAAGGGACAATGAAAAATTCAGAACCTACATTTTAGAAAGGAAATATGAAATTAAAAGATAAGATTGTTAAATGTGTTCACCAGTTGTCTGAAAAACTCTACTCCTCCAAAGGAAAATTTATGGTAAAAAAGGCAAATATTATAATAAAAATATAACAAATTTATATTATAAAGTAAATATATACATACACATATGTATGCAAAGAATCATGCTATACAATAAATATAAAAATATATTACCCAGAGAAATTTGGGGTTAAAAATTTTAAAAAATAATCAACATAGTACATTGGCAGTAAAACTTTTCCATCTGTACCATAAATATGTGTTCAAGATTAAGCTCCTTTGTAGTACTTGTGTTTACTGAAAGGTAAGCTCTTTTAGTATCAAAATTAAATCCATGCATGCATTTAAAAAAATTTGGATATAACACAAAATTAAGTACAAGAAACTGCAGCTATAAGTACCATATAGGACTTCAAAAACAACAGTGGATGGAAATTATATAATATTTGACATTTAAATTCTTGAGAAAGAGGTATTTTGAAAGACTTTGTCTAATGATGAATTAATTAAATTAAATATTCTTGTCTTCAAAATGTCTCCCTTACTGACCTCAAAGTCATCAACTTAATACAGCTAATTTTTATACAATAGACTGAAGAAAAAAAAAAAGATCAAATTAAGTGAATAACCTGTGTGACTAAATAATTCTGCAATTATTTTTAAATTGAGGGTTTCTTTGCCTTCTAAAAAGAGGGAGGGAAGGAAGTGATTAAAATTTACTGAGGTGTAATATGTAAGGCTTAAATCAATACATAAAACAATCAGAGAAAATTTTAGATAGCTTGTCCTTCACTATTGATGTCTACCATAAAGTTCTAGAAGTTATAAAGTATGACCTTTCCTTATTCAAATATAGAAATATTATAAACCTGAATATTAGGCATTGCAAAATAAAATTAGATGTTGCAAAATAGCCTGGTCACCATTGTATAAAAGTGATACTGCAGAAGAGTACGAGGATAATGTTAGCAACCTAATGTTATGTAAATCACATGCTGGAAATGTGGAAGAAATATTCATTTGTCATTGTTATTTCCTGAAACATAGAAATGTTATAGCTGCATGCAAGATAACATGATGATTTTCTGGCTTGTGCTCTGTAGGAGCAAGGGTCTTCTACAAGATTTGTGAAAATGGTGAGAGTCATTCTTGAATGTTACTTGATGATCTAATCAAAGTTGAACGCTATTCCTTTTGGAGTGTGAATTTCCTTTGACTTTCCTGATTGCATTCCCACACTTCCATGACTTTGCCAACAACACTGGCAATCACAAATTAAGTTCTTTTTCTTACATGAGCATTCCAAGTAATTCAAGTATTGCATATGAATATACACTTTCACAATTTTACCCCAGAATTCCAAATATCAAAGTGCCTTCTCACTAAGGTATTACCTTCTTTACATGATCTCCACCTGTACATGTTGGGGGTTTCTTTTTGTTGTGTTCTGTTTCATTTTGTAATTCAAAGAACTAATGTTATCTTAGTAAATATAATTCTGACGATATCTGTGGGCTAGAACTTCTCCTAACCTTGCTAAGAGAAACCCATTGTTCTGTGACTTCCAGCTGCACTGAGCTGTCTCCACACTGGAAATTTCTGTTGTTGGTCCTACAGAAGCACTTCTCAAAGGCGACAGTGTGCATTCTTCTCATCACAGAAAGACCCAAAGAGGTTTTGAGATGGTCGAAAAAGTTAACAGCAGCTCATTTCTGCCAAGGAGGAGGTCTGATGCCTCTGACTGTTTTAATGTCAGCAAGAAGCTCCTGTTCCTCCACAAGCAAAGAAAAAATGTTTACATTTATAGTTAACTACTAGACTCTTCTCTTTTTTCCTCCTTTGTCAGTGATTGAGAGGAACATATCAATACAGAGATTTTAAGATATATCTCAAAGAGGTCTGTTTAAGGCTCAAAGAGAACCCCAAAGAGGTTTTTCCCTTCCTATAGTTCTTACTGACTGTGATTAAATGGGCTAAGAGTAAAGCACCTCTGGAAGAGCGAAGCAAGCGTAATTACGCCCATCATTTCAAGAAAAGGAAGCCTACATATATATGAAAAGGATTGAAAAATACAAGGGAAACTTTCAAGGTGTAAATATGCACATGGGTGCTAAGGAAGATCAATTTGTTTTCTGAAGTCTTGCGACACTAACAGTTACATTTCCATCATGAGACCTATACACTTGGGGTTGGGAAAAGTAATATCCAGACCAACTGTTGGGAAGCCTGTGTTACAAAGCTTTAGTATTTCATCCTGTCAATGAAAACAGTTGGTTAGTTTTATGAATCATAGAATTGTCTCACTGCTAATTCATTACTATAATGAGTGTGTATTAAAAAAGTTTTCACAAAATAGAACTTCTCCCATACTTTGAAATTCAAAACAACAGTTTGTTCCTAAAATTGGGATAATTTCATTTGCAGTTACAAAGATTTTATGCCACTTTGGATTTATAAGTGAAACCAGCTGAATTAAATTAATAAATTTGCAAGTAGAACAATTCAGAGTAATTACTTCAGTGGGGCTCAGCATGGCCACAGTGGTTTTCCTGTCACTTGAGTATTACCATATCCATGGGAATGGAGTCCTGTACAGAAACCTTTCAAAGTCAAAGGAGATCTGAAGTACACCCAAGTCCTGATTTCTGGCCTTTACGTATGTCAAAAGTGTGAGGAAAGTTATGCCCAGGTGTCTTAGAAGAAAAAGGAGAGGATATGTAATTTAGGGAACTGGTAGCAAGGGCTGATGAGCAAAAATCAGAGGAATAGATAGATAAACAACACTGAATAAATCATGGAAAAGGCAAAGAAGCTTTTGGACAACTCAGGCATTCAAGCTCTAGCTGGCTATAAATATGAGCAAACTAGAGTTATGATAAATAAGGTTTCTCTAAGTTTCAAACAGCAGTTTGACAATCTATCAAAAAAAAAAAAAGGGGGATTGATTGCCACTATCCTCAAAATAATTTATATTATGCTTCTTTTTGCTATTATGGTATTACTTACACCTCCACTTAGTTCCATACAATGGATCTTAGGTTTAGTTTAGATATTTCAAGGACAAATCACATATTAAGTTTTAACTACTGTCAAATGTTTCACAAATGGGATGCCATATATATAGATCTATTTAAGGAATTTCAAACAACTCTTAACTCTGAAAAAAAGCTACAAAAATACAAAAATCACATTTCTAAAGCATATTTAGTTACACCAGTTGGAAGCATTAAAAGTAGTTTTAAAAAGACACACTGAAAAGCCACTACTGTAAAGATTTGAGTCTGCCTAACTGGTACGTCTAGACTCATTAAATGTCAAAATACTAACTGCCTCTTATTTTCAGAACACAGAAATGTATATTTTTCATGTCACAGATGCCAGAGGTGAAAAGCAATTTAATTCCAAGCTGGCATGATATTAAAAAGAACTGCTGCAGAGATTTCAGGAACAACAAACCCACTTCAGACCTCAGGGAAAGCCTGCAGAGAAGTGTCCTTACTAAAATCTAAAAAGAAAAGCTTTGAAGTACAACATGGAAACAAATACGGACATTTTCTCTGAGCTCAAAAAAAATGAAAAAGAAAGAAAATAGATTATTTCAAAACGGAAATAAGGTTCTGGCACCTCAACTATAAAAAGCTCACATGACTAAATATGTTTAGTCTCTTCCCTTCATGCTTAGCTTCAGTTTTGACTAAGAAAATGTTATCCTTTCAGATCAATAAATCTTGGAAATGGCCTCTGCAGAAGTTAATTTCCACTTTATTCTAAACAGTAGGGAACACAGTATGAGATGCTCAAAGATTTATAAAGCATGTTGTGGGGCTGGGAAGAGCCACAGGTTAAGTGCAGATCTTGCCTCTTGAAACTTCAAAAGACAGAGAAAGAGAAATGAAGGAAAATAAGGACCAAAAAGGGATGCTGATCAAAACCAGAAAATTAGGATCTTCCTTCTTATGCTAAAGTTCAAAAGCCTAACAGTGGTTCATTAGGGAAGGAATCCTAAAAGCTCTAATATTTATATATATTTTTTTTTTTCCCAAATATGAGCTTTTAAACACAGGGCAGTACTCCCAAGGCTTGGTAACTATCAATAGGCTGAAGACCACAACCAGCCATGTTATGACTTATCAACATGAAATAAGGGCTTCACAATCTGGCTTCAGCTTAAATGGCACATGTCTACCTCCTCTGGTTTATCAAGCTCTAATAATAGCTACCTCATCTCATATGATGTTTTCACATGAGACAGAAAATGACAGCGTATAACTACAGGGAAACGTAGTCTTGGGTCCCCATATATATAGGGGAAATGGTCTTGTGGAGAGAGGACAACATGATAGTAAAAGTCTTTGGCACCAAGCTTGGATGAGCAACTGTCCATGCAATTTTACTGCAGCCTGCCTGACAGAGTCCTGTCACAGCTGAACTGTCAGTGCAAACATCCTCCCAGACATGTTTGGAGCTGCCTTCTGCAGCAGACAAGGATGGTAAGCACAATATATGAGGCTGACTTCTTTGGAACGAGAGTTTGGTTGTATAAAGGGACAGTGTTCCACCCACATTCTGGATCAGAGAAAAGCTTATGGGTCTTTTATTTGCAAGTACAGGTGAGATGTATAGCCAAAGGAGTGAGGATAGCATCAGATGGGTTGGTGGGAGTTGTGGGAGCCTGTGGGCTTTAAAATGCATGTTCTTTAAAGGAAACCACCTCTCTCTAGAAGACCACACAGAGAGTACCCTCCTAAAACTGTCACCTTGGATACACGTAGGCAGTTTTATGGAGTTTTAATGTAAAGATTGTAGGGTAGGACTACACAGCTGAAGGCAGAGATTTAGGTAGTTGAGATGTTGCAGAATGAAACTAAAATGAATAATGTGAGATGAAATAAATACTACCGGGGCCCACCTGAATGTCAGCTCCTACACTGAGTTGGAATGTTACTCAGGAGGATTAGTGGCAGTGGGCTCTTCATTCCTGCGCCTGTTGGTCGTAATGAATGGAACTAGGTGATCTTGTAGGTCCCTTCTAACCCAAACCATTCTATGATTCTAGGACTCATTTCAATAATTTCCCAGAAGTAGCAATGAGCTTCTGGAAAGTCTGTACAGTGATCTGCACAGCTCTCTGGGGTCCTGCATCACCCCCTGCCCAGGGGTACCAGAACAGGCACAGAGCTGACAAAGGAGCCCACAGGGCAAGAGAGAGCCAAAAAGGAATGGACAGGAGGATTTCTCAGGCAATATGTGATTTCTCAGGTAATATGTGTTCTTGATTGTCCTGATATGTTGAAGAAAAATTGTTAATTTTTTTAATTTAACATAAGACTTTAAAACTCACTACGTGAGTTTTATTTATGTGAAGAAAAACTTGCACACGAATAGTCCTGGTAAATTACCAGTGACTATATTCACATCTGTGCAAGCTTTATTCCTATTATCAGGCTCTTTTAAGCTAGATTTACATAGAGTATGATGAAGAATATCCTTGCAATTCCCCAAAGTGAATACATGCACTTTCATTTCTGGTTTGCAGACACTAAATAAAGGGGAGTGAAAGAAACAGTTTTCTGGAGAAGAAATTATTATTTTACTTTTTTTAATCTAAGAGCACTTATCTTATTACTTCTTACTAGCTCTAAATGCTTATTGCAAATACAAATATTTAATTGACATTAGAGTTTATCACTGTAATAGGATATAGATTACCATAAAGGCAGCATAAAACATTACTGCACAGAGCTGTTAACAAGGTCTCCTGACTGGTTCTGCAAAACAGTGTTCTGCACCATGCTTTTTCCAGGCACGTTTTTTAGGAAAAGTCCAAGTGTTCTGATGGGTGACCAAAGGCAGAAGACAGCAAAGAACTCAAAGCAGAGAAAATGTTGTTGTACTGTTCAGACAATAAACAGATGCTTAAATCTGGCTTCTATTCTTTCTGTGAGTCACAGATAACTTAAAAACCATGATTCACTGATTAAACATCACTAGAAAATAAGGGCAATTATTGGTGTATTTGTAATAAGGGCAAAGTATTTGTGATAGGTATGTGTAAAAAAAAATTACCTAGAAAGTAGAGAGAAGAAATTGGTTTACAAACTATACCTCAAGAATTGCTCAACTAATTTTATAGAAAAAGCAAATGTTTCCACCTTTTCTACCGAAAAGAAGCCTGGAAAACTGCTAGTACCTTTCAGAAAGTTGCGAACATTTTGAAATAATGAGAAAAATTTTTAAAAAAAGTTTTCAGTGTGCACTATGAATTCAACTCCTTATTTTTTTAGTTAAAATGTAGTTATAATAAAATTTTCATGGCTCATGAGATATAACAACTTGCATGACATTGGATGAGGGTGTGGGCAAACAGACAAACAACGCAGGAGCAGTGGTAGTCCAAATTGTGGTACATATTTTGAGTATTTAGGAAGTCAATAAAACTTTTGCAGTTTGAGGCTATTTTTCCCTTGATTTTCCCCCTGAATATTACAGCGCTGGGGAAGATATGTCCTATGGATCCAATCAATTCCAGTGATGATATTTTTCCTAAATGCTACAACACCAGAGAAAGCATAAAGAACAAGCCTCAACTGATCCTACTTTATAATTTTTTGTGTCAGTGCTATACAGATAATTTTTGTGGCTCTTTGCAATAGATATAGTAGAAGAATTAATGACTCTGGTTCTCCCTTTTGTAGAACCATTTCTGGAGGAATGGAGGGATTATAATCTGTCTCTCCTGTAGAGCATTAGATGAAAAAATCATAAGGAGCATTGTTAGAAAAATACCTTGTTGGCAAAAGAAGTAGGTTTCTGCTTTACTTTTTACTGCTTAATACCCCAAAGAGTAAGTAGGAATATGCTTGACTTTAAAGAATTATCATAAATTACACTTTCTGCTCAATCTGAAGACTATACACACACACACAGACACACACACACACAGGCATCATATTTGACTGCAATTCCCACAGTAGACTATCACAGCACCCCATTTACCTTCTGCATTTTGATGTTGATCACAGTAGCTCCAGTTTAATTTATATTTTTCTCTTCAAATATATTGTTTAATGTCTGAGACCATCTGTGTTTCATCCTAACTCTTTACGACTAAAAGAAGACTAAAAATATAATTAGATTATTTCATAAATTGCATTTCTAAAGGTCCTCTGACTTTTGCTGAATTTAGTGATATTTGCTTTATTCAGTGATATATACAGTGCTTTATCTACCCTATTCACTCACTTCAAATTTCCCAACAAATTAGAGAAGTAAACCATAGCAATTTTTTTGACTTTAAAAAACATTTATTTTCTAGAAACTCAGAAAAATGGAAACAAAGTGTTTCAAAAAGTAGCTACTGCTAACTATTGTACTTTCAGAAATAGCACAGAGGCCTGAACTGTCCCATTTCCCACAGTTTTAATTCATTCTTTTTCTTTCAAATTTGAGAATTAACTTAGTGCCTTTCCCACTTGTATCATGATGTCCTGGCATAGTCCTAGCTATGCCAGGACATCAAAGAAATTAACAGATCATCTAATTCTGTGATCTTGACATCAGTGTGAGGAATATTTTTATGAGTCCTCTATCTCTACTCTGTATGCAATGGGGATTGTCTGACATTTAGTAAATGCTATAATCTTGATTTCTAGAATTCTGTTCAGTGGTACTAAAATTTGTCCTCAAACAACCCACAATGTAGTTGCTTTTTCATTTCTGTGCTTAATTAATTTAAGTTTGATCTGTGTGGGTTTGTAAACATGTTGCAGAGAGGAGTGGGGGTTTTTTGGGTGGGTTGTTTGTTTGTTTGCTTGTTTGGGTGGGGTTTTTTTGTCTGTTGATGTTGTGGGTTTGCTTTGAGTTTTTTGTCCCCAGAGATGTATGACCTGGGAAAAATAAGGCAAGTGACTGAAACCTCTTTCTGCAAAGGAACAGATTTTCCTTTCATGGTCTATTTGAACACTGTCTGCCACACTGAATATATTCTCATTCTTCCTTGCTCCAATTTTCCAAGCCAAATCTGCTTCAAACAGAAAAGTAATATTGAGAAACCCTATATTTAGTCTTCTAATATGGCATAGCAGCAGGAGAGGTTCTGTCAATCAGCTGGAGTTCTGCTCTTTCCTTGGCTGACATTAGCTGGAGAATCTCTTCTCTCGAGAGGTGTAGAATCTAAAAATGATTCTGTTAATCTGACTCTGATGTTACAAGACTTCATTGAGGGCAAGCCTCCACTGGTTCATTTGAAACACAGATTGAAAAACTTGTCAACTTTAGAGATGATGCACAGAAATATGCTCCAGATTTAGAGTGCGTGTTTTGTCACTTATGAAGACTTTCAATAAAACTTTCAATTTACTTCTATTATCAGTTATTTAAACAATTATAAAATCACACATATATTTCTTTTATTTTTTGGAAAAAAAGATTCCACTTTCAGAAGCAGGATTTGGAACGTCTAGTTTCCCAGGGAAAAAAAAACATGTTTAGGAAAGTACAATTTTGTCTGATTTTCGTAGTCCACTGGTGATTGCCAGCACCTGCAATGAACACTGGCCAATATGCTTATCTGCTCCATTTGATGAAACCAAATCAATAGAAAATCCAAATGAGATGCCATAATGTTTTAAGTAGAAGAATCCTACTACCCACACGTGGCTCCCCGTTCTGAATGATGCTTTGGGAATGCGAAGCAGGCAAGCTCATAGGTCGATGCTGAAAGGTATGACCCTGTTGGCCCCCTATTTTGAAACATGCCAGAAGCCTGTGTACAAATAGTGCTCTTTTCCTCACTTCACAAATTTCAGCAGTTTAACAAGTCCCTGAAGTGAGGCAGAATGCAAAGCCTCATCCAAAGCATCACAACAAGAAGCTGGAAACCCTCTGGAGATCTGCAGTCCGCCAGTGCCTCCACTCTGCTGATCTTGTCTAAGCTGTGTTGAATGAAGGTCAACCTTTCAATTAATGCCTATCCCACCATAGCAAATTACTTTTTTTTCCCCATGAATTGATATGATATAGGAGACTTTTTTTATTATTAATAATTTAAGAGTTCTATCTTTATTCCCTTATCCAATGGCCTGCTTTAAAGCATTAGGGGAGAATACTAATAGGGCTACTTTCACATGGGATATGTTGGTGTAAGAGATAGTACCTATAATAAGGTTGACCATGAGGCATAGGTAATCCCCAGGTACTTTGTGATATTTTATTTGATTTGTGGTCCTTTGCAAAAGAGGCGAAACATGCTTGAACCTGATAAATGTCCTGTAAGAGAAAGAAAAATGTCTATTGGTCAGAGAACAAAATTACTCCCAAGGGGATATGTTGCTTTAAGAAAGAATATTTTCCATAACCAACTTATTGCTAATAGCACAATGAGCTAGAGGAAGAGACAGAGAAAGGTCAGATTTAGATGGCTGTTCAAACTCCTATTTAGCCTGCAATAATGCAGTGCAATAAAGTTTTACAAAGAACAAATTCTTCCCATAAGTATTTTATTACTATTAGCAGATTTGGAGTGGTTTAGTTAAAACACTGCTACCTTTACCCTTCCACTTTTAAAACATGTCAATAGATTTCAGAAATTTTTATTTCCATTTTCCTTATACCTTTTCCTGATAGGAGTTTTTATTTTCATGTACAGGTTCACAACAACTAAAATTTTGGGATACTGCTCTTGTTTGTCTACAATTAAATTTTTGCTTTGAACAGCACTGCAGATCATGCAGCATGTCTTAAAATTGTGTTCTTCAAGGTTCAGATCAGTTATGGTGGAGAATATTTTTAATAAAGACAGTAGGCAATGTCTTCCCAGTTCTATTCGTCAAACAAAAGGTTTATTTCTCATGAGCACACCCTTGACTTGGCATCCAAACCTTCACAATGTGATGACCTTGGGAAAGAAACAACTTGAAGATTCTTAACCTTGGAATTTTTTGTTCTCCATCCCTTTCTGTTTGACTTCAAGTCCCTAGTACTTTGTGGATGTTAAAACACTATTTTCATATATATATAAATATATATATATATATATATATATATATATATATAAAATAGTGTAATTTGGGGTTTATTTATTTTCTATGACAAGCCTTTTGTTCCACAAGTGCAAACAATTATTTTATCATTTTGATTTTTTTAATGTCTTTGGTGACATGGTCCTCAGTGGATTCATGAAATTTGAAAAAGTTTAAAATTATAGAGAGAAGATTGAACTAGCTGAATATCAGTGAGACTAATGCAGTATAACAGACATATCACACACAGCATCTGAAGAGCACCCTAAAAGTAAGGAAACCCGGAGATAACAAAGAGAAGAAAAGTCTTGAAAAGCATCTTTTTGATTTGTATAACTGGGCTATTTCAACTAGCCATTACTCAGACATTAAAGTAGAGACCTTGCTAGATGTTTAAAATGTGTAAATGTCAGAACAAAAATAGTAGTGAGCCAGTATATCGTGAAAGAATATAGGACCAAAGAAGTCATGTGTTTTAGAAGTGAGATGTCTGGTGTTCAGTAGAATGCCAGTCTTGCCACCCCTAGGGTAAAACAGTATACTTTTCCCTTTTCATGAGCTAAATCAATAACATTAGTTATTTTAACTAACAAATGTGTTTCTGTAGGAAAAGGCTAAAAAAGGGTGTTAAGTGCTTGAAAAATGACAACACAGACCTCTTTCACATCTTGGTGTTATGGCTTGAAGACTTAAATCATTACAGGAAAAGAAATGACACTGTTTCTCCTATCCTCTTGGTGAAAGTGGCTGACAGAAGGACTTCATCACACACACGCCACAACAAACTTACATAAATGCACAGAGAAGGTTTGCACTAATCTAGTTATCATCAACACTGAAAACATTATCCTTCCTTTTATACTTTTTTGATAAAAACTGCAAGCATCTCCAAGCTTTTCTCATTAACGTCTCTTTTCTATACTTATCAGCATCTTTTCCACAGTGTTGGGGTCATTTTCCAAACAATCATTTGAGGGAAGGGGAAAAGCCAAAGCAATAATGGGCTCAGGGTCACAATTGAGACTGTTCCATATAATAAGCAAACCTGAAACAGTAAACTGAGAAAGAAAGAGGGAAGGAGAAGGAGAGAAAAGAAAATGCTGACTTTGGGTCAGGGGTCAGCTCTCTGATCTCATTGTCAGCGCCTCTGCCTTTTGCGTTATGGAATTTGTCTTTCATTACCCTGTCTGCCACTCCTGTCAATACACCCTGAAAAGACTCCTCAATAGGAAATTGTGAAGTTCTGGTTGAGGTAACAGGGGGAACTACCCACTGGAGCCAGCTTGTGGCTCACTGCCGTTTCCTGGGTCTCCGCCTTGTTGCCACTCTTCCCCCAGCCTTGCCTCACAGAGCATCAACAAGGACTGCAAGGAGAGAGGGGCTACACAGCCCACCCCAGCCCACCCCTTACTCCCAAGCAGGGCATCCCTGCTGCTTCAGGGAATGTGGAGCTTTAATATCTGAGCTCCTCAAGTGCTGCAAAGGCAAACAAAACAGGAACACCTACTAACACAAAGAACATTGCAAAATCATTTGTTTCACCAAGAGAAAGAGCATAGTGATTTTCTGAAAAAGGACATGAGGCTAAAGGAACACACTGAGTGTGGTAACAGGAATGTTAAGCATCATATATGATGAAGATATTTTGTTCTGGTTTATTCCCTCTAACTTACTACCTTTAACAGACTGGGCATTTCCATCAAAGTAAAGAGTTATAATCTCCCCTGACATTTGTACTACATCAACCTATATTGAAGGACTGTCCAATTGAGTACTCAATTATTGTTAGCACTGCTGAATGTCTCAAGTGGAGTTTTTATTTGGTACAAATTAATGAATGATTTTCACTATTCAAATAAAAATACTTGTACATTAAATGCCATTTGAAATATCAGATTTTCCTTTGTTTTCAATTTATTCTTCACTTTAAGTAACAGTGTAATTAAATGTGGGGTTTTTTTAATTTTAAGTATTTTCTTAAAGTTGGTGTAATCAGCTCAAATTTATGATGCAAACTCTAAATTTAGTTACATAACTGGTGAACTTATAACACCCTTCACTGGAAAAATGTTCTTGAAATAAAGAATCATGTGTCCACTCTGTTTCTGAAGTTCCAGCTTTTTATTTAGACAAAATCTAAATCACAGAATTTTAAAATGCCACTGTCCTTGGAGGTACACTGAGATCTCTGAAGTCAAACTTGAATCTTTGCATAGCACTACTCATAAACATGCTAGAATATGTCTATTCCAGTTGCAAAACACTGTCAAAATTTACCAAGAAGAGTTGGGGTATGGTTCAATTAATCCAGTCTAATTCAGTTTGCACTTCTTATATAGGGGAGATCTCACTAAGGTGGATGCCTTAATTTCTGTAACATTTTCTGCAAAAGTGCAAAGCAATCCAGCAGTGTTCTTCCTAAGTAGTTTAGTCCTATCAGTTGAAGAAAATATGCTGATATAATTCTCTGTAGTTTGATTACTTACCCTATAGTTTCTCAGTCTAGAGGAAAAAAAGATGTCATTAATAAATTTATCTACACCAACTTTTATCATCACCATGGGCAAGAGTTGCAATGAGAGAAGGAAGATGGGTAGGGTACAGGTGTGGGAAGGAAGGAAGGAAGGAAGGAAGGAAGGAAGGAAGGAAGGAAGGAAGGAAGGAAGGAAGGAAGGAAGGAAGGAAGGAAGGAAGGAAGGAAGGAAGGAAGGAAGGAAGGAAGGAAGGAAGGAAGGAAGGAAGGAAGGAAGGAAGGAAGGAAGGAAGGAAGGAAGGAAGGAAGGAAGGAAGGAAGGAAGGAAGGAAGGAAGGAAGGAAGGAAGGAAGGAAGGAAGGAAGGAAGGAAGGAAGGAAGGAAGGAAGGAAGGAAGGAAGGAAGGAAGGAAGGAAGGAAGGAAGGAAGGAAGGAAGGAAGGAAGGAAGGAAGGAAGGAAGGAAGGAAGGAAGGAAGGAAGGAAGGAAGGAAGGAAGGAAGGAAGGAAGGAAGGAAGGAAGGAAGGAAGGAAGGAAGGAAGGAAGGAAGGAAGGAAGGAGGGAAGTTAGTTCTGATATTTCAGATAGGACAGCACCCTCTAAGAGTGACAATAGAGTAGGGAAATAATTCATTCTTAGTGAGCAGCTTAAGAACATGACATTATGCCAATTTGCTAGCCTTTGGAAAAAAGGAGAGGAGACAAAGATGTTTTCATCCCCAAACTTGTGATATTGGCATGAGTTATGCTCTGTCAGATATGTGAGAAGCTTCTCACAGAAGACACTCATATCTGTCCTCTTAGACCCCCTCCCCCCCACCTCAGTTACAAACCTGTCTATGCAAACCCAATAGAACTCTTCAGGAAGAAAAATAATAAATCTTAAAGGATCATGGGAATTTCTCCATGACAAGAAAATTGAGACTGGACTTTTTTCCTCTAAAATTGGTATGTTCTCATTCACAGTAAAATGAACTTTTGACCAGTCCTATTGGCTTTGTTTTGCATATTTAGATGAGTTCATCACAGTGGTTCTTTGTATCCTAACAAATCCCAAAAAAGGACACAGAGTCTGATCCAGTCTGGAATTTTGGAGATCATCTTAGAAATGAGAACTCTTAATTCTTGTTTGGACCCCTACATGTCTTCTCATCACTCCCCATCCTAAATGGACAACCAATTGGGCTTCAGATGTTAGACATCATAAAATAGGCATGTCATAATCTCTTCTGTTATTTCTGAAGCGCAGTTACTGGACACTGTCCATCAGTAGGACAGACACTTTCAAAGGAGGCTTAAAATAAAGCCTCCTCAGATACTGTAATAAAGCCTTTCCAGGACACTGATGTAGAATAAATGCTACCAGGTTCATTTGGATAAAAATTAAATTACACAAGTGTCCCCCTCAGACCAAAGCAATATGATTTATTTATTATGAAGTAGTTCCAAATGCTGATACAAAGGTGAGCTTTGGAATGTGGAAATTTGGATTTTTCTTTCCCTCAGATCTTCTTATGTGTTTGCACTGACATAGGAAAGCCTAGCATTATATCTTAGAAAAAAGCACTTCAGCCATTTATCTATATCTTACTGGTAGGTAAAACGTCTAACACAACTCAAAAGTTGAACTGTGCCATTTCAGTACACAAAAGTGAATTTCACCCACAGCAATTCCACTAGCCAATTTACCAACAGATGTTGATTTACAGGGAGATCTATTAAATGAATTTGTCCTTCATTAATAGACACCATGCTATAAAGTTTTCCCCAATAGCTTTCCACAGCACACTTGCTCCCAATTTGGTTGAAGTCCAGTCTTTGCTATAAAGTACAAAATACTTGGCTGCTAACTAAAAATATATAGCAAGCAAGAAACACTCTTTAATTAATATAAAAGAAGTAGTTGTATTATTAACAGTGGTACTGGGAAAAAGTCAGTTTTATTTTTCCTCCTAAATTATTATTATATGTCTCCCACTGCTGGCATTTTCTTTGAAATAATCGTCCTTTTTCCAAAAGGTAATGGATACTTTTACCGTCCATACTTTCCCTTTATGAGCATTTATAAGCCTCACTGCACATACTTTATCCAACAGGTAAGGTTCTACCTTATAAAAAAGCAATTTAGCTTTATAGATTTGGCAATACTGAACCCTTGGTTAAATGAAGGGTGCCTTATTTAAGAAATGGCATATCTGAAAAGGCCTGTTATCACAGCTTTAAGTCAGTGTAAAAACACCATCCAGTACACTGCTTTGATATGGACAGAAACTATTGCTTCTGGCATATTCTCACATTGGTGGGTGCCTGGAAATCTTTCTGTGTATGGTTCTGTTTAGCTGGAGAATAGATGGTGTATATTTTGAGGATGGCTTTTTTATATAAAACTGTGTTCTTTTGTTTAGGAAAACATTTGTACAGAAATTTGATATATTAAATGGTCACGTTTTTAAGATACATTGCTTTTCAAAATAAGGGACTTCAAAGGAAGCATTTCTAGAACATGATTAAATCATAATGAAATTTTATGGTATTAAATGTTACACTTTCCATATTCCAATCTTACCAATTTAACATCCAGACATCCCAAAACTGTGTTTATTTGAAAGAAAAGCAAGTCAAAAATGGCAGAAAGTTGTAATTAAATACTAGGGTTTATAATGTTAATGTGATTAACATTTTATAACAACCTCAGGTTATTCTATATTATTTTTAAGCTGGCAGAAAATAAAGTATGCAAATACTGGGGCATTTGAGGGTCACTTCAGGAGCTATGCCTGTGGCCATTTTTTATTAGAACATTAACTGATTTACTTTAAAAGATAATCTGTTAAATAGAATAAGAGTAATTTTGCACAATTTAAAACTTAATAGGAATCCTTTCTTTTCATTCAGCACACAGCAGTATCTTGTAAAACATTTTTTTTCTTTTCAGCTGGTGTTAGTTGAAATTAATATAAAATTATTTTATTTTGTGGTTTGGTTAGGTTTTTTTTTCAGAATAGGGTGGTGGGGTTCTGGTGTGGTTGTTGCTTTGAGCTGGGAATCCTTTGTCTCTTAGTGATAATCTAATTTTAAAAGGAACAGATGATCTTAGCTTTCAAAGTGACAATATCTCTACTTTTGAAATGTTCCCCAAGATATCCAAAAAACCCTTCCACTTATTTATCCTGGTGATCCTTTTGCAATAACAAAGTTGGGGAAGTTTCTTACAACTCTCTATTATTGCATGTTGTAAACAATTTAGTTGCCAGGGCTGTAGAGCTGTTGTCACCCATAATCCTCTCTTGTGTGCCGTTGACAGAGTGACCTTCATACTGCCTGGCTCATCCATCATACAATGAACTTTTCACTCTACACCATGCTCATCCCTTCCGAGTAAGGAAAACCTTTGTCTGCATCCCACTTTGCCATTCACTGGAGATTCTGTACTTTTGCAAATGTGTATCATGAGAAATGAAAAAAAGGAGGAAGTGGGGAAAAAAATCACCAGTTCAGCACCTTTGAAAGTAAGTACAGATGGGTAGCTTTAAAGCACATCTATCATTCTCATTTGAGCTCTTTATCCAATGGGCCACCCCCACTTGTGCTGCCCCACTGGACAGAAGACACCTAGTGAATCAGTAACAGGGAAAAACTAATTGCCATTTGAGAAATGCACTTTCCCTGCATTGCAGGCTGCTCTGTGCATTTGCCTCACATCCCTAAACTTAAGGATCTCATTGAAATAAGTTTGGTTTTCAAATCATAAGCAATCTCTTTAAATGAAATATATTAATAAATGAAGATTAATTGATATTTTAAAACTTTTGTAATAGGCAAAGTAGTTTGCTTTAAGAATGGCTACACAAAACATTATAAAGGACAAGAGATTCATCCTGTTCACATATTCATGTACAGGGTCTTGAGTACTCCTGCACTGAAATATTTCTTGCTCCTCCAGAGAACAGGTTAAAACATTCAATTCTGGTACTATTCTACTTGTATTTAATCCTTATTTTTCTCTGTTTTTATTGGCATAACACTTGACTAAAACCTAATCTCAGATTTTTAAAGTCATCTCTTCAGCTGCTTATATGAATAAATTCTATATGGATATGGAGCCAACAGAAAGTATCAATAACTATGTAGTTGACCCCTGAAAATAAAAAAGGGAAATATTTACCCTTAAGTTAGCACAAGGTACAATGTAATAAAATATGAAGTGGATTATTGGATCCCTATGACTTGCTATTACTTTACCATTTGTTTGTTTGTTTGTTTCCTTTTTCCCAGAGATTTTCAGAAATTTTTTATAATAATAGATCTCTCTTCATTATTTTAAAAGTATTTATGAGATAATAAACCATAGAAAGACCTCAAGCTTAGAAAAGAGAAGAAAGCTATTTAATGGTATAGCTGATGTGAGAATCTAGGGACCAGCACTGGTGCATGACTGACATTTTCAGATAATGAATGTAAGTAGATTTGGTTATGTTTAAAATCTTGTTTCATTTTCTTCCTGAAGGTAGAATTATACTCCAAACATTTCCTATTTGCTGTTATTTTTCAAAGTTATATGCAAACAAATTTGCAATAAAAGTCCTATTAACAGAACATTATGAATTAGGTATTTCTCAAGAATTTATCTGCCTCTATTAAAAAAAGTCTAACAAACCAAAAAAAAAAAAAAAAGAAAGAAAGAAACCCACCCCAAACAAGAAAACAAACCTTTTAGACTAAAATCCATGACAGGAAATATAATTAGGTTATAAATGCCTTGTGAGCATTTGTTTTTCCCCATTTCGTTTGAGAGTCTTTCTACTTTGTATTCTAAAATTTTAGTGACTTTGTAAACCCAGAATTAGTTTAGTGCCTAAACCCAGAATCATGGACTTGAACTCACTCTCAGAGGTGTTGACATAAGTCAAACTAACATAATCTAATTTCTATCAAAGTGAGTTATCACAACACAGGAGAGAGAAGTATCTCCCCCAAAATCATTCACTTGTCAAGGTTTGGTCAGGCCTTACTCATTCACTGGCATTTTCTCCAGCCTTGTCTCCTAGGTTCTTAACCTGAGAAACTGCAAACCTTTATTTCCCAGCTGCATATATTCCCTCGTCAGAAAGATTTATAATTTTAAAAGTGTGGGTTCTAGTTGTATCTAAATATAGGAAAAATATAAGAGAGTAAAATATTTTTTAATGTAATCCTCAAGTAGCAAAAGTAGTACTTATAAAAATAAGTTGAAGAAGAATTTGAGTATGCAAGTTTATCAAAAGCCAATTTAATTTTTTTTTTTAGTTACATTCTTTCCACTTCAGTTTACTGCATATGGATTTTTTAAGTGATTTTGTGATATAGTTCTGAGAAAAACTGCTCCTCCCTCATTCTGTGGGTAAATTATACAACTAATTTCTCTACAAGTTCATAATAAAACACTCTCATATTTGACAGTGAGCTCCAGTAAAGAAAATTACTTGTGGTAAGAACCTGTAAAGTACAAATGCTTTTGAAACATCTCTTTAGACTTTTTTTAGGGCTACCTTCCACTTCACTGCATTGAAACCTCTTATGTCTGAAGAACAGAGGTGCTTCTTAGTTATGCTGGATGCCAGTGCAGAAGATATTCCCCATTTCTACTGATTAGCAAAACAAGGAGATGTCAAAGTGGGCATGATCTGCCTGGCATTGGGAAAGAGAAAAGTACACAACTCCTGCAAGTGGAGCACACTTGTTGCTTCTCTTCCACATGACATCCACTTGCACTCGCCTGAATGTTTACTGGCTGAACTTTTGGGACCCTCCTGCTCAGCTCAGAGGCTGAATACACACTAGAAATTAATTTGCACCTCATCAATATAGCTGTGAGGTTAAAGGTTGGGATTCCCTTCCCAATATGTTAATGCCACAACAAGAAATTACAGAAGCCTTATATATCACCTAAAGATAAAAATCCTCTTTGCAATGTCAACAAAAGCATCAGCTACTGAGAATCCTAGCTTAACTATTGAAACTAATCTCTATATAACTAGCTAAAGTCAGCTATTTCCATTCACTTACACAACCTGCATGCAGGGTGAATAACAGAGAAGAAATAATAAACTGCAGCATTTCTGAAGGGATTCACTGCAACAGGAGACCAGCATGAAGGAAAGAAACCTTTTGCAAGTAGAAAGTGCACCACCAAACAGGTTGAGTTCATACTGTTTTTGCAGTTTTTCTGCCTTGTCTCTCAATCTTAAGTCAGCTGAGCAGCAGCTTTCTTAGTGGGAAAAAACAGGAGGAGGTCAGGCGGAATGACCTCCCTATTTTGTCTCCCAGTGGCCTGCCTCCCATTTACTACACCTTTGACATCCTTAAGTAGATATCTCTTTAAGTGTTCAGTCAGTAAAACAAACTGCAATGCAGGCAAAGCAAAGGGGGGTGGGGGGCTGGGGAAAGAAATGTACACTCTAGGACTCAGATTGCATGTGAGGCACACACAACCTGTCAATGTTTCTTGTATCTTCAGCCAGAGATCAAAAACAGCCTATTACTTAATGTATTCAAAAAATAATAATTCACAGTTTGTTAAGCAACTACTACAGCATTCAAACTGTGTCACTGAGAGTCACTTGGGAGAAATGCCATATTCTAAAATAAGCTGTGGAGCTACGTCTCAGAGAAATCTCTATTCAGATTTGATAATTCAGCAGCAGTATTTTGGATGTTAATAACTTGACTAATCAACTCAGAGTGAAGAATGTTAGTGTGTACTGCACTTAGTGAATCCATGCAATCAACATATGAGAAACCAATGGAGCAGTCGTGGTAGTACATATGTGAGATGCACTATAATGGGATCTTTGGCTTGGAGTATATTATTTCAAGACTGTTGTGGAAAAGTTCCAGATGTTCTGCAAAACTTTTAAGAGCTTTTTTTCAATTTGTAAATTACACGTTTCCCATATCTTTCTTTTATCCATTAATTAAGAAGTTTAAATATTATGCTATGAAAAGAAATTCTTAAATAAATGTCAGATGCAACTCATGCACTTTAAATAATCAGAACCATAAATTTTAACACCCTGGATGTACCTTTTATAATCTGTAATCCCTAAAAAGAAACCTGAAAGATGCACATTGCATTTTGGACTTCAATAATTGGTAGAGAACTTTTCTAAGAAATGGATTTAAATGATTCAAATATCAGAATAAGCCCTGTCCAACATATCAAGACATAGGTGAATTTTTAGTTTTTCAGAATTCTTACTAATTTCTTCTCTGATAGTCATGGAGTTAAAGCTGATGAATAAAAGCTGACGTAAAGTTCTTATGTTAATCAGTAAATTTCAACATCCATATAAACTGGAACCTCCAAATACACAAGATTTTTCATTAAACAGTAATTTTTTTGCAGGATCAGGCTTATATAGCTGTAAATAGGTACATACCTTTCTTTCAAGTTTAATTTTCATGAATGACAATTCCTGTAAAAATTTGGAAAATTAAATTGTCTTTCATTATCTCTTTCTGAATCTTGCTGTGCAGCTCTCCATGCATTATGTTTTAAAGCAACTCCCCAAACAGAGCAACTACTTTTTTTTCGTCATACTCTGTTATTCAAATTTGTCATTTGTAATACACATCAATTCCTACTCAAAAAACCCCCAAACTAGGTAAACAAATTATTAAGCTGTTGTACATTGTTTATATTAGTGAAGCATGCTATTTTCTATTGCTGCACGTAACAACTGGTTTGGGCAAGCTAAACTAGATTTTAGTGCTGAGTCAGACAAATGGAACAAGAAAATATTAAAAAATCAATTTTTGTTGTTAAGGTGAGCAAATATGAATGAAATACATATCTGAAACCTGAGACATCAGGTTTCAGATATGCTAAAAACAAAATAATTCAGAAAAATTAAACATCAATGATATTTAAAGAAGTAAGTAATTAATGTTAGCATGTGGCACTGGCATACAGTGGGAGAAGACAATACATAACATAGATTTGAAGGCTCCGTTTCCTTTGAGATTAAATCTCTGGATAAAAATAAATGGCACAAAAGATCCTACCTGGATTTGGTAAAACCATTTTACCAAACTTTATTTTTTCAGCTAGTGCTTTGGCAAAGCTAAACCTTTCTGCAATAACATATATATTTATAAAGCTTTTGATGGTAGAATTCCAGAGGTTTATGGCTTTGTAGTTAATCTGGATTTTTAAAACAATCTTCTGTAAAGAAAACATGTAGAGAAAACACCGGAATTTCGTTTGCCCCATTAATCCAATCAGCTGCAGCAGTGTAATGCTCCTCATCTATTAAGCCCTTTCAAAAGGAGAGGTATTTAACTTGGAATACAGTGTGATGACATGACTTCCAGTGTGGCATTATTCAGTACTTGAAGGTAGAAAAAGCCCAGGACAGCCCCTAATGATGTAAACATTTCTCTAGAAGTATTTCTTTAGATTGCATTCTCATGGTTAGGCAGCCTGACAGCACACTGTCCATAGTTCAATCACTAGAAGATGCTCTCTCTTGAATATATCCTTTCTGGAGAAAGGTGGAAGTATTGGGGGATCAGCCTCCATGTCCTAAAAACTGTGTACAAAATCCTGATATTTTAGAGCATGCTATAGAAAATATGATGACAGGATTTATTGTTTAGACACTGCAAATATAATCATCCCTGAAATATGTAAACTTCTTTTTCTGGGAACCATCTTCCACTTTAGGTGTATTAAAAGAACAGACTGATTTTATGTTCATTTTTCAAAATTTTGACAGTCTCTGATCATACAAAGTTCCAATTTTTTTGTCCACATTTGAAAAATGAAATTTATTTGTATACTTAGACAAGTCTACAACACATTTTTAAAATGCCCTGCTTTTTTTTAATGAGCAATTATTTTGAAAGCGGTTTATCTAAGGGAGATGCTGCTACCGTATTTTTCTGTTCAGTGGTTAACACATTTCTTAAACTGGCCTTCTGAAGTGGGCATTTTCTCTTCAAATGTCCCATTAATTCCTATTAGGGAGTTACTAGTAAAGAAAATTGCATGTTAACTTTTATCAATCTGTACGAATAAATGTTAACCATTCTCAGTTAAAAGCTCTCCTTTTAGCTCCACTCAAGTGAAAACACCTAAAGCAGTGCACACGTTGGCAAATCATTCAGAAGATTAATGCACTTAGGCCTTAGTACAAAGAGTTAGAGATGTGTATTAGCATTATAGATTTTAATTTGAAATGATGTCAGTCTTTTCTCAGCAGCATTGTAGTGCAAGGACTGCCATCTGCTTATAATAATGAATCTGACAATCCACGTAAATGTGATTTGCTGCTTCTTTTGCCAGCATAATGGCCTGGATATTGATCCTAATGGTGGAGCAGTTGCTGCCATTTCATTCAATAGAAATGGGAGGAGAGGGTGAAAGAGTGAAATTTCCAGGATTTCTTCTGGAATGACAGTTAAAAACAGAGCTATGGGCTTTTCACTATGAGAGGGGATGAGGAAAGGCATTGGATGGCAAAAGCTAAGTGTCATTCATAAATCACAGATCTCAGAGGAAACTTGCCTGCAGCTAACACAGTGGATGCAGGGATTTCATGCCTGCCATTTTCATCACCTCATTGCAGAATTGCAGGTGTCCCTCAGGATGGCTTTCCTCCAGGAAATGGAACCTGGTTTCCTGGGAAGTGCTCAGACTTGGAGCTGTCTAGAAGAGAGGCAAGGGGCTATTTCCCTAAGCTACAACCATTATTATGTCTAAGTTGATTTCCAACTCCACTGTTAATGTGATTTGTGCTCGGCCCAGCAGTATTACAGTACCTTTATAACAGGGTGCATGGCGTTTCCATGACAGCCAGAAGAGGTAGGGATGGAAAATGCCATTTGAGATAGCCCAGAAGTGTTTGATTGATACAAGACATAAGGTCAGAAGCTTTAAGTAGCAAACTCCAGTAATACTCAGCCTGATTTTCTTTTAAAAGCGAAGTTTACAAGTAGTGGCATGTTATTTTTTAATAGATTTTAACCAAAGGAGATAAAATATAAAGATGCTGTTAATTTTACCTCAGCCAGTTCCTGGACAAGTCAGTGTGACCTCAGTGACTGAAATACTAATCTCCATGGCAATTTATAGTGGTTGCTCACACCTGCACTCAAATTTTAAACCATAACAAAGGGTGATATATGAAGCAGCTTATACATAACTCCATTTCAGAACTGTTCCTTCACTTCGAGCAGCTTTAACTACTGATGTTTCAGCTTTCATTTCTAACCTTGAAGACTTCCATTCATAAATGGAACAGGCACTGCTCATTTCAAGATATCCTTAGCAATCCATCATCTTCATGTCATTTGATCTCCCAGGACTACAATTTTCAAAAACTGTTCTCAAAATGTAAAACCACCTACAAGTAAAAACTGCAGTGTACATGTAAAATTTTTGTAATATTCTATCAAGACTAAGCACAGAGTCTCCTAATTTAATATAGAACATCCAAGAATATCTTGCATCTTCTGCCTCTACCTGAAAGAAATTTATTTCCCACAGAACAGTCCAGCACTGAGTAAAAGACAGTAAGAGGAAGAGAACCTACACAAAATCAGTGAATGTGAAAGAAATGGAAGAAAAAGAATAAAATCCAAAGCTGTTTCCAAAAAGCTTATATAAGAAGCATAAAACTTTTCCAAAACAGCACGATACTTACTCTCCAGTCTTTTTTCTGATGATCCCTGATAATAAAAAACACCAGTGATACTCAGCTGACAGTCAGAAAAACCCACCTGCCCTGATGAAAGTAGGCAAACAGAATTTGGCGTAACCACAGAGAGGTGTTATTTTCAGATGTGAGTATAAAATGAAGGTGACTTATAAATCACCAGTTTTTGTCTGACTGACACATCTCCAACTGAAAAACATCTTTCATCTCAGAATGAAGGAGAAAACTGTTCTCTCATCTTCTCTCCTATTATTCTCATCCAGTGTTTCTGCCCAGGTAGCAGCAGACAAGAAGATTTAACACAGGCCCCTAGTACAGTGAGCCTTCATCTTTCTGCAGTGAAGATCTGCTTTTCCACAGGTGTTCCCCAGTTTGCTCTTTCTAGAGCTGCACTTCCACTAGTTTTATTTTTCTGAGACAAAAGGTCAGGTTAAGAAAAAAAAAAAAGAAAAAAAAGAAAAAAAGAAAAGAAAAAAAAAAAAGAAAAAAAAAAGAAAAAAAAAAGTTAAAATTTATATCACTCCAGAACTTTCCTGTGTGGAAATCATTAGATAAAACCTGCTTGCAATCAGAGTGGATGCCTTTAGATGATGGGAATTGGATATGGATGCCTTCTGTCCTCTTTGGTTAGGACCCATCAGCCATATTTCACTACTGTTTAAGCTACTATCAGCTATCCAGATGTACATCTTTTCTTTTGATTCAACCTTCTGAACTCCCTTGTTATAGTAAGAAGAAGAACCATTTTAGTTAGGTGCAAACCAGTAGGAAGAAGGCTCATGTTCCAGTCTCAGTTTCTGATGCTATTGATGTGTATGCTGCAGAACCTTGGGACTAGTTTGTATGTCAAGAAAACTCTTTTAATAGGCACAGTTTCCTGAGGAAAAATATTAAAACTGAAATAAAGATCTTTAAATCTGATTAAATATATGTATTTAATCAGATTTAAAAATATTTATTTCATTTTTAATATTTTTAATACGTGTATTATTTTGGACATGGCTATTATTTCTTTTACATTACAACAATATTTGCATATTCATGCACATGCATATGAAAAGAGAACTCCCCAATATACATAGTCTAAGCATACAGAAGATGTTAATTTATAGCTTGGGCATATGCCTCAAACTAGATAACCAAGCTTCAGGAAAGGGCACTGGGAAAGCTGTTAGAATGGTGACAAACCCAAAATACTTATTTACATCTTCCCAAATATTCATTTATCTTCAAAAAGAAATTAGTATTAGAGGAAAAGAAATGTTCAGCTGGGATTGGACCAAATCCATCTTCAAAAATATAAGTGATGTGAAACTCTTAATATGAAGGTACCCTACCAAACCTCTCCCAGATATCAAGTGAATGTAGAATCACAGTAGCATATTGTCTACCCTGAGGTAATGCCCATAAAGATGCACATTTTATAGAGTCATCAAACATTTTCTTTAGGAAGGGACCTTAAATATCACCTAGTTCTAACTCCTCTGCCACAGGGGATCTTCCACTAGGTGAGGTTGCTCAAAGCCCTATCCAGCTTGGCCTTGAACACTTCCAGGAGTGGGGCATCCCCAGTATCTCTGGGTGACCTATTCATGTGTCTCACTACCCTTGCACTAGAGAATTTGTCACTAATGTAAACCTTCTCTCAGTTTAAAGCTATTGTCCCTTGCCTTATCCCCCTATGCTTTTGTAAAACATCCCTCTCCAGCTTTCTTGTAGGCTCCCTTCAGGTACTGGAGGGCAGCTTTAAGGTCTCCCTGGAGCCTTTTCTTCTCCAGGCTGAACAACCCCAGCTCTCTCAGCCTGTCTTCATTGGAACAATGTTCCAGCCCCCCGACCATCTTTGTGGCCCTGCTCTAGACCCAGACTTACTGTTTTGGGCATCATTAGCATCAGGTCCTTTTGATTTTTTTTTCTGAGGAGTGGAAGAACACCAAGAGACCTAAAATACTATCCTGCAAATTAAAGCAGGAACACAGATTTTCTACGTTATGTGGAGAAGAAGGGGGTCTGGACCTGTGTCAGGTCTGAACTCTGCCAGCAATCCCCTAAGGGGCCAAAACTGAATAGACTTCATTTGTCTGACAAGAAAGGACTTCATTTTGGAGAGACTTTTCAAGGCTTCTGCCCAGGAGAGTTAGGGGAAAAAAATGGTACAATGTTCAATTGTAATTGTCATTTTTTTCTGATACATCAGCTAAATGTGTGGTAGATCATTATTCCTACTAGTGCATCTCATCCAAAACTTGCTTGTCTTCTCCAATTTAACAATACCTCCTTTTTAGTAATCACAGTTAAAACACTGAATGGGAAGAGCCCATTTTTGAGTTTACAAATACAAGCGGCCAAGAAGGTCTTTGTGAAGGGAAAAAAAGAGGGGGGAAAGTGTTTGTTGGTGCTTCTTAATCAGCAGAAAAGGAGCAGCTGTCAGCCTGCTGGAATTCAGAATTTAGATGAGCTGTGAGGCCACACTACTGCTACCCCACATCTGGTTTAGAAACAAAGAACAACCTGTCTTTGGTTGCTCTCATCTTGCAAGTACAACTACTGCATAAGTAATTAACACTCCATGATGAGGGCTGTTTTGCACATCTTCATTTCTTCTGACTCTTCCACAATGTAAGTCTTCTTCCCACTTTCAATTAAAACAAAGGCTATGTAGAGGAAAGGAAAACAATCTTTTCTGATGTTGAGGGGAAGTGAGGTAAATTTATTCTTTCAGTTCATTTCCTGGAGAGCACACCATGGTATATAATACTTGAAATGCATTTTTTCATCTTATCCTTAAACGAGGAAGAGTACTTCTTCCCTTGTTCTCTAAAATGTTTAGAGATTAACTGTCTTTGTGAAGCACACGGTAACTAATGGCAGTGTTTTTAAGGTGTCATAGAAACACAGAATTGCCTGGGTTGGAAAGGACCTTAAAAATCACCTAGTTCCAACACTCCTGCCATGGGCAGGGACTCCTTTCACTTAGACTAAGTTGCTCAGAGCTCCATACAACCTGTCCTTAAACACTTCCAGGGATGGGGCAGCCACAGATTCTCTGGGTAACCTGTTCCAGTGCCTCATAATCATCATCATAGTAACTTTATTTTTTTCCTAATATCTAATCCAAATCTACTCTCTTTCACTTTGAAGCCATTAACCTTGTCCTGCCACATATTGGTGTATATGAGTGATATTATTTCAGTATTAGTATTATTTCTGTATTAATACTGAGCAGTATTATTTGATGTTGTATATAATGTGAGTTCATTTGTGCTGTCTATAAAGTGGTGAGTTGAGATCACCACCACAGGAGAATGAAATTTCTCTTACTCTTTGGTCATCTACAAAAAATTATAGGCAGAAGTCACTCAGCACTGCTGGGTACAGGCTCTGTGGTGAATTCTGGGCTTTGAGGGCAGCAGAGAGGTACAGGGGACAGACTCTCGTCCTCTGTAGCTTGAACACCACACATGGTCACAACTTCAACTTTCTCAATTTCAGCCCATGAACTCATCATAAACCATGGATTTTCGAAACCTTACAAAGCCCAAATGTGCAGCAAGAAGGACATATTAAGGCAACATTGTCAAGATAAAGAAAACAAATCATAAACCTGCAATTGTTCCATATTTTAACACTCACGACTGATTATTTTTTTTTCCTCTGTAATTTTAGGATTTGAACCCAAGTACATAGGTATCTTACAATCTTGTAAATTGCTTCTTAACTCCTAGTAAGTGAGCATTTTTCCAACATATTTTCACATAAAACATGCTTAAAAGTAGGGGAAAAAAAACCCAGTGAGACTGTTTAACCAAAGTTTGCATCTTTTGTTTCATTTCAGTTTCAGCATTTCACAGTCCTTTTCCACTTAACCATCAAGTGAAAGATAAGGCCATCATACTGTTTGAATAACAAAAGAAATACAATTTTCCTACACTGAAGTGTACTGGCCTTGTGCCATTGTTAAAATTAAATTTGTCCAATACCAGTTAGCTGCTGCAAACATTTTTATGGCAATAGTTGGCAAAGAGAAGAGGTCTTTCTGGGGTTTTATGTTGCTCCATTTCTCTGAAACAATGGGAAGAATTGACATTGTCTATTCAGTGTAGAAGATAGGTTGTCAAGTAAAGCAAGACAAATGTGATGTCCTGACTGATTATTTCCTTAGATACTAAATCAATGAGCTTATTATCACAGCAATTACATTACTAATGTAAACAGATGCTATGTGTAGAAAACTGGTTAACAATAAGGTAGGCAGAGTGCAGGGTTTATCTGTTACACAAAAAAAATATTTGGAGTGTGTTATACTACAAATAACATTTGATCTTCAGTTCATATGTATCATTTAACTGAATATATGCTTTATCCTATGATTTTACATGTAAGAGAGATGTACTGCAAAATGTACATATTTATTTTTACTTGTGTAGTCTTTATCACCAATATGTAATTAATGTTCTTATCTATATCAATCATTAATAAAATTCAGGGATTTTGAAATAAAAAAGAAGCACTACAATGCTGCTCACAAATTAACTCTGCCAATTTTCTTAGCGCAACTTGTTATTTAATTTATAATGAAATCAAAAGGGGAAGAAAAGCAATATCCTTTACAATGGCTAAAATTACTTTCATATAACTCAACTTGAATTTCCTATCTATTCTCTTACTTATAAAGAGTTATCTCTAAATTTCTAAAACCTTTTCTGTTCTGGTAATTGCATATGTGCTTTAGATATATCTAGTATGCATAAAATAAATGATTATAAACACAACAGGATTTATAAAGATATGTCTTTCTAGCAGAAGGCAGTTCCTACCTATGAAACAATTCAATCAGCTCTTAAGCTTTCTCAGTACAGGGGGCTATTTAGGATATTCATTGTATTAATCCAAAAGAGTAATGGAGAATCAAAGTAGATTGGTATGAGACTTCTATAAGAAAGGACCATTAACCAGTATTTGACCTAATAGCAGGACACTTGTACGTGATACTGTGGTCTTTTCAGTCAAAGGAGTGGAAGCAGTCTAACAAGTACTAATAAAGAGCATATGGAGCTGGTCTAGATATAAGAGAGAACATGTCAGAAAACAGCTTGTCAGAAAACATTGTTCCACAAGTGCAAAACTTTAAATGGGAATGCTGATCACAGAGCTCTCACTACAGAGAATTTTGACTCCATTGAATGCAGACAGTGAAAAGCTTCAGATTTTTTTCCCTCAAATTGCATTAAAAACAAATGGCAGATAACAAAGCTTTCAATTTATCTTTTCACCACTTTTATATATATATATCATAAGACTGAAAGAAACACTCATATTTCTCCATACTTTACTATTTCAAGAAAAAAATGACAGGGAAAAGGTTCCTGCTCATCATCATGTTAAATTAACTATACCTTAATAACTTCAGTTATTTTCTAAGGCCTTGTTGAAGCAGTAAGATCTTTTTCCGAGTCATTTAGGAAGGCTCTCTAGGCAAATTGTGGTCACTATTTTCTATAAAAATCTGAGTTCTAATCACAAATAATAAAAAAAAATCAGTATTTCCTCAAAGGTTAAGTGAATTACTAATTTGAACACAAAGAATGAGCCAGAAGTTCCTGAGCTGCAGCTACAGGACATATTTCTCTGTGAGCATTGCAATAGTTTGTTTTCATGAGATCTTGCAATGTCCTAACACATTTGGAAGTAGATTGCTTAAGATATTTCCATTCTACAAATCCATTATGTACCTATGTATGTACATGTGTACCAACAACCTCGAAGTGCACTTTTTCTGGTCTGGCCCTTGATTCTGTTGTTCTGGAGAGAGAAGTCCTGTCACTACTGCACCAGGGAGCAGAGTGGGTGCAGAACAAACCTCAGCAAGAACACACTCAAACATCCATTCACAGGCAGCATAAGATTTTTAGTCTTGTCAACCAACTGCCTAAGTAAGAGTTCCCTGGAAGTCAGTCAAAACCATTTTTCCTTTGTGGAGACTGATTTCCATGACAGATATCAGTCACAGCTGTTTATAGTCATATATATATTTTGTGCTAACTGCTATCATCTGGAATTTTTCTTTCAAAAATAAATCATTTCTGTTAAAGTTTAAAAATCTCTTGGTAAAAAAAAAAAAGAAATAGTGGAAAGTGTTGATAAATTGCAATCTTTTTATGGAATATCTACTACAGAATAAAATAGCCTTAAATGGACAAATAAGGAAAACTACAAATGTACTTATTTTTACTAATAAAAAAACTACTCAGTACTTCTTTGAAAATGTCAGGGAAGTTTCAGGTGAAAGACTTCATCGAAGTTTACTTAGAGACCACTATCAATTAAAGAGGAAGTAATTTGCAAAAATTCAAAATTCATTAAGATTTCTCTATGTAATAAATGAATCTTTTACAGCATTACTTGTATCTGTTACGTGTGGCAGATACAGTGTAGTTATACGTCTTTTAAAATCTGCTAGCTTTGGTACTCAGCATTGGTGTCTGTCTTCAGAGAATTTCTCTCCCTCCTGCAAAATTTAATTTTGCTGCTTTTAATATACTTGAACAATACAGCCCCTTTTTAAAGAAAATTTTTCATGAAATGTAATACAGTTTTGCTTAAAACCACAGACCTAGGCATATCATTGATTACAGTGTCTTTTACTTGTGACTAAATACCTCATTGGCTTTCCATATATTGGTTTCTACTGCTGAGTTTTACTGCTCATCTAAAACACATATGAAGATGAGTCTTCAGTTCCCCAGTTTACTCAGAAAATATTTATAAATTTCGTTCAGATAATTAGGTAAATATTTTTGCAATGTTTCAACAATTATTTTTTTTTTAATTCATTGTAGCTTGAAGTGAAAATCTTGTGGGAGGGGTGTCCAACTCATACTTTCACTTTTCTGGAATTTTTGAAGTCTTAAGAAAAAATGTTCTGGATATGAGATTATCAGTAAAGATAAAGAATCATTCAAAAATAATTTTTTATAGTCACTAATAGTCATTATTCCAGTTTTCCACATGCATATTTCAGAATCCATTAATTTCTGATATTATTATATAGGTTGCTAAATGTTGTAACTTCATAATTTCATTTTTATTGCAAGCCATATAAATTCTTCAGAGGGAACAAATTGAGACCAAATAGTTTTGCCATATTCAGCGCTTGTGGAATCTCTGTTTCTGTGTTTTATTAACATATATTCACTTTAATAATTGAAGTAATTTGAATCTTTATGCTAAAAATATTAAAATTTTAGAAATCCTTTTGAAAATCCATCATTTCTATGCCTGTAAAGAGAAGATATCACATTTTGCAGACGCAGCTGGGTGATATTTTTAAAGAAATGGCAGTATGTATTTATTACTTCTATCAATGGTTAATAAATAAGATAAAGGTTTTTAGTTTTGTTTGCTATCTCATCCACTGTCCAAGCAGTTCTATTGATCAGTGATGAATGAGTCCCCAAATTGCCTACTGTGTGCTCCATTCATGCTCACTGCATTGCTTGTTTTAGCTATGCTTATTGTGAGACACCAAGAAAACCCCAAAAAATAAAAACAGCAAAGCTGCAGGTGTGGGAAAATTAAGAAGCTTTGCCAAGGAAGGGCTGAACTTTGGATAGGCTGCACAACTCTGAAATACTCATGAGATTGACTTAAGGTGTGAGACATCTGCTTTTCATTTTCTTACTGTATCTTGACTGAGACAATTGCAAATCAAAAACTAGAGTCTTTTAGAAGTTGGATCACATACCAAGGAACAAAAGGAAATTTTAAGTTGACTCAGGCAACAATGATAAGCATATAGAAAGGGGATATTCTTTCCTCTCTCTTTTTATTGTACATATGCTCCTAAACAAAGTGTTTATAAAAATACGTAGAAGTCCATTTCCTCAGGGCTGGTTTTCTACTTTGTTCTTTCACACTTTCCCAAGGACTCACCACAACTCATGGCATTGAAACTTCGGTGCAGCACTGGATACTCTTTGTGCTCAGAGAATACACACCAGGCAGAGCTGAGCAATGTTTAAATCACTTACACTTATTGGTGTGCTAAACAAAATACCAGATAATTGTCAGAGGAGCCAACTTTGAAGCATGGCTGTGAGAGAGCAAACATAGGTTTCACTTTGCCCTAAATTTAAATTCCATTCCAACTTTTTAAAAGGACAGTATCTAGAAAACAAAACTGATTAAATAATATCATCTCCTTATTTTTCTGTGGTCAGCAAAATGGGCTTCTCCATTATGCTCACAATTGGTAAAACAGCAGTTGTTTCCATCAATACATAAGCAGGCAGCTAAAAAAGGAGAAAAGGTACTTTAGTGTCTTTTTTCTAGGATATTCTTCTTACAGTTATTGGAAAAGACACATCTTCAGAGCCAAATGCTCTATCACAAGATTTAGGATGTAACTGTAGGAATCCTTGTTTAAATATGTGAAATGTAAATAAAAATTCAAAATAAAAAACATAGATAACCCAGAAAGGTTTTTCCCCCTAGAAGGGCCGAATTTAAAAAAACGTAGCAACAGCTCATCACTTCTGAAAATTTGACTACTAATAGATTCTTAATACAGATTTTAGGAACTAGAATCTATCTTTCACCAGTCTTTTGCCCTGTCACTGTTATTTTTCCCTTTAGAATCTCAAGCAACTGGATTTAAACTTGCAGTTGATTTAAGGTAGAACTTCTACACAGTATTCCTCTCACTCCAGTGTATTTTAGACATGGAAATGATGTATGCACTTTTGCACAGTACATGACTGTAGAGAAAAAGAGAAAATGCTACAGAGAACTTGAAGCACTTGAAAGGAAAAATACAAAACTATAACTTGGAGAAAACTCACAAAAATCACTTAGAAGTTTGGAATACCAATGGCAAAAATGAAACATGGAGGGACTAAAATCATGTGATAGTGGTCAAAGTTTTGCATTACTTAAAATTCTTCACTTTCAGAAATTTCAACCCATTGAACATTTGCTTAAATATTTTCTCAAGGATCTCACCATCCCAGGCTCTCAGCCATTATAAAACACATGTAAGTTTGTTATAAAATAAGCACATTAACATTAAATTCTCTTGCATCATACAGAGATATATAATATTTTCTGGCAAAAAATCCAGAAAAAAAACAAAAGGAAAATTTAGAAAAATATATTCAGTTTTTCATTTAGATTGCATTTTCATTTATAAAAGTTTAAAAAATGCTACAGTGCTTATAAACTATATTCAATAATCCACAAATAAAACAATTCAATTTTTCTATGTCCCATATATAGTAACCAAAAATTATTATAATATCACAACACATTTAGTGAAGTAAAGAGTGAAAGTCAGGAACCCCTGAGTTTTACATCTGTCAATGTAGTGCTAGTTTTACATTTGAACATCTCATCCACTGTCCTTGACAGCTTCAGGGGAGATTTGACTCCTATTCCTGCCTTCTCCCTTTGCTCCAGCAAATGACAAATACAGACAAATAATCAATGGATGCTCATAGAGGCATAGCCACAAGCAGTGAAAGCCTTTTAAAAAGACAGCCATGACAAAGTATTTCCTACTGTACTTCAGAATCCAGGTAACACATATAAGCACTAGCTTAGGAAATAGTGTTGCCTGGATCCCAAAGACCAAACTTTGATTTCGTCCAAGCCTTGATTTCCAGCAAAGGTACTGTGAATTTTCTACAGCAACCAAAAGACGTTCACATTCAGCCCAGTGACCTTCTGATGATGATTAGTGCTAAAGACAGGACTGACAATGTGGAATTTTTTTCCCAGGTTGGCCAGTGTTTTGATCCTTGCTCTGCACAACTTGCTTTGGGTCACCAATTTGCCAAGGTGAAATAGTTCTTTCTTAAAAACATAGGCTTGATTTTCTACAAATCAGGCATTTTGGACAAGTGTTTACTGAAGGAGACATTGAATCAGAACTGGCTAAAATTCTTGTATTTTTATGTTATTGAAAAAGTAATTCCACTATGTAACCTTTAACAGCTAAGTTTAACCATGCACAGATGCAGCTGCTACTAAAACAAGGAGCAGAATTCATTCCAGATCATCATTATGCTAGATCTTTGAAGGCTATGGAGGAAATGAGTGTAGAGCTTCTAATAAAGCATTTACAAGCCAATTATGAATTTGTGTGCATTTTTAGACCAGGAAGACTGACTACTAAACTAAGATATTCAAAAGAGCTAAACAGCATTATGCATACATAATAGTAACATGAAATTCCTGCTTTTACCACAGTATTATACATTAGTGTTTTATATTTGACATAGTAAAATTGTACACAAAAATGTATATTCTGCTGTGTTTCCCGGGCAGGATTGGTTTTGCCACTCAGGGATGCATTATTTATTTATTGAACAGGAGAAGAGCTACCTGAAACTGTGACTTTCTCTAATTATCTATCTTTGCTGCCATTGAGTAGGCACTGGACAAATGATACTGCCCTCTTTGAAATCAGCACAGAGGCTAATTTACTGATAATTCTAAGAGATCTGGGGAAATGATCTTAAATTA
The DNA here is from genome assembly GCA_024362935.1 of Setophaga petechia. Taxonomy (NCBI): domain Eukaryota; kingdom Metazoa; phylum Chordata; class Aves; order Passeriformes; family Parulidae; genus Setophaga; species Setophaga petechia. The sequence continues at coordinate 28,898,689 of JANCRA010000008.1, forward strand.
ACTTCTTTGTTGAGTACTCAGAGCACTCTGAAGAGGATTAACTGAAACCTCAAGCAATGAGCACCACTCAGGGAGTCACATGCATTCTGCATACTCATTTCTGTCCCAGACTGCTGAAACACAGAATATTAAGAAAAACAAAACAAATTATTATCAAAATTATTTTAGATTTCTATGGCCTTTGTCTACAGTCAGAATCAGTGAGTTGCTGCTCAAAGTAATTGCAATATCAGAAAGTAGCTGTGCCTTGTACTGGCTGCTTGTACCCCTGACCAGCCCAATACCAGTGAATTAGCTCTAGTCTTCGAGGTACATTCGAAGGGGGGATCCATATTCACACTTTTTTTGAAAGGGATGGAACAAAACTCAGGTCTTCACCTGACACACACTTTTTGTAACTTTACCAACCTGGCAAAGAAACTTGCTCTCTGTTAATCTTGTATCTAAAGTCTCAAGGAACAAATGCATATAAGGATTTATTTTATTCCACATGTTCTTCAAGTATGCTTAAACAAGAAACAAAAGATTACACATATCAATTACTAAAACACACAAGGATGGAGCAACCTGTTTTATAACCTTTTATACATTTTATAAACAAGACATAAGTATTAAACAATTTCCTTGGCCTTAATATCCTTTATTGTCCTGATTCTTTCTCCTCTATTTTTTAAAGATGAAATCAAAATGTTTTGTTGTGTTGATCTTATTTTCATTGTAATTTACTTTCAAGCTGATTTTGAAAGCTGTTTTAAAGTTCTAACTTAAGTGAAAAACCAGTTACTACACAGTAAAATCCTTGGGAAGAAATGTGATTTATGCAGATGAGTTTGTTAACAAAATTTACACATAAATGAGAACATTTTTTTCCATTCCGGTTGCTATTACAAAGAAACACTGGGAAGTAAATTATCTGTAGAAGAGTACAAGATAAAAAATGTATTAAAAGCTGTAAGAACGAAATTGAAATGTCAAACATAGTTACTTATAAAAAACAGGTGATGGACTCCTTGTAAGCTACCTATTAAAAAGAGTAATCAAAGTGAACTAAAATGACTTTAGTTCTCCCACTAAACTTGCGGCTCAAATTCTCCACAGCTTTATTGCCTGTTTGCAATAGTTTCATTCACTCCTAGGCAGTGCAGGCTTTCTGAATGTTAAGGCTATATATGATAAGGCTCTTTATTACTCGCATATATAACATTTGAATTCTGCTACGGGATTTCACAAAATCCTAATAAATGCTTCTTGGCACTAAGATTTTATGTATTCCATAACCAAGATGCTCTGCAGCCTGCAGAAGAGAGAGATGTGGTGCAAATACAGGTTTTCAAGCTGTAAAAAGGCTGTGAAACCAAAACTGAGACAAGGTCATTGTGACCAAGGCTGCTCCTGGCTGCAGGGCACGTTTTCCTCAGGAACGCCCCCCTCAAACCCTCATCCCATTTCTATCCCCCAGTCCCACCACCCCTGGTTGCCTTCTGGTGGGGTAGTGACGCCTCCTGCCCGGGACCTGGGGTCCTGGGACAATGGGGCCAGGAGCACAAAGCATAACGCTGTGACCAAAGTCTCCTCACTGGCAGGCCTTTTCAAGCCGATGGGAAGTACGGCCACTTGAGCTGGACATGGCTGGCTTGTCAGTTCCTGACAACAAACTGTGTTTGGTACGCAGAGCATTCATGGGCAGTGTCGTGCTTTTGTCCAGAGCCATGCTGACTTTCCCCAGGTCGGTTTCTGGCTTCTGCGGGCGGGCAACGGTGTTGAGAAATCCACCCAAGCAGAAAGGGCCCCCCTGGCTGGTGATTTCTCACATTTAATTACTTGATTTTCCTTTCCTGCAGTCAGGAAGAAAATGGAATTACATCACGCCCCATGTAGCCTTGGAAAGGGACCAATTGTTTCTAATAGAGCCGCTGGCGACAGGCACAATGCATGTGCTCCTTGTTCCACGTCGGATATTTGATCGGCCAAACAAGTCTGAGTACCCCTGCTCGGAGGATCCTCAATAGGGAACAAAGGGGACCAGGCTTCTCCTGTGTCACTTCCAGCACCATATAAAAGAAAATCTTCATTTAGGCACACTTCACCCTTTTTCACACTTTCCAAGCATCTTCTGAGACTTGAAGACTGGTTTGGAGAGCAATGGTTTCCTACATGGAATTAGTGAGCTGATGCTGTATTCTGATCATCAGTAATTAGTGGAATGAATGCCTCTACCACTTCACATGCAGACATGTCTGGCTGTAAATTTACAGTCACCAAGAAGTATGTGACGGGCTTATGACACTTGGCCCTGGAACTGTATAGTAATGACAATTTATTAAATTAGGTACATTTCCCACGGGCACACAGATTATATTGCAGATCTTGTGCAGATGCTCCACTACAGTTTATGTCTAAAAAACCCAAACAAACACACAAAGAGAAAATGCTCAAGAATTTTCACATTTAATCAGACCAGTGATGTATTGCAGTCAGTACGGGGTCTCTAGTGGCAGTGTATGGAGGATGGGTCCATACCCACAAAGCGTGGACACACAGAGTAATACCTCTCCAGAACACATCATACATATCAAAAAAGTAAGACTTCCCTAGAATACCCTCTCCACTTGCAGTGATTTTTGGCTTAATAACTTTGAGAATCAGAGTATTTAACAGCATTGGGTGGACTTCTGTCCTATCAATCCTGGCATTACAGTCATTCTCAGGCCTTGAACAAAATATCTAAAAACACTTTCCCCAATCTCTTCTCAATCAGTCAAGATGCGTGCCTGAGAGTTACCTGGGTACACTTTTCTTCCCAGCACATGTTCACTTGCATGCCTGCCAAAATTTATATTCAGTGCCTGTGCTTCTAAATAAGTATTCAATATCTTAGAGATAATCTTTTCCAGGTGCTAAAAAATATGCTAAAAACATTGTTTTAAAACAAGGTTTTCCTTAGTAACCATTTCAAACTAATCTACCTATGGGAAAAATGGAGGCAAAACCTGTTTTTGTTAAATGCTAGAGATGGGGCTCACTATTATATGTACCCATGTTAAAATATTTATCCTATCAATATCAATCTCTGTGAGTGAATTGCAGAGATGAGAGTTGTTCTTTCATAACATATGTGGACTGTAGACCACAGAGTCAACCTACACCAAAAAGCAGGACTAGAATGCAATCATGACCAACAAAAGGGTATGGAGGGACATTTGTAGCAAAGACTTCAACAGGGAGCATCATCAGGATAGGACATAAGGAAGAGTACATGGCATCAGATGATGCTATACCTGAAATAAAAATTACTGGACCTGTGCTGCTTCCTAGATGATTCTGTAGATGTGTTTGTTAGTGAACTCCTCATTATTGCTAATGACATGAAGGCAGAAATGCTATATTATCCCTGTTATTTATTCCAAACAACAGGCCTCTAAGACTGACAATGTCTACACAGATACACTGTGTTCCTGTACCAAGAGAGGCAGAAATCTCCAAGATTTCACTGAGAACTTTTGGATTCAATATTAATGAACAACGCAATATGAGTCCATATGGCTGGTGAGGCCCAAGCTGGAATTCGTAGGACATCAGTCAGTGTACTGCAGGAGTCAGGTCTAATATATATTTTAAAACAGAGTTTGTTTTAATGGTGTATCAAGCAAGTGATGTCAATAATGAAAGAGAAGCGACAGATGTGCCTGTGCAGATCAACTAAGCTTTTTTAATGTTTTTAAATTATTTGTTCTGTTGTAGACCTACATTACCTAACAAAAGAAAAATAGATTTGACTGGTATACATCTAATTAGTTATACTAAATTTAGTCAAAAGTAGGAGTTTCTCTTTCATGCATGTCTTTTGATATGTTTTTTAATGTGCTCATTCTGAACTGGAATAAAACAATATATTTTGATGTTTCCAAACCAGTGGATGCTTTTGTCACAACAATAAAATATCAAATTTACAAAATAACAATTCTCTAGAAGAACAGAAAGCAGAAAAAAAAGCACATTAAAAGAAATTTTACAGGAATTCATGACAAAGTAGGCTCAACACATAAAGTGCATTTGCTAAAACCAGATGCTTTGTCTGGAAAGAAACAATTAAAAAGGAAAAGAAGACATTTATTTTCTGGCAGCTTGTCAGTCAGGGAAAGAAATCTCAACAGGTAAAACATATAGAGTTGAACAGAGAAGACAGAAATCACTATACTCCAACCTGGGTCTCCACTCCTGGCTTCCCACAATGCAGTCGTTTTTAGATGCATCCCCAAAATATACACAAACCAAGGCAGAGTGGTAGATTAATGGAGCTGGATAAGTGCACAGCTACTCTTGGCAGCTAAGGCCAAATAAGACTGTAGGTATAAATGTTAGAAAACTGCACCATGGCTATATTCTGTCTAAAACTAGGACACAAATAAGGAAGCTGGGTGAATATAATGTACAAGTTGTGAGTCTAACTAACCTGTTTAACAGTGTTAGTGGGCAGCCGACTATTCCAGTGCAAGTTAACATTCAGGGGCATCTGTAGGGGCTCAATAACCCGTAGTTTCTAAAGTTTCAGTTTAGGATGACATTTCACCACGTCTTAAAGAAGAGGAATACAGTGGGTAAATCCAGCAAAAAGGAGTAATGACTTTCCAGCAAAAGTGATGAAACAAAATTAACAATCTAGGGGAAATGATGAAGTTGGATAACTCCTGCCCAAAGACCTTCTCCCAGAACTGAGATGAGGGGTGCTAGGTGAGCTGAAGGGTTCCTTGATGTGAGAACTCATTAAAACTTGCTGCAGCTGCCCTCTCTACAAGCCTGTTCAATGAGATGCAACTAAGATACAATTATACACATCCTGTGGGTGGGCTCTCTGTATCAACTCATAATCAATTACTGGTATCTCCTTGATTTTGAAAACTCCTTCAGTTTAAATAGTCCCAACCAACCTTCTAGTCATCTTATCTTATTATTCACTCCTTAATTACATTTACTCTGATAAATTTAAATTTATTTTCATGACAGAGGTTTGTATTGTGCTGAAATACCATTAATATCCAAAAGTTGTACTTCAGAATCCAGTGGTGAGTTTGTAACATACCTGGCAGCATTATTTGAGCTTCAGAAATATAAAAATAGTTGGCTTTATGTGTGAAAATCTCCCACAATGACATTAAACACTCCTGAATTATTTTAAAATCCATATTGCTAAGTCATGATTTAGACAACTTTCTGTGGCCCCTTAAGTGTTATTTTCACAGTAAAGTATGACTTTGAAACAAGAGCAAAGGGCAGGTGTTTTCCTGGCATTTACAGTAAAGGTGAAATTGATATGTTTGAAATGCCACAGGTAAACACAGATACTGGGCTCAACATGTAACAAAGCCCACACATCCCAAACTAACAAAGGTGCATCAGCTTGGAGCTTGAGCTGTACAGAAATTCAAAGTATATTTGCTGGCTACTTGCTTTAGACAGCACTGTTTTCCCATGATCACAGAACTCTGCCTGTATCTTGATTCAGCATGGACATGTAAAGAACATTTGTTAATTGTCCATTTTAACACACAGTGAAATGTGTGAGATCGGCACAACTGAAGACTTAGAGTTGGTTTTACATGTATCAAGCGGGTGCATTGAAAAGGCAACTTCAAAACTGAAGGATTGTTTTAAGTGGTTTAAACCTATCCTCTAAGCCAACTTTGCTGCTAAAAAGCTGCAGAGGTTTAAAATAAAAATAACACATTCTTAGCCTGTTTGCATTTGCTATTCAAAGAGCTTGTTCGTCTTTAATCTTAACTCTTTATCTCCAGAACTCTGAATGAGGGAAAAAGACAGAGACTATACCAGAATCCTTTGCTCTATCAACAGATACATGGGAATTAGAAAATAACCCTCTGCTCATTTGCCAATAGCCTTTGCAAGTCACCTAATTAGATGATTAAGTCATTAAAGGGAAATGCGCATCTGAAAAGCCTCTAGTCAGCCTCTGAAATCAGAGGAGATAAAGACAAGACTCATTTCTTTTTTCTCTTACACTGAAAAGGTAATTAATCCATTTAACTCTGCCTAGCACTGCTTTTCTGTAGTAAAAAGGAGAGACTGAAGCAGGATAGCTTTTCAGAAACACTCTTTGAAACATCAGAATGACAAATGCCTCTTTCTTTTGCATGCCACATGAAGAGGTTCGGCTTAGCCTCCAGTGGTCAAAATTATTTAGACAAGAGATCAGCAGCAGCATGTGTAATGCTGACTTTGGTATTTGGGATGTTACTGACTACCTGCTAATTTGACTTTGTTGTAACTCAGTGCAACGCCTTTCTCCAGAGCAGCCTGTGAGGCTGGTAAATAAAATTTTGAAGAGAAAATCGTTTAGCATGATTCACCTTCTATGGAGGCCTTACAGAGTCATTCTTGGGTGCTTATCAGGATAGGGGCTGGCTTCCAAACAATAACAACATTTTCCAGGCTTTTACTGTAAAGCTGAAATAGTGTGTTGTAAATGACATACAAACATGTGCTGCCCTAGCAGCTAAGGAAAGCCCATTTCCAACTGCCAATGACACTGTGGGTAAACCAGTGCTCCAACAGTAATTTTTAACATGTCCATCTGTGTAAGGTTTCAGGCTTAATTTCTGTGAATATATTTTGATATATATATATTTTGATATTTTCAGTATAACACAACTATGAAGAAATAAAGGTCAGCAGTAAAAAATAGAGCTCAGAAAAACCTTAATCTACAATGTTGTTTTCAGGTTTCATCAGACTAGAGAGCACAGCCCATGTTGGAATAGCTCAGCCTCATCATTTCAGCGATGTGAGAGGATCTCAAGACAGGCGACTGTGGACAGAAGTCCCAGGCTCCATTTTGCAATTTCTCTCTCTAGAATTAAATTGGTGAATGAGGTGAAGAAAGTTTAGTCCTGTGAGCTTAAAACAAGAAACATTTTCCTCTGCTTCATGACTCCAGGATTTTTACTGGGCCTGGTTACAGGAATCCTAGCAACACTATACAGCAAAAAGGAATGTCAAACATGGAAAGTGTATTATTATAAATAACTGCCATTGTTGTTCTAAAATCTGACATCTCTGTCAAAACAATTCCCAATTTGAGCCACATTTGGAGAAAAATTCAGGTATGCTCATGCAGTTTTTGTACTTGTAGTGCTGTGTGTGATTTCCACAATAATTTTTTGAAAGAGTTCTGCATTGACCTGTTATTCTACTGTGTGCAACCCTCACAGTGATTCAATACTGTACCAAAGAAAAGTCAGAGAAATCACTCTGAGGTTTAGTACACCTATCAGTGCACATTTTAGTAGTATGTTTTGACTGAAATTTTCAGTGATGTCAGAGAGACAAAAAACCTGATGTATGGACAGACAGCACTTTGCAAGTTTTGTGACCAGATTATTGTGATGTGTTTGCATAGACACATATTTTCTTGGGACAGAGGGTGCAAAAAGTGAATCTTCACAAAATACTATAGATCCTTAAAAATCCACGAATTGTCAAAGAAGTCCAAATATTTCATTTAAGGTTCAATTGACATCTTGATATCAAATATATATACTGCCAGGATGTGTTCCTTTAGGCAAAATGATCATCAGTCTTCCTTAGTTGACAGCAATTTAATAATAACACCAACATGAATTATTAATTTCTAACATTACTATGAATACATTGAAAATTTCTTGTCAACGCTTGCCTAGAAGGCCATAAGTGAAACTTCCCCCAGATAAGCTGAAATATAGTTCTTAAGCTATTCTTTTTCTCTGAAAAATGAAAATGGATGAAAAGCATTGACTTAGCTTTTCATTAACTTTCATTTTAATTTTATTCTTTATTCATTATTCAATAGTTTGTGCATGCTTAAATCCTTATAATAATTTTGGTTTTTTCCTTAGTATTTATAGTATCTATATTTGATATGCACAAAAGCACATACCTACTTCTCACCTTCTATAATGAGAATAGTTCCTTCTTACCCATACTAACTAATGGGATTCTGTATTATAAAATAATTTTAATTTTAAATATAAAAAGGGAACAAAAGGCAACAAAATATGTGTCTTGAAGATGTTCTAGCCTACTAATTTTCTAGTTTCTCAAACTAGTTTTTATTTCCTAGTTTCTTTAAAAAATCAACACATAAAAATGGTGAGATCAAAATACTAAGTAGATCAAAAGAGATGATGGGTTATTTTAACTGTAAGGCCTTTAACAGACAAAACCTAATCTCTATGCAAGGTCATTACAGTATGAGCAAACAGAAAAAAAACAGCAATGAAAACTGGTTTTAACTATCTAAACTGTTCTTTTGAATTCTAACTTGATATATCGACATTTCCCTCATTATACAAAAATGAGCAACATATTATTTCATATCTTAGTATATTCTAGATTTGCAGGGAAGGGGAGCAAAGCTGAAAAACCTTAGGCAACAAACTCAGCCTTAAGCAAAAAAAAAATCCCTGCCACTCTCTTGCTTGAGTGGCCCTTGAGAAATCCGTGAATAAACATTTTTTGCTCTTATTATACACAATATTTCCTTCCTTCCCTATCTCAATTTGCATTACATACTTTTGACTGAAGGTAATAACAACAATACCAGGAAAAGAAACAAGTGTCAAAGGACATCTAGATAGCAACCTCTCAATGGTTGAAATCCTTCAAGCAAAGTGTAACTTGCAAATGTAACTAGTACCATAACATAAGACAAGCTAGTTCAAACTACCAGTTGAAGTGAAGATATTTGGTATCTTGTTGAAAATTTCTAGTGGCTAGAATTTCATCTGCAGTGAAGAAATATTTTTGACAGGACACCACAGCATATTGAGTTATTCTACCCCACTGTTGAAACATTCTTACTTGATGACACTTAATGAAATAGTTTTTAGGCATTAAATATGTATTTCTCCCATAAATTAATTATTAATCATGGAAATATATGTAATAAAATGAAAGAAATTAGTGTAAAGGAAACACAGGGAAAATTGTAACAATAGTTGTAAAATAGTTATATAGAAAACAGATTTATAAATTTACAGTAATTAACAGGTAGGAATTATGTCAAACTTAGAAAAACGAGACAAACCAGCAGGGCAAGGCAATTCTGGATGGCAGCTAATTCACCACGGATGACTTCAGGAAGTAACTAACATTACCTGTATAAAAGAGACAATTAAAATCCACTTTTAGGTAAAGACTTAAATGTAGTCTATGTGTACATTGAGTGTAAGGAATAAATAAGCATTGCACAGCTGTGATGAAAAATCTCTGTCATCACAAATTTCCTTCTTCCTTTTCTATCTTAGGTCAGTCTGCCATTTTCAAAACTTTCTTAAAGCATTAGCATTTTTCTATTCCCCCTATTCCCCTCGTTTTTTCCCTGGGTTTTTTTTTTTTTTTTTTTTTTTTGGGTGGGTTTTTTTTGGGGTTTTTTTTTTTTGGGGTTTTTTTTTTTTTTTTTTGTTTTACTTTCTATTTTTCCAGGTACTTCCTATTCACACCTCCTATACACCAAGGTCTCCTCCAGTTCAAAAATTCCTATCATGCAGCTGGGTAGGGAAAAGAATATATGCAGAAGCTGAAAGAGGATGTTTTCAGTCTGTTCAATGTTAGGTTTTAATTTTTGTTGTCTAAAGTTGTTTTATAATACAAAACAGAAATCTTCCTGAGTGGAATAGGTCTTTAGAGCAAATTTAATGTAAGGAAGTTTTAAGTATCATAGTCAGGGCTAAACAGTAATGCTTAACAACACATTTCAATGCAAAATTGATTTATTCTGTTTTGTTCCCAAATTACCTTTTCCAGAGTCAGTACTAGACAAGCTCCAGACCATGCTGTGCAGCAGCTTAAGATGTTAGCACCCTCCCAGCCTGGTATTTCCCAACAACAAAGTCAGCAAAAGGTCAAAGCTGACCAAGGAAGTTTGGCTGCTTAGTATCAACCCAGCACTACTGGTGATGGAAGCCCTGAGAATTCTTGATGATGCAGCTGAGCTGCAGACACACATTACCATTTTGGTTTTCCCATTTTTTCTCCCCTCAAAACTGATGCCTATAAATTTATAACAGGTCTTCCTTCAATGCCATAACAGAACCCCTAAAGTTAACAAAATGGTCTTTGAAAAGAAATTTTCAGACTGCACAGCATTCTGAAAAATTGACTTTTGCCCATTGACTTTCAATATTATATCATCACTTTGAAGTCACTTGGATGATGCTCACAAAAGGCCAAATGAAGAAAGGAGAGACTTGTCAAGATTTATTTGGGTATTTATGCACCATTAAACAAGGTTACTATCACCTGCTTTCCAAGACATCATTCAACTCTTTGGATTGCACAAGGTATAAAATAATGACAGTGAATGGGAAAACACAGGTTGTTTCTATCTCTGGATTTATCTCTGCTTAATTCAACATTGTTTTGCTCTTCAGACAAAGTGATAACTTCAAGGGAAATGACCAGAGCTTTTTGGAGCACTGTAATGCCATCTCAAAGAATCATCTATCAGACCTTGGCATGTCTCCTCTCCTGTATTCTCTCCTGAATTCAGCAGGAGGCATCCAATATGACAACTGATCTACTAGACTTCCTACTAAAAAAGCCAGAGCTTTATCTTGGATAAGCCACTTTAAAGGTAGCTGTGAGGAGCCTGCCAGCCATGAGCTGCATGCAGATGAAAGTGAATAATGCAACATGCAGCATGCAGCAATATTCTGCCAGTACTGATTCCATCTACACAACAAATACTCATCATGTGCACATAGACGGCAACTGAATCAATTATAATCTTTCAAGAAGGGTAAAAACAAAGACTTTTGTTTTCAAAGCAAATGTCACCAAAACAGTTAAAAAAGACAAAAGCCAGATAAAAATATGAATAGAAATGGTCTCTTGATTGCTCTTCTCATTGTAAACTGCATGGTGAGGGGTTTTTCTCCCGTTTGAAGGGTCAGGATAAAAAGTCTGAAGTAAAAATCATGTTTAAGTTTTCATCTTTGAAAGGATCTACTCTTGGAAAGAAAAAAAAACCCTGATAATATTTTAACATGTAGGGATCAAACTAACAGTGCCACTCACTATCAGAAAGTAAAATACATTTGAAGCATGTTATTTTCAAACTCTCTTGCCCTAAAGTATAACAAGCTTGCTAGTGTAGCTAGGGAAAGTAAATACACAATTATAAAGCCACAGAAATGTCAGATGACTTCTTTCTGGTGGACAAAAATAACACACTAGGCAACATTAACTGCTTTATACTTATTTCTGAAAGGAAATAAGTCCCTTCAACATAGAGAGGCAGTACATCTTCTACCACTTAAATATATTTGATAATTCAGACACAGAATACACATATAAAGTAGGTATTTAATCTGCACTCTCAGGGAATAAAACACAGTTACTGAATGAACAAACCTCTAAGACCTACCAAATTAAAACAAGGAGATACACCTTGAGTCTCACAATCTTTTTTATTATGTAATGTATTAAGTGGTGTTACAAACTGTTTATACCCAAGACAAAACAAAACTATGGGGTTGTTTTTTTTCAATCCTTCATTCTCATTTACCTACATAGATTAAAACAAGCAAGCAGACATATGCCAAGACATAATTATATAATTAACTCCATTCACGCCTTCTACTTATTGCCTGCTCCAAAGCAGATTCTGCAGCAGCAGAATAGCACCCCCTTTGGCTCGTGGAAGGAATTAAAAGATGCTCCTTCTAAGGGAACCCAGACCACATACAGGTTGGTGCTTATTTGAAGATCTTGTCACCCACCATGGTCATGTCCATCTTAAACTGAAAGAAAACGTATTGTACTCATGTTGGGATACTGCTAGTTGCTCATTTTATTCGTTGTGGAACTGAAGAGTCAAGCTGATGCTTTACTCTCCTATTCATAGGCAGCCAACTGATCATTAAGCAATTTTTATCCAAACAAAAGACACCAAAATATATATTTTGTGTTCTGTTATTATGGCCATAATTGTGCACAATGTTTATTAATGAGACTGGGAAGGTATGAATGTCCTTTGCACAGTTTAGTACAAGGCTGAAAAAGTCACATTTCAGTACTACACTTAGTTATTGATGAAATGTTGCATTGCCATGAGAAAAAACAAAAAGAAGTTGGACAGTTTTGAACTATTTTCCACTGAAAACCACCTTCCTTTGCAATGGCAATTTCAAGACTTCCAGATAAGTCTAAGAAAAAAACTACACAAAAAATTTCAAATAGTTGTTTTCCTCAGTTTCAGTGGGATTTCTGGAGCCGACCAGAAAAGATATGGCTGTGAATCATAGTCTCTCAATATGAAAATTAAAAAGTAAGTAATAAAAAAGACTAAAGCAGACATGTATTTTGAAAAATGCCTTTCATTATGATGTTTTCCTCTGATCATCATTATATTTTCCAACATTTCAACAAGAGTCACAGAAATACATGAAGTAATACGAATTCATTATGAGGAAGTGGAGGGAAATGAGTGAATTTTGCTGTTCACAACTCCAAAGAACAGCAGTCTTTTCTCCCTATTCAGTGCCTCTCTGGAATGGAAAAATCTGTCTCTAATTTTCCACTTACCCTCAGTGGTAGATTAGAAAACATTCCCAAGTGGAATTGTAAATCTTTGACCACACTCCTTAAGAAAGCGAGAAAGCGAAGACTTTTAGTTCCTTTCAGAAATGAGTTGCCCAAGTTTATAGTGAAGAGAATTGATTCTGTCACATTCTAGTATGTGCTTAATCTAAGGTACTTAAAGATTGTGTAAGAGGAATTAGCAAATTTCAATATAATGATAAGCATGAGTTCTTAAATTAATCAAATGCTCAGCTTCATGAAACAATTTTGTGGGCTATAGCTTGTTAGCACTGCCAAAAGGCTGCTTCTTTTCTCAAAGGCCTCAAACACCCTCACATGCTCCCCTTTCAGCAGAAAATTATAAGATTTTCTTGCACATAAGGAAGGGTCACTGTGCAATTTCCTTTTACTATAATTTGAAATACCGCAAATATAATTTCTCATCATACTCTAGGGAATGTAACAGTTTTGGCAAAATGCAAAGAAAGGTAGAGTTGAAAAAGAAAGTAAAGAAACCTACACATTAATTTCTGCAAAGCATTTTAGTGTTTTCTCCTAGAAAGTCAGTAAGTATCAACAGGCTAGTTTGAGATATTTGGATTTGATTGAAAGAAATAAAGTTGCGCAAATATATGTCCAGAGATATTTTGAGTCAAAATGCTTTGACATTCTTCCAAAACCTACATATTTCACTTTGGAATCATACCTTCCATACATTAAATTTTCTTTGCTTGTTTGCTGAAGCGTGGGAACTGCAATTTTAAATATCAAGTTATCACTATGCGTAGAATTTAATAACACATTCATAAGAAGGTTTGCTTACATTCAAAAACTTAAAAGTAAGTCTGTTATCTATTTTTGAGTGTCTGTCCAAAAAGACTTAAATTCTGTGTTTCAAAAGTACTTTACAAATAATCAGAGGTTATTCATTGCAAATTATTTCCAAATATTTACTCAAGAGATAGCTAGTTATTCTAGGATACTGTAACTCACGATTTTTAGTGAGAATATCACTCCAGTGACTACAACAATCAGAATTCTCCTGGCTGTGCTGTCGGCTACCCAGCAGAAACTGAATTTTCAGAACGTTAAAACAAAGAGAAGGTACTGTCCAGCAAATATGGCCAAGTATGAAACTGAAGGACGGGTTGCCCTGTTCATATTTCTTGTGCTTCTTAAACAAGGATGATCATGTAAGGAAGTCAGATATTTGTGGATGTAAATATGCTGGGAATTTTGTGTCTTTTGAACACATGAGAGAGCTTTATAAAATGATGATGTAGCTCATTAAAACTAAAACTATTAAAACATTTACCTGTTTAAGACAGGTAAATGTTGTCTCCTAGCTGGTCATCCAAAGGTTCTGAATGCTTTTTCTCAGCAGTCATGTTTTTATTACTTTTCCAACACTTTTGTTGTGGGGCTGTGAAATAGTTTTTGTTTGTTAGGGTTACAGAATTGTTTCTGGAAAAAATCATTTGCATTTTTCCACAATGTACCCTACATACAAGGAACAAAAATGCAATCTGTGTCCCATTGGTTGAAAGGGAGAGTTCTGTGTTATTCCCTCCTGCCTTGGTCTCTTCCAAAGTTCAAATTTGGAATGCACTGCAACTCCTCTCCTGTCTATTTGTGAAAATCTTGCTAAGAGAATCAGGAAAACTAAAATGACTGTTGCTTGGTTAGATCTTAATATAAAGAAATGCACCAAGAAACTAAAACAAAGCATGTCGCAGAATAAACTTCTCTGGTACCATCAGTACCAGGTGAGCAAACGGACAGCTTCCTTGCTTTAGGATCCTCCAAATCCATGCCTATTTTGCACACACTCCCAGAGTAGGAGTGGTGTATCTTTTTGCTTTGTAATGCTGCTGGAAGCATCTGCAATGATTAAATTGTTTGTCATATCTGCCAACATTTGCTTAAAATACGAGATGAAGTGGGCTTCTGGAATAGTTCGGCAATAATCTTGCCTGTTAATTTGTGAGACCTTTCAGGCACCACAAGTTTTTCTGTTTTGCATGGTTTTCCATCATTTATCCTTACATACAATGTGCAGAAAAAACAGCAAGAATTCGAACCATTCCATCCAGAATGGTTCTGCCCAGAAACCTCAGTCTGCGGAGGAGAGCTGAAGTGCTAATGACACATATTACCTTTACCTACTTTAACTTATGCTTCTACTAACTTCTGTGATTATTTTTGTTTGTTGGGTCTTCTGCCAGGAATACTGGTTCAGTCTACCTCAGGATTCCCCTTGCTCAGTAATTTGTACGGTAGTTTGAGCAATTTTGGCAGACCTTTAGACCTTGTTCATAGTATTCAGTCTTTCAAATAGGACCCAAAACTTTGCAAAAACATGCTTCAGAGTTGTAGTCAAAAAGAACATAATACTACCATTAGCCTGTATATGAGAACTGAGAGCAAAGCCAACAATAATGACAAAGAGCTGCAGAGTAATATGATGCCAATATTTTTCTGGATGCAGTCACATATAACCTCTGGATCCCAGAATTATGTTCCATTTCCGTTACTCCTGCTTTACATCTTAGTATGGGACAGTTAGTCAATGGTCTATAAACTATTAAAATGATAGAAAGTCAAACGTTTGGGAAATAGATAGCACAGCACTGTGAAGATGACTGATTTTTCTGCAAGCTTTCAGGAGTTCCCAAGTTCTTTTAGACCTAATTGGACTCTTTAATTGGTGAAAGTATATTATTAAAATTCTAAACTTCCTTTTTTTCATCCCTTCTTGCTTCAGGTCAATGTGGGACAGGATGTATCCAAGATGCATTTGCCCCCCACCCCACCTCAATCAATACAAAAACATCCTCTGTTTTGTTCTCTTTCTTTCCTAAAAAATCCTGTCTGTGAGGTTTTTTTGGCTGTGGCTGAGCTTTGCAGAAAATATCTCATCCTTCTGTGTTTCAGGGTGACAGCACCTGTTTCACCCTGCCCGCAAATGCATTGTACAGAGTACTACAAAAGAGGAGAGTGGGGAAGGGCTCTAAACACCTCATGATGGGCCGTGGTTTCATCTCCAAAATAGAAAAACCAGTGTTTTGAAATCCTTCTCTGAAGTGGGAAACCCTTTGTTCTGTATATAGGAAAGAAAGCAGTGGTGGTGCACAAACCATGCCTCACTCAGAGGCCACTCTCCTCTCCAAAGGCTCCCTCTGCAATGCTCTGTGTGTCTGACTATGGTCACAATCTCTCCTCACCCACTCCAGTGAAAACACGGACCCACTCTGCTGTTTACTTATGGGATTTTATGGTCTTATGTGACATAGACAGTTTTAGAAATGCAGGATAAAATACTCAGAGCTTCCTTTTCATGTCTCCTTCCTTTGCAACATGTTTTCTTTAGTAACAGACAGAGTACAGAAGGATGGCAGATCAGATACGAGAGCCAGGTGATCCCCTGGCTGATGAGGGGGTTTGGGTTGTCATTGCAGGCACCAGTGGATGCCTGAATGCCTGGCATTTCAGAAAGAAGCCTGACTCTTATTTTCTTTCCTTGTATTTGAAGGAACTTCACAGTATTTGACAGGTCTTAAAACTGTGCATATCTGCTGCCATGTAAGAAGCTTGCCTCTAATTTAGAAAGGTACAGTAGATAAATATTGCCTCAGTAGGGCTTACTAAAAGTCTTTCTTAAATCAACAACTATGCAGTGTAGTTAGAACTATATGCATGCAGAGCAATTTTAGTTTTTTTGACATCTTCACAAAGCCAGTGGTGGATACCCATTTTCAGACTCTGGGAATGATTACATGATATCTTGGCAGGCCAAGATGACAGTATGCAGCTGGTAAGCTGTTTCTAGCTGTCATAATAGGTAGTGTTTGAAAAGGAAAAAACAAAGGCTTACTTTAATGAGGCCTACAACAGCAGCAAACTGAAGTTATAAACACATTTGCTGCTATTTTGAAATTTTCAGTGAACTTTTCTCTTATTTCACATTCCTTTTTTAAACACATTTTGCTGTCTGCCTTTATAACTTCAACTACTGCTGTGTGCCGTCTTGTGTAAAACTTGCTCGGAGAGATTTAAGGGTTATTTTTGTTTGTTTGTTTTTGGGGTGTTCTTTTTTATCTTTATCCCATGTCTCCTTTGAATTTTTCCTTGAAGAAAGAAACTGTTTCCTCTAAATACAACCATTTGGTTGAGTGTAAAAGTGTTAATTGGGGCATTTATTTACTCTGTCGAAATAAATTCCACAGTGATTCTACACAGAGCTTCAGCAAATCCAGTATTTTTTTCTTCTGAAAGCCTATGCAGGTGGCGTCAGTACTGGATATTCTGTTTACAAATCATTAATGAAGTGATTGTGGCTTTTTTCATTTGCTCACACTTTTGAACTGCTCAGAGCGACACATTCCTAAATAGGGAACACAAGAGTAGAGAGAAGCACACAATAGCCTTATTATGGGGGCCACACAAACACTGGTAGTGCTGAGGGTTTATATTAACCCAATCAATTAAAGATGTACGGAAAGAGTTCAGCTAGTAGGGGACTGGGAAAAAACGGTACACAGCAATGAGTTGCTAGGCATGCTAATCTGGACTCTGAAATTTTCGCTTAGCGCTATATCTGAGCTTTCTTCCTGCACAATAAAAGGTCCCTTTCAAAGCTGAGAGTCCTTAGCAGTGCAACCATTGGAAGTCACTGCATTCTCTGAATGAAATAAATGCCTTGCTTTAATTTCTATAAGGCTTGTGTAAATTTCCTTCAGTACTAAACTATTAGAATTCCAAAGGAAAAATGCATATATTAGGCTATACTGTATCCCTATTGTGCGCTAAACATCAACTCATGCTACTGATATGGAGTTTAAAAGCTTAAATAAAGTGCGGAGCTCCTGCTGGGCAAACAAGCTGAACTGGCCCAATGAAGTAACCTTTTTGTTAAGAATTCTCATTTGAATAAACAGCATGGTAGGACTGCTGAATGCAGATGGCTTAAGTGTTTGGGTTCTTCTAGAAGAAACAAGTCTTAGTAGTTTTACACTTTCATGAACAAAATCATATTTTATAAAGGACAAGTGCCCCAGTTTCTCACAGACTGCAAGGCAGAAATGAAAGGAGTTTGTAGCTAACTGGTTCATTTTGAAGGCTGCATCAAGACAAAACAAATACACAGATTTTATTCTGTAATTCTCATGTTGCATGTTTTTCTATGCAAACACACATACAGACACTTGCATACAGAAAGATGTAGCTCTATAAGACATCTAAATTCTCCAAGGAGTAAATTAAATCCCTGTGCCCAGGTTTGGCTTTTTTTTTTTTTTTTTTTTTTTTTTTTTTTTTTTTTTTTTTTGTGTTCTGCACTTAGCTCTGGTACTTTCTGAATTGGACATGGCATCAAGAGCTATGAAAGACTCAACACAGCACAAAGCCTTTAACACAGATGCTTTACTTCAATTTTATTGCATTCCCTCTTATTTGCTAGGTAGATATTTTCCCTCCTAACAGCAGAATGCTAGCCCTGTTTGCTTCCTTTGTCTCTGAAAGTGCACAGGTGACAGGGGAAGCTACTGATCATGCAAAGAGCTCATAGTGCCATCTTGAATGGAATATAACTTCTGAGAGATACAAACATCAATTTGGGATGCTACTTAATGGGATGACATTGTGCAAATGGAATCGAGAGCTGACTGCCCTCAGCTGTCCAATAGATACTGCATTCTCTGCATCTTTTATAGGAGGTGAATAAGCTATTAACTGTTGTGTGAAGCATCACCCAGCTATTTCTACAGGCTTCCCCCCCCGTCCTGTAAGGATAGCTCTAACAGACAAATATGAAAAACTGCGAAGTGGGGAAACAATAAAAATATTTGGCAGAAATCTATCTTTGAAAGGGTCTGCTGACTACAGGAAATGTCTTGTATGGGGGAAAAGAAAGGTAATTGGCAAAAATTAGGGAAAAGAGAGGGAAAATTGTCAAGGGTGAATCAGTAAGAATCAAGAGTAATCTGACTACATTTACAGGAGAAAATACTTTCTTGTCATTGACAAGGCATTTTCAAGGTTATCTAGGCATTTTCATGTTGGAAAAGAAGAATGGGCACTATGCATCAAAACTCTTAAGACAGACCTTTCTTCTAACTGTTTTGTTGCCATTTGTTCCCATAAAGATGTAATAGCATTAATTTTTATGTATTTATTATTATTTTGCTTTTCTCATAGCACTTTAAAGAGTACTGTAGGCCTATGTATTTGAACTTGTCATGGCTTAACTCCATGCAGTAACCAAGTAACCGCAGACCCACTTACTCACTTCCCCACAAGTGGGATCAGGGAGAGAATCAGAAGAGTAAAAGTGAGAAAACTCTTGGGTTGAGATAAAAACAAGTCAATAGGGAAGCAAAAGCCACACAACTGCAGAGCAAAACAAAAATACTTCCCATGGACAGGCAGATGTATCTCAAGGAAAGCAGGGCTGCATCATGCGTCACAGTGACTTGGAAAGACAAATGCCCTGTCTACTCCTCCTCACTCTAAATGTCCCCCTTAACCCCTTCTTCCCCTGACTTTGCATCCTGAGTGTCACAACATTTGCTATGGAATATCCTTTTGGTCAGTAGGGGTCAGCTGGACACTTTCGACTAGACCAGGCTGCTCATAGCCCCATCTCATCTGGTCTTGTTTGCATCCAAAAGGATGGACTTCTGTTAGCACAACCAAAGCTCTTATTACCATGCCAACATGAGGTCTGTGTCTGAATTAAAGACTTCCTTCAACTAAAACTATATAAGAACATCTAAGAATAAAATGTATGACTAATTAAAGGAGGTGTTTCTGTTTCCAATCTAAACATATAAATCACAGGAAATAAATGATGTTAAACTGTATTGTGCATTATTCCAGATCAAAAATACTTTACAGATCTTATTACCCAAGATAGACCACTTCGCATAGCAGACAAATTTAATCTAATGCCATTTAGCCCAAAAACCCTCAACAGCCCAGCTTCCATCAACTTGATTTAAAAGTTCATGTGAATGTAGAGAATTGCTCCTCCCACTGCTCTCACTGCTCTGCTGTTGCCTGCATGGTCTGCTAATTGCTTGTGGGCAACAGCCTGTCCAAACTTCACATCTCCCAACAGGGTCCACACCACTTGTTGGGTGAAGAAATATTGAAAGACCAAGAGCAGCGGGTTACCCAACTTGTTGAGGTGTGCTTTAAACTGAAATACTTTGGAATAAAGGTCTAAAGTAGCAATGCTCACACCAGGGGAACAAGCCAGGCCAACCAGAGCAGGAACAAATGTTCCCTAGCTGTCTCCCAAGATAAGAATCAGAATCCCAACCATCTTAAATGTAGACAGGCTTAGGACTACACAGGAGGAAGTGGGGCTCCTGGGCCTGTCAGAAAGTTTTGTTGTCTCAGGAATAACTAAAACATGGTGGAGTAACCCACATGGCTCAGAGGAAGATGATGAATGGCTACAGGTTGTTTTGTAAAGACAGGGAAAAAGAAGAGGAGAAGTTACACTCTGTATTAAGGATAACCTTGAATGTATAGAGGTCAACTGTTGCAGTGTGTTGCAATCTCTGGTCTTAGACTTCCCTGTTTCCCAGGTGTACCAACCTTCCCTCCCCCTTGTCCCCTTGCTAAGACGCTGTCAGTCAATCTTAACATTCCAGCAAGGCTGTTGTGTGGTTGGCGGAAGTTCAAAAGATGCCCCTCACCCTGGGCGTCATTGGGTTAGCCAAGTGTCATTATCCCCTGAGAACACACCTCCTCCCACCTGGTTGGTGCCATACCTGTTCTTCCCTCCCCCTCTCCCTGGGCTTAAAAGGACCTTGACAGCACGTGGTTGGTATTCTGTTGGAGCTGTTGCTGCAATTCAGATGTTCGTGCCCTTGGAATAAAGCTCTGGATTTTAACCTTCCATCAGAAACCATCTCCTTTCTCTTCACCTCGCCTAAGGACCTTCTCCAGAGGTAAAACTGAGCTTCCCACAAGCCTGGACTTGGTTTCTAGTGCCTAGCTGCAATTTCCAGCCAGCCAGAGGTATCCCTGTGGTGGATGCCACAGCTGCTGCCTCCAGCCAAGAAGCTAAGGCCCAGAACAGCCCAGGCACGTTCCACCTGGAAATATTGGGATCTTATTCCAATAGTCAACGATGGTCGACTTCATCCCACTGGGTCAGTAAACACCACCACAAGCCTGAATCAGTTCAAAATAAGAAGCACAATGACTAAATGCTAATAAAATGCTAAGAAATTTCAAGTAATTCAAAGAAATCTGAGAAATGGCTTAAATAAGGTCAACATTTCTGATCCTAAACCTAATAGAAGTTATTCAGTGTGTCACTCATCAAAACACCTAGTGAGAAAGAAGTAGAGTTTGATTTTGAGGTTCAAGATGGGCTGCTGGCATATTCCTTGTTCTAAGAGATGCTTTGATTGGACCGAGCCATCCAGAAGGTCCTACGTGACATGCCCTGGAGCTTTGAAATGCTAGAAATCTCCTTTTATGTGAAAATTATGATTCTGCTGTCATCTTTTCCCGTTATATGTCTTTTTCGTACTCTTCTACCTGACCTGCATTTTTTTTTCTGCTCTCTAAATATATCCCTGTCTTGTGATACTACCACGACCAAAAGGACACTGAAGTGGGCTGGCCACACAAACAGAGAAGGAAGCTTTCAGATGTCAGTGTCTTAAGGAATGAAATACAAAACACCACTCGGGAGACAAAGGTCATCTTTTGGAAGATTTCCCATACTGATATATACAGCCAGAGAACTGTGTGACAGCAGAATTCTTAGGAAGGGCAAATGTTTCTTCTCTCTGGTAAAAATTATTCACTGTTTGTTGTCTGTGTCTAGAGGGATATCAATTCCTTGGTTTTGTGCACAGTTCTGTATTTCTCACCACTCAACAATACGTTTCTAATTCTTTCCTTGTTGCCCTCTGAAGCATGGCTGCCACACCTTCCCATCAGGCTCTTCACTGATACATAATATTAGAACATTTCTTCAACAAGAACTACACACAAAATAGAATAAATTTGAACAATTCCTTCAATGGTAATAGACTTTACATAGCCCCTTAGTATAAAAGTGAATGGTATTAACGTGTTACAGAACTTGGAAAAAGTCAAAAATTATTAGAATAGTGTTATTGTTGTTATGTTATTGAAAAAAAGAAAAGGATTTAATCTTCAATATTATGACTTGCAGAATGCTGAAAATTTGCTGAAAATTAATTGCTGTTTATTAATTAAGACAAATAAATCTTTTCTGAAGTAAGGGTTCATTACCAGACTTCTGTGCCACTATAACCTGGAATAAACTTTACATAGTGACACCAAATTGTTCATAATCAAAGTTATCTGACAAATGGCCAGGACTCTTATGATTAGGGTCAGATATCAAAGCAAAATATGAAACACTTCACAAATCTGGCACTTTTGCTATTACATCTAAGAGAAGTCTCTCCAGAATAACTCCCTGCTTATCCCAATCCAGAAAGAGTTTGAAAAGGAGAAGGAATATCTGATCTTCCCACAATCATTACCATGAAGACATTTTTTTATATGATCTGCTTTGAGATCCAGCAAGAGTTCATTACAAATCTAAATAAGGCTAAACTTGGAGACAATCACAGATTGAAAACTTTGACTTGTTTTTGAGACTGAGGACGATTTGAGGAGATCCATATGATAAAGAAAGAGGATATCATCCTTTTACCTGTGAATGAAATTAAACACCTCCTTCAGTGCTGATGTCTGTCTACCAGCAGAATAACAGAGAATCTGTTGGCAAATTGAAGACAGTTTGGAGATAAGCAACAAAATGCGCGGAGACAAAGAAGACCTTTGCCTAATAAAAGTATTATTTGGTCTTGTGGAAATTCAGGTCAAAATGGTAAGTCAAAACTTGTTTAGACTGCAAATGGAGACAAAGAAATATCCAAAACAGTGATTTACTGAAAAATAATTATTTACTTTGATTTGGATTTAAGCGATTTATAAAATATGTTGCAGCACAAAAACATGGCTTTGTTTCCAGTGCAGCAGCAAAATTACACCTGAGCAAGATAAAGAGTTACTTTCCCTCAGGAGGAAGAGACTGAAAAAATGAACACCTACAGATGGAAGTTCAGGAATATAATAGTGACCTGGAAAATGGAAAATTATCTGGGCATGTGATTTTTTTCTTGAATCCTAGTAAAAACTTGCATTAACAATGAAATTATATCAAAGGATTCTAAGGGAGGATTTAACCACTTATTAAATAAATAACAAGGATCAAAATTTAAATTATTTTTAATAAGAAACTTATTTATTCTGACAGTTACGTTAATTCATGTGTTGTGGAGAGGAGGAGGTTCAAGAGATCCTTGGAATAATTCATCCAATGAGAAAACAGGAAAAAAAAGGACATGAAGTGGTACGAGAAACAGTTCATCAAGTACTATAACCCTAAGTCAGTCTCCCAGCCAACCTGGCAGAAGCCCCATTACTTGTTATAAATGCAGCTCAGTTTCACCAAGATCTCACATCTGGGAAGAAATGTTATCAGACTTTCTGAAGTACCACTTTGCCAACAAGAACAAGGACTTACATTTTAGAAGTTACTTCATGTATTTGGACTTGAACTTCTCAGCCAAAAATGAAGTGGTCTTTAATACACAACTTGCTCTGAGCAATGTGTTGCTCATTGTGAAATTAAGGAGTTCACTTTCCACCACCTCTCTTCTGTTTCTAAAAACTCTCACTTGTTACCAAGCATCCCATAACTGTGTTTCCAACAAAGATTACACTGATATTTCTGTTCAGCTACATGTCCTGCAGGGCTGTTCTGCGGTCTTCTGATCAGTAAAAATGTAATAACATTTTCACATAGTCAATATTTAATTCTGTAAATGCAACTGGTAGTTGTAATCTAGGTTATTAACCACACAGTGATTTATGAGGCAGGGCAGACAGTGAAGGGGTGCAGAGCACTAGGAAGGTCCTCTGGTGACAATAAAAAAGTTATAAATTTCATAGCTCTGCCTGAGAAATGTATTTATATCCTATATTAAGAATAGCTTTTTATAAATTTTAATGATCCATGTTATTAATGGTGCTGTCATCATTACTGCCTGTGCAAGACTGCAGTCTTTTTTTACCTCTTATACTTTTCCATCAGCTGAAGGTCTTACAGTTTCTAAATAGCTCTTATTAGCAGTTTGCCAAAAATCCCTAAGAGTTATAAGTCTATCTTTGTTTCATTGGACTGCAAAGACTGCAAGAATATTTTGCATAAAATTTTACAGCCAAGGCAAAGGTTAGGCTAATTGGACAGAAAACAATTGCTTCTCTATCATTTTTACAAAGCCTAGGTCAATACACAGGAATAAAAGTAGCACCACATCAAAAAGAGGAATTTATACATGAAAATTGTCCTTAAACAGTGTAGTATACACTGTTGGGTAACTATAGGATAGACAAGTATATAACAAAGACCTGATATAAATATGTGTGGCACCACAGACTCCATTACAGTGAAAGTCAAGGATAGTATTTACAAAAAGACTGTCCATATTTTTGCTCCATTTTCTTTCTTTAGAATCTCTGTCACACTTGGCTGGGTTCGCCAAGGGAAGGTAAACTATGGCACTGCCAGATAGCTGAACAACTTTCACATTTTTCTGGCCTTCATACAAGAATTTCAGAAACACAAAAAATAAGTTTGGGAATGGATCAAAAGATACAAAAGGAAAAGAAAGCAGAGCTAGCACCATTTCATTTCTGAGCATTTCCCATTATCCACCTCTAAAAGCAGAAAGAGACACCTACAGCAACCTCCTGATTTACTGCTCTCAGGAAAGGAGACAGCTTTTCTAAAACTGTCAGAAATTTCTACAGTAGTCAGAATCCCTCCCACTGTCAGAAGCCAACAATAAAACGTGGTACACAAACCTCTGATCTGTTGGCAACACAGAGGTGTTCAGTAGGGAAGAAACACAACCTTACATGATTGTACATGTAAGTCACATAGATCCTCTGACTTACAAATATAGGTACTTTTGACCATAAAATCATAAAAATAAACCTGATCCTTATGGGTTATCAGGCACTCTGATGCTTTAGTGATAGCAGCTGTACAGTTGAGGCAGGCATATTAAAGAGTGAGTTGGAGCAAAGTCCTGGGGTATTGTATACCTGCTGTTGTATTGCATGCCTGCTGTTTAATTTTAAAATATTCACCAAGAAAGGAACAAACACTATCATTGCAATCTCCAGACAAATATGAGTACCTGATATTTTACAGTTAATAGTATGAATTATGATTTTTTTCAAGGATGAAAACAAATTTCCAGCACTGAGCTACTATTCTTCAAAATTTTTCTACTTTGAAATTAATTATCATTTTTTGTCTTCTTTATTTTATACCTACTCTGTTTCAATTTGATATGGTGAAAGAAATTTTTCCTCTTGTCTTTTGGCTACTTATTCCTGGGATAAGAAACATTAATATTGCTATTTGGTAAAGCCACCATTCCACTGAAAATATTGCACTTCAAATTTGTACCTCAACTTGAAATGTTTTCTCACCTCACTACCTACAATTTATAGTTCCAATAAATATGAATATAGAAGATGATTAAGGGAAAATTTGCTTCCATAAAAGAGGAATTCCCATGCCATTCCTAACTGATGGAAAAAAAATCAACTTCCCTAGTGCTAAAAGAAAGTTCAGTCTCTAAGCTGCCTAGTTCTCTTCCTTAAGCAAATTCTGCCAACTACATCATAATATATTCCTGTAAACTCAGAATGAAATTATTTTAAATACAAGTGCATTTTCATTTCCTAGAAACTCCTTCCAATGAAATCAGCTATAGAACTAAAATAAAAAACCTGAGTTTTATTTTAATTTTTTTTTTTTTTTTTTTTTTTTTTTTTACAAATAGGACCTGCACAACAATTAATATTCATCTGAATTTCTGGTGATTGTTTACAATAGGGATATTGAAAACTATTTTGGGGAGATTGACCAACAGTGATTGTTAATGACTAATGTCACTTGCAGCATGCCCTAGCTAGCAGCATCTGCCTCTGCAAGATTAAGTACAAGACAGATTATGAATTACTGAGAAATAAGTCTGTTAGAACACTTTGCTAAATTAAACCTTTCACAAAAATTTTGCCTAAACCTCCAGAAGTAGGAAATTCAATAAAGCTGACAGAATTTGACATAAGTCTGGCTTGGAAAAAACCTTTTTTTTTTTTTTTTAATGATAAGTTGCTTTCAGAACATAACACTGCAGTGTAAGAATTCTAAACTGTGCTTTTCTAGTTCATGAATGAGAAAAGCTTTCATTCAAGGTGATTACAGAGTAGTCTATTTATTTAACTAGTGGAGATTTAACTTCTTTTAAATTACTAAAAACCCAGTAAACAGCATGATTTCAAAATGTTAATGTAGAGCTTCAACACACCTGCATTGGTGCATTGAGGCTATTATCATATTTTATGGAATAAGCAGGCAAACGAATAAATATAGATGCAAAGGTAATGTGCTACTGCTGCTTATTCTGAAGACAAATAAAGCAAATCAAGGCAGGAGTAATGCTTCAGCAAAGAATATAGGAATGCATCTTTGTGGGAAACAGTTTGCTTCCCCTGAGGTTCACGTCTTAGCTGACTTAAAGTACAACAAAAAATGATACTGACTGATACACATGTGAAAGATGAGGGTGGAAAAAGCAAAGGGAAAAGCAATTTCTCAGATGTAGCATCATATGAAGATAGTCTAGAAAGAAAGCATCAAACTGGAAAAAAACCCTGAAATGTCAGGGAATCTCATTGTAATTCTAGAAGCTGTCTTTGAAAGCTTCCAGTAGTGTTTTTAAAAGTATGCCTAGACATATATCTCAGGGAGTGGCAGGAGACTTCCTATTAAGTAAAGTAAAAAGGAAGCAGAAAATGTGACCAGCAAAAGCTGGCTTGTTTACTGGGAAGATGTTGAAAGTACTCAGTGTGAAGCATCAAGGAGAGCGTGACATGAGGCCACTTAAGAAAAAGTTTTGTGCAAACACCTGAATCCCTGATACTCAAAGCCATAACCTCTTTTTCCAGCCAGCCTGGTTCTCACAAAGTGTGTCAGAGGAGGTGGGCAACACTCTCTGTCATATCAGCCTCTTGGTTATACATCAGTGGTTCCTAAACATGCTGGTCTGTTGCAAACTGTGTTTCTTGGTGACCACTGATTGCTACTCAAACCTGAGATTAAAACTTGTCTACAACCCTGATGCAGAGCTTACCTGGCTAGTAAGCTAAGGACTACACCTGGAGGGGCCTCAGGCACAGGACACACCCAGGCTATAAAAGGCTTTGCCTGGGTCGCATTATAACCACTAGGTTATACACACTGTGCTCCTTGTTGAAGATGCTCTTCTTCCATTTCATACTGGTTACTGAAAGAAGAACTTATGTCTCTTCTACCAATTTCTCAAAACTATTTTTCGCTTTATTATTCATCTATTTTTTCCTTTTACTAACAGAGTCTGAAACTGTGAGCAATATAACTTATTGTTGTCAAGTTGTTCCTTGTTGTTCCTTGCAAGGGAATGCTGTCTAACAGCTGTCTTAGGGGGATTAGAGCAAAACTATCTATTCAAACAGGGCTCTGAAAGTCCCACTGAAATCTTGCTTTGCTCACAACCTTACAGCCTTCCATGTCCTAATCTGCCCTGTATCTTTTAAGCTTCTTTCACTTCAGTCTGCTTTTCCTTCTTTTTCTTGTTTTACTCTTCCTACTGCTTCCCTCTCCACCGTAGCTGTCCGAACAGAAATGGAAACAAGGAGTCTATCCACACTGTCAAATTACTTGTCTGCTGTGATTATCTGTATGATTCTCTTTCATTTTATCTAATTTTTCATTCCAGATGACTACCATTTTTCTTCAAGGAATAGGTCTCTATTTGTTAAGACAGCAGTTACACTATTTACGGTACAGCCACAACCTAGATCACCTTTTTGAATCCTGCTGTTACACACATATACATACATGCATTTTCAAGCCCCAAAAGCCCTTCATTTTTTTATGAGAATTAAAATCTGCAGTGACTTCCAGAAAATAGCCAAGAACTAGATGAATAGTGCCAGATTCCACATTGGCAAGAGAAAAAGGACAGCCACAAATCCTCATTCTCCAATTAGAATGATGGAGGAGTTTCAAGATGAAGAAAGACCTGGACTAAACCAAATCATACACACTGTTATTTTAATGGTTTGGAGTTTTAATAAGTACAGAAGTGTTAAAAGAAAGCTGAAAATTACAAATATGAGAAAGGACTGTATAAATAAATGACAAAAGATCAGAAAAAAAAAAAGGCAGCCTGACCACAAAAACCTTGTGGTGATCAGAAGGACCCAGTAGAATCTGTGACGAATCTCCCTTTGACTTTTTTGAGACACTTGCAATATTCTAAGAAACATCCTTCCTCCTCTCTCTTATTTGAAATGTGGTTTTCATATTAAAATCTAAAATGGAAAAGATTTTAAAACAACTACCAACTGTGTGCTCCACCTACTAGCAACAACATTACATCTCTGCAGTTGCTGAAATCCATTAAAGTCTCAGTTCTGCAAATATATGCTTCATATTCTGCAACTACTGAGATCTGGTGAAGTCTGAAATGTATTTGCGTATAAACTAAATTATTCCTGGTAAAAAGATCAGGACTTGCAGATATAAGTTCTTTATAGCAGGAATCTTAAACAGCAACCGAGCCCTTAAAAATCTGAATTGATTCAAAAAATAGGAATAGAACTCCTTCAAATTTAATTCCTACCATTCATAAATCCTCCTTAATCCCAAGATGAAATTTTTAAACAAAACAGATATTATAAAAATGGGTTTTGTGGGGCATTTTACATCTCTAATACTACCCTGCCTAGCTTTCAAGTGCATGTAAGGTTTAGGAGGCTTCATCTACTGCTTCTGCTTTGCTGGTCTCTATGCACATGGCAGCCCTCCTACTGCCTGAGCAGTAGAGTTTGGAGAAAGAATGGCCACTGCAGAGCTGTGACAGACAAAACACCCTTCTACAGTCACAGACCCAGAAAAATAAGAAAGTAATAGAGCTCACTGCCTAGTGCCATTCCATTCATCTTCAGTGTTCTGCCAGTTTTAACCAGTTGTTGTATAGATTGGTGTAGGAATCAATCAATGCACTGGCACTGCTGCAGTCCATCATCCAAAATGAATGGATGGTGAAATATAACATTGAAAATGTTATAGTTCAAGTGAAAGGTGTCCCAGAAATTCCTGAGTTTAAATTTAAGAGAATGGAAATGTAAAATGTGCTCCTAAAAGTGAAATTTTTTGCTAAATTTGACTTTCTTGGAAATAAAGTAATTGATAAAGGAAATCTATAAGTGAATAATATTTTATTATATTTCAACATATTCTATTATATTCCAGAAATTTTTAATTATTATTTTAATTACAGAATTTAGTAATTTATAGTATACTTCTTTGTCTTAAATCATGTTTTAAAAAAATAAAACTAGTCCATATATCCATACAAAAATGCCAATGACCTCATTCAAATCAAGTCAGACACTGAAAATACACCTGAATTCCAAGACAGATACATCTGAATTATCTACTGCTTCTTCACTTCTTTCTCTAGGGTGAAGACCTCATTTGACTGATTTCAAATCAGAATGAACATTTATCTTCTTTATAACAATAAACCAAGAACCTTTTAACTTTATATCATGTTAATGTTCCAGGAAACATAACAGATGTGCAAAACCACATCTTTAAAACTGAGTTGTGTTTTTCTTGACTTAATTTTCTCTCTTTATGATATAGATATACTGTCTCTTCATTGAAAAATACACATGCTGACTCTTTAAAGTCTAATCAACATTGGTTTTTATTATAATTTAGGCAACCTAAAGCCTCACATAATATGCTTTATCTCTGGATGTTTTGGATGGAAAAGAACTGGAGCTTGATTATGCAAATCTGTTTCCAATGCTACAAGGGCAAGAATACTCCACAATTATTAAACAGTTCTGCAACCCCATTCATCCAAAGTAAGGAAGCCACATTTGTTTAGCAAGGTAATTGTGGCTACCTGCCTCTCAGCTGACATGCACTTAGACCCAGACATGTTGCACTACGTGGACAGTGACAGTGAGGAAAAATTTCTAACCTAGCTATAACAAGCAATCAAGTTAGACTCAAGTCAGCACATTTGATTAGTGGAATAAAGTATAAAGGCAAAACCAATCAGTAATGCTGAGCATAAAATTTTAAAGAAAAGTTTGAGATATTTCTGAGAATGGGTTCAGAAGATGGGTTCTTTTTGCTTTGAGACATAAGTTTAAAGAAGGAACTCAGACATACTGTCACATCATTTATTTAAACTTGACATCTTTAGAGTTCGCAGCAAAACATGGAATTTTATGGGAATAATGCAGGTTTATCTTCTGCTCATCTAGAAATGCTCACCCAACATTTTCTGAGGAAACTTCATTTGCACAGATCCAAACATGCTCATGCCCTCAGCAGCCTATCTCCTCTAAGCATCCTTCAGCTCCTCACAACTCCCACAAGGGAAGAAGCCTGAGCACATACTGTGCTTAGAGAGCAATTATCCACCTTTCACTTCAGACTGTGGGAGCAGATTTGGGAGGCAAGCCATCTTGAGAAAGTGGAAAGGGAGTGCCAGAAACCTGGCAGATGAATGGAGCAAAAGAACAGGGAGGAGCATTAGTTTAGGACTCAGACCAGAGCTGCTTCTGTGGCTAAGAGCTCAGACTTCAGGACAAGGTCTGTCTGTAAGCTAGTATTTGTCAGTAGCCAGTGTCAAATGAAGCTACTTTTTCTAAGAGGTACAATTATTTGCTTTTACCTTTCTGTTGATGCTGTTGAAAACAGCACTTTTTATTCCTCATCTGTGGGCAAACCACTTAATCATATAATCCATATTTACTGCAAAATAAGAAAGAACATGGATATGTTATTTTTTCCCACATGAATTAGCTTTTTAATATTTTAAGACTTCTGAAATATTTAATATTTCAGATTTCAGTCTCTCTCCACTGCCAGCAGAGCAGTTTTTCACCTCTACCAATGAGTTGAGTCTACATGAACATAAAGCCACATTCTTTGTATAAGAACTATTGAGGATAATCAGCTCTGCCATGTGAAGAGACTCTGAACTTATCTTGAAGGCAGAACCGATTTTGATAGCTTGGCATCTAATTTTTTTCCCTGGAATGGGACTTCTTCTGTGAAGTAATAACTCATTAACATGGCAACACAACAGCTTTGGAAAGCCTTGTGCTGGATCAGCTACAACAAGGGAATTTCTGACTGCAAAAGCAGCTCTGCTTTGGAATAGAAAAGACTCGGAATAAAAGGTAGCTGCAACTTTTTTCCTTTGCACTGAGTCTTTTTGTCTTTGCTTATTTCTGCATCTGTTCTATTATATCAGTTGCAGAAATGCCTCAATGACAACTCAAATGTGAGCAGCAGGACAATCCTTTAAAACTGGCAGAAGGACAGCCCATGGGAGACTACCTGAGTGCTTTATAATATCCACAAAAAGAATAAAATATTTTTTATTATGGATTATTCAGGTCTATAACCAAAACAATAGTACATATGACAATACTCATGAAAACATGCTCTCTTGATAATTATGACATTTTCTCCATGGCACTAGATAATATAAAAAAAATTGTAGAAACTACTGCCTTCCATGTGATTCCAGGTGTGTACAACACTGAGAAAATATTACGCAGATCTCCAGTCTTGCAAGTGTAATTCTTTTTCTTTCTTCCCAGAACCATAAAAATCATGTAGTTCATCAAAGTATATGAGTGAACAAAGGAGCTCTTCCACATAATTGGTAAACCACATGTCAGAAATAATCTTTATTGATTAGAAACACTGGGATAACAGAGAAAGCTGTCATTTTAAAGGCATGTCTCATGTCTCAAACATCTCTGAAAAACACCAGTTCTTGATTCTCATCCTCATGCCACACTCTTATTTTCATATGAAGTCTCAGGCAATTATCATAATAATTTTAAAAAATAATTTAAAAACTGGTGTACAAGGTCAGACCAAAGGCACCAATTATATCTGGTCTCCCATGGGAATGAGAAATGAAGGCCTAAAGCATAGCTGAATGGCAACTCCACAGTGGTACTTCCCGCAGATACCATTCCAGTTTTGAACAATTTGCAACATGAGCAGTAGAGACAGTATCTATGTGCTTTACAATCTTTTTCATTTTCATTCACCCAGGTGTTCACCTCTTGAACTCTTGTAAATATTTTAGTACTAGTAGCATTCTTATGTTGAAGGTCCCTAGACTAGATATGACAATATCATGGACATTTGCACCATTTGTTTTGAAAAGGTCACAGGCTGTTTTATGCTGACAGACCTTAGATCTTTTATTGGAAGGGTAAGCAAATAACCAAACCTTATTTCCCTTCTCCACAGTTTCATAGATGCCCATTATATATCCTCACAAAATTCCTCCTTTTCTCTGAACTGAGGAGTCCCTCTCAATTAAAACTGTTCCTTATGTACTGATATTGTATGCATTTGATCTTCTTCGAAACAAGGAAGGGTGACAGAAAGAATCTGATCACAGCATTCAAGACACAGGGCATCTACATGTGTACTTACAAAATGATGCAATATTTTGAGATTTATCTTGAGTTCTCTTTCTGGTAATCCCTAATATTTGATTAGAACTCATTGCACTACTGAGCACTGAGCAGATTTTTCACAGAACTAGGTCTTAAATTCAAGATCTTCCAGAGTGGTAATGGTCATCCCAGAGCTGGGAATCACATTGTATGTAACATTAGGACTTTCCGCTGTGTCAGTTTTCTCTGAAGAGTGAGCAAGAGTGATAACATTATCACAAAACATTCTTTCACATTATTTAAATTATTCCAATGGCTTCTGGAGGATATCCACATCTTTAATTCATTAATATTCTAAGGCATAACTCATCTTCATAAATCTGCACCTGACATCCTTAATGCATTTTGGAACTGGGTTTGGTTTGTAGGGGTGGTGAGGTGAACAGCACTTGAATTTAGTATTCCAATCAAGGGTAAAAAAAGTGAATGCAGGAGGATGAGATTTGGGCCTTTCTAAGAGGAGGGAGGAGTGTGGTAGCATGTGTAATGAGAAGACAGAGTGTCTTCTGAGTATTGACTCAGCTGCTATCATTAGTTATGAAGCACTTA
The DNA here is from genome assembly GCA_024362935.1 of Setophaga petechia. Taxonomy (NCBI): domain Eukaryota; kingdom Metazoa; phylum Chordata; class Aves; order Passeriformes; family Parulidae; genus Setophaga; species Setophaga petechia. The sequence goes on from JANCRA010000008.1 coordinate 28,931,515, forward strand.
TGAACAAGATCTGCTTTTCAAGTAAACAAATCTAGAGGAGAACACACAGAAGAAAAGAATTATGGACAAATACAGTCTTTACATTGAATCTTAGCCTGAAAGGATTTTTGCCAAAAATTGCTAAACCCAAATAAATTCTATTGCATTTGATAATTATTTCCTTGTATTAGTAAATTTAAGAAGAGCAATATCTGTAGACGAGCACCCAGATGTGGTGCTCGTCAAAAATTCTGAATTTGGGGAAAGTATGTTACACATTTCATAGTCCTTATGTGTCTCCCATACCTGGGGGTTGTGTATGTACTGTCATGTTAAGACACAGGGCAGAAAGCATTTGCCTGTGTTAAATTTATCATTTAACTTCATTCACCTGCACTCTGCCCACACTACTCAGGACCTTTTTCCTTCTATTGTAGCACCCTCTGAATAGTTTCAAACACCTTTTATTTCCAGAAAAATGTCTCAGGTGAAAAAACGCAAACACCCTCAAAAGATCTCTGAAATAATCATAATGACAAGAATCACAAAGTAAGGAGAAATTTAAAGATTTATTCCTCTGTTTCCATTTTGCACTGGATGAGAAGAATTTCTGAAGAGCTAATTGTAAGCATTCAAAAACCTTTACAAAACATTGCTTCAATACAAAGTGCAGAGTACACAACTCTGTTCAGGTTCATTCACTGCTCAACAAGTGGATAGGAATGTGCTAAGGATATGATTGTATTTTTCCTGGTCCTAGAATAATTATTGTAGCTGATAATAACTCTTTATTATAATTGCACCTGAGTAATTATTGAGGTCACAGACACATTGAGTGAGGCATTGTATGAACACAGGGAAGCTGCCCCTGTTTTAAACAGCTTACAATTAAATTAAACAAGATGTATGAAAATGACAAGAAGGAATAAAATTCACAAACTGAATAGCATGATTGCAGCAAATGTCAACCCATGACTGCTTTTCTCAGGGTGAATTGGAGACTATTAAGCATGGGCAGAGCACATGAAAAGAAGAATGGAGACACCAGAAAAGGTAGGACCACGAGTGACAGAATGAGACAAAACAGAAATAAATTCAGGGAAGGGCAGGGACACACAAATGACAGGTGTAACAGGTTTGTTGTGGCTCTGTCCACACACCTAAGACACTGTAAAGCTGCCCCCTATGAAAATGGCCTAAGAAGAACTGGTCTCACACTTTTTCATGAGAGGTTGCTTGGGCATGCCCAGCCTGGCATAGGCGCAGTGCCCCACACTCAAAGGGCTCTTACAGCCTCCTTGGGCTACCCCCATATACAAGAGCCTGTCATGCCTTCCAGCAGGTATAGAAAGGAAAATAATGAGCAAGGGATGCATGGGAAGCATTCACAACACCTAAACCTGCCATATCCTGCCTTCACTAGAGTGTCCACTACCAGCGTCCACTTCCATACCCATCTCCTTTCTCAGAGTCCAGGAGTGCCCCAAACAAAGGTGCTGTGCCCTTGAGCACGGAAGAGGCTTGGCTAAGTGCTCCATATTTTTTCAGTTGTGTTGGTGGAAAGTCAGAAAGGTACTGAGCAACCTGCGGCACACTGTTGCAGTAATGCTACTCCACCAAGGTTGTCCTTGAGAAAGTCAGCATAAAGGGCCCAGCTGGCCCCATCTCCAGCATGCAGGGATGTTTATGGCATGGACAGAGACATTTTTAGTGCAAGTCAAGTGCCAAGTTTGCATCTTGGCCAGGTTCCTGAAAGAAAATTTCCCAGACCAAACTTATGACCTTGAGAAGCCAAGCCTATAACAAAAACGTCAGACTGAATCTAATCCTTCCAGAGTAATGCACTTTGCAGTGTCTGAAACACAACAGCTTCACATGACAGGATTTTGAATCTTGTGTCCTGCAAGGATCATTGTGCAACATAAAATGGTCCGGTGTTGTTCAGTCTTTATCTGGTTTGTGAGTGTCCTTATGCAGACTGGCTGCTCAGAGACACAGAGGCAGTCAGGCCAGCATCTAAGCAGGCACTAACACCATCCTGTAGGGCAGCTGGCTGTAGGTATGGCAGGTTCAAGTAATTATGCACCAGAAAAGTGGATTGGGCCCCACACAAGTGAACATTATCTAGCTTCATAAACTAAGCAAATTTTAATTGCCTGGCAACATCAGTCACCATGACCAGCTGCTGGTATTAGAGCAGGAACTTCAGAGGTCGAAAATCTATACAAAATGGAATGAGCTTAGTCCGGGAGGAGGGGGCAGTGATCTAGAAGGATTGGCCTTTCCTGCAGCTTTCCACATCTCACTATATGTAGCTGCAGCTGGCTTCTGCTTCAAGCAGGTGAATGCACCTTTCCAAGAAATATTGTCCTGGGACCTGTTTGTGGAACATCGACTTTTATATGTCTTGTTCAGCACACAGTCAAGTCTTAAGAAAAATATAACCACAGGTTGTGCTAAGATGTTTATATATATTTTTTTAAACTTAATTTGTAAATCAAAATACATCTCTTTTGGCATTTTCCCTCAGTAAATAAAAAAAATACTTATTTTTTTTACACCAGACAAAAATATTGTTCTGAAGTGTAAAAATTGGTTTTGTTTGACAATAGTTAAACATGAAATTTATATTATTTTTCCATATCCTCAATAAAATATTAATACCATATAATAATAATATAAAAATAATAATATCATCTCAGTCTTCAGATGTCTTTCCACAGTTTTAAAAAATAAATTATTTTTCACACTCAAGATGACAAATATGGTTTCTTTGTGAATTTGGGATTTTGTTTAGTTGATTTTTTTTCATTGAGATGTTTAGTTTTGAGTGGCACTGAGTTTAGCACTACATATTCAACAAACATTTATTGTTTTTTTTTGAAAACTGCAATTCTTGGCATATTTTCTTCAATTAGATCAACCATAAACACATGTTATGTGGGTGTGCAGTTATTTGGTTCATTTGTAAACATAGGTAATAAAATGTCTGTATTGCAATGCCTCTGTGTGCAGAGTATTCATGTCATTTCTTCCACTGGAACTTACTCATTAATCATGGTGACAGCTGATACTTTTTTCACCAACATGAGATATAAAATTGTTTAAAAATTTGTTAGAAAGCTTCGTATTGTCATTTATGATATCTGACAAATAGAGAAAACTTCATGGGAAAAGTAATATGACAAATTTTGATACCAGTAGTAGATGTCTTTTGTCTCACAAGTAGTGACCTCCTTAAAAGGCACTAAGGAGTTAAATGTGAAGACCACAGACTTTTAAATGCATAATGCGTGTGTACTCAAGAAATTCTTCACACATAAACTCAAAATTATTTAACTGACACTAGATATGCTAAAGGGTGGGAAGGAGCAGAAGTTCTATTCTTAATAGGATGAAATATGCATACAGACATGTAATAATTTATTTAACCAAATAAATTATTTTTTCCTATGCATTAGGAAAAAATAATTGGAATTAGAGTAGCAGCTGACATCTGAAGAAAGGGGTGAGGGTGTAAACTGTGATCTGGTAAGGACATACCACTCTTATGAAACAGAAGTAAAAACCATATCTGAAAACAGATAAAACTTCAGAGCTCCCCAGTTGGACAGAAGGAAACAACCATAAAGAATAAACTCTCAGACCAACTGAGTTAGATTTCCCTTTGACAGGATCCTCTATATTAAATACATTGTATAATAGCGCTACAAGAAGAAGAATGAACAAACATTTGGAGCTGGTGATGTCCTCCAGTGAACTGAGGTGGATGAATACCAAGAAAAGCTTATGAAAAAAAATCTCGATGACTCTAAGAGAACAAAAGTAAACTGTCGAAGGAAGCCTCAGGGTCAAATTTGGAAAAGTCCTGATTTCAGTATGAGAAGTTAAGAAAGAAAAACAAAAGTAGCCTCTTTTCTATTTCAGTCAAGCTCTTGTCACAGATAAACTTGGCCAATCTAGAAAGACTTCAGCCTTCCCAGGCTGCTTTTGTGCAACTGTAACTATGCATTTTGGATCAGAATCAATTTCTTTGGACATTTATCACTAAATTCAAACTGTTAGCAACTCTCCAGCTATATTTTCTTTATTTTAAATGTATCTTCAGGTTTTGCTCTATGAGGTCTATCAGGAATGCCTGGGAAATTTAGTACCAGCTCATACTATACTTTCCATCTTCAAAAGTGTCACCACAAAGTTTCTATTGAAGAAAAAACTGTTTTAATGCATCATGACTATAGGAGGAAAGTGCCTGATAAAGGAGCCAAGAACCCCATAAAATGCATACTCAGAAAAGCCAGAAATTATGAGAGTATGAGTTTTGGTGATCTGGCAAAGGGAACTGATTAATTGCTATCAATTTCCTTTAGTTAAGACAATAGAAAATCCCTTAGCAGATAACCCCTTCCATTTTTTTTTTATTTTTGCTAAGAAGATTCATGAGTGTAAAGAGAGCTTTGGCAAGAGACTAAGGAGACACGCATTTCCTGACAGTGAAACATATTATCATACTGATGTTGCTAAAAGACTCAAAGTAGAGTTTTGTCCTTGAATGTATATGCCAGTCCTCTTTACTTTAATGGGAGTTATGTGCCATATTCCAGTGATCAACCTTGGCACTTGCAGAGAACTCCAGCTAGGAAACCAAATGCTTATTTCTTAGATGTGCTGCACTTGCTGTTGTTGGATGTAGACACTAGTAGACCTTATACAGTCTCTCCATTTTGCTTATTTTAGAAGTATAACTGGTCTAGGACGTGCTTGAAGAAACCTCACCTCCTCTATTAAACTCTCTGAGCACCAGCTCTTATACCAAAATCTCTGAATATCCCATCATCTTTATTTTTCTTTCAGAACGGTAGACTGACTTTCAGAACACACACTTAGATTCCTAGCACAAAATACAGATGCACCATGTTCTTCAAACATGAAATTACAGGGAGAAGAATCAAATGGAAGGCTTATTAAAGTCTCTGAAATTAGTTCTGGATAAATCTTGGTGGCTTTTTTTTTTTTTTGGGGGGGGGGGGAAAGCCCAAGGTCTCACCCTAGGCTATATATTTTGTCACTACAATTCTAGCTGCATTCATACCTCTTTATTTCATATTGGTTTAAAACACCAAAAATCAAATATTTTTTTGGTTTTATCAAATTCCACAGTCCATCAAGTTAATATATTAATTTGTCATAGGATGCAGAACATGTATGTCAAGTGGGAAGAGACTGGGGAATAGGTACAACCAATTCATTTTTGAAGGAGAAAGGCTTCATTCCCTGGAGATAGCATAGCAGGTATTTTGCAAGTGGAGGCATACTATTACTTAAATCCTCAAGTACTTTTGTCTACTGTCTTCAAAACTAGAACATGCATTAGCCCATATTAATTCAACCTCACCGTGACCCACAGCGACATATCACTGTCCTTAATCTTTGTAAATGGCTTTTGCACTCTGCACCATCAAAAACTTTCTTTTTGCTGATCAATACAAAGTGTATTTGAAAAGAGCATTATCTGCCTTTGAAAAGCCTTCTGCACAATCAATGGTCTTCAGAAGCAGATGCTGATCAAGCAAGCATAGGCAACATTGTAGAAAACTAGTAAATATTGATCCCAATTCAGAAAAGGAAATTGCCTTGTAGTTGCAGCGTCTGACTTCATTTGGCTCATAAGATTACTAAAGGTCTGATTGGCTGATCTGGTAAACACTAAAGTGCATCATCACTGAACTCTGCGCTTGTATGAACAACTTGGTTGTTTTCCCTGGTCACACTGTGAGATAAAACTATAGTTAAAAAAAAATCAAAAATGCTGATTTTTGTTGTAGAAAAATATGACTAATACTAATTGTTCACATGATTTCATAGTGCATTCAAGCAAGCAATAAAAAAACTCTGACACTGGTATGTTTTATGAATTTGTACTCCTTAACTAAAAAAACCCAAAACATAATATTCAAAATAAAGTTTGATCATTTTTATATATATCAGAAAAGCACCTGAACTCAATTGGTTTGACAAAGTTACAGAATCTATTAATTTCTTTGTTTCCTAGGATTTTATTGACAGAACCTGGCATATATGAGAGCAGAACCAGCAGGCCTAGATCTCTAGCCAGTACTACTCCACCAGTTCAGACAGGAGGAAAGATGCAAGGGAACCTCAGCAGATGATCTAAAGGTCCATGCAATACATTACAATAAAACTTGAATTATTCTAGATTTATGATGTTGTTTATAACAGAAATCTTGTTTAGTACTTCCAAATTGTGAGAGTCACATAATTAGCTGTCAGAAAAGTGCACTGATCGTCATTCTGCAAAAGATATTTTAGCTCTCAGCACAGTATAAATCACAGGAGGTGACGGTCATATCCTGTGTCACTGAAGTCAATAGGACTTAATTGATATTCAGCAGCCTGTCTGAGCACTCCTTCAGATTATTGCAGGAGAGGTTGTCCCTCACAAACAGATGGCAAAAATACACTAATTACAGGTCTAAGATTCAGAAGGAAATAGACTAGCAGAGGTGCCACAAATACATGGCAGTCAGCTCTGGAGTAAGAATCAGCCCCAAATTCTCAGCAGTCAGAGGATGGGTCACTTATTTTTGAGCCAGACACAATGCTGGGCAATAAATGACAGGACACACAATACCATAAGCATTTTGTGACAAATAGCTATTCTTCATTGTGGATTCCTGCTGGAAGATTGGGATGGGATGGATGAAGTCTATGGACAACACAGATTCACTTACTCTGCAGAATCAGGATGAAAAAGGCAATAGCCATTCTTCCTGTCCAGCCTGAGGCTAGGTAAATTCACTGGCTTTCACTGGCAAATCATCTTTATAAAAAGGCCCAAATGGACTTTTCCAAGAACACATGTCTTCTACTGACAGGAAAAAAAATTAGAAATTAAAAAACTGCCTGCTGTATCACAGAAATTTATGATAAAATATTTTACTCTTTATTTTTTTAACAGATTAAGGGAGATTAGTTACTAAAAATCTGAAAAGCACTTTCATCTGTACTCTCAAAGATCTGTCACTACATGGATAAAACAAACTTTTAGATTTTAATTTGTTTTAAGAACTTAAGAAAGTCTGGAATAAAATTCAAGACATACTTTGGCCCCAGAGTTTAGACCTATCTCAGTTGAAAGTAATAAATAATAATAATAATAATAATAATAATAATAATAATAATAATAATAATAATAATAATAATAATAATAACAATAATAATAATAATAATAATAATATTCCATAGGCTTCAAACCTAGTTTTTGAACAACTTAGATCAACATTTCCTAGACTGAGCCTAATTTTCCACACAAATCCAGTAATTAGATATGAAACTGCTCATGTACCATAATGCTGTCATAGTGTGGTATTTGGTCTAAATCAGGAGGTAAATGAGGGGACAATTGTGTGGTTTTACAGCCACTATATATTTGGAGGGTGGGAAGAATAGTTTGGGCTGTCCAGAGCATAGCTGAACAATGGATCTGAAATAGGGTTGTTTCTAGTATATATGTGGAGGACAGAATATGACAGAACAATATTTTTCACTGTCAGTTTGTGGGCTGTTAAGAAAAGTGCTTGGTTCGGGTTGACAAGTCATATGTGATAAATGGTGCGTAGTTTTGTAGGACAGTATTTTCTCAGCAAGAGGTGAAGGCTTGTCTTATTTTAGAAATGAAGTGGAATGAATTTGTTTTTGCAGAATGGTGGTCTGATGCCAAGGACTATGGGAGGAGTTGTAAAAATCCACATACATATATCCACCATAATGATGTCAACAACTTTTTAGCATTATTAGCATTATTTTGCAATAATGCTCAGAATACTCATTGGAATGAAGACCACACTACAGTCTACATTTGTTCTTGTTCAGCACAAGCACATAATGAAATTGGGTTCTTTGCTTACTGGAAAAGGCTATTGTTGCATTTTTGCTGCTGACTCAATATATAACAAATACATTACCAGAGAAAGTCCCATATAACTACCGTAGCCAACAACACACTAACATACATGGCTTAGTTTATGTCTCCTCTGGCACTGGAACTCATGACTTACACAATACATGTGAAGGAGGCCCATCAGAGGGCTCTTAAACTATTTCAGAATACTAATCAGTCCCTACACACTACAGCTTTTATGCTGTTTACAGTAAGCTACAAAGGCAGAAGGAAGCTGCAAGTGTAAGCCTCAGCCAGGGCAGCAGCCCTTAGTCCTGTACCATTACCAGCACCCAGAAAATGCAATTCTAAGATAATTACATCCTTGCTAATCACCAATTATATGATGACACAAATCCCTAAAATAACAGCTGTTAGTGAAATATAATTCCAATTGCATGGGAACTACTGCTTCTCTGCAAAACCCCATCTTCCTTACCAGCACCATTGATAAACCCCTCAGTGAGCTCAGCATACTCAGAAGAGCTTGCACTGCAGGTCGGAGAGCATCTTCACCATATCCCAGACCCTGGGTGTGCTGGGCTGGAGGCATAAGACCAGGATATTGACTTGTCAGTCCACAGAAACTGAAAACAGCAAGTTACAGCAAAGGACACTGCAATATAAAAACAACTGAGAGGGATGTATTGGGGTGGTGATTAAAAGATCGGTCACCAACAATGCAACTCAAATAAAGAGCAGCATGATAGGGTGATGAAACCTCTGAAAAAAAAAAAAAAAAAAAGCTGGGTTTTTTTTTATGCAATGTAATATGCCCATTTTAAGGATAACATCATATGTGCAAGCTCCTAATTAAGAGTTCTGTTTCTTTTGCCCTGGACAACGTAAAAAAATTAAGTTTAGCACAGCAACTTTTTGCATTAAACTGAGCAATGAAAGTTTGATCCCCTGATATAAACGACAAAATCCTCTAGGCTTTTGCAGCTTGGTGGAAGCAGCCAAATCTGCATTCAACTTGTTTTTCACATTTCCATCATTGTGCAGAATGAAGCCTTGCAGAGCCCAAGGGACATGTGTTTAGCTGCCATTCTGCACCACTTGTAGCATTTTAACTTCAAGCCTCTGGGAAAAAGCTGCATACCTATTACTATGGCTTTGGAGTTTAAATTGTTAGTTGATGTGTCCTGTTTATCAAATCCAAAAAGCAGTTTGCGCCTGAAAAATAGACCAGGGCTCTGCAAGCAGTGAAGGATTTTGGCTGGTTGTTTTTTTAAATAAAAGCCTAAAGAAGTGGCAGTCAAAAGTAAGTAGTCGAGTATTTGTCCATCTTTTCTGCCTCTGGGTTATTTTACACTTAAATTGACTCATTGCTGACATTCTGATTTTGGCAAGGTACAGTGCTCACCTATCAGGCCTTCTGTACTAAATATGCTTATGATTGTAAAAAGGAGATGGGTTGACCCATTCTTCTTTCAGTGGAGTTTTTATTTCCATGTTTGGTCAATGCAAAATAAAACCAAAGTAACAAAACCCCAAGCCTAGAATCCCTTTCCACACTCTCATATAAATCTCTTTTTATATAATCAAATATGATCAGCATTTTGCAAGTTTGAAGTACATTTTACGTTTCTCCACAGCTATTAACAAGAAAATACATATAAAACATGAAACTGTATTTAATTTTTATGCTTTTGCAGACAGGTGTTTTCCTGTAGGCTTGGATGGGTGTGTTGTTGATTTTCAATAATATATATAATCTACCATCCATCTATTGTATATGTGGCAAAAGAAATAGTAGCTGACTTACAGTGGAAAGACAGTCAATATACTATTTAAATCTAAATAGCCTTCATAACTGAAAGGATTAATTTTTTTCAGTTTTTTTAAAAACTCTCCTTCTTAAAAAGAAGTCTGTTGTTATGAATGAGCTTATGTTGGCCAGCTAGACTATTATCAGGGGAACAAATGTTTCCGTGTGAACATGAGACAACTTGCAACTTTTATTATTGTATTTCAAATTATGGAAAGTAATAGTAAAATTGCCGCAATAAACTAAAAGAAAATCTTGATAGGCAAGTCTGTTATGCCATACGTATTCCCCTTGCTGTTCCCTCACTGGTGCCAAAAGCATGTCACTCAGGTAATTTGTTTTAGACCCTTAACAAGACTTAGAAGCAATTATTATGAAACACTGACACAACAGATCTCACCAACAATTGAAGTTTGACAGCTTGTGAGAAAAGTCTCATGTTTATGTCATTGGAGAGGTGATCCTTGTATGACCTCCTTTTTCACTGCTGTGAATGATAAACTACCGCTTTCCAGTGGTTCACTATAGCTGAAGGCCCAGTGTACTGTACTTGTAAAGGAAATTTTCAGTTGGTTCTCTGAATCAAATGAAGCTGGAAACTCCTTTGGTCCCTTTGACTGATCTAGTTTAGGCTTTATGATATGCTCTAACTGTGTAAGGAGCTAAAAACCTAAATATATCCACACCGTGCATTTGTAAAGGACTGTAGAACAAACATCAATAGAGATACACGTGTGGGGCTAACACACATACACTTACTGACTGAAAATAGCTTCACATTTGCTTTTCTAAGGAAATTGAAACAACTTGCATGTGAGACAGGGGGAGAGATTGCAATATATTTATTTGCCTTGTTTCAGAGTGGAGGTTGGAGGGATTATTTAATGGTTTATGTTCATTGCAGAATCTGCAAGCACTAAATCAAGTACTCTTAATCCACATTTCAGAGGCAAGTGGAAGATGATGTGGTAGGCAGGTCGACATATGCATGCAGCAAGTGTTCCTCAGAACTCATCTGAATCAGTTGGAATTGCCGTGGAACAGTGGAATAGAAATAATCTTCAGGCAGTGAGTTTAGACCTCCCTGCACTCCTGCATTTAGTTTGACCAGCACAAGACAAAACCTATATTTCTTCCTTTGCCATTAGGTAGCTCTCCTATTGAAGACAGTTTTCTAAAAAATAAAAAACAAACAAACAAATTTTAAAAAACCCTCACCAAACCCACAAATCAACACCACACCCCCAAAACAAACAATTCACCAGCTTTCTGACAGTTTTATTTCTTTGTGTATTCATATCTTGGTTTCTTTGTTCTAAATAAATAGTTGTAATGAATGGCCATATTTTTGTTTTAAATATTAGCTGAGGCTAGTTGGAGAGGGTAGAATCTTAACCTGGACACATATAATGAGACTAACTTAATATGTTAATTGTGTAAAAGTTGCAGCTGGTAAATTAGGTTAAGAATCCTGTGATTATAGAGCACATTGACTGCATTGCACCATACCCTTAAAACGTGCTTAATCTAACATGAGTTAGATTACATCCCAGATGAGAGGAAACCCAACCAATACATCACTCTTAGGTCCTCTCTGCCAGCCCTGAGGTGAGCTTGGTCTGCATGACCCTCAGAGTCAGGACTCTCAGAGGTGGGATGGAGCTGTTCCAGAAATCCATTGGTATCTTCTGAACTTGCTGTGACACCTGGGCATTCAGTCGTGGTTTTAAATCAAAGTGTAATTCTGTGATACTTATCTCTTGGAACAATACGGCTACAGTGTGCTTAATATGCAATTGCTCTTGTTCACCCTGGAAAACTAAACACACATGCTGACTGTACACCAGAAACTCTAACAGAAGTCTTACTAAATTTGGGCCATCTGCTAACCAAAGAGGCCTGAACTTTTGGAATCACATTCTGTTTCTCCTTCTGTTTATAAAAAATATAAAAATATATTTTTATATAAAATATAAAAAAAATTATGTATATAAAGTCCTGCTAATTATGTCAGAGAAGAAAGGTTAAAAGCACAAGCAAACTCAGCTTGAATAATGGTTATCTAATAATCTGGGAAGTAACAGTGTATGCTTTCTTCATCAGGAAGTTTCCAAATCTTTGACTTTCCAAGATTTTCTAAGAGCTGACAGAATAGCAAACTGGTAATTTTGGTAAATAGCAAACTATTGTAATTTTCACAAAAATATATATTGTACTTTAGTGACAGCCTGGTACACTTCAGTAGCATGTCAAAATAATAAAACCAGTGTCAGGAACATGAATACCTTGCCTCACAATTATTTTAGACTTTTAAGACACTAATGCAGTTTTACCAGTGAATTCCTTGTTGGGAATGTAGCCTTCTGCTAACGTGGGGTCTTGGTACTCTTATTACTACAGTTTAACATCACAAAGTTCTGTAACAGATATTCTTCTTCAGTCTCTCAAAAAAAGCTTCAAACATAGATGTTGTGATACCCCCAATATTGGCATACAAGTCCATAGCTATGTTGCTGAATAGGACTGAACATGATTCTTTACGTGCACGTAACTAAAATGTTAAAATCTACAAATCCATACAGGCACGATCCCTCCACATTTCTGCTTACATGCCATGATGAATCTTTGATCAGTGCCCCTCCATATATATGCTCCCCTCCTCCCATTATTATTTATCTTTATTTTATTTATTACCATTGAAACTGGCAATCTCAAGGATATGAGGTGTTTAATGTCTTGCTCATTACTGCAAAACAAATGCAGGTTTGTGTGAATCACCGTCATTAGCAGAAACGAGAGCACTCCTAATTGCAAACAATTACTCAACAAGTGTTGCTCTTCCCCAAGAAACCTATTAAATGCTCACAGTGGAGCACCTGGCAGCCTTTTGAGAGTTCAGTTTCCTGTGCAAATGGAAATTGCCATGGAATTTGGCGACTTCTATTCAGTTGTTTTAGATAGGTGGATAGGACTCATTTACATGTCTCTAGAAAGAATGCCCACAAATGGCACAACTTATCAGACTCACCTGCATTCTTATCCCACTTATTCCAAGTGGTTATATGTTTAGTTGGTTGGAGGTGTGTGTGGTTTTTTTTCTTTATTTTTCGGTTGGTTGTTTGGTGGTTTTTTGGTTGGCTGCGTTTTTTAACAATAACAAAAGAAACAAAAAACCCCAGCAACCTATCTTCTGGTTCTAAAGATCTCTCTCCAGAAATGATAATATTGACATGTTCTAGCCATGATGCCCTATGGACAAACAAAGCACCTTGGTTTTCCAGGGGCATTACCAATCATGTCTTTTATCAACAATTTAACCTGAAACAGCTCAGGTTTCTGTGCAATTTACGATTGCCTCCTTGATCCCAGGTATTTCACATCTGGAAAACTGCATCATAGTAACACACCTAAAAACCAAAAAGTTGTGTTTTCTGTTTTTGTATCCCCCTAGGGAAACAAGTCAAAAAAGACTTTTACCCTCAAGGTTACAGCAACAAGTTGTATTCTTCTTGTGCAGCACCTCAACCAGGTGATGGACACAGCAAAGCTTCTGCCATTTATGAGTTAATGCAGCTGGTGTGTGTGTCTGTGTGCACGCACTAATTATAGATCACAGCATGCACTAGGATGCTAAGGAAGTTCAAAGAGAATATTAGATCCCTGACTCCAGCAGATGCACAGCTCTGGGGTATAAGAAAAAATGTGTGAGCAAATCACACAAGCTTCCTGAGCAGCTAGAAACAAACCTGGAACCCTGCAGGCTATTGTTGGATTTGTAAAATTGACAATAGCCTCTGCAACTTGTAATTTAGTCTTGTTTTTCATTATTATTAAGATTATTGTTTCAGTTTACTGAGCTCATGAAAATGTAAGTAGAGAAGAATGCAGGGATTCTCTGCCAGTATTTGTGCTATAAAATATTAACCTGTTGACGCCTTGCATTAAAATGGATTCATTTTTAGAGAGGGCATAATAGTTCTATCATCTTTATGTAAGCATTATACACTATTCTGAAGTACCTTGGAACTGCTCCTTGAGTTCTGCATTTCTAAACTCAGCTTATACAATATTTAGACTACATTTAACACACACAACCCTTGTTGTTTGAAGACAACCAGATCAGGCCATAGAGCTGGTGGCTGCAATGCTGCTTTACAGCTGTTTGAGCAGAGCAGGGCAGGACAGTTAAGGTTAGAAATACCTATTGAAGAGTCCTTTCATTCCTCTAATGTAAACCATAGATTTTAAGGACAAAAGCATTAATTTTGCTGTACCATCCAGTTAATCTTAAAGAATTTCACACAGTCAATAATGGGGTAGAGAGCTTCATTCCCCAGAAGGGCATCCAATATCAGGCAAAACTGACCTCCTGACTAATAACAAGCCTGCCTTTTATCTTGTTTTCACTGTAGGCAGCCCAATAGCTTAGAGAAACATCTTCCAGAAAGATATCCAGGCCTGAACGCCATGAGAAGGAAAAGCCACCTCTCCAATAATCTGTTTCAAGGGCTTCTCAGACCTACTGTGAAATTGTGCACTTGATTTCTCAGATGACTCTGCCTTGCCTCAGCCTCCAGTCATTGGTTCTAATTATGTCTCTCTCTACTAGATTAAAGAGCCTTTAGTATCCTACACTATCTCTCCTGACATTACTTTTACAGTGAGATCAAACCACCTCTGACATTCTTAATACAATAAGCAGAATGATCTTTAATGTTCTTGTAGTAAAATCTCTCCTCCTGGGCCTCAAATAATTGCTGTGGGTCTTCTCTCCAATTCAGGGCACCCTTTAAGACGAGGATATTAGAACTGATTGCATTGATATACCCATATATTTGTTCACCTTTTAACATATTGAAGGAGCATATTCTTGGGGTTTTGCCTCAGTTTTGCCATTCAAATATTCCACTTCTCAATCAGTTGCTTCTCAGGATGCAACTCCCCCTACTGCAGCCATACACTGTGCTCCTTGACACGTGATTCTGTTTGTTACTGCCTCCCATCCCTTTTGGGTGCATTTTTTTCACTCAGGCATCCAGAATGATTACCTAGACCCAGAACTGGTAAGCTCTCTGTTAACCCCTGCCAGATTTTTTCAGCTGCAGTTCTTTTGTACTTCCAGATCAAAGTCTTGAGGCTAGACCTGGAATCTTTTCTAGATACAGGTCACTGAACAACGATCTCCCACTGACATTTTTTGACTTTTGAAATCTGTGTTAGTTATATCCATGTTACACACACACCAGGGAGGAGCAGTGCCAAAATATGACATGTCCATGTAGTATGGCACATCACCAAGCAAAACCTTTGTTACGGTAGATGTCCTGTTGTGGCCCCTAGTCATCACTACCATGTGCAATACTCTCCTGAGTAGCACACATAACACTCCTTGTTTTCCCACATTGCACTTCCTTGAAGCTACTTCACTTCTGCGATTCTGTAAGAATAGATGCCTATTCTTACAGAATCACAGAAGCTTTAGGATTTGAAAGGACTTCTGGAGATCATCTAGTTCCACACCACTTCACAAAGCTAGGTCAGCTAAAACAGCATACTGACCAGCTTCATTTTTAGAATATCCAAGGATGAGCACTTCCCCATCTGGGGAAGTGCTGGACAGTCTGGTCAAGTGAACAATCCCCATTACAGTTTGTTTTTTTTTTAAATTACATTTAAGTAGATTTTCTGTGTTTCAGTTTGTGCCTATCACCTCTCAGCTTTTAGGGGATGCCATTGAGAAGAGTCTGACTCTATTTTCTTTGCTCCTTTCTGTCACACGAGTAAGATTTGCTTCTGAACCTTCCCTTCCCTAACCTATGTCATCCCATCTCTCTTAGCCTCTCATATGTCAGAGGCTACAATCTCTTCAGCATCTTTGCAATCCTTCACTGGCCTTGCTCCTGCATGTCCAAGTCTCCCCTTCACTGGACATCCTGGACTTAGAAACAAAAGTCCAGATGTGCTCTCAGCATGGCTGAGGAGAAGAATCACCCCCTCTTTAACCTGCTGGTGAAGCTCTAATGCAGGATGGCTACCACTGGCTGTCTGGGCAAATCTGTGGCACATATTCTACTCAGCGTCTGCTAGGAGCCTTGCAGCCTTTTTTGCAAAGTCACTTTCCAGTCAGTCACTCCAGCCTGTTCATGGGGGTGCCTGGAGTTTCATTTCTCCCCAGGGGTAAGGCTTGGCATATATTTTCTTTCATTCATGTCCAGAGATTTGCACTGGCCCATTTCAGCAACCTCTCAAGATCTCACTTAATGGCAGTGCAGCCACTTGGTGTATCAATCACTTCTCATGTCAATCTGCCAAGGGGGCACTCCATCCCACCATCCTGGTTATTAGTGACTATGCTGTACAGTACTAGCCTTATTAGCAACCTGTGGAATGAAGAACTAGTGATGAGACTCTAGTTGGCCTACATGCATGTGACCTCCACCCATCCACCTTTTATCAGCTATCCTTTTATCTCACTGTTCTGCATCACATTGTCAATGAAGTCAGACAGCAACACTGGAAGCTTCACAGCCACTGCTTTCTGCCAAGCCAGTCATATAGTTAAAGAAGGCTATCATGTTCATAAAGCATGATTTCCCCTTCCTAAAAAGCCAGACTGACTACTCCCAGTCACATCTTGACCTTCCTATGCCCAAAAACACTTTCCAGAATTATTTCTGCATCAAATTGCACATAATCAGCAAGGCTGACTGGTCTGCAGTTTTCTAGAACCACCTTCTTGCCATTCCTGAAGAAAAGGATGACATTTGCTCTGTCAGTTGTCAGGGAACTCTCCAAAAGCCTACAGCCTCTCAAAGATAATCAAAAGCAGCCTCATGATGACATCAGACAGCTCTTTGAGCACTTTTCGAAGTAACCTATTGGGTCCCACAGGTTTGTTTATGCCCAGTTTATTTAGTGTACTTAAGTTGATCCTTCACAAAGGGTAAGGTTTTCTTTCTCCAGACTCTCCCCAGTGTCCTCAGGGGCCTGGGATCTTGAAGGCTAATTTTACCAGTAATTGAGTGAGGCAAGAATGGTATTCAGTACCTTGATCTTTTCTGTGCCCTTTATTGCAAAGATCACTGGAAGAAACAGCTACAAGTCTTGTAAGGGCAAGATGTTTACTGTCTCTTTTTCCTTCTTGATTCACCAACCAACCAAATATAGGGCTTGACTTCAGCAAACCAGACTGTGAAACAAGCTAGAAATTATGGCAAAATAGAGAAAAGTATTTGTTATTTTAAATGGCTAGTATTATTTTAGTTCTTCCAATAGTTTCTAATGTTCTTCAAATGCAAGGAAAATGAAAATGGAGAATAGCAGAAAAAAATAGACTGGAATTAGATAAACAATTTACATTATTTGGGATACAATGTTCTGTATTAGAAACCATGCCTACACTGAGATATGATCAGCAGAGTAGCAGCATGGCTATGTTAACATAAACATTTTTTAAATTAAATATACATTAGAAATATAAAATAGTGGTTTATATTTCCTTTCTTGAACTATTAACATAAGTAGACCCTTAGGGAAAGCATGATGAATTTGAGTGTTAGAAATTAAATTTTGAGTAACCCATACTGAAAATGTTGAAGTCACACAAGGAGCATCAGAACCACCATATTGACCAGCCAGCTGGTAATAAATATTTTCTCCAACTAAGAAGAGTAGTGGGCACTTGGCAGAAGTTAAGGCTGGACATTTTTTAACAAGAACGGACTTATGTTTCTTGAATGCATTTACTGTTTTTTATATTCTCTGGTTAAGGAGTTCATAACATTCTTTTTTGTGTAGGTGGTTTAAATCTGCTTTCTGATAGCTTCTTTAGGTGCCCTGAAAACACTGTACTGAAATGCTGAAAGCTGCCCCCCATCCAACCCTCTCCCAGTTACTCACAATTTTATCAATACTTACCATTATCCATTTCAGCTACCACCCCTTGAAGGTGAAAGGAATAGTGTCTACTAGAGGCAAGTTTCTCCATTCCTCTGGCAAAGGAATAAAGTTGTTCCATTCCCCTTTTCTGCTACAGAGACCAAAAAATATGGCAAAATTCGAAAGGAAGATATTCTCATGGACAAGATTCACACCCTGATTTCTATTACATAATCTAAGTAGAATGAAACAAAACATCAAGTTTTCAGAATGGGTTCAGATGTATTCAACTTTTTCAATTTTGTCTTCTGTCTTTTTGCCTTGATTTATTATTTTTTCAAATAAATGAGTCTATTTGACTGAGTTTCTCAATATCCTGGCATGCACATAAAGTTGCTGGGAGAAGGGCATTGTCTTTTAAGTCCACCTAAAAGGGCAACGTCTGGCTCTAGTTCACTATTCTCACATGAAGGCCATAGGGAGGATTACATTTCTTTCTTCCCTATTCCCTCTTTCCTAGCTAATGTCTGCTGCTGTCACACACTGCTGATAGCAGCAGAGCAAGATGGGTAAACCAGATCAAAGAGAAATGTCAGCTCCAATTTTTGTCCATAGGATTGCAAAGTAACAAGGAGTTAAACAGTCATGCCATTTTTCTGCATTTACATTTCATAGCTGGTACTCTTTTGCCATACATCTCACATTAAACAGCTTCCTAGTAAGTAAAAACCAAATTTCTTACCCTCCATAGTGTCACTGGGTTCAAAAAGGTCTGAAAAAAAGATAGCAAAAGGCTGAATTTGGCTCTGTGCTTCAGAACTGACAACCTGGTGTAGCAGCCTGCAGCAGCAGCATATACAGGAAGAATTTCTTTCCCTCTGTGGATTGCTATTGCAATCCTTGACTCAGCCTTTGCACTGATTTTCTCTGGAAATCAAATGGGAATTTACTGTATGGAACCAATGCAGAATATGCCACTGCGATTTTCAGGTTAGATAACTGAATACAATCAAAGAAGGGACTTTTGCCTTTCCCTACAGCCAAATCTGCATTCAGCAATGGAAAGGCTGTCCTAGTTGCAAAATACACTGTAAAAAACAGAATCTATCATCACAGCATTAAAAATGTTACTTGATATTTACACACTGAATAACTTCAAAAGGAACAGTAAAGAAATAAAAACAATCTCAGCACCTACAGTATTTGATGGCAGTGGTACTCAACCTATGGAATTCATTCTTCAGAGGCCTATATAGACCTTTTATCATGGGTCTGAGTGAGAAATTGTATGACATGCTGGCTCAGTTCTGTTTCTTTTCAGCTATTCTGCAAACTTGTTGGATGATATCTTTCACCATTTCCTTCCATTTACGTATGTAAAGTTTCTTTTTTCCTCCTTGTAAAAACATACAACCTACACAATCAATTACTTTGCCCTAAGACACAAATTGCACAGTGCCTTCAGGATTTCCTTAACTGTTTTTGATGAATGCATTCATTCATAATTTTTCATAAAATGGTCACACGCGGTTTTGTATTTTTGACTTGTGTGCCTCTTGTGATTTTAAATGGCTCCTCGATTGTTAAAGGTCGAGTGCCATTGCTCCAAGGGGCATATTTTCATTGCAGTGCACGAAGAGTTATGCACGTCAATCTTTAATCAAGATGAGATTCCCCCTAATGCTTTCTGCTCACAAGCTCAATGCAAAGCAAGAAAAAAGAATAGAAGTTGCGAGTTTAAAAAAAAAAATCTATTTTGGTATGTTTTCATCTAGTAAATCGTTAATAACTTCATGATTCATCCTGAATTATTTTCTTCTCTGAAGCCAATGGCATTAACATGAGTAGTTCCTAGAGAAAAGCCTGCGTCACCTTGTCAAAAAAAAAGTTTTATCATGAGGCAATTGCTTTTAATAAATAAGATTTGAGTGTTCTTTATTGCAGTTTCTGAGGAAAAATTAAAAATGAAATTATGCACATGGAGATCAATTCTAACTTCGAGAAAAAAAAAAAAAAAACAAAAACTACAGATAAAATTCTGGGATATAATAAAAACCATGCATTTGAAAGCAGCATTTCTCCCACACAAAACCAATAAAGAAACTGACTCTTGATCCAACTGAGACTGTGGCTATATATGCTAATGCACAGAACATCCCATGGAACTGTCACAGGTAACATGTGTATGCAAAAGCCCCGATTCATACTGCACCAGTCCTGTGGATTCAAACAGACAGACCCAAGAACTCCATTCCTCTTTTTATGCCTTGCCTTATCCTCATGTTGATAAATGGATCAAATTTCTTATTTACCTAGGAAGGGAAAAAAAATTCTGTAATGGATTCGCAATCAAGAGGGGAAAAAAATTAAATTCCAGTGGTTTTGCATAGTTTTGAAAACCCAAAGAAACAGAGCATAGAGTGATTTGGATTTTATTTTATTTTTTATACACTGATTTGATTTCTGTTTTTTTATACAAACGACCACAGCAAATGCATTTGTTTTCTAGTGTATGAAAATATGCTAGATTAAAACAGATGGGGCTTTTTGAAAGTATTTATTAAAGAAGAGAATACAGGAAGTTTTTGAAAAAAGAAAAATAAAAAAACACAGGGGAAAATTTATTTGGACTATTCACCTAGGTTTTGGTCTGATCAGGTTTGTGAAATTCCATTTTCTGTGAGAGAGATAACAGAGAATTTAACGTAAAAGCTTCTGAGGCCTCTTTTAATGTTAAAGTAAGATCTCCCTTGTTCTGATAGCCAAAAACTGTTTTGGTTTTTTTTTTTTTACTTAATTATTCAACAGGAATCTTGGAGAAATTGAAGGCAGTACAGATTTGCAGAGACGACTCTTCCAGCTTTGCTTACCTACAGAAAACTAATTTCTGGCAGCTTTTCTGAATTCATAATTTTCTTCTGGAATAAAGTTACTAATAACAGTGAGGAGAAATTGACTGCGGTTTTGTTAGGTTTTTTTTTTTTCCTTTTTCCAAGTAGAGTGTATTGATACACATGAAATTCATTTACTTCAGAGAAAGAATTAGATTTTAGACCATAGCAAATATTAAAGTTAGTACAGTGCAAACAATCTTTTTTTAGACTGAAAATATTTAAGAAAATTACTATAATATACCACTATAAGATTCTCAGTTTTGCTAAATATGTTTAATTGGGGAAGTCCTCTTTATATAATGTTTCTTAACCTTCTTCCTAAATATTTGATATTGTATCATGCAATACAAGTATTGAATTAATTTTCTCCCCTGATGCTTTTGCACTTCTGTGGGAACAAAATGATTTTTTCAAGTGCCTCACACAGCTTCCGTTGGCTTTAGTTCCCTTTATAGGTTGCCAACTCAGGCTGCACAGATTTGGATCTTCCCTTTTGTACCTGTTATTTTTAAGTTTAACCCTAATTTCAGTGTTACAAAATTCAGAGCTATAAATAATCAGTTCATACTTTTAACTGCTGAGGAACTCTGTTAATCCTTTGAGAGTCACATCTTTACGTGCCCAAACACTTCTTCAATACTTTATTTCCTGTTGTCAAGCTGTGATACCCAACGCACAAAACACGCATGCAAGAACAAGCAATAAATACCAGTTTGCTAAATCTCTCCCCCTCTCCCTCTGGTGAGAAATGCATGTGTCCCGACTGGATGTACATGTGTTTTCCCATGTGAGAATCCCCTCTCTGACAACAAACAATCCATGTTTGTCACTGCCATTGAACTGACTAATCCAGGCAGTATAGAAGGCGACTTATATATCACAAAACAATGGGACTAATTTGAGTGACAATCACTTAGGCGGAGCGGGCTCCTCAGCGGCATTAAGGCAGCACGGGGTTCCACACTGAAATGTACTGCAGCTTAAAAACACAGCAATAGCAATGGTAATACACAAGGGGGAAAAAAAGGGGAAAAAAAGGAAAAAAAAAAAAAAGAGGGATAGACATTTTTCACAGGATCGCCCAGATAAGAGAAAATACTAGCTGAAATTATAATTATAAACAAAATCCTCATTAAAAGTGCTTTCTCATCATATATATTTACATATATACACGCACATATACCTTTATACACACATTAGTTTTTCTCCCTTTTTCGTTTCCTTTTTTTCCCCCCTTTTTTAAAAAATTTATTCCCCCGGCATGGCAAACACACCCTGGATCACTTTTTCCTGGGGAAGAAACTAGTTTGCCACTCCTTGCCGGGGCAGATGCCCCTCTCCCGCATCCCGCCGAAGCGACCCTCGCCGTGCTCCTGCGGCGGGCGGCGGGTTCGGGTCGCACAGACCGGCGGGGGTGAGCACCGGCTCACTCCCCTTTGAGGACTCACTTGCACCTGCGGGTTTAGGACGGCGGCTGCCGCCAGCCCGACCCGTGCTGGAGCGCTGCCCGCGGCCAGGGCCGGGCACGGGGGCCGCCGGGCTTCGCGGGGTGATGGAGGCCGGCTGCGGGCGGGGGCTGCCCTGAGGGGCCGCCGCGGCTTCAGTGGAGCTCTTGCACCCCCTACAGGCCGCCCGCGGTGCAGCGGGCGAGGGGCGGCCATGGCGGGGACAGCGGCCCCGCGCCGGCCCCACGGAGAGAGGAAAAAAACTCTTCAGTGGCATTTCGTCTGTCGTCCGGAGCAAGCAGTGCGAGCTTTTGCCCTTGTTCTTAATTAATTGCCGCACAGCGGAGGATTCTTGAGGACGAGGGGCACAGAGGGAGGAGAAACTTCTCCTGGGCGGCAGGGTGGCTCACATCTAAGCCCGTGCTGACAGGAGCTGGGAAATAAATACGAGAAGGCCATTCGCAGTTAAATAAATAAATAAATAAATAAACTAACTAACTAACAAATAAATAAATAAATAAATGAAAACGGCCAGCTTCCAAGTCAATGTCAAGAGGAAAAAAAAAAAAATGTAAAAAAAGGCTTGTCAGCCTGACACAGGCCTGTGTGGAGAAAAAAACATAGGCCAGGAGATACCTGATTCCTAAACAGTCGTCTCAGCAGAGCAATGGTCTCACAAAGGATAAGGAGGCTAGTAGAAGCAATTCCCATCCTTCCAGTGAATCCAAAAAGAAGGTGTCTACAGATGAGTCACATCGGAAAAGAAATTGTGTCCCATCTCAGGGGCTTGCAATAGGCACCAATTCCAGGGAGCAGGACAGACTCAGATGGAACTCAACTCCATCTGAGCAGCCTCTTTGCAGGCATCCTAAAGCCATTACAGCTGTATAAAAATTGTGTTTGAAACGTTTTGTAGCCTCAGTTGCACCACATAAATCTTGTTTAGCTCAGTTAGCTGCAGCCAAGTTACTGGAGATTGACATGGATTAGAGTACTGCAGAGGAAAAAAAAAAAAAACCCAACATAAAAATAAAAGATGCAAACTGTGTGGGCCAGTTTCCATTTTTTAGGCAAGGGAAATTCCAGGTGTTTAGTGTGATCTTTCTGTTTTTACTCATCATGCCCCATCCCTCACCTGAACAATAGTCTTTCTACCGTTTTTATTATGTGTGTATCCATTACATGTGGGGATACAATTCAGACCAGAATCATAATTTTTAATGGAAAATTAGCAAAGTTATTATTAGTTGTGAAAGCTCAAAACAGATGATTTATCCCATCTCTTCAAATCCACAGGTTTCCTATCTGTCAAGTTTAGCAGAACATGAAAGGAAGCATATGATGTCTCCCTTGTACTCACTTGTCTTTTGAGGTGAAGTGGATTTTTGCTTCATGATGATATAGGGAGACTGAGAACCACCGAAACACCTTTCCTGCTGATGCAGCTGAAGGGGAGATCTACCACAGTCCCAAAATTCATTTTGACTGATACAAACCAAGCAGTGAGAAAAATCATAAAAGTACCCCTTCTTCTCCTTACAGTCACAAAGACTCAACTTCTTGTATCAATAGGTAGAGGTGCATTTTTTTAAAAATCAAATGGCTCTATATGCAGAGTGGTTAGTTAAAGCAATAAATAGCATCCATCTTCTCATTAAAAAACTCAGGATTGAAAATACTACCATCTCTTATCCCTGGCTTACTGGTACACAAATATGTGTGAAGAATTCCTTCCCTCAATTACACCTCCTCAAGATAACATTTCTTAATTAACACCTTAATTAGCACTGAGAGGGTATGGCCTGTAGTTTATTGGATCTATTTTGCTCTCCAAGCAGCTGCATTGCTTTTAATCAGCAGTGATATTTCCCAGAAAGCAGAAACAAAACTCCTGTTCTAAATATGCTGCAATATGTTTCATCATTTATCTCCCTGTCCACCAAGGGGAATCCTACTTAAACACATGCTTTATACCTGGGCTTTTGCTCTTCTCTGAATACCTGGAGTTTATGTTTTTTTCTGACTGTCAGTAAGAAATTAATCTCAACAGCAAAGGCTTGGGCAAGTGAAAAGACTCACCTCGGTTTTGCTTTCTATCCAAAGGTTGTAGAAGCTTGGAGTATTCAGGTAGTGAATGAAAGGGTGTTTACGTGCTCAGGTGAAGACAAGATCTCTTCAGTAACCTCATTTAAAAATTACTGAGAAAGTATGTAAATTAATTGTACAACACAGCTTGTCTTTTAACTTCTGCTTATCTCCAATTTAGGCTGAAGACACAACAATAGCATTTTGGTGTTGCCTGTATGAGCAAGTTGGTATTACAATTTGACCTGACCAGCACAGAGAACAGGGAGCTGCTACTCTCAGCTAAGCAATGTCTGCTCAACGCTTGCAATAGCAGGATATGCCTCCATGCTGCTAGGCTTGACAGGCTGTGCTGGTTCTTAAATTACAAGTGAAGTAGGATGCTGTTGGCGGGGTGGCCATTTTCAGCAGAACAAATTAGAGTCTGCGTCTGAAACATAGCTCTTCTGAAATCAACTAGTTTCAACGGGAACAGAACTGAGCTGTATTCCTGCTGGTATTTCAATGTAATGACAGTCCCTAATTTTCCCAGCCACTAGAGCACTAAGCATGTGCCCTGGTAATTGTCTACTTTTGCAGCCAAAATTCCACAAAGTCAGCACAAGATGTGCATAGACAGAGGAACCTGAGAAGTGCTGAAAACAGTAAAAGACTAAAAACACTAAATTAATTTTAAAAATGCTCAACATACTACCCTTTCCTGGAGCTTTCCCAGACAAAGTGCCTAGTAACTCACTGTCGATAAAGCACTGACAAATTTCAAAATTTATCCAATCATTTATGACAAAAGTTTGATTTATATTTTTATATTATATTTCAGTATCATTCTTCTTTCACTTTGGTTTACACCACTTCCATTCAGTTAGCAACTGTCCTGACCAAATCAGCGTAAATGACAGAAACCAGGTAACAATTTATAAGGTTGGGTTACTAATCCCATAGGAGTCTTACTTCAGCTGCCGTGCTGAGAAATTACCTCTCAATAGACCCACATCAGAAATACTGAAAATGTGACAGAAAACACCAAGCAAGAGGGCAGAAAAGAACATTTGAAAGGAACGTGTACTGCTAGGATTTCTGGAACTTTAATAGCTTTCCACCTCAATTTTGGCCATCGTGAACTCAAGCTAAGAGAAAAAATATATCTTTTTAATGAGTTTTACAACATGCAAGTTGCTTTATAATATATTACATAATGATGTAAGTGCCATAAAGAAGGCTGTGTGCTGCTCTGTAAAACGTATTAGATCATCAATATTTCTAGTTTCATACTGAGGAATTAGAAATAATGATGAAGATTAGAGTTACAAGAATTAAAAAAATCCTTTGAATTGAACCATTCAGCCATCCCCAGGGAAATACCAAGGAATTTGTAGGCTGAGAAAATAGGTAAGTTTATAGGTTCTCCTTAGGTGAAAGAAGTCATGTTAACATCGTAAGTTTTATACAAAGTTTCCATATGCTGTAGTACCCTCTCTGCTTACCCCCAGGTTTCATTCCGTTGCACCCTTATTGTGTAGCCCAGTTGGAAGCAGATTTATTAAAAATGATCCATCAACTTTTACACAGAAGGAGGTCAAACATCTTCCAGTAGCGTGATTCAAAACAGGAATATCAACTTAATCCTCCTGCAAATGACAGGCCAGGAGAGTTTACATCAGTAAGAACAGAGGCAAAGGAAGTTTGAAGAAGATTAATCCTTCCACTTAGTGCTGTGTTTTCTTGAAGTCACCCCCACTCTATCTCACTTCTGCAGATGTTCTGTATTCCTGGAGAGGAATGCAGACACCTGGAGATGTCTTCCTTCCAAATAGCTTTTTTCTTGTTTTTTCCCTTTGCTCAGGCATGTGTTTCGAACTTTTGGAATACCTGTACGATTGCAATGCACATTAGGTAATCAACAAGCTAGAAAGGAATCTTTACTGAATAGGTCTAGAAAGTGCTCTTGTATAGTGTTTTGACAGTTTGATTAGTGTGTTCAGTATTTAGCTATTTCTGAAAGGCTAGCTTGGCACATAAGTGCCCAAATGCAGCTTCAAATTTGACACTGAGCAAGCTAAATCGTGCTGGCTGTCAATAAGACATAGATTTCTGTGTTCTATTTTTTTTTTTTTTTTAGTGGGACTTAGGTTTTAACAATATTATGCAAAAACCAGACTGAGTCTAAAGTGATTGAAAGTGAAAAGAGGGATTAATTAGTGAGCTAAATGTAGTGATCTCCATCATATACAACTCATTGTGCAGTAACAGCAATGACCACTGTAGGTGCACAGAAGAAAGGCTGTCTGAATCTAGGGTCCAGGGTCAGGAACCCTGGCAAAGCCATTAAAAACTATGCCTATTTTCAAAGTTAGAAAGCAGCCTCTACCAAAAAAGATTCATGATCATTTTGTTTTAATGAACAGAAGTTGGTGAAAGCCATGTAAGTTATAACACACCCTGATGACATTATATTTCAGTCTGCATTGTTTTAATTTAAAATATCTGTGATTTCCAAATTCCTAAACTTTGTTAAGAGTGAGAAAGTAAATCAACATAAAATTTCTGAAATGCTGATTCATGTGTTAACATGGGAAAAGAGGTCTGAAAGTCTCAGCAGCTATCAATGAACAAGTAACTTGATCTGGCCTGGTAAGTTTTCCAATTTTGATAAGGGCCAAAAGTGGCTTTTGCCATATTTGAAATTTGAACATATTTAATTGTGAGTCTCTAATTTTTGCGACAAAAGATGCATAGAAACTGCAGTAGGTAGAGAAGTCTGACTGATACTGCAGAAGCCTAGGCATCTAAAATGATCAAGTTAAAGAAGACCTAAGAAGTACAGAGAAGGAAGAAATAAACATTGAGTTAGGAATCAGAGAAATAAATCTCTTTGCTTTCAGCAGGGAGTGCAGTCTCCAGGCTGGTATTAAACTCAGAAAGATAAGGCTGTTATGGATATGTTCCTCAGGCATAAAAATTAAAGGAAGTAGGAGAGCACTGAAATGGCTCTTTAATGTCTTCTGTGATTATACACTTTGCACCTGGCCTCACAAATTTTCCTACTATAGTTCTTTTGCCTAAATCAAATGCAGTGTAACAGCTACATACTGTACAAGCTTTAACTATCTCATTTCAGAAGAGACAGAAATTATATTATTTAGAGTTCATTAGAACAGTGAAAATCACCTGGATCATTAAATACTTTGAGTGATTCTTCAGACAATAACTGTTCCATACTTATCTTGCTGTTTCCTCCAAAAGTGAAATAAGTTCTTAGAATAAGTGCATCAATTCTTAGATGTGAAATATTGCTGACATGCAGGTGGGAAACCCAATGCTGGCTTCATTAACATTATCTTGGTTCATTTTGCTTTCTAATGAAAATTAAAATCAAGATCCCCTAACACACTAATATTTTGTCATACTACCAAGAAACTGATAAGCAATGTAAGTCAAGGCCAGTGCATTATTAAAGTTGTCTGAAATGTCATTTCTCGCTTCATGGTTGTAGCCATTTTTATGCTTGTGCTTTCAGACACTAAAATCTCAATGATTTCTTTCTTTTATGATGTTATGTTAGCCACAGTTCTGCACTGAAATTTTTGTCAAATCAAGCATTAGGTAAAGCAAGTTCATGAGAGAACTGGGAAGTTCTTTCTGCTGTAAGCTTAACCACAAGATAATAGTGAAACAGTTCCAAGTCTTCCCTGGCATTTTTCAGTGAGTTTCAAAAATGCCCCATTATCTTCATCTATCTTGGGTTTTAATTTTTTAGTGTATTATACTATCCATTACTAGGAAAAGAGAGGTACTTTAGGGTGAGCTGAATTGCCTTCTTGGCCTCCACTGGCTGTGCTGGCTGAACATTAGTCCACTAGGGTAGGAGCTTTAGGCTCCTGCAGTACACTTAGGAATCTTCTTGTTGATTTTCCTTCCGACATTGAAGAATTTTAACTCAGAGAAAGTCTCAGTAGCAGAGTCCCAGAGTAAACTCAGCATGGCTAAAGTTATACAGTCATCTTATCAGTATGGAAATGACAGAAAAACCTCTGAGCGCCCATCTGACAAATTATATTCACATAGTTCAGACATGATTCGTGAAATGGGGCTCTTTCCTTAAGAGGTTGCATTATGCATGGGACATGTTGCATACAAATAGAGTTTTTCTGTCTTGGGAGAGCCAAGAGATGAAAAGTGATTCTAAGATTAATAAGATTAAGCCAGTCCTTCAAGTGATATGATCACTGTTCTAGACAGGACATTCCACTTTGCCAACTCCTAATGGTGCTAAAGGAAGTGCTGAAAGAGTAGACTATTTCTGTCAGAGGTTACATATCCTGTAACAAAAGAGAAAGGAAATGCAAAGCAAAAAATCCAGACAACAATGAATTTACAGTAATACCTTTAATAGCTAATCAATTAAGTCGTACACAGAAAAGATTTTATTTTTTAAAAAACTGCTTTGCCATCTGTGATATCGTGCTGCAGGGGTTGGATGGCTTCCATCTCAGTAGAAGAGAAACCAATGTTCTCGGAGAAAGGCTGGCTAGACTAGTCAGGATGGCATCCAAAATGCAATATATGTACTTGGTGCTTTTAAAGTACCATTTCACATAACTGAAAATAATTAAATGACTTATCAAGCCAGAGAGAGGAATCAAACAGAAAAATGTAAATGGCAGTTTGGAACTGTTAAACAATCTTTTACTGGATGTCCAAAAACCACTTCCATACCTGATAGAAAAGGCTGTGTGGATTCAATAAAGAACCTGGTTTAGTGGAAAAGGAAGGCAGCTATAAAGAAAGGGAACTGAACAGTAATACAGAACCAAGATTAAGGTAAAGGGAAGGAGAAGTGGAGAACAATGAACATAAACTAGTACCTGCCTAAAACTGAGACAGAAGCAAAGAATAACATTAAAAAAAAAAGTCATTGACCAAAAGAGCTAAGATATAGACAGAAGACCTTGTCTATTAGTAGTTTCAGAATAAAGAGAATTATCACATGATAATGGGAGGTGTGTGAATATTAATACAGCAATGTGCTGTGTTGTGAGGAGAAACAGGGTGAAGTGTTAATCATCTCCTGATCATGACATATATTCCTCCTCCATATTGAAGCAAAGAAATGTTAAGTGGTCTTTAAAATTGGGCATTTTGAGATCAGTAACCTTAAATATTTGCTTCAAATAATCTGAAGGCATTCATTTTGTATTATTATTGTTGCTTTTTAGTAGTTTTTAAAATACTGAGGTTTTCTGAAGGCTAGAAGAAGGCCAGTGAGGTACTGATATTTAAAAAGGGAAAATTGGATGATGTTAATAACTGCAGGCCTGCTGTCATAATAACACTGGAAAAAGATGATGGGATGGCTGATAGGAGACTGAACATACAAAGGATCAAAAGAGAGTTAAACTAGTCTCAGTCAATATGGGTGTATCAGAAATAGATCTTATCAAGGTAACAATATATTTTTAATAAGATTAGAAATTTGGTTGCTAAAGATAATCATGTTGATACAGAGTACTGAGGTTTCAGTGAAGCATTCCATTTATTACAACCCAACGCTTTGATTAAGAAATGAGAGCAGTACAAAATCAACATGTGATATATTAAATGGATTAAAAACTAGCTAACCAGTAAGACTCAAAAAGCAGAAATTATCGTTAACCTGTTCTTCTAAATGAGGTCTGAAAAAAATAGTTCTACCCTTTATTCTATTTTTATCAATGATATAGAAGACAACTTTAAATAGCAACCCATAAAAGTTTGCAGGTGGCAGAAAAGTAGCAGGTACAGGAGATAATAAAGAAGGCAAGTCACTACTGCAGAACTATCTGGCTTGCTTGGCAACATGAGGTCATTTTAATGTAGCAAGTTGTAAAAACCTACCTGTACTCACAAAGAATAAAGGACATATTTATGGTTGGGGGACTGTACTGGATAAAGTAGTGATGATGAAAAGGATTCTTGGGGTGAAGGCAAGGTCAATGGGAGATAATCAGCTGAACAAGAGTTCCCAGTATGATGCTACAAGACAAAGAGAAATTTGATAACACAGTGCTCTTTGATCTATCAGACAAAACTATAATAAGATCAGATGGCTAGAAGTTAAACCTTAGTTAATTCAGGGTGAAAAGGGAACACCTTTTCAGTAGTGAAAGTACATATATGTCCTTTAATGTAGGCGATTATAAAATATTGCTTGGTGACTGGCTTTTTATTTTATTCTTTTCTTTCCCCACAAAAAACAAATAATCAAGCCAAAAAAAAAAAAAAAAACAAAAAAACCAAACAACAACACAAAAAAAAAAAAAAAAAAAAAGAAAAAAAAAAAACCACACCAGAAAGGGTGATTTGGGCAAACTTATTTTACACAGAAGACCATACAAGTTCATCTCACTCTGTTAGTATTATTTCTGAATTTTACATGCATTTGGCTAATGCCTTCATTCACACTTTTAGCAATAGTGAAGCCACTGCCATTCTTGTCAGGTAACTCCAATTGATACACCTCTGAATAGCCACCATGGTTCATCACAAAGGCTACATTTTCAAGTTTAGGTGGGGATTTGAAGTGTTATCAGTAGTGCTACAGGTGGCATTGTTCTAGCCATTTCTTGTTGTATAAAATGAAAATAGAAAAATAATCAAGTTCATAGAAAAGTATTAAGGCCTCTGTTTCTCCATTTAAAAGCTCAGCATTAGGTCTGGGGGCCTCAGTTGACTTCTTTGATCTGATTCTTGCCTTGAAGATCATCCCCAAGTGCTTGAAGAATATGTTGGTCCTGAGCACAACCCTCACAGTAGACTTTGTTCTTTTAAAGTGCTTTCCTCAGCTTGCAATTCACAAACCTGTGCTATTTGCAGCAATAGGCAACTGACTGTCTCCCCATCCAGACAGGAAATTCTGGAAAACTTTGACTGGGAGCAGTTTTTCCCCAGAAATGGAATCTTTCCACTCTCTCCAAAAGTGACTGAGTCCTGGGAAATCACAGTGCCGGCCCTGTATAAAAGATGGCAGCTCAAAATCTTTTAGCAAAGCTTCATCTAAAAATTTGAACTGAGATCCAAATTAGTCTTTTCAAATAAGGAATAAAGTTTTAATCAGCCAAAAGTATGCAAAGTGTTATTAAAAATCATGGCCTATTTACCTTATTTAAAACAAGAGATTGAAAGCATTTCAAAGTCATATTTAAGCCTCCTGCTGACATTGCTGTTCTGAAATATGGGGAGTTTATTATGTTACTTAGACGTGTGTTAAGGGACATTACTGACATTCTCCATAGTATATAAAATTGGGGAAACAGCTAAAAATGTTTTGGTTACCTCTCGGACTTACAAAGAGAAAGTATTAAAAGTTAACAATAAAATAAGTAAAGTATTTTCTTATTAGAAAGAAAATTAAAGTTGTTCTTGATCTGCTATTTCAGCCTGCTATCTGAATATAGGGTGAGGAGAAATTAATTATTTTTCTGATATCTGGAATCAATTTTAATAGAAAAAGAAATAGAATAAAAGAAAATAAACAATTCTGAAATGTCTGTTAGAAATCAGATGTGACGTAAACACCAAACAAGATTCTGGGGTCCGACCATACCAGGCCTTCCTCTAATACAAATGAAAGGTAATCCACAATTATGGGTTCTAATTATTTAATAGAATGTTTATTTGTATTTCTAATTCTCTGGGTGAAATTCAATCTCCTGCACTCGTATGAGGCCAAAGTAATTGGGGGTCTGTGCACTGGTTGTGTAAAGGGCCTGCTGAGGTTAAATTCATCCTTCCCAATCTGAAGCTCATGACTACTCCGTGCCACTCCAGTTCCCTGGCCAGCTGCTCTTGTCTGTGCCTTCACAATGCTTGGTTGGGAATGGCAGTTGCAATCACTCCAGGTAGTTTATAAGGGTTAGGGCTGGTTTGGGTGTCCTGTGAGTGCAGTTTATAATTTCTCTTGCCCTTCATTGGCAAAATAGCTATCCAGAGAAAAAAGTTTTTCACACTGCTCAAGTGACTTCAAAAATATTCAAAAAGAGGACATCTTTCTGATTGCACCACAGGAGATGCCACTGATGTAATAGCTTGAAACATCCCTGGTCTCCAGGCATCAGACAGGAGGGCAGACACATTTAACATTCGCTCACACTGGAAAGGAAAGGGACATCCAAACAAAGCATCTGTGATATTTTTAATGTCAATTTCTTCTCTTTATGTCAGAATGGGACAGTCTTTAGTATATATATGTGTAAGTCAGCATTTTGTTTTTGTAAATTCTTGTGAGAAGGGAAAAAGACACTAAATCTATTTGGGCCTGGGTTTGAGTGTATGTGTGTGTATTAAAATTACCAGAGTCAAGAAGATCTGCGGAGATGGATGATGAAACTGAAAATTTCCATTCACACTCTCATGTAATAGGAGATTTGAACAGAAATCAAACTCTAATATAAGTAGAGTTTTCATCCATGTGCAAGCGTTAAGGCAACATTTTGGATGCTGTGAACGTAGTGGCCTAAGACAATCATGTACTATCAAGCTTGCAAATTATGGGACATTGTTATCTTGCACATATGAGGCTTCCAGCCCAGATACTGTTTCAGAGTCACTGAGCATTTTCTCTTACACTTCTAAACCCCCAAAAACAGAATGTGAACAATGCTGTGGGAGTGAGCAATATCTTATTTGAGTCCATGTGGAAGAGTCTTAAATACACACTATCAATGACTTTGCAAATCTCTGACAATGATCTATACATTTATATTCTGCAACAAATAGGGTACTTCTATCAGCCCATCAGAAGAAAACATTCTATTAGACCATTTATTTTAAGGGAGATTTAAATGTAAAGCTTCTAATACTGACTTCCAAATCTTCAAAAACTCTGTCTCCTTTCACTACTGGAAAAAGTGGAGGGGAAAAAAGTGACTGAGTACTTTGAATGAAGATTTTGAGTAGGCCCTTCTTAGGGAAAGTTGTTACTTACTGAAAGCCTTGGTGAGTGTCTAATTATTTCCTTTTGAGCCCCTTTGAATTGAACCATAAGATTCCAATGTGTATTGAATTTAAATTCTACTTATGGGCTCTGCTTCCTTTGATTCTGCATTTCTAGCAAGGGGAGCTCCTTACACCACATTAATCATAATATATGGAAGGGCTTCTGTGTTTCCTTCTGCAGTGCACTAAGTTGTCCCTGAAGATAAAAAAAATCCCCTTGGAAGAAAAATCTCATTCTAAATGAAGATTTAAATTGAAATTATTGGAGAAGTTAAGAGGAAAAGATATGCCCAGTAAAATTAGAACAAGCATTTAAATGGAAGAGGGTATCTTTAATTATTTTCTTCCTTGGCATTGCAGAAATTCCCATGATATGATAACTAAGGATACTTTGGGGGGTTAAGAGCCCAACAGCAGAAAAGCTAATGGGATTTTTTTTTTTTTTCAGATAGAGGTTAAAGTGATGGTGCTGTAAGTAGGCTGTCAAACTATCTCAACTCACCATCTGCTACATATTAACTTACAATAGAGAGATAGGTGAAGTGGATGTTACTCTTCAGGAGCTATATAAATGTGTAACTTTCTCAATTAGTATTCACTTCAAATGAAGAATAAAATCCCAGGAAATTCAGAACAGAATACAAGCCAGGCAGTATTATAAATAGTATATCTGTAATACACAGCTAGAGCTGCAGTGTATTGCCAAGTCCAAAAGACTAAACCAAGCCATTTACCATTAATGTCATGAGATGTCTTTGTCTTGTATAGGTATGCAAAATGGCATAGAATATATGTGTGTTTCCAGAAGGCTTTTAATTTTATTTTTCCCTTTTATTTTACTGGAAATAAGTGTTGCAGTTTTCGTTTGGAGAAAAGTGTTTTTCCTTTAAAATATTGATTCCAAGGTGCACCAAATCAGATCAAGAAAAGGAAACAGCTGCTTAAGAAAAACAAACTTGACTTTCTCTCGGTCCTGTGTGAATCATATACTAGTTGAAGAGAAATAGAGGAGACCTCTTAATTTTTGTACATAGGAAGCCAGAAGCTACTTGTAAAAGTGGGAACAGATTTCCCTTTCTCACTGTGATGGCAGCACAGAGCCCTCTCCCATCTCTTCGATATGTGGGACTTCCTTCAGGTTAATTCCCTTCCTCTCTGAATGAAACTGAAAATCCTTTTCTTGATCTCAAAGGAAATGGATCAAACACTGAGTCTGAAAATGTGGGATGTGAACAGTTTATAACTCTGTCAGAGATACCTATTAAATATAGTGAGATTCTGCTTTGATAATTAAAAGGTTTTGGGTATATTATAAAATATAGAATAATGTTTTCCTTTAAATTCATAGATATTATTTTTCCTGGTCTCTTCAGCATTTACTGTAGCATGAAATATTGGTTAACAATTAGCAGTGCTTAAGTGAAAATGCTGTTCAGGCTTAGGCTAATCATAGCAGACCTGGCCTTGTTTTATGTAGAAAAATCTCTTAAATCCTTATCCCAGATTAGAAGCCCTTTTGTTTTCCGCATTCACTCATTGCTAAAGAATGTGTGATTTTTCCACCATGGCAGGGTTTTTGTCCCACAACCTGAAGTTTCCTCAGATCTCCTCCTCTTCTTCCCTCATGAAGGAAAAATGCTGAATTCAGTGAAAAGTAGAGCTGTGCTCTAGCTTTCACTATTCTGTATCTCCTGTGCAAAGCCAGGGTGGTGACAGTGAGTGAGCCACAGAAGGCAGGGGACATGGCTGTGATACTGGAGCGTGGGGGTACAGGTCTCCTGCAGACCAGAGCTGTAATGGTGCAGTCCACCTTGGAGGCAAGTTTCTTTATAACACACAACCATCTCTTGCTAAACGTCCAGAGCAGAGGTGGCATGCTCAGCCATAATTTAAAGGACCATGACATGAAGAAAGGGTTATGATGTTTAAGTTATAGGCCATCCAAATGTTATAGGCCCAAGCAAGTTCCTATTAGCAATAACTCAAGTCCACTGAGGAGATTTGACATTCAAAACCGATGAGCACTAATCCCTCGAGCCTGCTCCGACCCAGCCACACTCAGGCCACTTGGTAACCTGAGTGACCCAGGAGTCAAACCATGATAACCCTCTTCAATTTAAAGAGCAGCTTCTCCCCATCTGTCTGGGTTCTGACTCTGCACAATAAATTTCCCAAAGAGCATAAAGACCCATCTAGTGTATATCAAATCAATATCATTGTGGCTTGCAGCGATATCTGAGGCTACAGTTCACAAAATAAACTAGGCCAGGGGCTGGATTTCTGCCCTTGGCAATCAATCAGACTCACTGGGTCATAGATTTTAGTGTAAATTAACACAGCAGAAACAATCACGCTCCCCAGATGATGATATAATACAGTATTTGCTTTTCTTTTTCCCCCTATTTCATTGCTCATGCTCGGCGGCTAAGCTGTACTGAACAAGAATAATAAAAAGCAATGATTAGAAAGGTGGTAGTAATCATAAAGCAGAACATTAATATTCTCCTGACAAATGTATATAAAATGCACATAAAATATATACACAATATTAAAAGGAAAAAGGAAAGGGGAAGTGGTGTTAAGTCACTGATGTTTGAAAGGTGTTATTTTTGCTTAAGAATTGTAGAAGTGATCTTGTAAATCAGTGTGAGTGGTTATCATTTTCTTTCATTAGTGTATTTGAATCCAAAGATGCTAAATGCTCCATTATTGTCTGAATATACCACTTCCCCTACATGGTGTGGAGCATACCGACAAGTCCTTTCTCCACTTACAATTCAGGCTTTCCCCAACATTTATATGGGCATTGCCAACACTTTTCCGCAGAGGAGTTTTATTTTTTTCTGTTTAGTATGTCATTGTTGTAGGAGAAGAGGCACCTGGTTTTTCCTGACACGCACCTTTATGCAAATATCATCTTTTGAAATTTTCTT
This sequence comes from Setophaga petechia, assembly GCA_024362935.1. Classification (NCBI taxonomy): domain Eukaryota; kingdom Metazoa; phylum Chordata; class Aves; order Passeriformes; family Parulidae; genus Setophaga; species Setophaga petechia. The sequence continues at coordinate 28,967,433 of JANCRA010000008.1, forward strand.
AGAATGTGCCACATATGAAAGCCTTGCAGGAATTACTATAATCTCTAATTATTCAATTGACATAAGACAGTGTATTGTATTTTCTGTCAGAACCTTAGGAAGAAATGTCAATACTTTCAGCATTAGCAGGACATTTTTTGAATTATAAACACCTATCTTCTAATGTTATCTCATGCATCTTCACAAAATATTTTACAGAAAGAAAATGTGATACACATAAAGATGCCAGCTGGATGTTTAATTTAATACAACAGAATATTCTGGTAAGCAATGTATCATTCTTTAAGTATTCAAACCTTTACATTAGTGTTCAGATAGTGTAATTCTGCTCTGTATTTATTTGCAAAATACCTAATTAGATTATACAAACAATGTATAATTTATATATAATAAAATACTAATCTGTGTACAAAAGCTACATAGTATGGATTAGAACTGTGTGGGAATAATAACTACCATGCAGGAGCAGTTTCTGTTGAATTGTCAGAATAATAAGATCTATCATATAACAGTTATAAGCAGGAATTCATTTCTTAGACTAAATTTATCAACTCTTTTCTGCCAGAGGCATAAGGAAACAGAAGCTTTAAAGGTAGGTCTCTTCTGAGATGATTGAAGGCAAACTGTACCTCCTTTAGTGACAAATGTACTCTTCTGTTGTCTGACTAAAGAAAGGAGCTGGATTAAGAGTGTGCAGAAGGGGAAGAATCCCTTTTGTGTGTGTTGGTGTGTCCAACCCAGGAAAGCTCTTTAGTGGTTACAGGGTAGAGCTGAAGTAGAGCTGAGGAAGAACTGAAGAATCTGACACCCCAACGACACAATATGTCAATACAATGTATTTCCTGAGCAATAGGGATGTGAGCTGGACTAGCAAAATATAGTCATTAAAGGGCTACACAGTGTCCCTTCGTGGTAATTGTGAAGGAACCCCCCTTTCTCACTGTCTCGGTCCTTATCTTACTTCGTGGGTATTTCCTGTGTGGCTGAGGACTTTTCCATGGAGAGAATAAAATTCCTGAGAAAGACTCAGTGAAATGTACAGTATTAGTGACAAATAACTGAATAGTTTGTCTGAGGTGAAGCAGTATTTTCCCCCTCAAATGAAACCTCAAAAGCAAAAAACCACACAACTGACTGTCTGTAGGCTGAAGAAGTGGATTTTCTCTTTCCACAATAGTCCACCTATGAACAGCTGAGTTACAAACTCTTGCAAGTTATTATATTGGTTTTTAAGTTCGAATTCCTCAGGAAAACTCTGGTTGTGTGCCACTAGAACAACTGTTGTATTCTGACAGCAACTAGATTACCCATTTTTGTAAAAGCTGGTGTAGGCCATGGTTGCCTGGAGGTAGCAATCATCTTATGTGGTTGTTCACAGCAATTCTATGTTCAGCTTAAGTAGTTGAAAATAATTTCTTAATATCCAAAATGTAGCAAGTAGGTCTGAGTTCCATGGAGGTTAGTGATAAAATAAACTTTTGATTTTTTAAAAAACTTTTTAAAAAAATATTTAACTCATATGTAGAAAAATTTAGCTGAAAAGATTCATAAGGCTCCATCTCAGAAGGAAGAACACAGAAAATGCCTCAACAAATTTTGTTTGATCCTTTGTGAACCTGTATTATGCTACAGACCTTAATTATGTTGTGGCAGGGTATTTTTCATGAGACTGCCTGCTTCTTTCAGAGTACAGGGTGGATGCACACAGGAGCAGAATTAAAATCTCACAGGGTACCATAAATCTCACCTCACCCAACTTGCTTTTTCTGGAGTTTGCCACATAAGCATCCTTCCTCTGACCTATTTTCAAGCTCTTTAAAATAATAACTTTGTTGCCTACCTATCTTTCCCTGCATTTTTTCTTCTTTTAGTGATGTATACATGAAACAGCTCTGGATCTTTGGAGTGCTGCAATGATAGTGCCCCCTAAATAAGGAGCAAGTGCTATCTGTCAATATGCTGTGTCTTGGAACTCTGTGGGCCACGTGAGAGATCTGCATTACATCATTCATGGACTTTCCAGGCTTGTAATGTCCTTTCAGTGAACCTGAACTGAGTGTTGAGCTTATAACGAAAACTGAAACCCGGGGAGTTACTTGTGGTTTAGGATTTTTGCACAGCTTTAATATGCACATACTGGGAGTCATTGCAATAGGCCAAAGATGTGTTTCAGCCACTTGTGGGGTAGTAATGTTAATAGGTAAGAAATTTGCTTCCTAACATAAAAATTTTTCATTTCACCATTTTAGAGGTTGTGTGTTGGTTTTGTTTGGGTTTTTCTTAAATGAACACAGGGCATCTGTAATAGTTTTTTGCAGCTCTCCAATTGTAGGAAAAAAGCATATGTTGTGAAAAGTATACTTAGGGATACTATAGATGTGTGAGTGTATGATTCTCTGTGTTTGTCTCTATGCTTGTGTATAAAAGTAATGAAATATTCACTGGGCTAGACAAAAGAGGGAAATTACAAATAAATCCCACAGTCCAATGGTCAGGGTACTCCCCTGGAATGTGGGAGAATCCAGTCACAGTCCCTGCAGAGATGAATGTTAATTATGTACTGGAAGAAGAGCACTTCCAGAGGGAGAGATTAAGAGGTACCTATTCACTACCCCATGGATTAAGTCACTTTTCTGGGAGATTTGTGTTCTGTGTCAGTTGGGATTCACTCGAAAGGACAGCGCTTCTAGGCAGTAAAAACCTCTTCTCCATGGTGTGAGACAGAAGCTCTCCTCCTGACCACCAAGTGTTCACCTTGTAAGTGAGATGAGCACACCTTGCTTTTTAAACCTGTAATGTTGTAAGACAAGCATTACAGTTCAGGTCTAGCAAGACTGTGACAGCCCTTTCTATGAAATTCTGGGATCTGGGGTATTTCTCTGGTAGAAGCAGACATATAAGAAATATGGTTACCTAAGACATAAAGGAAGGTGGTGGTGAGATAGCATGGGAGGAGGACAAGAGGAGAATGGGAATCTGACTCTTGTATTTCAGTCTCCAAAAAATAGATAGTTTTTCTGTATTCACCCAAGGTAACAACATAGTGTTATTTTTTCCCTTTGATTTCCAGTGTAACCTTCTGGTCCTGTCTTCTCTGTTTTCCTTGCCACAATTATTCCATGTCAGACCTTGGAAGGCAATTATTTTAAGGACCATTTTTATGGAGCTCCCTTTGTGATGATGCTGCTTTGAAAGTCATCTTGGTATAGGCTATTCTTAGGCTTCAAAAGGCCTAAGAACCTTTGCCTTTACTTGCTCCAGGAAAGTTAAATGCCCATCATGAGGGGTCCCAACATCATGAGCCAAATGACAAGTCGGGGGACCAGAAAGCAATTGTTCTTTCTCCCACCTGCAGCTGCCATGTGTCACGGTCTTTTTGTTTCCGACTCAAGTCTGAAAGCTTTCTCTTCTAAACTGATACTGTTTGTTTGGTGCATCATGAGCAATTCTTGAGATCTCTCTCAAAGTCTTTCCTACCTGATTTCCAAAGACAGCCAAAGAGAAACTATATTTGCATCTAATGACACACCTTGATAAATATGTAGAAGTTGCAGTCTTTAAAAACAAAAAGATAATTAATCTTTTGTCTTAGATTTTGCATGCAAAGTTTTATAAATCCAGATTGAAGAGCTGAACAGGAAACACAGTGGAAGTCCTCAAGTTTCTACCAAACTACCCAGGTATCTTTCCTGTTTTAATTTATTTTTAAATTCACTTAAGTGTTTAAAATATTTAACTGATTAATGGAAAATACTTTATCCAAATTATATTTTTTGTTTTCTTTTAATGAGGAAAAGTACTTCTTCGATTACAAAAGAAAACAGTTGCTAGACGTATAAAGGCAGGTTGATCTTTAAATCTTGAGAGAAAACCCGGGGCTCTCAGCTTTTAATCCTATTTTCAAAAATATAGTTATATTCAGATAACTTGGATAATCCTTAGGAAGAAAAATAAATGCTATGTTTCTTACAAGACCCTAATTTCTAATAAATCATTTGGGACTGAGGTAGTGAAAGCAAGCCAAACGGAGTTAATTTGGAGATTGGCCCCCACAGCTAATTTGACAAATGGCACTGAAATTTAACTGGTATTTTTTTCTATGCATGCCATTTTTTGTTTGGTGGCTGTAAGGGTTATTAGCATGACTTGTTTCCTTCATGTTACTGCTTTTCATAAAATTAACTAGAAGAAATGGTGCCAAGAAAGAAAAAAAAATATTCAATTGGTTCATGGTTTAAAGTAACAAATGATACAGTATTAAAATAGCAACAATCCTGCCCTTACAAAATTAGCTGGTACAAAACTAGAGTTGGTTAGAAACTGTATGCAAAATATAAAGCAATAAAAAGAAATGCATATTTGCCCATTGTTTTGCTGAATGTCATAAACAAAGCCAACTAAAATTCTGGGAAGTAATGCTGTGCTTGTTTTTCTAAGTAACACTAAGAAGCTGCTTAACTTAAATGGTATACCATGGGAAAATGATTTCTAATTATTTTAAGTAATATTTAGATCAATTCATAATAATCTTATTATCTTTCATGTTTATGTCAGTATTAGATTACTTTCATGTTTGTTTAAGCTCTTTTGCTTTTTAGAATGTTGGTTTCAAAGGCAAATTGAGCATAGTTAAAATAATCAATGTCCTTTGTGGTTTCAGCATATGCATAGAACAACAACAGTTGAAAGGAATCTAGTGCTTTCTTATACAAACTATTAAGCTTTTACTGAAGAAAAACAGAGTTATCTAGCTAATTATATCATTCATTATTGCTACCTGCATATAGTCAGTAACTTACAGTCTTTTAAAGAAAGCAATGGTGAAAGAGATAGGCTGTGAGAAAGAATAGCAGCTGGGCAGCTTCAATCCCTGTACAGCATTGCTCAAAAAATGGTCTTTGTTGGCTCATATGAATGATTGGGAGTAAAAAACAGTGTGGAGCTGAAATTAATGGATTTCACCTGGGAAACTCTGCATTCACTTTTTCGCTCTGCCACAAACTTTCTGTATGACCTTCAGCTGATTATTTCACTGTCTCTGAGCTCTGGTGTGGAGCTAAAAGGAGCCAAGGCACTTCCTTTCTCCTGTCCTTTGCCTACAGCTGGACTGTAAGAAACCTGTGGTGGGGGTTATACCTGTTCTTTGTGACGTGCTGGTGTAGTCCATAGCCTGGTAGGGCACCTGTCTTGGCTGCAGCCACTCTCCCAGGTTGTACAGTGAGTAATGACACTAATCCAACAGGCCGTCTGTACATGAAAGCACTCATTAGCTTCACTAAGATTTCCACTGGAGCCATAATTGCAGCGGTGAAGCGCTGACAATTTCTCAGCATGGGTTATCTTCTGAAATATTTAATGGGAGTGAAAAATACCTGAACTAATTGCTAATGTCTTATTCTTTGTTGTTTTTTCTTCGCTTCATCCTCCTGTGCTTTGTGCCTTACTGTCATGAAAGGAAAATTAACATTTTGCAACTACTCTGGGGGCTCCATTGCAACTGAAGAAGCAATAGGTGTAAAGGGTTGGCAACACTCAACAGGGTGCTCTCTGCTCCCACTCTCCTCCTGAGAGAGGTGCCTGGGGTGTGCTGTTGTTCCTGCTGGTTTATGCATCTAGGATTTTTACTGGCAGAAGAAACTGAAGCATGGAAGGAGAGGGATTAAATTCGTGTACAAGGCACAGCTGAGCTTTCCCCAGATCCAGAAATACAAAAACACAAGACTAGCCTAATTTTTTTTAAAGGTCAGCCAACAGATTTTTGCTGCTTCTCCATCTCAAATGTGAGCGATGTATGTCCATTACAAGATACCAAACAGTCATATAACACCAAACCTCTGTGCACAGAGAGCATTCCTGAGATAACACACTGATAAAAATGTATTACCAATCCTGCTCAATTTTGAGATTATTTTGTTGTTTTTCTTTTGCAGTAAGAAGACACTTTAAATTGGTCTTTCCAAAATGGTAGTAGAATGTTTTTCTTTACTTAGAAGACGTCTTTTTAAGCATCCTTAACACTTCAGAATTCTTTGTATAAATCACTCAGAAAATATTTCTATTCTGATGAAAGCATAGAGCCTGCTTTGCAAGACCCACAATTTGGACTTGCTAAAAGATGACGTTTCTCTTCTTAATACTGGAATGAGACATACTATTGGTATATGGCAAATTTTATTGGCTATGTTCAGTGGCAATACCAGTGTAGCATTGTGCTAGCAGACTAACACATTTTTATTTTAGCAAGTTTCTCTTTTGTAGTTTTAAGTTCCAGGCAGTAGCTCAGACTTCAAGACCATTTGGTAGCTAGAAATAAATGCAAGGAGAATATTCACCTCAAGGATTTCAGTATATTTCAAAGAAGATAACTTTTGGGTTTGTATCCCATCTGCATCTTTTTGATAAGCTCTGCTGTAAATTGATTTGTAGAGTTCAATATTTCCAGACATACACTACATATGGGCAGGTCCTGATGCTGAGTTATTTAACAAATATTTGCCACCTTCTGTTTCTGATTCTTTCTCTGCTCACCTAATTCTCTATTGGCCAGCGACACTTCCTTATGCTATGTAAGAATGATACAAATCCTCCACTTTGTTTTTAAAAAGGGTGTCCATGTGTGTAAAAAACCTGTACTTGGTAGCTGTACCTGTCATTACCCAAAATGCCCAGGTCTGCATCAAAATTACTACTTCAATATTCACGTGTATTCAGATCTAAGGTTTCAGGTCATACCACTGAAAAGAAAGAGGGAGATTCCTAATGTGCAGGAGATTCCCTCTTCTTTTGAGAAGGCTCTGCAGGAAAATACAGATAGTAGATTCTGAGTATTCCTGTTGAATTCTACATGGATTTATTTCTCACAAAGCTGGAATTAAGTGAAGCTGTTGGTCTGTAATTAGTGAGACCCAAAGGAAACCATGATGACCTAAGCATATGTCAAAACATATGAAAACTTGAAACACTTAGCAGAAATAACCTGCACAAAAAAGTCAACAACTACACTTAACTATGAAACCGCACCTGGAAAATTATAAAGGAGAGGCTTTTGGAAATTGTATTTTCATCCTTTTTTCTGTAATGGATTGTAGGAAACTTATAAATACCATGAACTACTCATACAAGATGATGAGGTGAGAAAAAGGTGAAAAAATAAAAGAAACAACCTGAAGGGTAGATTTTCCAATAACCAGTCAGACTAGAAACAGCTAGTTATTAATATAGAGGTCAAAATAAGTAAGTAAAAACTTTTTATCATAAAATATTTGTAATATGCCAACATAGCAATCTGAAAATCAGAAAATACTGATTACTTTGTAATATCCAGCATGCAATTTGAACTTATTTAGGAAAAAAAATGCAATCATACTTAACTTGATATAGATGTTCTAAGAAAAAAACCTAGAGGGGGAAATTTATACATACAGGAATCAAAAGGGAAACTATATTTATCCTGATAAAAAACATATTATATAACTACAGACTTAGTAGCCAAAAGGCAATTGTGGATCAGGAAACAAAGAAAATAAATATTCTGTGAACTAGTTATTCTATATGATAAAAAGAGCTGTAAAAGAGGTGAAATTTTAGCACTGACAGACTGCCAGTACATTTGATTGAATGAGCTTAGTGGGACCAAAAATTTATTTCACATCCCAAGGAGAACCAACCAGCCATGAGATTCCTTATAGAAAATTGTCTGTCGAAGAACAAAACTTTTAGGTCATGCCAGTTCTAATGATTTTGTTGCAAACATAGAAATATTTATTGTCCCTTTCAGAGTTTATGTTCCTGGAGTCAGAATTTTTTCTGATACCCTCATCCAACAATTAAAAAAAAAAAAACAAGCTGGAAAAAAAAAAAAAAAGAGTTTACCTGTTGAATTTTTTTTTTGTTTTACTTCAGTCCCATGAATTCTGAATATTTTCATTCGGCAATGAGGGAAGAATAAAAATTTGATAAAAGGTTCTTTGAAAAACAGAAGACTAAAAATCTCATAAATAATTGGCATGTAATTTAATAATCAGCCTAATTCCAAACAAGACTAGCTAAATATGATATAATAAAGAAATAAGGGAACACTTGCTTTCTTTGAAACACTAATTTTAAGGAAGTGCAAGGAAATAATTTACTACTTTTATAATAAACTTTTGGGATTGACATTTGCAGTACATTTGATGCTGAATAAATATACTTATATGTACAGTCATGATGCATACAATTATAAACAGTGATGAAATCATAATTTTATAGAAAAATACTCTCTGGCATTGCATTAACTAAGGTAAAACTAGTAGTGCTAGTCATACTTCAAAAGTAAAATATACCATTGGCCTCAGAAAAAGTAAACTATTCTGTTGTAATAGAATTTGATAGGTATAGGTAATTTTTTTATGCATTAAATGCTGATCACTTATCCAAGTTGACTTCAGTTGCTGAACTGTGTTATTCCTGTCTTCCATCAGTTGTTAAGGGAAAAAACACGGGCAATCTTTCAGATCATAGCATGTGTTAACCTGCACTGTGAAGGTGATTATTCCTCTCTACTGCTCTCTGGGTCTGGGTTGCCAGCTTAGATAGTTTGACTGAGGACCTTTTGATGTCTCTTCTAATCTAACTTGACCTATGAATTCGTCTATGTTCTTTAGTCACCTCAGATAAGAACTCGAAGGCTTTCTCCACATTAATGGTTTAGTTCAGCTCCTGATACTCATCTTTCAGAGTTCTCCCCATTCCTGTGCTTTCATTCACTTGGGACAGACAACCTGGACGATTCAAAACTCTTAAGATGCACCCCTGGGAGTGCACTTATACAGGATTACAGTTGCAACAGAGCATTTGGTCCACTGGTACCACATCAGACCTAGTCCAAATTGAAACACACTGGAAATACAAACAATGGCAATATTGGTCCACAGCACAAACTACTGTGCTCTGCAGATCCCCCTGCTACTGCCCTGTTACTTGTTAATGTGGAGACACAGAGGGCTGGCAGTAATGAACCCAAGCCTCCAGGCTCAGTGTGCAACGCATACACAAAATGCAGACCAAATATTGTTATTATGTGAAAGTGAAGAAGATTCACTTCACTAGCAATTCAGAAGAACTTTCAGTCTGTTTGTCCACAGAACAAAAAGTACCAAAATAGTCATAATTTAACAGAGTTCATATGGTAATTCATATTAGGAAAAATTTTGCTACAGAGTTGTGCAGTTTTCAAAGTATTAATTTTCCTTTTTTATATCTTTTCTTGGAAATGTTATACAGACTCTGTACAAACATATAAATACTATAAGTATAAATTTACTTAACCTTCTAAAACAGACAGTATGTGCAGAGCGCAGCCACAATAATGATGAAAAAATCAAATATTGACAGCATTTGAAATAAAAATGCTTCATATTACCAGCAAAACTAATTGCTGTCTCTCATGAATCTCCTGTTTTTAAAATGGCCTAATCTACAGAAATAGATTACTAGAAATCATGCATGTGCTAGTAAACATTTGAGATTGCAGGCATTCAAGCCTCATCTGAAAAAGTCCATTCTTAGTGTTGCTTTTCAAAAAGAAGCAGCAGTGCTGAACATCTTACTATTTCACCTCTAAAGTTACTGGACTGTGTCATAGTAAGAGCAATCAATATTGGTTAATAGGCCAGATCTGTGTTATTAGTATTCTTTACAACCTTGACATACTTCATTTTATGTACAGATTGCCTATGAAAACTTGGGCTTATATCTTGTCTAGACAATGCCTTACATGGCCATTCAAATTAATAATGTGCCAAAATTATCCTATGCTTAATGCAGCTGTGCTCTGTATTGACTCTGAAAATTAAATTTACTTCATGGTGCCTATTGACAGCTGGGTCTCAAGCATATTTAATGGATTTGAAAGGAGTTTGGTCTGTGGCTTATGCCTCCAAGCAAAATGTTAATAGGTAATAATTTTCATTAAAAGTGAGAGCATTTATCTATAAACGTTACATTTCTCAGTATATGAAGTCAGCATAAAAACAAGTTTAAGATCACCTTTCAGTTTACTCAAAGTACCCAGAAGGAATCAAGAGAAAATAAAAATAACCTGTTTGCTGTCTTTAAATGCAATTCGTTGGCTTATTAACAATGTATTTGCAAATATGTGTTAAGGGAATCTTATTCTAGTTGAGAGAAATAACTTTAGTTCCAAGAAGGCAGAGACAATACCTCAAGTTGCATCTGAACATAATGAAAAACCTCATACATAATATATTTATTGACAGCCCTGGAAATTGGACTTCTTTATTTATTGACAGCCTGCACACAGCATAGGCAGTGCAAGTTTCTCTCACTGCTAAGCAAACACACTTTTTACCTGGACAGAAGAAATTACTTTTTCTGAAGGAAACAGAATTTATTCACCATATCCAGTTTTTCCTTGGATTCTCTATGAAATGTCCGAAGGCATTGTAATTCAGTTTCAAGTGTGCTGGTCACTTTTCTGCTCTAGAATGTGTTCACAAGGAAAAGAGAAACACTTTTTAGTCACTACTAACATGAGATTGACTTCTGCCACTAAATCTACAGTTAGGCCATTACGCATCTAATTAGGAAAATAACCAACCAACTTCCTGTTTATAATTAACATCGAAATTGTTGTTTTGTTTCTAGTAAACAGTGGGTAAGCAGATAAAACTGGGAGGTTTTGCCATAAGAATTTTTTCCCATAGGTCCTTTGTAGTGTTACAATGCAAATGGAAGTATTTGTTTTGAGGTAAAGGCTGCTTCCTGGCCTCCAGTCAGGTTAGACCTCCATAATGTCGGGATGAAGGACTGCAGTACATTTTTACACAGGACTGTTTGCTAAAGTAGAGAACAGGCAGCTTAGGAGAGACTGCACTGGGCTTTAGCAGAAATCAAGGCAGGCCTAAAGTACGGATAAAAGTGCCACATGCTATAGCAAGCATTGTAAAGTCCATTCTCAGACACCCTGCCTTACATGTAGCAAAATTGTTTCTATTTAGGACCTTCCAAAATGTTTATGCAGTACAAACCACTGCAAAGTGTTTTTGTTTGGTTGGTTTTGGTTCTTATTTTGTTGGTTTTCTCTCTTTCCCTGCAGGCTCTTAACACATTCAATACAAAAGGCTGGGATAAGATTAAGTGAAAGAAGAAAGCACACGCATTCTGTATGTAATATCTATACAGATATTTAATAGAGACATGTCAGAAGTACACACACACATGTACATAAGTACATATATTTATATGTATGAATATGTAGAGATACATATGCACATACACTTACAGAACAATCCATAACCCAGAGAAATAAAACAGAAAATGCATTAGAAAACAGAAAACAAACATGACACCTGGCTCAGCTTCCTAGGAACTGTCAGAACAAACGCAGTCACTGATATGCATTGCAGGCAGCAATGATTGAAAAGCAAAACAGAAACAAACAAAAAAACCCAAAGCAAAAGAAAAAATAGAGTATTAGTTTGATGAGGAAGAATGTTAAAAAGATTAATCAAAGTTTAGAGTATATTATAAATAAAGATTAAGAATGGGCAGTGACATACAGGCCAACACACCACTGAGCTGCAATTAAAAAGAAAGCAAGAAGGCATGATATTACCAGCTGGCACATCCTCCATGAAAGGGAAATCTTGTGTGATATTCCATGGTCTCAGAAGAGATATATGATATGAAGCAAATGTACAAGGGCCTCACATAAAACCTTAATTTATTTGTTTTCTTCTTTAGTTTGGTTCACCTCAGAGTTCAAGAATTTTAGGGATCAATAATATCTTTAATTAAAAGTGGCTTTTTGAAGACAAATTTCAAGATTCTTCCTCTTAGACTTCCCACTCAATTCAGTCCCAATGAGAAAGAAATTTTGCCTCCTTACAGAAGGATATTATTTTGTACACGGTGATTATTTTATATACCCCAAGATTTGAGAGATCTGCTTGAATTTAAGAGCTTTTTAAGCCAGAATCTCATGGCTGAAACCCCATTTCCTGATGAAAAAGCTGGCTACAATTGTCTTTCCTTCTACAGCTTCTTTTCTGCAAGGAACTGCGACATTAATGTGCCTCTCTCTTTCAACAGTGCTTGGATTTGTCTTTTATCCTCTCTGAGTTGTTTTTATTGCTGACAGTCCTGCTATGCATTTTCCCTTTCCAACAATCTACACAGATCCCAGCTTCATGCAGAAGTCCAAAGGGCACAATCCCCCACCTCTTTTGTACTGAGCAGCATTATTTGTAACCTGAAATGGTTATGGTATGGCTTTTTCTCACATTAAACAAACCAAGAAACTATTAATGTCCATCTGATTGGAAAAGGAGAAACTTTTAACTCATGAAGACAAAAGTGAATTGCTTTCAAAACTCCAACTAAAACACGGGCTGGACAATGTCTTTTCATGCTGATAAAATGCTGATAATGCTAAGGATGTTTCTTGATGCCAAAAGTTTCTCCTCCTGTAACTCTAAGCAAACAAAAGAACAAAGATTGCTTCAGAAATGCTGTCAGAACTGTCCAAATTGTTCAGTTACAGTTTTTCGTTTTTCAGATAAAACCCAGGAAACTCAGCTAGTCCTCCCTAACACAAAAGAAAGTCGCTATTTTTTCCCTTGTTATGCACTTACCTTCAGAAATGCATCAAACTTTTCAAAATTGTCGCCTTTAAATTTTTGCTGGTGCTGTTGATGGATGAAGTGCATCATATAAAAGTGAAAATGTGTCCCAAAAGAGTACTTTAATAGCAGATTCCTCCCCCTCACACACACAAAAAAATAATCAGCAGGTGTTTTCCTCCTTTCTTTTCTTGTTGCTTTCCTTCTTTCTTCTTTCATTTCTTTTGATGGGGAAAAAAAACCAAAAAACCCCACCCTTTACTCCTTTGGGGCTTACCTTGTGAGGGATTGGTAAAGCAGGACTAGACTCTATAGATTTCACACATTTTAAATGACAGGATTTGGGAGTTGTATTTTTGGCTCATGGAAGTAAGGCTGGGGCTGGTTCCTAGATTTTACACAATAGCCCTAGTGTGACACTCTGTGACTTGAATTTTCCAAGACCTGTATACTTTTAAGTAGACCTCTACTTTAAAGTAGAGACAACTAAGACATTCTTTTTATTTTATTTTGCTCTTCCATAGCTACAGAAAACAATAGCTACAAACCTTTAATTAATTTCTACAGTACAAATCCTGATAACATCCACTCATGAGCCATTTTTAATTTTGAAATAAAAGAAACAAAATAAAATAATTTCCTAATAGCTACAATAGACTCCTGCTAGAATACATAATCTAATGAACTACTAACATCACTGAAAATTTTGCTAATTGTTAGCATGTTTTTCTTCCCACTACAAACCAGTCACTAACCTATGAAAAATACTACATACATAAATCATATCTGTTTTTCATCTGGCACAAATTTCAGTAATTTGGGGAGGATGGATGATCCTGTATGAAGCAGCACTTCTGCAAAACTGTGACTAGGACATGTGCTGGTAGTTTGGATTTTCTAATGAAGTGTGCTTTTATATCCCTTTAAATCCTCCTAAAAATTAAGTATGTTGTTCATAATTTTACCTGCATTACTTTCAATCTCCAGATGGATTTTATTTGCATAAGAGTTCCCAGGAGAGCTTTGCTATAAAGAAGCCTTGCAGAACAGATCACAGAACTAATCATTTATTTTAACAGACATTTGCAAATAAAATAAAATATCTATACAATATGTCATATGTGAAAGGTTAGCCACTGTGCACAGCCACAAAATAATTTAGTTTTAAATAAATTGCTTTGCCTTAATTATGAGGTGAACTGAGCCTCAATTCCTAACATAGTTAAGGAAGAATACTCTTGCCAAAAAGAATATTGTAAAAAAATATGAGGCTGAAAAACACTTTCCCTTCACTAACTAGTGTGAGCCTGAAGTTTCTGCTGGATGGGTAAGCTCTTAGAGTCAACTCTCAAGGCTGCTTTGTATCACTACATGACAGGAAAATGGCTATAAAAACTACAGAATTGACAATTATGTGATTTATTTGACAGTTTGAAATGGTTCCCCATCAGGAAGGAGAGTCTTCAAAGGTAGTGAGGTGACAAAATCAACAGTATTTAATATCTAACAACTGGTAAGTATCTAGAGAAAAGTTCAACAACACATTTGAGACACCTTTTTTGCAGTAGTACCTGCAGTGGTCTGCACAAGTATGAGATTTAAGCCCCAAAGTTTAAATTGATACATATAGGAACAAAGGATTTGACAAAAAACCCCATGAGGTATCTCTCTTGATTGTGTTCTACCCTGAAACTTTCTCTAGGAATCACTATCATGGCTGCCATTTGGAACTGCAGTCACATCCTGTAAGCAGGTTCAGATGCGACTGTTGATACCTCCAGGGACTTCCAGTAAATCCTATAAACTCTTCAGAGAGGCAGAATTACTCATGTGCATAATTATCTACAGGACAGATAATTATCTATTACTAGTTTCCTTTAAAGCATTATTTTACAATAGCAACAGTGTATCCCTTTTAGTGGAATATTATTGCAATTGGCCTAATATGTGTTTTTTATCTTTTATCTGCTGAGGCCTGAGGGATAGAGGGAGGGAGGAAGGAGAGGGCAGAAAAACAGTAAACCGGTGACTGCTCTTATCTTTGACATGCTGTGAATAGACGGGATATTAGACTAATACCCACAAAATCACAGATAAATTATTATCTTGTCTTGATTACTACTGCCCCTTAACAGGCTTCTCTTTTTAGCCATAGACATTAGTTCTAATTTATTTGACACAGATTTTAAGGCCTTCTGCCAAGAGGAGAGGAAAAGCTTCATGAAAATGTTCTTAGCATAAATTTGGGACATCGCTTGTAAAATTAGTTGATAAAAAGAAAAAAAGTCTTTCTACTGAAACCCGAGGATCTCCCACCTTAAAGCAGTTCTGGTTTATATATTTTACCATGTATTTATAATAAAGACTTAACTCACCTTTGATGTGAACTTCCTAGCAAAAGCTGAGGCTTAGAGACTGTCTATATTATAAGCATTTAATCATAAAGTACAGGAAAGCACACTGCATACCTTCATATGATTTATTTCCTTACAGAATAACCTTTAGGAACAAGAAACCTTTCATTTTTTCTCTTGTGTTTCCGTGCTAATTAATTTTCAAGAAAAGTCAACACTTTATTTCAGCTGCCAGGGAAATTATTCGCCTTGCTGTAGGAAAATGTATCACTGTATTATGGTACTCACTTGCTATTGGCGATGTTCCTAACAGCCTGGAATGTCTGTGAATAATGTTAGTGTTACTTTGTTATGTGTATTTTACAAAGCATTTTTAAAATATTTTTGGATCCATTGCTGGTGAGTGATATGTGCTATTCTTCCATGGTTGCACAGGTTCAACTTAGAAGCAGTTAATTTGGTTTGAGTTTTGTTTGCTTGGTTTTACCATTTTGATACTACTAATGTTGAATATGTAAAAAGCAAATGCATTTGAATGTATATTTTTATTACCATGGGTCAATGGGTTAGGAGGAAGTTGTGTGCCCTGGATTTTCCAGTTCATCAGTGGATTTGCAGTTACAAATATCATTGTTTTCTTCTTCATTTTGGCTGGTTTCCATTTTATGTCATTCCTAAACATCTTTATGTGTAAGGAAGCTATTGTTCAGTAACAGGAAACCACATTTTCCCTCCTGCCATAGATTGTTTGGGTCCTGGTACCTGTAGTCCTCCTCATGTTCATGAAATTTCCTCTTACAGTTGTGGAATAATTTGTGTTGGGTGAGACCCCTGCTACTCTTCAGCCCCAAACAGGGCTATGTTCAAGATTGGATCATGTCAGTCGGGGGCTTGTCCAGACAAATTTAACCATCTGAGGACTCTAGTTTTAGAAAAACAGAAGTGGGACTTCTTCCCAAGACACAGCTTTAGGATACATAGTGTCTACTTCAAGACAACTAATTCATTAAATTATGATTTCTGCATATCTATGGTTCTGAATAGGACCAAGTCAATAGCAACAACCACTTTAATTAATATTTTCTGAATATTTCACAAGTACTTGAAAGTAAAGGTCTAGAAGGAAAAGAGTGAACATTTTCATTTGGCTAAGAACTTTTGAGTAGACTACTTGTCCTTTTTTAGGCATTCATTTAGAAGAAGCACTCATTAATAGTCTCATCACAGGAGTCTTTTCTCCAGAACTAATAAAATATATTTCTGCTCTAGCCTTAATTCTGAAAAAGCTAATCAGATGTTTGATTGAATTCAGGAATTCAGACTAGTTCCAATGAAATAATCCACCTAATAAAAGTCCCTATGAAATTAAATCAGAAAAATAGTTGAGACCCTCAAAAATAATTTCTACTTTTATTCAGGGAACAATGAGTTGATTGAAAAACAATGGAAAAGTAGATATATTAATTCTTGGTTTCTACATTTTCTTTACATATATACTGTGACATTTTCATCAGGCTTCTGATACCAAGACCAAATTTGTGTATACATAAAGCTGGTGAATTGAAATTTCCAGCCATCAAATTGGAAGCCATCTGTGCATAAGGAGCAAAATTAATGGAAGGGTTATTTTAAAAAAATCTCCTTAAGGTTTAGCTTTAGTGTGTATGAGTAAGAAAGGCAATTTGCTACAGCTGCTAACAATAACATATTAACATTGAGACATATCACAGTTAATGACTGGAGTTTTCAAAGAATGTCACAGTTAATGACTGGAGTTTTCAAAGACAATTGTTTAACAACTTTGTGCAATAGGAAGCAAGACGGTTTGGAATAATATTATTTATTTGGATTAAATACTACATAAGATAAATTTGCCTGAAGTAAAATTACACTAAACAGAAAATGGAAGCTGAACTGTTTGACTTCAATTAATCTAAAAGTTGAACAGTCAAACCCTAACTGAAAAACACAGAGGAAACCTTCATCCGGTTCTTTGTTAGATTCCTTTTAGAAATTTCCCAGAATAGTCGTAATAAGAGGTGTAATTAAGCAATCAGCCTTTTCAGAGATACATCTCTGTTTGCATAATTGCAAACAATGAAGTGTCTTATTGTGGATTATACTTCATGCAATTTAAGAAAAACAACTGTAATTATAAGTAAAGCTTACGGCATCATACCTCATGTTTGCACAGGTGTGATGTTTCATCAGACTGAAAGTTTTCTTTAACACAAGGACAGTATAAAAATACCTTATGGCATTGCCAGAAGTAATTGAATGATTAACAAACAAGTGTATTCACCTGTTTAGAAACAGCTCTCCATTCTTTGTTTGCAGTGTCTACGCTCCATCACTAAAATCTAAGTGCTTTGCGTACATACAGAGGTTTTTCTAAGCCTTTTTGTACTCATCTGGATGGTCAGGGGTTTTTTTGTACTTTGGACAAATCTACTGCCACTGATTCCCAAATATGTGCGTGGACCATGAAGCCTATGTTGGGAGTAGACAGCTCACATTGTCTCCTTATGTTTCTGGGCTCCTGGTGAAGGAACTGATGCTGCTCCCACTCAGGGATCCAGGCAGAAGAAGGGAGCAGCAGCTCAGGAGAGATCCCCAAAGAGTTCTCCTCTGTGCTTGTTGGTATGGGTCAAAACTAGCAAAGAGCTGTTTTAGGAGGAAGAGTGGTTGGTCATCATGCAACCACTCAGCCACATCCCGTTTCCATTAGAACACAGTACCCACTTAATCCATGAGTCCCTGCTTCCATACTCAACTTCTTGGTTCATGGCACACCTGGTAGAAGGAATACCTGACTGATGTCCTTACATCTTGCCTGTAATTCTGTGTACCGCCTCCTCTTCATTTGTCATCACAGAAATTCCCTGGACAGTAACAGCTTCAGTGGGAAAGCAATTGTATATTTTTTGCTGCCTCTGGCTCATGCTATAGAGCAGTTTTGAGTTTCTTTTCTCATCTGCAATGGAAGAGCCTGGAGACATAAAAGGGCATCTAGAAATATGATCTTTAGCTATCTATCATAGCAGCAAGGGAGCAGAGGACTATACTTCTGGAACCAATATTTAAGGGAATCTCATTCAGTGGCCAGTATTGAACCAACGTGGCTTGTTGTTTCAACCTATGGTCACCATCATTTTTTACAGTAATAGTGGCAATTACTGTAAATGTTTTTACATTGGGAAATTTTAATTTTTGCAGGACCCTGGCTTTGAATTTGTTGGCAGTAAGTCAACTGTTCCACAAAGGTAAAATAAGATATCCTGAAACAATAGATGCGATATTTCCAGAAATAAAATGTGAACCTCAATAGTTATAGTATGTACAAAAAAAAAGGTTATAAAATACTAAATATGCACAACAGTATTATATGTTCTTCATTTCCAGTGACTAAAAGTTGACCATACCTGATCTATGGCAATAAATTGAAATGTGTAACCCTCTGAAGTAAACAGTGGCATTTTTCTAATATCTTTATTTTATGTGTAAACTTTAGGCCAGATTCTGAGCTACTGTACTGTAGCTCCTTTTCCCTCAATATAGATTTACTGCTGATACCATTTTATGACTGTGTTTTCAGGGGTTTTTTTGCTTTATATTTTTTTACTTGTGGGGAAAAATAGTTGAAGATACTTCTGATATTTTGTTGCTTGTTCCTGACCGTCATTTCTTCCATCTTTAAAAATATATTGTTTTAAATTTTTGTGAATTTCATGCCTTAAATATGATATAGGCATTAGACAAAGACTTAGCAAGACTTAGCAAGGTAAATAACTCTTATGTACTAACACACACACACACACACACACACACAAACAGATGTAAGAAGTTGCAGCCTTCCACTATAGTACTGCTTTACTCGGCAACTACCACTATAGTACTGCTTTACTCGGCAACTACTTGGAATTTGATTAATTCCAAGAAGTGCAAGTATAATGGGAAACGATTCACCTGGTGCGGTTGTGCATTTAAGGGACATTGCTTTTGCTGCAGAAAGGATCAGGGAAATTTTTGAAGTCTGGCTAAATTATTTAGCACTTTTCGTTTTATATTACTTTTCTATTGATATGTTATCTGAGAATCCTTCTCTCAGATTAAGAGCTAAACAAGCTACAAACAAAAAACAAAACTGCTATTTTTGCCACGAATAGTTTACAAGAAAAATATAGAATATTCTCCTTGCCAATGCTGAGCTGCCAGCTAAAACTTCAGTGTTTAAGGACCAACTCTATGTTGATCTTTTCACAATCATTTCTTTGAACAACATGCGGTATATAGTTAAAGCTGACCAGAAAAACAGAAATTAAATACATGATAATTCATTCCCTATAATATGTTGATTGCTAACTTTCTCCTTGTTGGGCAATTAAATCTGATAGCAATCTTTCACCCACTCCTGAAAATTCCTGGAGCACCAACCTGTTGAAATGGATGATCTGAATCTGTTATGTTGTGTGACATCAACTTCAAATGTTAGAGCGAGACAAGAAAGGGATCTCAAAGATTTCATTAGTGCAGCCCTTTTTTCCATGATCTCAACATAGCTTTAAGGAATGTAAGGAAACTTAGTGGAGCCCTGAATCTAACATGCACTCTGTTTTCCTAAATTTGGAGACTCTCTCTTGGTGGGAAAGGGAGGTGAGAAACTGGAAACTACCTACAAAAATGTTAATAAAATTGTGGAAAGAAATAATTTGTTGTGCATATGTTGTTGTATGTTCTTTTAAAATATTTTAATAACAACTAATTGGCCAGTTAAATTAATATGGGTATACTGAGCCAAAAAATTTCAGGCATGTGAAAATAAGCAGTTTAACTAGATCATGCTGAAATGAAGAAAGAGTTACTTGCTGCACACTACAAACTATGAAAATGCTAACAGTAACAGAGAATGTGCTTAAAAGGAACATGTATAAAGGATCATAAACAGTAATTTAAAAAATTTTGCTCTACACTGTTCTTCTTCAAGATTAAGTTAATTGAATGTGAAATGTTGGTTTAAGGGGAAGAAAAGTGATAGACTAAGATTCACAAATCCTGGAGATAAATGAGTTAAAGAATATTGGTATAACTGTAAAATAAATTTAACCCAAGAGCATGCAGATATTCATAAGCTCCTTTATCTTCTGGACCTTTGGGTTTAGTGCTTTACTTTTTATTTTACTGTCTGAAAATAGATTTTAAAGATTTACATACTTGCCACAGAACAGTATCTTTAAAATGTCTGGATAAAATTATGGCTTAGAGGAATTCAGTCATGATAGGACTTGTATTGAAAAATATGCCGTAACAAATTTTAATTCATAATTGTTATTGAATAGCAAAGACAGATTTAATTATCTCCATTATTGACCTGTTAGAGGCAAGTACTTTATGTTATAAATCCACACATTATTGCCAAAGAGCAGGCTGAATGCATAAATTCTCTCCCTTTTCTCTCAGCAGATTCTTTATGCCAGAAAACTTCTAAAGGAATAAAATATGTTTATCTTCCTGCAGTTCACCCAGCTATAATGCAGACACAGATTTGTCAGAGTTGCAGACCACAACAAAATAAAATTATTATTTGGGGATTCAAGAGACTTCGATGAGTCAAAAACTGAAATATTGTATAAGTCTGATTAAAATTTCAATAGTGATAAAGGGCTTTTGATTGGTTGTGGCACTGGACACCAATTACACAGAAATCCTTCAGCAGATCTGCCATTCACACCCATCTGTTCCACAGTCATCTAAAGGAGTGATGACACTGTGAAAACAGGTAAATTGTGGGATTTTTTTTTTTTCTGGAAGTAAGAAAAGGGGGCTATAATAGCAACGATGACCTTGGCACAGGACATTTCCCAGGGAATTGATGACCGCCGTGGACCATCAACTCTCCTAGCTAGTCATTAATCCCCAGGAAATGCCCTGTGTCTGCCTTGTTATTGCTTAATTCAATTATTTGTGGTTGTGGCATATATTCTGTGAATATTTTATTGCTCAATCTGCTCTGCGTCTTACCTCTGCTCCTCTTAAAGTCCATCTCGGTCATGAGACCAGTTCAGTTCAAGAGCACCTCATATTTAGCAGAAGAGACTATGCTTAGCACATTTCTTTGTGCCTGCTATTTCATTAAGGTATCATTGCTTAAATGGAGTAATAAAGATTGGACCTTTCTGTTTATCGTAAGAGTTTCATAAATTGTAATGTAGGTGGAAACCAGTTTTATTGGGCATATACATGCATATATACAATCACCATAACAAAACCAATTAATCCTGCTACTTGAAATGGCATCATTATGCTGAGATTTCTAGGTTTGCTGGACTGGTAAGATGCTAAAATAAAAGTAAGAAATGGGATGGTGTGATTCCTTTTTGTTAGTTTGGGTTTTTCTTCCTGTCTTATATCAGACAGTTCTTGTTTCCAGTTCTGAGGATGCAGTAAAACAAAGAATTTAAACATCAGCCTCGTTGTTTCCTCTTCAATACTGCAGCTATCTATATGCTTATTCCTGTCTTTATTTCTGGCATGGGACTGTTCTGTGGGGAACCAGAAAGATAAAGGAGCTGGATTTTAACCTGCAGAGAACAAAAGGAAAGTTTTAACCCCTACAATCAATTTCATCAAGCAGCCTGGCTAGTTTTAAGCTCTGAAAACCATTTCACCAAATAGTTTCTCCAACAGTTGTACCAGCACAATGGAGGGTCTTGTCTGGGGGCAGGAAAGAGTGGTGAGAAGTAAGGACGGCTTAGCCAGCCTGCCAGGGAAAGAAATGCTCCTCTAATTACAGTCTGAGAGTTTTATTCTCTTCTACACTAGAGGCCTTCACAGTGCTTTGGCTGTGTGAAGGAGACATTAAAAAAGTCTAAATACAATCTGTGTCTATGTTACTATTAAAAATGGAGCAGTAAGACATTTCTGAAGGAGTTGAAAAGCATAGGTGTACAAATGGAAACATCTGATCATTGAGTCACAGAGATCCATGGCATCAGATGGGATGTGTGCAAGTACTGAAAGTTATTGTGAGAGCACTGTGCCATCTTTTAAAGCTCATGGCAGTCAAGTAAAGTTAATAAGAACTGGAATAAAGGTAATGGGCACTGTAAGAAAGCTGACAAGTACAATAAAAATACTGACTTACTTGAGCCAGTGTACTGGAGGAACCAAAATGGTTTGCAGATGGAGTATGTGACATCTTAGAAAGGGCTGAGAAAACTGAGTTTTATCAGTCTGGAGAAGCGAAAGTTAAAGGGAGACGGTTACAGTTTGCAATGGAATTGATCAGCACATGCAGATAAGAGCCAGAAAGTTCCCAGATGTTCACCACAACAGTCCAGAGGCCACAGATACAAGTTAAAACATAGGAAATTCTGGTTAGATATACAGAAAATTATTTCTTGTTGGGGGATTCAAATACTGGACCATTCTAATCAGAGAGGTTGTGGTATCTCCATCCTTCTGGGTCTTCAAGACAGGATGAGATATGACCCTGGGGATATCTCCCCATCCCATGATGGGGAGACCCTGAGCAACCTTTATGAAATCACACCTGCACTACACTTTTATCAAATCACACCCAAGCAGGGCATGCACTGTAGGACCTCAAGTAGTTCCTCTTAAAGCAGTCAATGAGTCTATGATTCCACACTACTTCAAAGATATTTGAAGTAGTGTGGAATCATAGACTCATTGACTGCTTTAAGAGGAACTACTTGAGGATATTTGGATATGAGGATATTACTTCAAAGATATTTGAAGTAATGTGAGGACAATATTTTGAGCACAGGTACCTAAATGGTATGGATATAACTACATAGCATCAATGGGACTAGTGTATCTCTTTCCCTTTGTTCACAAAATAACGTCCCCAGGGAGAAAAATCTCAATTTATAACATTTCCAATAAGTGCTGTGTTATCAACACTTAAACATTCATGCTAATTTTAATATCTTAAAGAAAGCTACCCTTATCTATTTAGTAGTTAAACATATTGGCTATGGTAGATTGGTATGTTGGCATGTCACATATTGTAAGATTGAAAACATAGTCATGTCTTATATTTGCACTTCTGCTATCCTCTTAGCCTCCAAAATAATGAGATCAGAAACATGGTTTTTGGAAATCTGATGGGAATTGGTTTTTAACTTTTCTTGGTATGATTATCACACAATAGGAAAACAGAAGTTATTTGCTAAGTAACACTTTTGCTTCAAGACTGAATAATGTTAGAGCACCAAGCTTCCTTGAGGTCCTTTGAAATAGTGCCTAGCCTAAATATTTTTTCCATATTTTATTGTTTTCTTCCTACAGGCGACCCTAGTGATGGTCTCCACCCCTACCATGCAACCTTTATTTTTAGAAGAGTCAGTGAACTACCTGCAAGAAATTTTCCCATCAGAAATTTTGCAAACCCTGTGCAGGTTTATAGATTCAACCCTTATGTTTCTCATAATTTTATGAGTGATGGATTCAACAACAATTGTCAGATCCATTACATTTGAAGCAAGTAAATGGGCAGGCACCACAGGAAATGAGTTTTTCATTAATATCATTAAAGAGGCCAGGTATTTGAAGTATAGGATTGGAACTCAGAAGATTTACACTCTGGACCCAAATCTGCAACTTATTTGAGTGTATGTTCCTGCAACTCACTGTGCATTACTCAGTTCCCTAGCTTGAAAAAACAGGGGGAAAATGCATTGCTGATCCACTTTTAAGCTATACATACTGTAGTAGTGATTTTTTTATCCACTTTTTAGAATGATTTTATTGTTTATAGACAACAAGCAGGACAAATACTCATATGAAGATACTTCTGTCAGAACCAGTTTGGGATTTTCCTCCTCAAAGTATTTAAAAATAAATATAAATAGCGTGTGTAAGTCAATATTAAGTTTTAGACACAGACAGACAGATGACTGCCTATACACATGCAAACGGAATAGTTCCTAAATTCTTAAATGCTGCAGTCCTTTGATAGCATAGCCATAGTTAATGTTGTGTCAGGGTTTCCACTATAAACCCTCTCTTTTATAACTAGGCAATAAAATTTTACCCCAGGCATGAAGTACCAGGTCTCAGCACAGCAGCTGACATTTTTATATGTACACGTTTTCACATACATAAAAAAAAAAATAGTTTAGCTACTTTAATACATGCAAGTGTAACTAATATTAAAAAAGTTTAAGATACCTTTCTGTTGAAGATATATAATACACATACACACATATACACACATACATAGAGTTACGCTTGAAACAGTTTGACCTTGCTACTGAAAAGGTGCTAGAGAAAGACAATATAGAATCTTCAACTAGAAAACATGCTATCATTACTTATATCTAAAGAAACAAAAAAAAAAAAAAAAAGTGTATGACCAGCTATTAGACTGGAAGTTACTTTGTTTGAGTAAATATGAGCCCTCACACGTGGCTCTACCCCCCATGCCACCAGCATTCCCCTCACCCCTGACATGATACACTTCATTAAACACAGAAGTGCTTTGTTGCATTAGGTGGTTTAAAATAAGTGGAAAGGTAGGCTCCTTGCACTTCCTATGAGAAATGAACATCGACTTCCTCTGAAGAAAATGTAAGTGGATTTGCTTAATTGGACTTAGGGCACTGGAGCAATTAATAATAGATTGTGTCATAGTAAGGGCTTTGTTTATATTTAAAGCAATAAATTACAAGTATTAAGTTTATATTTATTCCAAGTTAAACTCATTTGTAATTGACATGTTACTTAGCCCAAGGCTTTTAAGATCTTTTAGTATAATTAAATTAATAGAGAATTATAGATGACTGCTTGATAAACAAACAGCATGGACTTTAATATGACAGATATGCAAAGAACAGGCCGTGTAAGTAGATCATTATTATCGGTTTTACCTTCAGCAAAAATGCAACTGAAGTAGCAGCAAAGATTCAGTGCAAACAGTGAAAGGTGAATGAAAGGACGGTTTCTAGAAAATTTTCTTTTTTTTTTTTTCTAAGTTGATGTTTAAGAAACATATTTATTGGTGTGAGAGAATATTAGTCAGTGAAGCAAGCTTTCCTATCCCACCACTCCATCATTGTGTTTCTTCTGTTCTCGTGCCAAATACTTTGCATTACATTTTTGAAAAGGTCACAACATGCAAGGAGTCACTAAGACTTTGGACACTGGATTTTTCAAAGGATCCTTCTGGTCCTTTGTCACTCCTCCAATAAGCTTAAGCATACCATTACCAACAGACTTTTGTTGAAACAATTAATGAATCTGTCATGGAGAAGAGTGATGAAGATCCCACACATGCCTTGGCAATTTATTTCAACATGTAACAGTCCTGAGGTTTGATATCTAACTAAAAATGCTTGGTAAATAGAATATTTTTATTCCTATTTACTGTGGCCTTAGAGAAAACACACTTCTGTTTCTCTTCCAGCTGTTTTTTAAGGCCAGCACGAGTCAAACACTCTTCCTGTTCTTTTCTGTGCATGACACACATTAAAGAGCAAAATTCTCAGCCTGTCTGCACAAGATCTGCTTTTGAGATCTCCGACTGTTCTCTTTTTTCTCCTGCAGAGTCTCCCACACTTCTGTCATAATGCCCCACACAGGGCTCCTCCTGAACTCTTACAAATACTGAGCAGAGCAGAAAGCTACACCCTATGTTTGTTCGCTTTGCTCCTTTTAATCTTCCCAGGATAGTGCTTATCTTTTTCTCAACAGCATGACATTATTGACTTGTGTTCCACTTGTGATCCACTAATACCTTTAAATCCCTGTCTATTGGCCGGTTGCTCAACCAGTTTTGCTAGATCCTGAATTTGTTTGGCTGATTAGGCCTGTCTATCTGCACTGTTTCGTTTGTGCCTCTTGAACTGCATTTTGATTTTCTTCACACTATGCTTTCAATCTGTCAAGATTCTTTTGAAATTAAATCCCATCCATCAGTATAATGTGGTGCTTTCCATCTAAGCATCACCTACAGATTTAATTACTACTCCCTTTCCATTATCCAGGTCATTAACAATAAAAAAATAGTGCCAAATCTTGACTGTTATATGCAGAATCATAGTCGGTGCTTCCCAGTAAAAAATACTACTTTTCAAAGATTTTCCTATTGGTTTTACACTATCCTAAAATATATTTAATAAAAGACTGTTTTCTTATAAGTATATAATGAGATATGCTTATATCACAAGCATATATATCCCAGTTAAGATTTTTACTAAGTCTAAAGTTAAGATACATGTGATGTTTTCTTCTACTCTGTCCTTATTATACTTCTTTGTCATAGAATAACATGACATGCTTGGCCCAATTCTTAGTTAAGTAACCTGTGCTGACTGCTACTCATCTCCTTGGTTTCTTGCAGGTAAACAGTTTCATTTGTTATTCCAGTATGGGGTTTTTAAGTTGAACAGTCGGTAACTCTCTACATCTCCCACCCCCTCCTGCCCCCTGCTACCCCCACTATTTTTAAGTTATGTACCATGTCTCTTTTTCCTATTTTCCATACCACATATGTCCTTGCAATTTCACAAAAATTAATGCAACAACCCTAAAAGGGATATTTTGGATTCCTTAAATAAATCCCGAGACATTTCAGGATGAAATTTTAATTTTATTTAAAACCAGTGTTATTCTCTGATCTATTCCTTCTGTATGCCTTCAGCTTCTGGGTAATCAAGGAGGTAATCAAGGAATTAATCAAGGAAGTCCCATAGCTGACCTCCTTCCCCTGTACTACCATGGTCATTGCAGGGTTCCCTCAATTTCTCTTTGAAACTCATTATAAAACCAGAAATCAATGGTCTTAGAAATGTTTCTGCTGAAAGTGGAGCTTATGCTGTCATTTTATAATGTTAGAATAGATTTGGTTTGGGATACTTCACCTTTGAAACTGTCACAACATTTTGTAGATCGAAAGATATAATTTGCTGGCTTATAAATTCAGTGTTTGCCTTAAACATTTCCTCGACTCCATGATAAAGCAAGAAATTCACAGATCTTCCCGATGATGTCTTTCTGTCCAAGAGTTAAAAATGTGTCCTACTTTATCCTCTCATTCCTAGTGGGCCTTTCTCCTTTCCTGCTGGTCTTACTTTTTGCAAATCAAAGCTATCATATTTCATATTAATCCATTTCTTGTTTACCTAAATTCTATTTTTGCATACTAATTTTTCTGTGTGTAATTGTATGGACATATAAATATATGCATATTTGTAAATATAGATCTAGTTCTATGTACATATATTTACTAGGATATGTATTTATATAAATTGTTCTGTAATCCCCTTTTTCTCTTCAAAACTCTCCTTTGTACAGCTTGTCCCATGTAAATAATTCTCTCCTCTATCATTCTACTCTGGGTGTCAGTTTAGCTGTGCTGAGGTCTCTATTATTTGCTGCATGATATGAGTATATAATTTTCTGAACTAACCCCAGAGTTGAAGTCTTCCTCTTTTCTGGTACTTGATATCCCAACTAATAGTCATTCAAGGAACAGGAAATTACCTTCTGTGGTTTTGCTCTTTCTGTTTAGCTAATTGATTCCAAATACCAGAAATTATATAATTTTACTATTTTTATCAGCCTCATTTGTTTGTATCTATGCACTATGTCTTTTGCAAGCCTGGGTTTTTTCATTCAATAGGTGGCTAATTGTACACTTGTATTCAAACAAATTTTTGGGGGGGATCCTCACTGGCCGTATTTCTAAGTCAGACTTACTTAAAGTTTATCAGCATCATTTATTATATATATAATATATATAATATATATTTAATGGTATATATTGCATTATAGGTATCTGTGACTTAAAATGTTTTTCCTGTTTGATTTAGAGCTAGGTGTTTTTGTACCTTATTGATTTTTGTCATTAATATTTGTCATTGACTATAGTATAGTAAGGTCTTCCATTCTCAAGTGTTATGGCACACTGAGTTTGAAATTTCACGTATTAGGAAACTGACCTTTTATCTAAGGGTGTTTGATCAAGATTTTATATTGAAGGACCCTGAACAAGGAGGCTACTTTAAATGCATGATTTCTTTTTGTTTGAACTTTACTGGGGAAAGGAAATGCAATATTGGAGTAACAATCTTCTTCATTTACTGTGAGAAGATGCTTATCACACAGGTAAAATTTCTAGACTTTACCGCTAAAAAGTAATGGAACATATTTTTATTTTTCTAATTTAATGTGTAGTTGCCATCATAAAATTCTCTTATGAGATTAGCAATACTGAAAGGAGCACGTGACAATTCATTTTGTTTAGTTATGCAGCTTTACAAGCCAAAGTAAAGGAAAAAAGACTTGGAATTAAAGAGAGTCATCCTTGTAGGTTTATCAGTTCCTCTCATCATGTTGCACATGCATGTGCACTTTTAATTTTCTTATGCATCATAGCTATCCTACACAGGAGGGTCTCTAAATTAGAGAATAAGCACCCCCCTCTGGGATACACTTCCGTCATTCCAGCACAGATTGTTGTCACATGAAATAATTTCATATAGTGAAATTCACAATGAAATTACAGATGAAAATTAATTACTTCATGTGAGCCATAGACACCAGTGTTAATTAAATACATTCAGAATAAAAAGAAATTTAACTTTTTTAAAAGGCAGATTCAATAATAGCAAGTTGCTTTTGTCATGTGCTCAGAAACAGAGTGGGTATTTTCACTTTCTCACTCCCAGAATTTTATAATTGCTTTACCTGCCATTGCATTACTGAAATATACTCCAGACAATCCTTTACTTTCAGATCAGGAGAGTTGATAACTGATATGAGCATTGGTCTAGAGGGGGTTTTTTGCATCATCACCTCTTTAAAGACAAGCACTAATTCCCCAGTATTTAATTTTCCAAACAGTCATACTGTACATATTGGGCTAGCTAGCAATTCCCATCTGTTTTAGGCAGCTAAATCATTAGCTTTGACTGGTATCTATCACTGATACAGGCTTAAAAGCACCCTGTGGCTAATTTGGTTGCTAAATATGCATTTAGTGCTTGATTTTGGTCTCTCAAGTTTGAAAACTGTAATCTAAATGACTTTGCTAATCTGATCCTGTGATAACTGTTATCTTTCTGGCTTACTAGAATTAGACTAGGAAAGAAAAAACCTCTCAGATATTGCTATGTGATAAATACTGACCTGTCGTGACTCTCTAATTACTGGCAACTATGTGTAAACAAATGTCATAATTGAAACTAGATTCTGGGGAAAATTCTGGTGGCTTGAAAAATAATAAAAGTTTTGGCCCTTTTTTTATCTTGTGGATAACAGCAGCTCATACTGACTCTCTGAAATGGATTTTTAGACATAGCTGTCTCCTTCAAAAAATGGCCAAGAGCATTTTCATCGTGATCTTGTGTGAAGGCAGGTTCTGATGGACTGACATGCAGAGCATGAACTAAATTTTTTTAAATGTAATTAACAGCATCAGGAATGTAATCTTTTTGCTATGTTAGACTAACCTGAGAAATGCTGCATAACTCACTTTAGGACCTATGGCTTAAAGAGCTGGTCATCATACCCACTCAGCTTGAGTGTCACAAACAATCTATAAAATTTTGATACAAGCAAGATGGCAAAAATGCCTTGGCTG
This sequence comes from Setophaga petechia, assembly GCA_024362935.1. Lineage (NCBI taxonomy): Eukaryota > Metazoa > Chordata > Aves > Passeriformes > Parulidae > Setophaga > Setophaga petechia. Next base: position 28,997,015 of record JANCRA010000008.1, read on the forward strand.
TGAAGTCACACATCACTGTGTCAAAATGGAAAGATTTACATTCCTGCAAAATCCCAAGTAAAAAATCGCAGGATTACAGTAGACCACAGAAGTTAAGCAATAAACTCTCATTCTTCCACTGAAATGTTGCTATATTCAATTTTTTACTAATATTTTCTCACTGATATTTTTAATGGAAAATTATTTTTAAAGGCAAGCAGAACAAGATGATTTTTCAAAGTATTGCCTGTATGCTTCTGACTCCATCTTGCAGTAATTCAGTTTTCTAAATAATTCCAGTTGTACTTTTTGGAGTAAATGCCTACAGAGAACAATGGGGTTGGTTGTTTTGTTGACTGCAATTGCTTTATATGCGGGTTGTTTCTCAAACCTCATTTTTGGGCAGGATAAGGAGTGGTTCAGAGAAGCTCCTCTAATGAATGGGTAACAGATGACTGTAAACCACAGGTATTAGACCTTTTCAACATTGAGCTTTAGTGACTCAAAATGTTAAAATAGAGACAGAAGAAAAACTGTGAACATATCCTAAAAGCTCAATGAATTAATTGTCTCAAATTAGGTAATTTGTGGCCAACCTCAGTTTGGATTTTTAACATATTTGGGAATGTGAGTGAGTTTGTAATGCATAAATAACCAAATACCAAATGTAGTTATTGCAAAAGATGTAATTGACTGTGGGGCTTTTCAATAGCACAGTCTTAGGATATAAAATGATGATTGCATCATTTTCAAGTTTTTAACAATCACTTCATGTAGAAAAAGGTACTTGGTAAAACAATAAAAAATAATTAAAATAAGGAGGGACATGCTGCAACAAAAGAGTTGCCTTAAATATATTTGCTCCCATTTACAGCTGCGTTCAACTGATCCCTTTTGCTTGATTTTCATGCAGCATCTCCTGACTGCTGAAACAATTCCTCACATGCTAAAGTATTTAATGAATTTCATGCAGTTCAGCATGATCACAGAAGACCTAATCCAAGTATAGTTCTAAGAAATAAGGTTTCTCCTGTAGCAAAGCCTTCTTCATGCAAAATAAAATAAAAATCTTTATAGTCACTGCTACTGATTGACAATTTTAGAGGAAATCAAATTATGGAGCAAAACATCCCTGAGATACTACTCACACTTTAGTACTCTGTTGACAACTCGAAATTAGCTAATTAGCTAGTTTCTACTGTGAAATCTTAGTTCCCTGGGAAACATCTATATTTCTTTCTTCTGAAGTCAAAGGCAAATCTCAGATTAAAATATCTCAGATATTAGTCCCTGTAGTAGTGCACTAAATAGCTTATGTAGTTGGTGTTTTTACCCTGGTTTATTCCTCCTTCCCCATCACATGGTTTGTCCCCATACCCCCCTTTTTTCTTGGTGGTCTGTCCCACGGGTGACCCCTCCTCTTGCCCCTCCCCAATGGCATCCCATTGGCCACGGTCCTCCTTCCCCGCCCCCTCTCCCTGGGGTATAAAAGCCCCAGCAGGAAAGGGCCACGCCCTCTTTGTCACCGGGTGGTCGCTGAGGCCTGAAGTATCCCTATCTCAATAATAAACTGGATACTCGTCTCCACCTGGCAGAGAGCGTTTCTTGTCTTTTGTCTCGTTCATGCAATTCCATGTGGACTTTAATCTTGAGCAAGGCAGCTCTGGATTAAATTAAGCCTAGAGATCTACGGATTATTGCATGTCCCTTTCTGTGGTTGTGAGTAGAGGCAAGACAAGTTAGAAGATCCACACAGTACATTACGCTTTACCTGTCTTTCAGTCCTCAAAAACCTCATGAAACTATCAATCCATAAAAATGGACAGATGTCTTTTTAGCTCATCTGTATTTGCAAAATTACTTAATTTCTTTTTTATGCATTAAATTGAGGAAATATTGAAATGAAGAACCACCTCAAAAATCAAGATAATTTCTTCTACAAATGTTGAAACACAGTGTGGCACTTTACGTTCTTTTCTTTCCTCTAAAGCTCTAATTTTCATCAATAAAAATTTTTCATCAAACAAACAATGAACCAAAGAAACCTTTCTCAGCATCTAAAATAAAAGGTTTGTGTCAATCAAAGAAATCTTTGGTTCTATGGTTCTTTGCATGGAAGAAAGTACATCCTATCCCCTCCTAGCTGATTAATGAAGTGACTAAACTACTCAAGCATCTTAAGGAATTTGGACACCTGATCTCCAGTTATTTTAAGGCAACTGATATGTCCGCAAGGGAACTTTCCATTCCTGACATGGTTATAACTTACACATGATCCTTTCCATGTTTTTCTTGATTTTTTCCCTGTGAAAACATAAAGACTAATACCTGGAGAAAACAGCAGGATTTGTGGTGCATTGTTTGAAAGGCTGCAGCGCTGCAAGTGTCTCTTTTCTGCTTTTCTCTGTTACTGGCTAATAATTGGTCACTGACATTTTCTGTCCCAGTCCATTCATCCAGCTATTCTCATGCCCACTTCCCCTCGACTCTGAAGTGCACTGTAGTACCTGCAGATGAGCTTTACTGCTTGTTCATCTAAAGAACTCCCCTAATATTTTTTACTGCAGATGGCAGAGTCACTTATTTTTGCAGACCTGGACTTTATTTTTCATCTTCTACATTCTCTTGTTGTTTCAGTTTATCAGTGGTGACTTCCTGGACTCATGGTATTATGGCTGCTGTTCTCTCAAGTGGACCTGTTTCTCCCATTCCAGGAGGACATATCACTGATAAACTCAGTTGATTAGAAGCCCACATGGAGTCATGAATTCACTTTAGTAACACAGTCATGTCTTCTCTGATGCAGTTTCGAAGTTTGTGTATAGAAAGGATATGAAGGCATCTCTTTGCTCTGATTGAGGAATAGCTGGCAGGCTGACCAAGCAGCACTGAGAGCTGTGTGTACCATTTTGATTCACACATCAACATTTTTCATCCTGATCTTGAGGTGCTTTTGAACATTAATATTAGAGTAGTAGCCAATGTTAGAACTTGAATTTCAAAGAGAATTAAAATGACTGTCATGATATCCTGTTGGATGTTGATGTGTCAATTTTTTCCCTGGGAAATAGAGAAGCTCACAATTTCCAGCATAAGCTAGACTTGTGAATCACAAGCCGAGTAAAGTCATAGAAAATTCACATTTTGCTGTGTATAACCACAATTTCTTTGCTGCAGTTGCAGCTGTTCTCTTCATGAGGTAACCACAGGAAGTACAATACCCTTACCATCAGGGATGAGTCTGCACAAGCAGTTTGGGGAAGAGTGCACCACAAGGAGCAATCCTGTAGGTCTCTGACTGGCAGCAGAACACAGTATTTCCCTTGAATTTCAGCCACTGCTCAGCTGGCCACTTCAGAGGTAAGGCGTTTGGATGTCTGTCTGTCTCTCCATCCGTGTTGTTTTGTGTGCTTATATGTAGGGATAGCATCCTAATTCTTGTCCTCTTGCTTTTTCTTCCATTCCTCCCTTCCATCTCTTCCCCAGTACTTTACATCTCCACACAGCCATACAGACTCTTTTCTCACATGAATATGAAATCATTACCTTAAAATTATTTCCCTTTGGAATTAATGTCATTAATTCTTACATCCTGTGATTTACAATGAAACAGCGCTCTAACTCGTGAGTCTTTAAACAAAAGATATATCAATGCTCTTCAGAGAAGGACTGCAGAAGCAGAAATAGAAGCTCCCCATCCTAAATCTTTATTAAAAATTTTATTTGTACAATGCAAAGTAATATTTCAGTAGTCCTCTGTTTTTTCTGAATCTCTTTATTCAGGTTTTCACAGTAATTTAATTCGTATAACACAGGAGGATTTTGCTACAATTGTGACTGGACTAATGTAATTTTGGATAATCTTCAAAATGTCTAAAACTTCAATCTCTCCCTGAAGAACAGAAGCAGCAGGAAAAAGGAAAACTTTCTTTCCCTGTGGCTTATGGAGCTATTTACACTGGTCATATTTAGTGCTACAAATAATTTATTTGGCGAAATTAGCCCTTTCTGTTTAAGAGATCAGAAACCAAAACTTTAATGTCTATGGCCTTGTGTTTAGGGCATTTTCCCAGAAGGGAAGGACAGGATAAAAAAGTGCAAAGAGAGGTAAAAATGAACCCTGCACCATTTGGCAAAGCATTTGACAGAGAATGTACTGTAAACAGATGTTACAGTCTGGATCTGTTACATATCAAGTAGTTCATAGAGTCTGCATTCATACTAAACTCGTTTGATGGCTTAAGGAACACATTTTGTTCACTAATTAGGTAACACAACCTTTACCAATTAATTCCACGTTCAGCTGAATTGAATAATTGCTGTCAAAATGAGCTTGACCAACATTTTAAAACCACTAAGGTAAATTGTGTCTGAGGTCCGTAGGAAGGTTTCAGCAGGTTTTTGGTTTATTAGTTGCAGATATCTAGCTGGAGGAAGTATCAATTTCATGGTTTGTCCTGCTTTGAGCACAAGGTTGGATTAGGATCCTCAGAAGGTTCCTTCCAGTCTGAATTATCCTATGATACCATGAGCTGTTAAAAGAATATTGTTCTATTAGATTTACTATAGAATATGTTAATAATCTGTTTTCATATAAAGATATATATATTTTTTACCAGTTGCTATCCTATCTTAATGTTCTTCTGACTGGTCACATATTTTGCAGCATTCATTAAAAATAGCTAAGAAAATTGAACCCTTGTTCAGAAGACTTCTTTGCCTTTAAGTATCCTTATCCATACTGAGAATTTGTTAGAGACCCACAACACAGTCTAAAAATAATGAATTATATCAATTCTGTAGTTTTTAAAAGTAATCTCTTTATTTCTTGGGGATTTAAACAGCTTTTTAGGATATCAGGATTTTTGGAGACTAGAAATAACCATCTGCACCCAAACACTGCAGTATCATTTATTTTTAAATACTTGATATATATAAATACTTAAATATATATATACTTAAATATATATATATATATATACACATATATATGCATACATATATATATACACACATATATATATAAATACTTAAATATATTTTTAAATAATTGAGGTCCTCATGAGAAGAACTTTGCCTACTCTGAGCTTCTCAGTTTCTCTGAGACTGGTGACTAAACAGGACTTTTACTAAAAATTAAGTCTGTATCTTAAAGCATTTTTTAGAAATGGTTTCAACATTGGTCTCTCCTATCTATCCATTACTGATTACTAGGTTTAAGAAATTTTTGTCTTTGAGAGGGAAGACAGGTACTGTAATTTTAGTAAGAGAGTTCTGAAACACTGCAGTCCTTTCAAAGCCCACAAAGATAGATTTTTATTTTTCTTTCTTTTGTTTTTAATTTCCAATCTAAAAAAGCTATTTATCTTTTCCTTTTTTCATCTGGTTCACCTTTTCTGCAGTAGCTGCAGTGACTGGGCTGAAGTTAGAAGAATTTAGCTAACAGAGTTCAACAAGTTTATGGTGTTAACAACAGGAAACCACCACGCTAATCTGCAGATTGCCTGCCTTCACATACAGGGCTATTCATGAATTCATACTGCTGTTTTCCTGCATTTCAGAACTTCCATTGTTTTATATGGGAGCTTGGAGGCTGGTTTAATTAAAGTGATCTGAATGGAAGTACAGTATGCCAGATGTACATTATAAATATAGAGCAGGTTATGTAATGGTAAACCATCAGGAAATATATGGGAATGGTTTGTGATAACTCATTGTTAACTAAATATAAATCCTAATTTATTTCACTGTTTTAAACTTACTTTTTTTTTTTTTTAACTAGCACAAATGAACTTTCTTTGTATTTTTACTTTTTCCTATTTTTACTACAGCTATCCCATGGGGAAAGTCTGGTTCAAATTAGTTCATTCTGGTGAACAGGTACAGTGTGAATGAGAATTGTAGCTTTTCAGCTGGATCCACAGAAAGACTAAAACAGGGTATGCTGTTGTTACTTCTGCCCACAACAGAGGTATTTTAAAGTCATGATTCAGCTGCCATCTAATTGGCACAAAAGACAGAGAGAAAATTCTTTCAAAATTTATATTCTCAGCATCTTCAAAGAATATAACCTTTCTTCAAAATATCTACTTTTCATTATGCTGAACTGTTCAACTCTGTTGTTCCATGATTCACCAGTTAAGTATTGCCTCTTCTAATTTACCTCTGTGGCCAGATCTACAAAGCATTTTCAGCATTCTCTTGACATAAGAGGAAAAGACAGTGAAGTTCTCATTCTTACCTCTTTTTATCATCTTCTTTTATTGCTGATGCCCTGTACACACTTCATTGCAGTTCCCTCTCACTTTCCCTTACTGAAGTTCACTAAAATGGGGTATGTGGAAGCCCCCACACCTTGCATTTGGAGGAAGACTGCCTCTTCATCTCACAGACAAAAGGTTTCTTGTGGAGCCCTGGCTCAGGACGAAAAGCATCCCCTTTCACCAGGCTAAAAGGGAGAATGATATTCTTCAACTGCTTGTGTACAACATTCTAACATAGAAACAAAACACAACCCAGAGAGCCAGTTACTACATAAGTCATGGTCAGAGATGTTGCACATATGAATTACCTTTTTATTTTGGAAGCCCAAGAGAAACTCATTAAATAGTCAACCGTTTTCAGGGTTTGAACTATGAACTCCTACATTATTATTCTTTTTGCATTTCCATTTAGACTATTTGTGCCACTTGACTAGCACAAAAGCTTTAAATGTTGAAATAACTATAAGCCACATTTTGTATCCAAAAGAAAGTATTTCTGACAAGAAATGTGGCCGTACATATTCGTACAGTGCTTTTCCTGTCTTTTGACTAATTAACAATTTCACCTGATAGGCATTTTCAAAGCTGAGTGGGCAGGAGGTGTAGAGCAGACAAATCCCACTGTTTGCTAATTAATTTCTCTCTTCTTAAGATCACTAACAGAAAAATCAATGGTCATCTAGTGCATGTTCTTTATAACCTGCAGTGGTTTAGTATAATTTGTTGAAAGATTACCCAAACGCTATTCCCTAAGAGGAAAAAATATCAAAAGGTCACTTCAAGCAGAAGCATAAAGAATAAAACAAATATTTTTCCAAGTGTGGGATTTTCTTTCTGAAGAATTTACACTTCACAGCAAATATGCATTCTAGACTCCTGCAGAAATGCCTCTAATTAATTCCTCCCTTTTGAGGAGCTCCTGCATTTGATGGAAAATCTCAGAGAGTGGAAGTGAGACACAGCTCCTTTATCTTCATCACCACAATTTACCCTGTGATTCCACTTGTTGTCGTGGGTGAAACTGGACTAAACCAAAGTAGTATATCAGACCTGTCTTATCCGAATTGTCTTTCTAAATCCACAACAGGACTGGAAGGCACTCAAAGGATGAGACAAGGGGTGTGTTTGGGCAGAAATATTCAACTTTCAGGTGACTGACTCTCTGTATCATCACACATGTGGGGCTATTTATTGCAAGAGATTTTGATGAATGATTTTAAATAATTTTCACAAGCTTTGGAACCATCTAGGGACTCTGAAATTAGCTATAAAGCCTTACACTTATTCGCACTATTCCATATATTCAAATTTCTTAGAAATCTCAAAATATCACTATGTCCTTTTCACTTCTCTGAATCATTTCAATTGCAAGGAAATAATTGTCCCCATCCCATTGACATCTTCTTGATATCTTCCAGATAAAATTCAATTTATATTATATTAAAGACTTCAATAAGGCATTGCTGTTCTTTTTGATTCCTCACATGGCAAAAAGGAGAAAAAACGTGGAATCTGGCATGCAAAAAGCTATAAATGTGTTGGTTTGCATGAACAGAGTTTCTGTCATTACTCCAGGCAGCTGTGAGGTGAGTTTGGGCAGCTCTGTCAAAATACCTATGGCAGCCAAATTCTACAGGTGACAAATGGAGAATGATGGCAAAGCCAGTCAGAGGACAAGCTATTTCAGCACACTTCTGCTGTACCCTGGAACCTCTGCCCATGATGAGAAGAACCTTGCACCACCAGTCTTTCCCAGCTTGCTCTAACTTGAAAAATCTGCAGGTAACACAGTGGTGCTCTGCCCACATCCCTGATTTTATTTAGACAACTTGAACAGATTTAAGTACAGGTACCTGCAGAAGTTGCTGGGATGTGCACATTGTGCATCACTGGGCTCACAGTGATTTTTCAGAGCTCTCTGGGAAGTCACTGATGCATTGAAAGTCCTCTGGCAGCTCTCAGTGCTTTAGCCTTGCTTGATCAAAAAGCTTTTGGTGCCTGGCACTCAGTGAATATGCACGATGTGGCAGAGTAGGAACCTGATCATGTTTACAAGGCAGAAGAAGCACATCCTGTTGTGTTGCTATATTTACTATTATCTTGCATTTGGTATTAATGTGTAGCAACATACTGAAAACAAATCAGAGACTATAACTGATCCCTGAAACATGAGTGGTTCTCAGAAGAAGGCCTTTGGGTTCTTAATGGCTATGCACCTTCCCAGGCAGTCTGGGAAAGCAGCATCTGTCTCAAACCTGCCAAACTCGTATCTTAGCTTAAATATTCTGCAATAGCACATTACTCCCTGATTTTCTTCTGGCTGGCAAGAAAGGGGGAAGTAAGGGAAGAAGATAAGAAAGGAGGTGTTGTCTAGAAACTGGGAATTGCCTCCTAGATCCTAGTAATAGCATGCGAGTGTTATGGTCATGCATGATGATGTAAGATTCCTGTCTTGAAAACCAGAGAAAAGGGCAGCTACTTCCAAAATTTGGTTTTTGGAGTTTTTTTGGGGGGTTTTTTTGGGTGTTTTTTTTTTTTTTTAATTGGTGGGATTTGTACTGAACCCTTCTTCTGCCAACAGCAAGAGAAAGCAGAGTCCTAGAGTTGCTGAAAACTCATATTTCAATCAATCACTAGAAATGGTGGAGTACCTGAATTCAAAGTTCATTCTCTATGTTTTAGAGGACAGACTTGAATTTCCATCCCAGGAGACTACTGTAGATAGTATTCCCTGCCTTACTGGGACTCTGCCATGTTACATCAGTATTTCTACATTCACTGAGATCAAAGGAAAGCTGTTGGCTACATGACCTTGTAATTTTGATCACTTATCTGGAATGAGACACACTTAGGCATTGAATCCTCACTTTCCAGACTCTCTTTGCAATTGAATCTACAATTCCTGCAGAAGACCCTAAATCTTGGGGGTCCCAAAGTATTTATCTGATGATTCATAGTCAGATCTTTTATCCTATCATTAAGAGTCTGTGGTGGTGCACAGGTCTTATTTGGGGCTAACATAAAATTTTCCTAAGAAATGGAAAAAAAGGAGATACATAGCCAAAAGCTCTACTACTACTTTCGAGTAGTAGTGATAGGATAAGAGGAAATGGCCTCAAATTGCCCCTGGGGATGTTTAGATTGGATACTAGGAAAAAAAAAAAGTCACTGGAAGTGTTATCAAGCATAAGAATGGGATGTCCAGTGAAGTGGTTGTTACCATCCCAGAAGGCATTTAAACATGTAGGTGTGGCACTTATGGACCTCGCAGTGTTAGTCTAACAGTTGGATTCCATGGCCTTAAGGGCCTTTTCCTAGCCTCAATAAAGCTATGATTGTATTTTCATTTAAAGAGCTTGGTATTCAAGGTACTAATTTCTTTTGGAGAAATTTGCACTAGCAGTATTCTTATTTAACAGAAAAAATACCCCAAAATGAAGGAGGTAACACCCAGGTAGCACTGTCTAATAATCACATTTGCTGTCTCATGTTTTACCTACAGCCCAAATACACAGCCCTTGCAGATGGAGGGCAGCCTGTGAGTGGCTCCCTGAGAGGAAGATTAGCGTTAAGTGTATATATCCAAAATACACTTGCTTTGGTTTCCTAAGAAAACTCAGTACGATCACAGTCTTATCACACATGTCATCATTTGAAATTGACAGGCACACCACTCCTCTCAGAAAAAAGAGCTTTGAATGCTAATTTCCCAAGTTCCCACATCATTAGGAGGATGAAATTTAATCTCCGCATATGTCAGAGTGGACTGAGCTGGGGATTTGGTTTGTTAGGAGAATCCTGGACCTGTATTTTTTTGCAGAAGTAAATGGCAACATTTCAGTGTAACACTGTACTGTGCTCGTCCCTCAGGGGAGGGTTTGTGTAGAGTGTTTCAGTAGCATAGGGTCATTTTTTAAACTCACGGGGCATTGCTTTCTTTAAGGTCACAGCATCCAGCAATGAGCCAACCTCTAACACTCAGGAACAAAAGGTTGGTAAAAGTCAGATAAACAGTGGCTGGTGGATGCTGCAAAACTTAGGGCAAGAAAACAATGAAGTAATGGAATACCTAACTGGGTAAAAACCTGAGAAACTAGTTAGCTGTATGTGTGAAGCTGGAGGCTGCAGATATAAGCACAAGAAAAATGAGAGAGTGACTGCAAATGAAAAGAAGATAATTTGGGGGTCCATCATAGCATGTTAATGCCACATTGAAGAAAATAACTCCTGCAAAATTTGAGCTATTATTAACAGCTTTTAACAGCCTCTAATAAGAAGAGCTTTAATTATTTTCAAGGGAAAAAAAGTACTAATTTTCATGAACTTTCCAGGGGAAAGCAAATATGGGTACTTAACCTGTATCTTGTCAACTCTCCCTGCAGAAATTATCTTTCTTCTTTGGGGAGTGAGCACTCCACAGTGGTAAATGACCATGCTATCTTTTTCCATAGCCCCATATGTGAAATAGCTATGTTTTTTCCCCATGATTAATGAGATAAGTTCAAATAAAGGTTATGTGTTTAACTAAAGTTCAGCAGAAGAGTTATGAGATACATATTTAATATTTTTTCATCAGAAGCAACATGCTGTTCTAATTTGCTGATTGCCAAATTATGTGATCCAGCTAAAGAGGGGAGGTTTTGTGTTGTTTGGGTCTACAGAGTTGTCTTTTTTAAAATGAAAAAGAAAATTGTCAATATTAAGGGGAAAAAAATCTAAACTACAAAATATGGTTAGTAGACATTTCCAATAAATCCCTTTATTAGATTAATAATTATGTTCTGAGACTGCCCATATCATTCTTATATGCAAGACCACCATTAAATTAATAAATCTCCTACTGGTATAGATTTACTGCATAAACAGGCAGCAGGCTAGAGAGGTTATACAATCTTCACCTTTTTGCTTTGTTGGGGAGAAAAGTGCATGGGAAGAAACATTTTACTTTTTCTTCTCATTTACTCTCCTTTTTCCTCTCCCACATCAAGAGATACAACCCAGTCCCTGCAATCTTTTGAAAGGCTTGTCAAGCCATGTCACTGGTTTGGACATCTTGCTACCAGCTGTAGAATGGATGCAATCAAAATGTGAGGGAAGTGATAAAACTTTCCCTATAGAGACTAGAGCACAGCATAAAGGAATCTGCTGAGGGTTTTATGATAATAATTTTGTCTAAGGCCTGCACTGCAGCCTGAAAGGCCGTGCAGAGCTCCTAGAGCAAGATATACAGGAAGCTATTGAGCCATGACACCGCCTGGCCTGGTGAGGGCAAGGTGGTCACAGCTCACCCAGCTGGGATGTTTCTCACCCCATGTGTTCTCTCTAACTACTGGGATAATTCCAGGATTTCAGCGGGGTTTTCAAGGTTTATCCTTGTACCAGAACACAGGAAAAATGTACCTGGGATGCTGATTGCCCCATGCAATCCGGAATCAGTGCTTGAAGATAGGGTGAAGCCTTGTGAAGGTTGACCTAAAATAGAGGTTAGACAGAGTTAAAGAATAAAAAAGGTATTTATTTAAAGGTCTTAATGGATACACCTCGGGCAGTACAAAAGTCTGGCCAGGGCTACACCCAAAATGAACCCAGAATATTCACAGAATGGACAACCAATCATGAGGTCTCACACTTATAAGTTTTGGTCCATTTGCACATTGGGGTCAATTGTCCATTTACACCTTCAGGTTATGAAGTCCCATCCTTCCTGTTTTTCTCTCTTCAGTCCACATTGTTTGTGCTCTTGAGCATGAGACTTGTACCAGTTGCCCTTGGTCCCAAGCTAGAAAAGGAATTGTTTTGTCCATCTACTCCGTGAAAAGAGCTTACCAACACTAAATATGAAGCTCAGAGCTACACACCTAGGCAGCACAGAATCTAAAAAATATGAAAGCTAAAACTTAAGGCATCAAGGGAAGAAGGGTTGCTGAAGAGGATGTTGATTGCCCCATGCAATCCAGAATCAGTGCTTGAGGATAGGGAAGAAGGGTCACTGAAGAGCATCCTAGTGCCACTCTTAGAAAATGTAAAGAGAGCTAAACTTCCTAGGGAGAACAGAAAAACTTGAAGCTAATAAGAAATTTCCAACCATGTGTCCCTTGGTTTTACCTGAAGAATACTTCCTCTTGCAGGACCAATAAAAAAGTGCTGTAAGAATACAAACAATGCAATAACAGATTCGATTTTTCACATTTTAGAAAATCTTTGAACTTCTGTTGCATCTGCCACTCAGATAAGGCCAACAATTTCTTTGCTTTAACTCAAAAAGTATAAAACAACCATGTGTGTCCAGAGCACAGCAACAAAAATGGTCAGAGGGCTGAAACAACTCCTCCCATGAGCAAAGGCTGAGTGACTTTGAACTGTTCAGCCTGGATAAGAGAAGGCTCCTAGTGTCCCTTGTCAGTGCCTAGTCTATTCACTGAATATGAAATCAGATGAAAAACAGCTAAAATATACTATACACAAGAGCTTAACAGGACAATATGGCTATTCTTATGCATAAAACTCTTATAACTTCTATAAACAAGAAGAATTCTTACACAAACAGATTATGGATTATCTCAGAATGTGTGAAAATAATCATGTACTGATCTGTAATTTTCAAAATACGAGAAAGCTACAGTTGATTAATTTATAGATAAAATCCTTCATCAACTAAAAAAGAGCAAGACTTGACACGAGTAATCGTATGAGTTACTGGAGTAATGAAATTCATTGAGTTTCAAAAAATTTTCCCATAAATTGGAAGAACCACTGTTCATGCTGCTTTCTATTTCAAGTGCATTTTCATAAGAAGTATCACAGAGCAATAACCTGTGTGGTTACTGCAGTGAACATGACTGAAGCTCACTGCAAGCGCAGATTTTTAATTTTATACAACAAAATGCTGAAATACTAAGTTCTTCATGTACTTAATGAAAGAAGAAAACAGTAAAAATCCAAGATTAATCTCACTAACAAACTTGTTTTAGCAAAAATTAACACAAGTGTTCGCTCCTAAGGCAGTCTGTGCTCAGTGTTATAAAGCAGAAAAAACTTGCTATGACCCATGAATTAATTTACCCTTTAAAATATCTCAATATTTTTAATAAAAGCTACAGATTCCTCTTGTAATACAGAAGCACATTTTAAGAGATAAGTGTTCAAGAAATTTCACTTGAAGCTTGATTGAGATATTTTAAAGGAAAGGAGAGAGGTTTAAACCATGAGGCTGGATTAATGTAAATTGATTTGTCCAAGGTTATTTGTTTAGATAATAGAGGTAATAGAAGGAAGGCCCTGGGTCTCACAGAAGTGATGCTCTGAGACGTCCCATCCTGTCATCATGCTCAAAGCAGGTTCACAACAGGGCATACTCCATTTAGGCAGGGAAAATTCAATTAGGATCATTCTGTGGACTCAGGCATCCCAGTGGGGATCAGGATAGGCAATATTCAGATTTCATTGTCTCACAACAATATATGCCAATGAAAAAATTTTCTGCCCTGCCTCGTGCTCCCCCTTGTGTTTTCCCAAGGTCTGGTCATAATGTTTTAGTATCAAGAAAAAAATATTATGGTATATTTTATTAATTATATTTAAAATATTAAAAATAATTAAAACTATAATTAAATACTATAAAAAATGATAAAATAATTGTCAAATCTACACAAAATTATTAATTTGGCACTGCACAATGACTAAAATTAAAAAGCGTACTACATACACAGAAAGACAAAATAATTAATGAATAAACCTGTAATTAAGGAAGAAACCAAACAAACAACAAACAAAAAACAAAACAACCAAATGATATTTAAATAGTTTCTGGGATCGGATCGTTGTTCTGTCTAATAAGTACACGTCAGCAGCAAGCCCCTGAAATAATCAAGCAGGAGATACTTCCTGATGTAGCTCTCAGATCAGTGCAATACTAAGATTTCAAAATAGTGAATGAGACATCTAAAGTCAAAATGTTAACTAAATCGTTGATTAAATGTGAGACTGTGTTGGATCTGTCCTTATGATTTGTCTTCTTACCCTCCACACCATGAATGTGTCACAGCTACAGAGATGTCAAGTGTCCAAAATGTAGGTAAGCTGGTTCTGGTTCACACAGCAAGGGTTCTTGTACTCTGATGACCAACTCCATCCAGCTTTTCCCCAATATAAGGATGCTGATTAATCAGTCATTGGTCCTCAGCCATGCAAATACCTGTTTCTTATCCATAATTCCTTCTTACCACTGGTGTTAGTGGAGGAGAGTCTGTACTTTTCCTGCAGCAGTTTTCATCAGCTTCCTTTCCACAGTAGCAGCAAAGGCATTTATTCTGAGCAGCTGTCCTTGTAGAATTGAAACTCATGTGAATCCTTTTAGTGGTATGGCAGACTTCTGTGAAGACTTAAGATGCTATACTGAACACAATAAATGAAAATTAAAAGCACAATGGAAGAGAAAAAAGAGCGTGGAAAATGTCCAAAAGATATAAAATTAATAAACCCTGTATTAAACATATCAGGAACAGGAAAGTTGCCAAAGTACCTGTAAGGCCAGTAAGTAACCAAATATAGAAGGAATGTTCAAAGAGGATAAAGTTATAGTAGGAAAACTCAGCACATGTTTTCCATCTGCTTTCCCTGTGGAGAAGAATAAGAAGGATTCTCCAAAATACCCCCTTTTCTATGCAGGACTTGTCAAAGGATCTTGTTGATACTGAACTTCTAGAAGAATGTGAAACCAAAAAAAATCAAAACAAAAAAAACAAACCCAAAAAAACACCCCCCCCCCCAAACAAACAAACAAACAAAAAAACCCCAAATGACAAAGTTTCTTATCCATATGATCTGACACATGCTGCAGAGTTAAACAAACTCCGGTCTGTAGTCTTGCTTCCCAGAGCTATTGGAGTCCTTTACAAGAACAAGGATGATCACATATCTCTACTCAGTCCTGGTGTGCCACACCAGGAGTGCTGTGTCTAGTTCTGGGCTCCTCAGCACAAAAAAGACAAGAAGCTCCTGGAGAGGGTCCAGCAGAGGCCACAAAGATGATAAGGAGTCTGGAGGGGTCTCCCTCATCTCTTATGAGGAGAGACTGAGGGAGCTGGGCCTGTTCAGTCTGGACAAGAGAAGACTGGGAGGGGATGTCATGAATGCATTTAAATATCTCAAAGGTGGGTGTTGAGGGGTTGGTGCCAGACTCTTTTCGGTGGTGCCCAGCAACAGAATGAAGAACAGAAGCCATAAACTAAAACACAAGAAGTTCTTCAATGTGAGGAAGAACTTCTTTATGTTGAGGATGGCAGAGCACTGGAAGAGGCTGCCAAGGGAGCTCGTGGAAGTGTATTTGGAGTGTCTTCCTCTCTGGAGACATTCTAAACACACCTAAGAGTGTTCCTATGTCACCTGCTCTAGGTGACCCTACCTCAGCAGGGGGGTTAGACTAGATGATCTCCAGGGATCCCTTCCAAACCTAACAATTCAATGATTCTGTGGTAACCATAAGGAAATCTGAGGAATATTATCTCGTCAGATTCCAAATGGTCTAAAAAATATTGGTGAAATGAAACTGCTGCAATGTGAAGATCCCAGTTCCCATAAGTAACAGGTTAAATAATAGGAATCAGATAGTAGTAAGAATTAATAAAAATAACTATATGCTTTCCTCACATGCATAGTTAACAAGTTTATAATTCAGTAATAAATAAAACTATTATTAAGATCAATCTCTAATACCCTGTCTGCCTTACCATTAACAGATCTCATTGTTTTTTAAAAAGTCATTGGTCTTACCTTAGACTTCTTTAGGTGCATTGATCTGCCCTTAGGGAGGACTTCCAAAACACACCAGCATGCATTCTGCTCTGCTATTTAGGAAGCCACCTTAGTTATCTTGGAAGTAGCCTGTTCTTTCGATAAAAGTAGGAGCCTTCACTATATAGGTTTCATTCCTGGAAGTTGGCTCAATATCTAAAAAGAAAAGGGATGTAGAAGACAGATAACATTTTGTTTCTGTCAGTCTATTGGACCAACTATCTGCATATCAGACTTCAGCAGATAAAGAAAACACTTCTTGTCTATTGCATTTTAATTATCTGGGAACTAAGAATGGGTCAATATCTTCAGGCTGCAGCTTGCAGTCCTTCCACACACTTGCTCAATTTGTAATTTGCTACTTACCACTCTTCTTGTCCTCTATTTTCATTTTGAAACTGCAATCTAATTTTTTCTATACATAACTCTTGGTCTAGGAGTGCCAGCATTTGCAATCACAGAATCATAAATGGTTTGGGATGGAAAAGACCTCATCATGTCCAACCATTAACCTAGTACTGACAATCCACCACTAAATCATGTCCCTGAGTGCCACATCAGGGAAGAATTAAAACAAGTGGGACACTACTGTTGTCTGGTTAAAAGGAGGAAACAGACTGCCTATTATGTGTATAGGACCACCTTGCTCAATGAGCACAAAGGAAAATGGGGATATGTTGTTGGCTTACCTTGCTGTTGGAGAGTTTTTTCCTGATAACCATTAATAGTTTTAATAAAGGACAAGGAAAAGAAAGTGTGTTATCCACCAATTTCTTAAGAATTAGAAATCAGCTGGGAAGAAAGTAAATCAGAGTGTACAACTCTACTTACATGTGTCACAAAGAGAGGACAATTTCTGGAAATTCTTCAGCATGAGATACCTAATTGCATGACTGCTTTTTACTGTACTGGACAAATCTGGTGACCTGAGTTTGATGTCATAACTGGTCCCTCCCAAGCCTACGTATCTTGGGTCCATGTGTTTCTTTCTAAACGTATTTGGTCCAAATCAAATGGCTTTTTCAGATTCATTGGGAAATTTATTCTTCAAGATTCATATTTATTTCAGGTGAAGTATATGAAATTTCTTGTTTCACTGAAGAAATCTTAGTTTGGCAGTACCATCACAACAGCATTGCTACTGGTCTGGGGTATGGAAGTAATGGCTGAGGACAAATAATCAACGAGGTGATGTGTTGTCCCAAACATTTTGTATGTGCTGAAGTTATTTCACAGCTACATTTATGGTAGCATAGCAAACAGGAAAAGTTCACAAGATAATACTATAACACTAATACTATTTTTTTCATTTTATGTCCAAAGAAATGAACATGTATATCTCCTATCTGGAAAAAAAGAAGGAACTATTATTAAGACTAGATATGACACAAACAAAAAACTTAGCTCAATAACCAGCCATTATTTTTCATTGTATTTCTTAGAAAATGAGCCTGTATGACTGTCTTCTTGTTTTGTACATCTAGAAAACAACTGTCTCTCCCCTTACATTAACTTTCAAATCAACTTACCTCTTTCAGTCAAATGCAGGTAATATATAAGGGCCTCAAAGGTTAAATTCCTCCAAATTTTATGAAAAAAGACAGCCAGATAAGCAAGTACAAGCAATCTACAAAATTTAAAATCACCACTAAAGGGAAAATTGAGCTGAAATGGTTTTATTGCACCACAAAATCTGTTTCACATAGAAGTGTAGCAAAAATACATTATTGTAGACAAAAACTAAAGTTTATTTTGAAAGTAATTTTATATATTATTTTGCATATTGTCATCAATGAGATCTGTGATGCAGGATGAAATTCAAGTTTTCATCCTGCATAATTTCTATAGTGAATATTATAATTATGTTGCATTTTTACCAGAAAGCACATTTTCATTTCACATTTCTAGCTCCTAGACAAACCAGTAATATTCATTTTCCTAATTACAAATACCAGGATATGAAACAGAGAATTAAGACATGATGTAGGTAACAGGAGCTCTGTGTTCATTTCCTTTGATGAATAAATAATTCGTTATTTGATTAATAAATAATAATATTTTGTTACCATTTTTCTCAAACACTTCATAAAAAAAAGACTTCCTGACATTGTTTTATTGGTGATTATCTAACACTCTTTTGGGATCAGGAAATATTTTTACCTAAATTTCTCAGCTGAAGAAAGTGGGGCACATGCAGTTTTAGACATAAATTTTAACTCCCTGGAAAGTCAAACACTCTGCACTGCATGTTCCTATGCTTTTTCAGACACTGTGAACAAAAGAGGGAATGAAAGGAGAGATGTGGGTTCCAACAGAGAGATGCTCAAAATGTGAAGGTGTGGGGTTTTTTCTGAAATGTAATTGCCCAGCAGAGATTAGGTAATTGCTCTATTTTGTGATTGCAATTGAATCATGGCAGCACTTCTACTGATGCAAACTTTTCTTGGAAAGGATATTTACGTGCTTTGTGCTTTGTTGGCCTGGGTTACTGCTTTTCGCAGTAACTGAGGCTTAGGGGGAAAGGTGTGGAGGAACAGTGCAGCCCAGATTATTCCCTCTGAGGTCCTACAAGCAGCAGCGAGTAAGGAGCAGTAGTAAAGTTCCATCAGTGGAGATGTCTGCTCATGTATCTACTCCCAGGACAGAGGAACTGCTCATGTTCCTCTAATGGGACAAACAACAAACAGTTTTCAGAATTTCTGCCTTAAGCTGAATGCCAAATCTCGGATATTTTGTGACACACATGTCCAAATCAAACATTATTTGCAATTTCCTTGTCACAAACCTCTGTCTTCTGTAAGAGGAGATAGTCTGCATCTCACTGTGCAGCTAATTGAAATAGAGAAAAATAAACAAGAATCTCATGTTCTGAAAGATTTAGCCAGGTCTGATAATGAACAGCACAAGAAGCTTAGCTTTCAAATAACTCAGCATCTATATTAATGTTGTTATTCATCTTCCAAACGCACTGGCTTATCATAAGTAAAATAAAACAAAAAACTCCCCACAAGCATTTTTATTAGACACAAATTCTCCTTGGGTTCTTACTTGTAAATGGGTTTATTAGTGAAATTATTTTGATAACACATCTTTTTGCAAGAAATGTTATTTTGGGAATGTTAGGAAAGACCTCTAATTAAAGACAAACATAGTAGCTCCTATTTGTGGAAGGAACCATTCTGAGGATTTTCTATTAAACTAGTACCTTAAAAATGCAAAATTTTCATGTCCTATCGGTACTAAATATTTATAGTACTTCTCACATTATGATACCTCATGTTCAAAAGATTTTTCATAAACAGGAGTCTGATAATGTCTTTCTCAAAAAGATAATTGTAGCACCATTGATAAATCTATCAATTATCAAAACTAATTGAAAAGCTTTTCTGCATATATTTTTTGCATTCTTCAATCTTGCTGTGAACCCCAGCACTTTTGTCCTGCAATCCAGTTGTTGAGTAAACTAGGAATTTTACTACAGACTTAAATACAATGAAACCAACTTTTGCAGCAAAAGCAGCTTTTTCTTTTTTTTTTTTTTTTAATTAAATTTGCTGTAAAATTTGGCACAAAAAGCAGTAGTGCATCTTGCTATTAGGGAAAGAAAAATAATAAGCTGTAAAAGTACTGGTAGGTTTCTAACATTATATGTGTACTTCAGGCTGCTGAAATACCCAGCCTAAATTTAAGAAACTGTTTCAACTACTGGCTGAAATCAACCTCGTGACAAGCATAGTGGAGTGTTATGAGGGGAATTTACTGTGCTTTACTTTTGCTTTGTACAGTGTAGACATGCTTTTACTTTTCTGAAGTTTTGTGTACAAGATTAAAAAGAATATTGTATGCTTGTATGCATATATGCTACTATGTATGAATGCTGGAAAACAATGCCCAGAATTAGAATTCTGCATGAGAAAACTTGCATAAAAGGTGTATTTACATAAAGGTAAATGCTCTGCTGAAGGATGTCTTTGGTTTATGCTGAAATTTTATGAGCTGTAACATAAAACATTAGTGTATGAGAAAAAGCAAGAAATCTACAGAACCAGAAATGTGTGTACATGGGGTATATTTTTACTGCTCCTCTTTGCATTCTGTGCAATGTAAAGGTCAGTTTAGAGTGGTCAGTTTAGAGCCAATACCACTACAATAACATTCTTTAAAGAATAAATATATTTACCAAGCTTATGTCCTAACTTGATATATTTAGAGACATCTGAACACTGGATTGTTTGAATAGCACATGTTAGACTTGGATTTTAGAATCACTATGGGCAATAACTGGGAGCAATGTAACTTTGTGCGTAATGTAGAGAAAAACTTTCTGAATTCTGTCATTAACTAGGCTAAGAAAAGCTGCCTTGATTTTTTTCATTTTTTCATAGTAGATATTCCAAAGGAACTGCCTATACAAGACTCAATGGCAATATTAATTAATTTCTTATTGCCATAGAATTTAATTAATGTTATAGAGGAGCTATACATCGTAACTCCAGAGTACAAATTTTTAGGTTTTGGGTTTTTTTAAGAACTTGACTAATATACAGTAAAAACTGTGTTGCAAATAGACCAGAATTTAAGGAGTTGAAAGGACAGGAAGAGCACATACCGTGCTGCTGTGTTATTTGAATACCTTGGTAATCAGAGAAAAAAATATAGGAGAATACAGTCATCATTCCCAGTGATGCCAGCTGTCCACTTGGAGGACTGAAGAATATTGCAGCTGGGACTGAAAAGTTGGATCTACAAAAATCTATAAACAATCTCCTAGAAAAACTGGCTCAATCAAATAACATATGCTAAGTTATTTTGATGGAAGCATATGCTTTCCCTGTAGTTGATGGCCTTTTGTAATACTACTTAAATAGAAAAGGTACATTTTATAACTGCTGAAAGGGCTGAAAGCCCCTTTCTTTTGCTTTCAAATGTGCCTACCAAAATTTTAAAGATCTGACACAGAGCCAGACATGGTTTTTGGAGCCAGAAACCATGGCATGAAATTTAGCTACTAGAAAGTAAAAATAGAAAAAGAAATCATTATCACATGATTATAGAGAAAAAGCTCACATTGCCACCAGACAAATTATGCCCATGTATTTTTCTTGCTTTCCTCCTGAGTTTATCAGAGTAGCCAAAATACAAGGGGAAAAGTAAATCAAATTATCAAATTAGTATAAGCAGGCTTTATTCTTGATACTTTGTTTATCTCCCCATCTTTCCCCTATTCATTCATTTTTTTATAATTATTCGTTTTTCTATTTAAATTAGACATTCTGACAGAAACAGTTTTTCCTCTAGGTTTACACAATATCTGTTAAAGTTTGGGGAAGAGAAGAGGAAAATTTTGATAGGATTTTTTAGAGAAAAAATGTTAATGAAGTTGATATGTCTGCTCACAAGAAGAGGAATAAATCTTCCAAATGATTGATCCCTTTCTTCCATCTATTATTCTTAACCACACTTACTTCCAAATACAAAAGCAAAGCTCATTTATGTTTTACTGCTAACTCTCTACTTGCAACTACTTGAATTAATAATGATATAATCCTGCAATACAGATTACTCTGAAGCTGTGATATTCTGAAAGAAAATGGAAGAAAATAAGTGGTGGGTGTTGCCTCAAAAACAAAAAACAAAAAACCAAAGAAGTTTGAACCCTTTGGTTTCTTTTACTGCAGCTAAAGAGAGTTCTTCTGGCTCCAAAATTTTCACTTTCTGTGGCAACATCAGCATCTTCTCAGGCTGCAGAATAATTTTCTTTGGAAAACTTTACAAGTCTTCAGACCACTTTTCTGAGACCTTTTAAATGGTGGTAATTTTCCTGAATGATTGATATCCTCCTTCCTTGCCCCAACTCTGAACAGGGTACCTTTCCTTTTAAAACAGCAATCTTCATTTTCCTAGGAAAAATATATTCCTTCAAAACTGAGTTATAAATTGGAGCCACAGTCTTGCAAACCTCAGCTCAAAAGAATGTATTGTATCCCAACACAGACACAAGTAGAGTCTATAACAACGAGTTCTCTCAAGGTCATTTATGGTCATAAATGTTATTATGTAATTATGGAGATGTTATTATGAAATTATATAGATGTTATTATGTAATTATGGCATCTTCTCATCTCTTTTTAGCCGTTATCAACTAAGTTGAAGAAATACTCACTATTTCATATTCATGCATATCCTATTGAATTTTTATTTCATATTAAATGTTATTTATCAGCTAGCCTCAGGAAAAAATAATTACTTAAATTGCAAAATTCCACTGAAGAATTTGCTAAGTCAGAAGGGACACAGCCCAAAGCTTGAACATTTTGCATGTTTGCCTTGGCTTGTAAGCCTTAGTTTGAAACACTCCCTTTTTCTTCCTGACAGACAAATTTGATATGACATTCACTGTAACATGAATAACTCGGGTGACATTTTACAAAGTCTCTTTTGGACTATATCTGTACTTTTCTTATTAAAAAAAACAAAACAAAAAAAAAAAAAAACCTACAAGCAGGAGGTACTGTATCATATAGTATCTTGTAGTATCTTGAACAAATTTAAAGCATAGAAATCATAGTTAAAAAATTGTGGGAAAAATTCCACAACCAACAGAGAAAACTTGTATTAGAGGCTCTGATCTATGCGTGTGTAAAGACAAAAGTTACAGAGATGAAAACATTAAAAATTGCTACATATTTTTTGCTTTATTTTTTACATTTTTGAATTCTCTAGTTAATAATAA
Organism: Setophaga petechia; assembly: GCA_024362935.1. Taxonomy (NCBI): domain Eukaryota; kingdom Metazoa; phylum Chordata; class Aves; order Passeriformes; family Parulidae; genus Setophaga; species Setophaga petechia. The sequence continues at coordinate 29,019,782 of JANCRA010000008.1, forward strand.
TACTGGATTTTCTTTCTCTCTCCTTCCTGCCTGCCCTCCCTCCTCATTTTCATCCCCTTCAACTACATTCAGGCTGCCTGATCAAAACAAATTACAGGACAGCCTTATAAATTAGTTACAGTAGACTAATGTCTAATGGTGACATGTCTGTTTTGCCATGGTGATGCTCATCCTCCAGAGGTAATGTCACCTAGGTTGTCAGACAAGCAACAGCATTTTCATAAATAATCCATGTGATGCTAATACAGGATGATTTGTGATGCCTTATAAAAAGTTTGGTTGGGTTTGATTGAGTTTCCCTCAAGATACTGTATACTTAACATTATGACCTGATCTGACTTAGTTGATTCTGATTTCTCAAAAGGCTACTCTGGAATCCTGGTGTGTAACATGAAGACACAATGTTACCCAACCATAGCTACTTTGGTAATACACACAAGACTGTAATATTTTGCATGTATCTCTGATTGTATCAAAATTTCTCAGTGCATCAAAGTACCTATCGAGCTAAAAAGACTGGCTGGCATTTTTCAAGCATGAATTTATTGGGTAAGGAGAGAAAACAAAGGGAGTGGAATCTCCTCCCCGTGTTTACCATGGCCTCATACAATTTGCATGCTTCAGTTCACATGACACTGACCTGTCATTCAACTGCACAGCCCTCTCACACCCCTCCTGCCCTACCTGATCCTGGCTGATCTGGACCAAATTCCACCTTTCAAAAATGCAAAGGGCCATGCTGGCATTAAACAGCAGCTAAAAGTACAGAGGGAAAACACTACGTGATTAATATAATGAGGCTATATACCTTATTTGTAGAGTATCACCTCCTTTTCAACTAATAAGGGCAAAAAGGCAAACATAGGGTTGAAATATAAATGAGTCTCTAGCTGGTTTACAAATATGAGCCAGATGCTCATTATCATACTGGAAAAATCTCAGCATGTGCCCCTATTGGTATATTGAAATAAAGACTACCTTCACATGTCTCAACACAACCAGTTTTAATTTTACTGGTTGATTGGCTACTTCTGGTTAAGGACATCTTGGGCTCTTCATAAATGTTCTGGTTATTTATCCCCTTTTTTTAATAGAACATGTTATGCCGATGTCTCAACATATTTCACAGGAAATTACAATGGCTTCACTGTTGTCACACAAAGTTTTCCAGTCCTGTGAAACAATGTGGTTCTTAATTTAAAAAGAGTTTTCACTCTCTTCAGCCCTTTTCAAGATATGACAGATGTATGATATGGTTGAATATTTTGCACTGATTCAAAGAAATTAACTAGATCCTTAAAAGCCACATCCTGCTTTCTTGAGAGACAGACTGTATGCGTGCATGGACATGAGAGGGTTCAGACAGCAACTGAGAGGAAGGAAAAAATGTGGAGGAAGAGAGAGGACAGGGAACAAAGTACTCCGCTTAGGAGGAAGAATTTCATACAGACCATCTTTACAAAGAAATGAAAACTAGGAATGCCTTCTCAAATTTCTTATATTCTCTTTGTTTTCTGTGATGTGGCTCATGATACAAACACTCTAATACTCATCTGTAGAAATCAAAGAGCTTATTGAAAAAACGTGAGAGCTCCAGCAAATACTGCATCCCGCTCACACTCTGATCAAAGAAACAATATAATGTCAGAATAAGACAATTCAATAATGAGACTGAGTCATAGTATGACATCCAAGAATTCAAGGTTCAGCTCAATTCTAGCAAGAACAGAAAGGGAGTTTTAATAATACTGGAAAGTGATCTCTTGGAAATTCTGAGTTGGGGGCATACCCATGTAATGGTGTTTCAGTTGGGCAATTGCAGTTGTTCCCCTAAAACCCTTATTCTCCACAGCAATCCTTATTCTCCTTATTCTCACAGTTGTAGCATCCAGCTGCATACCTGGAGAAATGGAGAGTCTCTTCTGTAAAGTGTTGACAAAATTTCTGGAAAAGTCAATGCTTTTTAGAGTTCACTGCTTTTCAGATGTTCCCCTCAAAAGCACTGTGGAAACAAATGAAGCCATCTTGGTAAGTAAAGAGGACTCCAGTTTTCAAAATCTGACTCTATCATGCCTTCCCTCTGACATTATGGAAGTTCTAGAAGAACATTAAATGTCATAAATTAATTCAGAAGTTGATTCCTTCAAATCTCTGTTCTTCCCCAAAACTGAAACATCACTTCAGTGGAAAAGATCCACTTCAAAGTCAAGGTTATTGGACTACTTTACTTCTGGTGAGTTAACCTGAAGGATGAATGTGGATCTATGAAGCAGCCTCCAGTTATCAGTGCATATCTTGGAATTTTAGTCAGGACTTTAGTTTACAGCCATAGTGAGAGAGGAATACAAGTTGCTCAAGCTGGATTCCCACATGACAAGAATCTTCTCTTTCACAGCAGTGCAGAGGGGTTTCTCTAAAGCAACTTCCCTTGGCTTAAGCAGCATCTTCTATGCTGCCCTGGCTTATTCATATAAAGCCATTTTTTCAAAGGACACACTGTCACATCAGAAAAATGGCTGCTAAATATTTTTCTTAGTCCTCTCTGGGCAAGCAGAGAAATCCCTCCTCGGCTGACTTACAGATGTAGACCCCTGCTCCTTCGAGGGACTTTGAGACACCTTTAGAATGGTCTGTGATTGATTTTTCATTAACTGGGCTTTCACAATAATGACTTTTCTCTTGACCTCATAATTGTGTACAGCCTGTAAACAGCTTTTCCAAACATAAATTCCATCTGGGTATTTGTGGTTTAAGACATTTCAGCAAGCACACTGCCATAGTCCTTTATTCATAAGAGTTTTATTAATATGAAGACTTTCTGAAACCAAAATTCTAGTTTTAATTGCTTGAAGAGAAACTTTATGCAATAATTAAAGGCATCTTTAACACCAGATGTGCCCTCCCTGTTCCAATTGGGATATTTAACTATAATAAAGGAAAGCAATAGTCCCATCAATGTCCCATCCTATGATGTTTCCAGGTGTCCACCTTTAGGACAGCAACCATGACAATATCAAGCAAGCTAAAAAGATCACTTCCCACATATGATGTCAGTGTCCTGAGGCCTTCCCCCACCCTGACTTATGCTCAAGTTTTTCCTGGCTTTATACACTGCTTTGAACAAGGGGCTTGAAGATGAAAGCAAGCAATCACTACTTCTAAAGAATAAAAAATGTATATCAACATCTGTATCTCAGCGACATAAACAACAGAGCCCCACAAAGCAACCATTAAGCCAAAGGGCACTTCTAGCTGTTGTTTCCTAGTCAATGATCATTGAAAATAGATTTTTTCTGTTCTCCAATTTTAATTTTTTTAAACAAAAGTCAGGTGTTAAACATGTTCTCAGAAAAAGTGTTCTCCTGCCTCTCATTAGCACCTGTTAATGAGATGCATATTCACATGTCCCAGTATTAGATTTACCTTGCCAATTTCATCAGGGCTCTGTTTTTCCATGACATAACTTGAATTTGTACCAGATGAACAATAAAACAGTACTAAGGTTTTTTTTCTTTGTTTTTAATTAGATTCAAAAGAGTCTGTTGTGCAAATTAATAAAGTACACTAGAAAGAATCAAAGTTGTATCTTTCTGCACCCCACTCATATGGCATATATGCAGACTGTTGCAGATCTTTTCTTCTGTACTTGGATATACTTTGGATAGGTGCTGTTTTCTGAGAGCTATTTTTTTCAGACATTCCCAGGCTGAATTGAATACAAATGCCCAAGGCACTCAAATTATCCTAGTAGTTCATGTCTTTGGAGGAAACACAGTATGGAATTAAGGTACAGTTTACTCAGGAAGAGAATACTGGCTCTGTTTCACAGGAAAGTCTGCTTCAGTAAATTTTATTTCAGATGCCAAGGTTTGTTTTGTGTGCAATATGGCAGCTGATCTGCAGGAAGGAGTGGAAAGTAGAGATGATCCAGCAAAGCAAATTTTTTGTTTCAAAACTGTTTGGCTTTGGGAGGGATATAAAGAGTGTCAGATCAGTTCTGTAGCAGATCAATGCTTCAGAAGAAAAAATAGCTAACATTTCTGAGCATCCCCATTCAGATTCCACTATCAGAGACCATTCATTCCTGAATTTTATTGATGTTTCAGGTGTGCAGACAGCTGACAGACAGCTGACAGTGGTTTCTGACTTCGGAAGTGCAACCTCTGTACACCAGAAAGCCCAGATTGTCATTAAATTTTCTGAGTGGCCTTATAAATTGTTACATTGTTTCTTTCCTCCTCTCTTTCATCCTTACATTACTATTTCAAAGTCTGTAAGATGATTTCAGTGAGAAAATTTCAGTGACCAAACGCCTCTCATTAGTAATGTGGAATCTCCATAATTATGTTAAGTGTGCAGGTAAATAAAGTCCTATATAATACTACAAAGCAAAATGATAACAATAGGATACAACATTAAAAAAATCCCAATATTTGTTAAATCTTATGTTTTCCTACATATAAACACGCTTTCACATTAATATCCAGAAAAAAAAGTTTATATTTTTTTAAACTATCAAACTATACTACATCTTTTCGTAAGAAATCAGAACTGAAGATATATCCTATACTTATTATTTACTTCCTGAGAGTAATAAAGCTCACACAGATTTGAAAATAGTGTGATAAAGATAAGGAAAATAAATACTAGATTTTTTTAACTTTTTAGCAAATCAAATTGCATGCCTTGTATATGGCATATGACTGGAAAAAATTGCTCCAGGCTTCAGTATTATTGTCATTTGAGAAAGCAAACAATAGAAACCTATTTTCAGTCAGTTGTGAGCCTGCAGTTGTTTCAATGATGTAACCATACCTTCGATATTCATGAGTGAGGATAAGTACAGAACATTCCTAATCCTTCAGTGAAAAATGCAATATTGCAGTCTCCCTCCCTGTTTCTGTTCATCCCTGCACAAACACAGACAGCTACTCCACAACTAAAAGAAGTACAGTCAATTGTCTTGTTATGCTCCTTTTGCATTACAGATGCATGAGAGCTCTGCTTAGGTTTCATAATTGAGTTATAGCAATCATCCACATATTAGATTCTAGGCTGAGCTTTGGCAAGACTAAATAATAGATTGAAAAATGCAATTATTGCTTACCTACAGAATTCCTTTGCTTGGGAGGGAAAGCATATCTATCAGAAAAGTTGTTGTTTTTTTTCCTCAGGCCTATTCAATAAATAAACGTTACACCAGGATTCTTACACAGAGTATCTTTGAAATGGGTTTTGTATTGATTTTTATAACTACCCTGTTAGATGACGTTATCCCTTAGTGTGTCATGTTTAGATGGGTCCGCCCGGAGCAGGTCACTGAGGTGATAACTGTCATTTGGAGGGACAGAAAAGCAATCATAGCTTTTTCATTACTTACTGTTTTCCCCTGCAAGTGTAGGATCATTTGACATATTATGGTTTCTGTGATTTAAGCTGCATTCTGAAATTAAGTGCTAGAATATCAAGCTGTGGGTTTAGAAAAATAAACTTCATGTCAAAGGAACCACATGCCCCGTAGGTCATAACAAAGATCCAGCAGAAGTGACAGTCCTCAGCATTTAAGAAAAACCAAAACAAACCCCAAACACACGCCCTCCAAAAAATCACTCAGAAAATAAATATGTTTTTATAAGAGGCAAAAGGATCCAAAATTGTTAAAGTCATTTCAGACTGCACTTCCCATGTAAGTGAACAATTGAAAAGCAATTTACAACATGACCCTCTTCATTTTCCTTGCTGAAACAAAAACATTGTAAAAATATCAACATTTTTCTTGTATGTATTTATTATCCTCAGAAAAAAAATCAACAAAAAATGGTTTTCACCAGCCTTCAAAACACTGGCACATTTCCCTCAAAAGTGACTGTATTAAATCCGTCAGGATAGTTGCCAACAGAAAATATAGAATGTCAGAGTTACTAAAACATGTTGATCTAGAGCAGGGAAATTTTTCCTATTTTAAATGAGCTTTTGCAATTTTAAAAAATTAATCAAATATCAAGCTAAAACCTGGTTATTTAGCTAAGAGACTGGTCTTCTTTCTCAGTTATATTTTTATATGTAAACTGGGTTTTGGTGTATTTTAAAAACAAGACATAATATCAAAGTGGCCCTTCCCCTGTTAATCTTGAACATTTACTGTGTAGGAGCTGTTCATGTACGTAAGGGAGCAGCCCTTAAATTGTCACTTGGGGTTTTTTTTTTCATTTATTCAGGATCTTCATTTTTGATCAAAATCATATTTCGTTCACAAATTGGTTCATGCTTCCCTTACATGAAACTTAGTCAATTTGGATTTCATGCTGAAATGCTTAAACCAAGATTAGTAAAATAAACCCCCATTCCCTTACCCCTCCACCTTCAACAAAGGTAAGTAACTAACAAAATAGCTTTCTTGGGGTTTTTCTTTGGTTGTTTTTTTTTTTTTTTTTTTTATATAGGCAACAATTACATCAATATTTACTGAAGTGATTATGGACATTGTCTTTCCAAACCATAAATCCATATATTGATATAAAAAGCATTGTTAGTCTTCATTGACCTTAAAGTGCTCCACAGTAGAGTTACAGTGTTGCTACTAAAATTAAAGCCTTTAATAGGTGCTGGTTATACAATGGTGATAGATATGATTCTTTTAAGTAATGCTACTTTTAGGCTGCTATCTCAAATCCTTAAGAAAAAACTGACCATGAATGAGTTAAATTATTTTTAGAATGTACTCAGAAATTCTCTGCTTACTTGGCCATAAAGATAAAAATTGATTGAGTTACATACTTCGCTTTTTGTCAGATATTTGAACTATGGTTTGGATATCAGTGCTATTTTAAAAAAAAAGGAAAATATCCAAAATCAAAAGAATAGGTATTGTGTCAATTAAAAAATAACCATTTGGCATATCACAAAACCAAACACATTAAAAAAGAAGTTGGTGGGATGATTTCCAGTGAGTAAGTCTGGTCAGTGTATTCAGTAATTCTATCACTCATAAGAAAAAGCTGTTAAGATTTATCCATGACACAGGGATTGGTTGATTAAAGAGAATGGTGAAAATAGGCTGTTTATTCAGAGGCGTCCAGATCACATGGCATCATGGCTGTATTCAAATAACATGCATTTTAATATGCATTTAATACATTCAGTATTCAGCCAGAGGCACATTTTGAGAGAACTCAAAACCAGGTTTCTGATAGAGTGCTAGTCACCATCTTATTAATTATGAAATATTATTTTTTCTTATTCAGAAGGCAGTCTTAAATTCTACTATTTAGGAGTTTAAAGAGCCTTTGTATTTTTTTTTTCATATTTGCAAGAAATTATATCACTGGAAGATATTCAAAACCAGTAGTTTTAATTTGGTGTTTTTTCACTGGTTTTCATATGCAAAGTCTTCTGGTTTCTGGATGTCATAAAATTCAAATTGCAGGCACACATTTTTCCCTTGGAAAGAAATTAATTCATCATAACATTGATCACTGCAGTCATTCCCTGAGATTCTAGAGCAGTTTAAGAATCTAAGCTTTTTCAAATTATTCAAATAAGTCTCACTAGAAATATCCACTGTTAATTATGAGGAATTGATAAAAGTTATACAGTGTTCTTTTCAAATATTAGTATTCTTCCTCCAAGGGGGAACTAAGAGAGTATTGTGAAGCAAAGTTTATTGTCCCTACAGAAAGATATAACTGTGGGTTAACTGTCAAGGAAATATGACAATACTATCCTTTTTTCACTGACATTATATATTGAAAACACAGAATATTAAATCAGGATACTATCAGTTATTCTTCCTTCCTTAAATTCAAGCCACAAAAGGTAGTGAAAATTGAGCAAAATTGACATTTTTTAACATCTCAAATCTCTTTCATGATAAAAAATTAGTTAGGTTTTTTTATTATTATTTTACTGAGAATACTTTCTTTTCTCCCTTACTGGGTCACAGACTTCCCAAATGACTCCACATTGTATCATCTTAAATAGGCATTATTGCCTATCATGTCAACCTTCAGAGATATAATCCCAAAAATGTATTCAGGTTGTTTAAAATCCATGCATATAATTCTGATATAGAAACACTACAAGAATCTATTGTAAAAAAAGATCCATTCATCCACAATATATTTATAACTTGTCACAGACTATTAATATGCATCATCCCAACAAAGACTCCTTTTGTTCCAAACCAAAAGTGGAAGAACTGAGTGAAGCTGGGAGGATTCTTGATCCACAGGCTCCTGTTGTTCATTCTTAAGCCAGCATGGCTTCTTTTTCATGGATATACTTATTTACTTTGTCTTCTTTCAGGAATGTAAAAGGAGTTTAAAGTAGCTTTAGCTGGGCTGCAAGATTGGGTTAATAAGATTAAAGCAAATCTTTTCAGTTCTTCAGTCATCTTGCCTTGGGTTTGACTATGTGGTCTGGGAAGCCTTTGAGCTTCAACTGAAACAACTTTCACATTTCTCAAGATGCAAACTTCTTAATTAACCCAAATCTTCACTGGTAGAAGCCAGTTTCTAGAGACCCATTTTATATCTGCCACAAAATTGTTGCAGGTACTGGGGAGATCTGTTCTCTCTCTATGACACAAATGCCCAGATGGCCCCAGTAAGTCCAGCTGTTTTCAAGGAAGGGGCCAGATAGTGAGGAACCATCAGCACAATGTATTAACATGTGATTTCTAGGTGTTCCATGTGTTGAGGTGGCACTACACTTCTGGGAGCTTGGATCACTAAGGTTGGGTCACTCATTTCTTCTTCCTCACATCCACACAGTGTCTGGCTTATGGCCTAATTTACTGCAGTGTTAAGCATGTCACATTCATTTCCGTCAGAAAACACTCTAATTTTTCAACAAAATAATATAAACTAACTTTTTTTTTTTTTTAAAAAGTCAAATATTTCACAGAAATTAAATATCTTTACATCCTGTTTACCCAACATCATCCAGCAGAAAACCATACCAAAAAATCTGAGAAAAAAAGGAGAATATTATGGAGTCATCACTATTTTTCTAAATATTTTCTTTCACTATAATACAGCAACATAAAATTTCTGTGAGATCTTCTATTAAACAGTATTTATTTTACTCTTTCTAACCTAGAAAAGAATTTCCACAGATGAATTTTGTTGAATCCATTATTTTTTGTAAGGTTACATTTTAAGAAAAGAAAAAAAAATATTTTCTAGAAGTAAACAAGATTCAATGCACTTCATAGAATAGCATGAAATAAAGTTGCTGGAAATTCAAGACCAGTGATTCCAAATATCAATTTACATGTCTATATATAGCTTATGTTAGTTTTGTCAGTGTTTGTGATCTAAAATACCAACATCTAAAAACTGTCTGCCAGCACAGGATAGCAGATTGTACAAATGGCTCCAGTGGAGAGATCTATCTGGGGAGCTCAGGATCACCATTTATGGCACTAAACCTGAGTAAATATGTAGAATGCATTAATAATGTATAGAAACAGTAGGTCCAAGGAATCATGAATTAGTGGGGAAGAAATAACCTAGTACTCCTTGAGAAGCAATGTGCTTGCAGTTTATTAGTGATCTCTGTAGGACTGAAGGTGAAGGTCATCTGGTTGAAATACTACATTTTGATTTTTACAAAGTTATCTGCCTGATCTCTTGTGGTAGGCTCTGAAAGAAATTAAAATTTTAAGGTGCAACACAAACACCTATTTGTATAGTATGGATCAAAAAGAAGGATAAATTGTCATTCTGGAGAGGTAGGTCAATAATGCAGACTGGTAGGAATCTGCATTAACTTCTGCAGTGTCCAAAAGAAGCTGTCATTGCTAACTTGTTCAAGGTTCTCAAGTTGGAACATCTAGGTATGTGAAAATGCCTAGGACAAATGTTAACCATTATTTAGGAGAAAATAAAACATTACTTCAGGTAACATTCTGGTCCCACAGAGGGTAAAACAGCACTGGGAGAGGGAGTGAGGAGAATCTGTGACACATTTTCCCTACAAAGAACAGCTAAAGAGATAATAATTGCCATATGGAAGAAAGATAACAGTCTATAAATAGATTTATGAGAAAGTGATATAAAATCAGAAGTGACCTGGATGAATCAAAATACTGCATTTAAAGGAGTGATACTATACCACTTAATGAATACAAGAAGCAGAGGCAGAAATTCCTGGGTATGTTCACAGATAAAAATCAAAAAAAAGATGCTGTCCTTGACTCACCATGTCCACAAGCTGCTCACAGCTAGGAGGGTGCACAGAGGGAATTATCACTGCTTCCCTAGGCATCTGCTGCTAGTCACAAACGAAAAAAGGAAACCAGGATAAGATGGGACTCTTTCATCTGATCCATCATGGCAGCGCTAATGTTTTTATTCAGGAGCCCCGGGCATTAGAGAGGCGAAACAATGTCAATTAGCTGATTAGCAGTATCTTGCAACAGGGAAAAGCAGATGCTCTTAAACTAAATTGCTCTATTTGGCATGCACACAGGGCTGCAGCAGAAGTTCCCACAGAGATCTTGCAGGGTGGCCAACTGCAGTCCTTCTCAGCCCAGCTCCATGTCCATCCCAGGGCCATGAGGCAGGAGGGGAGGTTATTGCACACCTTTGTGATGCGCCCATCCAAGCTCACTGTAGGAGCACCTATTTTAGAAGCAAGCCAAGCATACAATCCTGGTATTACTTGTTTCTTTCTTTTAAGTTGCTGACACTAAACCCACAAGCTTTTTGAGTTTAAGGCCTGAAAAATTTATACATATGAAACAGACAAAAGACAGTGTCCACCTCTACCTTACCTTTCCGGGTTTGGTTATGTCCTTCATTTATGGTCCTTGCAATTGAAAAAATGCTTTGACCCTACAGAAAGAGCCTGTATTAGAATCAGAATTGAGACAGATCTCTTTACCAGTCAACAAGAACTAAAAGGAGACAGAAGGAGTCTAATGACAATAAAACATTTTAATTTAATTTGGATCACCAGGGCTAGTGCTTTGAAATCATAAGATTTCACCCACTGCAAGGCATCATCACAGATCAAAAGCAAAGTCTTTGGAGTGGTTTGTACTCTGATACTTTTGGATTTCTCTTGGTCTGAATTTCTTTGATTTAAGCATAACTACATTATCACTATTATGTTTTATTACCATTAAATGGCACATCCACTTTCAGCTGTAATCAAAGTTTTTCTCATGTGGTAATATAGGGTCTGGTTATAGGACTTTTGCTAAGAGAGAGTGTTCGTAATTCACAGAGCACTTTGAGATTTGCAAGTAGGGGCTCATAATTCAGTCTAAAGAATAATAGTGGAAGGCAATGGAATTAAATTATTAACATTATATGTACACTCAATTTTGTTTCAACTGATTTTTCATCATGAGGACTTTTCTTGACAAATAAATATGAAGATATATGAAAGAGAGAGGTTTTCTTTGTTGTTGTGAGAAAATAAGATTATTAAAAGGAAATTGATCACTTAGATAAAAAGTTCAGCCAGGAACTGAGTATTACTACAGGCAGAAGAACACAGTCCTCACAAGGATTGTGCAAAAGAGAGAGCTTTAATCATCTGTATCTTGTTGCACTTAGGCATAATCAACTGAAAAGGGAAGTGAGTCATATTTTGTGAGGGTTATACAAACCACACATTTTTGTGAAGATTATATCTCAAAGCTGAACACAATGGCTACTGAAGCTTTTTATCTAGGACCAGTTTTGCAATAGTCTCCACAAATCCACACTGCAAATCATGAATCACAAAACCAACATACAGAAAAGTACCTGTGTCCCAGAGACATTGCCACCTCATGGACAGATCCAAAGAGTACTAAAGCTGAAGAAGTGGACTATAGGTAAATTTAGCAGCCTATGCCCAAAACAGCAATCCTGAAACATGTGACTGTTCAGGAACACCTTCACAGAAGAGAAAAATTTCCTGTTTTCTTCTCTATTAGCTGTGTTCTTCTCGAAGTGAAAATTATATTATGCTTTGGTATTCAGAAGAATACATATATATATATGTATATATGTGCTATACATAAAACATACAATTTGGAGTGTTTTATTCAGAAATAACTCTGAAATCTGTTAAGGTAAAATAGTTCTGGTAAATTAATATATTTCAGATGTCAGATACAGTTTTTGAATTCTTTACAAGCCAAAACGGGAGAATAACTATAACAATTATTATTTGTTGTAAATAACACAACTCTTCCACTAACCAATATTAGGCTATTATAGTTTAGGATAAGCTGTAGCCCTCTCAATAATAAATTTGTACTGATTACATATTCTATCCAAATAATAAATTAATTCTTAAAAATCTCTGGCATTCACTCTACTGAGACTGACTTGCTCTAAATTTACAAAAATACAAGCTACTGTGTTACCATACAACTTATAGCTGCCTCTCTTTATTTCTAACTTTAGCAAATATTTTAATTTATTATCCTCTTTTACGGATGAAACATTAATTATATGTTTCATTCAGTCCATTCACCTTATTTCAATGTTTCTATATTTCAGTTTCTTTTCATCATATATTTGACTTGAAGAACACTGGGGTTTTTTTTTATTCTTTGCCTTAAATTGTTTCACAGAAATGACACAATTGACCAAAATAATTTCTTCATTACATATAAGTAATGGGTTGCAGAGTCTTTCTACTGTCTCCCAGAGGAGAGATGCCATTCCAGAAGGCCAGGTATGCTGGAGATGACATTCAGTAGTGTCTCTAGGAGAGAGAATCAATATTTTCTTTAGGAGACAGTTACTAGGTACCAGTCTCTGCGTTCAAAATCACTGATCATATTCTCCAGCTGTCTGCTCACTTGTTTTCTGATTAAATTTAACCCACTTAGAAGTCCTTCTCTTTTCCCAAACAAATTATTCTTCTAAGACATTCAGGCTATGAGAAATGCCAAGACATTTATGCAAATATTAATAGTTTGAAGTATCATTTAGTTCAGTAAAACAGAGCACAAAGGAGAGGCCAGCAAAATATCTCATAGCATACACATCCTTAGCTGTTGTGGTGATGTGCCATCAAGAATGTATCACACTGGAGGAGGCAGTGCTTCCCTCAGTCCTGCCAGTGGCAGAGAAGGACCTGGGGGTCCATGGAGAGAAGGACTCTATAGGTCAGCAGTTGGTCCTATGAGTCAGCCATGGATCCATGGTGTAGAAGAGAAGAAGAAAAGGTTATGGGGTAGAACTCATCAAATTGTGCAAAACCTTGAGGGAAGGAAGCAAATAAGACAGAGACAGGCTCTTTTTAATGGCTCCCAGTACAAGACCAGAAGCAATGGACTCACAAAGGAAGTGCCACCTGATAACGAGGAAGAACTTTTTTACTGTGAGGGTAACCAAGCACCAACACTGTGTTTTGTCATTACCGTTTCCAATATGAGTGCTTTGTAATTTTAGGGCACTAATGTATTTACAAAACATCTTTTGGATAAAAGAAATTTTCCTTGTGTGTTTTTTCACTGTAATGAAGTACTGGTTTAGAATGCTCAGAAGGGTTCACTAAGCCATACAATTCACCCACTTAGAAATATGGAGAAAAGTTTCTAGGACATTATCTAAAAATGAGTCCAGCACAATAAGCTTCCCATAGCTGTTTTTCAGTTCTGCTAGGAAGAATAAAAAGCTGCTGTCAAGCTCCATTTTATTTGATGTAGGATGCCAGTTTCAAGAAATATGCTGATTTTTACAACTAAATTAGATTACAACCATATTTAATGAAAAAACAGGTCTCTACTGATGTTTCTAAAGCTTTTCTATTGCATAAAGAATCAGCAGTGACTCACATTGTTATCTGTAACAGAGTTTATGGACTGTAAGACATAAGTTAATCATATCTCTGTTGCCTCAATAATATGAATTAATCAGGTGTTGAATGGATTGTGGAAATGAATTTATTCTATTGAAATCACATTATATATTTGTATGTAAAAGAACAAAACTCTACTTTTGAAGCCAAAAAGAAATTGAAATTTTAATAAAGTTTGCACTGTAGCTTCATAGAATTGTTGGGGTTGGAAGGGACTTTAAGACCATCTGATTACAATTCCCCTGCCATGGACAGCACACCTTCCACTAGACCAGGTTGCTCAAAGCATTGTCCAACCTGGCCTTGAACACTTCCGGCAACGGGGCATCCACATCTTCTCTGGGCAACCTGTTCCAGTGCCACTTTACCATCTGAATAAATAATTTCTTCCTGCTACCTACTCTAAACCTGCCATTACCCCTTGTCCTATCACTCCATGCCCTTGTAAGAACTCTCTAGCTGTCTTTTAGGCCCCCTTTAGGTACTGCAAGGCTCTTGTACGGTCTCTCCAGAGCCTTCTCTTCTCCAGGCTGAACAGCACCAACTCTCTCAGCCTGTCTCCATAGGAGAGGTGCTCCAGCTCTGATCATCTTCCTGGCCCTCCCCTGGTGTTGCTCTGGCAGGTTCCTGTCCTGGAGCACCAGAAGTTAATGCAGTGCTCCAGGTGGGATCTCAGGAGAGCAAAGAGGGAGAGTCACCTCCCTTGCCCTGCTGGCCACGCTGGTTTTAGTGCAGCTCAGGTTATGGTCAGCTTTCTGGGCTACAAGCACATACTGCCAGGTCATATTGAGCGCCAACACTCCCAGGTCCTTCTCCCCAGGGATGTTCTCACCCAGCCTGTATCTGTGCTTGAGATTGCCCTGGCCCAGGTGCAGGACCTTGCCCTTGGCTTCTTTGAACTTCATGAAGTTTGAACCCACCTTTCAAGCCTGTCAAGATCCCTCTGGGTGGCATCCCTTCTTTCCACAGTGTCAACTGCGCCACACAGCTTGGTGACATGGACAAAATTGCTGAGGGTGCACTGAAGACCACTGTCCATGTCACTGACAAAGATGTTAAACCATACTGCTCCCCAAAATAACCCCTGGGGAAAGCCACTTGTCACTGGTCTTCACTTGGACCTGAAGCCATTGCCTTGCAAAACTGCAAGTGTAACCATGCAGCCAATTCTTAATTCTCCAAGCTGTTCATCCCTCAAATCCACATCTAGGGTTTAGATAAAAGGTTGTGTGGGGCACTGTCAAATGCTTACCTCATGTCCAGGTAGATGACATCAGTCAGTCTTCCCTTAACCACCGACATCATAAGCACATCATAGAAGGCCACCAGATTTGCCTGAGTGTGTTTTCCCAGGCAAACACATCTATCATTCCCTCTGTAACTCTACCATAATTCTCCTTCAGAAAGAAGACATTGGGATGTCAATGAAAAAAGACCCCCTGGATTAATGTCTCCAACCTGGTCAGTCCAGAGGTCTCAAAGTGTGCAGTTCATGGAGTAGTTATCAGCCTCGCAGTACCAACGCAGGCACAGAGACCCAGCACTTAACAACCAAAGCTGGTGACCAAACGGGAAAAAAAGGAGAATTCATCTACAAAAGCAGTAACCATCCCACACTGGACACCTTATGAGGTTGTTTAACATAAAATGAAACCCCAAGGATGCATCTCTGTATCTTTGTGCCCAGGGATATGCTTTCAGCAGGCTGTCTTTGCTCAGAAATCATGTTGCAGTAACAAAGGAGATTGAATCTGAATGGTGTTAATTAATACTACTTTTGTATACTCATTTCATTTGTATCAGATACCATGTCTTCCATTACAGTTTAGCTCAAGATTACTTCTAAAATATTGGATTTGTCTAAAAAGAAAATTTTCACATATGAATAATCAAGCTGATGTAAGATGTACAGCTTTAAACCAGCTGAGAATCCAGCCCAGAAAGAGTGTCCAAAACTAAAAGTGCCTCTTCTGATTCACCATTTTCCACAGCTGTCCATAATACTTTATTTTCTACTTGGTTTTGTCATTATTTATAGGCCCAGGCACAGATGCACACAAACAACTGTGAGGATGAATTTCTGATGGGATATCACATGCCTTTACTTTTGGTCCAAAGCTCTGCTAGACCTAGTTGATTCTGAAATAAGTGCTTTCAGGAAGCATATTGGAATAACTTGAAGAATATTTCTTCTGTTTCTACTAATAAAAGAAAGGATTCAAGCCACATCTGTACTGTTGAATTTCAGGACAAGGTGTGCTTGTTCTACCAAGGATATGCCAATAATTCAAGGCAATCAGCAGGTTACATTACAGAGGAAAGTCTGCACCAACAAGCTGTACAAACAAAATAGCAATCAGAAGATTTAATGCATTTCTGATGTACATTTAAGGCATTGACACTGGGCCACAGATGTACATGTGTTGTGTTTTATCTTGTTGAGATATGGCTTGTGAGAACCTATTATAGCACATCATCACCCACAAGTACTGGGCCCAGCAAAGGAAAAAATCCATCACACATTACTCCTGCAGATATATTAGAGAAACAAATTGTACTTGGAATTGAAAAGTCACAGGCTTATTCTGTCTTAATAAATTCCTGCCAAAAGGCTAAGTGTAAAACTAGAAATACTTCCCAAATGTTGTTACTGTATTATCATCTCTGACATCCCAAGGGCTGCTAGGGGAATCATCTAGATATCATTTCAGAGTTCTCACAATAAATCTGGAAGTTTTTTAACCATTTTTAAAATCTGCTTGGTTTTATGTAGCCTGTACATTTTGAGTTTCCTGTACTTGAAATTTAGCATCTCCTTTACCCAAACACAAAGGCTGTTTTATAACAAAAACTCTCACACTGGTGATGTGATGATACCATACACTTTTCTAAATCATAGATACACCTTCAAATCTTACTTTAACTTTACCAAAGACATAGCCTGAAATTCTGTGATGCATCAAAAGAATCTTAACAGATTTCATTCTGCTCCTACACTGCCATATTTATTCTAGATTATACATCATATTTTGAACATTTTTTATTCTGTTATCAATTCTTTCAAGACTCTTGATTGTTTTCTAGCACACATACCTTGTGACTCATCTAAATGTCATGGTAACATACAAAAAATATCATAAAGTTCTCCATTGCATCTCTGTTCTCTTATATTTTCGATTCTTTACCACTTTTACTGAATACATGAGGAGTTTATAATACACTGGTCTGAGGGAGACAACATGCACTAGGAAAGAGGACTTTTTTTGAAACTATTCCAAAACAAGCTATTTTTCATGTCAGCCAGGAAAACCATTTTGTCCCATTTTATTTCTGCTACAACTAAACATAAAATAAACCAAAAAACCAACCAACCCAACAAAAAAAGCCCAGAGAAATGCACAAAGTGTGCCTATGCCATCAATTTAATGACTCACTTGCACTGCTTCTTTGACAGGCAACACTTCAGAAGTGCTGGATATTTCCTGGGATTGAGCAATATCAATTAAGTAATGCTTACTCAGGCAGCACCCAGGCCTGGCTGAAAATTTAAATAGGCAGGTACAGGGATAAGACATCTTGCTTTGTTGCCCATTCCAGTCTTCCAATACCTGACATTCAAAGCCACATTCTTCCCACCCTCCTCTGCACATGTTGCACACTCTCAGCTTCACTTCACTGAACATAACTATCTCTGTTCCAACATAAATTTATATGAATTCTGAAAAAAGCTTTAGAAGATTTAGTAACTGAGTCCCAAGAAGGAAAAAACCCTTTAAATCAAGAAAAAATAACCTTGACAGGTGCTTCAATCTCTCCTATGCAAGGCATGAGGTAGCTTCTAGTGAGAAGACTGGGACATGATGTCTGTGCTTGTCTAGAGGAGCTGATCAGGGCATTCTGTGATGAGGGCTATGAACAGCAAATGGCCAGAACTGGGCCTTGGTTTTTCCAGTCTAGAAACCTAAGCAAAGACATTCCAGGTCAGGTTCAGTATCACACTGAGTCATGTATCCCAGCAATCATTGGTATAGCATGGTGTGATGAAAAAATAAACTGAACTTGTAAGAAAAATGTATTAATTAAATTTAATGTTTAATATGAAACAGGAAATTATGTATCCCTTGTGAGTAAAGTTTTGCCTTATGAAACACAGTTGTGGACTCTGTCTATCAGTGTGCTTAATTTTTATGTTTAATACTTTTTGCTCAAATAATTCAAGGCTCTCAGTATTAAAATAGTAAAGTATTTGTGTAAAAATAATTGCTGCCTTGTGGTCCAAGAAGTCCTACCACATTATTCATACAGCAGGAGAAAAATGTGAATAGCAATGGTCACCTTGCTTTTCCTCAATCCTGTATCTTTTATCATTCTGTGCTTTCTTCCTAAAATGTTCCAGCACTTTTTATATGAGAATGTGGACAGCTCTAGATTTACAATGTCATTCCTTCACAGGTGAGGATAGCATAAATTTCTCACCAGTCCTTCACCTTCATCCTTGCCCATGTCTCCATGCATTCTTTTGGAGGTGAGGAATTATCAGGCTGCTGCGAGTACTTTGGGTAATGAGGGTTCTTTATCAAGTATCTAGCTTTTGGGGAGGACATCTTTCTTTCTTTTCTTTCCTATAAGTGTAATTTTCTTACAGTTAAAGCTGATACGGCTACAGCTGAGCTTTGTGTGAGTTCACATCTAGTGTTCCAAGCGACCTCCAAACCTCATCCAAGCTTAAAGTGATCAGGCATTTAGTGATGAAGCATTTCTGTCTTTGTTACAGCATTTTGCAAAACCAGAACAGCAGTTTGCTCTTGGCTGTGTACAGGCTTCTTCATAGACCATCAGCAATCAACAGGTAGGCCAGCTAAACACAGGTCACAAAATAATGAAATAGCAGCTTGTCATTTCAGCAGCAATGGAAGTCAGCAACTGTGGTGTCAGGTATGAAAATGTGCAGTAGAGGGTGGTGGTCTTGTTCTCTGGCATCTGAATAAGACAGAGAAGACAACTGGGTTTCACAGTTGTGCATCAGTGCCTCACAGTTTAAAACTTGTTAATGTTAACAGGCCCTGGTAAATGGATGAAAAGAAAATTGATCATTAAATGGTGCGATTAAATGTATGAACAAGACATACAGATACCAGAATATTTCTGTGTACTGAATGTAGCAACCTTATAGGCAACAAGCTTACAATGTACACCTGCAGATCCCACTAAATTGTTTGGATTGCACACTTTACTGTAGGTCAGGGCTGTTAATCACCAGAACGCCCCAGGGCAGCCACATACAGCCTTATTTATGGGCAAATCAAGAAACTGAAATACTGAACCGTGCCTGATTAGCTGCACTAATATGCTACTTGTGGCTAATTTCTGAGCTGCTTAATTCGCAGGTGTTTGCCCCAGCCAATAAATCATGCTTTCTACCTCCTCTTTGCACTCATGACCTGCCATGCATATGTGCAGCCTGTTTAAGTGACAAGCAGGAAATAATTGATGGTGCATTAAATCACTCTGGTGTTTAGTGAACTGGCTCTCCTTTGAAACAGGCCTTGCTATGTTCTCACTCCCAGGCTCATTTCAGATGTTATTGTAACCCAAGTCTTCTGCGCCACTGCTCGCAACCTTTCAAAGGTACAATGTGTACATTTCCTCATTTTTATTTGTTTTACTTGTAGAGCACATGATTTGCATAAGCCATTGCTATTAAATTTTCCACAACAGTTAATCGCCAATGTGATGAAACAGAGCAAAATTCCCTGGACTGAGAAGCTGGGAAGGAACGTACCAGGAGCCCGAGCAGATCCAGCCCTGTTCTGCACAAGGAGCTGTCAGCTATAAAGGGTTCTCAGTCATGTTTTGTGTCAACCATCATTAAGTTCCTCATCCTGATTTCCTTCCTTCAGGTGAGACAAAGGGATCTGAAAGTTGAACTCACAGAAACAATTCACTTCTACCCCTTTCTAAGTCACAATGTAGCAGACTCATGTTCTTTCCTGTATCTTGACCCAAAATCACTGAGAAATTGCAAATTTCCCAAGCTTTAATTGAAAATGTTGAGAGTATACTGGAAGGCCCAAAAGTAGAAAAGACCCTATTTTTTCATCTGTCTGATGACATATTAACATGGTGTTCAGTGAAGTAATTCTTATTTTGGGGGAATCTCTGGTATTAGATTAGATTGTACCTGAGATCATACTTCCTCAGGGAATTCTGGATGAATCACAAAAATCTTTTCTGTATGTCTATCTTTCCAATGCCCTTTGGAGCAAAGGAGAAGAGACAAGACCTAACCAATTCTTTCAACTTTAAGGAATCTTTTACTACTGTACATGATAAAGTTCCTTAGCCTTCATTCTGACAACTAAATAGAATAATCTCAAAGGAAAGGATTTCAGCAAATATGAAAGATTCTGGGATTTGATCATTTTTACTCCCTGTTTATGACTTATACTGATGCCAAACAAAATGGGTAATGCGGTAGTCTGCTATTAATGTATTACACAAAGTTTAGTGGTAATTTATAAACCACAATGTTGTCAGAACTTTTAACTGTGGTGACAGTTAAATTGGGGATTTCTTGAGCTGTTTATTCTAGGGGTACTTAAAAATGACAATATTAGCTTAGCAGAGTGTTAGATTTGTTTATGTACACTTACCTGGAAGAACTTCTGCTGCAGCTAAGGGCAGCAGAACAAAATTCACCCTTCCATAGAGAAGGTAGCTAATTTTAGACAAATTAAAAGAAGCTGAAAAAAAAAAAAAAAAAGAAAATGCCTACAAGTGACAGAAGTGACAGAAAAATTTTTAAAGATCATGTATTAGCCATTCAAATTAACAGTGAATCACTACTACTACCAAAATATATTTCTCATGTGTTTCATTGGAAATTGTACAGCTGAACAGAAAAGGTAAAGAAAGCAATAGCAAATCTAAAAAAAAGGGGAATTATCCTCCTAATTCATAGCCAACTGAAAATGTCTTAAAAAGCAAAAATTTAGACCAATTACAGAAAAAAAAACCCACGCAGTAAGGCACATAAAAAATTGAAATAACTTTTTTAAAGCATGGGAAAAAATAAATAACAAAACAAGAAACTGTTTAGGTTTTTTCCAGGCTTGATATGTAATCTATGAAGTGAGCAGAAGGTCAAAGTTTATACAGAGAACTCACACGCCCTATAGCAGCCACCAGTAAAGTTACAATACTGAGTTACATGACCATGTAGCCTGACCTAGCATGGTAATTTTATGTTCTTATCTTCTGAGATTATAAAACTAAAGTTCTGCTGACAGGGTGTTCTTTCCTGCTCTTATATACTTTCCTTGAATACCAAGAGAATAGTTTTTGACTTCTGTGGAAGCTGTAAAGGCATGTTTTGCTGTAGACTTGCGAAAGAGTTGGGTTATGATTGGGATTAGGAGTGGTTTTTAATAGATTTTTAAACTTCAAGGCCAGAAAGAGCTATTATGTTTGCCTAAAGTAATTTCCTTTGCTTTCCAGTTATGGCATTTTTTCCTAAGCAGTTTTTGAATTGGAAGGAATTATTCTTTTCTGTTAAAAAGGAGTTTGTTTAGATTTAGAGACATTATGAAGAAACAAACATTTCAGTATAAGGGCATGACATTTTTACTCTATTTATTACTGAAAATTTTGTTTTGTTTTGGTGCCTAATTTGCTAAGAATCCTACTAGAGAATAATGTAGTGCCTGCAATTAGTATCATTTCAGTTTAACAGACTGGTGTTTTGACTAAAAATATGCTTTTTCCTTTAAATTTAGTTTTCTTGGAAGTGAATGTTTGGGGTCAGGGTTTTTGTTTTGTTTGGGGTTTTTTAGTTAAAATAGACTTTTCTCTTTTTTTCTGTATTACCTAAAAATTTCATGGATTTCTTGTTAAATATTTTTATATGCTTTCTCAGGGATTAGAAAATTGTTATTAAAATGAATTATTAAATCCATTAAATTCGATCATGGATTTATTTAAGAAATGTTACACTTTCTATGTCATGTTCAGTAGATAATTCAGGTAAATAACACTTGAATAAATAAGTGCTGTAAATTTCAGCTTGATGATAGGTCACAAATAAATAACAATATGAAATAAGGAGTCAAGGAGTGAACAAATTTGTATAGAGCTTCAGTTCTTCATTTATAACCTGTTGAAAGTGTTTCCAGGAATAAATTACTTTGTGGTCAGCTGATGTCCATGGGAAAACACCAGATGAATTTGAAGTGGACAGGGATAGAAAATACACACACACACACACACATACACACACACACACACATATTACCAGTATCTCTATTCTGACTTGATATTTTGGGTATCTTAAGACTTTTTGTACCAACCTAGAGAAATCATCAAGACACTTAATGTTCATTGGCTTAGTTCTGTGACCTTTTTAAAGTCCAGGACACTGTGAACATGGTGCATTGGACACAAAAACTGATTTCTGAAAACTAATCTTAATATTATTCTGTTGTCATTCTTGTAATTTTTGTGGCATTTCAATGAAAATTACAGAAATTTTTATTAAGATTTGCACAAGGTTCTGATCAGGGCAATCAAATAATATAATTTATTTGTGTTTGCGTTTTTCTTTTCTTCCCCAATCACTTTCTTTTATAATACAGATAAACCTGTGCCTCACTCATGCTACCTTCCTGTTTAGCAGACACACAAAAAACTGATGCAGGGATCATAATTGTGGATTTTCAGACCAATTTTTCACACTTCTGAAATAGTCTGAAAATCTAATCTGAAGGTTCTGCTGTTTCAAAAAAAGAAATCATTAAATAAGGTGAAATGTACCTAGAAGTTCTTTTAAACTGTCTTGATTTTTATGTTTGTTTCCTTTTATGGACATATTTTTCCTAGTTCAAACTTCAGTGAATTCAATAAAGAGACCTCCCTGAACTTTCAAGGCTGCAAAAAAGTCACAGGGTGCTACAATAAATCCTACAAGCATAAGTTGAGAATAAAACAAGCTTCAAAATTCTGGAGGGGCGTATCAAGATGAGGACTAATACTAGGCTGTGATCACTAGCTGGGTGTGCATCAGTAGAACTCTGAAAGAGTTTGCTGAAGTTTCTCTCTTTTGTCAAAGTGATGAGGTAAGTAGAGAGTTAATATAGTTTGGGTAGTCATATACCTTAATTGCTCCTCTCCATATTCATGATGCTCTGAGTGTTTTAGAAATTGAAACTACCCCACGTCATTTTTGTGCTTCAAATTGTTTCTAATTTTGGGCACTAATCCTGAAAATACACTCTAAAAGACTTCTGTGCTAGAAATAACCAAAAGATATTTGCAATTTAACCACATATTAACAAAGATACTTATTTTTATTGAATTTGGGTTTTATTTGCTACATTGTTCTTGAATTGCTTTCTCAGTTGAAAACCCACTCTTTCTTCACATTCTGGATCACCAAAGAACTACTGTATGACAATTCATAAAAGGAAAATGGAAAGGTATAATGCAACCTAGCAACCCAATCCAATTGTCATATTGCTGAAATGTAAGCATGGAAAGGGGATATGGGAACGTCAAGAAGTGTGACTTCTGTATTTGAGAATTAAAGGTGTGCCAGACTGTACTGTCAAAATACCTTTTCAGGAGGCAGAAATGAAAGTTTATATTACAAAGGTCACTCAGAGAAGAAGAATGTCACAAAGTTAAGTACATCCAGGAAAAGATCAGATAATAAGGAAAATCTTTTTTGGCACTAAAATGATGGATTGCAAGAATGGCAAAAAAGAGAACATGGCAGATAGAAAGGGAACTCAAGACAAGAGAAAACTAAAATAGAAGGGTAATACAAGTTAATCTGTAGGAATCATAAAAGAAACACTTGGAAACAAGAGTGAAACTTATTGAATAAACTAAAACTTATTCAGAACATTCAGATGGCAAGATTCAGAAAAATCACCAGCAGAGTGGCATCTCAGCTGATTGAAAGATGCTTCATGGATACATTTTTTTTAAATTGTCATGGGTATTCATAAAACACTATATAAATAATTTAACAGCAATGCTAAGACTTATGAAAAGAGTATTAAAAGTAAAATTTTAATGCCTTAGACAAGTTATTGTGGGGGTTTAGGGTGACTGAACAGTTCTAATTTATACAAACTTACAGCATTTAACGTGGACTTGCAAAGCTGGGACAAGATCTTTCTGGATTTCTTCATATCAAGAAAGATGAAAGCTTGATGAAGTTTGGGAATTCTGAGCTAGCTATCATTTAATACAATCTTTGGCAAGCAGAATATATATAAAACTGTCAATGCCATATTTACACAGAATAGCAGTCTTAATTATTTTTCATTTAATATTTTTTCTTCCTTCGATGAGTTCATCATAAAGTTATCCTTTATACTGAAAAGGAAATTTTAGTGTGTCATTGAAACAGACAAGATCATTATGTAATGTTTGTCATTTTGGCCTTGAAAAACCCATGAGGAAGAGCATGTGCAGGCAGAATTGATTTGGTTGCTTGCACATTGGCCATGTGAGAGAAACAACATGAGAGAGACAGTGTGTTTTCTGGTTTCCTGTGGCATCTGCTGCACCTTGGGTCAGAAACCCACCTGTGTTGACCATCTTACACTTTCAGACAGCACATCAAAGTTACTGAACAAGCACAAGGTAGACACAATTCCACCAATTTACCTGTGCAGCCCTCAGGTGCAGGATTGCAGCCATTCCATACAGTAGTTGAAATCTCCTGAGGGAACACAAATGGGTGGGGTACAAAAATACAGACAGTGTCTGTTTTAAATTTATAATGCTATAACCATTTTACAACTTCATCTGCCTCAGTGCCTCCTATCGGGAGAAGATAGTAGGCTGAATTTCCATGATTTCCATGAAGATCAGATGCTCAGACACAAACCCAGTGATGCTGAAATCACTAATGGTGAGCATAATCAGTCTCAAAAAACCCCACTGTCATAAGGAAAAACATAATTTTAAGTGAAATTATTTAGACAATGTAAATATCTATTGTGACCAGAAGAGCAGAGATTATGGATTCAAGCTTTTAGGGCAATTGAGGCTGAGGACAACCTTTCTGATAAAACCTCTTCTTTGCAAAATAAATCAGAAGACAGATAACATACTATTCTAATAATGTGGGTTTCTCCCCCTTTTCCTCTACCAATATTTAAAATATGATCAAGGCTAAAAGAAAATCTCGCTAAAGTACAAATAATCTCTAGGTCAACAATTATTAATAAAAATCCTAATTTCCTCCTCCTCTGCTGGTAAGCTAAAGAAATAGTTTCTTCCCTACATGTCATTTCCTACCCACAGTAATTTCCAAATCTTCCAGTATCTTATTTTAATTATATGCTACATCATCTTTTACCTTGACTAATAGCTATTTCTTACCTATAGAAAGCAAATATTTGATGAACATGGCCTTCTCTTAGAAAATATTCTAATCACTGAATTTATGTCAGGAATATAAAACTTACATATACATTGAGATTGATTATAAAGTCTGGCTATTTTCTAGATCATGGATCACCTCAGTTACAGAAATACAGGTCTTGTCCCAGCCAAAACCACCACATCGTGTTGTGGACATGGTGACTCCAAAGTATTTGGATGTGCTGGGATCAACTCATTACCCCTTAGAACTATAACAATTGACAAAATCACCCAGAACAGTCTTTTCACTTGGACCTCTCTTGATGTCAGATTGAAATTAGACCAAGAAAAAACACAGAGAGGAGAAATATCCATGGCATTACCTCCTTCTGCTAGAAACAGCTGTATTTAAAATTCAGTTCCTTCAACACTAGAACCCAAGCTATGCTTTTTACTCTGCAAAAACAACTGTGTAGCAGCAGTGATTGCACATGAGAGAGAAATTGATTAAGGCCTTTCAGCTCTGAATAGCATGAAATCGCAGGTTGTTAATCTTGTTTGTCCACCTAAGAGATTTTTATGGGTCAAAGTTTTACCTGAAGATATGTCCTAAGCAAGTTCACTTAACCAAGAGAAATGAGTTGGGTCTTAGTGCAAAGTTTTGGCTTTTGCAATATATTTTTGTAATGCATTTTTAAAGAAAGTTTTTCATATGCATGCAGACCATTGCACAAGTACATTAAAACAATAAAACAAAACAAGCAGATTCCTAATGTATTTTAATCTCAGCAGTGAGAAATATTGGAACATTCCTGTTTTCTACTCTTCAGACTGCTGTATATCACACATGACTACCAATAACTGTTGTGGCTATTTTTCTCCTTCTTTTCATTATTTTTCAGTACATTGTGGCTGATTTTGAAAAACAGATTCTATTTCAAAACCGTAAACAGCTGAAGACTCTTAACTTTAAAAAAAAGATGTTTTATCAAAATTCTGTACTTATTGCATTGCAGTTGTGTATGATATTATGGGTGGGACTGAGGTTGATTAAATAGGTTCTTTACGTTCCTATGGATTCTTTTCATCAGTGTGGTACAAAAGGTCTCTACAAAAACTGTAATTAGGCCTCAAGGCTTTCTTCTTCCCTGTGACTAGTTCTCTGATTTCAGAAATCACGATTGTCACAATGAAATCTACCAGTTCATGAGCCAACAATTTCCTTGGTCATCTGGCCCTGCAAAAGCCAAAGGCAGCAGGAAAGGAGGAACTTACAGGATCATCCATCAGCTGAGGATCGCCTCTATTTTCTTCATTTATAACAAAGACATATTTCCACTATTTTGGGAAAGTCCTATGCTGGAGATACCACAAAACTCCCTGTAAAAGCCATGTACTTGTTACTTTCAGAGAAGGATTTAATTGTCTGTTTGTTTGTTTTAATGCAGAACAAGTACATTTTTGCTGAATTGGAAAAAAGTTTATTCCTGTCATTGATACTAAAAAAATATAGTTATGACTCTTTTTCTAAGCTAAATAGTATGATTTCAATCAACCTGTTCTATCAGGTGACACTGATCTTTTTCATCCTCCTACTAATTTGATTTTCCACTTGTGAAAAGCATGGTATTAACAAAACTGAACTTGGTGAGCCAGCTTGGGCCATTACAGCACTGAGCAGGATATAATCACAGAATTGCAGAGTTGGAAGGGAACCATAAGGATTGTCAAATCCTGCTCCTGGCCCTGCACAGGACCACCCCAAAAGTCACACCAGTGTCTGAGGGCATCATCCAAGTGCTTCTTGAACTTTGTCATGCTTGGTGCTCTAGGTCACATATTTTTCAGGGTACGTTTTCAAAGCCCCCAATGGTGGTGATTTTCTTTTTGTGACACCATTGGCATGATTGACTCCTCCTGGGGCCCATTGAAACCTCACAAGTTTCTCTGCTTCAGCCCTCCTGCCCAGTCAGCTTACATTTGTTCTTGCAGCTATTTATTCTTATCTAAGTATACTGCTCTGCTGATTCAATATTTTTATCTTTTCAATTTGTCAGAAACTCTTTTTTTCTATTCTAATCATGTCCACCTGTATCCGCCAATCTAGCACATTCCTTAAGCATCTTTTCAAGTCCTTTGCCCAAATCTCTAATGAAAAACTCAAATTAGGACAGATCTCTATTGATACTCATTCACTGTATTCTTCCATTTTGAAAATGTACTGTTAATAAACTTATGGGTATGGTTTCCCATAAGTTTTAAACTAGCAACAATTTGAACTAAACCACTTTGGCCAAGCTTAATTTTAAGACCACCGTGCAAAATACTTTATCAAAATATGTATATTCTGTCACCTTCTTCCTTTGCCTATAATGTAATTGTTTTGATATAATTTGCCCCTCACAACCCACTGATGGGTGTTTATTCCCTTCTGTTATCACTCATATGTTAACAGGAACACAGTTAACACTCATATGTTAACTTTCATTACTAAGTGCATGTATTTTTTCCAATAAAGGAATTTTTTGTAACTGTCTTATATTTCTTACTTCCTCCTTTGTTTTTGTTTTATTTTGTTTTGTTTAGATATGGAGATGTTCTTTGCCACTTTCTCCTTTGCAGAACTTCCACAAAGTGTCAGAGAAAATGGCATTGCTCAGTGTAAATGTGTGGTCACAGTCCATCCTTTTGGCAAAGCTGGTAGTGTGCTGCTTTGTGGTACACTGCCATTCTTTCCAGTAGCCTTCATGCTACAGCATATCTCCAAGTAGTAAAAACATAGAAAAGCAGCAGAGTGAGCTGTTACCAAATTAGTAGAAAATATTTAACTTTCTCTAATTGATGAGCACTTTGTTTTACCTGATTGTTTCCTAGTTTTGGTGTGACACATTTCTTACAGATAAAGGAAAGCTCTCTCTTTCTCCAGCTCTTTCCATATGTCTGCCTTCTTCCTTTAATTCTTGTTCTCTGTCTGTTATTGTGAGCTACAGATCTTGCAGGATCTAATAAGATGAATGCTATAAAGTGAGAATGGGAAGCTCTGTGCTTTCACTGAACTAATCTCTACCCTGGTCTAAGGGGTTTATTTGCAGCTGAAAGTCCTGGCAGTCTAGAAATAAATGCCTCATAAAGAATTACTTAATTTAGTTAATAATGTTTGAATCAAGTCATTCTTCATTTTCCATAAAACTAGAATAGGCTAGAAGTAATTCAATTATTTTTTACAAGTACTAATGAATAAAGTAAATGTGTAATTTCCAA
Source organism: Setophaga petechia (assembly GCA_024362935.1). Classification (NCBI taxonomy): domain Eukaryota; kingdom Metazoa; phylum Chordata; class Aves; order Passeriformes; family Parulidae; genus Setophaga; species Setophaga petechia. The sequence continues at coordinate 29,048,228 of JANCRA010000008.1, forward strand.
TAAATTACATAGTTACTTGTGGTGTGAAAAATTGTGCACTCAAAACAAGTAAAAAATGTGTCACTTTTATTTTTATAGTATGTCCTTTAGAAGAGATATTAAAGCACTGTTTATTTTATCCCAGGGTACTCTATAGAAAACTGTAGATTAATTTTCCCTCAGAGAAGCCATATAGTATTTCAACCTTGAAAGAAAAAAATATGCCTTGGAGAGAATAATTCAGGTACCTTGTATAAATTCTTCAGTAATAAGAAATAGGTATTTATGCATTTCACAGACAGCCTGTATCTGTTGGGGGAACATGCTCTTGCCCTGCTAAAGGAAAGATTTGGGATTTTTTCTGTCTTTTTGCCCCTTTATAATTAAAATGGAAACTTGTGTATAATCTTACCCTCTTGGACAGTATTCTGTGGTTAGACTTTAGTTTCTCTGGGCAATAGGGAGGACAGAAGAGTCATGAATGGAAATGACATTAAGTACCACTCATGCCATGCCATCCTTCCTCTTTTCCTCTCAAAGGCCAAGAAAATCTATATGTGGAAATAACAAAGGAACTTAATATTTTCAAATATAAAAAAGAGGCAACCTAGAAGAGTACAGTATTTATAAAAAATGTAATTACTGTAAGCTGGAATCCCCCTTGGCATAACATGCAGGCACTGCCTACAAGTAATTCATCCACTGATTGTACTGCATCACTGGGGCAGAAGGGGAAAATAAAGAGAATCACAAAATACATATCTCAGTAACCATAAATGAAGCAAATCTGCTTTAGCTTTGCTGTGACCTCCAGGAAGCAGAGCATGAAGTGCTTTGATTTATCACAAAATTGGAGCTTGCATCTAGAAATGTAAGTGTGGGATCATTTACTTAAAAGCTGTAGTCATCACCATAATCTTTAAGGAGCCAGATCCTGAGGCAAATTGCTGATGTGCTGATGTACTAAGGCCTAGAAAGCCAGTCAGACTTCCAGGATACTTTACAAATATGGCAATATCGACAGGCTGTAAATTGGTTTCTTTGTGCATGCTGTCTAGCCAAATAACTCTTAAGGAAAGCGTGATAATAGCATAAGTCACCAAATGCATTTCACCAGGCCTCTGTGCAGATGTAACTCCTGGGGATAAAATAAACCAGCTATGCTCGTTTTGAAGACAAGGTGCTCTTAGTTAGTTGTGAAAGAAGCCACCACCCAGCACAATGCAATCTCCTCCTCTGCAGTTGGGTTCGTCACCAGGACATGAACCAGTGCCTTCAGAGGGGGCACTGAGCAGGAGCAAACACACACGGACTTGGTGAAGAAACCTACTGACAACTGAGCTAATCAGGTAAATCAGTGCCACACATTCAGGAATGCGTAGAGGAGCAAAGATCTCTACAAGGTCTGTATGTTTCTGGGCTGTGGAGGTGAACACAGTCTTTGCTAGAATTTCTTGAGATGGATGGAGTGTCCTTTTGGTTGGAATGTTTTCACTTCTGGTAGAGGAGAAGTTACAAAGTGACCCTTGTTTCAGCTCCACAGACCAATGACCCATCACCTTCTTTCAAGTACTCTACTGCATTCTGTGTTTACAGCAAAATTACATAAACAGAGAACTGTTAGTAAAGCATTAAGTAAATGCTGAATAAGCATTAACTCTTTGCAATGACTGCCTAGTGTCATTCTTTGAGTAATCTAAAGAGCAACAAATACAAAGCACACAGTGAACCAGCTTTTAAAAAGGAAGCAGGATAACAGAACAAAAAAAAAATTTAAAATAAAATTGTGTAGGTCCTTCTTTTTCCCAGTAAGCCAGTGCAGAACAGAATCTTCAAAAATAAACCATGTATGATCATTATATGCACAGATATGTATTAAGAGTTCATATAACAAGTGCTTCTTATTGTTAGAAATGCCTGGAGTACCTTACCTTCTCTGGTATGCTAATGACACATGCTGATTTCCAAAACTGTATCCAGTGTAGGCTAACTACTGGCAGATATGAAAATATTTACATAGATGAACAGAACTGTGTATGGTAATATACTTGCAAATTTATCTTACAGATGTCATTTTCAGACATGAAGACACGATAATCATTTTCTAGCTAGCTCTAATTAATTGCTACCCTAAAATGTTGTAACATATTCCCATCAACATATCTGAAAGCATTTTAGAAACATTCCTGAATTTTTCAGTCAATATAGAAATGTGATATTTCTGCTATTCATACTCCTTCTGAGATTTGTTTTTACAGCACAGACTATATCTAGAATGAACAAGATTAGATTTTCTTTTTTAAATATCAGTGCTTTCCAAGTTTCCAGTAATATATTCTTTTAAATTTATTTTCCTATGGGGAGAAAAAGGGAACTTCACAGCCACTTAAAATGTATTTTTGCAAAAAGTACGGCAGAGTAAATCAAAATTGGACCATTCTACTACTCAAAATTAGAAGAGTGTCTTCTATATCCTGTATATACGGAAAAATATTATATCAATTACTTAAAAAGAAATTCAAAAATTCCAATAGCTGAGCAAGGAATAATCTGAACTAGCCAGGAAGAATTGGTGACAACCATGATGCACCCAGTCCCAGGCAGAAACAAGATGTGCCCTGGGTACTTAACAGAAGGATCCCAGCATCACTGTTCTGCCAGTACAGTTCTCTGGCCCCATGCAACAAAGCCATACACTCTCTTGCACTCACTTTCTCTGAATGAAAGGATTTTTCATTCATGATTACCCTTGCTTCCCAGTTTCAACAAGAAAATGGAGAATTAGTCCTTGCCAGCCAGCCAGCCTCATGAAGCCAATTGGTTATGTTGCATTCCCATATGATGGAGGCTTTGAGCTTGAACCTATTCAGACCACCTTTTGGTTCACTTCAGTCAATTTTTTCAAAAGCTCAATCAAGGTAATTGAAACAGCTCTGGGGATGTAGAAGAAGTTCTAAAGGCATCTAAAGCAACACACTGAAATCTGTTCCTGAAGTAATTAATGTCATATGCTTATTTCATGTAAGCGTTAAGAAATCCTTCAGCTGTTTTTTTATAGTATTGTATTAATCCAAAATTAATACAATAATTTTTGGAAATTATGTTTTCACAAAACAATCCATATATGTTGTTTTCTCTGTCCATCACATTATGTTCATGGAGCATGTTATTATTTTTGTTGGCTTAAAGATACAAAAACACATCAGTAGCATTCATATCAAGGTTTGTGCAGATACAAATCATGGTAGAAGAAAACATAACCAATATCAATGGAACACTTTTAAACATTAGTAGGACTTCTTGACACACAGTTAACCATGGTTTAAGAGGGCTTATGAAAACTGAGTGATCTGAATTGGGGAATTGAACAAAAATTCTATTAGAATAAGGCCATTTTCTTGTGGAAATTGGCTTCATATATTTCTCACTTATTCCTTTTTAACTTGATTTATAATTTTTTTATGTGAAATATTTGGGGGAAAAGGCTTTCTTATTATGGAATTGAAAGACTTTGCAAATATTCCAATTTAAAAATGTAATGAGTAATGTCAGGAAAAAAACTGCTTGACCACAATTTCAACACACTTTTTCACAATTAGAAGCACACATGACTTTGTCATCTGTACTTGGGAACTTGACTGGGGAAATTTTGTACAAATTGTACAAATTTCTCAGAATATTTAGATCATTATGTAAAAAATCAGAAAACTATAATGTTCTATTAAAAACTAAGTAAGGGCTCCAGCCCACATATGTGTAGTGTGGAAACGGTATGTGGAAGTAGTTTCCATGTTGAAGACGTGTACAGACTCTCCTCCTACCATCCACATGGAATCTGAACATCTCTGAATATGAGCAAATTGCCTTTGTAGCCCTTGGACTGCTCAGGGCCATTAGATGCACAAGGGTAGGAAAAGGAACCCTCCTAATCCTTCCTGTGAACCAGGAGCAGTGTCTCACTTGTGCTGCTCCGTGCCCACCTCTTGTCAGTTTGGTGTCTGCTGATGGTGATTGAGTGGTGCCAGCAGGCTGAAGAAAGCTGGGGTTATTTATGGAGAAACATCTGAAGCAGTGTGAGCCCAGGTCTGTCCCCAGTGCAAGAGAAATGGAGCTACTGGAAAGAGTCCAGAAAAGGGTCATGAAGATGCAGGGACTAGAATATGTCTCCTGTGAGGAGAGGCTGAAAGAGCTGGAACTGCTCAGCTGGGAGAAGAGGAGCTCAGAGGAATCTCACCAATGTACACAAATACCTGAAGCACAGGTGCAAAGAGGAGGCATTCAGGCTCTGCAGTGAAGCCCAGAGACAGCAGGTACAAGCAGAAACACAGAAGACTCTGCTTCTGAGGGTGACTGACCTCTGGCACAGGTTGCCCAGAGAGGTTACAGAGTCTCTGTTCTTAGAGATATTCAAAAGTAGTCTGGACATGACCCTAACCAAGCTGATGGGTTGGACTGGATGGCATCCAGCCTCAGCTAATCTATGAAATATGTCCCAAGTCAGGAGTATGGATATGTAGCAGAAACCAAACATTGTATGAACCCCTTCTGGACTCACCAGGAGGCCATCAGGATCTAACAGGGGAGCCTTCATGGCCTTGCTGCCCCCTCTCCTAAGGACTTTTCCTTACAAGGTTGTGTGCTCACTCAGTGTTGCATAGACTTCTTATTTATTTTATGTTCTTAACAAATGGACTGTGTATACTGAAGATTTCCCTCCATTTTAGATGGATATCCCTTCCAACTTCTCTGACTTGTTAATGTCTGGCTTTCATTATTTCTCTTCCCAAAGTCAGCATTCTCCCTGAAGGTTGATTTATGGTGAGAGTGTTCTTCAAGTTCTGCTCTTCAGTGATGGAGGTTCCATGTTTATGGAAAGAAAAAAATCTTTTGAGAGTCTCAGGCCACTGCTATCTTGCATCTCAGAAAATTGCCATGGGGTAGAGCATTCTGGTGTTATCTGTTAATACCAGAAGGTGCAGTCTCATAGATTTTTATGTTAAGATGCAAAACAGTGGCACCCGGTGACTTCAGCTCCTTTAGGAGAAGGAATATTTTTGTACTGAGTCTGTTCCATTCCTATATTCATCAAGTCACATTGCTGAGCAAGAACAGATCAGTTAATTTTTTGGCCCAGCTTGCTACCTAGCCATATTAATTGGAATTTTCCATGAAGGATTTATAGGGCACAGTTAAAATGAAATGTACTTGCTAACACCTCTGCAGAGGAGATTATTATAGAAAATAGATGAGAAGTAACTGGGTTCCCTTTAGAAAACAAATGTAAATGCATACTCTGCACATTGCAAACCAGATAACATACATTGTTCAGAGTATAAATTACACAGGGAAAAAAATAAGGAGAATACAAGATCAAGATCTTAAATCTGAAAACTTCCAGTTGTCTTTTCCAGAAAAATAATAATGCAAAATATTTTTCTACTTGTTTTTTTCCCCCCACAAACCAGCTACCTCTCAGCCATCAGGTGGTAAAGTTTCACTCTAAGTAAAGCATTGATGGTATGGAAAAACAGCTGAATAAAACCCCAAATGACAGTCAGTTCTGAGTGTCAATCTACACATTTAATGAGAAACTCTGCTCGATTTAATGAATCCTGGTGCTTCAGTCTACCATCATTTTAAGTAGAACCTGCATACACAACTATGCAGTGTCAATTTGGGGTGTGTATTGTGGCAGTACAATACACCTCTGAAGGCAGAACTTCATTTTCTGAACTATTAACCATATAAGCAATTGTTACTAATTTACTGTGAGAAACGTGTGTGAAAATGTATGTGCACATGATTGGCTTGTTGAGACAGCTTGAAAATGTTTAATCAGGGCTGAATAATTCTGTGTCTACAGTAGCAGTTAGATTAAAAACAATCAAAAGAAAAAAAAATAATACTATCATTTCACCAGTGTGTCAGGGGTGAAAGTCTAATTGGATTGTAGTTGAAGATAAACTAACTTCACTGTGAAATGAGCAGTTGAAATCTGGGGGGGAGGGTCATTATTTGGAGCTTGACCTTTGATTCCTGAGTCTGATAAAACCTGAAAAGATGGACCCAAAGTGTACTTCATATGCGTGAGGTGGGGGAAAGCAGGGGCTGGACAAGGACAAAAAAAAAAAAGGAAAAAAAGGATAGAAACTCCTTTAGAGCTGCTACTTGACATCAGAACTAGGTGGCTGATTACAATGTCCTGGTCAGGACGGTCCACTCAGTATGCAGATATAATATATCCACTAACAAACGCTGACATTTATGCATGCATTTATCAGCCAGAAGTGCCAGCGCAAACAAAACCCTCCGATTGTGTTAGGAATTCCTCTAAAAGCCTGCTCTTGAAATTCCGCATGGAGTTGCCGATTTTAACAATGGTGCTTGAGCGCTGGCTCTGAACACCAAACTGCGCTGGCTACAGACAGCCCAAAGCTCAGAGCCCCTCCTCAGGCTCCCTGCACAGCCCCATCTCTCCCAGCTCCAGTGGGCTGTAGCCCGGTTCCTCTCTGCGTGAGGCTGAGAACCGACTCATGTAAATACAAGCTGGAGAATTTAGGTTGTGTCACGTAGCAAAAACAATGAGTGGAACAAATGAGCCGAGCAGCTCGGAGAGTTGGAAATCTCTAATTACCAGAGCCAGTCACAGGCAAACACTGAAGGAGGGGCGGACTATTTGCACCTAGTGTCACTCAGGCGGGGTGACAATAAATTTATGAAGGGTCAAAGAACTTTCCATATGTAAAACTTGCGGCGGGAGCGATGGGGGCTGTCGGCCGGCCGGGGCTGCCAGGGCGATGCTGTGGCGATGCTGCCACCTGCCGATGCGCTCACCCTGTCCCGAGATCCTTCTGCAGGCTCTGCCCTGCTGCTCCAGCCCCCTTCCGTCTGCTGATGGCTTGCACTGGATTCGCTCTCATCACCTCACAGAATTTCCAGTGACTAATTTTGATTATAACACTTGCTTAGGATCTACCTGGAGCAATCTGGCGCCTGCTCTGCTGAGATCCCGCTGTCCTGCACACAACTTCAATATCACTTGCTGGAGATACAAACATAAATATTAGTCAGCTAGCACTTGCTTTTGTTAAATACAGCCTCCTTTCCTAAACAGAAAAACATAGCATTCATATTGCTGTGGACTATGGTATGCTTCTTGCCAACCTACCCTTTATTGCTTAGTTTTCAGACTGTGAAAAATGTTTTTCTTACAAAAATGCCTCTTCCACAAATATACAAAAACTTCCACATCCAGTTGTTTTGAAGAAAGGTCTTGTAATATTAATGTCTTATTTATAAAATTTACACAAAGATGTATATAGATGTATATAAATGCATCTATAAACATCCAGAGGGAAATAGGATCAATAAAAGCTTTTTTAAAAAATAAAATTTAATCATATTCAATAAATATGCTCCCTCTCTGAATTCCTCCTGCTACTTTTTTTGACAAATCCTCTAGATGCAGTTAAAAAGTGGGAAGTTAAAAAGTGGTGGGGGGCTGGAGGAAGGAATTTTTCATCAGCATTATCACTACAGGCTGTAAGGGACATTTCATTCTGCAATGTCTCAATTAGGTCATTTTTGCACTTTAATAGTTCCCTTGCATGGGTTCATCCACATTGCCTGGTGGTCTCTTTGTGAAGAAGGTTCAGAAGAAAATCTCTTCCCAAAGAATTGTTTGAACAGGACAATCTCCAGCAGAACTTTCAAAATCAGCTGGCCAGCTAAGCGTGTCCTGTGTGTGCTGCTCCTCCCCAGCACACACACACATGCACAGGGTACACAGACACACACTTTCAAGTAGCTGGTGAAAAATGCCAAAAGGTGTTTTGGAAGAAAACCTTGTTCTTTCTCCCTCAAAATCTTTGGTTTGTGTAATTATGTGTTTGAGACTGCTTAGGACAATGGTGTCCTGATTTTCCATTTATCTCTGCACCTGAAAATGTGATTTTCATGTTCTGATGCTGCACATGCCAACATCACCCCTGCTTGTGCTGCAATTACAGCTAGCCCAGCATTGTCACACTGTACTTTCAGCATCTGCAGGGGACAACTTGTCTCCACATGCCCCATGCCTTCAAAAAGCATTGGGACAACACTCTCAGGCATGGATGATCCTCGTGGGTCCCTTCCAATTCAGGATATTCTGCAAAGGCACGCACAGACTTGTGGTGACCAAACTCCAAGGGAAGCATGTGGTGGTGGCCTGTCCTCAGAGCAAAGCCACCAGCTCTCCCACGCTGTCAGCCCAGCACAAGCATAATTCTTGTTTATTTGTGCCTGATTGAGAACTCTGCACCTGAATTTTAATCATGAGAAAATCGTGTCCAGTACACAGAAATAGAGAGAGATGGTGCCCTTGGAAGGACCTTTTGTAGCAATTATTTGGCCTGAACCACTAAATTTCTTACATTATGTTTAATCATTATGAGACAGATAGACTAAGGGTAACAGTTCCAGCAGTGGACAAGCCCTGATGGTTACCTAGGGTACCCAGGGCTGTGCATTTTACCAAACATTTGCATAACGATGTGGCTGTTTAAAAATTACATAATAGTACAATTAAAATTCCAGAATGGTACAGTGGAGCTGTTGCTTAGGTTAACTGATCATGGATCTCTCTTCCAGCTGCTTTCTTCTCAGAAACTGCTTGTCCACTTAAAATGTAAAGGCATGCTCTTCCAGTGGCTCCCACAGTCCACACTCACATATAAAATCTCTGGTGGGCTACACTGTGTTTTCTCCAGGAAATATTTCATACCTACAACCTACATTAACATCCAAGGATTTTCCATCAAAACAATACCAGCATTTAAAGGTCTCCTTTATCTGCTGTTATGAAGCTGTGGCTTGCATATTGTTTACAAATACATAGGACAATAATAAATATATGCACACAACACTTTTCATTCTTAAAAAAACCTAAACATAAATGCCACAAAATAACAATTCTCCCACCTCCCTGCTAAGCTTCCAGTATATATCCTAGTTGTTTAATTGAACTCTGGGTCTGACTGTTAACATTAATGTAGGTATTTTCACTTCAGCCTTAGTATCACTACATATGATTTAAAATCTGCATTTAAATGCAATTAAACTTTGACATCCACAAGTGCTGAAGAGAATATTCATATTTTTTTCTTCCTGAGAAAATTCTTTCTAGTCAAATATCATAATTGAGCCATGAACAGCTGGCATGAGTCTTATCTGCTTTGACAATCACAATACCAAATGGAAAGACATGACTTCCCTTACCTCTGATTTTAAAGATTACAAAGGACTCAGACCAGAAGTCCAGAACTTAATATTTCCTTGTTCAGATAAGAATGATTTGTGAGATCAACCCTGAGTTTAATTTTGTGTTTGGGCCTTATCCCAGTTCAAGATATGAAATATTGCTGGGGGGAATGTGACAGGCAATGGAAGCCCACTCTAAGCTGACTTATAATGGCATTTCCTACTTCTAAAAATGAAAATGTAAGAATGAAACTTTCAATTCTTGGCTGCAAATGACTGCAAGTCATTTTTTTGATCACTGGTATTTTTTTTTGATCATTGATATTTTCTAGGAAATAAATTAAAAATTAAGTAAAATTTCTCCTGTCTGTGTTTCAGAGAATTAAAAATACTAATTACTGAGAAGCTTGCCTCTCTTTAAATATTAGGCTTTCTGTTGTCTTTTTAAAGTTATGCAAGACCACTTGAGAATGATAATGAACAATAATCTTTCAAGAAATTTCCAACCAGTGGAATTCATTAACAAAAACCTGAAAAACGAAACAATCTTTTTGTAAATAAAGAATTGTTTTCAAAATGAAAAGCTCTTGGTTTCCTCCCAATTTCATTTTGCCAAAAAGAATGTTGCTACTATGAATTCTGAGCTGCTGCCAAGATTATTATAATGTGGAACTCCTCATTTGGTACTGAAATTCATGTTTTTTCTAGAGAAGTTGCAAATTGAATCCGAAACATTGTTTTACTTTGACTACCGAATGAATGTAGCTTCTATGATGTGCAAGAAACATCTTACAACAAGCACATGTCAAGCTTCTCCAAGCGGACTTTCTTCAGGATAAAAAGATAAACTGGTTTTCATTTCCCAAACAATTCATTGTTATTTCAAAGAAGTAAATAAATTTATATATATATATTTATAAATACATTAAAAACATATATAAAATATATTTTGCATTTATGAAGCATTCAGGAAAGGAAAATTCTTCCTCAGCAATAAGAAAATAAATTGAAAGTTCAAAAGCAACTTCCCCACTCAAAAAACACCCCCCCCCAGCCCTGTATGTGTTGACTGACATGCTTTTAGCTTATTACTGGTGTTACACTATTTATTGACTACTTGCAAAAATGACATGTACATAACCCTTTTACTAACTAACTGTCCAAAGAGCTTCTGTTTCAGTAGAAAAAAATTGAAATAAATAACCCTGAGGATTCCATTAGCAGCTAAGCAGACATTTCACACTCAACACATGGCTGCAGGTAGAGAAATACAGAAAAAAAAAAGTGCATTTGCACTTCTTTAAATCCTGGACAATACATATATTTCATAGCTATGTCATAACCACTGGAAAGTCACCTTCACACAGTAATTTATAAGAGCAGGCTGTTATGCAGGGACCTGTGAGTGGGTCAGTGCATTTCTTTCCCAGTGCCAATAGAACTCATTCCTGAAGAAAGGCACTGGTTCATCCATCAGGAACAGACAAGAACTTTGAAATCAAGCACAGGGCTACTTTTTTCTTGAACAAAAAGTTGCAAAAACCTTTTTCAAGGGCACACCTGTAGCAGAAGACAGTGATAGATGTATCTTGGCTGATTAGTAACATCTACTGTACATAGATGATAGGCATTTCTCAGCTGTTTGAGGTTTGAAACTGCTCATCCACTGCATTGGATAGGGGGGAAGGAAGACCAGACCAACCATGCTTTTTATATATCAGAATTCACTGTACCTTTTACATTTTGTTCAGCTGAAAGCCAAGAGCATGGTCCCTTTTTCTTAAAAAAAAAATCAAAATTCCTTAATTTTTTTTCAAAACATTGTTACTTGAAATTGAAAGCCAAAGAAGCGAGATAGTTACAGGGAACAGCAGTGTGGCATTGTGCCATAGCACTAATAAGGATAAACACAATAAATAAACTCTTTTATTTTTCTGGACATTAGTCTTAGATTCCATGAACATAAAATGAACAAGGTACAGTACTCTAACACAAACTTGTACTGCACATAGACAAGAAAAGGTTTTCATGCATGTTAATTGCTCTGAATAGAGGAAAATTTTTGTGAAGGGAGCTTGAATGCCACTTATTCAAACTGAACCGTACCATTCCTATGGGGAAAGCTTGATGATATGTCTATCAAAAAAGCAAATGTTACATCTAGTTGCAAGGGCACACTTAGCTGCTCATCTCTGATACCTGTAAGATAATACCTTATGGGTGATCTATATACTGTTTAAAACAGGTCAAACATAGTTATTACTGGAAACCAGATACAAATAAGTCAAGAGACTGCATTAATTAGTTTGTTTTGCAGGAGTTAAATGAGGGGAAAATCACCTATGGTCAAAAATGTCCTTGTTCTGCAAAAGACACAGTAATTTTATGCAGTGCAATGTCTAAAGTTTGTTCAATACTATGCAATGTAATAAAATGTTATGTAGCAATACAGCCCGGGCTTCTACTGAGGTGTGTGAATCACTGCTGATTTCAGAGGAGGCAGGATCTGGTCCTTAGTTAGAAGTGATAACAAGCCAAGTTTCAATTCTCTTATATGTACACCAAAGACAGTTGTCATCTCTGACAAAGGTGCAGAAATGGCATGGAAATCTATTCATGTGCTTTGGACACTGGCTTTTTGGAGCAGAGGAATATGTATTAAACAGCAAAGCTTCACAAGCACATGCAGGACTGGCATTATAGATGACTTTCCTGAGCAAAGGCCAAGTTACTAGCTGGGCTTTTACTAAACTTTTGAATTGTACAGAAAGAGTGTTAAAAATATTTTCAACCTGTTGTATTATACTGACTGGGTTTGAATTAAATTGCAGATGTTCAATATTCCTGAAACAGTACTTTTTATTAAGAGACAGAGTAGTCCATTAAACTTCTGTTTCAAATCACATTACTTGTCATTAAACAACCAGAGCATGTTTTCTCTTTCTTTTGACCTTGGCAATTAACATATAAACTTTCAAAGCACTGCGCTCAGACCTCTGAAAAGAAATATGATATTGAACACAATTAGAGACATAAAGATGGAGGAGACAAATAAAGGGTATCTAAATATAAAGAAATTTCCTAAAAACTCTTCCTGGAAATAAGACACTGTTATTCGAGAGTAGACAGTTTAAAGTGAAAAGACATCTGACATTTGCATTGATGCTGCAGTAGTGTAGCTCTGACTTGCAGTAGGTGTAATTAGAGCATTCAGTCTACGGAGGAAGAAAGACCTGTCACTCTGCAGCAAAGCCCCAAGCAAGGCAGGATAGCTAACAATGTCTTATCCTTAAATTACGCTTCTGATTTGAAAAAATATTAAAAAAAACAAGGTTTGAGGTGGATTGTGTAGTATTAGTAACTGAACCTTTCCCCACTTCTCTGTTAATATTATTACAGCAAGTTATTACATATTTTTTGAAGCCCAGAGGACAGCTCAAGATTCATCTGCTTGAGTAAATGCACTGATAGGATTATTTTGGAAAAGCATGATGTAAGCAGACTCTTTCTAAAAGAATGAAACCCCTCAAGGTACTCATAATTAAATTGATTAATTTGGCTTTTGAAGGTGCACTATGTCATCTGATTTTGAAGGTAGACAAATATCCAAGAGATAGAATATCAGTGTCTTCTTATCCCTTCTCTTTTTAGGGTTCACGTACTACCAGTTAACATGGGAAACATCTCAGAAAAAAGCTACTTTTCAGCCCTGCTGATTGAAAGGAACTTGAAATTTGAATTTTTTCCAGTCTTGATCAAGAAATAAATTCCATGCATTGGAAATAGCTTAAAATGTTCTGAAATACATGGAGTGAAAAGAGTCCAATCACTGTTCAATCCTGAATATATCCCCTGCAAACCCCACTGTTCTTAAAAAATCCCCCTCATCCACTAGCAGGAGTTTAGAAAAAACAGAGGAGTTTCTCACTTCTACATGGCCAGAGATAGAGTGGATGATACCTACAATGATTCCTTCCTCTTTTCTTGCAACAATACTGATCTTTTTGTCAGATATTCACAGAGATCCACAGGCACAATTTTATCATTACAATGTTTGTCATGAGACAGAGAAGGGACAGGTTACTGCTGCTTTCTGAAACACTGGTCATAGAGACTTGATTGAGACCAAATGCTGAGAGTTTTCGGAAGCTGACTGCCAGATTTCCACACCTAATGCAAGCCATGAAGGTTTTGTCTTCCAAGCATCCCTAAATATCTTCTGTTTGGAAGGAGCAATGGTTTTCCAGGGAAGTGGAAATCAACACTAAAAATTATTGACAATTTCCATTTTTAGGGATCCCCTTGGCTACAGGTACAATGAAAGAGAATTATTTTGCCTTCCCTTGCCAAATTCAGGAGAATCCATAACTGACATCTATGCCAGCAAATGAGGTACATAAGAAAACCCAATGAAATATAAGAGAAAATCAGAGCTATTTGGTCAGTAAACAATTTAAGATTACCATGGAACAAGGCAAACTGGCTCTTCAAAGCCTTTCTCAATAGCTCTCCTGCTTCTGTTGAGTAGGCACTACATTAAACTTGATCATCATTTGAACTACTTATGAATAATTGATTTAGGAATAACTTCACTGACAAAAATCTCACAGTTCAATTTGCTACGGTTTGTGGAACATATTTATATTCATTTATAACAATGCTAATCGACGGCAATCCAGACTTCAGAACCCTTAAAAAATTAACTGAACGTTACAAACTCAAATACTGTCGATCAACATAATTTAATAGAGTATCTTCCATTTCAGATTACCTAACAAAGATCAATCATAATCACAGGACCCTCAACCATTTCTATTCTCTTGTGGTTATTAAAATAGATGGGATTTTCCAGTATGTCTAAAAGATTAATGAATCAGATTTCTGGTAGATCAGAGTGAGATACTAAATTAGGAACAAGCAATTCTCCAGAAGAACCCTCACTAGTTGCACGTACCCCCACGTCATCTTTGCCAATGGAGTTCCATTTGGAATATCTTTGTTAATCACAATAACAGAAGCATCTTTCCAGGTAATACTGTTTAACTTTTTGTTGGCTTGATGTGTGTGCATGTGTGTCCCACAGGAAATAACAAAAAATTGGGTTTTTTATGGGAGAATACATATGCATTGATCTGTTGGACATAAGGACACTGAAAATTACAACTCACGTGCAAATCTGGAATAAAAAAAGATAAGTAGGAGAAGGGTAACCAATACAAGGAATGGTAACAGAACATTATATTCTACAGAGTCAAGGGCATAGCTTAGGGTACCTGAACTGACAAAATATAGGTCACTGAATCTTCTTTTACCACCCAATTAGAGATGTAGTGTTCAGTTATAGCAATACTCTTCCTCCTCGCAGACCCTTCACATGATGATGAAAGTCGATCAGGCAGCTGATATAGAAGGCCTCTAGCACTGAGCATAAATTTTTGCTGCAAAAATATGACTGTGAAATTTCTCTCAATCAAAGAAGCAAATCCCCAAAATTAGCTTAGTAGAAAAAAAATCAACTTTGTTTCCACTTCTCTATTTCTACCAAGTCTGCTTTTCCTAGATAATTTTTCATGTTTCCTACAGGCCTCTATCACAAAAACCAAAGTGTCATAGCAGAGGCAGCATTAATTTTTGATATAAAGGTGCCAAGAAAATATCAGAATTTTGTTCTTCATGTCCCTTTTAAGATATTACAAATCCTCTTGAGCTGAGAAAACTAGTGCTGAAACAATCATAACAGTGATTTAAGAGGATCATCTTGAAAATGCCAGATTTATACTGATGGTGTGTTCTCTTCCTGTGAAGAGTTTCACCATTTCCTTTGGTGATATTTGAAATTCTCTAACTTCTACAGTCTCCAGTAAAGACATGGCATGAAGCTGTCTAAGTATTTATAGAAGTTTTTATCACATTTTCTGCACACACAAAGAATGCCCACCGTGGCACCTCCCTATTCCCTTTCGTACTGCATCCTATCAGCACTCTCGTGAGCTGGCAGATGGATCCAATTTAGAGATGCTGTCCCAGGAAACCTCACAAGTGTCCGTGGGTGGCTGTAAGAACAGAGCAGCACCGGTGTTGTCCCTACCTGACACCCTCCAGAGAAGAATCTTGGGGTTAGAATGAAAACAGGAGCTGTTCAAATGTGGCCCAAGCAGAAGGGAGGACAAACTCACTGACAGGCAAGATGTCCTAGGGCAGGCCTGAAAACCCCACACAGAGAATACGAGCTCAAATTTTGCAGCCTCTCTCAACAGGTCCATTCCTTTACACATGAGACAGAAGAAGCAAACCAGAATTGATACACACTGCAGATGACTGTGTATCAAGGGAAATAACTTGTGTTCATCCATTTGCAGTTGTCCTTCAAAATATTTGCATGCTTACTTTGCCTCATGGTCACCAGAGGTTTAGTGTTATGCCATGATATGCAAAATCGTAGGAGTTTCATACTCCTTTTGAGAAGGTGGGAAAAGTAGAAATGAACAACTCAAGAAGCTATAAGACTTTTGTTCAGAGAGTAATATACACTGGTATGAAACACCAGGAGAAGACTTAGATTGTAGGTTTATCTGTCCCCTTTCACGGTGACCTTGAAAATACTTAGAGAAAGCTAGAGAGAAAAGCAATTACATTTTTGAAATTACACACCACTATTCTCATTCATCTTGATAACCACTTTTAAGGAATCCAAAAAAGGCTAAAATATTGCTTTTATAAAAGTTGTAAAGACCTTGGTTCTGTAGAGTCAGTTTTAAAATAAATTTAGATGTACAAAGATGAATTTTTATTTCCTTTGTGTTGCTAAATTGCTACTTTTGTAATTCAAAAAAAAAAAAAAAAACCAGCAGTCCTCTACTGAGGACCTTGGTAAAAAAAAAAAAAAAAGTACATGATCTTTTTTTCCTTATTCTGGAAAAATATGCAGCAGTTCAACCTGTGTTGTGCAGCCATCCCTACTGTGTCACAAGCATCTGCATTCATCCTTTTCTGTGCCTTTATAATGTGATTGAAGTGTTGATAAGAAGCTGCATTTATAAAAACAGGATATTATTCAAACAATAGGCACAAGATCTTAGTTATTCTTCTTCCTGCTGGTTTAAGCTCCCCTGTGTTCATTTAGGCATGATCTGTCTTCGTGTCTCTTTTACTCTCATTATTATCTTGCCTTACCAATTAGGTAAGGACCTGAACGGCCTGTTATTCCAGCCTGGGAGGGCTGGGGGTCAGAAGGAGTCATGCTTAATGTTAAGTGGCTGTGAAACATTAAAGCCTGTAAATTCATCAGGACAGTTGGCCTGGCCCACTGCAGGGCAAGGGGTGTAAGTACTTTTCTGCTTGAATTACGCATGGAGCAGCCCTGACTTTGAAATGCCAGGATCCACGCTGAGCTCAGTGAACGCTCCCCAGGTGCGTAGCTCCAGCCTCAGCTCTAATAGCAGGAGCAATAGGGGTTATTTTTGGAAGCTCTTGGCAGACAGATAGAAAAAGAAACTTCAAAAATCATTCTGCCTTTTTACTGAGGACCCCCTTAGGAGTACTACTGGGAAAAAGTCTGTCGACCTGCCACAGCTAATAGTCACTCAGCAGCCCGGCGCAACCGGCGCTCCAGAATCAATGTGCTGCAGCTATTCAGCAGTACCACATCTGATGCTTGAAAGGATGGAAAATACGACATGTGACAGCTGCTTATGAGTGATAGTGGTGGTGAACAAAAAGCCTAACAGGTACTGGAATGTCCCCGCCCCCACGCAGAAAGGAAGCGGAAGGGAAGGATGGCTTTTCCTAGCACGGCTGCACTCTGCAGCAGGCACCGTCCTGCCTGCCAGACTGGCAGCTCCAACAGGTCAACAGCAATTATTCACATGGCACCTCTGAAGCAGTGGCTTGCTACCCACAGTATCCCTGCTACATCATGTACCAGACTGCTGACTGGACATCGAGAGGTTTTTCACTTCTTGGATGAGTGAATAAGAGACCTACAGACATAAAGAGAAAAAGGTCAAATCCCTTGGTCTAGAATTTGTACGAGAAGAGCAAGCAACTATTTGTAACCAATATGGACAAGGTTAAAATCTAAGCAAGGCTAGTTAACTTTGGAAAGAAGGATTTTCTGGTATACCAAAAAAACTGGCTGGGGTTTGTTACTATGGCTTTACTACTGGTTTCATTGGGATCTCACCTGCATATTCTCTTGGTCTGCTTGAAATTTAGCAATATTTAAATATTTCTGGAGTTACGAGTCATTTCATGAAATACAATAGTGTCTTATTTTGATATATAGTAAGACATTTCTTTGGCAAAGGCAACTTTGCTTCTGTCTACTATGTGGCTTACCACCTCAAACTTTTGTCTCCAAATCTGAATAAATACTTGTAGTTACACCTCATCTCCATGATCTTCACTCTTCATTGTGGAAGCATAACTAAGATTGGTATTTACAGAAAAAAATATTCACTTGTTCTGAGAGAAAAGCTCCTTTTTAAACACAGCTGAAACTTTTAAAATATATCCCAAAATAATTCTCATAAACTAATAATTTTGGCAAGTTTATATAGAAAAAGGGTCTTCAAAATAAATCAATAATGTTATTACTACTGTGCAGAATGATAGAACACCTCCCTAAAATAAAAAAGACAAGAAGAAATTTCATCAGGAGAGAACCTAGTTATTAGAGACATTGTAAAAGCAAAGATGACTCTGAATTTGGTGTACAAAGGTGAGTTTGATCAAAGGTTAGTTTAATCATTTGTCTATACAAGGAAGTGCTGCCCTGAGTTGTCAGTAGCTCTTCTTGACCTATTAAAAGTCCTAAGTTAATATTATTTTGTAGATCTCAATTGGAAAGACTCCCTTAATAACTCATGCATGAGAGCAACTTGTTAATATGTATTTTTACTAGTTATTTTTTCCGACAAATAAATATTTTCTGTCATGTTCAATATTTTTATACTGTAAGATTTTTTATCTTGCTTTAAGATATATAAACTCCCTTTCAAATATTTATATACCACCAAGAAATATTTTCAAGACTGCCTCTGTTTGTGATTTTATCTTCATGCTAAGGGATTCAAAAGGTTAAGATTTTAATCCACTGCAAGGGATTTGCTGAATAAATATCTTGTTTGCTAGAGCTGGATTAGGACAACACGCTAAACCTACTCCATCTAACTACAGCACAGTGAATCTTGTCAAGAAAATAAACTCTTCTGTTTATCCTCACTTATGCACAGAGCTATGAATAACTCTTATAACCAGCTAGTGATCCTGCCTACATTATCTTGTCTGTAAACATGCCCTGCATGCTGAAACAGCTGAAAGGAACATACAGGATTAGGAAAAATCACAGAAGCTGAAAACATGTTTTGACGCAACTATGGGAGAAAAAAATCCTCAGCTCCAGGTGAAAAGCTTTATAGTCTATCTCATCTCCCCTTATCCTCATATTGCCCAGAATTGCCTTATTTTGTCAAAGAGAAGCTATGATGAAAAGCTCCTTAGAGTGACCCAACTTGAAGGAATGCCTCCTTCTTTAATTTCCCTGAGAGACAAAACAGTATATAGGTGTCTGCTTTCAAATCATTATTTTTCAAAAGGTACACTAGGAAAGGTTAGGAAAAACGTTTGTACTGAGCAAAAACACACACCTCAAAACATTTGTTGATTTGTAAACCACTGCTTAAACTTTGAGTTCAACATTTGAGTTTTAACCTAGGAGATCCCAAACATGTTACAAACCTTATCAAAGACTCTATTTCTCATTAACGCATTAATCAGTGGGCTGCTTGGTTAAGGACAGCATCTAGCATTAGCCTGCAGAGGAACAACTCTTTCCTGACATATAGGAATGCTTCACCATAATTGACCCAGGTGGCCAAGAAGGCCAGTGGCATCCTGGCCTGTATCAGCAGTAGTGTGGCCAGCAGGACCAGGAAAGTGATTCTCCCCCTGTACTCAGCACTGGTGAGGCCACACTCGAGTGCTGTGTCCAGTTCTGGGCTCCTCAATTCAGGAAGCACACTGAGAAGGGTCTATAGAAGGGTGGCAAAACTGGCCAAGGGTCTGGAGCACAAATCCTGTGAGGAGCAGCTGATGGAGCTGGTGGTGCTTATCCTGGAGAAGAGGAGGCTGGGGAGACCCTATCACCCTCTCCCTGCAAAGAGGTTGTAGCCAGGTGAAGGCTGGCCTCTTCTCCCAGGCAGCCAGTGACAGGATGGAAGGACGTAATCTTAGGCTGCACCAGGGGAGAAAAACACGTAAGTAGCTACCTGGAGAGCACGGACTTCAAAAATCTAAAAAATAGGTCTAGGGTTTTCTCATGTTTTCTCATTCATGTTTTCGTGATCAAAATGAATCCAGCTGAGAAGTCCATAGAAAGCTAGAATTACAGCAACAAGAAAAAATTTCAAATGAGTCTGCACACTTTAATGACATACCTGTTCAGAAATTTTCTACCTAAGTGTGTAGAGAATTATTTCCTCTAATAGCTTTAAAAATTTGAAAAGTGAACTCTATATTTTTCTATTTCCACCTTTGCATCTGAATTTTAAGCTTTTTTTTATTATGAAGACAACATACATGGCAACTATCACCAGTTCTCTTCCCTAACTAAATATATTTGCAAGTAGGTTTCCTCAGAATCAAATTCAGAGAGAAAATGTTTTTACAATTGTTTTTCAATTTATAAGTACAAAACAAACCTCATAGTTCTTGTTGCTAATAAAGGCAGCAGCCTCACCCTGCCTTAGGAATTTCATAAGGCACTGCATGATACTAAATAAGTTTTTAAACATTCCTTTTGCAATATACAGTTAGAGGTATGCAGATTTGTCTGGTAACCCAGCATATTTTACTATTTACACTTTATTTCCACAATAGAATGAAAAAGAATGTGTGACCAGCAGAACTAGGAAAAAGGACAATAAAATGATAATTTGATGTAAAAGTTGGGGCATTCCAGTCAGTTAATTTGCTTTTCTACAGGAGGCGTAGCTATCTGAATTTCCATAATATAAAACCGTTTACTCTTCCACTGAGTAGGAATTTATTAAAAAAACATCCCTGTGGCATGGTTTAAGGTCAACTATTACAGTAAAATATTCATTATCATGATACATATGAAATAAACATTTAAATATAAAACACCTCCATTTCTTTCATCAGCAGTAGTAAAAGCAGCAAATAGTTGGTTCAGCAAGGAAGCTTTTACAATTATTTGACAGGATTTTTCATTGTCTGCTCAGAAACATCAGCCAATTCTCTATGAGTAAAGATATAAAGAAGTGAACACTGCTTAGTATTCATGGATGTTTCTATAACTAAAATTATAGCATGGATTTATACATAAAACGAAGAACACATTCACTCAAGATATGTCTTTGTTTTATTCCCTCAAATAGTTTCATAGGATCAGCAGCCTCTTCTCATAAAAAAAAAGAATGACCACTGTTAATAAAATGGGGAAAAAATTATATTGATGATGAAAGACACCCAAAGCTCATAAAAATGAATCACTACATATGCTGGTTAAGAATGTCTCAATTTAAAACAATATAATTCCTGAAAGTTGTGAGGCAAAATTTCTTTCATGTGAGCAGTATTTATATGGATTTTTCAGTATAACCAGGAGAAAACAAACAAATTTTAATATGCAGTCCTCAAACTCATACGTTAGCATGTGCTATCCAAAAACTGGTATCATTGCTAACAGCGATAAAAATGTTAATTTATTTCTAATCCTGTAGAAGTCTATTTTCTCGAATAGTTACGGAAATGGAAATGAAGTGGTGTCTAAAATGAGCACACTGTATTTTACTTCTTCAAAGACCAAGAATTTCAACTGGGTACTTTTGGATAAGTTGTTCAACATGTTTTGTGCAAGATGTATTTGGAACATATAAAATGAACATCCTGAAAGGTATACAATAATACACTGGGTTAGGCCTTATAAATCAAAGTGTTTTAGACTTTTTAAGAATTGCAGAAGTGGGATTCCTTCCCATGGACCACATGATCTTTTGCATGTGTTTATATATGGATTGTGCTTGTTTGTCTGTATTCAGTGTATCTGCACTGGCAAATAATCCATCTGCTGTTCATAAAAGAGGTTTGGAGAAGTCTTTAGAGTGATGTCCTACAACCTCTGTCTTCAGGAGAGATAAGATTTTTCCTCATGCTTCTCATCTATTATGAAAAGTATATGAATCTGTGGACAGAGATAATACAAATGTATTTCATGTGTTACATATCTGTCTACATATGCCCATAACTTAAAACGGGGACTATTTTCCTTAAATGTATAAGTTTTTCCTCTCTCTACAAATTCTACTGCTCTTGTCTGAGTCAGTGAGTCCAATATTCATACTCAGTATCAACACAGAGGAAGGCCATTTTCAATCTAAATGATAGAGGAATGAAATAACAGAATTGAAATAAAAAAATTAAATGCATTACAAAGAAAAAATAAATATCCACAAAATCCCCACAAAGTTTGCTGCCTAAAAGTTTATTGAACAGATAAACAGATTTATGAATTACTTATATTCTTCTACAGGTACATATATATGCTTTAAATAGTATATCTAATGACTATATCCATTTATAACATGTCCATTGTGTCAAAATTTCCAGCTCCCTGAAATAAAGCCACATTTTACTCTTAGAATGTTTCTCCTGGTGACATTCATTAAAAATAATTCATAAAACACAGGTGGCAATGTTCTGATTTAAGGCATGCCAAGGCAGAGGGTTTCATGTTGTCACTCTGACATAACAGGGTAAGAAACTTAGAACACTTGGATGCACAAAATCATTCTTTTGGGTCCCTTCACCTCCTCTGTCTTCAGTGCCAGCCCAAGAGATGAAATGCATGTTACTGAGCAGCCGTGTAATTCTGGCACCATTAAGATGACCGCCTTCCCTTCTCTCTTCCAGTTCTGACACTTGTTTTTAGTCTGCGTTTTCTGATGAAGCCTAGAGTCTGAAGGCCTTCCTCTAGAAGATCATCCTTACCATGAGGAAAGATAGAATTTTCCTTGGCTGGAAAAAGAGGACGTAAGAAATGAGGACACAGATGAAAAGCCACATTTGTGAGGGTTTCTATTATCCGAACAGGATTGCATTTTACTTGTGACCTTCTCTCGTAACACCTCCATGCTGCACCTTCCAGCCATGGCAGTGCCTCAGCAGGCTTTTGCATTGCTCTGAACCAGCTGCCTACACCCTCACAAGACCGCAGTGCTGAATAAAGTCTAATATCTGTGTTCCATTTGTGTGCAAAAACTTCAAAGGCACAAATAAATTCCATTGCTTATTTATGAAACACTTTGGAGTTGTGGCAATGGACAGGAATTGATGCACAACCAGAACATTACTAGTTTGAACTGAAGTGCTGGTGCCAACTTTGTAGAAAAACTGAGATGAAGGCAACAAACTGGGAGAGTGAACCTCACCCTAAACTTTAAAACATGCCACAATGCTGTTGTTTCTGGCAATCTGAAACAAGTCTCTTGAAGTTGTTTTCCTAGGACCCACATCTGTTCTGTAGTGTTGGAAAGTCACAGTGGGGAGGAGGGGTGGAGAAACAAACATCAGGCGAGGGGGCATTTTTTTGAAAGGCACCAATTCCCTTCCTATTTCCATGGCCTTCTATTTCAGACTTTGAAAGTACAACATGCTCCAGCAATTTGGAAGCATTACTGCCTACGTCAAGCCCAAATTGTTGCTTCAAAATGTGGAATTTCTGAATTTCCCCACAGCTTACACCCTTGCGTAAAACTGTTCTGCAACACTCACTAATGTACTGGTTTCTTTGTCAAGGCAGATGCTTCTAAAGACAGCCTGAACTGCCTTATGCCAGAGGATGGAGATATATTAGCATTTCAGGGCCAAAACAATCAATTAATTGGTAATAACTACTAGAATTAATCAGCCTTGTCTATCTGGTTTTGTTACTCAGAAATAAAACACCAGCATGACTTTCCTGCTGTCACTTCTGTTCATTTTTTCTATATATTTTGCTTAATCTTAGACAGCATCATATCTGAATATATTTAAAAGTCATGCCTCATATTATTTTTCAGTATCTCTGCTATTCCCTGTATCATGACAGCTTATGGAAATTAGGTGTTCTGGTTGCTGGGTGCATTTTCAGGAGGAGAAATTGGAGGTGGGAGTGCTTATCAGGAGCACTGGGAGGATCCAGTGATGGTATGGGTTCTACCTTCTGCAGGAATGCTAGATGTGTGACCATAGACTCGTAACATGCATTTGAAGTAGGATTAAAACAATGTGGTAAAAGTCACCATACCTTTCCAGCCCAAAAGCAAATACATCTTTGCTTAGGCCATTAGCAGCCAGTCTGAGGCTTGGTAATAGTAACAAAAATGCTCAGGTGAAATCTTGTGAGGGTTTAGGAGACAGTATTTTATCTCTGCCTCAAGAACAGAAGCATCCTTTCAGACAGTGAGAGCAGATACTGGGTTTATACAGTTTCAGCTTTGCTATTGTTATGTACTGCTGATTGTTTATCCACTTCCAGGATGGGAATGCAAGTATCATATCCACAAACACAGACCAGTTGGTGACATTTCACAGATATTCTCAGCCAAAAGGGTCTTTTTATATGAATAAACTCCAGACATCCATGTTGAACATACACCTAGTTGGCCAAATTCAACTGTCCAGTCCTGACCTTCTATTTAATGAGTTTCATTCTTCTAGATATTACTGTTTGAAGCTTTTCCATAATGTATAGCACGTTACTCCACACTTTCTTTAGTTTTCAAAGCCAGGTCCTAAATAAAGACCAAAAAACACTTCAAACAACTTAATCCTTCCTAGAAAAGGCTGTTAGCATTCAAAGATGACATTACATCAAAAGCAAAGGTTAAACTCCAGAATGCATTCTTTGAATGAAGTAACAAAAGCTCCATTATAGCCTTTGATCACTTGAGCTCACCTGTAGGAAATGTTACACCTTTTTATTAAACTGTTGAATTGTCTTTGCTGTACAAGCTGGAGACATTCTTGACAGGCTTAAAGTCGTTAACACCTCTGAGGAATGCTCAGCAGAGCCGATAATACTCTCTCGTGTCTATGCATGTTAGTATAGTAACTCTGTACTTTCCTAACAGCCCAGGCACTCTCTCCTTTTCTTATTTCTTTAACAAATATATTGAAATTAGTATATTGGTAAAAAATAGTACATAGGCAAATTATCCATGACACAAATGTGCACAGCAAAATATTTGACACTATCAAGAAATAAAGACCCTATCACTAAATTAGAACATTTTTTTATTTACTATGAGAGGTTTTTTAAACAAATCACCACTTAATTACTGTAAAGAAAACCAAACAAGTCTGCCTTTCTAATTGGCAGCTGGGCAATACATTTAGCATTGTCCATTACCAACTGCAGTACACAGTCAATTAATTTTTCATTCAGAGAACCTGCACTCACATTCTCTACACAAATTGACACACACATACCTGCCATGCTTTTCCTCCCTCTCTTGAGCATTAGCTACTTGTATATAAATGTATATGCATGAAAATATGGAATATTAAAATAAAAAATAAAGATCAACATTATATCTTTAGTTTCTCTTCCTTTAAAGATTGCTGAATATTTTTTTTAGTTTTAAAAGCACTGCCAAATATAAACGTGTTTTCTCTTAAAAGTAAGTAAATAAACTAGCTTATAAGGATTTTCTGACAATCCAGACTGTTATTTAGTTCTATTATCTTTACCTATGAACAGCTGAAAGCTATTTCCCCCCCGTCTCTGTGGATGCTTTTTTTTCTCCTTTTATTTCTTCAGTTCTTTTGCACAGCTCATCTCTTTATGCTTAAAGATTATTTTTATGAGGACTAGCAGTCCTACATGGATACACTCTCAAACACACAGAGAACTGGGAGCTGATTCTCCTTTTCTTCCCAAGTTCTGCTCCACATACATTACACCTTACATGTCAGAAAGCTTTTGAATATTTCTAATAACACTTTACACTTCAGGTTCTGAGACATCTTCTGCTGAATAAGCACTCACATACATGAAAGCTGACTTCAAGACCATCCCTGTATGCGCATTCAGAAAAAATTCTTACATAGCAACAAATGCTCTGAAACAGGTGAGGGCAAACAACTACCAAATATAAATTATGACAGATTTTTAAGAAGAGCATGTATATGTCCTTTAAAAAAGGAAATGCACCTGCTGTCTGTACTGTAGCTGAAGCCTCCCACACAGCCTCATGCAATCAGCAAAAATAACTTTACATCCTTCTTTCCCACTAGATCTATGATTTTCTTAGAGAACTTCTGACTTACTCATGCTTCTATTCTTGGCCTATTTAGAGATAACTATTCAGTGGAGGCTTACAGTGAGCTTCTGGATCTTAATCCTGTTGTCTCGATTAGTCTCTCTAATGATTACACAGTTTGATTGCCTCAGAGGGAGGTGGAGAAGAATGGGGTAGAGTGAAGGGAGCAGTTTGTGTAGTCCCCATTAGCTCCTGATTACAGGAAAAACAAGATAGTGTCATGTTGTCTGAGTTCAGTGGGGAGGAAGGTAACGTGCCTCAGAATAATTCTGTACAATCAAGAGATTAGATGGATTAAATGTAACCAAACCTTTCCTAAAACAGAAGCGATGAGCAATATGTTTTTAAATGGTAAACACTCACTAATTTGTTGACTCATTTGTGAGTGTCTACTAACACTGCAAGAGCACTGGTGAGAATAAAGCAGCTGCCCATACCTGTTTCCATGCTGAATCACATGGAATGGATTTAAGATTCCTGCACCTATATGACTTTATTCACTGAAGATTTCTGTCCTGCTCCCTTTTCTGACTCAACTGGTCAATAAAAATTCAGTATTTTCTAAAACTATGAATTTTTCTGTACCTTTGGGTGACCAGAACAAATGAGTGAAAACTAGCTCACTTGGAAGAAATTTTCATCAGCAGTTTCTTCTTAGATATGAGCGATTTAGACTTTGTATTTTTCATAATTTGAAAATGGCTTTCATAAAAATTAAATCAGAAAAACAACAACATAAACTTATTTGCTAATTCCCTTTGAAAAATTATGCAAAAATAAGCCTAATACACTTTTCATTTTTCTACTTTTGATCATTTCTTAAATTAACAAATAATGATTTTCTTATTTCATTTTATGAAAATACTTCATTATTTGACGTAATGTGTGGAAATGCTTTATCAAATGTCTTCAGTCTCTGGAGAACAATTTAATCTTTTCTGCAATCATGGTGCTGTCAGATGCAGAAAGGAATATTCACTCTGCACAGAAAAGTCCTTTTTAGTCCTCATAAGAGCCCTACTGTGTGATAATATTCACAGCAGTGAAAACACAGGAGCATATCTATTCTCTCTTATAAGCTTATAGTGATGGCTTAAACTGAGAACAGCAGCTCCTCCAAATCCAAAAAAAATATATCACCCTTATCAAGTAAACTTCATCCGTGCTGCTTATTAATTTTTAAAAGTCATATATCCCGAATGTTAGCCTGCTCTCCCTTCAAGGCACAACATTCAGAAGAGAGAAGTAACTACAGTGAAGTATGCAAGCTACATGTCCCAAAATTATTTGGAAAGCAAGTGCAACTTGTTCCTATTGTACAGTACCACCAGAACAGTGGAGGAGCTGTGGTCTGTCCCTGGTTTTCCTCACAGCAGCAAAATAAAGATAAGTTTATAAAGTTAATGTTAAATTATAGTTTATAAGGAATTTATGTAAATGGTTCAAAATTATGTATCATCAAGAGAAATTAGTAAGGTAATCTATCTTTGTAAGGAGAGAGACTATATTTTATGAGGCAGTGTAACTGGAAAATAGAGATTTCTGAAGTCCTTTATCAGATGAAATGCAGGAGCTCTTTGTTTCCAAAAATGTTTTAGTGCATGAAACTCCACTTAGAACCAACTCAAGGATCTAAACATGAAAGTAACAGCATAGGAAAACTGAAAGTTTACAGCTCATGTAGACATATGGCCTAAAGCTGCCAACAAACTCAGACAAAGCCTGGAAAAACTTTTTAATTGCTCTTGGCTTCAGACCCCTGGCCTTCAGTCACCAGGATGGATCTCAGATTAGCATTCCCAAATCTGTTTAATTCATAAATGCTTATCACAGAATCGTAGAACAGCCTGGGTTGGAAGTGATCCATATAGGTCACCCAGTTCCAACCCTCCTGCCATGGGCAGGGACACTTTTCACTAGACCAGGCCCATCCAATCTGGCCTTGAACATTCACACGGATGGGGCATCCATGTCTCCAAGCAACCTACTCCAGTGTTCCATCACCCTCACAGTAAAGAAACTCTTCATTATGCCAAATCTACATCCATCTTTTTTCAGTTTAAAACCAATACCCCTTCTCCTTTTGCTACAGGCCCTGCTACAAAGCTTGTCTGCTTCTCTCTTCTAAGCCTCTTTAAGTAATGAAAGGCCACAATCAGGTCTTTCCTGAGCCTTTTTTTCTCCAGGTCGAGCAACCACAACTCTCTCAGCCTTTCTTTATGAAGGAAGGACAGCTACCTACACAGACTTTCCACCAATGCCTAAACTGGACAGGTCTCAGAACCACTCTTTCCCCATTTGGAATCAGAATCTGATGTTTACTCACCTTGTGGTAGGACATAAAATGAGTAATGGTGGGGAAAGAGATTTACTGACAATCAGAGAAAAACTCACAGGACTCAGTTTTTCAAATACAAGCACCTTTCTTGCTGGAAGCTCAGCCTCAATTAGAAAAGTATAGGCAGTAGCTGACTTACAGACCTGAAAGGACAGGTTAATATGGGTGTTTTAACAAAAAAAAAAAAAAAAAGTGATTTTTAAAGAGTCATCCCAAATTGCACTTTTTTAGATCATTTGTTGAGTAACCTTAGTAATCATTAAAGGAATTTAGGGATTCTTTTGACACATGCATCACAAGCAGAAGCTAGAAAGTCACAACACTAAAAAAAGAAGTTGGTTGCCCTAGGCATGTTTCAGCTTACTGTCAGCTCAGTCTGTTCTAGTGTTTCACTTGTAATAGCTCCCTTGCTGCACTTATGACTAATAACAATAAAATATTAACAAAATAGTTTTCCTTGGTGGTGACTCGAGAGACAGGAATGAAAGACCTTGTTGTGTCCTCTGTTTTGTTTCTAGCCTTACAAGTAGTTTTGCTCCATTGCTACTGTAACATTTTGATGCCAAAGGGATCAGCGATAGCAGTACCTGCTGTAGGCACCTCTGGTCTAAGAATAAACAGCCTCCTATGCTCTCCTCAGCTTAGAGGGAATTTTTATTCTGTAGCGCCTCTTCCTTCTCAGCTAGAACTTCCTAATACTCTCCAAATTCCTAGAGCATTTCTCACTACTCCCAGATGTTGCTAAAAGACACGATGATGTTTTCCGTCCTTGGGTTGTCTTGCTGCCCATGTTGAGCTCCCTTTCATCTCTTCCAGCTCCTTATGCACTCATTCAGCCCTCAGCTGCAGACCTGAGAGTTCCTCCAATTCCCAGAGCCTCCAGAGGGATGCTTTCTTCAAAAAACAACTCTCCTCCCCCTGTACTGCAGTGATGGATGTGAAATGTTTGCCAGTTCTCAGAAGGCTCTCCTGTAAAATCACCCCAAAATACCCAAAAGATTCAATTTGAAATTTATAACAATATATTTTTATTTCACTGTAATTACTGCTTGCTTGTAAACATGCCTACAGGTTCCAGGTGAAATTAGGCATTACCCATAGGAATAAACAGCCCTTGAGAATTTGCCATATAAATTTAAACAGATCAAAGATACGGGAAAAAGACACTATAATTCTGATTATCTCATTTCCCTCCAAAGTACAGCTGAATTTGTGCAAAACATGTGGCAACTGCAGCAAAAATGTTCAGGCTGTACTATGAACTTGATACTTTGTATACTGATTTTTTATTGTTTTCTGGGTTTTTTGTGAAAGCTTCATGTGCTTCTAGGACTTACAGAATTATGATTTATTTGTTTCAGCACTAGGCCCTTATGAACAAGGGGTCTGTTAAGGGTTTCTCAAACATCTCATTCAATCTAAACTGTGAAGAAAATTTCGTTTCTTCAAACCAATTAAGGTCTATGTTTTTAATCCTTTTGGTGATGTCACATGAATGTACAATTTTATGTGCAAGTTAGGATGGATTCTTGGAATAAGAGCAAATAAAATTTAAGAGAAAAACCGAACTAAATGAAACTAAACTTAACTAAATAAAATAAAATAAATAAAATAGCTTGAAAAAGTCAGGCACTAACCAATAATACCAAGGTTGACTTTTGCATTGTTTGTAGCCTGTCATTCAAACCAAATTATGCCTTTAAAATATGTTTTGCAAATGGTGTGACAAGATTGGCAAATACTTGTGGTGTCACAAAGTTGTGATTCTAACCTCTTTGTAGTAGATCCACAGTTTGTCCTCTCAGACTCTTTTATTCTGATGCCTTTTTAATGCTCACACCAGTCAATTCCAATTGCAACATCCCTTGGCATTGTAGTGGTGATGCGATTCACATTACCACTGGCACTTTCTCTCCTGATAATTGTCTAATTATTTACTGTGTAATCACCATTGTTTCCAGCGACTTGTTACATGATTGCTGCCTCATTTCCACAAAGCAGCACTTCTTGGTTTTGACAGGGTAGAACCATGTGATGTTTGAAGACTTGAGAACTTCATGACGTCTGGAGGCTTGAAAACTCGTTTGTCATAGCCCAGATGTGCAAGCTGAGTCCACTTGAGGTGTGCCATCATCCTTATATGGGTAAAAACAATCTCTAACCTCCAAACCAGAATAGTTCTGTGATTAACTCACACATTCACAAAAACAAATACATTCTAGATACATGGAAACTTCTATCAATTAGGAAAATTTCAACAAAAATAGATATGCTAAGTGCTGCATATGTCACAAGTTTTATTTTTCTAAGTGTCTCTTTTATATACTGCAGTCTCCATATTTTCCCACATTTTCTGTTCTTTGCTTCTGTTTTCAACCAAATTATTTTTTTTCTTAAGGCTTTTATTCCATTTCTCTAAGCTCTTGCATTTCATTCACTCATTGAGAAGAATTTTTAAACAAGAGTTTCAAGGAATTTCAAGAAGAGTCAAATGTTGTCTTCTCATCCCACAGTCATACAAAAAACAGGAAAAAAAGTGTCCCCAGTGATTAACTACAAACATAGTACCTTATAAATGCTAATTTTTATCTTAATTTTTATCATGCACAGGTGGATTTCTCATTTTTGTACCAGCTCTGTTCAGTTTTGGAAAATAGTAAAAGGAATCAGTATCTTGAACTGCAAGAATCCTTGCAGTTCAAACTGACAAATTTTCCCCACATTCTTGGATTGTATAAGCATTTAATAGCCTACAACCTGGACAAACATTGACATAACTGAGGATTATGTTTGCAGATCAGTAGCAGAAGCAGAGTTGGACAGAGTTTTTGGGCAATCTGGAAACTAATCAGATGGAATTAATCCAGCATGTGACACACTCTTTGCTTCAATTTCTTGGGCTGGAGGCCAGGGACACCTATTTTAAACCAGACTTTTGAACCTCCCTGAGAATGCTGAACACATTTCACTGGGTACAACCACATATACAAATAGAACTGAGTCTGAATTCAGATGAAACCAAAACCACTTTTTGTATTGAAGGCTTCTCCAGTGAGACAGGCCAGAGGGGTGATGTTCACTATTGTTTAAATATCTGCCAAACTGCAGCTTTAATATTAATGGCTTATTCAGGTCATGCCATTTCTTAACGGGTTTTTTTGTATCATCCTCTATGATATTTATGCTAATGGTCAAATACTTTCAATGAACTTAATTTCCAGCTTCAGTGAAATAACTTCCACACATCTAATTTAAAAAGTAGAACACTTAATTTAAACAGAATATACATAAAAGGTTTTTTTCCTCTTTTGCCTTATACTGCTATTGTTAAGCCTGAATCAGATATGAAATCTAAGCTTGTTACTGGGAAAAAATCCATTCACATTCAAAGTTTAACGTTACTCAGCTCTCCATACAATCACTGCAATAACATTTTATCTGCCTATTATGAGTGTCCTTGACAGAATGTTCGCAGAGCTAATCATTTCCAGAAAAAAAAAAGACATGAGGGCAAGACGGTATGTACATATCTTTATATATGTGTGTGTATACAAGTATATATGCTCTTGGAGCTGATTTTTTTCTGCTCTGGACATTTGTAACTTCTTACTGAAGTCATAAGTCTTCTTATAAGTCACTATAACCCAAGCAAGGAAATCAAGGCTTCAGGATTCAGTCAGGTTTATAAATTCTTTCAATTACATAAATAGTTTTGAAATTCTTAAAATAATAACAATTGCTGTACATTGATTCATACAATCAATTGTATATTTATTGATTCACCTTATTGAAGAAAATGTTATCAAATATAATCCTACTCAGTGGTTATTACGGTGAAATCACACGCCCAAACAACAAAATACTTCAGAAAGGTATGGCATGATTCCATTAAAATATTTACAGTTGCTGGCCGAATACACATTCTGGTGCAAGTTCTTTTTTAACCTCCTAACGAAACCTAATACTGAGGATTGGAGTCTATCTCCTCAAAACTGCAGCTTACAGGATACCTCTGCGGTGCATTAATCTTTTAACCCCTTGAGGCATACCGAACATCAATTACACAGTGCTGCTGCCCAGAGGTGAGATATGTGAGCTGGAGCTAAAGACAGACTACAGCAGCGGCATCTTACACACAGATCATGAGCAATCCATCTTCTTCAGGGTGTGGGGGCAGGACAACTCTGGAAAGCCATCAAGGCGTAATGCTGTATTTGAGTGTATTTGCGGCTAAAACTAACTTGTCACACAAGGAAGAGCTCGCAAATCATCCTGACCCTCCTGACCCCGTGCAATCTGCGGCTGAGGAGCACAGGCTGTTAAAGAGCCTCACAAGGTCCACACAAAAGAAGCAAAAAAGGACTCTTATAACTACCTTGCAGTCTAGAAGCAGGAAAGTAAACACCACCCGCAAAATTGAGAGTTATCATTGGTATTGCTTAAAGACAAGACAAAATCCACTTTGATAAACCACGGGGCAAATCAGCTCAAAAAACACTATACGAGCCCCCTGCTACTGAGATTTCCCAGCAGGTGCAAATACTAAAATGTGAGGTTTTCCTACATAATAAAACTCCCGTAGAAATTGCAATAACTGAGCCTGCTCTTTATTTCCTTTTAGGCATAAAGTTTATTCTTAATGCATTTGTCACATTAAGACAGTAAGAGTTTTATTGCTTTAGGAAGTATAAATGTAAAAGATACAGAGTGGTTATGAACTTCAGCTTGCTTAAGGATACACAGAACTTGTCAGGGCAACCAGTACTTGCTTTTATAGGAGTAGATGCTTGTGTTATAAATACACAAATACCTTTTATGAGTAGCTACCTACAGTTTCATCAAGGCTTGCCTGGGTGCTCTGACACATTGCTCTCTACTCAAAAACTCACAAAAGCAGCTGGTTCAAGAAACTTCTAAAACACTGATTAAAGAATGCATTGACTGACTAAGGATAACTGTATATTGGATAATTGATGTGTTAGAGAATAATAGATGCATTTTCCAAAGATTTTTAATGAGTCATCCTGCAGCTGAACAAAGGGAATGAGGAGCCAGGAACCAACAGTGGGGTCAGGTTGCAAAACTAAGGCCTTATTACCTGCTTTTTATTGTTCTTTTATTTCTATTTGAGAGAATAGCATGGAAATAAAAGAAGTCTGCATTTGTGTGTGTTCAAAACTGTACATATCTTGATACCTATTGCATAGCTAATGAACTATCAAAATCAGTGCACATTACTGGATAATTTCTTTCCTTGGAAATAGTGGGTGTACCTCTTCCTGTGGCAATTTTTTCTTCAGGTTGGTATTTACTGCCTGCTCAATAAATTCTGTGAATTTCATCTCTAAACTTCTAATTATGATCTAATTAATTAATTCATGTTTCCAACATTACTATTTACTGTGGTTTAAGAATATTTCCCATTTTAGAGATATCCTTTAATAGAAGAAGTGACCTATGCTGGTGAAATGTGTAAAGGCATAAATATATCTCTAGAAATCAGATAGAGAAGCCAGTACTGTAGAAGTCTATTAACTCCTGCTGTTTGTCCAACCATTTTCTGTGACATCCATAAGTCAGTCAAGGCTGTCGGCTCCTGCTCACCAGCACCCTTCACAGATGCAGATTTTTAGAAAGCAAAGCAGTTTCCACAGGTCTGTGGACCTGCCCAAAGTTCCTCAGTAGCACAGGCACAACTAAATTTATCATCTTTAAAATAAGGAACAAATAACTTATTTTTTTTCATACATAGGGTGGTAACATTAATTTTTTTTATTGCACCAGCACAGGTGCCATCTTCTACTCATGCCCAGTCTCTGCCTAAAGACAGCTGAAGTAACCCCTATTTGTCTCCTGTTTCTACTCTTGCCTTCATTTGAAATACTATCTGTTTTTTAAATACCTGAACAAAGGCATGAAATATTTAGGAATTTGCTTGAACTGTATAACCAAAGAATTAAACGCAGTAAATAAACACTCACTTTAGGAAAGGCAAATATTACATAGATTACAGCTCTTCCCAGAATTAGTATGTTACAGCTGCAGAAGTTTGCTGTGATGGTAAATATCTTTATACAATCACAGCCTTTATTCAAGGGCAAAAAAGACTGGATTGAAGTTGGGTATTTTGCACACATATAAACAGACTTGAACCTGGCAGCAGAAGTGCTGGGCTTGCTGAAGTTTGTGGAGTCACTGATTTTAGTAGGGTTAGGCTCTCATTCTCTCTTTTTTATTTTAATTATTGGAGGGGTTGGCAGCAACTTTCATTAGCGGAGCAGTAAGGGAGAGTCTAAGCTTTCTTAGATCTTTAACTTTTAGATAGATAAAGCTAATCTAAAATAGGCTCCCTCTAGGGTTAATGGATGCAGATAGACATCTCCAGAGGGTGTTTCATCCCACCTAGTTTTGATGTATACCAAGGAAGAACTGCCCTCAGGAGATGCATGTTTCTCTCTGCTGATTATAGAGAAAATATAAATGACTAGTGCATTTAGGTGTCTAGCTTTCAGACAGCTAACTTTACATTAAACAAATACCACTCTGAATAGAGATATAGATGTAGGCATTTTATAAATTCTTGTGATCTCACTTCCAAAATGAAAATAAAAATTCATAATAAAGAAATGATGCACTAAAACTGCTAATAAATGCATGCAAAGAAGTTAATGGGTCTCTCCCAACACCATTAAACTTTCCATAACATTCTAGATAATCCTTATATCTTTGATTGGTCTGAGTAAAGTAGTTTTATGTTATATTATATATAAAGCCACACAACTAGAGTAATAGTCATTTCTTTCATACATGGACACTTACATACCAGCCTTCTGTGTGTGGCTGTCAGAATGTCCTACAAACATTAATGAATTTAACTTCCCTGTGAGCAAAATAATTCTATTGTGTTTCCCATACAGCTGTTGAAACCACAGCAGCACACATGGGATAGATTCTAGTGCTTCAGAACTACAAAGTTTCACTTAATGCCCGACTTATGAAACAAAGACTTCTGAAAGTTGCTTTCTGGAGGAAATTACTCTTGACAGCAGTGCCAAAATTACAACCGTCCTTCATTTTTGTGCAACCTGTGATTGCCAATTTTCATATGAGAGAAGATTAAAATCAGACATGCTGAGATACTCTAAAATCTTGTTGAATTAATAAATATATTTCTATGGCATTTTGGAGGAAGATTTGCAGATTAATATATGACATAGTCCTATCTATCACAATGCCCTATACATAGTATGTTGAGTGTAAATCATAGAACTAGTTGGGAAAAAGTTATTATTTTTTAAATGTTTATCCTTTAAACACAGACTTTATTCTGAATTAGAATAAAAATATTTTTAAATAATTATTTAAAAATATTAAAATTATTATTGGAATATTTTAAAAAATATTGTACCTGTACTTACGGAAAAGAATGTGTTTAATTCCATATGTCAAAAACTACCTTAGAGCTGTATGCTATTAGGTAATCATATGTTCTATATATTATATAGAACATATATTATTATATTATAATCTGCATGTTTACATGTATATATGCAGACCAGAGAGGTTCAGAGATGAAAAGCCATTAACATTGGAGACTATGTTAAAAATGTCAAAAGATTGTGGTTTATTATTTTGATCATTGAGAAATGTTAATACACTTTTACGAGCGTATAACTCACTGTGGGTAGAATATTTTCTTACGCTATTTAAAGTTGTTTATAAACTTGTTCCTTGACATATCACTAGTGCTTTTTGAAGTCACTAGTATTTTGAAAAGGAAAATTAATCACAATAATATTGACTAGGTTGGAGTGCTTTATTTATTGAATGAAAACATCATTTTGTTCTGTCACGTACGAGAGCAATACTTAAGCATTTTTCATCATAAGAAGGATCTTTCTCCAATTTATGAAAATAGGTAACTAGGACTTCTCATATATAATCTTTATATATAGATAAATGCACATCTATATGTACTTCTATGTACCTGTATGAACACAGAAATTGCAAGGACATTGCAGTATATTTTATGCTTTTAATTATTGGTAAAGAGTACACAACATCTCTTTCATTATCTACTTTGACTGTCAGAACATTCCTATCATTAGGAACAAATAAGCAGTCCTCTGTCCTTAAACAAGCATTACAGGACTTGCCTATAAAGGCCCCCTGTAGTCCAGAGAGAAATCCATGTACCTCCAGAGGGCCTACAGTTTGGAGCCATCCAGGTCTGTAGCAAATTCACTGATCCACTAGCTTCTGCCAAAATAAAACTGTTGAGCTTGTTTGTAGGTAGTGCACCCAGTTCCCAGTTCCAAGAACAAACTGGAAGAATTTATTTATGGGTAATTTTGCTTAGCATCTCTGCTGCCTCACCTCACTCAGCCCAAAATACCTCACTCAGGTTTTTTAAGGTGGGATTTCTCCCCTGTGAGAGGCAGACAGCTCACAGAGGGCTGCTCTTTGTATGTGGCTGCTCTTGCCTTTCAGTTTATGGGAGAAGAATAGATGACACTGGCTGAAGACTCACAACAAAGAACACTGGGTGTCTGAAGCATGCAAGGAATACAATACAGGACATTTCTCCCTCTCAAGTTTGCAGTCTGTTGCAGCCACAGGGCTTTTCTCAGCAGATGAGCTTACCTGTATTAGCACCGCTTTTGGATCTTGGTGCCAGAAATACACAGAAAAGTATCTACTAATTATCTGATAAATGTGTTTGTTCATGTCTGAAGTGTAGCTTATCTAATTGCCAGTGCCCTTCCTATCTTCCTCTAAGGGGTGGGTTTAGCTGAGAATTCTCCCAAAGAGCTTGCTTTTCATGTGAGTAATTATGTGCTTTGCTTGCTTCGAAGGGATATTAGCTCATCTGCCAATGGCAGCAAAGGAAAAAAAATAATCTCAAGGAGATTCAGATCTAAAATAATACAGAAGCAAAGAATTTTGGATTTGTGGCTTTAGACTTCATTAAAATTAAAATAAAGTTATCAGTGAGGCTTGCTAGAAACTACTAGAAGATCTGTGTTACTGGAAATGCTGTCTTAAGGGCATAAACTTGAAGGCCAGGTCACTAATCAGTTTCATACTTGGGAGCCAGGAGATTGGAAAGTTATTAAAAACAATCAAATTAACAAGAAAAAAATAGAGGTTATTAAAAGTGTAAATTCTTGCAAGTTCTTGCAAACTTTGCAAATCTTTTTACAACTCATCTGAAATTCCCATGACTTTCTGAGTCATGTGCTAGCAACTACAAGGCCAAGATGTCCCTTTCTTTATGTTTTGCAAATCTTTAGGAGCTACTACCAACCTACAAAAGTCAGAAAATGGTTTAGCTTCTTGCTAGTCTACTGGACTTAGACCAAGAGGAGAAGGACTCAATCCATTTCATAGGATATATAAGCATTGACTTGCCTGGAATGTGGCTCAGCTTATTTAATACAGTAGAAAGCATTAATCTGGATAACAATGATAACTTGAAATATATTTTACATACGATTTAAAATAATGTTTGCATTTCTCATTAGAACAATCATGGGGCTGAAGGAGAATGTTAACACAGTTAGACAATTATGTAGGTTCATTTGAACATAACCTTCTATCTTGAATATTATTCTCATACAGGCAGTTACTACCTCTTCTGCCAGTGCCTATAACACAGCCTCATCTCAGCAAAACACATTACAATTCAGCACAATTTCACTGAAGGGAAAAAAAATCCCCAAGATTTGGAACATTCACAGAAGACAAGCAATTATAGGAGATCAATGCATCTTTATTCTATTTATCAGGTCACTGTAAGTTTTCTCACACATCCAGAGAGAAAAATGGGTGAAATATAAGTGAAACAAAAGAAAGGCAGTGTCCAGCACATCCTAGTAACAAAGAAACAAATTTCTGTTTCTCAGCAGACTAGATTTGTGTAAACTCTCAGATACCCAACTTTGACTATAAATTTACCCGTGTTACACCTTATCATCCTCCTTTTGAGTTTTTCCTCTGAATACATGGTGACTGACATGGTTGTCTGTAAACCCCACCAAAGTGGGAAAATCAATTAAATAATTATCCATTGTTAGAAGTAATACAAGTAGCTGCTGCTCCTATAGGAATACATTTTCAGCAAGACAGCACAATTTGATGTGGCATTCTTATTTAGAAGATGTGCAAATTAACCATGGAAGTACAGTATTCCTGGCTGAGTGGAAATACCTACATAGATGTTATTTTAACACTTTATCTGTACCACAGCAGATGTCTCACAGCAGTGTTCCAAGCAAGCACTGTCTTGTAAGAGGGAAGCCCAATACTGAAACACAGAGAGGTTCCATCTCACAGTCTTCAAACTTTTGAAGGAAAAAAAAAGGGGAGACTAAGATACACTAAGTAAAATATTACTAAAATAGACAACTGGACTGTTATAGCTAATAGCTTTTGTCCCACTTGCACACTCCATTCCAAAACAAGATAGGAGGAAACCCAGATGATTTCTGGCAGAAGCACTATGGAGAAAAGTAAAAGCATTGCTGCAACCATTTCTTTGATGCTTCCACAAACTACAAGGATCTATGAGTATTCAAGGGCAAGATGGTGGAGGGAGACATTCAAAGTTCCCTGATACTGTTATGAAACAAGCAAACTCCGGCAAAATATTTAACTCTTTAGCAAACATTTGAAATAAAAACCCTAAACCAAAGATTGCCATGTAGCCTGGAGGAAAATTATATAATAGATCCCTTCCCTCTTCTCTTCTAACTTACTCCACTTCTTGCCTCCTTTCTCACTCTACTTCTTTCCCTTCAGCTAATCATTCCTGAAAAACAAACCAAAGAAAATAAGGCTTTTTCATTGAGGAGATAGAATGACCCTCAAATACTACCACCAAGTGGTAGTATTCTGTGGTATCCTTCTTGCCATTATTTTTCTTATTTTCTGTACTAAGGTCATGCCTTATTTACATAGGGAATTACATTTATTCCATAGTATCTAGAACAGCCTCAGGTTTGCCTGGTTCCTCTTACTATATGAAGCAACAAAGAGGAACTAGAAATGACACTGAACAGTACGACTAATTAAATTGTGAAGTAACACACTTAACTTTTTGAAAGGTTTGTCTTCACCCAGTACAGTTTGGGAGGAACAATGAAGAGAAGGTGAAATACCTGGTATGACTCCCTCTCACTCCTAAGTGCAGTTATTTACTCTATAGTTACACAATTTAAGTGAATTGAAGCAAGACCAACTGCACATGGTCAAGAATTTTGACCCTCTATTGAGATCATCTAAATAAGAACAATTTTATTAAGAAAAAAATGGGATTCAAGAAACAGATAAATCCATGAATTAATTTTACCCCAAATCCTGTAATAACTGACATCCTAATTTCCTCTCAAAATTTCAGCACTTAAGTGAAAGAATCACCCAAAAGGTAAGCTTTCTTATATATATAAAGTGTTTGTAGATTCTTGTTGATGTTATTTTGCGAATTGTGAAGCAATACAGAATTTGAGTCAGTGATGCCTGACCCTTGGTTCAACAGGGCTGACATTTTTGACTTATTTACCAAGACCTTTCTTTATTTACATTAGATTTTTTTTTCATGTATAAATTCAATATGTCACTTATTTTGTAAGTCAGTGACTTTGTTGATTATCTGTCTCAGACATTCATTAACCATTAAACAGCTGAAGTAAACACTCATTGCCATGACATTTTGGGTGGGATTCCTTTGTTGGTTTAAATTTAGCGGTCTATATTTAGTGGATGAGCAGATATGCTTCTGGAGCGTCAGTGGAGACAGATGTCTCAAATCAGACGTCTAAACACAGGCATCAAGCTGTTTGGGCTATTTGAGATGTTTGTAAGGCAGATATGACACAAGTCCTATGAGAAAGTTAAATCTTTCTGTGATGGCAGCAAAAAGCAGGTTGGGATTCCTTAGCTTGTCTGCAATGACAGGAGAGGCCTTTTTTAGGCAAATGAATCAAACCTCAAATCAGTGCACTGAAGACGAACCCATCAGTACTTTTGGTCAACTGACTTGACTCCATCGATGGTATCAAGGATTTTCTTGTCCTCAGTCCGCCCTTTGTGTTGGAGAGACTTACAAATTAGAGAGAATTACAGCAAGTTTACATCAGTGGGCCACTGCAAAAGACTTAAGTTTTGTGACAGAGATCCACTGGGTAAAAATGCAAGATTCCAGTACAGGTTGTTCATAAAATTCTCTCGCTTTCAGAAATTGATCACATTTTGAAAGCAAAGCAAGATGTCTCATGATATTCAATTTCTAGATTATTTGAAGATTTTTAGTAATACTTATAACAATGCCATGTAGTCAGAAAAAGGATTAAATTTTGCCTGCTTCATTCTGAGAAATTGGAACGTAAATTGATTCATGTATTGAGCCTTCATATGAAGCTTACATGATATCCTGACTGACTTATCATTCATAACACACCATCATGAATGAAAAAGGAATGATACTTTGGCTGACCAACAATAGCCACCTAAGTTGCAGGTATTTAAAAAATGATAATAATTTTTAAATCCTTGTGCAGATAAGAATCCAAACTTGATTGAATTCTAATAATATTTGGATATCTAAATACCTTAAACTCCTTTAAAAATTCACATATAAGAGTGTATTTCCTCTGCAGATGCACTCATTACTGAAGAATATTTTAAGTATATATTGCACCAGCACCAACACGACAAACAGCCTAGACACAGCCTCCTAAAGGTTGTTTGCAATTGATTTCCTGAGTTTCTCAGGGACACTTTGATCCTGCAATGCTCAAGACAACTGAAGTTATGTTACCTAGGCTAATTTACTGAGTTGATGGCACAGTTAGTCTAACATATGTTAACATACTCTTAAATTTCAGTAAGTTTCAAGTCATAAATCTTAGCATTTTAAAATCAGTAAGTACAAGACATGCAAATACGGTCAATTAAATTATTTCACCCTAGCAATACAAAAAAGCTTAGAGTATCCATGCTTTAAAGCCACTTGAAACCAGAGGCTTTTTTCCTATGATGGCAATTTACAATGTCATATGAATCTGTCAGCTTCTCTAGATTTAAGTTTATATTTGTGAGTTTCAATTTAAGAATTCTCTGATTGGACATAGATTTAGACCTGACAACACCTAGCACACCTTTTATATATCCTTAAAAATATGTTATAAGCTGTTTTGAATATTGAAGGTACCTAAGTTTTTCACCACTGAATTCAATAAAAACCTTGTTATCCAAATAAAGGAAATCAGAATTAGATTCTCAGTGAGTACTTAATGGATAGTACTAAACCATAGCACTAATGAATGGCATTAATAGGGGTAGTTGTGAACAAATACTTCTTGGAAGTATTGGGAAAAGCCTTTTCAAGTCAGTTAAATGAGTATGCAGTTAAATTATAGTTTCAGATTTCTGAGCTACGTTGATTATTCTCATTCAGCCCATAGAAGATACAGTTACCATTAGACCTTCCAGTTTGACTGGCAAAGTAATAAGGAGCTCAGAAAAGCAGCCATGGTTCATTCTGATATATGTTTGCCTTTTAAGAATAATTTTGACTCTACTACATTATTATTTCTTGTTACATCCTGTTTTGAAATTATTGCTATAACCACCGTAAACATGAGCATATAACAACTTTATTATAAATTCTGCTTTGATTAGCAGTCACCAAGCCTGTATTTCATCGAAATAATCAGCATTTGTGAGAAATATGCTAAAGGCCAAGCAATCCTCAGATGCAGTTATTTTCACCAGTACTTTTTACCAGTACTTCCTTGTTTTCAACGCAAGGAAGAAAATTAGGTTATCACTTTGTAATTTTCATATCTATTTTTATAGCAGAATTTGAAGCTCAATCCCAGTCTGTTGTGATATATATGGACTGATTTTCAAACACTTTGATAAACTTACCAAGAATATGCATGTGCTGCAATATAAGTTAAGCTCCTTCCAAAGGCTGGACCTAAAAGTTTAATTCTGTACACAACGCTGAACTGTACATGGAATACTTTCATTATATTTTTCTTCTCTGCTGCCTTCAAATTAAATCTTCTTTACCACTGCAAAAGACACTTCCATATTCACACAGAGACACACATAGCTACCCTTCTCTTTTCCCTGTACTTTCTTTTTCCTTGAACCCCTCTCCCCATCTCTATAACTAGTGCTCCCTTCTAAGGAAAAGTTCAAAGACTGAGAGATTTGGTACTATTTGGATAAGCATGAAATCTTGTTGCTTATCCCAATTACACAAAACCTCTAAGTCTTTTGAACTTTTTCCTTAGAAGGGAGCACACAAAATTTTATGCTTATTCAGGACACCTGGATTTCAAACCTGAGCTGGAATTTTATGAGGATGGTCTCTCTCTTATGGTTTAGTACACGTACTAGAGTGAATAAAGAAATAAGAAGAGGAAAAAAAGCTTTGCCAACCATCCTCCTGTCTCATCTCTTTCTGTAAGATGAAGTAGATTAAATTACTTATCCATCACAAGAAAGCTGTCAGGGTTTTTAATTCACAACCTATTGCATATGCATTACTTTTCAGAATGAAGTGATATGTTGTACCTCCTAATGTATTTCAACACCAAAAGTTTCAGACTGAACAGTGCAGAAAAAAAAGTAACACGGTGTAAGAAGACTTTATAAAAATCTTATGACAACAGTAGGAAAATTGTACCTAAATTTGTCAGAATACAGGTTTACATGTATTTCCTATATTCCATTTTTCTTATGATTTAAGTTCTGGCATCACAAAATTACACTCAAAATTTCCCCTTTATTACTTTTCAGGTTGAATAAAATCCTCGAGATTATGATTTGCCTTTTAGTCTTGAACCTGGTCTCCTGCTCCTCTAGCAATAACATCTATATAGTGGCTGAGCACTTCAGCTTAAGCTTTATTTTCTGCAGTTACCACTGTTGGCAAAACTATGATTTTGAGTTAAAGAACATTATTACAACGCACTTTCAAATGGTTGGAGTATTGCCCCATAAGAAGGGAGTGACAGAGACAGCAAAGTGTCTGCCCTTCTGGGGGTTCCTGGAACAGGCTGCTTAGCTGAGTTTCTTCCCGTGTCCCTGGTTATGACAATACCATCAGAAACATTTATGTTTCATACCAGTGGTTCTTCCAGAGCGCAGTAGACCCAGAGTAAAATAATGAAAGTGGCATTATTTAACACTAAATGTCATAACACTTGACAGGTTCATGTAAATGAGGACCTTACTAGGAAAAAAAAAAAAAAAAAGCTTCATTTTCTTTAAAGTGAATTCAGGACTAAAATAACAACTGATCCAGGCTGGAATCCAGGAACACAGTGCCTGTGACACACGTAGACACAAATTAGTTTCTGTTAGTCTCACTGCTTTTTCAGTCAGGAAAGTGTAATTCTCCTATTTTGGTATGAATTGCATAATCCTCAGAAAAACCTTCTCTATTTTGCCCTTTCTTCAGCTGTTATGAAGACAGAAGGAAGAGACAGAGGGGAAGGAAGGGGAGGGAGAGAGAGTGATGAGGGCTGGGCTGAGTGGCAGCACAGAAGAGGACCAGCAGTTCGGGTCCCCACCTTCCCTCCCTCTCTGTCAGAAACACAGCAGAGGTGCTTTCAGACCTAAATGGAGAGTCAGTGTGTTCCTCCCCTGTTGTCACAGTAAACATAGCAGGTCCTCCTGATATGGCTTCCACCTTTCTCATCTTGTTGCCTTGTCAGAAGGTTGCCATCGTTTAGAAAGGTACACAGCATTTTGAAAGGATTAGGGTAAAAAATACAATTCAGTCCTTTACAAAAGAGAGAAAGGGAAGGGGAAGGGGAAAAGCAAAGTGTCAGGTGCTAGAGAGTGACTGGACGAGGACAATGTGCACAAGTAAAAATAGCAAATTGATTGAACCCCTATTCCTGTGAAATAGGGGTATAAAAAAATGATGCATGACAAATACTGCCAGAGCAAAGCAGAAGGAGAAAAATGTAGTTTATGACAATGTGCAAAGGCAAAGGATTAGGTGACACCAGCAAGGGGAAGGTCACCCCCTCAAAAAAGCCCTGGTTCTACAATTTAATACAGACATGGAAAGCTTTGTCTTTACTATTAATTGCATTTTGGTTATGTACATTTACAGTAATGGCAACAAAGGCTGGTTATCATTGTACTACTGAAACTTGACAAGGTGGAGCTTCTTCCTTTTTAGCTTTTACTTTAAACTTCATGCCAGCAAATCCCCTCAAATAACCGGGTTGCCCACATCTTTCTCCCAACAAATATATGTCCTTGCATGTAGGATTTGCAGTTTTTCTTCTATTCTACTCCAAGAGAGGTTTCACCCTTAACATTTATTATTTTTATGTGTGCTTTGTTGTTTGTTCGGTTTTAAGCTTTTTTTGTTGCTGTTGTTTGATATATCTAATTAACAAAACAAAGTAAAAACAATTTTTCTTAACACTTTCTCATTTTTGTTCCTCCTGGATGACAGCAAACACCATTACAATTCTTAAAAACATGACTGCGAAGCCTGGCACCACCAAAACCACTCAATTTGTTAATTGCTGAGAGGAACTTTACTTAATGTGACAATGGCTGCCCTCAATCAAGAGTTTCAAAAGATTTTTTGTTCCTAAATGGCTGTTATGGAAAGGATATTACCTGACTCAGAAATTACAGCGGGATGTTGGCAAGCTCTAAGTTCTCTGGACAGGACTTCAGCAGTCCAGCTAAATTCTTTTCTACACTGTCAGCATCTACTTGGCCACAGCCC
The DNA here is from genome assembly GCA_024362935.1 of Setophaga petechia. Lineage (NCBI taxonomy): Eukaryota > Metazoa > Chordata > Aves > Passeriformes > Parulidae > Setophaga > Setophaga petechia. Next base: position 29,092,881 of record JANCRA010000008.1, read on the forward strand.
AATCCCATTTATCCTGGAACAGCCATGACCAGTCTGGACAAAAGGGGAGAAAGTAGTGAGGTAACAACTCCAAGTTCATGTTGCTCCCTAAATTGCTGTAGTCTGTCCTGAACATGATTTGAATCGATTATGTGAAGCATGTGGATAAAAAGCTCACAGTACTGAGCAAGCGTATAACACCCCACAGTTCTAAGAATTAAAGAAGAAAGTCATAGTATAGGCATCCAAAATATATTCATGGCTATTTAACTGTTGAAGTTGAAATAACTACTAAATTTAAAAGATGCTATGAGATGGCAGTATTAATTAAGAAAACTATAACTGTTGTCATAGAAATTGTTTACAGTAAAAAATATGTGATATTATGACCTAAAAAAGTTAATGGGAGAACATGAATGCAATCCATCATACAGGGATACCTAAATCTGAAAGCAGATCTCATAATACTCATTGAAAAGTTACAGGTATTCCATCATTTTTACCTATTTTATGTAACTCATGAGAGAAGACAGAGAAAGTTACTACTCATTATAATGGAAGTACAGAATCTAAATCTGCATAATCAAACTTAATTAAAGACTAAGAAGTAATGCATATGAACAAATCTGTAATTTTGGCCTTCCCTGATCTCCAAGTTAGTCAGGACACCTCTTTATCATCTCCAGAATGTGTATTTTCATCAAGGTTTTATAAGGCTAGCTGGCTTTCAAAGGAGAAGTTTAAATAAAAAAGATTATTGAAATAACAACAATTGTGCACAATCTGGATTAGTAATTTTTTTATCCTGGTTAAGTATGGCCCATATTTGATTTTTGCACTTTGGAATAAGAGTACACACCAAATGAGTTTTTTTTGGTTCAGTTCTCTTATTTTTTGTCATGTTTTCATTCCTGTCCACAATTCAAAGGCCAATAATATACAAACAGGTACTACAGTGATAGACTATTTTCTATTCAGTAGCTGTAGAAATCTTTGGACAAAGATATTTGCCAAAAACTTCTTACATTGAAACTCTTAGCTATTAGATATATTAAACCTTACAGTTTGGATAATTTTATATCACATTCTTCATCATTACTTATGTGCTATCTGTTACCTCTCCCTACCAAAACCTTTAAATTGTGCTTTAAACAAAATCAGCTCCTTCAAGCTGAGAATGACAGCCAGTCAGTGCATAACACATTTCATGATAAGTCAAGAAAACTTTGTCAAAGGCACCCAGACTCCACTTTTTTTACAAAATGAGGTTTATAATGAGGTTGTAATCCTCAAGCAGAGCTGTGCAGTATCTCAGTCTATGAGGCTTTATTCTAAAACTCGTACTGAGAATTTCAAAACAAATTTGAAAAGTCTGCAGAATTAAAGGTCTGTAAACTGACATGCAATGGATATGCTTAGCATACATCAAATATATGTCAGCAATAAGGACTGCCAGTCAAAAAAGAAATTTTGCTGGACGTTGCAGGTTGTCATCTTTAGGGCTGCAGTTCTGATGCAGACAGCTCATCTATTATGCTCCACAAGTCTTCAGTTTGTGGATATCTTAGTACAGAACTATCCAATTAATTGCTTGGAGCTGTAGTAATGTTATGCATGACAAGCAGGAAAATTGCTCTGATTAGGCAAAAGTGCAGAGTCAGACCTCAGAACAATGCAGATGTATTTCCTTGTGAATACACAGGACAGAAAAAGTACGACAGCTCTTCTTTTTGAGTGGATGTGAAATAAGTACTTGATGCTTTCATTAAAAATCAAATAAATAGCATTTTTATATCATTGCTGTCACAGAGGGCCACTAGACCCCTTTTACTGAAGGAGAAACATATGTCTTTGAATGGCATGCTTGGAACAACACTTTCTCTTTCTATTGGAACATCAACAGAAATTCTCTCTACTGGAAGTTCATGAAGAGAAGCAAGCGTACCTCATCTAGAATCACTGCAAATATATTGCCATTTCTTTCTCTCCTACTCCTGAGAATATTTTATGTTTTCCTAGAAATCCTTCCAAATATGTTTGTGGCAGAGACACCACATCCTGACCACTTCAGGAGAACACAAATTTCAGTCTATCTGTAAAAAGGGCATTAAAACTGAGACAAGTGAATAATTAAATATAATAGAGAAATTAAGCTAAATCAGCAAAGTGTTTACCTTAAGACAAAAAAGCAGAGGAAGATCAGACATTCCATAAGCCAAAACAAACAGAGACAAACAAGATATCTTGTGTTCTAGTTTTACAAGCAACAGGTTCTAGCAGCAAAGCAGTCAACCTGGAACTGAAAAAAAGTTAAAATAAAAAATTAGTGAACAGAATACAAAAGAAATATCATTACTAACTGATGAATCTCAGAAAACATTAGGAAAAAATAACACATAAGTAATTAAATTCCCTACATTTTGTAAATCCTTTGAGGTAAAGGACATTGACCTCAGGCCATGAAATGAGCAGGGAAATTGCCTAAATAAGCTGAAAAGTCTTAGTTAAAGCAGTAACATCCAGGATTATTGTAATCATTTTTCACAGTCCGAGTAAACCAATAATTTATTTATATTACATTAAATTCTATTTTATAGTTTCATGCACCATGGTTTGAAAGGTCTGTCAATGTATGCATGTACATTAGAAATGTATGGCTGCATTCTTACGTCTCTCTGGAACAGCCCTGTGTGATAAACAATATATATATATGTGTAAAACACTATACATATAAACTGTATATATAAGCAAGAAATATGAAGAACATGAGAAGTAACATGAGCTAACCTTGAAGTTATATACACCCTGAGCAGGATGTTATACCACACAATTTCCAAAGTTCCCTTCAACTTTAACTATTCCCTGGTTTTAAGGTGGGTTGGTTTTTGTTGTTTTTTTGGTTTTTTTTTTTTAATAATCTACAAGCAAATATCTTGCCTTGTGAAGCACCTTATGGTTCTCCAGTAGCCATCAGTTTTGAGAACCAGTAGCTGAGGGAAGCTGGTGTGACAGGGTCCCGTGTGATCATACAGTTGTGGGCCTGATGGCAGCAATGATTTTCCCAACACCCAGAGACCAAAGTTTGAATCCAAACAGCCTGCTCTCTTCTGCCCTACTACAGATTTCTTAGATATAATGTTTTATATAATTATTAACTTTTGCAATCACTGTAGAACAAAATAGTCTGAAAGGATAGAAAAAAAAAAAGGTTAAATTGCAGATGTGAGGTTTCTTAAGAAATATAATACAAATGAGACATACCTAAAAGTTCATATGCAGAGTATTGGGGTTACAAAATAGTTTACAGATATGTGGAAGAGGAAAGAGAGTTTTTCTGGAAAATCTTGAAAAAAGCAGAAGAAATCAGAGTATAGACAGAAATAATAATAGCTATAGTACTTATAGAGTGTTACAAAAATTAAAGATGGAAAGAACTGGAAACAGATCTCCAAAAACTGTCCTTCAGTTATTTGAGTTTCAAATAATTGTTCAGATAAGAGTTTATTATAAAGTGCTGAAAATTATGGAGACTATACACCAGGGCTTTCAAAGAAGTGGTAACAAGAGCTAAATAATACATTGATGCTCATTTGTGCCATAAACAGCCACACAACTCTACTCATGCTGAGATGAACTAAGTGAAGTGCTGAGTTTGCATTAAATATTTGGTCTGTAACTATATCTGAACCCTGCATTGATCACTTTCCCCTTTCCCTGTGATAAGTAACACTCCAGGTGGACACAGAAGAACTGTCAGAAGTAGCATGCAAAGAGCAGGCACATCTTTTGCTAGAGGCCTCTGTTAGGACCAAAGGCAGCTCAGAAACACTGAAGAGAGATGACAGCGGGTAATCCTGACCCTCTCCTGAAGTCACATTAACTACTTTTGGGTTTGCAAGACAGAGGATGAGAAAGCACCAAGACAGGTAGCCTGGGGACAGGCTTCAGGTTATTAAGACAGCTACGGGGTTAGCCAGGAGGGATACAAACTTCGGTGAATTTTCCTGAGGGGAAGGGGGAAAATGGGAGTTCAGACCAACCAAGTAGCGTGCCCGGTAGCATCAGTTATATGATGGCAGCCTTCAGCTAGCCAGAGGCGTCCATGAAAACTGTTCTGAAATCCAACAGTAATGTCCATTTGTTGTAGAAATTAATTCCCCAAAGAAGAGAGCAAAGGAAAAAAATCAAACATAGCAAATTTTTCTGACATTACAAAATGAAGTGCAAGTCTATAACCTTCTCAATATGCTATCTCTGTTACAGTAAGAACTTCATTTCTGATGACAGCCAAATCCCCAAATATTAGTACCATGAAGCATTATTAGATATCGAGCCACTGAAGAAATACTGTAGCAGAATAAATAGCAATGCTGTTCTATTTCTTTGAACTTGATTTTTGAAACAAAGCGTGAGTCTTTCTGTAAGCTACACAGGTGTGACAGAGAAGCACCATGACTGAAAAACAGAATAAAATGTTTCTCTATCAAATACATTTAACCACTTAATGCAGATGAATATGTACTGCTTGCCCGCTTCCCAGTAACATCGGCTTGCAAATTATTTGCAAGAGGTTGTTAAATTCTCTTTTTGGTTTAGATCCAGCAAAACCACTGCCAGATCACACCTCCTGGGAAATGTGGGACTTGGCATGGAATTTGGCACTAGACTTTACAAATGTCAGCTTCCCTGTAAAAACAACAGGTCTGTTGTCATGAAAACATCCGTTTTGAGATATTTCTTTTCATAATATTACTAGCCAATACAAATAGAGAGGGGATGAGATGTCAGTCATGTGCAGGCATGTACTCAGAATTGGATTTTTGTAACTGAATTCCCCAGAATAGAAATATGACTTTTGGATTTTGAAATGCAAGTCCAACATCTTGTTGATCAGTACATGTTGTACTTAAAAGGGTCTCTGTTCTGTACATCAGAATGCCTGTCATTATGAAATAACTGGCAGTTAGCAAACTGCATGAGCTAGTATTCATGTGTAACCCAGAACTTCTGTGATACCATACCACTTATAGAATTTCTTTACAGAAATTTGTACCAAGGTTATGGGGGTTTTTTAATTAATGTTTCCCAAGAATATAAATCACTAGAGAAAATTATGAATTTTATCAAGATAATCATGGCAATAAATTCAGTAGTCTGTGATGTTATTTTACCAGCCTGGCATGCAATGAGTTGCATTATTATTTTACTGAACCAATGCAGCTAAGCTCCTGGCATTACCAAAACTTGAAATGGTTAATTAGTAACTGATTTTAATATAGTACCTAATCTGTGGAAAAGGAGGGAATACCTGCTCCAGGAAAATGCAAGCCATCTTTTGGGAGATGGCTATTGAGTTTGAGGAGCCCGAACAAACTTTTAGGCTTGAATGGACTTCATACTTCATGCAGCACTTCAACAGATCTTGGTCACTTCTGTATCTATCAACCTGCCAAGACATAAACATTCAGCCCTCTGAGTCACACATTTTATTAGCACTGGGATCTCCTCTTGACATTGACAGCAATTATGCCTGCACCTTAAAAATAAAACACTGCTAAAGATCACAAAATTAGAATTTTCCCAAGACATCATATTTTCTAAAATTCCCTTTTTTGAAACAAAATTTATTTGAATGTATGTTTCTATGTCTAGCCTTTGTGTAGAACAGTTATCCAGGAAGAAGGACACAGAGCAAACCTCAGAAGTAAGAGCTTCAGTATGGGACTGGTGTCAAAGTAGGTCAATTTTTAGGACTAACAGCCTTGACAGTGTCCCTTTAATATGTTGATCTGTTTCTGTAAAGCATATTAAGAAAAGTTTAGCGTGAAAGAGGCTACAAATGTGTTTGATATGATATGGCAATAAGTGTACATTTTGAGCATACTAAAGCTGCCAAAGTACATTTTAAACTGCTTTTCTTTACTAGCTAAGGGTCCAGTTCATTGAAAAATAAAATCCAGACTTCTGTACACTAGAAACTGTAGAAAATCTGGTTTTCTGTAACATCTATAACTCACTGTATATATTTTCAAGGTGGAATCTACATCTTTCTTTGAGAGATTATGGATATTTTTTGTCCATTTGAACCCCTAGGAAACCTTGAGACTGCGAAGTTGTCCATACAGAGGCAGGCAAAATCACTTGCCTTGAGACTTTAAAAGTTCTGAGTACTTTGTTTTCAAGAACACTTCTCAATCCCTTCATTTATTGATTTATGTTACTTCTGAATCACTTGTTATGTCCTTTTTACACATGTGAATCTACTTGATGAAAATTTGATGTCGTAAGATATATATATATATATGCATCATATTTTCAGATTTAAAGGAATTGATCAGGAAAACACACTTGATAAGGAAGAGTGAGAACTTATATCCAAAGAGAACTCACTAGTTATTCTTGTTGTCTGTCTTGATTAAAAGATGTAAATTCAGTGGCTAATGCATGTAGAAAATGTCATGTACAGATAATTCAGGAGGCCATTCTTTGTAAAAAGGGGTAAAGTTTAAAAGCCTCAAATTTTATAATGAACTTAGTAAGGAAAACCCCTTAATGTTTGGCTCTATAACAGAAGCAATTGCTGATGTTTTATGTTTACATCATTCTGACTTTTTCATTGTTCTCAGTGTTGCCCACTATGAAAACAAGCTGGAACTCTATTCAGTAGTTTTGCTTTATTGCTTTGCTTTTAAGTACATTACTCTGTAGTTTTCACCACTTTTGTATCATTTGCAGTAAAAGATACCATCACCACAATCTGTGTGTCAGCATCTTTCATTACATTGCCTGATGCATTTGAAAAAGCAGACTGGTTTTCAAGCACACAAACCTTTCTTCAGGCCTGCAAATGAAAGCAGCCAAAGTTTAACAAGCATACCTTTTATACACACATACAAGCCTGTAATGAACACAAAGAAATAAATGTATTTGAATAGCACTGTGTTCTAACCATTTTCTAGGAAGGTATCTGGAGTTGCTTCCAAATTATTTTTAGAAGAATAAACATTTAAGGAAAGGCATTAAAACATGTAAAGTAAAGCAAAGTAATCCACTTTTAGAAGAGGTTTTAAAACTAAAATTCCATCACTAAGCAACTACTAAGGCTAAATAAAATGAAGACTGACATTCAACAAAATATCAAAGAATGAAAAGACATAAAATATACATTAATACAAAAATATATTTTCAAGGAATATATGCACAACTGTTAATTAATGGCAAATGAGGATCAAATAATTTTCTTTTGCTGAGCCACAACTACCAAAGTGTAAAACATGACTCATTGTGCAACATCAATATAAAACAAGTCAGATCAATGAGTAGGCACTCGTTATTTTCAAGCAAATGAACTCTGAAGACTTCATCTTCCACCATAATTTACTTATACCAGCTTTGATTCATGGTAACATAGTGTTCCCTTTGAAATGGAGTGGGGGAGGAAGAGATTTTCCCATTTTATAGTTTTATGGTAGCATGTAATCTCTTTGTATTCAGCACAACTGGGCAGGAAGAAGACAACAATATTATAGCTGTCAACAACAAATATTTAAGTTAATTTTTCTTCCTAAAATTATAACCATTAGAAACATATCCCTGGACTGTTTATTTTTCCCTGAAACATGCCTCCTACATTTGGCATTACACTTACATTGCTGTCCTGATGAAATCGAAAAAAAACCATATTTTTGAAGAAAAAAAACCAATTAAAAGCTATGTCTTATGCTAGCTTCCTAAACAATCTATAGAGCAACCCTCTGAAATTCTTCTTATCTGCAGAAACAATGGTGGCTGGGCTAGTTGTCACAAATTCTTATTTCACAATAAAACATTTTAGAGTTTCTCATTTACCTCTCCTTCTTTGTCAGATTCTTTTCTCTTGGAAAAGTAAGTTTTACCTAGCCTTTTTTCCTTTATATAGTTTTCTTCGTTTTCCACATTTGTTTCAGATGGCATACACACTATTTCATTGCTCCTTTCTGCAAATAAAATGTATATAAAGAAACTTTTCATTTAGAATGGTCAACTGGGAATATAAATTATTTAAGAGAGTTATTTCTCTAGAATTTCTTCAGCAACATCTTAATTAGCAACAAAGGCGAAGAATGGGTAAATCAAGATTTTGTGCTGCAGGACATCTGAAAACAGCTGCCTGATCACCTGATACTTTTTTCATATCAGACAGCAGAACACAAAAATATTATCAGACCAAAATTCTTCACTACTCTGATTCAATGCAGATAAGGAGAAAAACACGTGCCTCATTCTTGAAACAAAAAAATCATTTTGCATTTAAACAAAAATCTTTCTGTATTGAATAGATAATATGTGATAAGAAACACTTATAGGCAACAAGCCTTTAAGTTTGGGGTCCTTTTGTTAAAGGTTGCCTAGATGCCTTTCACAAAATAAAACAAAACAAAACAAAGCAGAACAAAATGCTCTGAAGCAAAATTATGAAGTAGTCTCTCAGTCACTGCTGGCATGTAAGAGTCAGTCCTGCAGCAGAGAGTGCAGAGAAAGAAATGACAAAGCTACAGCAACAGCTTGCTGCATGCACCTCTTCCCTACAGCTTTGCTAAAGTGCAGCCCAGCCAAAATCATCCATCAGCCCCGCCTGCCCAGAGAGCCTGGCTGTGCACATGGCTGTGTCCAAGGACTGGCAAACTGCAATCACAACAGAGTCAGAGGAGTGGGAGAGACAGTTTGGCCGGACACTATGTCACAACAATACACCTGCCAAAGCTGAAACACAGCCACTGTTCCTGCAATGCTGACAGGCAGTGCTGACAGCCTTTGAGTCAGCTGGGAGGAAGAAGCCACAGCCAAGTGTTGTTTCATTAGCAATGCCAAGGAGGTATCTGAAGTACCTCTACTTTCCTTCTCTTTGGTAGCAACCACATAATGATGGAAGTAAAGTTTTGTGCAGACATAGTAAAAGAGTTACAGAGATGCAAATTGCTGAGGTACTCAAGGAGGCTTCAGTTCATATCAGGGCAGCCTTGTTCCAGGGACCAAGATCTCATCCCCTCACCCAGGAAATTCCATGTTCACATTGGAAGATTAAGTGCAAAATAAACAAGTCTTGTTGGATATACCCTTTGTGTTGAAATCCTGTGAATTGGTGCAAAATCAGCTTTGTGTCTTTGGCAGCCACAAGTGAGAATCACAAAGTGCATCTAGCCAAATATTGCCAACTAGGTGACAATCACCAGAACTTTAAAAGAACTTTTTCCTTCTGTTTCTGTAAACCATCTTATAAGTATTAACTTCAGCCTTCATTTAGTATAAAGGTAACCCATTCAGATTATTTACAGTTAATAGCGAATAGGATATTGGAGCAGATTGGAGAGACTATGTACACTATGTACACATTTGCTACCTGCCAGTCCCATACAAAATATGGGAAATAAATGTGGTTTTTGTATAATATTGCATGTTCTCCACTGAAAGCATACCACTGAGTCTGGGCAAACAAGACAAACAATCCATTCTTAAGGGTGCAGCACTGCAGAATTTCAAGTGCAGAAAGAACAGCATAATGTGAAAAGCAAGTTTCTAAAAGGGAGCGCTATCTCAGAACACAATATTTGTGCACAAAGAACTACAAATAAGAGAAAAGAACGGGGTGGTCATGTAACAATTTTCAATGAAATTTAAAAGAAAAATCACAGTGAATGACAGCAGCAGCAAAGGAATGGAATATTCAAGACTAAGAATGAAAGAAACCTCCACTGAAAAAAATCTTTACCAAACTTATATGAAGACCAAGTGTTTAGGATTAGACAAGATAAGAGATCAAAAGGTTGATGCTATGTTTGTTTAACTGGGTTTATGAAAGGGCATATTAAGAGGTGAGCTGCACAAACAAATTAAGTTTATGTAGTTTTGACATATCCAACAAATAGTAGTGAAAACCACAACTACAATCAGGAAACAGCAGCACATAACCAGCTCCAGCAAGGGAGTGGTTCAGGAGATGAGAAAGATGATACAGATTGCTTGACAAAAAGGGATTGGAAAGAGCAAAGCCTTGAAGTATTGTACCTTTTGATAATTCAGATTTCAGCCTTGTCATGGTACACTATAATCAAAATACAGGTATCAACATGACACAGAAACAGTAAGCAAGCTTGAAGTTATTTTCATGTAAGACAGGGAGTTGCCATGTAAATTGCTGAGAACTATTTGGCCTCCAGAACCTACCTGGCCTCCTTTCACTCCAGGAGTGAACAAGACAAATCAGGCTCCCACCAGGTGTCTGGAAGTACCTGCTGGAGTCAAGGCTGTAAATATTTGGTAATTTCTTGTCTTCACAACACTCTTACTACTTGAACTCCTTTCCACCCCACCCTGGCATTCCACACTGACCCACTCTGCAGATGATGCTCTACTTATCTGAAAAATGGGATTTTTTTCCTAGGATAAAAATCAGCCTATCTTCCCAGTTACTGGCCAAAAGTATTGCTGAACTGACACAGTGTGTGCTAAATTCTACACTTACTCCCACTACTTCGTGCACTATGGGTTCAAGAACAGCACTGTATTGCCCTGTAATGGTACAAAACATTTTAGTTAAAGTTTACATATATTTCCAAGTGCAGATTGATTCAGTTGGCAATTCCTAATATTTTTAGTGATCTCAGATGAAATTATTCTAATTGTTAAGTGATCTTTTTGCATGGTTTTACAACAATCTCTTTCAATTTATTTTTACACACATATTTAGGAAAATGTTCATCTAGCTGCTTTGAGGTTCAAAATGCTAATTTTGAGTTTCATTCTTTAATTGAGATTTTCAAAAACTTATAACTGCTTAACTTCCAGACAAAACCAAATTAAGAATTATTTTATTACATAATATAATATATACCATTCAGTTCAAATATTATAATCTGAGTAACAGAAGAAGAACTAAATTAATTTTTAAAATATGTAAAAAATAATGCTGCCATTTATATAGCTGATTTAGCAAAAAACATTCTGGAATATTTTCATAACTTTAAGTGCATGCACTTCAATTTTCTTCCATTTTGTTTATTTTGTAGGTACAATCATTGAACAAAAATGTCTGTCCTTACAGCATTTTTATAGGTTATCAGTAATTTAGGGACTGCAAGTAGCTAAGTTTACGGTCTTGCTTTAATTTATTCTTTTAATTGCAATCAACAATCTCAGTCTGAAGTATAAGACCTAAACTAAGACTTGAAAAAGCTGCAGATGGTAAGGACAGAAAAGAAAAGGATAAAACAAAGATTTTCATTATTCTTTTCACCAAAATCTAATTATTGAAATGGTTTGGAGTTTTATCTGGCCCATCTCTTTTCTCCAGATATCAATTCTTCTATTTCAAAGATACTTTTTCAATTTGTGTTATAGGAAAACAAAAGCAGTTGAGTTTTCTCCTATTTGGTGTTTTTGGTATTTTCATTTCAAGGAAGTGATCAAGTGGTCGAACTTTTCACTTGTGTCTAAATCAAGATTCTCCATCCCCAAAAATTCAATATATTCTCAGTCTGAATTTTGCTTATAAGAGGCACAAAAGGCCCAGCTTGGTCTGAAAAAAATTAGAAGCACAAAGCCCAAATTAAAACAAACAAACAAAAGCACAGCTACTAAGTTATTTTATAATATGTATGAGGCATAGCACCTGTAACCTACTAATGTTTATGATATTTTGAGTAGTTTAACAGCTTACCAGCTGTTTTGCTTTGGTTTTTTTTCTTGTTGAACACAACAACATATAAGTGGCCAGAATTGTGTCTGGGCCAATTTTATGATGCCTTTAAGTTTTTCATCCATTTTTCTTTTTCTACGTTTGGTATGCAATAAAAATTTCGGCCATCTGTCCCACAGTTCAACATAACAATGCTTCAGAATTGCTACAGAAAGCACTTTATAAACTGAGATCATGGAGATGTCTGCAACACTACTGTCTATGTTATCACTAAGCCATTAATTATTAAAAATGCCCTGAAAACTGTAACCCTACTTTGAGCTTCTGGATATTTTATTAATACTTTCAGTGGAAATTAGACAATTATCTTTATTACTTTAATATCAGAATTTGCAACTGATATTTTCCAATAAAAGCGCATACTTTAGGTTTGAAGAAAGGAGGCTAGAGGCAGGGGTGAAAGGAGGTAAAAATAATAGGCATTTACTGCACTCCTTCCATAAGACAAGACAGCAAATTTCTTATAGGAAAAGCAGCACTTCATATGAAAATGAAAGAGACACAAATAAATAAAAACAAGAATCGAGAAAACTGTTTCTTTCTGCTTTGAACATGATGCACAAGTTATCTATCAGCAGCATGAAATATCTGATGTTTTAAATCCCTGTTTTATTTTATATTTATGTAAAGAAATTTCAACTTTCCCCTTGGAAATTATTTACAATTTAAAAAATTAAATACAATTTTAAAAAATTTTGTTTCACAATAGCCTCTGGGGGTTAAAATTAATCCTGGAAATGTAGAAGTAGGTGGAAACAGGTATGGAAGAACTATTAATTGTCAGTGATACAGTTTCACTGCTCAAGAGAACTGCAAGAAATGACACTAAAAGTTCTAGAGGAGAGTTGTAGGATTTTTTCTCTTCTGATATTTGTTTGACTCTTAAACAATTATTTTGATTATTTTTTCCTTCTCAGATCTCCTACAGTTGTTTGCTACAAGACCAAGATCACTAAATAGTAAATTATTTTTTCATCAGCCATATGGTCACCTCAGAGATTTAGGAATCTAGTTTAGGCCCCTTGTGTGCCAGTAAGAGTTTACTGGTAATGTCAAGAACTCCACTCTGAACAGAAGTGGACACATAGCAGAGGAAATCTAAATCTGAGGTGACGCGGTGCCACAGACAGTTTGTGTATGGATCCCATCTTAGATGCTGAAATTCTGCCCTGGGTCATATATATAAGGTCTGACATATCATGGAAAAATGGAAAACTCACAACTTGGCTGATGTAAGGAAAGGAGGGAACTTTGAAATCATATTAAAATTTACACCAATGTAAAATGGTGAGCAGAAAAAAAAAAGCCTTTCCTATAGGTAAGCTTCCATGTCTTGGTATAAAGGTAATCATATAACACTACCTGTGAAAAGAAGAATTGACTTCAACAGTCTTTGAGGTGGCAAAGTTGAAACCAGGGTTCACCAATTTTCAGCATCTTGGAACTAATCACACAAACTTTCCTCTAAAATCAGGACCCAGCTATGACAAACTATACTGCAGGTGACTTTGAAGTCAAAAGGTTGGGTGATTACCTGAAATCACTAAGCTAGAAATTAACTCTGAAAGGCTGGATTTCTGTCTGAATCTGACATTGAAGGAAGTGGTTAGGAATGACCTCTGGGAAAAAAAAAATCTCATCAGTACCTTTTCTCTATCTGATCAGGTTTGCAAATAAGGATGTAGAGTTTATATAAACCTGTTCATTTTAAAAAATTCACCACTTATGTTGCTCTCTATTAGAAGCCAGAGGATAAACAATTTTTAGACTGCTCATGATTGCTCTCACTGATTCTCGGCTAGATTGAAAACATGAAGTAAACATATGAAATAAGATTTCGCTCTACTAAAGTCAACAAGAAAACAGGTTTTAGTTTATTCCAAGTGGTTCATAAATGTACAAAAAGATGTCTCTAAAAAAACCCATAAAACAAAGAGAAACAAACAAGCAAAGAAAAAACTTTAAATATCACCATTTCTCAATTTTATTTCACTGAAACACTGGGAAAAGTGTACATTTCTTTTTTTAATTTTAGAAATTCAGGAAATAATTTGTATAAAAACCACTTTCTCATTCTAGATAGCATTCATAAGTTTAAAATAAATACCCATTACACTCAATTAATGACACCCCACAATGAAATTTATCAGGCAACACAGTAATGTCAAAATTAAAACTGATGAGAATTTTCAGTTGTACAGTTTAGAGCACTAAGTATGAGAAAGAGACCTTTTCTAAATTTTTGTACAAGCTCACAATCTTCCTGAAATGTTTATCAAACAGATTACCAAATTTGGGGAGTGGAATTACTATATTCATGTCATTAATACAATCACTAGTAATATAGAAATACCAATAGTATAGTCTCTATTAGTAGTAAAGAGCAATTAAAGTTTATTTCAGTAGGATTATCATGGCCAAGTGAAGTCATAAGGTTTTCAGTTTTAGCTGTGGCTGACCACAGATTGACTTTTACAAGGTCTACTTGTCATCCCATATCACACTTAAAAAAATAAATAAATAAATGAAACCAGAAGTAGGTTTCTATCTCCTTTTCAAAACTTTGAAAGCAAAAATATATTCATGCTATATGTATGCTGACAGCTGAAACATCAACAGTCAAGAAACAGTAAACAAAGGAAAAGCAGAATATCTTCAGTTAAGTTTCAGTTAGCTCTAGAGCTGCGGTCATCTAAATGTACTGTCAAAATTAGGAGAGAGACCCTACTTCAAAAAACAGGCAAACGAAGAGAAATCCCAAAATGACAAGGCCATAGGTGAAACTCAAGGTGCTTTTTACATGAAGTTCAGAAATGCTCCACTGAAGTGCGCTGATCTGGCAGCTGACTTCATTGTTCATGCATATGAACCATCACCCTGGTGAAAGTCTCTTATAATTGCATATGCTAATGCAGTTAGTTGGGCACCAATTTTCAGTCAGAACAGTGTCAAGCTGGAAAGAGCAAACTGCAACACTTTTTCCATTCATGAAGGAGCATACCTGAAAAGGGTAAAGTCCTTTGTCTCTGTGTACACTGGAAATTATAATCAAGACATCATCAGTCTTTCTCACATCATAACAGCCCTAGAAGAAGTATGTTAACAGTGCAACTTACAACCATCTGCTGCTTGCTCTTTACTAACCATTTTGCAATTGCATCTCCCATGGCCTGCATGTGAATCTCCAACCTAAGCCAAAAAATTACTGTGAATCCATGATCACATGTGATTCCACCTCTCACATACTCTGTTCAGGACTCTCTTGTTACAGAGGAGTGCTATCTGTGCATGCTGAAAATAAGTATGTGCAAGAGAACTTGTCTGACCTAACTTTCATCAGAATTTTTGGCATCTAGTTGGAGACAATGCTCTACACTCTCTCACATGACAGTGGTAGATTTCCTCCAGGTCTCTTTGATCCTTTCCTGAAACAAATCACATTCTATCTCCTGATTACAGAAGGAACTTAATGAACTTAAAGTCCACACAAGAATCTAAAGTGTGTTAGATAAGTCCCACCTATGCATGGTTTAGTTTTCTTATTCAAATGTTGGATCTTATTCAGTTTCCAAGGCTGTTGCACAGTAGATTTGGTATCCTGAGCATGATGCTCCAGGGCTTCTATGTCAAATTCTTTGAGGAGAGAAGAAAGAGGAACAGACGTACTTCCTTCATTCACACCATAGATACAAATAAAAACAAGGGCAGATGATGTTATCATTTTAACAAGTGAGAACAAACCTCAACTATGCTAGAGTAACTAAAAAAAAATCCCAGTCTTTCCTTTTGATACAGAAATAAGCTTTAGGCAAGTTGAAATTTTTGAGATTGCTCTCACTGACAAAAAGCTTTTCAAGACCTATAAAATGCTCCAATGAGGTAGAGGCTGATCAGACAATGCCTACTCCAGATCTCTGAAAAGGGAACATAAAATCTAACCTCAAACAAGATGCATCTGTGTCGCACTTGTGTTATACCAGCTCTCACAAAACAGAATGAAAACAAAGTCTTGCTTTGCTTTCTCTCTGGATGTTATGCGTGTTGCCTCTCTTGTTTTCCTCCTCTTCCATATAGAAGAATCTGCACCATATTTAGTATGCAAGCAGACTGTAAATTTCTTATTTGTTAATTTAAATTTAGTATTCAATTACAATTAAAAAGAAATCAAAAAGAAATATGACAAACTTACAGCAAAAGGCATTTTAATGACCTTTTAGCAATCAATCATTAATTGAAATTCATCCTTTAATTGAAAGGATGAAGACAGGTAGATGGAGCTATGTCACCTATGGATCCAAGAGCAATTGTCACACTGTTTTCTTTTCCTCTTTATTTAGCCAGAGAAGTTACATAAGAAAGAAAGAAAGAAAGAAAGAAAGAAAGAAAGAAAGAAAGAAAGAAAGAAAGAAAGAAAGAAAGAAAGAAAGAAAGAAAGAAAGAAAGAAAGAAAGAAAGAAAGAAAGAAAGAAAGAAAGAAAGAAAGAAAGAAAGAAAGAAAGAAAGAAAGAAAGAAAGAAAGAAAGAAAGAAAGAAAGAAAGAAAGAAAGAAAGAAAGAAAGAAAGAAAGAAAGAAAGAAAGAAAGAAAAAAAAAAAAAAAAGATTTGTGGTAAGCAGACATAAAATTTACCCTCTTTCAATGAGCATGAAAAATGCACAATGAAAAGCAATCACAAACAAATATATTCAGGGTCAATGGAATGCTATAAAATGCTGTATTTCAGTGCACTAGGTGGTAACAAATGCAACATTGTTATAAAGGTGTCTTTTTGCAACAGAAAGATTACCAATAACTTTCAAGCCTTATATCTATCCTCCTGAGATCTGAGAAAATAAACTAGACTACTCTTGGTTCCTATTGCTTTACAATATGACTTTCTACTAACTGAGTTAACAACAGTAAGTTTATCTTCACAGTTCTCTTTCCATTTAAAATTATAAGGTCTGAATTACCCATAGTTTTGAAAAAATTAATTACCTTACAGCCTCAGACATCCAGAAACATTTGCACAACTCATAAGTTCAAATGCTCCAATGCTAAAATCCTAAAAAACCTATGCCTTCATTACTGAGTGAGATATTCCCAAGCAAGGATGAGAAATGACAAGCCAGGAAATTATATGTAAAGGTAGATCTACAAGCAATGGTAACCCAAGTAAGGATTGGATAGATGAGTGTTCGGCCTATTTTTTCACAAAAATCAAGGAAGAAATACAATTTCATAAACAAATAAGTTAGTCATCAAACCATGTTGGAAGCAGTTTCTGGAAAAGCAATTCCTCTCTTCTTTGGGACTTCACTTAGGCTCCAATTTTTCATCACCAATTCTTAAAAATAGGGGTGCGAATTTCTAATGGGAAAGCTGAGTATCCATCCAGAGCATGCCAGGATTCATGCCAAAAACAAAAGCATAAAAAACCACAAATGACAGAGCGTGAGCTGTTGCACATTCCTCTCGGTTTTATTTCATCACTAATGCTGCACATAGTTCAACTTTGGCTAGCTTACCTTAGGATGGGAGGAGAGAGGGGAGAAAAATAAAGCATCTTCCATGGTTTCAAAGTTGGTTGCATCCCTCTTCCCTTCCTGATTTCTCTGAATATACCTTGCCCTCTCGAAAGATATAATTCTCGAATTTATCCACTTTAAATAGACTACTGCACAACATGTGCTTGTCTCCCTCCTTTGCTTGTGCTCTGAGCTGACTGGACACAAGAAGTCAGATGCAGAAGCTGGGGATCCATTAGCAGAGCCCTGAGCCTCATTTTGTAAGTCCCATGAGAAACTAGACTCCTGGCTTATGTCCACCTGGGCTGATGTTTCAGTTCCACCTCAGTCTACAATATCCTGTGCATCAGCTGCTCTTGGACAACCTGTTAAGCTGATATTGTTACCTATTATATGCATGTTGAGAAATCCATGATCAGATCAATCATCTTACTGTTTAGCAATGCCCTGACATATGAAAAAAAATTTATAAAATATTTGAAGGGGACCTACTGTAACTCAAGCTTTTCTATTTTTACACTGGCCAGAGCAAGCTACTGCAGGTGACTCAGACCTCATTCCTCCACAGAACTTCCCCCATCATAAACTGCTGCAGCCTCAGTGGTCATTAGAAATTAAAGTCTAAGATTTAACCTCAGAAATAAGTCTCTTCCTGGACTAGAGCAGAGCTGGCAGTTCAGTCAACTAGTTAATGTCATCGAAGAGCAGCCCAGCTTGAGCAACTGTTTCCCTCTAAGCAAAACAGTTGTTTCCTCAGTTGGTGTCTCTGCTGATGCCAGTGGATAGAGGTAAAGACTAAAGGTAAAGACTAAAATGCCTTCCTGAGCTATCAGCAGACAATCTGCCTGACAGAAAACATGGTCATCTTTCCTTCCCTTTCATTTTTATCTTCCTGACAAACCTTCCTGTTGAAAGGAAATCAGTGTTTGCACACACCAGCTGAACCGCACAGAGCAGGTGCTGTGATGCAGCTCTGTCACAGCACCATTTGGAGCCAAAAGCTGGAGCTGCCTTGTGTCTCAGCACTGATTCCCTCACTTCCCACCCAGGGTTTAGGGGAGTCAATACCTATAACATGGCTCTGAACCCACCTGCCAATGTCATTATTAACATTACTCATAGAAATACATTTTAGTGAAAGAATTGCCCTGCTCTATCCCATAACTAACTTCACATGTAAATTGTATTTATGGCCTAAGTTCTTAACCAGTCAATTATGTTCAAGTATTTCAATGCTCCTGAGGAGCATTAGTTGGTCTGGTGGCTTCAGCTACCATCCAAACTGACAGCAAAGTTGTTATGGAACAACAAGAAAGACAGAACAAGCTCACTAAGGTAACGCTGTAAGCACTTCAGCTACACATCAAAGCAACCATCTGATATCTCAAATTAACACTGAATTTCCATATCCATCAAATTTCACCAGGTGCTGCCTCATGAAAGAGATTTTACTCTGGTGGGGGATGGAATGCCTACAACTTGCTAAGTCTTCTCATGAGAAGACTCTCTCCCAAAGGTGAGACATTGCAAAACAACAGAAAAGACACACCAGTCCATTATCACCTATGATCAGCCCACTGTGCACTGCTGATCCAGCTTGATGTTTGAAGCCAACAGCAACAGTGCTTTGCCCATTACTGAGGCCGGGGCAGGATGACTCATTAGGGGTGGGGTTATCACAGAATAATCACACCCTTGGGTATTGGGTACACAACCACATCTCAAGTCTTGTAACACCCCAGAGGTGTGATTATCTGCTGTCATGCTTTAATTCTTAATTAAAACAAGAGCCGCAGCTCAGATAAGACCTGTGAGAGGATTATGGTCATTCTTGGTTAGACAAGGGGGAACATGTATCTTCAGAATTAAAATTCAGGTGCTTGGGTGAACTCTGTAATGATGAGCGGTGCTTGAATCCACCTCATCTTAGTTTTCCTTTTAATATGATATTACCAGGAGGGAGCACACCCAAAAAGCTGCAACTTCCAGGAACCAAACACTGAATAACACAATAAAGTGCACAGTGTTGCCATCATTTAAACATTTTTGCACTTTAATCACTTCTTAGCATTTTAGCTTAAATAAAACTCTAAGTGTGCTTCTAATGATGCTAGAAGACTAATTCTCGTTACTTAGCAGTAGTACAAGTCACAGCAGCCATAAAAACACTGGAGGAATGTTTTGATGAAGTGCATACTAAACTACTCAAGTTACACATATAAAGATGGATATACAGCCTGGGGAAAAAATGAATATAAAACACTTCTGTGATTTTTTTTAAAAATCTTATTTTTAACAAATATTAACCCAACTTAAGGTCTCTTTTAAAGGTTACATTTGCATTTACAAAGAACTTTCAAGCAATTTAACTACAATGAATTTTAACAAGGCGCTTCCTGTTCTGACTGCTTGCGTATTTTTAAATTTTATGAGACTCTTCTGGCAGAGTTTTGTAGCCGTTAAGATGAAAGCTTGGATGCATGCATACTTGAAAAGTGGAGGAGGAGGAAAAAGAAGAATAAAAAGAAGAAAGGAAAATAATCAATTTGGTATCAAATTTATTCCAAAGCCGAAAAGTGCATTTTTTTCTGATTGTGAAAGAAGACATGCAGGGAGGTCGAAGGTCAAGCAAAGAGGAGACAGTATTGTGTAGGAACTGTCACGCATCACCACCTATTTTGACATGCACAGGGCCGTTTGTTGTCTGTCGAACATGCAAATTAAGTGCCTGCTGTCATAGCTAGCCGATATCTGAAAGTGGAAAATGAGACCACCTGTAACCAGTGAATGGAGTGATGGACAAGCATTCAGAGCTCGTCATTTCCAACGCCATTCACACCACCTCCGAATTGCATATGACATGTAAAAATCTTTTCTTAATATTCACAACCGGGAAGTTTGGGGAATTATGGAGGCTTCAACTGCTGCATCTAATGGGTTCTCCAAGCAGACAGCTGTGACTGTGAGCTGGCTTGATAATTAGGTGTCCAGGAAGATTTTATGCTATGAATCAGTTAAAAGGGAGAAAAGAAAAAGAAAATAATGGCAAGCAAAACTCGCTGGAATGGAAATTATATTAACCCTTGCATGTCTTCCTCAGCACTTGGCTTTTACAATTCCTGTGAAGCAAGATTTGCAGAAACCAGACACATAATAATTTGTCTTCTGTCTCTGAGCAGCACTGTCCTCCTACTCAGAAAAAATTGCACTCCAATTCTGTTTGATGCTTTGTTTTCCTGAAGAGAACTTAGAAGCATAAAATCTAAATACCCCTCTTCTATTTGAAAGGAAAGGCAATACTTTATTTGAATTTCTAGTGAATATGGTGCATAGGATTTTAAGAAATAGATTCATTGTGCTAAAGTCATGTCCTATCATGTGCCAGTCCATACAAAAATCACACAGTTTAGCTAGCTCATCTGTAATCCTTTGCATGTTATCCCTACTTTTGTATGCATATCTGTCATTGTGCATGGGATGTCATAAACACTGCAGGCAGTGTAATGCCAAGAAAAGATGTGGTCTTCCTGATTCTCACTGCTTCTTGATAAATAAAATAAAGCTGCTCGAAAACACTTAGGATAGGAGAGTTTAGATGTGCCCAGCTGCATGATAAGCTCACAAAACCTGTTGTTTTATTCAAGGCCTAACTAATTAATGCTAGTGTTCATTCCTAAATAAAAAATTAAGCTTTTCAAGTTTTCAACTTCTGTGCCACATTCTGAAAGCCATTCTGGCTACGTTTCCAGACACAAAGAAAACATGCATATAAGGTACAGTCAGAATTCAGAAGGATTATTCAACACAAAAACCAGAATTCAGCTACAGAACATTATCCACCAGTACTTCCCAATATATCTAGAGTATCTGGGGAGGCTGTCTGAAGTCCTGCAAAGATTGTAGTCCTGCTCTATACCCCTCACATGTGAAGCCAAGCACTCTGAACAGAAGCAGGGAAGTTACTAGTATATTAAACAATCTTTTATGAGTCAGGCCACAGAAAATCTGCATTTAAATTGGGTTCATTTTTTAAAAAGCTTTTTTATTTCTATTGTGCCAAATTGTAAAACACAGTAGCTGTTCCAACATTGCCCACAACCTGCACTCACTGCTGGTCTGGTTTACGTCTCCAGTGATTCTATTTTCTTTCCTGTGGAAGTGAGAGTTTAGAAAAGCTGAAAAAATACCTGCTGACCCCTCTGACTGGAGCAGAGAGGGAATATTAGAAAATAGAGGAATGAAAAGAACTAGTGAATAGATACCCAGGGGAAAATGAGCAGAAGAGACACTTATTTTAGATATTCAAGTTTTCTTAGAAGCACTCCTTCTCTTAAGCTTCCATATCCTCTATGAAAGAAAAGAAAGCTATTAGAATCCCAAGGACTCCCATTTTCCAGACACCATCCAGCAGGCCCCATTTGATTATTTACATCTCTAAGACTGCTGGGAATCAACATTCAGGAGAGCTTGAATCAGACACCATTCAGCCAGTACTACACTGCTGGGCATAGCTGAGAAGCATGTAAAGGCATACCTAAACACAACACCAAAATACTATCAGTGTCTTCTTTTGTTTCTCCCACATGTTAGTTCTCTGCTGGGTAGAAAGAAATGAAAAAGGAAAGAAAATGGGCACACTATCTGTTTTGTCCTTGCACACTTTCTTCAGAGTCAGCTTGTTTCTCTGTGCTTGAAATCAAGATCCACACAGTATCTGAAGACAGAAGCACAACAATGGCATCTTACTAATCATGTTCTAATCTACACACAAAAGAAAATCTAAATCACTGACAGTTAAAACCATCCAGTGTGTGCATTTCACAGAATAAACTGTCTGGTCACTACATTGGATTAACAATTCCTTCTTCAGAACACCTTCCAATTACTATCCATGTGCATCACACCCATGTGCCCCAGCAGTGCCTTTGCAACTGCTAGACTGTCAGTGTGAACAGGATTGAAAATATCCCTTGTCTTTGAACATATTGCAGTCTTTCTTTTTTTTTTTTTTTTTGACTCTATATAAAATGGATAATATTCTTCTATATAGAAGAATATTCCTAAATCCATTCTATATAGAAGAATAGCTCACTGAGCTTCTAACAGGTCCCTGAGCCACTCCCTTCCTGCAACATCTGTGCTGACACAAGCAGGAAGGCAGCATGCTGCCATGCAAAACCTACACCCTGCAGCTTCAAGCAGGACTTAAACTGGCATTGTTGATGAAGGACTTTGTAGCTGGGACCTACAACCAGGGCCACAGGGTTTATCTGCCTACTGGGTAACTAGTTTGGAGTTTGAGATCTTGGAGGTTCCACACCTCAGACTGGCCCTAGGCTCAGTTCGCCTCCAGCAGCATGGCTGTACCAGAGCCCTGGTATATGACTGCTCCTGAGGGATAGCCACCAGTAACACCAATTTTATTTATGCATATTTTATTTTTATTTTGTTGATGTGATAGGATTTAAAACCAGCTTTGTTTTCTACATATGGGCTATTAAAATGTGACTATCACCTCAACATCTGGCAATGTATTTCTCAAGATGGCTTGCTCCAAATTTCAAGGCCTAATAATTTTCAGAGGTCAAAAATAGGCTGTCAGGTAATATGAGGTTGTTACATCCATTACACAGAAAGTTAGGGAGGGATCAAGGTCATCAGAAAGCTCTAATGAAGGGTGAGAAGAAAAATGCTCATCATGCCTTCAGTACAAACCAAGGAAAGACTTGCTCGTCACAGTTGTACCACATTGCCATGAGACTACCAAGTTTAATTCAGGCTAGATATTTCCTAAATTTTATTTCCACTGAAAATGTTTTAAGCAGGTCACAAGGAAGTACTAAAGGCTGTCCCAGCACAGGTCTGAGTAGCAGAGACATGGGGGAGGTTAAAGGGAATCCTGTTTTCTAGCACATTACCAGGAATCTGAAACAATCATGTTTAAAATGTGCCCTTGCAATACTTTAGGCCATGTATTGCCACTCTCTCCTTGCAGTAAGCCACATGCCAAGCAGAACACTTGATTTGCCTGTCATCACAGGTAACAATGGCAGAGTATTTGTGGAAGATCTCATTACCAAAATTTTGTCATTTATCACACAAATCACACAAAGAGTGTGATTTACCCATTCTGGTAAATCACACTCTTTGGAGCAGATCCAGGAAAACAGTACATGGGGTAAGGTGTTTGACACTGTCAAACTTTTTGTGACTTAAACTTGCCCAGGGTGATGCAAGCCACCAAAAACTCATCACTTCTGAAAATTCATCTACTACTTGCATTCCTTCAATAAGTATTTTGCCACCTAATCTGAAATTTGTGTTTCTGCAAATCTTCTAGTGGAGGTTTTATTTGTTTTCTCTAATCTTTTTCACAAGTCTACCTTGAACAGTAATCTTGTTGGCAGCAACACAATCTAAGGACCCAGAAGTTCTCTTTATTCTGGAGAGACTTATATGTTGGGCAGACAAATAAGGCCCCTCACTTCTGTATAATATTTTTTAAATAGAAATCTGCTTATTCTATAAAATGAATCTGTCACCAAGAAGCTGTGTGACTGAAAAGTCACAGTAGCTGAAAACTGAACTTTATTGAACCAGGTTCAGCTTTAAATAAATCAAGCCAGTAGTTTTTTCTATGTGAATTTGCCCAAATATATGACCCATATACTATTCAAACATGAGTACATTTACCCTTAATACTAAAAGCTGAGTGTGACTTTAAAATGGTGTAGGTACACTGAATTTTCCCTTTTCACAAAACCAATTTTCACCCTAATTCAGTGAATAAAGCAATAAAAAATTGCAGAAGATTTCTAGTAAAATTTTCAAGGTACATTAATTGCATATTATATTGTTATCAATATATGCTTAACAATTTTCTGTATTATGGAAAATTACCTGAACAGGAAAAAAACTTTGCTTGCTCTGGTATACACAGTAATTAAAATATTCAGTTAGGTTTAATATTTAAAAGCAGCACCAGAAAATTTTATCCCTGTATTAATATGCACATGGTACTTTTCCTGATCATATTCTTCAGTTTCCAAGTTAATATACTGAAGCTTTCTACCAAAAGAATTTGCAACAATAGATTGTGATGTTAATAAGGAAAAAGAAAAGTACAAACATGCCTTTCCTCTCACTTTCTAGATAAGCTTCATTTTCCATATCATTTTTTAATTGATGGTTTTATAAGTATTTTTCCATGTGACTTTATCCAGTTATTTCAGAAATACCCTCTTACCCTAACCTCTCGGTACAGATTTCTGAAATACATACAAGGGCAAGTTAGAAGAAAACACAGCATGACTCTAAAACATGTTATCAGAAGAAGAAAACAGCCACAAACTAAACAGCACACAACAAAACAAGTGAGCACTACGCATTGTGATGAAGTCCTCAAACTGGAGTCTTATGATGGCAGCTTAAAGTTTCTTACATGCCCTTGTGTTGCAGCTCAGAATAAGCCAGAGACAGCTGCACCAATTCTCCACAATTAGTCAAGGTCAGACAGTGGAAAGGGAGGACACTCACTATTTGTCAAGAGAACAATGGCAGGAGGCTCAGCCTTTCTCCACCAGGGATGACTGTTCGCTACACACATTCAATCCATGGCAAAATTATGCCTGGCTCTTTTTCTGCAGAGTAGAGAGGGGCAACCTTTCCAGACAATCGAAGTGTAAGAGCTAACAAGGCAGAGCAACAGCACAAAAACAAGCTTGTTTTAAGTACTGAAAGCATATGTTCTTGACACAAATTAATGTTTTGACATTTGCGGAGACAAAGGTATTAATTTCTACAAGCTTTGAGCAAAAAATACTAAACCCACTAAAATCTGTTCCTTCACACTATTATTGGGGTTGCACATTAAAAAAAAAAAAAGGCATTCTGACAAGTTACCAGCAATTATTTTCCCTACTCTGAGAGGTTCTGTGTGTCTTGGGTTTTTTTGACCTGTCTTTTTCATAAACCTAAAAACACATTCAGAAAAAGTTTAATTTTGGGCAAAGGCACTTACCTCAACTTGGTAGGCAACCAGAGATGGAAAACCAGAAAAACAATTCCAAATATCTGCCATTAGCAGGAGGAGCAAAAAAAGAAAAAAAAAATTAGCAATGAGATTTTGTTTCCCTGTTTAATTAGGTGCACTTAGAGCTGTATTTTGAGTTTCCTTATGACATAGCACAAATACAGAAAAGACAAAAAGTAGTTATAAATAATGGATACAAAGGAGTAGTTTTGATACAAAACCCTCACAGTACTGCACTGGAATAAATGGATTTCATTGTGTAAATTCTTGTGTGGACAAGTGTGTGGATGCAGCATAGGCTGAAATTATTATGGGAAACTTTATGAAGACCACCTTTTTAATAACACACTATACATTTAGATGTATTAAAATTATTCATATTCACTGAAAACAGCATTTAAGCAAGGTTATGGCAATTCTGAAAGCCAACATACTTTTAAGGTTTTTATCACATTTGCATTCATCAAAGCCAAACCATTTTTAGATACTTAAGGCGAGAATTCTCACAATTAAGAAGTTTGAAAGCATTACTTAAAGTGCATGTAATTAAAAAACATCAAAGAGCAAACATGCTGTTTCTGGACACCACCTGAAAACTAGATCACATTAGCTTTGGAAGAAAGGAATTTCTCCTTCAGGTAGTTTTTGCAGCTACTAAGGTGCAGAAGCCACACCTGTAGTTACATACTGCCATAAAAGAGGGAAAGATGGAAATCTATGAACATTTCTATGAAATCCTTCCTCCCCAGTCAGTGGAATTAGGTCAGCCCCAGCCATACTGAATTCTTTCTCTGTTGCTGTCCTGCAGTCACATCAGAATGCTTGAAAATATCTCTTTTTTTCATGTTCACCATCTGTTTGGTGGTTTTTTTAACTCCAAAACTTTTCCCCTGTGATCAGAAGCAGCATCAGCCCTGCAGTTAAGGAACCATCTGCCCCAGCAGAAAAACTGATTCGGGAAAGATTCAGTAAGGGGAGGAAATGGGAAAGATTTTACCTTGAGTTAAGTTCACATTCCAAATATCCTACTTTCATAATAAATCTCTATTGAATCATATCTGAAAAACAGGGTTTTAGTATATTAATTTCAGAACATCCCTTTTCACCTGGAGCAATTTAGAGAAATACTTTAAATTAGCATAAATTTGGTTCTTTGTATATGTAAGACTGAGATTTCACTGTAGGAAGAGTGCCTCTTAATTGAGACAAGAAATTGGTGCACTACCTTCTGGTTCTAAATCCTTAATGGCACTTGGCTATTGCATTGTTTACAAAGCAAGGCATCCTTGACTGGTTTCTTTATCACATTTCCGATGTCAACTGAATAAATTAGAACAGGAAAATGTCAAAGTACAATGTACCTTTTCAAGCCATTTGGCTTAGTGAAGCAGGATAGATTCAGGCAAAAATACCTCTTTTCCAGTCTGGTGGCTTTCCAGGAAGTTTCTTCATGTTTAGTAGTCCCTTCCCATCCTCTCTTTCTTTAGAAAGCAGCCCTGGGAGGCAAATGACGTTAGTAAATGGAAGTAACCACTGAGGTCACTTTCAAGCTGCTTGCCATGCACCTTCTCTACTGACAGGTACAGGCACTACTTCCTGTGATAAGAATTTATACCTGAAATTTGTTCATTCTAATCTTCCTTTCCCCAGATCCAAAGCAGAAGCTCTTCACCATCCTCCCCTCAGTGGCTCTCATACATTTGCTAGAAGGTGAGGACAGGCCCTGTGTGTGAAAATAGCGCTGATCAATGGAAAATAGACAATGTCATATAACACTGAGCAAGGAAATGATTAGAAAAAGGAAGAAATAATTTGTTAAGTTATTCCACTCTTTTCAGTAAATCTATCATAAATCAAATAGACCAAAAACCCCACTTGGGAATTACTGGATCTGAGAAAGAACTTATTCAAATGAATTCATCTAGCTAAGGGCAACTGTTATTTAACTGCATATTTTGAATTTTTCAGTATGAAAAACTAGATATTTCTATTCCACTCTGACTTTTCACATATTTGGATGGCTGAATTTTGAAACCTCAGAGCACATTAGGAAATAATATTTTGTGGCATTATTGAGAGGATTTTTTTCCCAAATGTGTCTACTGCCATATCTGGTATCAGTACCTGACTGGTTTGCAAATTTTTTTGCACATAGTCCAAAAATGGATAAGTATTGCTTGAAATTTTTATCAGGTATAAACTAGGAAAGTGACAGCATTTTACGTAAAAGGAAAGGAAGAATAATAAAATCTATATTAATGCTGAATAGCAAGTAGCTTAGAAGATATTTTTATATTATTTTAAAGCCACTATGTCACCTTCTCTCCAAATACGATTAAAATTCAACTAGATGTTTCAAATTTAAGCAAAATTTTTTAATCATGTTCTTTCTGAATACTGTGGCCTTTAGAACATTACAAAAATATCTATTCAAATACCCATGTTCCTCAGAAAGAGTTAATAAATGCTTTTTACATTATTGCAGACTGTCTAAAATTCCTTGGTTCATAGCATAATTTAACCATATACATGTATTCTGCTTAAAACGAGGTCTAAATTTGATGGATGTACAGTTTATCCACACCGTAAATAAGAGTATAGCAGTGCCAGGTAGTCTATAAAATAAAAGTCATCAGTGGTAAATAAAATGCTATAAACAACATTCAGAACGGTATCCGACCTGTCATTTTGATAGTGCATTTATGCATTTGACAGGGACTGTCTTTTCCTAAACAGGTTAATAGAGTCACATTTATGTATCACCGAAGTTGAACTGATCTATACAGACTGTCAGGAGAAGGGTAGACGGATAGGTAAATTAGAAAATACTGAAATAACTTTCTCACTGCTATAATAATGAGGGAAAAGAGGAAGAACTAGGACTCTGAGAATCATTAACTCCCTTCTGATACTGTCCACAGTGCACTAACTTAGGTCCCTATCAATCCAGAGAGCCTGAAATACAGGAAAAGTCACCTAGAAAGACCTGAGCAAATTATAAATGGATGCACAGTTATACTCCAAACACATTTTTAATGCACATTTCTATGAACTGTAAACATCACTGATTACTGAATTCATTTGTTCTAAATTCTATGCTGTGATGAAAAACCTGTGACAAATTGGCTTGGAAAAGGGCAAATTAATCTAATATCAAGGCATTATGGACAGATCAAATAAAATATCTTCATTTAAAAGTAATAAATCTATGTTTAGCTTAACAATATTCATTACGAAGAGAAAATACTTATTCAGGCAAAAGGCAAAAAGGCAGTTCACACAAAATTATATCATAAAACAAATTATCATTGGAAGAATTAGTGTTCTTTAATGATGACAAGAGTGTTCATATAAAATCCATAAAGTAAAATCTAAATATTCTCTGTAATTTGATACTAATCAAGATCAGAAATTTCACTGTGAACTACCCCAATTATAAATTACAGTATAGATCCAACAGTTACCGTATAGACTATACAGTTATGTAGTAAAAAGCTGAAAGTAAACTTTTTTTCATTATTTTCAGAATTCAATTCCTGTACATGTATTACGGGATATCAGCAGGAATTTCTGCTACTATAGATCCTATGTTTTGCAGAAACACACTTTTACTAATTTCACTCTTATCTGTTAGTTGCCTTGAATACTTGCCAGAAAAGAAGAACATAAAATAAGTGCATTCATCAAAGTATCTAATTTAAAATCCAATAGTTTAAGGAACTCCGAATTTTGAATCTGCATTTACAGGCTATTGCCTCCAACATCTGCTAAAACCAATGACTAAGATAAAACCTCGAGTTCTGGTATTTGACAAAGAGTCATGAATTTCAGAGGACAAGTGCTCACCACTTTCTGAATCATTAAGTAGAAAATTAAGGGCTGTATTCCTCCATCCTGGCAGAAGCATACCATATGATTTAGGTGATGAGTCACTGAGTTGGAATTTCCATGATCAAATATTCACAATGAGATCCTTGAGAACGAGCTGCAGACCAAGACAAGAATTATCCACACAAGTTATCGGGTGAATAGGTTTGAATAATGAGCACATATGAGAGTCTTTGCTTCTACAATCTGTGAAGAAAAAAATATCAATTGTAGAATAAATTTTAAAATTAAAATTATGTATCTGTCTTTAAAACATATTTGCCACATTATAGTGAACTGTAACCCTGACTGTAACCCTGACTGCCCTTTGTATTTCTAAGTGCAAAGTTTTCACAATAACCATGCGCTGCAAGAATCAATGTCTGAATGGAAGTGATGGTGCAAGTTTGTTGTGGTACAAAAAATATATTGCTTCTTTGATCAAAGGTCAGGCCTAGAGTAGCAATGCAAACACACACAGTCTCGGCATAGATGAGAAGTATTTAATAAATCAACCAGAAGTGAAAGCTGTCACAAGTTTCTTTTTATGAGTCTGTTTGATGAGAGTAGCCTGAGGTACCAATTAAAGGGAGTTACTTTATGACATTATTAGTGCAAAGTGTGTTCAAAGGTGAGCCTATTTGTCATGCCTGATTAGCACCAAGTATGGGAAAAAATTAAAATGGTAACAAACCAAGTAAAATCTGTTTTTAAAAAGATCGAGTCAAATTGATTTGACTTTCACTTGTTCAAATGCAAATTTGAGTTGCTCAGAGCTTTGGTTTTTTTGCAGACTTTTTGTAATTAGGATTCAGAATACAATTTCCTATCAACCCACAGGTACCACGACAAATATTAATGCTATAGTTCAGCTAATTTTACGGAATATTTGTGTGGGAGGTTTTGGTTTACTGGGCTTTCTAATCATCCTGTTATTTCTCATTCTAAACCACTTGACTGATTTTCTTACCAACCCTTGACTGGAATAAAAAAGAGCATATAAACCCAAATTGTCAGCAATTAAGCTAGGTAGCAACTAGGCTTGCTAACTACATTTTGCACAAATCTCAAAATTTCCTTTAAAACCTCCAAGGCTCTTGCAATCTCTTCTAGAGAATCTAGAAGAACATGTTTCATCCAAGTCAGGAAATCATGTGAAAACTTGACACTAGAGCTCCTATAAAGGTAACGTTTATCTAGACTATAATAATCAGCGGGACTTTCCCATTTCCCCGCTTCTTAAATAAAGAAGTTTTATTAACAGTCCCCCAAAATTCCTGATTTTGAAATCTTAAATTAATCAAAAGTCATTGGTTTCAGTAATTTTCCCCCTCCTTAACAATCCATAAATCTTTCTTCCCATCCTAGTGTGGATCAAAGAAAAAGTTACAGCCAAACTCAGTCATATTTGAGAAAGCTCATAGGGATAAGGTGTACCTGTTGATTTATATACTAACCCTCGACTTAATAATATATAAGTACAATCTAAAACTAATTGTGTTAAAACATCACCCTTAACTTATAAAATTTCTTAGAGTGATATCTGGACTTTAAATTGTGAAATCAACCCCTCTTATCCTCTGTCCTAAATAGGACTCAACAGAGGCTAAAAAAACCCAGCATCAAACTTTCATAGTTATCTCCTCTCCTCCACAATATTAAAAACAACTTTTCATTTTATTGTGAATCCTAAATACGTGCCTGCATTATAAAATTCTGTAATGAGAACATTTATGAGACACTGACATTCTATGTGGAAAAAAAAGTGCTTGAACCTACTCCAATATTAGGAGTGGTTGTATCTAATTCATCTTAATTAATCAGGAGGATACAGATACAGTGTATGCATGCCATGTACCAGGAATCTGCTCTCAGTTGGTGTGCAGTGCACAGTCCCCTGTAGATGTGCAGAACAAGTACACAACCTGTGCGACTTGCTGGCACCCCCTTTTATAGAGGGATCTCAACAAATTGACATTTGCTCAATAACCTTTTGTGCCTGCCCAATAATTAGCATTGAAAAGTTTTTTTTCTACTTCTACACCCTTCTAAAAATGCAAAAGTTGTTTTCATTAAAACTACTACAATAACAGACTCCTGTCACTGAACTGTATATGCAGCTCATGTTCTTTCACAGTTTCCAAGGGAAGAAATTATGGCATGATTCAAATCATATTCTCAGACAAGTTTTTTCCTTAAAAAAGTTCTGGACATTAAGTGTGTCCTTAAATATTCACTTTGACTGCCCCAAACTAAAATAAGTTGGAATTCCAGAGTAAGACAAGAGAATTCCATTAAACTGCATAAAAATAATAAAAAAAACTCAGAAACCAAATAAACAAAACCCCAGTCATCAAAAAGAAACATTTCTCTCTTGACAGAGAATAAATAAGCTATGTTTCTAGATTTAGCATGTCCAACCACATTTCTTAAATGTACACCTATACATTTTCAGGGGAGCTTTTCCCAAGTGTCTGACAGTCATTAAACAAGTAAACCTGCAGCAATTCCTTCTCTCTTTCCTTACCTTTCCTTGCCATGAATAAGCTGATCTGATACTTCTAGAAGTAGCATCACTTCTGATCTTTGTCCCTTGTTTATGTCTCTTCTTTACCTTATTTCTAATGCGTTCAGTACTCTACATTTGTCTTCCCACTTTGCAATACAGAAGTTAAAACTTCTGCCTTTGTACTAAAAATATGGAAGTCAGAGGAAGTGCTGAGAAAAAAACACACTTTTCAGCTTCAGCACATTAATCACAAATGACTTTTGGCTCCAATGTGGGTGTGAAAAAAGCTTATTACAATAATAGGTACTTCTTACTCTAATAAGAAAGAAAAATTGAAATGGAGAAATGCTTGGAGGCCAGGTGAAGAAACTGTACAGACAAGAAAAAATGAGTAGAGAATTGTGGGAGGCCTATGAAACAGCAAGTAAATAATATGGAATTTTTCCACTTAATTAGGTTAGGTCATGAATGTAAGATTATGAAAAGCAGATAATTAAAGTATCTTGTAGAAAATTATCTCTTCTAATAGAAAGGTCAACCAAAAAGGTAATAAAGTAGGAGGAGGGAATTCCACCTAAGCAATCTTATGAATTAATAGCAACACTAAAAATTCTTTCTTTCCTAGAATGATTGCAAAAGCCAAAAGCTTTACATACTGAGAGAAGCAGCAATTTCTCATTTTCCTTCAAAGACTTCCTCTAATTATTGTTTATGGAAGATTTACTAGCTATTCACCAGCTACTTCACAGAAAATCAAACTAAGAAATTGATATTGCATTATGGTCTGAAACTGTGGAATTTGTTGCCATTCTCGCAGGAAGAAGCCAAGCTAGGGTCTGTCTCTGGCTATTACCTGTTCTGCCTTCAATGCTTGACACATCTGCTATACTATTACAAAATTTTAGCCCATCTCCAATACTCTGACATTAGCATTCTTGTCCAGTGACTCAGAAAGTGTTCTTTTGGTAAAAACACTCATGTGTGTTGCACCACCATCAAAATATTATCCTTTACGAATCTTGGTATATGTCTTGGTATGGCAAAAATATTCTCCATTGGAAACATTTATACAAAATAAGATCCAAAGAATGAAAAGCAGATTGAAATAGAAGTTCTTCCAGAAATACTGAAGTAGCTTGTCAGAAAATATTAAAAAAAAAAAAAATCATCAGAGTTTTGAGGAGATCAATAGCAACCAAAAGGGTTGGGATACATTAAGTGTGAGATGGCCTTCTATTTCTGGGTCAACAACCTGTAGAGTTGGAAGGGACTTTTCTCCTGCTTCATTGTCTGTGTTGAGGTCAGGACAGGCACCACCTGCTCCTCAGGTCAGGGTACAGAGAAGGTGAAGCTTCTTGGGAGCTGTGGTGAATGCTGAACATCATTGCCCACAACAGTGTAATATTTCTTGATCAACAGGAAGCATCGCAACCAGCATTAAGAGTTTGTAGAGAAGGAATTATCACCATTATCATCTGACTGGAATACCCCGTACAGAATAATACAGAAAGATCATTTGGAGGTATTTTAACTCAACAGTTCCCTAATATTGCTGATACATTTAGAATCCATGATATCCCAGTCACTCTTGTTACTTGCTCACATATGAAGGAAGCTGTCAGAGAAACAAATATTGTGGTATGTTCCCACTGTTGTTGTGGATACCCAGGGAAAAATACAGAATTCTGAGTGCATCACTTGCAGATTTCCTAGCACACAAAGAAACTTGATTCCACACTCAGTAACATTTTCCATGTCTCAAAACCTGTGCACATTGCCACCCACATGCCAGCATAGAGAAAGGACTAATGCAGACTGCATATTTTAAAAAAAAGTTCTTCTGAATTATTATGTACAAGACACACTGAAGCAGTAGGAATTATTATTCCCCTTCTTAAACACTCTGTTTAGCCACATAAATGGGCAATCAGCTAAACCAATGTCACCTAACTATAAAACATTTCACTGCTCTAGGAAGTTAGTCTACTCAAAAGTAATTCCCAGACACCTAGCTCTCCATCCATGATCCCTTCATCTGTGTTTCTGCACTTCAAAAAGCCAAAACCTCTCTGATCATTTATCTTAAAATGCTAAATTGAAGTACTTGGGAATGAGCATTAGATAAAACTCCACACTCTTATCTTGAAATTTATAAAAAAAAAAAATTACCACCCAAAAATTACCCAGAAATGACTGCTGGCATTACAACACAGAAAAGAACGGACATCTACTTTTTGACTTGCTGTTGTTATACTCATTTCTTTCAGATATTTTCCTTTCTAGAAGACCTGCCTCTTTCTTATCAGTTGCAAAATATCACAAAATTCTTGCTCAATGTTTGTTAACATCCACTTTGAACTCTTTTATCTCTTTTCTTTTTCCACCAGACTTTTTTTTCCATGTTTAGATTTGCCAGTCTCAAAGACTGACAACACATTCTCATGGAGAACTCAGGAGATATAAAACATAAAGGAAGCTCAAAATAGTCTGTGAACTTTCACTAGGGTTTTTTTTTTGCCTTTTTTTTTTTTTAAGGGTAGTTTCTGAATATATTCTAACTTTAGAGGATTATCAAACAGAATTTGACTAGGAAGCCTTTAATATGCCTATGGTAGTGTTCATAGTCAAGGTGACAAAGGTCTTGCTTAATTTATTGTGCAGTAGCTGACCCTAGTCAATGTATTTATGACTTCTGTTGAACTGCAATTCAAATTTAATTGTTCCCATTACATTGGAAACTGTATACTAAATGTTAGAGGACAATAACTCACAGATAAAGGGATGCATTTAGAAAAAGACGCAGTCTTATTGTGAAGAACATGCATTATCTTCTGAAACTTACCTAATTAAGTTAGAAAATGTTTTCAGACCTTGGAGAATAAAATTGACAAGCTCATCTCACATGGTGAAAGTCCAGAATCTTTAGGAGAAACAAAAAACCATTTTACAACAAAACATTGGACCATCTTCTGTCCTTAACAGCACAGGTTTATAGAGGAAAACACAGAAGTATCCCAACTTTCCATTGGCATATATACAATTTTGCTGTTTAAAAGCTGGGATATTGAGCAATACTTTAACAAAAAAAATAATTAAAATGTTCTCAAACATATCCAGAGAATAACTCATTTTTTAAGTACAGGACAATTTTTACACTGACATAAAGATATCTGTATGTATTTAAATAAAAACAATACTGAATGTAGCACAATGGAAGAGACATTTAACCTGTGAATTGCAAGGTTATTTTTGTAGCTGTGCCCTGTCTAACCAGTATAGCACATGATTTATGGTCTCCAGCAGAGCTTCATCATCATTGTTCTCACCTTTATTTCCATCATAGTTAATTAAAGGGAAGGTCATTGTCACCTTATGTTTTAAACCTTCTTAACATAATATATCACCCTGGGTACGCTTTAATAAGGAGAACTGTGAAGGTATGCTGTTATAGGAAAAAAACTTTGGAGCATAATCTATCCTGCTAACAATTACAATTTAGATTTACACATCATGAAAGTTAATAAGCAGACAGAATGAAGACTACATCTTGATACTCATTCAAATCTTGATTAATTGGCTGTGTGATCTCATGGAATAAACAGTAGTATGCTTTTCTTGACTTCAGGCATATGTATGTAGAGTGAGTTTCTAAAGCAAAGATCTTCCCTTGAAATAATTTTAGCATACAAAACACTGTGCCAGTTGGAAAGAAAAAAAAAAGAAGAGACAAAAAAGCAAAGCACGTATTTTAAATATTACCAAAGAAATCTCTTTTGACGTTAGATGTACAAAATAAACCACCTTTAAATTTAAGATTGGCTCAGACAGATTACAAAATATTCAGACAATGAAGACAATGGGTCTTAACACAGTTTCAGCAGGTGTTAGCTTTTTTAAAATGCCTAAGGGAAAAATTCAAACTGACTTATAATTATCTCCTAAAGAAAACGAACTCTCTAAAACACACATAGATGTAGGGGGAGAAATAATTTAAATATATATTTAAATCTTAACTCCAGAAGAGCTCAAAATATCTTCTTTGCTTAATCTACACTAAAAATTTTATAACTAGTATGCTGTTTATATAATTTGCCAGAATGTGGGCCAAACGTACATGGAAATTGGAACTCCATAGCACTACTGTACTAGTTAGGTACAGATAGTCATAGAAAAATGAAATGCTGAATTCACAGCTTCCCAAATGTATGTTCATTCTAGAAGACAAAGCTGATTTTTATTGTAGTATTAGTGGACTGTATTACAAACCCTAAAAGAAGCAACACAAAAAAGTACAGTCCTTGTCATTTGCATGCATAGTGCCTCCTGTCCTCATGCTGAAAACACAGCAGACTTGAACTTGCCTTTATGGACACACCTTGCCTAGCAGGAGGCAAGCTAGTACCTCAGCCAGCTGGCCTGTCCAGGTAAGTCATAGACCACAGAACCAATGTGTCTACTGACAGCTAAAAATTTGGATCCAGACGTGAAAATCTTGCTTATCTGAATTTTCTAATTTTGACTTCCTTATTATACAAACCAAAACTTCTCCATCAGTGGTGAAAGCAACTTGTCTCTATGGGATTGAAACCATACCGATCCAGGAATTCCTCATCATAGCTGTAGTGCCACTACTGCCTCCAGTACGCATCTCTGACATACTAATATGCTTTTAGATGGTGGTTCTAAGATTTGAACAGTGCCTCAGTGGTTTGAGGAGTCAGAAAACAAATTCATGGTTGACCTGAGATATTTTTATCAATCCCTTCCAATGACTTAGTTGGAAACATCAGAAGAGCGACTACCACTTGGACAACTTGCCTTTGACATCAGCAATACTTTTGAAAGTACATCTCTCCAGACCCTACAGAAATAGGGTATTAACACTCTCTGGAGACAACAAAAGTAATCTCCCTATTTGTCTCGACTTTTCTTCTGGCAGCACTATTGAAAGTTCTAGATGTCTGAGATAGAGACCTGTGAGAAGTTCCATGGAAAAGTCACAGATCAGGTATAGACAGTATGAAAGAAAGGCACTATACACTCAGCACTATGCTGAGAAAATTGTGGCGCTTCAAGTCAAACATATTAGCATTCTCATGCAACAACAAACTCATTCATGCAGGTGCAGAATGTTACTGTGTAATTGTGTGGGAGGGTGGGTTAAATACTGTACACTGTATTCAGTCACCATAGAAGTACCCTTCACTCTTAATACTTTGATGCAAAATTCTGCTTAAACATCAACGAACAATTTTGGCCAATAGCATTAATAATTTACTGCAAGAGCGTCGATTTTTACATCACATCCTGTGCTCATCCATAGCCAGCTCCTCAGGAACTCCAGACACAGCTTTCTTCTTTCTTAGAGCAGCCAAAAAGCAAAGCGGGGAAGTGAGCAGGGATGAATTCAGCTCTTAAGATTCCTCATAACCAGTTGCTTGACTTAGTCTACTGTGAAGCTCTCAGTTGTATTTACTAGAGCAGTTCATTTTACTTCAGAACAGAAATATGCCTCAAAGCCTTAAACCAATGGTAGTACTTTAAATATCCAACCAGAAAAATGCAGCAAAAGAGACCTCTCACCATGTGCATTCATAAAAGGAAGAACCCTGGCCATAAAACATAATCCACACTACACTGGAACTGCTGGAAACCTGAAAAAACAACAAGATGTTTTTCATGTTTCAGGCCTTCCAATTCCATTTAATTTATGTCTGTTGTATAAAAGATGTTTAGCAAAAGAATATCTTTTGCATAAACAGTATATTGCTTTAGCTCCACATGAGATGTGAGGTATCTTCTTAAATTTTGAGGCCTTAGAATTTCTCTCTTGATACTAGTTTTAGCAGTCTTAAATATTTAGGTAAGTCAAAAAAAAAAAAAAAAAAAGAAAAGAAAAGAAATAATGGCCTTGATGCCAAAATACCACTGAAAAAATCTGCATTTCTATTACACATTTGGCAAGTCTTCCGACCTCCCATTAAGGAAGGTGTGTGCAACTCACTGTGCCAGCTCTGCCTGATAAACAAAGATAAACCTGGCCCCTACCTTAGAAGCTCCTGCTGACTAACATGTTGAACATAGAACTTACACCTTCTTATCAAACCTGAACTAATTAGCTAATTACTAGCTGCATGAACCTTCTTGGGTCTTCATCCACACATCAAAGATCCATAATTAATACAACCTTCACAATTCCTAATGGCTTTGCACTCCTCTTTGAGCAAAGCATTTTCAGGG
The DNA here is from genome assembly GCA_024362935.1 of Setophaga petechia. Taxonomy (NCBI): domain Eukaryota; kingdom Metazoa; phylum Chordata; class Aves; order Passeriformes; family Parulidae; genus Setophaga; species Setophaga petechia. The sequence goes on from JANCRA010000008.1 coordinate 29,130,748, forward strand.
GTTCTCCATTATCCTCTTTTCCTACCCCACTTTACTTGGCACTCATAGGAAATAAAGAAAAGATGACCTATATTCACCTTGTGCAATGACCAGCACTGCCTGTCCCTTCCACAAAAACTGAGGCACTGGAGGTGTCAGGCAGTAAGATGAAGGATCTTTCCAGGCATGGAGGCTGCCACTTCTCTCTTCTGATAGTACCCAGAGCAGAGTCCAAAATCAGAGTCATGCAACATGTCAACTCTGACAGAGAGATATTATGTTAGCAAACACAGTCTGCCTCTGAAGGAGAAGCGGTCTTATGAGGAGCAGCTGTGGGAACTGGGGTTGCTCATCCTGGAGAAAAGGAAGCTCAGGGGAGACCTTATTGCTCTCTACAACTACCTGAAAGGAGAGTGTAGCCAGGTGGGGGTCAGTCTCTTCTCACAAGTAACAAGTGACAGACAAGAGAAAATAGCCTTGGTTGTGTCAGGAGAGGTTTAGATTGAATATTAGGAAAAAATTCTCCAGGGAAAATGTTGTTGAAGCATTGAAAGAGGCTGCCCAGGGAAGTGGTGGAGTCCCAGTCCCTGGCTGGGTTCAGAACACATGTGGATACAGCACTGAGAACATGGTTTAGTGGTGAACATCATGATGATGATGGTGGTTGGACACCATAATCTTAGAAGTGTTTTCCAATCTTAATAATCCTAGGATTCTACACAGCCACATAAATTCTTGTTTTCAGCTCATGTGAATTTTGCTGGCACAGATTTGTTGTCATGTGGCAAAAGAATGTCTCCTTTTTAAGCAGTTTTGAACAAGTTTACAAGGTTCACTGCCTACACACTTGACAAAATTTTAGTACTTCCACAAACCTCCAATATCCAATCAACCCTGATACTGATTATCAAGTAACAGCTCCAGCTTGTCTACACAATGACTCTTGAATGGTTTCTCAATGCAAAATATGTAAATGAGAGAGATTTCTGAAAAGAGAGCCCTTGGGATCCTCCCCTCATACTGCAACTTTCCTCTACTCAGGTGAGCAATCCCCTTAGCAGTATCACCCCTCTCCTGACACCTGGCAATAATTCCAGTTACATTAGAAAGGAACAAGCAATTGAGAATGTAGTAATACAGCAGTTTGAGCCTTTAGAAGCAGCAGTGGGACAGATAAGAGGAGGTCTTCTTAACAGCTCTTCCAAATTCCATGGCACCATCCAAGCCTCTTTTGCCTCCTCCAGAAATTAGACAACAACTAAATATCAGCTATCTTAAGGAAGACCTTCTGTCCGAGTGGTCCTCAGCAGCAAGAATGGGATAAAATAGAAACTGTAAGAAAGGTGAGTCCTAATGTGCCCTAATTTATAGTGGAGAAAAGCATGAGTTTTTTGGCCTCAGGGACTTGGAGTCTTTCCTTGACACTGGTATTTAAAGTGACAGATGATTACCCAGAGATGGAAATAATGTGACATTAAAATATTCCCCAAGAAATAGAACATTTGATAACCTAGCTCAAGAAACCCACTCCAAAATAATAATAAAATAAATTAATAATAATAATAATGATCATAAAAGTCAGCCTGGCTTGTGGGGCAGCATGGAAAGATTGGTTAAGTAAAGCTAGTGAAATTACCCTATGTCTAAGAGCAAGATCCACTCTTAATGCCTAACAGAGCCTCTTAAGGATTGGGTAAATGAAATCAGTAATGAGACTCACATGAGAACCACACTGAATGGACTTCACTAACTGACATGCCTCCATGTCCCTGCTATGAAAGAGCTCATGATCAATGCTGCATCAGTAGCTGTATATCAGTCTACAGAGACCCAATATCGCAATATAAATACCCATACATTTTCACTTAATAACCAAAAAACCACACTCACAACTTACTGATGACCTTCATAGGTAGCAAACAAATCTCTGTACTCCCTAAAAATTATGGTAGTTTTCTTCCCCCAGCCTCTCGCCCTCAAAGCACATCTTTTTCTATTTTCTCTCAAGACTTAGGAAATTCACACTGTTCAAAAGTACAGCCAGAGAGTTCTTCAACACAGACAAACTATTGCCTGTCAAAAAGCCCCCACATTTTCTATATTTTTATGGTTTAAAATATGACAACAATGCCACCTATTAATAGTCTGAGGCTGTATTTACACGATTCTTTAATTTATCTGATTGTTAGGTTATAGAAGTCTAGCTGGTCTCACAATTGTCTACCAATTCAGCATGCCTCTCTCCAATATGACTGATTTACTGAAGAAAAAAAGTTAAAAATTGTGAAACAAGTTCAATTCTCAGCATTACACAATGGGGTTAGAGAATAGCTAGCAATAAAAAATATATACATTTCAAGCACTGTTTACTATTTATATCTTTATAAATCATGTATAGTATCCTGCTCTATTCATATTTTTACAGCATAAATTACGTAGGTGACAAGTTGTGACAGTCATAAAAAATCTGATTTTATGACATTTTTCCACTTGCTGTCTTTGGTATTAAAAAAATCAGGTTAATGTCATTCTGCTTTGTATTTATAGTTCCTATAGAATGACATGGAAAAATTTCAGAGTAGGTTAGTCATATTGATATGCATTTGTTTTCCTACATGACTGAGACTGCTTACATATAAAATCAGTAAATGTACTGTAATCCATGTCTCAGCAAGCCAGCATTGCTTATACTAATTCATATTAAAAAATCTTGTATACTAAGAAATGTCTATAAATATTCTCTTTGGGATTTCTAAATTCCCTTGCCTCTTTAAAAACTATTGCTGTTTCTCTAGTGACTGAACAGAAAACACACTGAAAATATAAAGGCCTATTTCTCCTCCCCTCAAAGCAATCATCATTGTGACTTCCTTTAGCGAGAGTAGGACTACATAAAACTGTTCTAAGTGGATATAATTTACAAATCGAGATGAATAAGTTAACATTTTTCTCTGACTTCCCCAGCAAAATCCACGTTCCTGAAAAAAAAAGGAACACCAGCAGACAGCATTAATTGCCTCATATACTAGAAAACATACAATATTCCTTATGCTGCCAACACCTCCATAATAGCAAATACAGGCACACACTAAATAAACATTGAATTTTATTACTTACAATATGGCAAGAAACACATCCTGTAGATTCTTCAAATTATGGCACAAAATTAGTTATGATGTAGTTGTCTGGCAAACCTGAACAGCTTTCCTGTTCTCAGCACAAAATTGGAAAGAAAATTATTTCAGGGTCTATAAAAGTTAGCTAAACAAAAGACAAGAACTCCTAAGAAAAAATAAATACCATTACATTTGCCTTTCACACTGCACAGTTTAGCACAGATGGTGATTGACCAAAATTTCAGTTATTACACAATAGGATGTCCTTGCACATCCTAAAAAGGAAACATGCAGCTACTTTTTGTCAAAACTGTTTTCTCTTTTTTTTTTTTTATTATTATTATTATTGTTATTTTATTTGGGTGATTTGAGGCTTGTTTTCTTCTGCTTAGTTTTAGGAGGATTTATGAATATTAGGGGGGAAGTTGCTTGTTTGTTGATTTTCTAGTTATTGATATTGTCAGTCCATAATGCACATTACCCCGTATAATGCATGATACACCCCATCTGGAAAGAAATTCCTGTTCCTTTTGCCCTGTAAAAACAAACAAAAGTTAAAGATTCTGTGCTAGTGGGGTCTTAGGACTAATTGTCCAAAGTAGGATAGGTGAGAGGAACTCAGGGTAGAACTCCAAAGGATCTGTAGCATGAGGCAAAAAAGAAACATATAAACCCTTCTCACTAGCAGAAGGTTACAGAATAACTTCAAAATTAGCCCATTAAATATAGCACACTTTTTTTGAGGTTCTTAGAGATTTTATTTTAAACCGTAAGTAGTTCCTGAAAAATAACTTAATATTCTTAATAATTTTTTAATAAACCTGAAATACCCAACACTACAGTAGCATTTTTATCTCTACACCAATACATTGTTTAAACTCATCTGTACACATCTTTTCCATTTTAATTTTTGTCTTAAAGCCATAAGGCTGTTTTTGAGGCCAATGAAATATTTCTCAAGTACCAGCATGAAGGCAAAATTCATTGCTTAACAAGTGCTACTAACATTTTATGAAACAAATCATTTATTATGTTGTAAAAATTGTAAGGTGTTTTTTGTATCTCTCATTTTCCATGCCAAAGAGCACTCTAATGGTATGCTCTAAGGGAGCTTGCAAAGGCACAGGCATATGCAAAAACTTTTCCAATGATGGGAGGCCAAAAGATAAGATCTTTTACAAATCTGTGCTGCTTTACTGTTGGCTTTTCAATATGCCTCAGCAAAGAACCCTTTTTAAATCTTTCAACAGGTTATTTCTGCCTTTTCATTTCAGCCAATGCTATTCCAGCCCTCCTAGCATGTTTTTCAGAGAATATGCTGGAACATATCTAACAGAACACACCACTGTGTTTTTTAGAAGATAGTCCCTATTGAGTAAGTAAGTACCTGGGAAGAAATGCATTAAGTAAATGCAAACGAAACTAGTAATGACTATGCAACATGTTAATCTGAAAGAACTACTATCAATATCTCATGTTAATTCTGTCTCAGAGGAGCACCTTCTTGTATGACTACCTTATGCTTTTATCCTTTAAAAATGTCTAGTCTCTCTAGTGCCTATTAGAAGGATTTCTCCCAGGCCTTGTGATCATGTTTCAAACCACTTATACTCTTGGACAGCCAAGGGACTGCATTTGCTCTATCAGAAACCTAATGCTGAATACTCAATACTTCAGTGTGTCAAATTTATGTGTGAGCATGAATTAAAAAGCACCAGGCAGTGAACTAGCAAAACGTCAAGGCAAACACTCAGCACTACTCCAATCTAATACATGTATCTCTGTCAAGTTGCCATCTTTCATTGGTTGAACACCACATTACACATCCCAAAATCCACAACATACTGCATTGGCTCTATAAATATTTCATCTTCGTGATCTTTAAGTAAGACTTAAGTAAAAATTAGAGAATTATATTTCAATTACATCAGTTTAGAAAATGGAATTTGAACAACACTGATCCTCTTTTCTAACTTGAAATCTGTTAGGAATTCATTTTCTATTCCAGGAGTTAGACAAGAAAAGAATACAACAGAATCTACATAACTAAAACTGTCATATTTTGAGAAGAATAACCAAGCCTAAGCATCATGTAAGTATGTGGATACTCCCCGCAAATTCTTGCTGTGTTACACACACCTCATGCACAGTGTTTCCTAGAGTTTTCCTTTCTCTTTCATTGAGCACTACATAGTTTCCTGTCCCAGCCCCAATCTAAGCACAAAAGGAAACATTTAAACAAAATTTTCTTCTTCTCTTTACTGTGCAAGTGCTTCACTCATGTCCCCTTTCATGTTGGTTCTAGGCACCAACCTTTCAGGCCTGGGGTGTGATTTCTGGCAAAAAGGAATACATATGGCAGAAAGAGCCTCTCCTCCATTCCGCATGGAGGGCATGAAATCCAGGCAGTCAGCAAGAGTTTTGTCTGCCAGGCCACGATTTCACACAGCATGTCCACAGCTGAATGACAGACACAAAAGAACTTGAAAAGTGCTACGCTCTTAAGACAGATGTCATGGCTGACAGTTATGGTATGGAGCTGTCAGCTGGGAGCAAAAATACATTCACTGCCAAAATATTATTCTCCCTCTCCACTCCAGGGCTGGTACCGCCCAACTTCCAAATAACTGCAGGCCAAGATTTGGTGCTTAAGGAACGATTCATGAAAACTCATATCTTCAGATGATTCATTCCTTTCCATAGATCACCTCTTCAAGTTTTGTGAGCTCTAGGCTAAAATTACAAGTTTGGAGCATGCTTTGTCAAGCTTGTGCTGATCAAGAGAACTGACAACATAATTGTTTTATCAAGTTGAGTATGTATTTGATGTTCTTTTAAGATTCTGCCCAGCTGGACTGCTAAGCAGAAATTTATGAGGTTTTAGAACAGATGTAACCAGGTTTAGAGCTATGGGGATCCTTTTCTTCCTCCAGATGTACATGTACCCATGTACAAGAGTTTCATATTTAGTTTTATCTTTCTCTCTCCTTTTTCCCCCCCGCCTACCCATTTCTTGAGCTGATAATGCCACAGACATTTTAATTAATCCACAAAATGTCTAAAATAATTTAATGTGTCTTCAGCAGTGAGGGACTTAAAAAATAATGGTATTTTAAAGTACTTTGAGGCCTACAGTATATTGTTTCAGACCATAGTTATCCCCTAAAGGTGCTAGCAAATTGCATAACCTTAACATCTACCAATATGCAGAATACATGAAAGGAAAGCAGTAATTTATGTTCCTAAAAATAAATACAGACTATTTAAACTATTAGGTAAAGTGTATTTCACTGTATGGAAATATTATGAAGTCCAAAGGAGAAATTAATGATGCACAAAGAAGGGTGCAGCTCAATACTATACTTTTAATAAAGATATCTGAATAATTTTCTCTATGTAATGATTGCAGTCAGCCCAGATGCAGAGCAAGTTAAAATCACATTGTCATTAATTTTTTATATATGAATTTAAAATACTTTACCAAGAGAATCCCTTGGAGGAACATTTAAAATAATTGCATGCCTTCATTAGTTAGTAGCAATTCAGAATGATCGTTCTCTAGTACAGGCTCTGAAGGAACTTTTATGAAGCTAGGATGAAAGCTTTAAATTCATCACATGTACAACAGTCACTGAAGTTTAATGCGATTAAAGGAAATTATTTAAAGTAATATAAATAATCCAGTATTATATATATTTATCTTCTGCATGATTCTCTTCCAGAGAAACAGAAGAAAGATGATCACGGTTGGAAGATATGTAGGATGGGTTTGATGATTGAGCTTTGATTGTGTCATCTTTGTCTGAGATATAAAGGATTAATCTTTTACAGACTAGTTTACCATCCAGCAATCAAGGGACAATAACTACATAAAGAAATCATTCCATGTAAGATACACTCCATACAAAACTTTAGTTTATCAAGATAGACATCCATTTAAATAAATACAAAATTATGCCATGATAATACGAAATCCTAATAATACTGGTAGTACTAAATAATAACAATTTTAAAAATTAAATTAATTATTTCCTTATTTAAACAAATTCACTTAAAGTATCCACATTCAAATATTGATACATTAATTCAAAAACACTTGCATTCTTTCCAAATATTTTTTTCCTGAAATGAGGGATAATTGATTCTGGACAAACTGTTGAAGGATTGGGCTCACTAAAGTATTATCTGACTAAGGGCACCGTTGAAGTATTGAAATATTTTATACCTGGTGGGATAAATTTTATGTTACTTAGCTCTAGAGGTCTTTCTAAATTTTTTAACACTAGAAGAAACATATCAAGGAGTTCAACTGTTACTAGGATCTGAAGAGCTACAATCTGAGAAATAGCAATTTTGGAAGAAAAGTAGAATTATCCTAGGTTTGAGACCAAATCCTGGATAGAGGTTTTAATCCTGATTTAACAGTACTCTATATCTTGAAAGATACTCTCAAGAAATTTTGACAGCATCCAAACGGAAGCCAGGAAAGATGTTCTTCCAATGCAGGAAGCAATAGCAAGCAAAGATGCAGGGATACAGTCAGATGGAATGTTTCAAATCAAAAGGTAAACACCCCGTTCTGTCTCCACAAGAATCAAAGGAGACTTGTTCAAACTTTTTTTTAATCTTATTTTTCCTTGTTGGGGTGTTTTTCCTTCTTTTTTAAAGAGCAAAACCAAATCATTTACCTCATAATCTGTGCTGCAATTTTTCTTTATCTCAATTAAATTCCTGCTTTTCCTTTTGTCTTATGTTTTTGTCACTCAAGACTCTGGAACTTCAGGTGCTTGAGTCTTCCAGAAATGCTTCTTCTCATTACTGGAGAATCCTTTTAGGTGACAAAAGAGGATTTCACAGCCCCCAACCCCCACATATGAGAACTAGAATTCTATATTCTCTGAGCTCTCATGAATAAGAGATCTTCATCTGTGTGCTGAGGGGTAAAGACAACTGTAATGCAAAAATTTGCAATGTGAATAATTACTTCCTCATGTCTTAGTAAAAATAGATTTTGCTCTGGTTTTGAAAAGAAGGAAAATAAATAATTCTTTAATGAAATTTTGTACTTGTATGTGGAGGTTTCCATTTCAAACTTATTTCTTTTTTAATACTTTTTTAAATAAAATATCAAGTCATTATCATCACATCATCTGGGAAAAAAAAATTAAAAACCCAATTATTTGAAATTTGACTAATTTTCAAACACACTTTTACAGTGATTTTAGTAGAAATGCATATGCTTAAGCCTGAGCAGAATATGGTCAATTGCAAATGTCTCCTGTTCCATCACAATTTAATTCCAATAAGGCAAAACTGTTATATGCATCTATATTCAAACACAAGATAAAATGCATATTTGGATATTCAGTTTTGTTCTTTGACTCCTGTGCAAACCTCTTATTTATCTTTTGTGTATAAACCCTTTTGCATGAAAAGAATATATTGATTTTTTTCTGTTAGCTTAAATATTATTTCAGAATTAGCCTGAATCAAATATTCTCTTTTGACATATTATTGAAATTTCCATCAATAGACATTTTAGAAGAAAACCTAAGTAAAGAGATCTTACTCACACACTCTGTTTTCTATCCAGCACTATTATAAATCAAATCAAAACAAAACAAAATATTAGATGACAATACAAAAAAAGGTAGGATTTCTATAAGACCCCGTTTTGCAGCTATAAGTGGAAAAACATATGAACGTCTTCAATAGAGCTGAACTTTAATATTACTATCCAAATTCCATTTTATCCCACTGTCACTGCCACCAAAGGAGGGGTTTTATGTTGGAGATAATATGATACTGCAGTATAAGCCCTCCTCAGATTTCAAACAGGTCAACTTGTCAAAGCTTTTTAAGGGAGCCAATTACATTAATTTTCCACAGCAGAGAAATACATATTTCATTTCTATCTCCCACTAGAGATGGGGCCCAGGGATTCTGTTTCGAAAGGCTCTTATCACTAAGTAACATTCGTACCCCCAAAGGAACCTTTGGCAGTCACTGGTCCATTGATATAATTGAGCAAGGTATGAGCTGTCTGACACTGCCATGGCATTGCTCAATAGCACTGTGCACTAAGCACTCGGAACAATGAAGCTTCAGCAGACGGCCACATTGTCAATAAATTTCAATTACACTAATTGCCAAGAGTTCAATGAGTGCACTTTCAAAGGGGAGGGGGAAGGACGGATGGAAGATTAAAAAAAGAGCCTATGTCTACCAGAGCTAAAGAATAGGATGCAATAAATAAACTGAAGCTTCTAATGGGGGCATTAATGCATTTTTTTTTAACATGGCTTAACAAGATTTTACAAGCTGTACCAGTTTCAGGGATCCTGTTTTACATTTCTTTCTTACTGTCTCCAAACAACCTATACAGAGACTCAATTATGTGGCATTATCTTTCAGGGAAGAATCATTTTCTTAGGTTTTTATGTTGTTTGTGTTCTGCTCAGGATGGATAATGCGTTTGAAAGCAGAATGCTACAATGTCAATTCCATGAGCAAATGAGGCTGCTCGCTGAACAATCATAGAGCGACCAAATGCACAACCTTACTGCAGTGATACAGTCACATATTCTAAACTAATTTGCAATACTTACATATGCACATGTGTATTCACTCCAATCACTATTAATATTAGGCTCACAGCAATGTACACAGCATAGATAAAAGCAATTGATACACTTAACTCTTCAATACGGATTATTTTACTGCAGTGTCTGAGCTTGCATAAAAATATTCTTGTCTATTCCAGGCTAAATCTGGGAACATTTTGTTTGACTTATAGAGGCCAGGATCCCAAACAAAGCATTTCCTGATATCTGTAGCTCTGGTTTTCTTTTTAATACAGCTTTCTGTGTAAAAGGGGTTAAAAGGAAAAGGCATTTCGCTTAGTATTTTTTCAAAACTCTGTCAAAATTCTAAGTGAGTTAAATGTTTAAATTAGCAAATACATTAGAGTATACATTACCTTAGAGTGAAAACTTAGAGAATTGTTAACAGTTCCTGCTTTTGTAAGAAATGTATGTATAAATTGACTGAAAACCTGCTTATCCAATATCCAAATGGAACTTAAGGAGGCCTACAGCTCAATCTTCTGCTCAAAGCTGGGTCAGCTCTTAGGTCAGAACAGGTTACTCAGGACATTATACAGCTAAATTTTGGAAATGCAAAGGATAGAGTTTGTCCACCCTCCCTAAGCAACTTGTTTCAATGCTTGACTGAGCTCATGGGGAAAAAGATTGCCCTTACACATGCTTGGACTCTCTCGTGTTTCAGCTTGGGCTTGTTGCCTCTTGTCTTCCCACCATGACTCCCATTGTTCTTCCAACAAAAGTCCTTGTTCTAAACACTGTTTAATGGCATAGACAGAGTGCAACTGTTCTAACAAACACACAGCTCAGATAGGTAATTTTTATTACCACAGCTAAGTATGGCAATATCAAGAAAAAGATTTGAAAATGGGCCTCTTCCAGGCCACTCTATTGGCTCTCCCAGCATTCAAAAAAATCTCTCAGCTTCAAAAAACCATACATAAAACTACAGAAGGTTTTACTGTAGGTCAAATTTGAAATCTCAAAGAATGACAGATTCAAAATCAGTCCAGGAAAAAAAACAGAGATGCAGTCTAATATTTTTTCAATATTTTTTCTTTAATAAGACTTAATAAAGTCTGATAAAATTAGTTTCACAAAATTAGCTCATCAGCATCTCAACACACCACTGAAAGGGTTGACAATAATGACTAAAGCTGTAATGGGCTCAATAAGACACCAGAAGAATTTACAGCACACTAGCTCAAGGCACAAAATTTAGAAACAGGAAATTGCCTACACAGGAAATTTTAAAGAATTTAGTTGAGAAACATGAGCAGATAACCTCAGTTTTCTTGGTAAAAGGAACAAATACTTTCTAGCAAGAGAGAAGGTGGAACAAATATAAGACTCAATTGCGTTCTCTGCTTCATTATGTTTATGAGTTGACAGACATCTAAAGTTTAACCCCTTTTTTTACACCTCAGAGGGACCAGATCAAGATTTGCCTGTGGCAAATGAAGGAAAACTAAGGAAGGACTGAGAGCAGGACTTAAACCTCCCGGAGGCGATATTACCCAGTCACAGCATGCAGAGATTTCTGCAGCTGGGATGATAAGTAACACCAGCCCGAGGAACACCACAGCGTCGCAGCGTAGGAAAGGGGCTCCTCGCTGATACCACAGCTAATAACACTACATGTGCAGACCAGAGGTGAACGAGGTATGGCTAAGGATGAAGGCCTGAGGTGACTGGGGGAAATCTCCTGCACAGCTATGGAATGGAATAAATAATTGATATTTCCACCTTGCAAAGCAAGCCTTACACAAGAGAAGTAATAAATGACATTTAAGAATTATTTCCAGGAATTTATGAAGATTCTGAGACACCCAAAAATTATCCCAGATATCACAATATGTCTAACTAAAAGCCATGCTGCTACAAAGGTATGGGTTGTTTTTCAAAATTTACTGCAAAAATGAAAACCCATTTTGATGCATTAGGATTTTCCTTAATCTAAAGAAATCAGATTTATGAGTAGTCGGTATCAGATTCCTCTTTCTCATCCTTTTAACCCACTATATTTCCAACAGCTAATGTGGAGGTGCAATTCAATGTGAAAATTCTAAGGAGTTTTCTTAAAAATCAGTACATGTAAAAAGGAATAATGACCAAGTAGTTTTCCACCCAAAAATCTGAGTAGTGCTATGTGCTTCCCACTCTGCACAGCTCTATAGCATTTCCTTTGCAATTTCAGAAGTAGAGAGCAAAGTTGCAATTTCAAGAGTTTTAAAGTGAAACACAGCAGACTGTTTTGTTTCAGCTGCATTAGATGTTCTGATCACAGAAGATTTTTTTTTACTTATGAAAATATTAATTATAACTAAAAAAAACCCACCACATTTACTCTTTCAAAAAAGAAAAAAAATTCCTGCCCATAAAGAGGTTTTCCAACTTGTTTTGCACAAAAATTTTAGATGTCAAAATTAAAAAAATCAGCCCAAGTATGTCACTATTTTGCAGCTGTCCCAAGACTATCATAATAAAATTAGAAAGGCTAGTTAAAACTGTTAGTTCATCTGGACATTTATATTCTGTTAGTCAGAGTAAAGGAATTATTCAGAGATTTAAAATCAGGAGTCACAAGGATCCTGTATTTCAACATCCTGTGTAATAGAAGCTTTACAATGTCACAGAATAATTTCTGAGGCAAGACTGGTAACCTGTGGTTAAAGCAAAATATCTGACCTTAATCTAAGGTCAGATTAACAATGAATATTCCACCACAGTTATTGATATTTGTTGGTGTATCATTTTACTTAAAACTGTGTATGTAATTTCCATTGCTGCCCTTACCCATATGCACTGTTCTACCTTTTGGAATTTGTTAAGATTTTGTCTAAAACTTTTACAAGAGGAGTAGGAATACATTTATACAAATCAAAAGAAGACAGCATCAAAGGTACTCTGTACATCTTTGACATGAAAATGCACCCTGAAACAAAATCCTAACATTGATGTAAAGATTAATTTTAATGTCAAGTAGCATATGCCTTTCCTGTTTTCCATAGGTTATTTTGTTTATGGGTTACAGGAAGCTAATGGAACATTCTACATAAAATAGATAAATCACAGATTAATTAAATAAGCACATATATAACACAATCAATTTTATATTTATTATAATAATTATGGGAAGCTATCCATCCACTGGAAAATATTTTTCTAAGATCAAATTACACTGTGAGGTACTCCACTGGTAAAACAATTTATGAATGAAACCCATGATACATAACAAGTCAGGAAAATCTCATTTACCTCAGAAATTAAGATTTTCCCTAGAGTAAAAGAAAAAAGTTTGCTCATGGAGTTTAATATACACTGAATAATGGACCAAATATATGATAAATAAAATTATTTCATTTTTCTAATTTTGGAATATGTTTCATGTGTGTCAAACAATAAGTAATGGTTAATGGCCTCTAGACTACAATTCAACGTACTTTTTCAAGAAAGAGAAAATTATGCTTTTTTATGTTATTTCATCATAACAGGATGGTGTGGTCTATATAAAAAGTTGTCATTGTGTATTTTCTGAGCTTAATGAAGTAAACTCATTGGAACAAAATAAATTTAAGCCTAAATCATTATAACTTAGGATTACTAATGTTTCAACTCGATTTGTTTATTAATGTCATCTTTACTATCAATTTTTTAATCCACTGCAAATTACAAAAAATGAAGAACACATTTTCCTGTTTCAGTCCCATTTTTTAAGAGACCCATGAGACGATATGAGGTTGTTACATGATTCCTGATGTCTAAGAACAAATATTTTTTTGCTTCCTTACATTTACAAGATATAGTATTACTTCCACAATAATAGGCTATAGCTATATGCAACTTTCTGCATGATCCCGCAACATTTTAAGTCACTTTTGTTTTCCACAGACATAAATTAATTTTATAGTATTTACTATGTATCCAGATTGGAATGAAATCTCTCTTTTAAAACCCTAAATATTTAGTTCCTTTCAGAACTTATGTTTAAAAAAAAAAATCTCCTAAGTGTCATTGAAAACTCTGGGAATCTATGAGAACAGTCTCCTGTCCAAGCATACTAGAGAAGTATGATGTATTAAACCTGACAGGATGATGTTCATTAATCTTTGAAATGTAGTCGGGACACTGGTAATTCCAAGAGGCATTACATTAAAATGAAAAGCCCCCTTATGGCAAATGAAGGTGGTTTTTTGTTTCCTGTCATCATCCATTTGTAACTGCCAATAGCCGCTAGTTAAATCAATGCACCTGATAAATATTGCTTGACTGAGGAAATCTAGAGAATCATCATTTCTTAGCACTGGGCATTTATCTTGTTTTCTTATTACATTTATTTTTCAGCAGTTCTGTACTCTGAAAACCTGTTCATACCATTTGGCTTTTCAGCAATTAACGTTGGCCTAAGGGCAAACTGAGCGAGGGAGATGATTTCAGACCAAGGCATATACTACAACTGTTGCTTTACCACACTTTCTTACAGAGGTTTGTGGACAGAATTTCATGAGTCCAGATGTTTTTATTCAATATCTTTTTTATCTATCTCTCTCAGTTGTATGGTAACAGTTGTGAGTCTTTGATACAGAAAAGCTCTATTTCCCATCCAAATCAGGAAAAACAAAACTAATACCATCTCTAAAACATGACTCTATGAACTGATCTATATCCCAGAAGTAAGCGAACACTAGACTCAGTCAATTATTTACCCCTCTGTCATCTTTAAACCATTACAAAATTCAAGAGAAACAGAGGAAAAATCTTATCATATTTACTGTTTAACCTATTAGCTGCAAGTCACACAGTTATGATTTATAAATTAAATACATACAAGTGGGTGGAGACAAAAGAGATATACTTGATACAGTCTTGAAAAATCTCATTTGTTTATTGGGTTTGTCTATAGTGTACAGAATATGAAGCGTAAATTTAAGGCTTATTTGTATTTATTTACCTGTTTCTTGCTTTTAAAAGGGCGGTAATTTTCAGAAGTGCCCATTTACTTTGATTGTGCCATTATTTTACATTTCTAGCCTGTGATCCATACATTTGGGCAATCCAAGATTAGTGATCACCAAATACTGATATGTATTGGTGTATTTTTCTTTAAGGGTAAAATTCTCAAACTATTAAAATACTTCCTTCATTGACTTGCAAAAACACATTTAAGATGGCAAATTTCCATAAGGAGCAATTAGAAGCTACACAGTTTAAAAACAGAAAGAAGCTCTTTCCAGTGATTTATTGATGTTTATTGCCCTGATAGGCAATGAAATAGAAACAACAGTGCTTTGCATGATATACTGAAGCACAGAGTCAGGAGTCTTCTCTTCAGAAATTCCCTACTTGATCTTGAACAAGCTAACCCGAACAGCAGCTCCCCATCTTCACAATGGGCTGACAATTCCATCCTACAAAGCACTAGTAGAGCGTAGATATGATATTATATAAAATAAGACACAGAGTGAGCAGCCTTGAGAGCTGTGAAAATACCAACAATATAATACCTAAACTAGATAGTATCTCAAGGGGAAGACTTATTTCACAAGTATGCTATCTGGAATAAAAGAAATAAAGCACATGTTACAAATTTGCTAACAGTTTTGGTCTATAGTTGATTATATCCAGTTGCTAAATCAGTCTTTTCTCCCAAGACCGAAAATTCATTAAAAATTCATTTTGCCTCATTAGCTGGAGATGTTTCTATTTTGAGTTATAGTCTTACCTGAGTTTTTTATAGACAGATTTCACTCAGAATTTGTAAAAATATCTGTAATAAAAGTTTGGTCCAGCAAAACAATTCATGCATAACTTGAAACATGATAATAATATCACTGACTTCAGGCCAGCTGGCTACGTATTTATGGTTACACCCATGTGGGCACCTATGGCCTGTCAACTGAAGTCAGAAATTTTCAAGGTTGTCATGTGCTGCCATACATTTACACCACGTCATGGAGAAGGTTACTCTAATGATGGAAGAGCCAAGGACAAATCTTTCAGTACACACAGCATGGTTTGCCTGAAGACAAACGGCAGGGAAAGGAGGGCATGGATAATATACTGCGGCCTGGCACCACACAAATATGAAATGAGAAGCATCCAGAGGACTGCTGTTGTTCTATGTCACACCCTCCATGTGACAAACACAATATCAATGCAGAAAACATCATGCACAACAGCCACTGAAAGAGAGCTGTTCAAAAAAAATCCTATGACACTTAGAAAGAAGAGAAAGGAAGCACTGATGTATTTTGCCAGAAATAACCAATAAATAGCTTATATATATATATAAATTCTTCCATTCCAATTTTGCATCATCTTTTAATATCATTTGGTGAAGTCTTACACTTTTGTCATCACTGCCATTCAGTGGGCTTTATCATAACAATGGTCATCACCAGGATGATTGCAGCAGTACATGTTAAGGTCTGGCTTCAATACAAACAAGGACACATTTACTCCATCCCACTGATCTGCCTCAGTCTGCAGGAACTGAAGGACAATTCAATGCCTCAACAGCCACCTTTAGTGGAGGTGGCTTTAGAAATCAAGCCCCAGCTGCTTGGCATTCACTATCCTTCTCACATCCTCATTTTCAGTTAGGAATAGCTTGCTCTCATGTTTGACAATATATATTTCACATGTGGTAATTATTCTTCATCACATTATCATAATGTACCATGTCCTAAGGGCAACAGCCCTTTGAGATTCAGTTCTCTTGGCCTCTCCCATTAATACAGGCCTACTGGCTGTTTTACATGATTGAGGTTTGACTCACAGAAATACAAATAACATAAATTTAGGCCACTGGCTTTTTAATCTCCCCTTGGCTCCCCAGCAAGGCAGATGACAATATTCTAATCTGTTTTCCATTATAATTAAGGCTCTCATTTAGTTTATGGTTTTATAATTGAAGCACCACCCCTCAAGAAAAATCACAGGTTCTTTTCCACTTCATAGGAAATTCAGGGAAATTCTGCACATAGAAGAAGGGGCAATAGGCAGTAACAGAAAAGACATTTATATAGAAAAAAGGACATGTTCAAAAAGGTTCACATTTCTAGGGTGATAAAAAGCATGTCCACACAGCACAACTGGGAACGTGTTAGAGAGCATTGAGCAAGCTCCAAATTTCTTTGCATCTGGTGCAATAAAAGGAAGCCCTGCTCCATAAACATATGAGAAGAATTAGCATGCCTCACTGTGCAAGCTGTTTTGACCTACTGACAGGGTTGTCTGCAGCCAACTCATTTGACGCCAGCAATGTGTAATCCATGCCATGCCCCATGACATGATTTAAGCATGCTCATCACAGCAACCATTGCTCTAGATTTAAAATAGAGTTTCCCTTAGCTTGAACATTTTCACAAAGGTTAAATCTTTATGTTGAATTTGGAGAGCTCTATATTTTTTGGCTTTCACTAGTGGGATGTAGCCAGTTTGTCTCCTTGCAGCAAGAAAATATGAATGGGGGCTCTCAGCTGAGAAAGGTAAAAAATAGAGATAGGCCAAAGGCTGTGCTACTCATTCCATACAGAAAAAGCTTGAGTTTGTTCTGAATAACATGTTTTAGTTTTTAGTAATGTCAGAAGCTAGAAGTGTGTGTTTGTTGTTTCTATTGTGAATCATTAATGCTATTTCAAAATGGGAAAACTCCAACTAGACTATTGTCCACCTAAACACACAATGTTGATTAAAAAGAACACACATAGAAAATGTCATTTGTCTTTTCATTAGTCACAGAGAGGATAACATAAGATCCCAAGAAAGAAGAAAGTGGAAATACAGGATTTTTTCCTATCACTTCCAGTAAAATAAGGGAAAGGAAGGGAAACTTGAGGCAGAAACAGCAAAGTGGCACACAGACAATCTGGCACTTATGTCAGGAGCAATGAGGACAGGGCTGAAGGGAAGAACAGTAGTTAGGATTACCGTATGTGCCAAAAACCATCATCTGTCAGCATGGGCAAACCAGGCATGATAACAGCAGTGTGAACAATGAAGTGAGGTTAAAGAACTTCCCATTTTTTCAGGGTGCCCAGAGCTCCTGGACTACACAAGGGCCAGGATCATAGAGCTGTTGGAATTTTATATTCAAAACTAGTGTTTGCCAAAACAAGTGCTATTATATTGGCATCTTGGGGGGCATTTCTGACCTGCATTTTCCCAAGTAGTTGTGCTTTTTCCAAGCTGCTGGAGTATGCTGAAAGCTGGTGTGTAGTGAAGCTGATGCTATTGTAGCCGACAGGTGAGCTGGCCTCTCTGAGGGAAGACAGAGACACACAACTTTATTAAAATAAGCCAGTCCCTGTTATCACAGTAACTCCACGAGTCAGAACATGGTCCCAGCAAAGACAATGATAACAGGGCACTCTAGGTCCTTTCAAACACTGTCTTTACAAACCAGGATATGAGTAGCATTAAACAGTAGCTAACTGCTGTTTACTGTCAGACACACATTTTAATGTCTATACACCATATGTTACTTTCTACATCCCCATCCTCCCACATATTTTAAGTTCAAAAGACCTATCAATCTTTATCTAACCTTTGGTTTTCGGGAAGTGGTTCCATATTATTTTCCCTTTGGTTCTCAGAGATATCAGTTTAGATATTACTCCAATGATATATAAAAATAATTAGGAAAAGATGTGCAAGAAAGTTATTTTAATTTGCTTCCAGAGAAGGGGTTAAAATCAACTTGACTTAAACTACAGCAGTGTTGACTAGCAGTCAAAGAACTACTCCATGAGATGATTATGACTTCACAGCTAGGGGAGAAATTTTTACAGGAATTACATGAGAGATTTACTCTCTGCCATATGGATGATACAAGAGAGAATGCACATAGCACTGAGAGTGTTCAAGGGAAATATGGGATGTCTGTATCTACTGCACAATATCTGTCATCCAGTGATGCCCACTGTTGGGATGTCTCCAAAACTTCTCTGCAGAAATAGTGTATAATATTTCTGTTATTATTTTTCTGACAAGAGCAATAAATGCCTCAACTTTTCAAGCAATAAATTAAACTAGCTGTTAACAAAGCTTCAAACTGAAATTATGTCACAAACAGGAGAAAAAAAAGTTTGGAATTCTTCTACCGCACTGTTTTCCCTATTCAAAATAAAATTTTTTAAAAACTAATAAAATGAGTTTTACTCATTTTCTTAACTGTTATTCTTCAACTTCCTAAAACTGCAAGAGGTTCTGAAATTGCAGATTTGTTAAGGGAACAGCAGATATTATCAATTTCAATGCAAGGAGAAAGATAGGGATGAGAAAAAAGCATGTTAGGCCCACATCGTTTTGATGTGGCTATTTCATCAGTATACAGTGCTTTCCACAAATGGAAAAAATATCAGGTAAACGTTGATCTACCTTATATCAAGTTAAAGGTAAAAATTGTGAAGTTGCTTCTATTTTTGTAAAATTGTTCTGCCAGTTTTCAACACAATCTACTGCGAGGTTATCTGGCTTCATCCAACAGCTGAAAGACTTAGGAAGAGAAGACAAGTTTGAAAAGGCTTTCTCAAAAGCAGTGAAATATTTCCAAAGACTATTTATATCAAAAATATAATACTTACTATTTAAGCCATAGCAGAAGAGGCTGAAATTCTGCATAACCCTAAAATCTTACCACCTGAGTATTCTACTCAGTTTTAATAGTGCATAAAAGTCATATACCCCAGTGAAACAGGGAACAGACAGAAATTTTTGCCAGGCAAGCTGCAATGCCTGAATTTACCACTGAGCTGAAATGGATTTAAAAGTGAAACTAACTCAAATTTTACTAATTCTGCCACTCAAACAGATAAGCTTTTGTCGATATAAAAATTCATTCACAAATAGCATCTGTAAAAGCACTTAGGCTAATTGATAAAAATACATTATGCACATTAATCAGTTTGATTAAAATTAAAAGAAGACATCATATTTATATTTAAATAAGAATCATTGTGGCTTTGGGAAGATGAAAATTAAAAATAAAATAGGACTAAGCTAACAATGGTTAATGCTGAGTTTCTGAACTATAAAATCTTAAAGCAGATGAGACTAAAAAAGCAGACTGAAGACCCTGACAGTTTAGATATGTACACACGCTTCAGAATACACAGAATGCTGCAGTATCTGAGGATCTTACATCATAGTGATGTGTTGTTATCTGCCCTTCATGAAAAGCCTAATTAGCACAATTATCTTCTGCACTAGGTGTGATACCTTTACAATTAATTCACATCACGCAGTGGATGCCAACACTCCAAAGTCTCAAGAATTCCAGGAAACAGAAAACTTACCTAGTCAATACTAACTTATTTTATTATATGATTGAACAAAAAATGTGATGCAAAACAATGGTTGCACCATTGTTTAACTCTTGAGTGGAATTTCAAAAATTTATTGTGATTCTGCAGCAAAAATCATGCTCCAGTCTTACTGACACATGGGCCCAACTGAGGCCCTTGAAATAAAGGTGTCCTAATATTTAAGAATAAACACTAAACTTAAAGGTAAATTAAAAAAAAAAAAAAAACTAATCAGGAATTATTGCAAAATGCTCCTTAAAAGAGAAGACACAAAAGTAAAGGATCTCTGGCAAATGAATTAGCAATAAAAAATAAATCCATTTTATGATAGAATTAGGGCTATAGACACAAAATTCTGACAGATATATTCTATAGTTAGAACAACCAAATTAATCCAATATAAAGACAGATGGGAATTTTTTTAGAACACTGTCTTGATACTGAGTTTTGAAGTTGAACTTGTCTGCCTCTAAGACATTGAGAAGAAATTGAAAAATTGGAAAATACTCAAAGCTAAAATCTTCTGAGTGCCTGGGCTGGACACAGACACCACTTAGATAACAGAGTTTTCCATTTCACAGATGGAGAAATAGAGGAAAAGACTGAGGAACTCCTTCCTGTTTGGATTCCATATTGGTGGTTTCTCAGAAGCTGAGTGGTGCCCGTTATCTCACACAAGTTCTTCGTTGCAGTGATTTTGAACACGCATTGCACCCTCAGAAACGTGAGCCTGACACAGTACAAAGTCATGAGACAAATAAACAGAAGACAGAGCCCGCTGTAGTGGAAATAAGGCCCAGACAGAGGCAATGAAAAATAAATCCAGATCTGACCACAGGACTTGCCATTCTGCCTCAAACTTGACACCCACTGGGCCTAATACAGTGTCTCCAGCAGCAGCCAGCACCAGATGCTTTGGTGAAAGATACAAGATCCCCACAGATGCAGGATAATCTGTCTCCCTCGAAGGTCTCATCCTAATCCCTTTAGTTATAGATTCCCTTAAATCCTGATGCATGAGGGTTTTTATCCCTTCAAATACTCTTTTTTAGCATTACTATCATAACTCTGGATATTCTTGTTATCCATACAAATGCCCTTTCCCTCTTTGATGCTTACAAAATTCTTGATTTCATCTTCATCCAGAGTAAATGAGTTCTACAGTTTACATAGGAACCTTTGTGGAAGTGTCTATTCTTAAGAGATGGAAGAAACCATAGTCTCATGATCTTTCTTCTTTGCTATATGCCTCTGTTTTTTCTTTTTTTCTCTTTCAGCCACATACTTTATCACTCCCACTCTCATCTGAGTCCTCAGGTAAACAATCACTTCAGATACCTTTATGTCACTGGCCTAATTCTCTGCTTTGATCTGGGCCTATCCAACTCTGCAATATTTTTTTCCTGGATGGACTTTCTAATACCCAATACATTTTATGGAACATCACACTGTTGGCTGATACAATGACTTTGTATGTGATTACTTTAAATTTTTTTCTGTATTTCTTCAAAAGGAATGTACCTCACAGTCACCAAGTCTGAGTCCATGAAATTCCTTAAGGCTCCTCTGGACTTGATTAACAAGTAACCTACAAAGAGGTTATCTTCCACTAATGTGGTGATGCTGCCTCATTTCTCCTTCCTCTTTCCCGGTAACTAATAAATGCATTACACAACAGCAGACCTAGTACAGAAACTTGTGACTATTAACCTTTTGCCATGATGAAAATGGACCATTTGTTCCTGTTTTGTCTCCTGCCTCTCAGCTACTTTTTGATCCACAATATTACATTGCCTCACGGCTACTTAGTTTCTTTTAGAGGAGATAATATCAATCCACAGCCTTCAAAAACCCATGCATGACTAGCCTCAAAATCACATGATAGCTTACAAATCATGACGTGTTAAGACATAATAACAATTCTGTTTCTATCGGTGTCTGATTTCTGAGCTAACTTGATTCATGATCATGAACTTTAACTCCTGAGCTTCTAGAAAATCTCTTTTTTACAAAAATTTCCCACTTCATTTCTTGACTACTCTAATGAAGAACTTTAAAGAAACAAAATCTGGTAATATGGGCCTTAGTAAAAACCCTCAAGAGCTAGAAATGCTGAATAGTAGCTCTTCTGACACCTTGTCAGACATCTTGTGAAAGATGCACTTAACATCCCCTCTATTCATTTGCTAACGTTCACCAAGAATTTTAAGAGAGTAGCCAGACAAAGTTTGCTTTGCAGAACTATACGATTAGCTGTGGATTATTATCTTGCAACTCTTTTTTCTATCTCAGAGTTACTCCACCTAAGATTTATCAGCTAGCAGTCCCACAGAGCTCCTCTGGAACCTTTCTAAAAGATATAGTAAGAATTTCTACCCTGTCATCATCTGATCACTTAGCCCATTTTAATCAACTTGGTTTTGCCAGAAATTCAGCTGAGTCACACTTAAAACACTGAAAACTCTTGGATATTTACCATTCAGACAAGGTAACTTAATTCTTTGAAAAATTTTCCTGGTTTACTACACCTTTTAAAACTTTAGGTTCAAAAAACAGCCTCCACTTTAACAAATCAATGAAACACTGAGAGAAAATAAGTGTAAATAACTAGATATTCTGTTTTAAAGGATACATGAATTGTATAAGAAATTTTTTTTTAATTACTTCAACAGTGAGCTCTAAGCACAAAGAGAAAAAGCTCAGACGAAATAGAGACAGAGAAAAAAGGACAAGATAGTCAGGGAAAATATTATACTAAGGATTACCTTGGCAATTGCAAAGTCATACCTATGGCTACTATTTTTTTTTAAGTGCCTCAAGCATTTAATTTTATTTCCTCCACCTATTATATCTATCCTTTGGAAGAAAAGAGAGGTTTCATACCACTCCACATACCAGTATCCACTCTTTGAAAAGATCCATGTGCATTCATGTTTTAAAATGTAAATTGTGATGGTTTCACTTGCATGCAGTTGCCATTGTTCTATTCCTTTGAGTCCTGTGTAATTGAGGGTCTGTGAGAGAAGCTTGAAGAACATGCAAGTCCCTCTAAGACATTGTCATAGTCAAGGTTTGAAAAACTTAGAGGGTCAGTGGGAGTGCAGGATGTAATTTGAGATGGTCAGCATAATTTTGTTACCTGCTGCACCTACAAGAAGTAGCAAAAAATCTCTGCATGGACCACTGCTAGTTGCTAGCAGTGGTCCATGAGGAAAGTACACCAAGATTTCATGGGGTTAAAAGAAAGGTAAATAGCAAAACCCTTTCAGAAAGAGTAATATGATATGGAGAAGGAAATATGGTTCCTTTGTCAAATCACTAATAAAAATACTAGCAAGAAATTGGAAAATATACCTCACTTGTTTCAGTAAATAAATCAAAATGTTTTGTGTGACTAAGTGCAAAGTTAAAAGTTTATCTTGTCTTACTGTACTTGTTTCACCATATATTTTATACATGGGATCCAGAAACTTGAATTTTCACGGTGTTGGAAAAGTGGATTTTTTTTTAAAAAAAGAAAAACAATTCTATGTGCACTTTGAAATGGCAGAATGTATAAGTTGTACTTACCTAAGCACACAAATCATATGGAAATTCTGCTGCTTCCAACTTCCATCCCGATCCAAAACCTCCCCTGAACTGGTAATTCCAACTGCAAATATTGTGAAGTATAAGAGAGTACACAGGCCAAATCCTTCCATCTTTGTAAATCTCCTGAATTTGTATTGTATGTTTTTACATTGTTAGCATGATCCCACAAGGTCATCATTCAATGCCATACGTGGTGATGCTGCTGCACCATTTTGGGAATGAATTGCTTACTTCTCCTGCATCTGGAAAGCACACCTCATGGGAAATATTGGTTTACATATCATTTTAAAGCAAAAGCTGATTTCCAATAAAGACTGTAATTGCAAAGATATAAATTTATTCACAAATACCAGACAGCACTTGAAATTTTCGGATATTTCTGGCACAATAGTTATATTACAGTGCCATCCACTGACTCTCCCCTGCAAATACGTGCACTGACACACACAGCTGCTGTTCTACACTGAGTTGGCTTAATTCCCACTGAAGGGACAACCATCCCCAGACAGATATATTCCCAATTCATTTCCTTCTGCAATGATAACTGTGAAATTTACCCAGCTCACAAAGGAAGAGAAATAATTTCTGTAATAGCCTTAATGGGTTTTTAGAGACTTTGGCTAGCAGCCAAGAGAGACTTAGACATGGCTTTGCAGGCAGCATGAATACAGAGGTTACTTTCCTATGTGTGTGTGTGCACGTGTTTTGTGTGCATGGTTTTATTGTGAGATACGTTTCAGGCAAAAAGAAAATATTAATTGAACCCCATCAGCACTGATGTGCCCACCAATAGTTTTTCCTCACTGACATCAAGGGATATGCATGAAAACTAATTGTGCTTCAAAGAAAAGGCAAATCACAAGTCTGTTGTAGGATTAGGTTTTTCTTTAATTAAGATTGTTGAAATAAACAGCAAGAGAGCTGTTATGGACTTTTTCATGTATACTTTAGTTCCAGTTTTTCTATTGAAATGTGAGACTATCATGTTATTACAAAAGGAGGTCAAAGAAAAGAATACACTAGGAAAGTCTGAAAAGCTTCCAGAAAGAAGAGAAGAAAAAAAAAAAAAAAGCTAAAATATTAAGCTTTACTTAACTAAAATTTGCTGAAATAGTCTTCTCAAATATGTTCTCAATATTTCAGTTTCAAAGAGTTCAATAACAACCTCTTACAATTAGAATTTCCTAGTATATGCCTTACTCATATTCTCTTTCAAATAGAAGCAGAGCATTTAAAGACTAATTTTAGAATAAACAGTTTTGACAATTCAGAGGCTGTTGCACTTAACAGTAAACCACATTTTCTCACTTTTTGTTAAAACACGTGTTCATCAACTAGCACATTGCATGCCAGCACGGGTGGATGTGTCCACACACCAGCATGAACACATTGCAGAGGCTCTGCAGAGCTCTAAAAATCCTGCAGAGGAGGATCTGGTTTTGTGACAAGTCTCATACTTGGTCACTGCGGGTCACTGAGGGTGAATGAGCCATCAAGAGTTTCAAATTAAAAGCAGGTTAGGAAGAAGGGAGCCTGAGGAGTACAAGGACAGTCCAGCTGGTTCGACTATTTTGTGGCAGTTCTGCACCCCACACACATCCATGCTCTCACAGAGCTGAAGGGGGTCACAAAGCACGATGTTCTGTACTCCAGCATGCCTGCAATGCACACTGTGTGAACAGAGCTTTAAAAAGCCTCCTCTGTGGCAGACAGGCTGTCACTGCTAGCACATGGATTTAAAGTCTGTTTAGTCACATCCGTGTTTTTAGAAGTTGATGCCCACAAAATAGGCAGAAGATACGAGCCAAACTTAATGCATGTCCCCAAATTATCTGCTACAAATACCTGACCTGGCCATCAAGATGGTCAGGAAGGAAATTGTGATTTGGAGCACTTCAGCAAGTGTATGTCTTGCACGACTTGCCAGTCTCTCAGTTCCCTCTACCTTTTAATCTTTAGCCCCTTTTGTATTCTGCTGTTGATAGTCATCTGTGACATGCACTCTCATTTTTCCCAGTCCTACCTGCGCTGACAATGGAGCCACCTTTGGGCTGCTTCCACACTGGGAGCTGGCTGCCTTCCCACCAGTGAACTGTTACCATCCAGGCATACAGTGAGCCAGGAGCCATCCATCAGACAAGGGCTGTAGAGCTTCTCAAGCACCAACCACTATTGTGCCACTTTTGCCATTCAGTACCTGACATTTG
The DNA here is from genome assembly GCA_024362935.1 of Setophaga petechia. NCBI lineage: Eukaryota > Metazoa > Chordata > Aves > Passeriformes > Parulidae > Setophaga > Setophaga petechia. The sequence continues at coordinate 29,156,550 of JANCRA010000008.1, forward strand.
CTTCGCTGTATGACATTATCTGCTGCTGCTCCCCTCTGCAGTAATTAAAGAACACACCCAAGCAGCTCTCAGCCACAAAGTACTAGAGATTTGCACAGTCTGTGATCTTTAGGTTCAGATCAGGAAATCTACATATCTATTACCATTATATCAAAGGGGTTTAGCACACTAATACTGATGCAGTGCCCATATGAAGGAGTTTTAGTAATGGCTAAACTCCTTTACTTTATGGAAGCTGGAAAAACTCCTCAAGGGAAAAAATAGAGTTGCAGCAGAGAAGCTGTCCCTAGGAAGCTGGATTCTGGTTAGTATGGTAGATAAAAACCACCTTTTTGGGACTCAGGTCTGTTCAACAATACCTGACTCCAGGGTCCAATTATGCAGAAAGTCACTTATAGAAAAACAAGAAAGAAGTAAGACACAAAGCTATAATATTTGAAGGAGAAGGAAAGAGAAAATCTTTGTTAACAAAGACAAGGGTCACGAAGACTGCATTTGTGCCTGAATCCTGAGATACTACCTTTTAAATTATTTCTTTTATTGTTACAGTAATAGATTGGTTTTATTTCAACTAAATTTCATATTTTCAACCATCCTGATTTTTTTTCTCTCAAAATATGCAAGTTATTTTCCACAATATCATTTGAAATATAGACTAATTTTGTGCTCACACAAAACAGAAGTCCAAATTCACTGATTTTGCTTTAAACAAAAATTCTTGCTCAGACCTCTAGTCTCAGCATAGAAGAGATTAAATGATGGTTTAAGCTCAGCCCTCTTGAGAACGGTACTTAAAGGTGTTTGAACATTTCTTCTTTATCCCTTTTCTAACAGCTACAGTGCTAAAAAGAATTTTCTTTCTCAAAAACTACTGAGGTCTGACAGAGATAATATCAAAAATTTGCTGGATTTTAGGACTCATTAAAGTTTGATTGAGTATAGATGCATCTCTAGTGGCAAAATTGCCACAAGTCCACAGTAATAATATTTAATATTGTTTCCAGCACCTGGAATCCCATCTTCCATTTTCCCTGCTTTTTCTAATATCCATTAATGTCTTTTGCTACAGTTCCTACAGCATATGTATATCAGATGGCCAACATATTACTGTTAGGGAAGGAAACTCAAAATTACTTTAGAATAGCCACTAAGCACAAAATACACCTTACATGGCCTCATGTGTTAAAACTAAAATAAATTGCTGTGATAGGAACAAAATATGCTCTATCTTAGGTCCATAACCTTCAGTGTCACATGCCCAGCCCTCCTTATTATTCAAAACTACTGCAAACTTCCCAGGTCTAGCCCGGCCAGATGAAAATCTAGTGCCCACAATGCAATCTGTCATTTGGAAGAAGCTCTCTGCTCGATTCCACAGTCACCATCTACCTAGGTAGCAACCCCAGACATGAAGCCCTAGGCGAAGCAGAAGGCCATGCTCTAAAACATGCAGAAGCCTATTTCCCTAAGGACTCTGGAAAGCTTTGTATGGTTAATATGCTGCCAGGCATACCCAGGCAAGGTTTTCCTCAGCTGCTTGCAATGCCCAGGAGGTGGACAGAGTGCAGAACGCATCATGTCACAAACACTTTTGTGGCCACTTATCAGGAAAGCCATACAGATTTAACCAACAAATCTTAACCTTAAATTTAACCAACTAAAAACCCATCCAAACTTTTCGTAGTGTTTTGGGCTGGTTTTCTGTTGAGTGTTTATAAGATCACTACTTTACCAATTTGACTGTGTTGTAATTAGGTTTCCTTATCTGAATTGCCCATGTTGCATTACTGTTTTGGTTCTACTTGGATAAAACACAATAGCAATGTGTATTTATACCTCTTCCAAAGAGATAGTGGAGAGACCAAGCCCACACATGTTCAAATTTATGTCATTGTTTCCACATCATGCAGGCAGGACAGTTTCTCAATTTTCATTCCAATTTCTCAAATAAATTCATCCACCTTTTTTACAGATGATAGTTATAATCTACCTACGTGGAAATAGACATGCACTGACCTGTGTTCTCCAGCCACTTTTATTATAGTCACAGAAATGACTTTTCTGGCACCATCTTATAGGAAAACTTTAGACCTTTCCTGTTTTGGGCTAGCTTCAGAATTATGCAGTCCTCTATTAGGATCTCTATCAACATTATTTCTCCTTGAATCTAAAATTCCATCATCATACTTTATCATCATACTTTATTTAATTCAGTAGGTGATATACGTCTTTCAAATCTGACCTTTTTTTTTTTTTTTTTGTTCAGCAAACCCCATAAAAGATTTTGACACAGAAGTATAGTCTAGATTGATTTAGCATACTCAGACCCTCACTTCTGAATGTCAATATGTGGGTGTGTGGGTTGGATGTGCTCAATAGCCAAACACCCATCCAGCTTCTCACTCAACCTGCTTCCCAGTCAGGCAAGGTAAGAAAATAGGATCAGAAATTTTCCTGTCTGCATAAAGAGAATTAGAAATAGATTCAGGTAGCAAGAAACAAAGACTTCACAGTCCTCTCCCTTTTCCCCTGGACTTCTCCATGAAGTCCAGCGCTCCAGACTCCTCTACTGCCTCCCCTGGAGCAGCAGCAGAGGGAATGGGAGAAGTGTGCATTCAGTACACAGCAGTTCCTCTCTGCCCACCCTTCCCTGTCACACTGTTTCCACTGCTCCATCATGGACTACAGTCCTTCAGGAACCTGCCTGTATGGCACTTTTTCACCCTTTCTTATCCAGGTTTTGCCCAAGGTGCCACCACCTTGGCTGTGGTGGAGCCATTGGGGCTACCCAGAATGGGCTGTGTCCAGCCATTCCTCAGTGAGGCTCCTGCAGCATCTGGGCACCTGCACCTGGTACAGTCAAAAATATCAGAATCTACATATATTAAAGCCAGAAAGAACCAGAAAAGGGTCAGTCCAACACAAAGTATTACATTTTACTCAGATATCCTCTGGTCTGACTAGAAGCTTGCACTTATCAGAACAAGAGAAAACAGCCTAAAGTTGCACCCATGGAGGTTGATGTTGGATATGAAGCAAAAATTCTTTACAGAAAGAGTGATTTGGAATCATTGGAATAGGCTGCGCAGGAAAGTGGTGGAATCATCATCCCTGGAATGCAGCACCTCAACCTCACCAGCACTGCTCATACACTGCTTTAGGCACCCTGAAGTTCTTATAACATTCAGTCCCCAGGTCCTTAGTATTACTTATATTTCACCAAATCTCTGACAGCACAACATTGGTCACTATTTTCTCAGCTGTCACCAATTTTATTGTTTTTTCACTAGATTTGAACAACTGAAATAAAGCTTGCTAGGTGAAGTCTGTCACCTACAAGTTTCTAATCTCCTACTTTCTAGACAGTGTTTGCCTCAGCTCAGCAGCCACTTCCTTTGGGGCTTTTGCCACTAATAGTCCATTCTTTTTTCTCCTATAGAGATTATAGGTCCATGAATAGAAAAAAGTATAATTTTCTATATGCTCACTTGTTTAGTTTTAATTCTTTACCAATGACTATTCTGATGGGCTCTCAGAAGTTGAAAGGAGAAAGAAACATTAAAATCCCCCTCTATAATATTGGTATCTACAGAGCTAGGAAGAAGAAATTAATGTGAGTATTTACCCAATAGCATTCACTCACTATTTTGTTTCTTTCAGCAAGTATATAGTAAACAGAAATAGCTAGGGTAAAGGAATCAATAATAGCTTTATTTAAGAGAAGTAAAGAGCCTAGCCTAGCCAGCATTAAAATAAGCAAGTTGTGCCCTACTAAAAAAAGTCCCACAATGTCACCAAAAGAACCAGAGTCAGAATTAGACCCACCTGCACTAGTAGTCAATGTAGCACAAAGAAGAGAATCCTCCTTCCCACAGCAAGGATGCAGAACTAAGGAACCCACACTCTAAGCAAAAGCAGAAGTTGTAAGATAACACTCAGGACTGCTGGATACTAGAAATGTGGAGCCCTTTATCTACAATTCCTTGCAGGAATGCCCTCCCCTTTAGTCCTGAACTCCCAACATGCGCCAACCTCACAGTACCCTCTGAAGCTCTACAGCAATGTCTTAGCATCCCCATTACCTGAAGCTCAGCTGCATTTCCTTTCACACAAATCCCACATTACTAAAATGCACCTCACCCCCAGCCATCCTGACGTGTGTCACCCCATAGCCCAGATACCTCTCCCAGCTGCACAACAAGATTATTCTCAAGGAAATACACAACCTTTCCCCTGTCTGGAGAGTTTTCCTGATCCTGAAGAGAATGGGCTGCTCAGCCACAGGTTTTTTAACTGAACAGAGCACACAGTGTATATTCAGTGAGCAAAGAAATATTTCAACCATTCATCACACTGTTCTTCACTGAATTCTAAAATACTGAGCAAGTGTTATTCCAGGTCAAGGTGCAACAAGGTCAAGACAACCTTTGAGGGCTGAACGTTAAGAAACTCCGTGTTATACTTTGGAGAGCATTAGGTCACCACAGAGGAAAAGGCAGACAACAGATAATATAAAGTACACTTGAATAAATTTTACATGGGGCTTTGGGAAGTATCCATTGATGGAACAGCATTAGTCCAATATGCAGCGCTTTAGAAATTCTACCTTGTACCTTTTATTTGTGTGTCATCATATTTTTTCAGCTGTTTCTTTTAATGTGGTCGCCCTGGTTCATGCCTTAATTTTTTATTTTCCTTTTCTTTCTTGTGTTTTTGTTGTTTTGTTGTGGTTTTGGGTTTCAGGGGTTTGTTAGCTTTTTTTTTTGGAGGGGGGGAGGTGGGAATTTTGTTTTGGTTTGGGGGATTTTTGGAGTACCTCCACCACTTTCTGGGTACCACATTTTTTCTGGCTCTCAGCTCTTACATGCCCCAAACACAGAAGTGGTGTTGCCCATTCCTGGTGGGTAGTAGCACTGTGTATGTCTTCTTCAACTCACTCCACTGACAAAGGAAAGGAAACAGCTTCATATTAGAGGAGGATGCATTTAGTTAGAAAGATTCATATTTTTTAATACAGAGAGCAAAACCTATGATGATTTACTAGTAAGTTTTAGCTGTCTACATTGAAATAATCCATAATGTAATGTCAAAGCAATGCAAAATCAGAACTGAATGTCATCACCAGGAAATAAAGGCACAGACGGTTTAAATTAGTCCAATTTACACACAAAAAAAGAAAAAAAAATGTTAATTGTTTTCTAAGGCATTTAGATTAGGTTGAATCGTTGGCTATCATGATAGTAGATTGCAGTATGACCATTGTCATAGTACACAGAACACAGTCAAAATGGAGAAAAGTAGATTTGAGAGGAAGAGACTTAGCCCTTATTATTCCTCACCCCAAATTCAGTCTAAAATTTTAGGCATATAGTTGTATGTTTCTGGTGTAGTTCATATAGTAGTTAGCTCTGACTCAAGCTCTTTATTCTAATACTAAATCACAATCTCAATTATGTTCCATTATTATATTGAATTATTGCAGTATTCTTAAGGCTCAAGTGACTACAAGAGACACAAAAATATACTCCACTGTACATAGCATGAAAACTAATTGGCCTCCAGACACAGAAAAGTGGAAATGTATTGTAGCTAATTAGGTCAGTCTTGAGGGCCTCCTAGGCCTGCCTTTGACCCATAATATTTCTAACTCATGGATGCAGTTAAACTATTATAGTCCAGAGGGCATGCAGATTTAAAGGTCTTTGCTTGTCATATCATTTGGTATTTTCTCAGTTAATAAAAAAAACAGAGATCAAAACTTGTAGAAATGAGGATTTAAATTATATATTCATTTTGGCATTGTAACTGAGCCTAACAATTTTGTTTTGCAGCTCAGAAGAGATACTGATTTGTAATATTTTCATGGTTAACACTATATGCAATGCTGTGGGGCTTTGACAAACACTAACACATTTGTAATTCCAGATTTAATTAATTTGTGGAATAAATATATTTCTCAAATCCTCAACACTTCACTTCTCTGCTCAACACACTCACCAGTGCAAGCTCATTTAAAGAAATCTGAAGGGTGTAATTCAGTAAAATGTGACTGCTCTTCTCCCTGCCTTTTTAAATGCAAAAGTATAATAAAACTCCAATTTATTTCCATTATTATCTAAAATCTAACACACTGGAAACCTACAACCATGAGCAATAAAGAGCATGTCTTTAGTGTTTTGTTCAACTGAGGTATGCACCCAAGTAACTGGGTTTCCATTTGTGTTTTGCAGCAGAGTCTATTTGGATGAAATTAAACTACAAAGGGCTCACTCCCCAGCAGCTCCCCTAATGCATATCAGATGAAATTGGGCATTTAGGCCATGGAATCATACTAGAACCAGCCAAAAGTAAACCCCATGGAAATAAACAGTAGGGATGTCAGATGCTCTAGCCCTAGGAGGATGTTGCTATTATGCTGGACTCATTTACTGGTTAACACTGACATAGCCTGTGATGCTGTGCCTGTAGGCCCAACTTCTGAGAACAGATCATCTTGACATGCTTCAGCTTCACTGCATAGTTTCATAAGGCTAAAGCAGTAGAGTGTTGTACATAACCACAGGACAGCTTGGGTTAATGGAGGCCAGCAAGGCATAGAAGGTACTCTGCTTTCCAGACGTGTTTTATTATGTTTATTTTATGTTATAGTTTGGATCTAGTTTCCTCAGTCACGTTCACAGTCTCTGACTGTAGTTCAAATGGATTGTGCAGGGTTGCTTGGACACATCATGTGCAGTCAGTCCCTTCACAAGTATTGGGCAGGATGAATCTCCAGAGTAGGAAGTGAAACATAAGTCCTGGACTTCTGAATTGAATAAAAGCAGGACTGAAGAGTCAAGCAATCACAATCTGAGCTAGCTTGGATTAATTAAACCTGCTGGTGCTCTGAAAGTAGCAATTCACCTAATGCCCTGATGTTTTGGAACGAATGAAGCTCAAACAAGGACACACAAGAAGGCCAGTACTAAACCTGCTCATTTACACAATTTTAGTCCCCCTAAATCTCATGGTCTATGATGCTTTCTTTCTCACTTTTTTGCAGCATGACCTAACTCTTCCACAACCATAACAATGTTTTTTAAGAGCTTTAAGTCAGTTCCATGATTAGTCTGGATCCAAATAACTCCCTTGGTTTTCAAAAGTCATTAAGAACACAACAACTTCCACTGTCTTCTTGGAGCTGCTTGATAGATGACAGAAGTCCTGAATCTCCTGAAGGACATAGCCAGGTTACCAAAGAATAAAGATCAGAGAACAAAATTTCTACTAAGCATTAAACTAAAGAGCCAAAACAACCAATTATCTTTGGATTCAGTTGTCCTGCAAACTCAACTTTCAGAAAATATTAATGTTATGCAAACCACTGCAAAATATTTACCATTCCTGAATCTATGTATTAGCAAGACATACTAAATAACTAAGTTTTAAACTGGTCTTGTGTAATTAGAGCTTCCATGGCCGGTCAGCTGAAAGCCTTCAAAGTGTCTAAAATAGAACTGGGCAGGTAGTCTTTGCCATATGTATTATTCAAAGAGTACTGCTGTTACTCATCAAAACTGCTCTTCAGCAAACAGCCTTTAGCAGCATTTGACCAATTTGGCAGCTGGCTGAATATTATTCCCTCAATAAATTAATTACTGTATAATAGCAATATTTGCTGAATAATTTCTTTGAGGAAAATTATTTTCAAGTATTTGACAAGCTCCATTAAATTCCAATAAAATCTAAGACATTGCCCAATTAAAAAAAAATAAAAGTCTATTTACAAAAATTGGCCTTATTCTTTGGCACATGCTTTATGGCATTTGACTAATTCTGTAGTTCCCAGAGAAAGTTATAACTGAATAACCTGCACAGGAAAGCAGATTCAGACTGCTCAAAACTTTAAACTTGCTTTTTCATTACTATTTACGCACATAAAATATATGCTGCTCACAGAGGCCACCTCACTTCCACTACCAAAACCCAGCCACAAAAAATAGATACATCCTATCCTTTCCTACATGTGGCATGCAGAATAACAAAAAACATTTCAACAGAGGAGCTGTTTGTTGATATGTCTCACTCTAGTGAGAGAGGGATAATGGACACCAGGCATGGTGATGGGTCAAGGTAAGACATGGCTGCTTAGCCAGTTGTTACATATAATAATTTCTACCTAAAACAGAAGTCACCTATCTTACAACTTGTGTAACTGCAAAACAAATGTCTGTGAACAAAATATTGTTCCTTTGCAGACAGAATACTTTTTTCTGAGCCATGTCTTCCATGTTGGTTTTTCTTTTTTTTTTTTAAGTAGCCTTCAGATGTCTCTACTAGATATGCTAATGTCACTGCTGAGGAAATATGCCTCGAGTGAGTTTCTGTCCCAAGAGGAAGACAAAATATGCAGAATGCCTAGAGTTTGAGAGGCAAATCTACAGTTGCATCTCTGATGGAAGTGCAATCTCTATGTCTGTTTTTGGCCTCAAAAATATAACCTTCCCCACTAGCAGCATCTGAAGTTAATTGGAAATGCCAAACTACTGATTTGGACTGAACATTCTGGAAAGTATCTTGATTTTGACCAAAGTTTATTTATTGATATTCCTTTTCACATACGTTCATACTGATACCTACCTCCCCAAAAACAGTTTTTGCTTTGTCTAAATGTTGCAGTAGTGAAAAAAGGTTCCAAAATTTGGTTACTGACTATTTACTCGAATACTAATCACTAGTTAAACATGTCTCTAAAATTTCCTGCATAGTTTGAAGCATAAATGATACCTACTTTTTGCACATCTTGTAGCTTTGTACTCCTCTAGGCTCTTATTTAAAATCCAGTCTAAGCCGATCTCTGTACCCGTACACAAAATGTAACACACATTGTAATTGTTTGCAGCATCATCTTGCTGCTTGCAGTATTCTCAGCTGTCCATTGATGCAGAAGTGGCCACCTTTTATTATATCTCAGCATTGCTCCATTCATTAGAAACCCTTTTCCTAACACTGTCTTTTACTGATGAGCACTTGACATGTCTCCTGGCTGTCTGCCAACCAGTCTTGCCATTATTGCTGCCAGAACAACAGGACTTTCAGGACTAGACTTTATTTAAATCCTGTAGCCTTTACCTCCCACTTCTCTTTTGTTTTAGTGAACATTTTGTCTCCCTGAAGCATCCATTCAGAATTTGATCTCCCAGTGGTTAATCTCATTACAGATAATCCCATGTACTGAAAATCCTTCCAATAGGATAATCTTGTGAACAGCTTCCCTCTGCTGCCTTCCCACCATTCTTTCAGGGCTGAATTATTTTGATCTATTAAATAGATGGATCTCACCTACATGTAATAGTTTTCCCCTTAAACTAATTGGTTGGTACTGAAGCACTAACCTCACACTTTGCATTCAGTCTTATTTCTTTACTGGGCAATAAAGAACCAGGCTGATGTTTTGGTCACTCACCACTGACATATATGAAAGAACTGTAAGATGGACAACTAGTTTCCCACTCAAAGACTGGTAAAAAAAGGAAGCACAGGCTTCTGAACAATATTATTGGTCAGTGTATTAATAATTATCCTTTATCTGTGGAATATAAAGATGGCAATTTTTATTATAATTTCATTGGAAATTAACTATATATAAATCTAAATATCATTTTTCAACTAATATGAGAGCATATTAATTTATAACTTCAAGACATACAATTCAGTATTGTAGTTGTAAAGTTTAAGCCATACCTGCTTAATGCAGTTCCATGCAAATAGGCACTGTAAATCAATTCGTAAAACTTTTGTCATGTATAAGGGAAATAAAATTCAAATTTAAACAGTCTCTACAGCATCCATGTTTATCAAATTTCTGTACTCGTAGCAATCCTGTTTACTCAAGGAAATATTATTCTTACTGTTGTATTAGAGTGAACAAAAATTCCACAGGCTTTAAGTAATTAACATACTCAAGATTTAAAAACTGAAATGTTGTTTCCTAATACAACACTTCTGCAGCTATATGCATGCTCTACTAAGCATCTCATTACAATATTCCTGACAAGCACTCTATACCCAGTCCTTTTCATTACTGAGCCTTTGAGAAGCTTGACTTTTTTTCCAAAAGGAGACTGGATCAGGTAAGGATAGCTTTGTTTGCAAAATCAAAAAGTGGAGTCAGATATTTGAGACCAGTTGTATATTATTAAATGGAGACACTATATGTTTTCTAATTTATATTTTAACATACACTGAAAAATGATTAATATTCAAGTACCAGGTATGAATCCACATTCCCATTCCTCCATCTTCAGAGAACTGAAAAATCTAGTTTCTTCTGACATTTGATAGCTAACTTTAAATAGCTGGAAAATAATCAAGAGTCTCTCAACCTAATAAAGCTACTCTTAGGGTGATATAGCTCAATACTTCCATATATTTTAAGTTAGGAAAACGAAATACATCCAGCAACTAGAAAACTTGTTGCCATACAGTGTAATTGAAAATTTCTGTTTTCTACATGATCAAATGATGACTAAGCTATCATATACTTTGTTGCATTATGCAGCATATGAGCTAAGTAATTAGCTAGAAGCAAATCTTTTTCATTATTTATCATGAACTGTTTTCCTCCCCAAATTAGCAGTAGCACAGTAGACATTAAATAATGAAAAGCTGTCAAGAAACCCCTCTAATTCACTTAAACTTATTACAATACCAAATAATTCTAATGAAATTTGATTGCTGTCAAAAAAAAAAAGGAAAAAGGAAAAAGTGGATTATTCTTATGTGTTTTCGGAAACATTACATATTTCAATTGTTTGAAGCATTAGCAGCAATATAGAAACATTCAAATTTCAACCAAGTTAATTATTGTTTTTTCATCTGAAAAGGGAACTGGCATTTTGCTGACACTATACAGATTTTTCTCTGTCTTAAACCTAATTTTAGAGCACTCACTAAACTGTAGTTATACTTAAATTCTGTGTAGGAGTAACTGATAGCATATGCTTCAAATGTTTCATTTTCTTAGTAGCAAAATTTTTTCAACAATTATGTCCTTTAATTATATAAAAATTACTTTCATTACTTATGTTTGTATTCTTTTTCTGCATCTGGCAGTCCTTCCTGAAGAACTAAACAACTATTACTCAATCATTGTAAACTTTGACATGAAAAATACTTTGTTCATCTTTGTGGATAATGCAGCATTTCTTCTCAAAAATAATCAAGCAAAAAGTAGTTTATACTTTCTGACTGTTTTATCAGAACATTTGCTCTTCCTGTATTTTGGATTATCTGTAGCCCTTGAGTTATATTTGTTCAAAGCTTCTTTTTTTTTTTAAAGGAAGACTGATACAATATTTCTTTAAATTTACTGTCAAAGTTATTATACATTCTCACCTCATTTACCAATCAAAGCATCTAAATAACACCGAGGAACAGCTTCATGTCAATTATCACATATTATCATATGTGGTGTACTGAACTAATCATTCAAAGTATTGTTTCCCAAAAAGCAATATGACAAATACAAATAAATATACTAGAATCATCTTTAAATACCCAGTACACTAATTACGCAGCAACTGCTCTACAAACACGTTTTAAATATAACTTTCTGAATGCCAAAGCTAAGAGTGTTTATAGCTTCACATTTTTTTAACTTAGGATCTAGCTTTTTAAAAAGTCAGTGCAAGTATAAAGTATGTTAAGCCTATGAGTGTAAAGTACTCCTATTTGAGAAGCCTTGATCTTAGACCAGCTGGGCTGAGAATATAAAACAGCCTTCAGAGCAGCAGCTCAGTATGAGTCATTCTGATATCCCCCTCATGGGGTGAATACTAATAATACATCTCTCTGTTTGTTGTGCTGAGATTTTTTTCTCCTCTAACTCAGACAAGGGAGGGAAGGCTTTATGGTTCTCTCCTCATATAAATGAGTCCGTATCTGGATTAAAGAAAGTTTTCCACCACAGTTCTCTAAAAATTTCAGCTGGGCCTTACCGCAAGGTCAGAAAAAGCTGACTTTTTTCCCAGTTCAACATCACAGTCCAGAATCTCCTCTCTACAACCCTCTCAGCAGTGGTACAATAGAGTGAAGATGGAGATGTTCTTCAACATACAGGCTGGCAAAGTGAAATAAGAGTTCAGAAAACTCTGTTAAGTCCCTTGACCCTTAAGGTTACAGTCAGAGACTTTTTCCCTTCTCATAGTACTCATGCAATCTTTGCCATAAAATACTTTTACAAACAGTAAACATCCACATTTTACATGGCCATTAGTCAAAAAGGCTTCTTCCTTGCACAGCTCTAGGCTGCAGTGGTGCAAGAGAAGGGGAGAGAAGAGCTAACAGTTACAGTCTCTGGTTTGTAGCTCTATGATTTGTGTTTCAGGTGTGCTGTTAAACGGTTACAAAGAAACTTAATTCTTTTGGTGTTTTTTAACTGCTGGACACGTCTTTGTGGGGTTTCTATCAAGTATTGCTTTTGGGACCTTCCAGGTCTACGTGAAAAACAGCACCAGTATTAGACAGCTGCTGAGGGGGAAGCATTTTTCAGACCAGTTTTGCACTGAGGTACCCAAGTCTTATCTTCTGGTATCTGCATAAGTACAGGAATTTCAGCTACTTCAAGACAAGTGTTTTGCAAAAACAGTTGCAGCTTGTGCAACCCCACCACTACACTTTAGTGGAGAATTGCATCTTAGTGGTTAATGGATAAGCGACTGAATAAATAGCCATTAACAGTGATTTACTTTACCACAAACTATTATCCTTAATTCTCTCTCCTTTCCAAAAAAGACATGTCTTGCTGCCATCCCTCTCTAGGAAGTCATTCACAGTTCAGCTCCTGGTGACTGTGTCACATCAGCTGCTCAAAACCCTGTAAGGAAGATAGGTTGAATAACTAAAAATCTATCTGGCTGTATCTTTTCACAGCATTGTTCATGAAATTAGTACTACTAAACATCTGTAATCTTCTTAATTATTTCCTTTTCAAAAGGACATGTGACCAGAATCCATCTCTAATCCAAGCTGAATATAACTTTGCTTTCAATAGTAAAATGTCAGGCAGTCCTAATTTTGTACAACTGCTTTGAAAGAAAATATATGCTGTCATAGCATTTGCCAAAAAGGAACAGAGAGATATCTGCAGGGACATATAATTAATCTAGTAACTAATAGTCACCACAAACAATCATATTACCAAATAACAATCTATTAGCTCATAAAGAATATTTTAAATGAACTACATTGAAAGAATTACAATGAAAGGTTATGCAGGAGCAAAAGTAACCATACATCTTCTAATATTTGTGTTCCTTTTTAAACATCTATTTTTCATTTTGTAGTTTCTCATTCCCTTAGGTACAGCATGAACTTAAAAGCAACCTAGATTCTTCACAGGATTTTTAGAGTATATGATGGATCAATAATTTGTTGGTTTGTTTATGAAATATGCCAACTTACTGGGACAGAGTCATTTTTAAGAGGAAAGAAAGATCAATATATATGTGCATAGATTTATGGGTGTTTTTGTTGCAATCAAAATAAGTCTTTTTGTTTAAAGAACTCTAAAAGGCAAGCTTGCCTTTTTTTTTCATCAGTACATTGACTTAAGCAGGTCACTTTAATACTAAATGCTGATAAATAGTACTTGTCAATCTTTCATTCTTTTAAAATCCCTTTGGAGTTTCATTTAAGTAGAGTAAGTCCTTAAAACACAAGCAACAAGCCTACTAAGACTTTTTAAACACGATGATGTCTGCAAAGTGTTCACTTCTTCAAATATGTGAAATGTTTGCCTTGAACAAAGGATCTTATCCACTGCTGTACTTTTTCTTCCTCCGGGTTACATGGATAGAAGTTTCTCAGGAGAAAAAATCAACACGAGATGGGAGGAACAAGGGTTTGGAACACCTATTTTCTTGTTGTATCCCCCACACAAGGCCACAGCTTTTTCTTTTCTCTTACAGCAACAATGCAAGTGTAACATCTGACTTGTGTTAGTTTTCAACGTCCTCAGTGCCCTGTCCACTCTAAAATTTTAATATTAAATTTACCTATTACCTGCTAGTTTTGGCATCAAAGCTGGAGACACAGAAGCATCATGAGCACCATGAAAGGGTCCAAAGCCAGGTTGGAAGAGGGTTTAAGAACCTGATCTAGTGGGGGGCATCCCTTACCATGGCAGGGGTTTGGATGATATTTAGGGTCCTGTCCAAGCCAAACCATTCTTTAAGTCCTTTGGGGTTTCAGTGATCCTAATGCTGTTCTCTAGTTGCTTCCTACCAGACATGAACGCAGGTATGCATCTTCTGAAGGCCCACAGAAGTTTTGCAGCCACTCTACACACACCAGCCAGAATTTGAAACTATGCACATCTCAGCCTATGGCACCCCTTTTTGATTATTTTTGTATTCTCAGAAGCCATACAAAACATAATGGCAAGATGGTGATAGTGCTGCATATACAATACTAACGTAGTTTACCTAGCAGATGTAGCACTCATCTCTCACAGAGGTAAGAATAGTCAGTCTTGCCTCTTCTTGGGCAGGCCCAGTCATAATTCTGTAAAATAATTCTCATCAGAGGGGTATCATATCTCCTTTCTAAAATGCTGAGCAGATCTGTTGTATATGCCGCCTAAGGACTGGATCCTGTATCTCCTGGGCAGTTTACTGTAAGATGACCCTAAAAATGATGTGAGATTTGACACCTGTTTACCATGAAAACATCCAGAATCCTTCAAACCCACACTGGCCACTTAGCATCTGTTGTCTCACATGCACAAACAGGCATGATGCATTTCCAAACTGAATGAGGCATGCTTAACCCTTCCATATGTTCTTCAACAGAGAACATGAAATATAAAACAAATTGAAATATAAAAATGGAGCTCACTGTAGTCAGTTGTTCCCTGAATCCTAGCCACTGGATTGACTCTCACTGAACACAACAATCTGAGATACAGACACTTTTCATGTGACAGTGAATTCTATTTTGTTCCTGCTGGTATGGATGCAGTCTTGATTTTCTGAAAAAAAAATCAGAATATATTGACCACTACCCCCCTTAGCAGATCTGTTTTACTCACGGCAGGAAAGGTCTGTCTTTCAAATCAGAGTAAATCGTGTAATCAAAGACACGTTTTTTCTTCCTCATTTTACACCTAAAGGATGAAAAAGAATGCATACTATTACAAAGAGACTATATAATAATGAAAATTAAATATATATTAGAAGAAAATTAACTATTTTATTTACTGGACAGTTGACTGTACTTAAGTGATAACATTTTTTGTTTGAAAATGTCATTAAGGAATTGAATTTAGTATTCTTTGATAAAGAAAAAAGATACAGTTGCATTTTTGCTGTCCTTCATGCAAGCTAATTTTTTGCATACTTTGTCCATAATTACAGTGTAATTCCACAAACTTTGGTCAGAAAGCAAGAGACCACAAAATTGATTTTTACTGCTTGAGCAACTAAGCTAGTCTATTGATCTCTCAATTCTTTGTGTGATTTCAGATAGCTTCCTTAAAATATACTAGAACAGTCCAGGGTTTTCTGTGGGAAGAGGATAACATGATGCAAGTCACCTACTAAACACAGTTTATTCAAATGTTCACCAAATCCTGTTTTCTTTCTCAGTTAATACTTTCTTTTCCACTTTCCCTCTCCCCATCTCAATAGATATCAAAGGCATCATTAAAGAAGCAAAAAAGAGAAAGCAAGGGAAAAAAGGAAGATTACTGTGTTTAAAAAATTTGAATTGGCTACTAAAGCAAGAAGAAATAGCAAATAAAATATTTTTTTAATGCTATTAGATTAATGTGATGTGCCTCAGTCAGAACTGAGAAGTGGAACTGTCCTCCCTTCATTAGTATGCCAAGTGTTCCCCAAAATAGCCATTTTAACAAAGTAATGGATTAACTTCCATATGCTTTTATTCTCAGAATTAAAAGAAATGTGCAAATTATCCAGGAAATTTATTTTTCATTGCATTAATCTACAATTTTATTACATTATCTACAAAACAACCAGAAAATCATTAAAAAAAACCTTTCAAGGCTTTTCAGAGTTTTCTGTAACTTTATGAAAGTAACTAGAGGAAATTTACCTTTCTTGTCTTGTTCTGACTCTTTGGCTGTCATGGGTAAAATTCTTATTTGCTGTCCTACTGATTAAAAAAAAAAGGCATCAAACCACAACATTCAATTCTGTCAGGGCTGTCAGAAAGGTGGAGAAAATTACCCAAGAGTTCTGCCTGTCTTTGAATAAAATAAAGAAAAAAAAAAAAAAAAGAATGCATTTATTTCCTTCATTTATATTTTTATTTCCTTCAATATGCCTGTCCAATTCTAAACATAATTCATTCTTGGGGTTTTTTTTCCTACCAGCATTGATTTTATTGCCTGGTTTTTAAATGAATTCAATACAATTTAGGGAGATTACATGTCACTAATAAGTACATTGGATGTGTCTGACTACACAAGTGGTGGTCAACTTCAGTGGATAATTTACATATATTTATTGTTCTCTACATCAACATGACATGCAAAGTGTTAAATATTAATAATAACAGTTTTATTATGAATTATATTTCTGTTGTCAACTTACAGTAAGCTTAGCAAAGTATGAAACTGTAAAATAGACTTTTTAAATAATATTTAATAAATAACAATTAATATTCCTGTCTTTTGTACATTAGTTTAATTAACAAACCTACTTAGAGGTAATAAAAAAGTCTATATCACCCCAGGAAGTCTATGATGCTGTGCTAAATTTTGTGTTTATTTATCCCATAAATCTTTAGATAAATACTGTTTGTTCAATTTGAGCTAATTAAGAACATACACTGTCAAAGAATACATTAGATCTTAACAATGTCCAGCTGATTAATGAATCAACCTAAAATTACCACACTGTTTGCAGTAGCCCATATTAGAAATATTATGTTCACATTTATTTTATGCATAACTCTCCAATACGTAAATGGATCTAATCTATCAGTCTTTGATATCCTCATTATTTTTAATCTGTCCCTGTTACTTTTAGACAAAAATACTTTAAGATCATGTGGTCTTTAGTATAGTAACATATGCTTTTCCAAGTTTCTACAACATGAATAAATAATTCCTAGTAATAATAACAATCTAATCTAATCTAATTTATTCTAATTTCATAATGCAGGTGCTGTTTTAGGAATTCTGCTACTATATAAAATGCCCAAAGCAATGATGAGGTGTTACCCATCTTTGAACTTTCAATATGAAAACAAGGAATAACTTCTTGAAGATGCTAATTTATGGATTTCATTAGGCTTTTTTGAGCTGAGTAGGAAAGTCTTGGTTGTGTTTTCCAATTTGCTGGGAAAGATATTCCATTGACTGAGTAGTTGTTGATTGTGTTTAATGTTAGAATTTCTGAAACAATGACTATTTTTGTTAAAACCCTTGGAGATCAGATTACATCTCACCTTGTAAGTCTCAAAGGAATAAAATTCATTACCATTGTGATCCCATTCTTTGTGCATGTTGACAATGTCTTGAGAAAAAAACCCAGAGTGATTGAAAAGACCACACAAAACAATTTCAAAATGCTTTAGGCACAAACTATGTGAGTGACAACTACAAATTTAAGTGCTGTAATTCTTTGATTAATAGAAAGAAAGTGATTTAGATTATTTTGATAACAGCCTTTAGGAAAAAAAATGACACTTAAAGGACTATAGAAATTTGAGGTTTGAATTACTTGCCTAAGATGTGTTTTTAAAAATAACCTGTCACCTCTGTTTTGGAAGAAGAAGAAAAAAGCCAAGTTATTGGCTTTTTACAAAGTAAACTACCTACTGTATACTCCAGAAGTGACACTTACATTTTTTCTTACTATATCCAAAACCCTAAGAACTTGAAACATATAATAACCTATTACTGAGCCAGAGTATGGACATGATAAGAAAGCAAATTCAGAAACTACTTCTAGTTCACTAAAAAAAACAAAGCTATGGTGTCTTCAAAAAATACTTCCATACAAAGACATGACACTATAAACAGCAGTTTTGAAGACTGGCTACACAAATATCAGTAATGCATAATCACCAAGTGCCAAGTACACAAAGATGAAATAGATTTTCAGTTTTAACAAGTGCATTTGAAGCCTAAATCTGTTCTAAAATTCTACTTGTGTCACATAAAGGAAACCGATTGCACTGATTGAGGTGGTCAAATGAAGAATTAGGCACTTAAATGAAACTTCATGTTTTACTGTTATTAATTTTTCACAACAAAAAACCTGGAACATTTCAGTGCTTTTAAAAAACACTTTTTGCATAACTCAGCATCTCCTCAGGAAGGAGAAGCTCAGGAACTCCGTAGATCTGTAAAGAAATCCAACATGCCATTTCCCTCTATTCATAAACCTCTGAAACAAATTTGTGTCCTCCATGCTGCCCTTCTTCATTGAAGCTTGGCCACTAGAATTATTCTGTCCCTCACTTTGCTGTACCTGTGGTCTGATTTTATGCAAAAAGTTAAAGGAAAGTGAAAGATCCTAAAAAAGAGTAGCTTCCTTCTCTCACTTGGCTTCCTATCTGATAATCCAAAAGATCCTTCCTTAGACTAAGTTTCAGCTCTTAGACTGACAGTGCTGACATCAAGTGATGCCCCTTAATAGACAGCAAAATACAGTATTTGCTTAAGTTGTCATTCTCTCATTTTTGTAACCATGTTCACACTGGTTTGAGCCCTTAGTTCATTATTCCAGAAAATAATTTGATTTTACCTAAACAAGAGTTCTTTTTTTGCACATTTTCAGAAAACTCTTTAATGAGATCTATCAAATAGATATTTGCATATTACATAGCTTTTAAAGAAACACAAAATTTACTTTATTTTTTTAGCTTTCTTTGTGCAAGTAAATACCTACAAATTAGGGGATTTGCAGATAAAAAATACATCATACTTTAGGCTGAACTCTTTGTTAGGCCTATCTCATAATTACTTTGCTTATAACAACTCCAAATTCAGATGAAAATTTATAAATGAGTTATTACTGAGGGAATTAAGAAACAAAGTTCACCCAGGTAGTGAAACTGTAGATTTTACAGGTCCCCATTGAGTCAAACAGAAAGAACAGTAAATCTTTGTGAAGGCACCACTATTTTTCTCTTCATCCTTTTCAGAGGAAAAGACACACGTAGCAGGAGCATTCACACAGAACACGTGTGTTGTGAGTGTTTGGGATTGTCCACTGCGAAAAGGATTCTTAGCCTAGGAGCAATGGTTCTTTGGACAACTCAGGTTAGAAAGGACGTCAAGAGGTCTCAAGTCCAACCTTCCAGACCCTATGTTGAACTTCAAAATAGAACAGAATAGTTCCGTTGGAAGGGAAGTACAACTATCCCTTAGTCCATGTGCACCTTACTCCAGTTAATCACTGTCCTCCTCTAGATGGGTTCTATAAGTGCTGAAGAGCTGGGAATAATAAACAACCAAATTTTGCTTCAGTTAGCATGAACCTGAAACTATTTCAGTTAAAACCACACAAGTTTTTCTGGTTTATTTCAGGAAAGGAAAGAATGAACTTAGATTTTTTTTTTTTGTTTTACAAATTTATATCTGATGTCAGTTTTGTGCCAAAAGACTACTTGTTAGTACCTGTAAGCTTATAATTCTAAAACACAAAAAGTCTTTCCTGAAATCCTGAAGAAGGTATGGAGAAGTGGCAGTAAATGTCCCATGAAACAGACCACACAAACTTGAGCTCATTTGAGAGCTCTTTCAGTCGACCACAGTCCTTAAATAAGACATACTCTTTAAAGAAGAACTGTGCACCAGCTGTTTTAAACTCTATGAACAAGAAATGGTAAACCCACAGAAGAAAACTGAATCAGCAAAAGCCACTGACATTAAAGATAAGTTTTTTTGGAGCAGTTGCAACTGCTTCAAATGCAGTTTTGGAAGATCTGTGGTTTCATTCAGAGGCAACTCAGGCCTCATCTTTGTATCCCTTCCTAAACATTTACTTAAAAGATGATCAAATTAGAATTTTTTCCCAGAGATTTCACAGATGTACTGGCAGTGTAATTTGGGTCATTGCAGAGTCATTTAGGTATGAAGGGGTCATGGAAGGCCATTCAGTTGAGCATATGGTTCAAGCCATGCTTAACATCAAAGCTAGACCAGATTGCCTAGGGCCTTGTCCAATCGCATTTTGAAGCTCTCTGAGGATGGGTATTTCACAAAGTGTCCAGACAAACTGCTCCAGTGCACTAATGTAGTGACAGTACTATAAAAACTACAAGCAATGGGAAGTGTCTGACAGACACTGGGACATTAAAGATTCCCTCCTTCCAGCAGGGCCCCATGTCGTGTAGGACTGCTTAGACAGGATTCCCAAGAAGGCAGCTATGCACAGGAGTAGAGACTTCCCCAAAGACTGCAGAGTACAAGGTTCTGCAGCCACATGCAATTCCTGGTCACATGAGAACCCAAGATTTTTATTGGTGGCTGAGCCTTCCCTAGGCGGGTAGAATAAGTGCCAGTAATACCCAAAAATTAATCTGGCATATTAGAAACTGGCTTATGCTGTTATTGCAGGAAACAAGAGCAGGGTGGAGAGGAGCTGATAAGCTGGAAACAGTCCCAGGTTCCCTTCAACTTTCTGTATGCTACCAAATGATGCTGTAAAAATGGGTGAAAACAAATTAGTTGCACACTGCTAACACAGAGGAAAGCATGTTGCTTTCAATAATTTGTTGCACAACTGAGGTTCTGAACACAGACTTGATGTCAGTCATAGGACTTTCTGTTTTGGAGACAAATGGCTTCTTAATAGATAACTGTCTCTTAATTACAACACAGTTCTTCATTTATAATCAGCTCCATGACTCCAACACATACTTAGCTTTTTCCACATTCTTTCTTTTACTGCCCTTCAATCATTCACTAACCAACTTCCTTTGCTTCCCTTTTTGAATGATTCATCTCTTACTAAAATTAACTGTGGAACTGACAATAACTGCTATGAGCAGCTTACTTCATTTATGCTCCACATTATTTTCAACTCATCTGCTCAGACTGTCAACTTTGTGTTTGTACAGGGCTTAGCAAAATGGGGATCAATACTTGGCTGACCCTTAACCACTGTAATAATGAATATGATTAACAACAATGTAAGATTATTTTTCAGTCTAAAAACATTACGAGAAACAAATTCACTGAGGAAAGATGAAAACCACAGTGGTTACCACTGTTCTGTTCTCTCCTTTCCACCTGTTGTTTAGATCCAGATTCACAAAGCTAAATAGACAGTCATTCTGCCTCAAACTTTGTTCCCTTTTTTCACTGTATGAAAGATGAGCTCCTGGTACTAAACAGAGAGCAATAGTTCATTCAGCCTCCAATATCTGATATCCTTTACTTCCCAAAGTTACCTTTGGATCATTAAAGAATTTTATCAGCTAGACCTTTTGCACTCTGATACTCATCAAGAGGAGAAGGGATGCTACAATATCTGCACACTGATAAGAAACTCCTGCTCAGAAAAAAAATACTATGTTTTGTCTTATTAAACACTTCATTTTTTTTTTTACACTGTAGTCTGTCTCAGAGAATAATCAATTTAAATTATTGCTTTTCATGCAAAACAAGATCATTATGATGTTCTACCACCTTCCTATTCTGTATTTAGCTGGCTATAGTCTACTGTGTTTGTCATAAAATTACCTTATAAGTATTTGCAGGCAAGAGTATTTATAACACATTATACAGAGCCTAGCACTTCTCAATCAGAACACTTTTACTGTAAATGCTATCAATAATTTATAAGGGGAGGGATAAAATTATTATTTTATATTTTATTAATTATATTATTTCTTTTTGTAAATGTGATGTTCAGGGACTGATAAATATTTCTTTGAGGTAAAACTGAGTCAAAATCACATAATCCTTCCTATATTTATGAGCAGAGGTGACCCAAATTAGCAACTTTTGATCTATGGATATCTCTTCTCTGCAATTAGGCACAACCACTGCCATGGCAGGCAGTTACTATCACCAGATACAATTTCTTGCAGACATTCATAATAAAATAAGAAATGCAAGCAATAGCCACTCTAGCCAAGACTAAATACATGTGGCAAAAGCAGATCCTTAAGAATAACTGTGTTAGGTCCTTATGATAATTTTGCCAGAAAGGTTTTTGCATAGGGAAGAGAAAAATGTATCAGAGGTTTTTGCATAGGGAAGGGAAAAATGTATCAGAGACACCTGCTTTTTTGCCCTCCATAGCTAAATGCATTTTCACCTCTCTTCTCTATACCCTGATATGCTTATGATATATTCCAAAATAGTCCAAGAGCTCACAAATTGATGGATAGCAAATTTTCCCATGAAAATTACTGTGACAAAGGAGTGACTCAGGCAGGGACTTAAGAAGTACATGTATTCTAAATACATACAGCAAGTGTGCATGGGGTGGCAGATGCAGAGGCAAGAGACAGATCATTCTTATCAACTGGAGGTGTTGGGGTTTTTGCTGGCTGTTTTTACAGCAGCTGAGATCTTTCAAAATCATCCTTCACCAATCAATTCACACTGAGTTATGATATCTATTGTCACCACTCTGTTTTTCTGTCCTTCCCTCTGGATGGTCTTGCTGACCTTGATTCAGGGGAGGCAGATGATGAGGATGAAAACATAACTATTCAGACAGAGAGGAAAAGCACTCAGACAAAAATATTTACACTGGTTATTCATGCCCATAGTGAGGCAGCTTAGTCTAACAGTGCATCATGTTCAGAAAGGACTCAGGTGCTGAAAAGGCAGTGCCTTCTCCAGCAGGCAATCCTAATGATTAGGCTGTGATTCTAGAAAAGAAAAATCAGAGCCTATGGTTACTGGGAGAACTAACAATTAGTAGAATGTCAAAGCTAGTATACCAGAAGTTGAATGTCTGATAGAGGAAAGACCTTTCAGCCAAACTGTTTCAGTTTTGGGTTTTTTTCTGCAGGAATTAGCAATATTAACCTAATTTTAATAAAAGAGTGTTGAACTTTCTATTTTCACACATTTTAGTACAAGAATACTTACATTAAATAAGGGTAATATTTTCCATTTTTGATCACTGTATTAAGAAGTATAATAAAAAAGTCTTTAAATACAACTATCTTTCAGAACACTTACGTCAAGAATTGGAAAGAGAAAATAGCCCTTTTTAAGTGTTGTGTAAGATTGCAGAAAATCTAAATGTAACCTCTATCATGGTCAGACAGGAAATCAAAAAACATCCCCCCAAAAAGGCCAAAACTTGATAATACAAATTATTTATAATAATATCTCTGTGCAACATATTTAAGCAGATTCTTAAAATATGAAGTAGTCCCTCCAGTTTAGTTTGATTTATTCATTTCATCAAGATTTTCACACTAAGTATTTATTATATGAATGAACCATACTTACAAAGAAATAACGCAGTGCTATCATGACTCTGAAAAGCAGCAAAACCTGCTCTGGATGTTCTGACCACGTTTGCTGCACAATGTCTTCACACACAGCTTTACAGCTACTCATTTCTACTGAGTGGCACAAAGAAAGGAATGCTGAATCCTAATCCTCCACTTCTTTTTTTCTTTAATTTCTTTAATTTTTTTTTACAATTTTCTCTGTTCTACTGTAAAAGTAACTAATATGGGGTTTGAGAGAGGAAGACAGCCATATATCAACAGAATGCAAGGATTGTTATTCTACATTGTCTTTACAATTGTGGCTTAGTGGCAGATGCTTACCTTACCTTCCAGACACGCCTACCTTAACATTCTGGAAATACTCTGGCCTCCAGAAAGTTTCTAAGTCAGAAATCAGGATCCGATTCTGATGCATACAGCACTCAATGCCTTATGCTAACAATATTTTTCTTTCAAATGTAAGGTAGAAGATTCCTGACAACACAGTTTCAGTGGAATCAGTCAGTCCACAGACAGTAAAATATGACCACAGTATTCCTACCATGAATTCCCTGTGGACACCCAGGACTGTGAGTTAAAAACTGTGTTGCCCAGCTCTGTCAAGAAGAAAAGGCCAAGGGTAAAATGACTTTGGCTAGACAGAACAGGTATCATTGCCTGGGAGGACTTCTACTTCTCATGTTGTTAGGCTCTAAAATCAGTGATAAATAGAGAGCTGGATATCAAGCCTGAGAAAAGGCAACTAATAATGATTCCATATTAGCTGTTAAAAAAATTCATTCAAGACAAAAGATTCTGGATTCTGTAGCACTGCAGAGTCTTTCAGGCCTCATAAAAAACACAGACTCAAGGTTTTAATTAGCACTGTCACAGTTCCAAAACTGCTGTCAATCAATCTTTGAGGAAAAAAAAAGTCAAGTTTGCATGCCCAGGGAGAGTTAAATTGAAATTAAAGCGAATCTTAAAAGATGGGAAATAATTAGGGCATCAAGAAAAAGAATTCAGAGAAAAAGAGAGCTGTAAGAGGAAAAGTATGTTCCTAATTATGCTTTTTACTTTTTATAATTAATCCTCATTCCAGTCCCAGCTCACCTTTAATAAAATTAATGAATGATTATACAGGCAGTGTTATACTGCCCAATATTTGGTTATGCAGATTTCCCGTATCATGTGCACGCATAAAAGCAAGCCCAAATGACCAAGTATGTGCCCATCAGAAATGCAGTAGGACGGTCTGCACTGTATGAATAAGACTCCCAAACTCACATGCACAGTTTATTATCATATTCACTAATCCCAGTTTCAAGTGCAAAAGCAAAGTTGTGCATTCCCTAAAGCCAGCTCGAGAAGATTACAGAGGATGTTCACATAGAACAAAAGGGTATCAGCATCAAACACTCCCATTCTTCAGACAGTGCAGCTCCAATGCAAAAGCTGAAATCTGGGAGGATTGTAAACCTTAGCTTGTGAAAGACAATTGTGGGAAAGATATAAGACAAATGTGAGACAGGCACCCAAAACAGTGAGCTAAGTCTACACAAAGCAAAAGCAACGAGAGAGTGAAACATGGAGGAAAACCTGACATTTTGTTCTGAACAGACAGCTGGGTGAAGGGAATGCACAAGAAACCCTCACTGGAGAAGATAAGACTTTAATTCACTAAAGGAGAAATGTTAATGATTTTCATAGCTCCTGAAGCTACCACAATTGTTTAAACACCTCTGTGGGAGTGAGGAGACATATGCACATGGTTTATAGACAGAAACATATACAGAACATACCAAATGTGCTACATAACTATAAACTAAAACCCCGCTATCTACAAGGTCAATAAAGAGATGCATACACTTTTTAAAACAACTAGCTGTTGCTGCATGCCTGAAATGGCTGAATTGCTGTAAGGCAAAGATCCCTATGCTATTGTCTTTGCAGAGAGGTCTAAGAAATTTACATATCCAGAGAATAGGAATGATATCTGTAACTGCTGTGGTTGTTTTGAAACACGGTTACTATCTTACGTCTGACTCACTAAGCCAAAGGAGCAGCTTTCTGCAATGTTTTTGTGAACCTGACAATGAAGCAGCAAGTCAGACAGGAAAGGAGTAGGAAAACTCAGCTCCTAGCTAGCAAAGTTGTTCAATTCCCAGGCACTGGCTTACTTTATAAGTCCTAGCTTCATCTTTAAAGAAATATATGAGGTCACTTCAAAGTTTCACAAACTGCTAATACTTCAAATTGCCAAGATAAATAGATTTCCATGACCACTGGCTGTCCCTACTCTTATGCATATACTCTTCTTCAGCTGGCAAATATATAGTATCTGAAAATAAATTACAAACCAAAATTAACTATTTATCTTAGCCCTGTGCACTGAGGCTTTATTTGCTGATACTTCTGATGTGGGCCCTATGAGAAGTGTGTTTCTAAAATATATATTTTAGTGTGTACAATTTTAACAGACATGTCACTGCAAACAAGCACAGACAAATACTGTGACACTTGAGTTCTTCATTAGAACAAATACTGATCTATACAGTTTTTCTTTTGTGTGTAGAGAGTAAAGCATCAGATAGCTTCAGAAAGTCAATTAAAAAGAGAGATGGTGCATCTTAATCACAGGGCTTTTCCTATCTGTTTTTTCCAGTAGTTACTTAAAACCACTAACTTGAAATCACTCACACGCTGTCTTCAGAAGTTCACTCAATCAAAGGGCCAAGCTCTGAGCAATCAAAGATCTTAAATCACTGGAGCGCCCAACATCAGCCACAGGAGGATTAAAAATCCAGTAGCCAGAACTCAATTCTTCGATCTAGCGAGCACCAGCGCATTATGAGAAGTCCCTAAAGCCCTAGATCACAGCCCAGCCTTTGCCTACTGTGGAGCTAAGTGGAAACCGTCTTTAATTCCTTAGGAGATCCTATCTTGCTAGATGAAAATAGATATTGGCCTCTGTGTGTAGGATGATTAGAAGAATGGAAGAGGATTAAACAAGATGCAAGGGGAAAGGCTCAGAGTGGCTCATTTACATGGTATTACTGCTGACAGATAGGTGTTAACAGAACAGAGCAACCTAAAGGCAAAACTGTATCTGAATTAAAGCTGTATTTATTT
Source organism: Setophaga petechia (assembly GCA_024362935.1). Classification (NCBI taxonomy): domain Eukaryota; kingdom Metazoa; phylum Chordata; class Aves; order Passeriformes; family Parulidae; genus Setophaga; species Setophaga petechia. The sequence goes on from JANCRA010000008.1 coordinate 29,183,103, forward strand.
ACTCAAGTTATAAAGGGATTAAGTCCTGTTTACTTTACCACATCCAGCACTGTTTTATCTATTAAGCACTTTGATGCTTACTCAATTGTTCTGTGTCATGCATTGCACAGATGTTTAGGGATGTGTTTATCTTTATTTAAAACAGAAGCTTTTAAATGTTTCAAACATAAAATATAGATGCTAATGGCAAGTTTAACATTCACGGATGTCTTCTTGTCTCCCAAAATGGAGACATTTTTAAAACAGACAATGGGAAAAGCAAAAAGCACATTTATAAGTACTTTGTAGATTGCTGGCAGGAAGAACTAGGTACAGGAGACTATGTGTAAGACATAAAGGTAGTGGTACTGACAAAAAAAATCACTGTATTTTGATCAGTTTCTAGTGATTCAAAAAGCTTTAATTAGCCAGGAAAATGATTTAGCAAAAATTCCATCCTACACAATATATCTGCCATTCTGGTACTCAGTGAGTTTTCTAAAAAGAGAGTTTAACACCTCATAAGGTAGCTATCTTTTCACTCTGAGTGAAGCCCTGTAGGGGCTGTTCTCAGGTGACCCAGTTCTCAGGGGACACAGAAACATTGCCTCCTCAGGAATGCTTTACCCTTAGCTGCCTCATTTACCATCCCAAGTTTGCTCATGATAATTCTTATCTTCTGGGAACTGAAAAGCTAATTGTACTCTTAGCTTTGCCCATCCCTGCTTGTGCTCCAGCAAACCTGCTTCCCTCCTCCTCGCTTTCTTCTCTTCCTGCTCATTGCAATAATGACACTTTACAAATGTTTATGTTCTGTTCCAAATCTTGCTGACCAATTTTGCACAAAGAATGGTGAGAGTGGTCAGAAGAGAGAAGAGGATGAAGTTGGGCAGTGGAATACAGAATCTTTCAGAATATGATTTTTCAGACCTATTGGTGCTCAGTGCTGTTATGTGTTTGCCTAGGTTCATGTTCTCCACAAGAGAGTATTTATATAGCCATAGGACTCACTCGAGTGCAATCAGACTCTTGATAATCTTGTCAGTAACACCAAGACCTTTGTTTTCTGATAATATATTTTCTAGCTCCTACTGGGACAGATCTGATGTGCTGAGGCTGTGAGAATGGCTTCTTCATGTTTCTTTTCAGCAGAGAAAAAACGAGCAAGCAAAAGACACTGGAAAATAAATTCTGTCCCAAATTGTACAAGAAACCATAACATGTTTCTACAATCTGAACATTCAGCTTCCCACAAAACTACTGCTAATAATGAGCCCATTCCAGATGAAATAGAGGCAAAGCTAAGTACTTTGTAGGAGAAGCTTTCAAGTACTGCTGGGAAACATTAGTATTAAAGCATATCAGTATTCTTTGTGGAAGGCTTATTATTCATAGAAGCTATCAGTGCCATGATGGACAGAAAAATCTGTGCAAACACTCATGAAGGCAAACCAAATTCCCCAGAAAGGTTATCATCAAATGGGGAAGAAAAAAAATAAGCAAGCAAGCAAACAAACACCATGCATTCTCACACCATGCTTACCCCACCCTGAAAAACAGCAGAAAAATGGATTTCAGACATAAGTAATAGATTCTGTCCTGCCTTGAGAAAGCACCTGGAAACCTTCATGCCCTGTAGGGCAAGCAACTCCTTGTAAAAGGGTTGAGCAGCATATCCGTAGATGGGTTCATCATGTAGATGGATTCATATCTCCATGTTCATCACAATTAGGTCCTCATCCCAGTCACCTGAGCTGTCCCCACATCCCTCAACAAGCTCCTCAACCCAAGCACTTATAGTGCAGTAATGCTCTGGACCCTGCCTGCAGCTGAAGCATGACCTACTTACAGTTCATTTTAAAAGACAGTGTGAACCTGGCATTGTTGAAGACTTTTTTCTCAGTAGTGCAGTTCCTTGTAGTCTCCTACAATATCAGGCTCTGCCATTAATACTTTAGATGTGAATACTGGCCCTGTTACATCAGGTACCTACACTATTATGCACAAAGGAAACAAGATTGAAGTAAACAAGATTTCCAGGCATTAAATAATAATAAAAGAACCCAGAGACTTTAACTAGCCTGTTTATAGAGCTTCAATGCCTCTTAAAATAAATAGGTCATTGTTGATAAAAGACTGGGCTCTGATATTATCCTTCTGTATTTTAAGAATGCTTTCAGCATTCAAGCACAATATGAAGCAAACCCACAGGCCTATCTGTTCATGCTTCCCTAGCCTTAGTATTGATATTAATGCCAACAAAATTAGTAATTTGACAATTAGTTTTCCACTTACCTGAAAAGACATGAAAGGCAGAAAGAAAGTAGTTTAACTAGACTATAATGTGGCTGTGACAAGTCAGGTTCCTGTCATGTTACAGCCTTCCAACTTTAACATTTTCATGTCTGCTTGGCAGGTTATTAAAATAAATGAGGGTGTGTTGGACTGCTGTTGCACTTTTCTCTAATGGGAGTTCAGGAATTTACAAGCCGCTACTGTAAATTGACCGATCGTGAAGTCTGAAAGAAGTTGGCTAAAGTGGACAATTAGGAGCATTTCTCCACAGCTGAGTGAAATACTCCTTGTTATTTTAATAATTCAGGCACAGGCTAATTTTCGGAGGCTGAGTTTGTCAAGATAATGTGCCTTGTGCTTGTCTGCTTGTCATTTTTAACTCAATCCCACATGTTACAGGTGCAGTCTAGCTTACAAAACAGGCAAATCACTCACAGTGGAATTTGCATATGGAATATAGATATATTGTACTTAGTAAAAAACAGTCCAGGAAGTCAACAGATAGCTGTGATAGGAATGCACATGATGGTAAAAACTTTTGATGTTTGATAGCTGTTGTATCCCTCTTTATGCTGATATAATTAAAGGTTTTATTTGGCACTATGCATACACAAATATGTATAATGTAAAGCATCACGTAGATTTCTTGGTAGAGAGAGATGGTAAGGCCACAGGCATCCCATGTGGCATGCAGATGTTCTGGGTAGACCCAGTTACTTTTTTCAACTGAAAACATCTCAATGTTGAAAAATGTGGAACATGCAGGGAATAGTTACTGCCTTCAGCTGAACGAAACCTTTATAAAAGATGAAGCAGTTTCTATGTACATTATTATGCCCAGCTTCTGAAGGCAGTGGCCACAATACTGAAACAGAATTTTGAAACCTAAGATTATCTTTTCTCATCTATGTCACTTAGCAGTTGATTCCTCTCTGCAAATGGAATTCTCACCATGCATTTTACTCTAATTTTCTCAAGCTTGATTTCTGACCACATAGAAGTGTTCAGGTTCCAATGGGTTGAGAAATTCTTGCTGCAGGCTTCCCCTGCTGATTTAAGCCCTAGCACTGAGCCAGGAGAACTCATTCCAAAACAAACCAATTACAAACTTACAGTGGACAGTGGATGCAGCCTTTCTACGACAGCTTCTTGAAGGTCAGCACCAGACCAACCAAATACCAATATATATTTAAGACACCAGGAACTATATCATCCTAAGGAACACCTTCACACTGCAGCAACTTCTGGGGAACTGTGTACGTTCCCTTATGTTCCTTGCCAGTTTCATAACCCCAGAAGCCCATTAGGAGGACTGTCGTGAACAGACATCCAGGGAGAAAACACTGTACTTGGGAGAGTGCAGTTATGATGTTTACACAGAAGATAAAGAATTTCAAATTACCTGTGAAGGCTGGGCAATAGGAGCCTCTCAGTCCTCTCCACCATGAAATACATCTACACACAGACAAATGCATGTATGTGCCTACATATCTGTTTACATATTTATGAATACATGACTTTGTACATACACACACATTTATCTATTTTAAGAAGTAGAAAAATTCAATTCATTACTGCTTTTTAATCATCCAGATTTCTCCCTCAAGGTCATGCAAAAGAAGACAGTATAACATTCCACCTTGAACTCACCAGTTAAAACAGTCATGATTCCACCTGATCTCTGGGGCTGCCATCGCCTCCCTATATTTCAGTAGCAATGGAACAATACCATCATTTCCTTCTACAGAACAAAACTGAAGGCAATCTCATGAACTGAATTGAGGAATGGAGGACATGGATCTCCAGTGGCAACAAAGGGTCTCTTAATATTTCTATTACTTTTAAAGGTGTGGTGGAGAGTATACCTATACTTAACAGTGATGGGGCATGGATTCTTAAAAGAATGCATCAGGAGAGTTCTTGCTTTTTGGCCATTCCTAGATATATCTTAAAACGCCAAGAGCAATCTGAATTCCAATATTTGCATGCAAACTACGCTATCCATGTGTAAATATAAACATTCATCATATATTATTCATTTGTGATTGCAGTTTGAAAGTTCCAGTGACTCGGTCAGGGAGAAAAACTCAGTCCTTGGCAGCTGAGGTGGCCACTCATATAGCACAAGGAATGAGCAGCACAGAGCAAACAGCTGAAGCAAACAGTTCAACAGTTCACACTCCAAGACTATTAATACAAAATTGTTCATGTAACAAAGAGTACCTTAAACAAGCTACTTGCACTCTGAAATTTGCATAAGAATTCATGTAATAGATCCTTGTTAGAAATTAGTCTGAACAGCTCTGATCTTCACACATCAGGAGCAACTGTCTTTATGTTAGACCTAAGATATTGCTAAACTATGAAACAGTAGAGGTGAGGATTTTAAGTCTATGCACACTATCACTTTCCAAGAATTTAACTTCAGAAGCTTCAGAAAAGAGCCATTGCTGCTGCATCTGGACTTGAGAGAGGAAAATGTCAAAATATGAGCCTAAGTCTATTTTCAAGGAACTTGGTATCTCTGCAAAGAAATTATGAGAAGTAAGGGTAGTCAGCAAAACTCACATCTCATCAAGCAGAGAATTAAACCTAAAGATCAAGAATCAGAATCAACACAAATGTCAGACCTCAACCCAAGAGGTGTCAACAAGGAATAAACCAAAACTAAGATGTCACAGTATTATTGAGATGGTAAAAGAAATGTCTGCAGTCTCATCCTTACAGCTATCATCCCATGGTTCTTCAAAATGAAAAAGATAAAATCTTTCCAGGAAAGGCAACAAAATGGGCAGAAGAAATACGCAATTTGGTGAATTCACTCCTTCTGTGAAAAAATAGTATCTCATCGAGTTTCTGATGCCTATTTACTCATTTAGTTTCTCTTATCTCTAGCAGATTTTAGCACAAAGCTTTCTTTTCTATGTATTTGCCAGCCCCACCTCCTCTCTGAGAAGGACCGCATTGCTGATGGTGTTTCAATCTTATACTAATTTACAAATATAAATACGATAGTTGTGTCACTCTACATCAGGTTTCAGGATGAAGAGGTGTGACATCAGTTCTGGTAGTATAGATTCCATGCCTTTTTGAGACTAGATAATATTTATCAAGCAAATTATTTCCAAAAAAGATTGGAGCATCTCATTTACTTGTGTTTCAAAAAAGTAAAATAATTCATTTTTATTAAAGATGGTCAATTTAATCCAATGCATATCAACAATACAAATTAAGTACATGATTTAAATGTCAAGAACATTACACCTGACATTTTGAAGTTGTAACAATAAAAAATATGGTGCATGTTTGGCATAAAAAAAATGTTTTAGAGGCCAAAGGGAAGAAGGGAATGGCCATTATCAATAAATGAGACCAAAAACTACCCATAAACAATTCTGCAATGATTCAGAGGTTAAGGAACATAATCACAAATGATAGAGTTTGCATAATTGTTTGTGTGGCTACCGTTGAGCAAACCTGAGTTTACACGCACTTTGTATCTTGAACACTAGATGGAAGATCTTAAAATGTATCAATTTTCAGATGTTACTTTACAGAATGAGGGAACATTGCTGTCTATGAATGCAAATATTACTCATACATAAAATACAGAGGTAATGCAGATGCAGTGAAGGCCCTTTTGTGAACTTAACGTTAAAGTTAACTTAAACTCAATCTTAAAAATACACCTACTTAAATGTTTTCATGTTGAACTGATTTTGAATTCCATATATGTAAATTCTTATGCAGTGTATGTCTGCTTAATACCTGCAGCTTTTATTTGCAGAAGCACACAATTGTTGATGTCTGCATTATTACAAAGATAAAATTCAGGGTTCTGAAACTACAAGACAGAACTACAGAGCAACTACCTTTTCTCTTTTCATTCAGTGTAATTACTAAACAAGCTGATTTTTAAAACTTCATCTGATATTCAATAAAAAGAGATTGCAAGTATAAAAAAAGATGACCAGACACCTCCTTTTAACAGGAAAATTGTAATTCTTTCCAGTATTCATTTATGAATCTATATAGAGAAAAGTGTAAGTCCAAGCCCACTTAATTCTGCAATGTTACACATGATGAAGTCTGAAATATTTCAGAGAGGAAAAGCATTTGCCATTTATAGACACAATTTAATATAAAACACATAGCATGACTCACCTTGTACATTTGTAACAGAAATGTTAAAGATAATTATCAGACGGGTTAAAGAAGTCTTGATATTTCCAAATCTCCTATAGAACTCTCAACTGTCAAGATACGTATGTGGACAAAAAGCATGACAAAAGGTTAATGACTTTTGGAAGTCATTATTTACTATTAAAAATAGTAGTATCTGACATAACCAGTGTATGTTCATCAAATATATAAGTGAAACTTGAAGCAACTGTAATATAAAGGTAATGTTCCTTAGAGTTTGAGACTTCATTTACCTCAGTCCATTGAAAAATATTTGTCTAACACCTAAATAGCAAGCCAGTGGAAAATGTAGAAATATACTAAAATGTAGAAATATGTTAAATGTATTTTCATATATTTCCCCCCAAACTTCAAAGTGACTGCAGCTTTGTTTGGAACTGACAATTCACTCTTTGAACACAGCAAATGAAACTAGTTATATCACAGTATATTATGCCATGATGTACTTGGATGAGAGTATACGTCATTATTATTATAAATTTATATAACTATACAAAATATATGTAATATTACTTAATAAAACTAAAAATAAGCTTTCTACCAAGAACTCATCCTTTAGTGTCTTTTCCCCTTCAGGAAGTTTTTACATAGAAACCTGTCCTTTACAGAAAAATTGTGGTGGCTAGTTCCAATAACTTAGACAGCTAAATAAATATTTACAATATCAGAACCTACAGTAAAAACTCATTTGCATAGAACTAAGTGGCCTCATATGGATTATCAATTTTTGCAATTGGTGTGTAAATAAACAAACAGGATTAAAAAAGTCAAGGATACTACACCACAGAGGGTACTTTGTTCCTTTATTTTGACAAGCACAGCTTTGTTTAAATTGTGAAGAATAATACTACCAATCAATTTATTGTAAATTTAAGTATTATGGGATGTTCAATGAAAAGAACATTCTTTAAAAATATATCAGCCAGGATACAACAAGGAGAAAAGTTCAAAAGGAAATTTGATATCTGTCTTTTCAAGTGAGTTTTAATCTTTTTCCTTCCATTTCAATGCAAAATGTCATTATATGTTTTAGCTTCGATAAACCACAAAGGTTTTTTCTGGTTATCAATTGCTGAGGCAAAACATTTTTTTTTTTTAATTTCTCACTTCCACATACTTTTTCCTTACTTTACTATTTTTCTGGTGTTGTCAAGTGTATCAGCTTAGTTGTGTAATGTCTGGCAAAGCAGATTCTCCATGCTTTGGCTCACTCACCTACAAAAACTGTGTAACATGCTGATTGTGCAGAATTACTATGATGTTTAATCAATCTTCATAGGAGCACTCAGCCTCAGAATCCTAGTAGCACATATGTCCAAAGTACCAACACATTTGATTCCTATGTTTGCAGCATCGACAGAGTTGTAAGAAAGGAGTGGAGTTCCACTTTTTAAATGTTGAAATTATTAATGAGTCATGCTTTCTGCATTTCAGAGACAGAGCATTTCTTCAGGTCAGAGCTGCCATTTTGCTAATGCAGCACTGAGTATACTGGAAGTGTATTAAGGTATAAATGCAGCTCTATAGTAGTGCTCCTGAGACTGAAAGATTGTCAGAGTTTTTACAGCATGTTCTGTTACATTTTTCTCCAGTGTGTAAAAAATGCTAATGCTGAGGAACAGGACTGGCTATATGTCATCAAACAGTCTTTTTAACTGTCTTTAAACCCTGTTCTGAACTGTTTCCTATGACCAATATTGTTACAGCAAACACAGCAGCTGCTTAAATAACTGTTAAAGATTATTTTTTTACCATTATTTCACAGAAGTTCCCAAAACATCAAATGCTAGAGAAACTTTACAGCAAGATGTCCCCATCCTCAACTCCCCCTATACAAACCCCCATCCTCATGATGGAAAAAAGTGTTCAGAGATATTCCTAGTTCATCACCTCTGAAAGGAAAGGGACAATCAATCAGGCTACACTCCTGCAGCTGGAGGTCACAACTGGAAAGTTTGTAAAACTTTACTGCTTTATAGATGCCTCAGCAGTTGTAGTGCAGATGCTTAATAAGTAAAACAATATTTTTCTCCCCATTAATGTTGTTTCTCAACTTGTTAAAATGCATCTCTTTAAATAGATTTGTTGGTTACTAATATTTTAAATTAATGTGTTCTGTTGATCATTAGGGAACAGACTGGAAATTGAAGTAGTTGTGCCTAATTGAGTAACTATTACTACCTCAGTAATGGGATGTGTGAAGCATTTTATTGGCTTTCTTTGCAGATTGTTAATTTAAATGGATGGCATAGCAATAAACCAGTTCAAGTTAATCAGCTGAACAAAACTGTAGAAAGACAGGATCATTTTAATGCTAACCCAGAAAACTACAGCTGTTGTAAAATATGATAATTAATAATTAATAGAGTTGATGAGAAACTAATTTCTGAAAAATGGAACATCACTCTAAAGCTACTCATGGGTAAAAGTGCTTCAATTTCTTCAGCATAACAGCCCAAAAGTCTCATATTCTAATGAGAAAACTGAACTATAGCAAAGAAAGACTGCATTTTTCAGCCTCCATAACTGCAGTGAAAGCAACTGAAAAGGCTATGTACAAACAAATAGCCCCAAAGGGTTAAACCTTGAATTGTAAAAACAGAAAGGTGCTTTACGTGCTTTCAGAATTAATTAGAAATTTTATTTCCACCTCCTCAAAGTTTCAGTTTCTCATGGACCCTTAACAAAACAATGTGTTTTCAAATTACCAGTACTAAATAATGGGTTTTGCACATGCTTTCTCAAACGTGAACAGGGATTTGGTATCCTTTCATTTTTTTCTTTTTTCCAGCAGTAAGAAATAAATAGTACATATATTAAAGGACCAGGACCCTGGCCCTACTGTAAATTTTAAAACTCTCCTACAGTGTGACACCAGTTCTATCAAGGTTTTAAAGATTTTTGATGTCCTACTCCTGTTTGGAACTGCAAGGACAGGGAGGGAAAACTCTTGTCTCAGTATTAACATCTGAGTAAACAGCTCATCCCCTAAACACTCAGTATTGGATGCTCATTGTGATCCATTTTTGGGAACATTTACCTATGCATCCATCAGAAACTACAATTGAAAGAACTACTGGAGATGTTCCCAAACAGCCTTTCTACATCAGAGGATATGAATAACAAATGGAAAAATATGTATTTTTAACAGGCAACTATTTCAGGCTCCAAAATTCTTCTTGAGGTTTACTTACCTTGTGGCCACCATAGCAATGTCTTGTCTATAACAACTGTTCAACAAGTCAATAGAAAAATACTGACACAAATTTGGTCCCAAATTTTTGCCTCACATTTGTTCAGTTTGAAATTGGAAATACTTTAAAGTTGGTGTATTATAATCTGATTACTCAAACTTGTAGGGTACAAAGGATTACAATCTGTAAACATGGTTTCTAGGGTAAAATGTGTGGATCTCAAGGGGGGCACTTCATAACACAAATACACTGAAATCAGTAGGACCAAACAGCAGTAACGGGCACCTGAATCTCAGTCAAGTTTAATAATGGTCTGTATTTTAGGCTAAATAAAATCACTGTATTCTAAATAGCTTTTACCCTGGCTCTTTGTGGATGTGTATTGGAGTTCCTATGCAGAGCCACTCTCTTCAAATCATGCACAAACCTTGGACTTATAGTTAACACTGCCATAGAATGAAATTTGCAGTACTTGGGATAATTTAAACAAAACAGGCCATGACTCACATATCAGCAGTTTTGATGTATCATAGATTTATACCAGAGAAGAAGAAAAATCTTCAATGAAATTATGGACACAACAAATATCCTATCTCTTCAAAATCTGCAGGAAACATCTTAACAGCAGGGATTGTAGCATGATGTGGTTTATAAAATTCTGCTTAGAGGAATAGATAAAAGAAGAAAGCTGGCTTATCTTTTGTCATAATATATTGGCATTATATTTTTACATAAATTTGCAAAGTGGAAAAAGCAGCACCTATGTTAAGGTACAGGCATGAAAAGTATATATATATAAAGGTTTTTTAAGAATGACATATCATAGACATTTGCAGAAATAGCCACTGAACCACTTACCCCAACAGAATTAGGATTTCAAGACTTAAAATCCCTTGTCCTGAGCCTTCTCAAAGCTGGTGAAATGTTTTAAAAAAACTTTGAGATGAGGAGAAAGAGAAGAGCAAGTAAGCCAAATGTTGCACTTATCTGTCTTGTCAGCCTCCTTTGAGCCAGTAGGCAGACCAGCCATGAAGCAGCACAAACTCAGAATGCCACGGAGATGAAGATGTCTGTAAAATGTGTTCTTCTTAAACATCTGTCTGGGCAAACATATCGGGAAGGCTTCTCATCTCACCAGCCTTTTACCAGTCTGACACTGAAAAGCTGTCATTTCCATGAAAATGCTGGCCCTTCCTCAGAAACATATCCAAAATCTCTGCGAGCCCAGAGAGGACCACACTCTTTACAAGCATATTTGTATCACAGAACTGTACTATGTTTTGTTGTAATTTGATATACTTCTTTGCTAACATACTGGAAATGTATGAAATATTAGTCCTCTTTCCCAGCTGGAAACTACTTCTTATTGGGAGAACTTTTCATTATTATCAGCAAGGAAGGCAAAAGCTGGCTGAATCATTATTACACACAGCAGGCAGGCTTCTTCCATGAGCTGGAAGCTGCAGCCCTCCAAAGTTGCCTCTTCTTCCAGTGGCACCTATTTTTTTGTTCAGGGATCACTTAAATTTCTTCATTAAAGACTTCTTAACTTTTTAGAATTATTGTTCTCAACCTCTCAAAAAAAAAAAAAAAAAAAAAAAAGTAGCATGGTGGTTTTACTCCCATTGTGGAGCAAGGAAAAAAAAAAAAAGAGTCTGTTCCTTCCTTTACTGGCAAAGAGAACTCTGGAAAACTTGGCTCTTCCAGTTTTAACAGCCGTCTGTCTTAGATAACATGCCTTTCACTTTATAATGTTGACATTCTTGCAGAATACTCCACAACTGTATCAAAAGTCATCTTGTCTTTAGATATGAAATAAAAATCTCTCATTTCCCTGCTTACAGTGTGGCATGAGATCAATCTGGATACTCATGTTCATGAGGGTACAGGTACCTTAGCAATAAACAAAATTTGCAGAGCAAAAGCTCTTGCTTTTTAAGAAGCAATTAATAACAGCCAACAGCTGAATAGTCAGTGAAGATTTATAACAAATCTTGCCCAACACTACATCATATAGGTGACTCCAAATAAAAGGAAACCTTAATTTAGAAGTTTAAAACTACTCTTATCCTGTGTTCATCTCCCTTTTCTGCTACTGCACAAGTTGCATAGTGAAAATAAGAATGAGATGTTTTGAACCCTTAGGTCTCATTCAAGCCTGTACAGAAATGTAGCTATTTTTGATGTTGAAATATTTTCTGGCATCAGTGCTTGCTCGCAGTTAACTACCAAATGGTGCCAGAATTTCTCCCTCTCTCCCCCATGCAGTATTTGACAACACAAAATGCTGCTCATCCAGACATGAAAATCATATATGGATGCAGCCTTCAAACAAGTGCTGAGCACTCCAAATCTTCTTTCAGATCCAGCTGCTATATACATCTGTCTGTAAGTACCAGCTAAAGCTTATTTATGCTTTGTCAGCAAGCAGACTTTCTGTTCCAGGCTTCCTCAATACCCATATTATTAGTCCATTGAATGCTGAATTATCAGAGGATAAGCAGGATGCAAAGCTGCTCTGGTTGCTAACTGACAGGAAGAGGTGGAGGAATAGCAGAAAATCAGAACATTCAACAACTGCACATGTAGGTGGATTCTCCTCCGAAAAACACCAAATCTAAAGGAGGGAGGAACAGTTCATTCCTTCACCAGGAATCTTCTTTTCAGTACCCCCTAAAGGGAGCACAGTTCACCTCTTCATTAACATCAGTCATTTCCAAAAGTCAAATACAATTCTCATCAAAGACCAAACACCACAACCACACATAAAAAAACCCAAACAAACATAAACCAAAACACCCTGGCAGAAATTAGACAAGAAGTCATAAATTTCAGAAATTAAGCACCAGTTTGGACTTCTGGAGTGAGAGCTCCTTGACTCTTCTTCCTTGTTATCTCAGGCTCAATATGGCTGCTGTGGTTCCTCTACCTCAAGATGTGCTGGAAATGGTTTCTTGGGATTAGTGCCTTATCCTTCCTGCCTCAGAATATCCCTGCCACATTATCTCTCACTGTCTGTTGAGAAACTGGCTTCTCTGTTGAGTACTCAGTGCCCTGCAACATTTAGGAGTCACTGTGATCTCTAAATCACTAATTTTTGAGAATTTGGAGAGACTGGTAGAGTAGCAGAAAAGAGACAGTACCTAAAGAGAAGGGAAGATGGGGGAGCTACAAAATGGCCTTATTTCAAGACTCTAGGACTACCTATTCAGCAGTCAGCATTTAAACACTTAGAAGACAAAGGATTTGTCAGCACATCAAGAACCTATAGCATAGCTCAAGCTACTTATCAACTTATCTTCCTTAACAGCATAACTGGCTTAAGAGATTTAATTTGATATTTTCCTTTGTGACAGTCATGTAAGAGGACTAGCAAAGGCAGTGGAGATTAATTTAAAATAGAGTGAGCACTTGATAGAAAATGTGCCTATTAGTAATATAAAAGTTAGATTGGGAATACATTTCAATTGGAATAGAGTATGAATTTGTCTTTAGTCAAACTCTTTTCAACACAATAATTTAAAATTTGAACGTCAGAGAAAACCAAATTACCAGTTTGCAGATGTCACTGGTCTGAAGGCCTCATACCAGAGACTGAAATGATATCAAAATGATGCTAATATGTCAGGAAGACATTCCATAGGCAAATGCAAAGAACTATGGCCTGAAGAAGTTAAGTGCATAATAAGATATAAATAACTGAATAGCTAGAGCATAGAGGACCATAAACTGACAGACTCAACCAGGTGATGTTACTGTCGTAAAAGGAACATCTTTTTTAGCATATACTAGTAGGACTGTCATATATATGACCAAAGCAATAAAGATCATTCTACTCCATGTTCAGTCAGCTTGACTGGAACACAGCAGCTACTTCCCAGAATCATACTTCAAGAAAGCAGAGAAATAACATAAATGCTCAGGAGAAGAATGGTGGTAGGTTTAGGAAACACCGCCTGTGGAGACAGGTGGGAGAAATTATTGCTCAGCCTTGGAAAAAATGTACTGAGGAGAATCTCTAACACCATTTTAAGATCTGCAGTGAAACATAACCTTATCAATACTCTATCATATTCAGAGAGAGGGAGACAAAAGGTAATCAGCTTCAACGGTATTGTGGAATCACAGAGTGGCTCAAGTTGGAAGTGACCTCAAAGATCTTGTTCCAAACACCCTATCACAGGCAGGGATGTCACCCTCTAGACCACCCACTGAATTTAAAATCACAACTCAACAATATAGAAAAAAAAAAACCCAGCAAGATTCTTACAGCTCCTTCTCAGTCTTCCTTGGCAGCAGATAGGCCTAAGGCCACACTGCTGCACTGACCTTAAACCCAGACTGCCAAAACCACAGCATGGAATAGGTGCACTTGGATCCTGAAAAATACATAGAAAGTCACATGGAAACCAGTGCAGCATTCATTCACCTTTCTTCAGTAAGTAACTTCTAATGTTTTTGTGGTTTTAAGAAATATTATCCACAAATTAGTACTCTGGCATAAATTAACATTTTTAGCTGCTGCTTCAGGACTGCTAGTACAGTTCTAGGGTGAAACAACTGAATCAGCATAGTAATATAAAACCTTGACATATTCATGGATAATTCTAATACACTAAAAGTATTATCTTCTTGGAATGAATACATACAGGTAGAATATATATATACATACAAGTAGAAAATTATAGCAGATTAATATAAATATTCTGAATAATGATAGGCATTGCAATGTTTTTAAATGTTAATACTGATAAACAAGTCAATTGCAAATGCATTCTGTAACTGTAGCACCGTTATTAAAATCAAGAGAGGTTTGCAAGTATTTTTATTGATAGAATAAATGAAATTACTTGAGAGTGTGCCATCTGTTGAGTAAAAATCATAATATAAAGATAATTAAAATTGTATTACTAATTAATAGCAATACATCAAATACATCCTTTTAGAAAAACTTCAGTATTCAAAGCTACACCACTGCAGGAGGGGCACACCTGGATTCCATCCAGGGATCAACTGCATCCCTTTATAGCAGATATTTCACCTGACCTTCTAATCTAAAGCTTGTGCTTGCTACTTTACAGTCAGCTTTTCTTCAAGCCAACTTGTCAAACACATGGATCATGTTTTCCAAATGCCAGCAATAATCTGAAGTACGATCACCCAGAATACCTTATCTTCAGGAAAGCAATAGGTGGGGTCATTCTCTTGTGTTAAGAAAACAGAAATAAGTGTTCAACATGACAAGCCTCACATCTCTGAGACTCAGCTAGCCATGCAAATCTTTGCTTATCAGGACCCACATTTCCCCATCAGCTTGGATTCCTTTATCTGCTAGCCTGAGGTGCCACACAGGGCCTAGGCTTCCACACAACACAACTCTAGAAACAGAGCTGTTCTCTAGGCCTGCCATGCTCCTACAGGAGCCTCAATGAAAGTCAGAAATGGCTGATGAAAGACTGGTGAGAAAAACAAATGGCAACTCCAGTACCAATTACTGGCTTAACTATATGCAAGTTCTAATGCCGCTGAAATCAGTTAAGATGGCATCACCTTTTAATCTTTATAACAAATGTGAGAAGTTCTCCAATGTTTAATTCAAGTGTTGCAAATTTAATGTGTTATCTGTTGGATAAGAGTGTGATTTTCAGAGCTAATCTAGGTTGGTGACGGAGATGATTATATGTCCAGCCTTAATCTTTACATGAACTGGAACATGCTTGGGGAACTGTTCTGCCTGGGTAACTGCTATCAAATCATCCAATGTATACAATATATGCATCTGAATCCTTTCAATACTCTATCCTAGAGTGTATAATTTGAAGATTAGGTAAGTTTAATTGATGCTTAAAATAAAAGAATTTTCCAAATTATACTGACTTGGGATGTTGCAAGAATGTCTCAAAATTTAAACCTAGAGTTTGCTGATAAACCAAACAGATAAGGTGTTGTGTTAATCAATCACAATAGGATTCTTCCAAGTCTCTTTTTACCAGAGCCCAGAGTAGTTTTTGATACTTTGGTATATTTCTACAAAAAGGTTATTACTAAGAACAGTGAGTGACTAAAAAAAGGGCACAAGTTGTGAGATCACAGTTTGTCAGGCAACAATATCTGGAGACAAAACTCTGTCTGTCTTTGTCTGTGGACCTGTGAGGTGACCAAATCACAGAATAATCTGAGTTGTAAGGGTTCCACAAGGATCATCAAGTCCAACTCCTGGCCCTACACAGGGCCAGTCCCAAGAAATGACAAATGAGGAATTTTTCCTTCGGATATGAAATCGGGTAACATTTGATATATTAAACAATTCTCATACTTTTCTCAATCTAACACTTTCTAAATCATGCCCCCTTCATCCCTCAAAAAAGGTGTTGAAGTTTTTCTTGTTGAAGTTATTCCTTCTACATCCTGGACTCCAGTTCTTCCCTCTTATTTTCATAAAAACTTACTGAAGTGTTTCCTCTGGTTCTCTTTGTTTAAAATAGACATGCAAGATACTTTTATTTCATGAAAGTTACAAGCAGGTAAGAAGTTAACAATTAATAGTATGTTTTTCATACTAGTAGTGCCAATTATATGCTGTTTAAGCTTATCATCTAATTGCATGGTAGTGCTGGCTTCAGAGATGGCATGACATTAAGTCAGACTTGTGCTGCATTTCCCAGCAGTGGAATATTCAATTATTTGTTCTGACTCATGTAATTCCCTGTATTCCAAGCTTGTTAATGTCATTACAGGGCTGAAATAAAGTGATTACTCTAAATGAGTATTTATCCAATAGGCAATGCAATTCCTGCCTCCTCTGGCTGACAACAGATGATTGCAAGTATTCTCTTCTACTCCCTCCCCTGCACTTCCCCCTCCTTCCCCTGTCAAGGAGGAAACCATAACATGGTGGTGGCTCTGTGAAATACTGTCAGATGGCGTAAAATATATATAATAAAATAAAGAGAAGCACAACCTTCCCCAGCAGAGTTAAAGCTAATGACCACTGCTTCCACTCCCAGTCAGTGATGACAGGTTGAACTAACTGATAATGGCATGCCTGCTGTTGAGCTGGCCACTTATGTTATTTCTCTTGACATGGTTCTGGGGAAGGCCTAATTTTTTTGACATTTGACCATGCAAATTTGAGTCCTGATACATTATTCTGCATTTACATCCTCCCAGTGTTGCTGTTTAAAATGTGCTACAAGCTCCTTGAGCTCAGCTAATAAAGGCCACAGAATGAAAGAAAGTTAAATATGAATGTAAAAGGAGACCTAAATGAAGGGCTAGCTTGTACATCTCATAGATGACCTTCTGGAAATGAGCAAGTGGAAAATCCTTTTTAAAGCAAATGGTAAGAAGTGTAACACCTTTTTTTTTTTTTTTTCAAAAATTTTTTAAAGATTCTAAAATATTCACAAAAAGGAAAACATTAAGTTTTACATAGACATTTCTTCGACCAGCAATTCAGCTGAGTGTATTTTAAGGCTAGGTTCCATTAATGACTCTTAGTAATACACCTTTCCCAAAGAACCAGAAATTCAGTGCTTCATTAAATATAAGGAAAAAATACAGCCTACTCTCTCTCTCTTTCTTTTCACTTGCTCTTAAATTTTTCACATTGTTCAAGTCCAAATGTATTACCTGTGAGCAAACCCAACTTTTTTCCATCTCTTATAATTAATTTGTATACATTTACTGCTTATGAACAGCAGTAGCTTGACAGCTCTGAAAAAAACATCTCCTTTAGCTACAGAGAGGGTGCAGATTGCGCCTGTGGCTCCCCTGCTAAGGCTTTTACATTAAACCTGAATGCATCAAATTCAGGGAGAGGTCAGCATCACATGGACCATCTATACTTCTGTAAGTCAGAGAAGTTGTGGTAAAACTTTCAACCCCAGGTCCTTCTCTGTTACCTTCTCTCTTTCTTGTTGACTGTTTACTACAACAAACCTCTCCATGCATAAGCCAATATAGAAATTTTTCTGGCTTGCATGTTCTGCCTCACTCTCACATAAGAATACCAGTAATGAGATGGCTGCAAGAGGATTATTCTGCATCCAGACTCTGGTGTCTGCCATGCAGCTAGTACAACAAATATACCAGACTTCCCCTAGCCAATCATTCCGGAAAACAATGCATTTCATAAAGAGCACAAATGAGGATCTCTAAAGACAAAACAGAAATTTACTCTAAACAAGAAAATTTTAACCACTGTGCAATCTGGACCTCCAATCAACACTAAAGCTACTTACTGTAGCTTGGTTTTGACTATATTCATTTATAGTCTCCTTAGTTTCCCTCCACATTTATTTGATTTCATGTTTGCCAATGACTAAATACTCTGCAACATGAAATATAAGTCATGGTCTTCTGTGATCTCAGTATGTTTCCTCTAGAAAACTTGAAGATGTTAACATTGCACTCTATCTTGCAGCAACTGCATTATAGTACATCATACTGTTACCAGTGTGGGATATTACATTACGTTATAAGGAAAGGAAAGTAACATCAAAAGGGCTGGATTTCTTTTATTTTTATTTCTTTTATCTGCTGATATAAAGACTTGGTTTTCAAATTCTCATTTGACACACATTCAATGGGTATCTTAAATCTAGCTCAGACTGTCCAATAGTTGAAAAGGATCTTACCATCAGTCAGTAACCATGTAAATCTGAAGGCACTTCCTCCAGTTTTCAAGAGTTTCTTTTGAAACCAGCAGCAATTTGATCAGTCATCTTGTATTCACACCAAGGTCAAGGAACATGATTTTTTTCCTTACCTACTCTAAATAGATGGTTCCTCCAGAAGGCTCAGTCAATTTGCAGAGGTACCTGAAATCCTTAGTATTTCTCTCTCTCTCACCTGGTCCACAAGGAATAGCTCCAAGCTAAGGCAGCCATTTAACCTATCTTTTCCCAAGATGAATTTAGAGACACTTACCATCCTCTTATCCTGTCTCTGTGGCTAACATGGACAACAGGGAAATGCTCTCTCTTGCTTTGTGGAAAAGGAGAGGACTAGCAGGCAACTGCCAAAGCCTACATCAAAAAAAAAGGAATATAGCAGTCCAAATATCTGTCTGTATATGCTCATTTTTACCAGAGAACCCTCGCTTCTCCTACAATACCTGCTGTGTTTAAAATGTGTTTACAAGTTACCTGGAATAAGCCAGTTTCTCTTTTTCCTCATCTTTAAGGAAACCTCATTAAAAAGAAGTGGTGGGTTTGTAGTGCTGACCAGAATTGGCACATCATTTACCACAAGAAACCAAACAAAAACTAAACTGGACGACACATTCCCTGTGCAAGACAGTGTTGTAAGTGAAAATCCAGGGAGGATGCTAATGAACAGCCAATAAACTAACTCAGGAATCAATTCAATTTCTACTCAAAAGATGCCGCCTGAGCAAATATTAGTATCTGTAGTTGGTCAGAAAGTAGCAGTAACAGTACCCAACTCCTTAAAAAATCCTGTAAACTCTTCTGTTTCTACATCTGTATAAAATATATTCTCATCATGCTACAGCATGAATCATCTTGAAAATCCCCCACCTCAAGTGCTGGGTCATCCTAGAGCAGCTGAGGCTGCAAGGGAAGCCATGAAAAACAGTTGGCTATGCAATATCTTCTCAGCATTTACCTCACTTTAACTACACAGTTACAATCTAAGACACACTCCAAATCAAACAGTATTTCCCTCTGCAATTCTTTAATTCCACGAGGACTGATACCGGAGATACAGTTTGAACATCCATGCCAGATACTCATGTGACAGCTTTAAAAATGACACTGTGGGCATGTGAAGTCCCAATTTGCTCTGCAATTTCCTTTTCAAAATTCAACTGACACCTGCAACATTTGCTGGGCGAAAGGGATATCACATTTTAGCACTGTATTTCCCTGGAGGGAGAAAATCAGGAACATACCAGAATTCATCACCAGTCTGGTTTTGTAATCCAGTAACACAATAGCCATGAATCCAGTAATACAAAAAAGTAAAGATCTGAAGCAAACAGATACCAGTTTTTCAAAGAAATGTGGTGCAGTTAGTTTTTAAACACTGCAAAGTGTGTTTCTCTGGGGGAAAGAAATTCCAAAGGCACAGTGGCATGGGTGGAAACCAGAAGAGAGAAAAAGGACACAGGTCAAAACTAGAAACACCTTCAAGATCATGCTTCCTCTCCTTTTACTATTGGAAAAAAATCCACTGAGTGCAAGTGCTGCTCAGTAGTTATTTACTTAGAAAGGCTGATATCCATCAATGCAAGCTCAAGGCTTTCTAGACCTACCCAGGCTGTCTCCATTTCACTTTGAACATTTCTCACCTAAGAACTTGCCAGGGAAATGAAGGACTAAAATAAATGATATGACAATGGAAAGGGATCATATTAAGTCCTTAGAAAAGTGTAAAAACATGAGAGTGGCTATTTTGTTCCAAATACAAAATCTCTTCTCATGGTCAGATTATTACACCTCTCCTACACCAACGAAAGAAGACTTGGGACTTGAAAATACCTTACAGTTCCAATCTAATTTTTATAGCTTGCAACAGCACTGCATAAATTGCATGGGCTGTCTGAGATTAAAATTAGCCTATTTCTACAGCAAATTACTTTAAATATTAGCATTTTCCTATTTATATCTCAGCAAATAACCCAAATTGTGTAGCCATATTGAATAACAGCTATCTACTACACAGTTTCAGCTTTTTTCATGTCAAAGTGACTTAAAAAAAAGCAATGCAAATATTTGAGTATTAGATGCATGTAGGCATATACTGCCCTCTGCAAATTGAAATTAAACCATCTGGGATTCTGTATTTAAAGAAGAAGTATGTTAATAATACATATACAATAGGTTTAGAAACATTCAGCTGTTATCTAAGTACTCACATAACTTGAAGCATACATTTAATTCTTTCCTAAGTTATGACCATGTTTTATGGAATATCCATTCAGATGTTCTCATGATAATTGAAAAGTATTCAGCCAGCAGCTGCATCTTCAAAAACACAGCCTGAATTACTGACCAGTTATGAAAACATCACTTAATATCTCAAAATGGAACTTCTAATGATGAGAATTTAAGGGCTATTAGAGGATTTTAAATAAAGTTACAAAATTCACAGATAAGAGAGCAATAAAGCTTGGTCAAGTTATCAATAATGAAATCAGAATACCAAGTTCAGTTAATGCCTAAACAGAGATAACTGGTCTATGCAGAGCAAGCAGGTAGATCCCTTCCAAAGACCATTACTTCTTAAAATCCCATCTCTTTACAAGATTAATATAGGATTAATATCACTGCAGCCGTATTTTTGTCACTTTAGCTAACCACAAATATTCTGCTTCTACACGACATTACCTTAATGCTAGCTAAGTATAACTTGCCATGCTCTGGGCTTATTTGCTGCTGCAATTTCAGCTTGCACTCATACTTTGTCCCAAGCAATAAATTAAAAAAAAATCCTACGAGACTAAAATAACTTTTTCCAGAGCCATTTTGATCTTGCCTGTCCCAACCTGCTATTTCTGCTATCTTTGCAGTTTCTGTTATTAATATATATATATATATATAACCTCGATTAAGCAATAGAGTTAGGCCACAGATTTTCTACTCTATTAGGCCTTGTGCTCTCTCAGTCTTTATGCTCAGCTTACAGAGTGATGTGGATTTTCCATTTTTCAGAGGATATGTAAAGTAGCAGTTAATTAATTTGGAGAGAAGAAGGGACAGCAACATACAATGCTAAACTAACTCTAAAGCATAAAGAAATGTTTAGAACCCAGCCTGATCCAGCAGAGAACAAATTAACAGCCAGAAGTTGGGCAGCAAAGACCAGATAACTGACCCGAAAGAGTGAGAATACACTCCCAACAAAGAGGCTACAGTGACACAAAGTGGAAAGGATACAGCAACACAGAAAAGTGAATAAACTCTCAGAGATTCCTGTTCAAAATACACTCACTGGTTGTCGCTTTTAAAAAGAAAAATCTACATCAAAGTAAGACAAAGACCAAGGGCTGCAAGTGCCCTGAAACACAGCTCAGCACTGCAAAAGGACATACTTTCCTGGATTATCCATCAAAAGTTCTGTCCATTTCTCCCTGACCTTGTCCTGGGAAGCCTGGGAAAGGTTGGCCCTGGCAAGTCACACACTGCTTGCTACTTGAATCAATTCATTTACTGCTGCTCATTTACTCTCACTACCAGCCATAAACACAAACAGGAAGCAGTATGTATTGAAAGCAACATGAAAGGAGATGGAGAGGCAAACTGGAGTGGGAAGTGGAAAAAGAGGAAAGCTTAAACAGTGAAGTACGTGCTCCAGATAACTTCAGGCAACTCAAGAGTAGCTGCATTACCAACACTTCAGACAATACTGAAGTAGCTCTGCTGTAAAAGGACATCCTGATACAGAAGTCTTAGCAAACCTAAAAAGCACCAGTGCTGTTTCTATGTACAACTTGAATGACTGGACTCCCTAGGAGATGAAGCATGGGAGATAGCAATGTAATGCAGAATGCACACAGTGAGAGGGTATTTCAGAGATTTGTCAAGAAGCAACAGGACCAAACACAGTCTGATCTCAATACATGAGAGCGTATTCTCTTATCAACAGCTGTGTCTAGCTTTCTTGAAGAGCAGCTCTCAGTCACCCTTCCTGTGTGATGATCTGCTAACCTCCTGTGCAGATGCCACATGCCTGATCTACCCCAGATACAATGCCTTGTTCAACTTGTAGCAGTTTCTACTGGTCCCACAGGAAAAAAGGGATTTGGACATTTCTCCCGGACTACAGAACAGAGGCAGTAGCTTGAACTACTTGTCAAATGCCAAAACTCTATCATAAATGACTACTGTGTGTATGCATGGCAACCTGGATTTAGTAGACAGGTGCAGAGGAGACACTCTGGGCACATGGTGGAAACTCAGTGAATCCAGAGTGTGTCAGACTTGCTGCACACACAGAGCCTGCACGCTTGGCAAGACAGGCATGTCCTGCTTGTCAGTCACTGCACGTGTCCAGCATTGTGTCTCTGGGTGCTGAGCTGCTGGGCAGCTGAAGTCCATTTGCACGGTCACCATCTGTACATACAACTGACTTGAGGGTAGCAGTAGGACAGCCCTTTGGAGACAGCACAAACCTATCTGTGAAACCCACCACATTCCTGATCCAACAGCCCTGTGGCCAAAAAGATCATGGAGCTGTAGAGAGCAGCAGGTATCATTGCAGGAAACAAAGGGCTTCCCTATAAAGAAAAATAGGGATGGACTATTTGCGAAAGGAAGTGTCAAATTTCTACCCTCTTTCCCTCAGTTTCATGAAACTGCTTGAGAACATGGTGAGTAGATCTCCTTAGTTTTGCCAAAGATGTAAAATCTGCAGAAATATTTTGTCACTCTCAGACTCACAGTTGAAAACTACAAGGCAACAAACACAATGGAGATGGTTTAGTCATAAACAGGCTGTCCCAAATGAGTTGGTCCATCTACAGGAACCAGTGCTATGCAGAGAGACTGCCCTGAAAAAGGTGTGCTTTCATTAATCCAGCATAGCCTTCTGCATAGACCAATTGTGTCTTTATGGAGCTAATCAGAGCAGAGCACATTAATCCAGACACTCTTCTTATCTTGCCAGCTGCTCCACTGAGATGCAGAACATACTTGTGTCCCCTCAGTCAGCCACAAGACAATCGCATGAATGTCTGCCATGAAAAATTCATTTTTAATACCCACTCTGTAGCTGGCAAGCTATCATTTGTTACCAGTCTCATGGAGTGACTTCAAAAGATGAAGAAAATGTCCTTGCAAAACAGAGAATCTGGCTGCACATTTAAATATGACAAACACAAAGGTGGATGTATTAACCAGACCTTTTCATGGAGACAAAAGCAGAACAAGCATCAGGGAAATAAAGCTGGCATCCAGTCTACCCAGCTGATAGCAAGGATGCTACATGAGTCAGTTCAAATACTTTAACAGGCCATTCACATGAATCAGGAAATAAAAAGAGCTAGGGAACACAAAGTTCTTTCTTACATGAAACAGCCTCTTAACAAGTGCGTCTGGAGTGTGAAAGTGCACCTCTCCTGTTGGGGGGACAAAAATCATGAACTCTTCCTTCATGAAACTGCTGCTGGAATTTGCTGAGAACCGGCCTTCATATTTGGTTACACTTCTGGAAAATTATTCTATTTATATACAGTGGGAGAGGTATAATTCACTTCAGTTTCCATTTGAAAGTTGTCCTTCTGTTAGTGTCAGTATTGTTTTTTGTTGTTTCAGAAGTCAGATCCTGACCATTTCATGGCTTTGCTACAGTGGTCTGTTTAGGAATGGTGATTTAGGAAGGGTATACTCCAATTTAGTACTCCCACCAAAACCCACGCCACTGCCCCTCTCCTGCAGTGCACTTGAGAGGGGAGTTGGAGGCACAAAAGGCATAGAATAATGTGCAAAGAATAATTTCCTGGAAACAACAATGAGAAAAGAAAACTAACAGTAACAGCAACAATATTAATAACAAAAGTGTGCAAAAAAGTGATTCATGACAAAATGCTCACCGTGGAGCACACAATTCCAGCCATGCCACCCTGATGGCAACAGAGCCTTTCCTTTCAGAAGGGAAGTCCCTTCCCTTGGCCCCCAAAACGAGGTACAGAATAACCTCTAGGTCCCAGCCATGCTCCCTCCTGGTTACTGCAAAATTAACCCTGTCCTTACCAGAACCCGAGCATGCTCATACTGGAGAAAACTGAGGTTTCAAAGTAATAAAACTGCAAAGCACAGCAGCATTTTCTGATATTGGGTTTGAATCTTTTAAAATCTTTGGATGGCGCATAAATTTTGAAAGCTGCTTTTTTTTAATTCTCTCCTTGTAACATTACCTTTTGATAGTTTTGTCAGGATTAGGCTGAAGCAAACTTAAGCCTTTTTTTTTTTTCCTTTTTACCCAAAAGGAGCTGGAATCTGTTCTGGAGCCTCATTTGTTACATCTGGAGCTAGTATCAGGCTTTTGATCAGACCAAGCCTTGCAGATGGAAAAGTTCTACTTTAAAATTCCTCTCGTGTTTGGAGATGTCAATAAAGTTCTTTTAAAGTGTCAGAAGTGATTGCTCTGTTTGTAGTTTTGCTAATACCAATTACAATGGTATTGTCTCCAGTCAGAGGAAGGTATAAAGAAACAACTAAATAAGCTCTTCTCATTCCCCTACCCACTCAGACACTAAACTGCACATAAACACCTAGGCACAGGAAGAGATGCACACATGCACACACATGCCACTCTGCTTCTTTGGAAGGAATACATTAAAGTATTGGCCCTGTGGAATAATGAAGGAAGTATGTAAATACAGCACTCTATTCTTTCAAGAAAAGCTTTAAAAATGCACATATTCCACTCCCCCTAAATTATGGTAGAAGATGGGTCATAATAGCTAATGTAGTAGGCAAGGAGGGAGAATGGAGCACAATTCCCTAAACTCGATAAAATAAGCAATTACTCTTGTTATCTGAATGGCTCTGTCAGTGGAGAAGTTGTCTGTGTCATAACAGAATCTAACAAAGGCTGTTGCCTTTAAGCATCAAAGGCTTTGGCCTTATTATCTTTCTAAGATGTGCATGTATAATAAGTTTTCCTAACAAATGGCAAGGAAGCATCTCTGGCAAAATATAAAATGGTGATAAACTATGTCCAAATGATTAATTCACAGAAATTCTCCATCACACTGCAGCTACATGTGCCCATCTCTTCTGTTATGCCCTTGGAGATTTTCATACTAAACGTATGTGCATATTTTTCATGGCCACTGATATTTGAATTGCAGCCTGCTCCCATGCAGAACATAAAACACTTCAAACTGCATAATGCTGACTAAATTATAAGTTCTCCAGTGGCCTGAGGTAGCAAGGGCCATAATAATGAGTGTGCTTAAGTGGTTTGTGTAAATTTTTTTCCCCTTTAATTTTAATGCCCTAACTTGCTGCTGCCTTTTCTAAAGCTAGGGATTGTCTCATACAATCATAACAACAGGGAAATAGAAACTGCATTATGCTTTGAAAAAATGTGGCATACAAAGCAGAAGTTCCACTCATCAAGCACAGTGATAGCTGATTCAGCCCTGTTGGTCACATGATAGAAAATGCTTTGGTGACTTTGTCCATACTTGTAATTATATTTGAGCTGTTCTATGTATAAAGTCACACTTACTGGACAGAAAGCTGCAACCCTTCCAATCACATTCATATTGCACATGTAAAACAAAAAACACAAACAAAAAAAAAACACATATGAAGTATCATTTGATTAAAAAGACAATGAAACTAGGTAAATGAAGCCCGTAAAATACTGAGAATTTTACTTATGGTATTACAATAGGTCAAAGTGGACAGCTGTATGAGCTGTAACACTTAGTGATTTTGCAATGTTTACAATGTTCTGGCATTGGTTATTTTTCTTGGGTTTACTCAAAAGACAAATAGATGAAAATGCTTACACTGCAGCAATGCTCACTTCCATGGTAATTGGAAAAATATATACAAACTGTGCTAATATCCACGGATGTTTACAGTCAAGCAGATAAAAAAAGCCAGGGCACACATTAACTGCTTCTATCAACTTCCCCCACCTCTAAACAGAGACCAGTTTTGGCCAGCACATCGAGGAGCAAGGAGCTATTGACTTCACAAATCAATGCAAAGGAAGACAGGCTCCTCAGAAAATCCTTTTCAAGTGCCCCTCTTTTGTTCCACAATGTTTTGAGAAGTTCATTTCTACATTCTCTGCTCCACAGGATTGAGGTAGATGTTTAAATTCACTTCTCACAGGACTCAGACTGATCCCCATCTGCACCTAACCACTTCACCTAGCCTAAGGTCTGAGGCCTTCTTTGCAGATCACTGCAAATTTATGTGGTTCAAGTCAATATGGCTACACAAATCTTCCTCTGGCAACAGTCAGTGGACCTCCTCCTCTGAAGAGGAAAACATGGAGTAAAATACTTTGGAAACAGTATCTAGCAGTACCTTAAATGAAAGAAGTGAACGTGATGGCTTTCTGCCCCACCTCCAGAATTTCTCTAGAATCCAGTGCAGAGCTCCTAGGTCAGTAAGCGTGGCTCTGTCAGCATAGCATCATGACATACATTACAGTCAAAATTGCCACAATACACAGAATACCACCATACCATTTCAGAAGGCTTCAAAGCATTTGCTCTTTGTAGCTCTTCAGCCCAACCTTTTATACCCTTCATCTTACATGCCTTACACCTGTGTGCCCTCTGTGCCCTTTGGTGATTGGTCAGCACACCTCGGCACTCCGTGTCCCGTTACCTTCAATGCTGCTCACCTGTCCTGCACAGCTGCAGCCCATTTGGAGTGAGGCTCCACGGCAGCCCCACTCCCAATTAACACAAACTGTGTGCCACAGCAGTGGCTCTGCCAAATCTCTAGAAAAGCTAAGAACTCCTGAAGCAACACCAAGACCTCCCAGGATGTACTGTCTCCTCTCTCTGGCTTCTCTTACACATAGGAGAAATTCTCCTTCCAAAACAGAGAAATGAATATATTTTTCATGTGGCTGATTAATTCCCCGTCATTTTGGATACTGTTCAGCTATTTTATTTACTTGAACTGAGTACAAAGTGAAAAATTAAACTACTTCTTAGTTGTCAGAGTACAACCCTACTTGTTGCAGTGTCTTGACCTTCTGCAGCTCTTTTCCTCACTTTCATTTTATATTTTATGATTCAGTGATTGGGTTGCAAATATGAATTAGATTTATTTATTTATGTATTTGTTCTGTCTTCATCCCCAAAATGAAAGCATGGTAAATTCACTGAGTAATAGCTTGGCTGAGGTTGAAAGGGACCTCTGGAAGTCATGTGGTTCAACCCCCCTACTCAAGGAGGGCCACCTAAAACTAGCAGTCCATTACCATGTTACCGTGACTGTTGAGTACCTGCAAAGATAGAGACTCCCCAACCACCTGGCTCTGTCTTCTTTTCACCTTCCTTTCAAATATTTTATGTGGTGACAAAATTCCCTTAGTGGTCCTCTGCTGGACTCTCCAGTTTTCATCCCAGCTCACTTTCTGTTCAGCCAACCTACACTTCATCAACTTCTGCAGTCTTGACAGTCTTGTGACAGCCGAGGTCAAAAGCCTTACTGAAATTGAGGCAGACAATATCCACTACCTCATCTACCACAGCAGTCATTTCATTATAGAAGGTTATTAGGTGGTCAAGCATGACTCCCTGGGGTGATCACTTGTCCTTTATATGCCTGGAAATTGTTTCCAGGATTAGCTGCTCCATCACATGCAAAGGAATTGAGGTGAGGCTGTAACTGGCCAGTAGCTCCTGGGGTCCTCCTTCTTGCCCTTTCTGGAGAGAAAATGACACTTGCTTTCCTCCAGTCCTCAGACACTACTACTGACCATGTCATTCAAAGATTATCAAGAGTAGTGTCTCAATGATGCCAGTTCCCTCAGATCTGATTGGTGCATCCCACCAGAGCCCATGGACCTACATATGTCCACTTTGATTAACTATTTTCTAACCTGAACCTCTTCCATTAAGGGTAAGACTTCTTTTCTTCAGTCTTCCCTGTTGGTCTCCCAGTACTCAGATTTCTGAAGGTAGATCTTTCTGGAAAAGACTGAGATGAAGATGGCACACTCAGTGATTCAGCCTCTCCCACAGCTTGTGTCACCAGGGCTCTTGCCCCATTCAGCAGCAAGTATGTATTTTCCCTAGTCTTCTTTTGCTAATTATGTACAGTGAGAAGTCCTCTTGCTACCTTTAACATCCCCCACTAAATTCAATTTTAGACAGATTTTAGCTTTCCTAACATAATTTCTGCATGTTCAGACAGTCTCTCCTTTTTATGTTTGAGTTTTGCCAGGAACTCCTTTTTAACTCATATAATCGCTCTGATATTTTTGCCTGACTTCCTGCTTGTTGCCATAGGCTGTTCTTGACCTTAGAGGAGAAGAGGAGATAATTCTTGAATATCAAACAGCTTTCTTGGGCCCCTTTTCCATTCAGGGCCTTATTCCATGGGAGTCTGCGTGAACAGTCTCCCTTCAAGGCCAAAGTGTCCTGATGTCCAGGGTCATGATCCTTACTCTCCTGATATCCAGGGTCATGATCTTGCTTTTTGCCCTACTCTTCTCAGGATTCTGAACTCCATTATCTCATGGCCACTGCAGCCAAGACTGATTTCAATTTTCACATCCTCAACCTTCCTCATTTGTAATTATGGGGTCCAGCAGAACACCTGTCCCCACTCAATCCTCTATCATTTACATCAGGAAATACTATCCAGGAACCTCCAGGATTGTATATATCTGTGTTGTTCCTTAGGAAGATATCAGGTGGGTGAAGTTTCCTGAGGAGAACCACAGCCTGCAACATGAGATGTCCTCAGTCTACAGAAGATCTTTTCCATTTGTTCTTCCTGCTTGTGACACCTGTAATTTACACCTACTACAACATCACCCAGTACTCAGTAACTGATACCCAAGAGCACTCAGCTGGCTCACAGTCCATTCCCTAGGCAGAGCTCTATACACTCCAGCTGCTCATATTAAACAAGGTCCTGAAAGCCCAGGAAACAGGAAAATGTTTGATGTCTAAGCACTTATTTTGACTATGAGCATACATTGCTTCCCATAAGTACTGACATATATAATTATTCAAGATTGTTGTACAGGGTATACCACCAAAAGCAGGTATGGTTTACTCTGCATATCTGGTTTTACTTCAAGGGGCACCAGGAAAATTTCTTATCTCCTGAAATATCTGTCTGCATATTTGGTTACTGTAAGATGTCTAAACAACCAAATTTCCAATCATCCATTCAGTTTGGGTAACTTCTTCATTGTATAATCTGCTCAATACATTGCTTTCACTGGCAAAATTAAGTCAGTCATGTATTTTAACACATGGAAAGTGAACAGCTATGCTGATTCATCAACCTGAATTCATGTGACAGAGATTCTAAAGAGGCAAAAGCCCTAATATTATCATACTCAGACACATGAAGACCTTTGCCTGCCAAAGAAATAAACAGGCAGTGATCTGGCTTCAATCTCTTTCTTAGTCTCTTTTCCTGGCATAACTTGTCCAACATTTTAGAGCACAAACATCTGCAGCACTTTAGTCTTCCTCAAGTCAAAGGTGTGTCACTCATTCCAAGTGGACAGCTAGCCTTTAAAGAGGCTTTCCAAGGAAAGAATTTAGATTTGCATCCTTGGTCAGAGAGCAGTGTGCTGAGGACTCATCTGTGGCTTCAGGCAGATTTTAATTTAAAACTAAAAATACTACTACTACTACTACTGTTACTACTACTACTACTACTACTACAAGAATAGCCAACTCTGCTGATGGTGTGATGTGTGGGCATCGCAGGTAACGCTCTCCTGCGCCAGACATTCCAGCTCCTAAAGCTGAACAAAATGTTTTCTTTGTCATACCAAAACTTGCTTATCCCCAGAGGTTTTTTAGAGAAGGTTTGAAAAATAAAGGTGTGTTTCAGGAACTCTCATTTACAAAACAGTATGTAAAATAGTCAGGTTTCAGTACCTTTTAATGAGCAGGTGATCTTTGTTTAGTCCTGCCTTCAAAAGTGGAATATTTATACCACCTTCCCCAGTAAAACAGTGCACCACTTATCTCTTGGGCATTCATATGGGAATCTTTTCAAGATCTACTGCTGAGTTTTCAAGTGTCAGATTTAGGATGAAAGATTTTTAGAGAAGTATCTCAAAAGCAAACTTTCAAGAGCTGATTGATGTTTGAGACACCTTGCTCTCACTAAGACAATGTAGTTTGTTCAAATTAGTTTACAAGATTTCTCATTTCAGCTCATTAAAAACACAAATGCTGGATGCTAATAACTTGTGGAGGGTGCTTTTTATGGATCCTTTTGGAACATGTTCTGTGTTCCCTAGCACTCTTTGCATTTAATATGTGATAAGGGTTGAATTTAGAAAAGAGAAGGCTTCCGCACAGTATTTCAAAAGATATTTAAGTCATGTCTTTAATGTTCTGTCTACAGAGGATGCAGAAGTCTTAGCAAAGACTGTGCATGTTTTAAACATGCACACTTTCAATCCCATAGAACCACATATGCTTTGAGCACCTATCTCTTCCAGGTAAACTAGATAAATCCTTTTCTAAATCCAAACCTAATTATTGTGATTATTCTTCAGATAAAAGGTCATAATAGAACACAAACATAGTTTTCAAGCAAAATACTTCACAAAACAGTAAAACTGAAAACCTTATTTAACAAGGCCCTGTTTGTGTGGCTCAGCCTCCATGTTAGAGGATTTCCTTTCCTGGTAAGAAATAAATTCACCTTTCTTCCCAAAACTATCCCGAATGAAACACTTATCAAGAGCATGAAACAAGCTGATAACTTGGTGGCCACCTGTCAGTTGGGCACTGGTCCAGTGTTACTGATTTCACAGAGGCTGCAAAAAAGTTGTAGTAGAAGCTGTAGGCCACAGAAATCAGCTTGTAGTAACTTTCAGGTGTAACTGACATAGGATTCATAGATCCAATTTCCCAGATGGAGTAGTTTACTTATGGTGCAAAATTTTAAGTCTCCCCATCTCGGAACATCATCTCTTTGCAAGCTGAAACAAACTGTAGACACATGTTCCCGTTTCTTAAATTACCCTTGCTCTGATGTCATCCATGGCATGATTTTAAGACTGCATAAATAAAACACATGCCTGAATGTTAACCAAGCACTGAGCAGAAATATGAGTATGAACTGGTTCTGCTTGTGACTCTAAGTAAATGTAAGCATTGTAAGACTTAGTTTCTAGCTTCTGTGTAACACCCAGTAAAACCCTTGGCCTGGGTCTGTGAAGAATTACCTAGAGCCAAATGGAAGACACAAAAGATGGGTACTTAAATTAACTCCTTGCACATGCCCAAGTAGTTAGGCACATCATTCTGCTCGGATTTACAGTAATGCCTCCCACATGCTAGAATTACCTAACAGCTCTCCAATTTTTATCTTAAAGCCAGTCAGACCAGTTCTTAATCCCACATCTTGCCACCAACTGAACAAGTGTATTAGCTACGGCTCCTGTGGCTCAAGAGATGCCATTGTCACTATAAAATTTTCATTTAGCATAATCAAGCAGTTTCCAGAGCAGTTTGGCCCACCTTAAGGAGCCATTACCGAAAGACAGGAAAAGGAATAACTGCTGAATACACCAATATTCTATTGTCAGAATTATATAGCGCACTTGCTCTTTATATGTTGTTTAATTCAGTTTGGAAACTGCACCCTTCTGATGATGAAGACAGGTCACAGAGCTTTAGAGATGAAAATGAGCACCTTCAATCCCCTTAATTTATAAAGTATTTAAATCTTTGTACTTCTGCAAGAGCTGTCACTTGCATTATTTGTCCTTCTCTCTTTAATGGATAGTTGTAGTTCCCCTACGTTGATCTGAAATCTGACACATTCTTTTCTAATTAAGGACATCTAATGGGAAAGTTACACTTTCCCATGATGCCTACTACAATAAATCCTTCTAATTATTAATGTATCTAGGAAAGTGACATCTCATTATTTGGGTGAGTTCACAAAACCATTTGACAGGGAATAATGATGACTCAACGCCAAACCTAAATTTGGAAGAATTTAAGCAGATCAGAGATTTTTCACTACCATAAATATTTTTGATTCAGATGGCTTAAACTAACAGATACTCAGACTGGAGGGTGCAGAACAGTTATACCTCTTCCCACTGCAATGGGAATGCCGACTGCAATGGAGAACAACACTGATGTGTTTTGAAGTGTACCTGTGAATATGCTGCTCCTGTCACAGTTCCCTTTCTTGATCTTTCTGTACCTTATTTCTACACAGCATAATGAGTGGAGCAGAGAGTGCACTAAGGCAATTTCAAATAAAACTTGATTTGGCATTCACCCACTGGTAGTATTTTGTGAGTTCTCCTTTCCTGTACGCAAACAGGAGAGGGCTTGGATGCCGGTGCCTGTTCGGAGAGTTCACCTACTATTCCATGGAGCTGTCAGAGCATCAGCCCACACTGAGCAATTGCGTTACGTGGGGAGAGGTTGCAGAGATGCTCCGAGGGCGGCTTTAGCTGAGCCACTGCGGGCGGGCTCCTCAGCCACCCTCTCCCAGTAAACTTGGGGGCTCTGCTCAGGGCACAGCAAAACCAAGGCCTAGCAGTCGGTTCAGGAGGATCTCTCACTACCCAAGCCACGCTGTTTCTCTCGGGGCAGCCAGAGTGCCGTGTTCTCAGCCCCCTCCCCGATCCTTGGGGCACAACTCGGGGCCGGAGGTCGCACCACTGCCCCCTCTACAGCGGAGACCCAGAGCGCTCAAACCGCCCCTGGCGCTGGGGACGAGCCCCTGCTGGGAAACGCGATGACGAGACAAGGCAAAGCGAGCGGGAGAGCCCATCAGCTGCACAGCAGCTCTCTGAGGGAAGCGTCACACCGCCGGGCAGCCACCCCCGGCCCCGCCCGGGCTCCGTCCCTCACTCCCGAGGTCAGGCGGGCGGCGGCCAACGCCGAGCCGGCAGCGCCCCCTGGCGGGCGGCCGCCGCCATGGCGCCGCTGGCTGCGCGGCCGGGCTGGGCCCTGGCGCTGAGGGGCGACCCCGGCAATGTCACTTCTCCTCCTCCGGCTGTGATCATTATTATCAGGGTGCTGCAGCGCGCCTCGGCTGAGGGGACAGTAATTTCTGGGATTGTCGATAGCAATGAATAATTCAAGGCGCTGCCGCGGAGGCTAAGGAGCCCGAGATAAACGTACCGAGAGATCAGCGGAGGCTCCAACTTTTTAAAAGTGAAGGGGAGAATGTTAAACTCGATCTCTGGCGCCCGATCCGCCCGTATCAGGCGGTCCTCGCTCAGCAGTTCGCATCCTGGAATGCTCTGTGCACCCCTCCGGTCCCGGTGGGATGCTGGAGGATGCAGGGTCCAGCAGCTGACTTCAGGCGGCCCAGTGCTCTGGTCCGGCTCAAGGCAGGATCAGCCGGGCGGTACGAGCTGTCTGTCCCTGGGAGGTGCGAGCTGTCTGTCCAGGGCTTCATCCCCTCAGGTCTCAAAATCCTGCCAGACTGGGAGCTGCACAGCCCTGTGGACAACCTGCTGCGCTGCTTGGCGGTCTTTGGGGAGAAAAGCATCACTGATCGGCTGTCTCGTTTCAAGACTGCGGCAATTGACCTCCCATCCTCCCACCCTGCAGCACTGAGAAGAGCCTGACTCCATCTTCTTGACAGCCTCCTTACAGGAACGAGAAGGCTACTGTCCTCACTAGCTGCATAGCTATCAGAGGGTCACATGTAGCCCTCTTTACACCATGCTGAATAAACCCAATTCCCTCAGCCTCTCCTAAAAGGGCAAGAGCTCCAGTGCTCAAGTATTTTAATGCCCTTGCTGGATTCATTCGAGTTTATTCATTGCTTTCCTGCGCTGTGGATCCCTAGAGTCAATGGAGTGGGGCCTAATAAATGGTAATCAGAGAGGGATTGACTCCTCTCATTCTGTGGCTGCTGGCCTTCTTTGCAGACAGTCTGTGCTCCTGCCTTATGTCCACCAAGGCCCCAAATCCTTTTCCACAGAGCTGATTCCCATCACCCTGCCTCTATTGTTGCTCAAGGCTCTTCCTTCCCAGGTGAGGGACTTGACATCTGTCTCTGCTGAATTTTGTAGTTTCTGCTGGATAAACCACTGAGGTACTATTACTACTATTACCTAAGCTTGACCATCCAACCAGTTTTTTATCTGTCTAGTTATCCACTCATCCAAACTGTGGTATTTCACCTTGGATATAAGAATACTGTGAAACAGGGTGTTAAAAGCTTTGCAAAAGTCAAGGTGCTGCCCTTGCATCCATAAATTCAGACATTTTGTCATAGAAGGCAATCAGATTGGTCAAGCAGTTGGCAACCTTACGCTGACTCTTGCAGCTTTCACCATGAATCTTCGGAAGGACCATGATCCAAAGCCTGGGGTCCTATCTGGGCACCAACAAAATTGTGAATGTTTTTGTAGTGTTTTTATTCTCTTTTCAACACTTAGAAAATATCAAGAATGTCAAAGAGCAGTCTGCTACTGATGCCATTATTAATTGTTCTTGGGGCTTTCTGTTGGCAGTGTTGGTGGCTGCATAACCAGCTAAGGATGGAACATTACCAGCTGTCTATTGGTGAAGGGAAACTCTGGCAAAAAACTGATTTATTCAACATCACATGTGTTGTTGTCAAGCAGGAGCAGAACTCAGGATGTACTCCCTTCTGGTCACATTCCCAAATTCACCACATAACTAATGCCAAGAACATAGTTTTCCATTCAAACTTTTGAGAAAAATAAATACTTCTTCCATCCAGTGACCTCAGCTTGAGGTTTCATTGCATTATAAATATACATGTCTAACATGCATAACAAAAAAGCAACACAATGGTGAAGTGAATTATCTGGATTGCAACATGCACTTGACTCTGATAATAAGCACTTACAGGGAACATGTGCTCATTGGGGAATGTTAAAAAACCTAGGATGACAGACTGAAAAAAGCAGGTACATGAACAGAGACAGCAAAGCTGGCAAAAATATTGTTGTTGTAAATGGAAAGTAAATATTTATTTTATGTTTTTATGGGAAATTTCTAGATGTATGTGGTTTCGTTTTGATTTTAAAAATACTACATTTTACATAAATATAGCTATACAGCTCTCATTCATGTTTAAAACTTTCTGTGCAATTTTTTAACTTTAAAATGCAAAAAGCATAGGACAGTCTTTCTCCTCTTCCCTTCCTGAGTCGAGCTTGTTTCACCTAGGAAATTACTGGTGTGTCTTTGCCAGATGTCGCCTTAAAGGTACAACACAAATAATCTAAGATTTTCTCTCTGTGTTAAGTAAACTAAAAGGAATTTAGTGCAACATGGGGAACCAGACATAGAAGGTGAAAACAGCATAGTTTGGGTTTCCATCCTATCATCAGCTCTGCCTTCTGTATTTGCTAGTTGTTTGGCATGCTCTGCTTGTGAAATGGCTGCGCAAGGCTTCTAATGTTGCATGTTGTCTCCAGGAGAGAAATGAGGAGTTTCTCATGCTGTGCTTATGCACAGTTCTCCCAAATTAATTTAAAGTAATCACATGTACATAATAGCTAACATATGAGAAGGCTATTGCTAATTTCCACATAATAAACAGGATAAATCATCGGCTTAGTTTTGTTGATATATCTAAACAAGTGAGGGTTTTCTAGTGTTTTTTAGTGGTTTTTTTTGTAGTTTTCTTTTGTCCTCTTTGTCCTCTCATCTCTATAAATGAACTGCTCTTTGTGTTGCTTTGACCCAGCAGAAAAGGAAGGTATTATAAAACAAGTCCATTAATAATATTTGCAATATTTATCAAATAACTACTCATCAGATTAAAATGGCAAGGCCTTCTAAGGTGTTAAAACAATGGCATAATGAATGCCAACAGGGAGGCAAGTCACCAAAAAAATTAAAAAGATATTTAAAGCAACAAAACAAACATGTTCTGCAGCTCCTATGTTTAAGAACATACCTATGGTTTCCTTGCATGCACGCCGTGCTTGCACAGAAATTATGCAACCAGACATGGTAGGTGGGATACTGTTGTGGTGTGTTCAGTTTTCTTATTTGAACAATTGTTACAAGTTGGTTTTTCATATTGTTTAATGGTATGTCCCACCCCCCCCCCCCCTTTTTTTGTAGTTTGATTGGATATGGTTTGTCCCCGGCCTGCCCCTCCCCTGGTTGAGAGAGCTGCTCTTGTCATTCCCTCTCTCCCTCCCCAGACAGCCAATCTGGCTACAGGTTGTTCTATCTGTCAAGTCTAATCTTCCCTCCCCGTGTCTGTCAGTCTCCTCTCCAGCCCAGCCCAGCTTCTAGAAGATTCTTCTCTATTCGATCCGGGACTGGTCCCCTGGCTGTAGCCACACCCTTTTCCCGCCCCCCATTATGTATGATTGGTCTCATGCTCTGCTCCTCCTTCTCTTTAACCAATTGTTGTCTGTTTCCCTTGCTCCTCCTTACCTGTATTTAAGCTGGTTGCACCCAGCTTCTGCTTGGCAAACCTCCTCAGCCTTTCCCCAGTTCACCCCCCCCCCCCCCTCCCGTCTGAGAAATAAACCTTCTCGACTTGCTGAGGGTGTTTGCTGCCTCCTTTCTTCACACCTGCTGACCTCGCTGTGGCCGACTACTTCCCTCGTCCGAGGGTCGGGGCACAAAGCCAACCACCTTGGCCGTGGGAGGTTGTGACCCCAGGCTGGGGGCTTGCCAGACCAGTCTTTGCTCCGAAGCCACTGTCTGCTGCTGCAGCCCTCAGCTCCCTGGACTGCTGGACCTGTGCTGTTCATCCTAGCTGGGATATTTGGGAAAGCACTCCAGCAGGGCGTGGCGCCCAACGTGAAGGGCTGAAGAGCCTGAAGATTTCTTTTTGGACTACTTCAGACCTCCGGACGAGCTCTGAGGAGCTCCTTGGCCGCTCGCTCACCCCCGTGGTAGCAGGTCTCTGTTTAAAGAGACAGCGCTCCGGGGGATTGGCTCTATAACTCCTTGCACCTAGGACGAACAGCAGGATACTTCATTTCTAGATTATTTTAGCCCAGATTCTTTTGCGGTTCCCTGCACGTCAATCCACTGTGGTTTGGATGTGGTAGTTACACAGGTACAAATCAGGCCAGTATTTGGCTCTTTAGTTCAGTACTTATTTACTGAAAGGTAAAAAGGGACATTTCTCTTTATCACAATGTCTCAGCAAGCATTTGGCCACAAGTAGAAAACCATTATTATGTTTAAGCAGTGCTATCACAAAACACAGCACATTTAGGAGCTGTCATGGGGCACTGCCTAATCAGAGACAACCACTGTCCTCTAAATTCAGCAAAGAATAGACAATACTAATGTTAGAAGTCACTATCTTTGATCATCAAAGTTTACATCTCAGGATAATTGAGAAGGTGAATCTCTCCTCCCACAGAGGAAATAAGGAGGAGCTTGGTTGCAAGTAATTATTGCTGTGCAGAAAACAGCACTTGGAGCGATTGGCTTCCCTGGGAGTTGGACCCATGTCTGCTGGCTGGCTGGCTGAATCAAGGACTAGTCAGCATGACTTCACAGTCTGTCATCTGGATAAAGATAAAGCACAGGAAACCACCTGTGCCTACACTAAGGAGACGCATTCTGTTATTGCAGGATTTACTATCTGTTTCTGAATCTAATAGCCTGTTTCCTAACTGTGCTCTGACTTGATTTAGTTTTATTGTACTTGGCAGTGTGATGAGTGGCAAGAGTGAAGTTATGCAGGGCTAGGAAATATAGGGCATATTGCAGTCTTCAGTATGTACTAGGTCCTTTTCCTCTGAATATTCTGAGCCTGACAAACTCTCAGCATTTTAAAAGGCCGTTGTCCACTTCATCATGATGCTGGATTTGCTTGAATGCTGATAACACAAAAGTGTCAAATTTTAGCAGCAACTGTTCACTCTCTTTGTCCAAGGAATTAGAAGGTAAACCCCAAAGTTTTTGTATCTCTGTGTAAACTGAGAAGCAACACAGCATGCCCAGAGAATGGTAACCATGAATGCTGTTGCTGTACAATGAAAATGATGGGATGCTTGGAATAGAGCTGACAAACCACTATGAAATTCACTGTAAGAGGATGTCTATAAACAAAGGACAAGCCACGGTGTGGTATGCATGGCATCCATTGTTTGAGGGGCACATGTAGACAAAATATCCTTCCATGGCATTCCAAGAGATGTTGTACGACAGACAAGTCCATGGGACCTGATGCAGTGCACTCTACAAGTACTGAGGGAGCTGTTTCGTGTCATTGCAAACCTGCTTCAATTATCTTTAAAAGGTTGTGGTGATTGGCCAAGGTTTCTGCACAATGTAAGAAAACATGTCATCCCTATAAATAACAAAGAAAGAGGATTCAGGGAACAGAACCTTATCAGTCTCACCTTGACTTTGGGGAATGTGATGGAGAAAATAACCCTAAAAATAACTTCCAATTATTTTAAGATAGTGTTTGGGAGCAGTCAGCACAAATTCACAACAGAGGAAATAATGTCTAACGAATCTGATAGCTTTCTATGAGGAGCATCTCACTGGATGATGGGACACCAATGGACAGGGTCCCAGACAACCAGATCTAGGTGGTCTGCTTCAGCAGGGGGGCACCAGACAAGATGTTCCCCAAAGACTCGTTCACCCTCAGACATTCTGTCATTGTGTAAAATGTGGCATGGCTAAGGACTACAGTCTGTTTGTGTGCTTGACACATACACCAAACAAGCAATTCAAATGCATGATAGGAAACAATAAAATATTTTAGGAGCATCTATAAACTGGAGCTCTCTTTTGTATTCTGTGGCCCAAGCAGCTGGAAAAGTGGATCTCTGCTTACGCCATTTAATTACTAGCACAGAGAATGACACTTTCTGTTGGCTCTAAGTAAAGGTATATAAGCAACAGATTTTGAACCAAGTCTGTGATAAACAGTAAGTGCTTTGGCATCCTGAGCTGCTGCAGTAAGTGAATCCCAGGGCATTCAATATTAATTCTGAGTATTCAAAAAAAAAAAAAAAAAACCTAAAAAAGAGGCAGATCCCAATCTAGCAGTTGTACTTCTATCTCCAGCTTTTATTCAATTTATTTTCCATTTATTCATTCTTCCCATTCTTAGGAAGAATGCCATTCTTAATGGCAGCAGAGAGTGACTTGGAATAAAACATATGGAGAAATCTGTGGAGAACAGCTGAAATCAGGCCTGTTGTGATCAAACCCAGCACACTGCTGGCTGCTGTCTGTGCAACGGTTTTGTTCCACAACTCAGAAAAACAGGAAATCTCTGCACCAACTAGTTGGAGGCTACTGATTCTGTGGGGTAACAAATCACATAGGCTTATTAAAAACAAGAACTCACAGCTATGCATCAAGTGTATATATGAACACAGAATATATTTTTAAGTTATTTTTAAGGAAGTGTCTTGAATGGGCCTGCTTTCCAACACTCACATTAACCTGTTTATCACCTTCAAGAACCCTGCTCCTGTACAGGACTAGTGTGCACTTCTGCTAACAGTCCTCATATCCCACTCCTCTTAAGACCAGACAGACCTATTTTGAACATACTTACGGATAAAAAACTCAAGAGAAGTAAGAAGCCAATTAAAATGCTATAGGTGCAATGCTGGGAATATGGTAATCATACTTCAAGTATCTGTTTGCTTTTGTTTTTATGACTGTGTGTTAACTCCATTAAGTCTTAATGCAGACTGGAATGCTGTGAATGATAAGTGGCAAAAATTGCTTTGAAACAATTCCTTGCTGTGACACTTTAAGGAGGACATTGCATTAACAGTTTATTTCAATTATACAAACTTCTGAGAGACTGGAAATTAAGTGTTCCAAATGAGCTTTAAATATAGCACAAGAAGTTTCAGTTTTAATGGACAAAGCCTGTTCCCCCTAAATGTACCCTTGTACTGCCAAGAGGGCTTTGAAATAAAATAAAGTGGCAAGTTTGAGGCTATTAGTGTCAGAATCAGACAAGCTAAGCAATTGTAAATTAAGCTGATCTCAGTATTAAAGAAATCTCTTTGCATGAACTCTTATGTTCCCCTTCACTCTGGAAACTAAAGTTATTCCCTTGAGAAGGTACCTGGCTTCTAAGGCATTTGTTGAAGCATGAGAAATACGATAGATGACTGCTTGAATAATTTCCAGATAACAAAGTATCTTTATTTAAAATCAGATCTTCACTAATACTCCAAGTACAGAAAAAGAAAATTAAATTCAAAGAAACTTATAAAAGCTTCTTGTAAAATAACAGTACTCCTCAGCAAAATCTTAGGTTAATAACTCCAGATTAGTCAAGCCTGTAACACTAGACTGAATCATAACAAGAACTGGTTTCTGTAGGATTTTCTTCTTTGGTAAAACCCAGAAAGTATCACTTTTCATTATGAGGTAAGCAAAGTTTGCCAACAAAGATTTTCATTTAAACTGAAAAGGAGGACACAGAAAATGAACAGTAAACAGGAATAAAAAAAAAAAAGCTTTCACCTTTGAAAGTCTGTGACAAATCAGGACAAGTCAATGAAATTACAGTCCCCATCTCTGAATGGTCTCTTTGTCCAAGTGGCTGCAATGAATAACCTGATCATAACCCTCATGTAGTGTCATGTCTGGCATCCCTTCTGGGTGCTTTGGATGCCTTAGGGCTTGCCAAATGCCAGTGGAGGTCTGAACAACTAAATCAAACTTCTGGTCTAGCCCAGTGAGATACTGGGTTTTGAGGCTCTGGTGATGGTACTCACCAGACCTCCCGCTGCTTATAGCACAGTTTCAAGAGCTGCCCGTGCCAGCCCTGACACAAAGACACACAATACAGGACTCTGTCTCAAACTTACCTCCTCTCAAAGGAAGAAAAAGCAGCCATGAGCTGTCAGGAGCATGGAGAAATGTAAAATCTTTACTTATGTACTGAGAGCACTCAGGTAATTGGAGCTCCAAGATCTTCTTACCCTTACCTGCAGTACTTGAGTATTCAGAAAGACAAATATAGTGTCAGAGGCTTCTGATAAATTGTATTTTAATTCCTGATGATTTGCATTTTAACTGCTTAATAAAAATTGTATTTACTAAGCAGAAAATTATTTCTACTTGTAATTACTGTAACTTTCATTTCAAAATTGCTACAAAATCAAGTTATAAAAATGTATCTTTAAGGATATGCTAGTGTTACTATTCAAAAAAACCCCAGCCAATATAATGTAAATGGTTTTATTCTCAAAAAAATAGTCAGCAATATAAAATATTTTAACATTCTTTCTGTTTAAATATTGGTGACAGATTATGCATTTACTCAAATAAAGTGCTGTTTTTACAAATAGGTATTTTGTTTTTACTTTTACTGCTGTTCTAACCTCATAATATTGAATGATAAAATATATTTTGGTTATTGAAGAATGCAGCATTACTTCTCCTTTGTATTTCTTCCCATGAAATCATTACATTTTCAATCTAGACTATCTATATCTAATCAAAAGAGGCATATTCAGCTTATGTATTTCCCCATGTAGAAGGGGTCACAATTTGTGCCGTCCTTCTCGCCTTCTTCCATGCTTTTGGTTCCTCTTGACTTGTGCCCATGTTGGTCTCCTGTGGGTTCTTCATCTATGGGCAAGAGTGGAATGGAACATCCATCTTCTTGCACGTTCACCCATTCTTCCTGCTCTTCTGACTTTGCCCTTCTTAAATTCAGACCACTGACGCCTTAACAATTCAATACTTAGGTTGAACTATATAGGCAATCTCTATATTATTGTCTTTGACTTTTTGTGCGTTTTGTATTTTAAGCATGTTACTGCAGAAAATCCTATGTCAGTGTAGCCAGGACTAACTTTTCAAATTTTCATTTGTATGGATTTACTTAGTCAGATGCCAAGCTTCACCATAAAAACCAAAAACCACTTTTGTTCCAGTAGCTACCTTTTAGAAGAAACAGCTTCTTGTGGCTTTGAAGAGCAGCCAGGAGCTGTAAGAGAGAAAAAAAGAAGTCCGAAAAACTGTAATAAGCAAGACTCACAACTGTAAACAAGAGAGTAATTCCAAACTAGTGGAAACAGGCTCACAATTCCCAATGTACATGTTATACCAGTATCTAACAGTTTGATCCTGCAATTTGTTTTACTCATCTTAAGCTATCTCCTTTAAGGAGAAGGTATAAAAAGTCAAACTCGTGTGTGAAAAGATTACCTACTGCCACAACGTTTCAAGTATCCCTCTTTTCTCAATGTGCACCTTTCCAGTAAGTGATTATCTGAATCCTGTATGATTTTTATATGTAAGTCTGTATTGATTTTGCTCCTATTTTTACTTCTCTCTCTTCAATCTCTCCCTCCGCTGGATAATTTCCACTGGATAGTTTTGAGTCTGAATCCAAAAAGGAAAAGTAAATGCACAAACAATTCTGAATCTGCAGATACATATGTATCTATCAATATATACAATATACTATAATATGTGAAAATAAATGGAAGGACCAGAATTTCCACTAACTACAGACTGCATGGCATCATATTCTTTTTTATCATAGGTATAGCTACTCTTCATTTAAACTTTTGTCTGGAGAATATTCAGTTTATTCTCCTGCCTTTGCTCATTGCCACTATGTTTGGATTTTCTCTTCCCACCTATCAGAAGTGTTTAGATGGGGGAGAGCAGCTGGATGCCTGTACTAAATGACAAGGCTGATCTTTCTCTTTCAGACATTTCAATAAACTTGACATTAAAAGGCAAACTAAGCTAACTGGTAGTCAGCTTTACCTCCAACCAATCTTAATGGGATTTTTCATAATGAGGTTAAGAAATATCCTAGCAGAAAAAGATTGTGTCCTTCTGAGTACAAATCTTGGATGTTCTCTTGCATTTTTCATGTAATTTTTGTAGAAATGGCAAATTCTGTTGCAAGCCATAAATACACAAGGGAACTTCCATGAAGTGTTTCCATTTTTTATCAGAGGATTTAACATGTAACACTTTCTTACACATTTATTATAACTACAATAACTAGCACATAGGATATTATGTCTACTCTTCTGGAGGAAATTATTTCAGTTGCTGTTCTCCCCCCCCACACTCCCCTTTTTTTTTATATGAATTCACGTGACCTTTTTTCAGCTTTTCATTTCCGATTTGGCAAATTTGTGTTGAAATGCAACTCTGTCTTCTTTGGTGTCATTTGTTTCAATTAACCTGCTGACCACTGCCAGATCTGTTTAACCTCTTGATTGCACTCAGTTAATGGGAGCATGAATCTTAACACAGCCACCAAAAATAAACTAAACAATTAGTCCTGGCAACTAGGCATTCACAAAGTCCAATTTTCTTTTTTACCAGAATCCTGTAAGGCCACCTCAAACCACAAACAGAAACTCCTCCTGGGATAATAATATTTGTTAAATCCCATTCTCTCAGAAAGCTGGACTTAATGCTGCCACTTGCTGTTTCACTGAAGTTGGAATCCAAACAAAGGATTTTGTTCCTCAGAACCTCATGCCTCCATGGGCTGGTTATCTGCTCTAAATGGCAAAGCAGCACAGTAATTCTGTGTTTGCTGGGCACATTCACTGGGCTATAAAGAAGCAGGATCTTCCTAGTAGTTTCTCTTATCATGACCAGGGTGCATTGTCAATTTTCCAAGATGTAATAGTAGTCAAACCACCTAAAAAATGTCAAAACTCACTAAAACGTTCACTCTTGGAATGATTAATTTTATCAGCAGTTTCTAAAAATGACCAACTTATTTCCATTGAAAAAAGGAGATGGAAGTAACATTCCCCATGTTTGCCTATTTAGAATTCATGGTGCTTCCAAACCTAATGGCTTGAGGGTCCAGTAACCTCTGAATCATTTACACTCCTTTGCCTTATGCAGCTCAGGCAAGGACTGGAGCAAGGAATTCAAACAGCCTAATCTAGTAGTCCCTGGCATGGGGTAGAGTGGAAGGATTAAATTTCAGAAACCTTTATGTGGGAGTCCAAGACAGCTTAACCTGAAGTACTAGGAAAAAAGGATATGAAACAAATACACAAAGCAAGTAATAGCAAATTTCTAGGGCAGATGTCCTAGAGAAGCAGAAGGACTAAGCAGCTGAACTGCTGTGT
Source organism: Setophaga petechia (assembly GCA_024362935.1). NCBI lineage: Eukaryota > Metazoa > Chordata > Aves > Passeriformes > Parulidae > Setophaga > Setophaga petechia. The sequence goes on from JANCRA010000008.1 coordinate 29,227,484, forward strand.
ACAGAACACAGGCTGTTGTTCAAATTGCACATAACTGAGATGTGATAGCAGTGATGCAAATCTTTTTAATGGTTTAATAGGAAATGTAGGGAAACAGAGACCAGTGAGCTGGACAGTAATAACAACCAGATTAGTAAAACCTGTAACAATCTGAAATTTTGTTGGAAACAATCAAGAAGGGATTTTTGAAGTCTTGCCTCACCAACCTACTAGAATTCCTTGAAGGTGCCAGTCTTGTAGATTAAAGAAGTCCATTTGATGCTTGGATTTTGACAAGGCATTTCACAAGGTTCAAGGTAAGCGCTTAAGATAATAAGGAACCCATAGGGTAAAAATAAAATTTCTTGTGTAGATAAATAAACTGTTAGGGAGGCAGAGGACAGAAGTTTGCAGTAAATAGTGATTTTTCCCATAGTAGAGAAATTCACCACTAGTATTTCATTGGCATTTGCATGAGGATGTCCAGGATATGAACAGTATATTCAATATATGATTTTGAAAGGGCACAGAGAGTGAAGGGAAAAACCTTCCTAAGTTATGCATGTAAGTAAAAAGAAAGGTAAACAGAAGACTGGCAAAAAGACTTCATATGACATCTTTGCCTAAACAATAAGATAGTGACAAAATTTGGTGAAGATAAAGTAATATGAAGATAAGAAATATGAAGTAAGGCAAACGGAAAAGACAATGTATGTGTGTTTATATAAAATTATAGGCTGTGAGCTTCAAACTCAGTAGATCAGCTGGGTTGTTAGAGGTAATTTGAATTAATACCAATTCAGTCTTCAATGATAGCCAACACAGCAAAGTACCAGAAATAACTAGGAAAGAGCAAGAGAATGGAAAGCAGAGAACACAACTGAAAAACAAATATCTGTTTGTCATGTAAATCCATAATATGCCTACATATTGAATACTGTATGCTAGGCTGGTATCTCCCAAGTCTGAAAAGATAATAGCAGAAAAGGCAAAGAGGTTAGAAAACCTATGGTACAGGAAATGACAAAGCAGCCTATAAGCCTTCCCCTCAAAAAAAACCATGAATGAAGAAGGATATCACAGTGATCTGTAAAATCATCAGTGGCATGGAGGTAGTGAAGAGGAAACAACTGCTCACTGTATCTTCTGATCCAGTATGATGAAGCAAAAGAAGTCAGGATATGGCAAGTTCACAGCAAATGAAAGCAAGTAGCTCTTCAAATCAGTGTCAGATGAGACGGGATGAAAAAGCTGAACACAATTGGATCTGACTTGGTACAGCTGCTCTTATGCCCTAAAATATTACACATTCCTGGAAATTACTTCAAGTTCCAGAGACTGCATAAGGATTCCACTGCTACTTTTTACAATAAAAAGCAGCTTACCTGGTGCAGAAACTTCTTTTAGCTACATGTTGTCTTCCTCTTCTCTGTTAGTGCTTCTGTTTCATAGTCAAATCTGTATCATGGAGCTCTCATACACAAAAACCCAAAGGCCAGATTTCTGATGGCAGCCTTCTTGCAGCCTCTTGTCAAAAGCTCAACAGGAGCAACTGTTGCCTCCATTCTTACAAAAGGATGTTCTCCCCAGCTCTGAGCCACCATTCTTGTCTTTTGATGTCTTCAAGGCACTTAAGGTCAGCAAGTTGCTTGGAGATACATTACTTACTCTATGCCTCTTTGGTTCTTGAGTAATTCCAGTTCTTTGCACCATGTAATCAAATCCCAAACAGCTTCTGCTCACCTAGTCATACCTACAGAAGAGGCTCTTCAGCTCTGGGATGTTACCAAGAGACATCCAGAAGTTCCCACAAATGCTGACTATGCTGAGAATGGAAAGTTGCACAATGCACACAGAGATACCTGACAACGGCTTTCAGCCAAGCAGACTACACAGAACACTGGAAGTGGCCCACATTCACTAACTACTCCAGCAATTCCCAGTTTTCCCCAAGACATTAGTAGGTCAACAGTTAGCACCTGCTTTCACATATCTAGTGAAATGCAGCTGACTGAGATTGGAACAACTGGGACTAGCTCATTATTAAGGTTACCTAAAGCATACAATACCTGAATTATTTAGTATAGCCCCTAAACAAATGAAATTATTTTGTGAGTAGATGAAAGCAGAAAAATAAACAGTTGAAGAAGAAGCACTTTTAACATGGTTGAACATGTCAAGGCTATTCAATGGCTTTCACTGTTTCTACTAAAATATGGATACAGAAGTACATGTGGGAACAGGTTACACCTTATGCTTTAATCTGGAGTAACAGATGAGTATCTGCCTTTGTTTCAGGTGGCTGGCAGGAGAGAGATTTGCAGTTTTTCTATCTGAGAGTGTAAGAAATGTATTCAATTATTACAGGTCAGCAACACCTTCCTGTATGTTTTGGTTACAGACTTACATTTTAAAAGGCAGTTTCTCCAGTTTGGCTAGCAGGTAACACTGGTGCTTGGAATACATGTATTCCAAAGAAACCAACTACAGATAATCATATTAAAATATCACCTATGCAAAATAATTAAATACATGCATACATAAATATTTAATTAGCATAGCTGCCTAAATTGTTATGTTAAATTGTAAATCTTGAATATATTTATTCTACCTGATCATAGTAAAGTGTATGCTCCTATAAAGTGTATGCTAAAGTTGAAGTTATGTATTGTACAGGAACACCTCCCACTGATGCTACATACATACATACAGACACTATAGACAGTATACTGTATCCTCTGGTTTGCTATACTTACATCATTTTCTGTAAGTAAATGCACAACATTTTCTGTTTAGTAATGCACAACAAAAATCTTATCCTTATTTCAGATAGTAATGAAGGGTGTATAAACACCTAACAGATAGCTCTACTTTTTATATTGAAATCTTCTCTAGTCTCAGCAAGAGACACACATCATTACCCAGGAAAGCAGCTAACTGTCTTGTTTGTCACATTCTGTCTTCCAGCCAGTACTAAATAAAATATCCACACATTTGGACATTAGGAAGATTTCTTTCAATAAATGAGTGATTAGACATTGGAAGGGGCTGCCCAGGGAGATGATGGAGTCACCATCCCTGGAGGTGTTTAAGAAAAGACTGGACGTGGCATTCAATGTCATGGTCTGGCTGCCATGGTGGCGTTTGGTCATAGGTTGGACTGTATGATCTCAGAGGTGTTTTCCAACCTAACTGATACTGTGATTCTGTGATTCAATCTGCAATACATTTTTTAGCTAATGTCAGGTACTACTTACATTGGGAATGACCTGGTGGTCGTGTGTTACTAACACTACTCTCAAAGGAAGAGTGGAAGTTGTGTATAGTTTCTTGTAAAATCTGTCTCTCTCGACCCTGTAAAAGAACAATAAAATAAAATCAGGCATTCTTAAATTTCTGTTTAAAAAAATTAATTTATTATGAGTACACAACAAATGTGTAAATATGTGTGTCTACGTTCAATATACTACCAGAAATAATAACAAATCCTTACCTTACAGACATATATAGAAAACCTTGTAGTAATCTTTTCCTGAAACTACCAGACAACAACCAAAACATTTTCATTATTTTTTTCCTGCCTTTATGGCATATCTTAGTTCGAAACGTCATCCACCTCCCCTAATTATTAGCCTCATCACTGCAGTTGATACTGACTTAGGGAAATTGTCTTTGTGTTTTGTTTGTCTGAACTTCCACTATACGAGAGGGAATGGACCTCAAATCTAAGAAAGCTGCAGAGAAGCATCAGCAAGCCTAATCAAAGACATGTTCCAGTATAAAATCCCTCTGGCAAGAGCACTGTTTACTGTACACCATTCTTAGCAAATTAGCTCATGCTGACATAAAATTCAAAGGCAATAAAAGCGTAAGAAACGAGAGAAAAGCTATTCACATAATCAGAGGAATCAAAACCTTTTATGTTAACCAAAGGACACCCCTCCTCTTATACTGCATTCTCTAGCTGCACTCTTGGAGCCAGATGATTCTTTTTAGCACTGCTGAAATCAATATTCAGAAACTGCAAAATTGCTCATGTTTACAAGTAGCTTGTTCACTGGACTCGGAAAGAGTTATTGAAAGAGAATAGGAAATGCCACAAAGGAAGACTTTTTACTAGTCAAATACATGAAACACTACGTTTGGAAAAATCATTTCAGCTTTTCTAACTAACATCTGTAACTGAATTTCAAAATGTATGTTGTATTAATTTTATAAAAAACTTTGAAATAATTTACTAAGTACAGTACTTTAAAATGTACCTTTCCTGCATTCAGTTCAGAAATAGCTGCCAAAATTTGCTGCCTTGATCCATCTGTTTTAATACCCAACTCTTTCAAATCACCATCAGTAAGCGTGAGGAAAGCTTCCATATCCACCTGCATATTAAAAAAAATATAAAAGAAAAAAAGGTAAGACAAATTTATCTATGTGAAGATTCATTACTACAGGTTAGAAGTGGTTTCTTGTTTTTTTTTAATTGCATAGATTTAGTGGAAATACTGTGCAAAAAGAATTTTTAGTGAATTACCAGCACCAAATGGTACACACTTTACCACTCTGTTGTAAGGCTTCTAATCTGCTGTTAATCATTCAACTAATCATAATAGTACATCTAAAATATTAATGGATTTTTAAGTTTTTTCTCATCAAGTTCTATTAATACTGAACACATAGTCTCCACAGAAATTCCTCTGCCTACAGTAGAAGCTACTTGAATAAACCTAAGGTTTCTCTCTTTTCTTCATCCTTTCCCCCTAAGTATTTCTGAAAGTTCAGAATATTGTGTTTACTTTTCCAGTGTCTCCTGAGAAGAACCTAGGTTTTGTTTAGAAAACAGGTTTTATTATTAAAACATATCCACATAAGGTTGTGATAAGAACAAACATCTGAAACTTTTCATATTGACAGAACCTTCCCACGCTATGTATATTAATTTCTACACTATGCTCCCTTGCCTATCATGCAGAGGAACAATAATAACCCAATCTATTGTGATGAATCTAAATTGTCTGGGCTTGTGATGAATTTTGAACTCCGTAGCAATGTCAACTTAGTGCATGTCCCTTCACTACCCTTTTCTTTGACCAAATAAACACACATGATTTGCTCACATCTGATCCTGCCTTAAACATTGTAATGAATTAATTTTACTTATTTTCAGCAACATTTCCTGTCATTGCATCCTTCAGCAAGTCAATGTCACAGCTCTCATCTATCGTGATGCCTAGCTCCCCACTGTAATTCTCCTATTGCTTATGCACAGTGGATAAAGAAGATAAAGCAGCCATCTAAGTGACTCACACCCTGTGTTCTCCTTCTGAAAATGAGGGTCCAGCTGTGATTCCAGGGATGATACAGTATGTCCTACAAACTGTTTAGCCACATTGGATACAGGCATATATAGAAAAAGCAGAATGTAACAGCAGAGAGAAAAAAAAATCCTATGTATAGAAAAGCTGTAGGTTAAGTGTAAAAAGCTCTGCTATTTGCATTATTCTGGAGAATGCCACAAATACCACTTGGTCCATGTTTCAAGGTTCTTTCCACAACCAGGACTGGTTATAGAACTTGATTCTGGATCACAAATCTGATGCAACGTCTTATATCCTACTTTCATTAAAACAGTAAAAGATCTTTTAGAAAAGACATACCTCCTGTTCCTCAAATATAGGCTGATATTTCTCAAGTGACAATTTTTTAAGGATGCCAGTCAGCTCATCTGTAGTAAGAGGAAAAAGAAAAAGTCAACTCCATAGATTGGAAAATATTGTAAAGACCTCAGCATTATAAACTGAAAATATATATTAAAGCCTATATTTCCCACAGTCATTTATGGCAAGAAAAAAACAATCCCATTTATTCTCCATCAGAAATTGAAACATTGGCTTACTTTGTTCTCACCTACTTACATATACTGTAATTCCATCTAGTCTTACCTTGCCGGGATATACACCATTGTATTGCCCTTTCTACCTCATTAAAAGGATCTTACAAAACCAAACCAGTAAGGGCAACTAAGGCACTTCAATGCCTAAAATGCAGGTGCTTGGCTGATCCAGATTGAGCAGGTTAGACAGCAGAACTCCTCAAGCAGGCAAGGAACTGAAAGGCATATTTCTATGTCATCATCCAGGAAGGTGAAGAGTGGAGCAAGAAACCACACACCTGCTCATTCAAAACACTGATGCAGCATAGGTCTTTCTGAACCCTCCTCTCTTTACATGCCCAACATCCAGGCACCTTGAACAAAGACAGCTAAAGTCCAGCTAAGATGAAAGCTGGACAGAATTTAAGTTTTACAAGGCCACCTTCCAAGGGTGGTGCTCTGAATACTGTCTTTCCTCTAAAAGCCTAAGAAAATTAAATGTCGCAGGACCTTAAAGTGACTCTTCCCACACATTTAAAATGCAATTAGCTAAAGAGTATAAGTGCACTTTCAGAAAAACCTGACATTACCTTTCTTAATTACATGTTACACAAAGTTTTCTTTATATTACTTTGCTTTCACAAGTAACTAACTGGTTTTTCCCCTTAAGTACCTAAGTGGTCAGTTAAGTACTTAGTACTTAAGTTAACCCTTAAGTACTAAGTAGTCAGAGTCCAGATGAAGAACATGAATTATTACATTATAAAACAAAACTATATTTAATATTCTGCATATAGACTCACTTTCATTTTAAAGACACTACTAGTCCATTACCAAATATACTTTGCTTTCATTTATTTCACTTTGTCTTTTGACTTTCCCTTTTCTTTCATCATCACTAGAAACATGAAAGAGAACCTCATCTTCTAAGCTTCTCCAAAGACATTAAGTACCTTGAGATAAACACACCTCTGTGTATTATTCTGCAACATTTCTTTACATAGGAGAGTCCACAGACAACTGAAGAGAAAAATTCTAGTTGTCTTATTTTCTGCTAGGGTTTTGTTGGGTTTTTTTTAACTTTAAATTCAACTAACTTGGTATGCCCAACATGATTTGCCAAAGTTGACACGGTCTCAGACTAAAAGCTTTAGTACCGTGACATTAATCCATGGGAAAACGTGATCAGTTTTAAAAATGTATCATGGGAACTTCTCTATATTGTTTGATGAAAAATATCATCTTACAGAAAGAAAGAGAATTCTTATTGGAAGACCCTTAGGTATATTGTTACTGACTTTTTCTTATAGGTTGTCAGTTACCCTACTCATTTTTCATCATGCTGGTGTGATTAGAACTGTAGGCCATTATACAGGAAGAAACTTTCAGGGTGTCTGAGCTCAGTCTTATTGTCATAAACAACTATAACACCAAACACCTTTCACACACAGAGAACGCCTTCAGAGTAGGCCCTTCATGTTTTCTCTTCCTCTACCCCTCTTCCAGTTCCTGTACTATTACTCTAAGGCTGAAAAAAACCTGAAACCTCTCAGTTTTACAACTCTTGTTTAACATGTTTGTCCTGTACCTTACCACTCTATTTGCTCCACACTTACCTTGTCTGCTTACCTCCATGCCAGGAGCAAGCTAAGGTTCTTGGAGCTCTTACTTCTTTTGCCACGTTACTCCTATTTAGCACCTCCTTTCATACTGTTCTATAGTAGTAAGGCAAGATTACCTTTTTCCAAGCTTTCAGAGGTCTCTTTTACTCTCACATGGTTTCGTCTTTCAAAATTCTCTACATCACTGGCTCTCAGAATAGTGCCAAGTTGTTGATGGTCCACCAAATGGTTGCCTAAAAAGAAACAAAGAACACCTCTGAATGCTGCTGCCTACTGCTCCTTCACAGTAACAGTCAATGTAAATCAATTTTCTTACTCATTTAAGTTCACTTGAAAGAAAAGTTAACACTACAGACCTTCTGTACTTATTCTTCTCACTACTGCTCGCCATATCAGCATTTGTACTGCTGCTGCTGAATCAAACACCAGTAAAGAGAAGCCCTTGAATTAAAGGAGCACTTAACTACAAAAGCTCACAAACACAATGAACCCAGAGCTACTTGGGTTTCTGACAAACAACCTCTTCTACAAGGGAACTCACAGTATCCTAGCATTAGTGCACGGTCACAAAACTGAGCTTCACTGAGTGAGATGAGAGCAGCTGATGGCTTGGGGACTTCGCTTCCTTATCCAATAGTGACCTCTTGCTTTTATGCATCTCTAAATCAGCATCACTTATCAAGATCTCATTATAAAATGGCACTAAACATGAAAGGATTTGCTCCAGCAGTCACTAGAATATGTTACAGCTAAGCCATAAGAAAAGAACAGAAAGAAGGTCAAGTATCACCTGTCTTCAGTGTCAAATGGGATTAGTGTTAATGGACAAAGCTGGCATAAGTGAAAATAAACCAAAATCAATAGAGACGACTTCAGAAAAAACAAAAATAGTACAAAGTGCCTCCATTCCTTATTTAAAAGGTTCTGAGTCATGTTACTTTCTTCACTTTCAGATATTTACAAGACAAAACAAAGTTATTGATACCATGTTTCCAATGCAGTAAGTGACTTTTAAAAAGTTGTAATCTAGACCTAAAAGTCTAATTTAAAAGATATTAATCTTACATGAAAAGTAATAACATCATAATTCTTTCTTAGGACATTAAGTTAAAAAGAGGTTGAAATAAGGTTATTTTCACAATTCAGAAAAAATAAATGCACTATAGCCCTTAAGTTCATGTAGCTGTGGCTTGCTACGGATGAAAAATGTACCTCTGTATTGATGTGTTTCTCTGCTTTTACTAATAAAAAATCTAGTGTGGAAAAAGTGCATTTTGTGCCCTCAGCAAAGGGTGGAAAAGAGGACTTAAGCCATGAAGGGGGAAAATGTGGCCACTTAAGAGTGGCCAACCTATATGCTAGCTTTGAGGTGATACCAGTCTCTCTGTAAATAGAAAGAATCCCAGGTTTTGGGAGAGAAGAAGACAGTTAGTGCAGGAGCATCAATCTCACTGTACGAAACAACATAATATATTTTCTAGAAAGAAGGGAGGCCTCACTCTCCTGCAGATACACACTAGTCCAGTATAGTTATAGCTTTAAACATTTGGTATTCTCAATGAATTAATCTGCAATTGCAGTGAGCTACTCACCATCCTCTGTAATAGTACCACTGCTGGAGCCATTGCTCTTGGCGTGTCTGTGAGAAGAAGAGACAGAAGACTCTGCGTTTTGGACCTTAGGAGATGGGGAAGGTGATGGAGAAGGTGTGAGAGTTGGTGATGTGCTTTTAGACGTAGATGAGGTCCCAGATGGAGGTCTTTTGTTCATCTCCAGTTTTTGCTGCAGTTAATGATACAATCATTTGAGTTAAAGAATAATCACCAAAATGTTTACCTATACATGATACTTCAACATTACTTGTGTATCATTTCTGAGACCATGTAGTCACAACCAGAAGTTTCTGCTTGACCTATATAAAAATAATAGAAGCAATACTGATTTTATCCCAGATTAAAGTCTCTCTCCTCAAAATTATCAAGAAAAATACATTTATTAAGGCTGTAATTCTGTAATAGGAAAACTATTTCTTGTGAAGAAATATTGCTTGTATTTCTTGTGAAGAAATATAAGCACTACAATTTTTCTTTTTCTAAAAGAACTATCTCAGCTTAAGTACAAGTGGCACCTATGCACTACACAGTCTCTCACTCATCTCCCCACCTCCCTTGGAATGTGCAGAAGCAGATGTAAAACTGGCAATAGAAATAAAAACAGTTTAATAACAGAAACAAAGTAAATTACTTTGACTTGAAAATAGGAATTTTCATTCATAGATTTAAGTCTCAATTAAAGATTTTCAAAACATGTGAGATGCAAATTTAAAGTAGCACCTCATGCTGGATTAACCGGAAACATGTAGCAAGCACAAACTAAATTTTGGGCGCATTAAACCCCTTGCTGAACTGGAATGGAAGTTTCCAACCAACCCTCAAATTTATTATTACCTTACAGAAGTCAAGTGATTTATTAATAATTTAGCAAATATTTAATACATTTGTAGCCATGGAAAACACGAAAATACATGAGTTAAAATGGGTAGTAAGAATATATATATGGACACATATCAACAGTCTTTTCCAAAAACGATCAATGCACCTCACCTCCTGCGTTCTTAGATCTATATATATACATTTTGATGTCTGCACTGTATGACTCAAAAAGAATGTGATTTTTTAGTGGATTCCTGAATTCAGAGTTGAAATACCTTTTGTCACTCAGGTTACTACAACAAACTGATAAAAAAATTGATCTAGGTAACAACGCAAGAAATGAGAATGGCAGTGGTTCCTGTCTTTACAATTTTGCTTCTGTGGTGTGGCATAAATGGAACATTTCTAGTTAATGAGAAAGATGCTGGTTTAAAAGATAAAACTTATTTGAGTGGTAACATTCTTCCATTATTCTATCCTATGTCAGAATGTAATATTTCCTTAGCCCTGCACTGAATTGACTAGAAGTAATGTAGTATGATACAAACTTGAGAGCTCCTTGAAGAGCATCATTAACTCATTTCAACTTTCTGTCTCAAATTTCTATCTAAATTGTTACTGGCCATTTGCATTGCAGAATGGTCATCCCTCCCTAGCACATTGTCTGCATTTATTTAAATTATATCATCCTGTAAAATGTTATTCCTTTTTTCCTTTTTCTTTTCTTTAAAGCTTGCACCATCTTACCCCTCATGGGTAAATTTTGCAAAATTGATCAGTGTAATATCACTGCATTTTTAGATCAGCTATTTCCAAGTTTAGACAGCATGATCCTCATGGGAGGACACAAGCCATTCCTCAATGGATATAGACATTAAATTTCCACCATTTACATTGCTGATTACAGAAACACACTGCTAGCATTTGCAGCCAGTATGGATCCATATTTGATTGTGTTCTCTCACCAGGAATCTCCAAAAATCATCTCAGTTGTGCCATACATTAATATCTATTGTGAGATCCACACTATGACATGTCTTGTTACTGGTGAATAGAAGGAAACTTGTCCACACATCTAAACCAAGAGCACTAAACAAGCTGTTGGCTTTCCAAAACAGTGGCATAAATGTTGTTTAGAAATCTTTTCAACAGTACAAAGAACAGCCTTTCCAGAAGATGATCTGCAGCACATTGCACTTCACTACTCTTTTATCCCCTTCTGTATCCCACTGTGAGTGGAAACAGTAGATAAACTTCTTAGTGGCCGCATTGTGGCAACAAAAGGCCATGGGATCTGCAGCCCAAAGCTCACAGGCACAGGCATTATCTCTTGGTGGGATGATTAATATAACTGGAGAAAAATGAGACTTTTGGGGGGCACACAAGGAGCTCTTCCGAAATTATTTCCAAGTTAAAAACAAGCTGAGAGAACATGCTGAGAGTTTAATTAAAACATACTGGCCAGACCACCTCTGAAAGAAAGAGCATTTGGTAGCTGCTCTGCAGACAAGACTTAAATGAGGGAAGAGGATGATAAAGGGGGTTTGTCTACAGGAAAAAGAGATGGATCATTTATAACTCAGGGAGCAATTACACAGGATAGAAAGGGAGGAAAGATTACCATATGCCAAAAAATTGGTATAAATCCTCAGACTCCGGTGGTCCAGCTGAGTTAGAAATTTTAGCTCCCAATCTCATCTTTTAAAAGCAACCAGTAGCCCCTCCAGAATCAGGACTGACATATCAGAGACAAGGTGATTATTCATGGAAACTGTTTCAGCACTGGTGTTTCAGCACCTTTTCTTTTTCTGATTTTTGTCATCCAGAAATTTCCATGTAATTTCTGAACAACTTTATGATTTCATTTATCATTTTTATGTACTGATTAAATATAAATATTGTGTACTGTTGCCATATAAGACATTACAGAATGAGATTGCAAAAGTATTAATTTTATACTCTGGTAATTTTTGTTTCCTCAGGTAAAATTTGAAGAATCTCACTGAAAGATGCAAACAAAGCAAAACAAAATGAGCTGCTTGGAGATTACATAAGCAAAAGTTGGAGAAATTTTGCTCTTGCTCACGTATTCTAACACTTCCAGAATATCAGGCATTTAGAACATAAACCCCAAATTTTGTGTTTTCCTTCTCTTGCTCTCTGAAATGAAATGCTTCTCTATGTAAATAAATCCATCAATTTCTCAATAGCATGTCACATCTTCTGTTATGATGCTGATTTCTAGTTTGTGTCTCTGCAGATCTTGAAGATTTAAAATCTTAACCATCAAAAATGTTGTACAAAGCAGTTAAGAAGTTCAAAGTATGTGCATGAAAATTTGCAGGTTTTGAGAGCAAAGCTATTCCAGGGAATTGACAGGTAAGACAGTACGGCCTCAGCCTCAGCTGACAGCACAGACAGTATGGCCTCAGGAGCAAAATCTGACCTTGGTGATGACCTACTGTTTAAAAATAACACTAGCGGAGCAGACTGGTCATGTGCATATTGCTGTGGTCACCATATCCTGGTACAAATTATGTCACACTCAGCATTCAGGTTGAGCCTTTGACGGGAAACTAGCTGGAAAAACCAACTATACCACTTCAGGGTAAAACCCAGGAATAACTAACATAAAACTATATCTGGTCCATAGAAAGAAATAATGAGAAACCATAATGGCGCAGATCTATCAAAAAATCAAGCATTACATTTACTTTTCTTTTTAAACAGAGTGAAATTAATAATAAAGTAAAATCATGTTTTATTATTAGATTTCATCTTCTCTAGACTTGCACTTTAAGGTTTGTAGAGCTGAAAAGCTGCCACTAACATAACAAGTGTCCATTCTTTTTTGGCTGTGCAATGTTGTGCACCAGCCACACATGACTGAGGTATGACCTATTAGCCAATTTGGAGTGTACAATTTAACATTTCCCATTACCTTTACAACATTTCCATTGCCAACAATCTGAGCACACTGCAGATCCAACACAGTAGATGAAGGAGTTGACTGGACTGGACTGTGCTGTTGGCTGGGTTTCTGTTCAGGCAAGCCTGCTGCTTTTCTTCTTTGGGCTGCAATCTGAGACAAAACATTATCTGCACTGCCACCTAGAACAAAAAATAAAATAAACCCAGTAAAGGAAACCATAATTTTGAAATGTTTGTTAACTCTCAAACATTCACTTTCATTTAAAAGCTGACTGGATGAAGGATGAACCTTGCAGGTTCAGATCTCTACAGCAGCTTCCAGAATAAAGAACAGAAATCAGTAGCAGAAGAGGGAAGCCAGCCCTGTCTATACACACACAGAGATGACTTTCATACCTTTGGACATAGCTTTCATAAGCCACTTCACCATATTGTCTTCAAAAACTAGTAGGTACAATGCGTGCAGCTTTGGTTTTAATTGAAAACTGTTTTTTATTTCAAACAGAAAGTAAGCAACAGGCATAGGAGTCATCTCTATGACATGCATGGTGCAATGAGGCAGCACCCACCTGACCCACCATGGGTGAATCCAGTAAAATCTGCATGAGATGGGCTGACACTGAGAGTTCTGTAACAGATGTGAGGCTCTTCTTCCCCCATGTAGGTGTTTGAAGTCCAACCCCGTGTCCACTGAATTTATAGAAGCTTTGCTTCTACAATGGTAGGAGCACTCAGAAAAGGTTTAATATCTCCTGCCATCATCACAAACACTAACTTTTTAACTGAATCAGATACAAATTACTTTCTTATTAAAAATGGTACCTGATCTGTTATGTAGTTCTCCTCCATGCCTGTTAATTCCTGCAATGTTATTAGATCCACCAGAAGAATGGGGAGAATGGTTGAAGCTATTGGAATTTGAAGGAGATGCTGGTCTTCTTGCAAATGTTGGCAATTTGACTGGTCTAGTACCTTTGCTAACAGATGTCTGGAAAACAAAATAAAAAATAATCTGTTCTTTCTTGATTGAGAAAAATAAAGAGCAAACTTCAATTGTTATTTTCTTCATTCCAAGTTCTGAAACTTGCACTGAAGAACAAAGGGGATATAAGAAAGAATCCTATTCTACATATACATATATACTGAATATATACTTATATGAATATATATACTGAATATATTTACTCAATGAAATAAATTACACCACATTAAGCCATTAATTCTTCGTAATCTTTGACCAACAAAAATGAGCATATATGATGCACCTGAGATATGATACACACAGTATTATGAGCAGTAGGGAAGAAAAAAAATTATCACATGTGAAATTTCTTTCCTGCAGAATCCTGGCTTTGTCTCTCCCATCTTACAAAACAGCTACCACCTTCCCATCCATTGTATCTTTGTTTCTTACAAACTAAGCTGCAAGAAGTGATATAAACTTTCTCTCCACCAGTTGCATTTCTATATACCCTGCAATCTAAACAGCCAGCTGCACCACTTTATTGAGTTTTATTAAGCGAGGCACTACTGATCCAGCTATACACTACCCACATCCTCAGCCACTTTTCTTTGGCTTTTACACCACTGGCCACTGCCAGCCACTTGACATATGAGCTTTTGCAGCTCAGGTTTTTAATGTTTCTTATTCTGCTGCTCAAATCACTTCTTCCATCCCTGACTTACTGTTTTCCTCCTTCCTATACCTTCAGCAAGATCCTTCTTTCCTCACAGAAGGACTGACAGCTAGTCCTCCCCTACTCGTCACTTTATACACCTGCCAATTATCCAGATATGTTATTACAATCATCTTTTTTGGGATGATAAACACATACCTTCCTGTTATGTCACTTTCCCTATTCTGCCTTACTCCATCTAAATCACCTCTACTGGTATTAAGCTAGCATCCACATAAAAAAAGGAAAGAGAAAAAAAATTCCTCCTAAATGTCTTCATTGTCCCATGTCTAGAACTGACATGGAAACACAATTCTGGACTGGTCTTCTCTACATGTAGTTATTACAGTCTACAGCTAGGGGAGTAAGCATTTCTCCTTTTCCTCCAACTATGAAAGAGAAGGCTGTCAAGGTTGTTTAATTTCCTATCTGAAGACAAACCACCTATTTTTCTCTTGGCTTGGCTTTTGATGGAAAACATTGCAGAATCAGGCAAGATCCTTCTATAAAAAAACAGAAACAATCAAGACTTTTTCCAATTAAAAGCTGTGTGCCTTTGAGTCCACTTGATTACTACTTGCTACAATTTTATCTATTGCTAATTTTCAGCATATCATGTCTGTATATTGGTCTTAATGGTATTTCTTCCTTCCTGCTCAGTTACTAAAAACTGAGCAATTTTCATTCTTTTCTACTGTCCCTGATCTTTTTCAAATCAGAGCAGTTTCTACCACACTGTTGGTGGTTCTGGTTAAGGGCAAAAAAACCCTAAAAACCCCAAAAAAACCAAACCAAACAAAAAACCAAACAAAATCAATAACCTCCCAAAATCAAACCAAATTTAAAAAAATGTTGTTTCACTTCATACAGAACTTTTGTTTCATTATGCTCCTTCCATACAGATGTGCATTCTTCCTAAGCAGCACTGCTTAAACGGACAAGCCATTGCTGAAACAGTGGGTTAAAAGAAATGTCTAATCAGAAACAGAGTGGCTCACCAGTCAACATGGTAAGGGCACAGCACAGTATTTTCACACACATTTAGTTTGCTTACTATATCAGAGTTCCCACTGCTGTTAAAATCATGCTTGACTGCTCTCTGTGGCCAGGCAGTTCTCATCTGTTCAGCTTTGCCATCCTTGCTGAGTCGGGTTCGATCAGAATTCCAAAGCTCAAAGCTTGAGGGTGGTAAGAAAGGTGGTATCACTGCTTTCAGCTTATCACTAGGCAGCCTGGTAAATGGAGCACTACTTCTCAGCTGAGAAAGGGGAACAAAGAAAAGGGTGGGGGAAGAGTCACTTCTTAAGAAAGTTTACTGGGACCTGGTGATGTAGTTTCAGAATATTAAGTTAAGCAAAAAGATGAAAACACATTTAAAAAGAACAGAAATGAGACACAGAAGTACTATTCGAGAAGTACATAATAACAAGGGAGAAAGCAATGAACACAAAATTGATGAACATCAATATTATGCTTATTCATTTGATGCCATGAATATAGCTCATTAAGCGGCAGAAAACTGTCTCTTTCATTACTGGGCTAAATATGCTCAAGTTGACTTTCACAAGAATAACAATGAATTTTTTAAAGAAATAACAATGCAGACCTCTCTGTATTCCCAGACAGGATGACTGGAAACAGTGAGCAACTGCATATTCCTGCTGTATGTGTACTGCAGAAAGAGACTAAAACACCTCAACTGATTTTGTCTCCCTGGAGTTCTGTCAGTCAGTCATATCAAAAGTTCTTACAAAAGAACTCAAATTTCTTATGAAAGAACATAAAGATAATAACCAGCCGAATTTAATGACATCACCAGGGAGAAAGCTGCAGAAGAATATAAAGCTATAACGTAACAAAAGAAGAAACAGAATAACACAAATACACCTCCCAAACTAAATATTTCATGGTTGTCTCTACTAGTAATTTCACACCTGCATTGTACCATGTTCCATCCATGTTCCTCACTTCATACTAGTTGTCAGCAACTAAGCAGCTGTTCCATCTATTTTACTATCCATTGCTGATCAAACAAAGGTATGGGTAATTCTTGAAAGAGGTCAGTACAGCTTCCATATCACACTACTTTTAGTACTTTCTAGTCTAAGAACTACTGGCATATCAAAGCCTATCAGTTCATGTCTACTGACTACAAACAAGCTCTTTTTCCAGAAGTGACTTGGACAGGAGGCAAAAAACTGCAAAAATTATTGGAGCTACATGACCCTCTGAATTAGGCAGAAACACCAAAAACACTGCAACATACCATAGTTGTCAATAATTCATCGTCCTTTTCTCCTTTCACAGTGTTTGCACCTGAAAAATACAAAAATTATGTTTTGTTTTTTACATGTTTCTACTTCTGTTTCTAAGGCTAGCTCATTGTTTTTAAACGCTTTACCCTCACTACGCTCACAGTATGAGGATTTCCAGTGACACTCCCATGCACCTCAGCTAAAGTTAAGCCAAGTCTTACTTTGCACTCAGACAGTGGGGAATTTTTATGGAAGATATTAACACTTTTCAGTGACTGGTCTTAATTTAATGGTGTTTACTAAGAAACAGTAACATGCTTCTATTAGTATTTTCCTGCTTAAATGCTACTGCACTCAGCATGATCAACAATGAGTACAAACATCTCTCTACAGACTACAAATACATTACGTTTTTTCACTTATATTAAGCTAAAGCAGAACTAAACCAATAAATCAGAAATAATATCATCCTGACCACCCCACAAGAACTCATTTCCCACAAGACAACTCTGCCTTTACCACCAGTTTTGTTATTTGTGTTCCAAGCTGTAGCAGCATCAAGGTTTCCAGAGATGTCTGTATCACTCTGTGAGGCTACTTTTATAGTGGAATTTAATGATGGTTCAGTCTCATCCGGAAAAGGCACAAACTGATTAGAAGGAAATCCATGGCGCAATGTCTGAGTCAACTTCAGCTTGCGGAATCGATTGGACATCCTGCTCCACCAGGACTAGATTGAAAAGAAGACACAACAATTTAATTCCAACTAAAAGGAAAAATAAAGGGGAAAAGAGATGTATAATTAAGCAATCATTAGAGAAGCAATAATTTCACCAAGGAGTTTTTGAAATAAGGTAAAAAGCAATGCTAAAGTGGTTTGCAGTTACCAACAGAATCCTTCAGTGTAATTTGCATGTGTAATAATTATCTCTTCCCTTAGTTTTCACCTGGAAAATATTTTAAAATGTTTTTCCACAGTACCTGGAAGGCCAAAGTAGATAGAAGTATTAGGGCAATTTGAATAGGGAATTTTTGCAGCTACATAGAAAATATTTAATTTTCCCATTAACTTCCAATTTCACCATAGATTTTTACTCTCTCTGGAATCAATGAGTGGCATCTCTATCTTATGCTTTTTATAGGTGTGCATATGAGCTTATGTAATCTGCATCAAAGCTTCTTGCCAAGATTTTCAAAACCAGTGGCAAACTGTAAGAGTTCTGATAATATTTCTGTCAAACTAAAGATCCACAATCCATACAGTGCTTCTATATAGATAATTTAACCAGACTGGGAAGACTATAAACTGAAAAAGAGCAAGGCAAGGAAACAGCAGCTGTGAAAACAACATAAACATTAGGACTATGTACCTATAATCTCCATCCATACACATATCACATATGTAGAAACTGTTATGCAAAAAGACTTTGCTCAAAATAAAATTTATTCAAATATTCACAGACCTGCACATTTTTACAGGCAGACAGTGCAAGCTGCTTCAAGTCTTCAGGAAGATATTTCTCTAGACTATACAAAACCTATGCCTTTTGCACAAAAAATTATGTAGCTTCTAGGTAAATCAGATAGTAAGTACCTTCTGATTATTTCTTAATAAAGTTTCTCCTCTTTCTGGAACACTTTTTTAAAAAACTAATGTTAAAGTAACAACGCTTCATCAGGGTAGCTTTAAGTGATAGCAAATCCAGGTAACAACCCTTTCTCACAAAACATATTCTTCTCTCTTCCTGGCATTTAATATTTTTCAACTACTCACTGATACATGTCTTTGCAACTTGTTTATACTTATCCTCTACATATTAATCCTTGTAGCAGAAGACCATTAAAAACATTTTAAATCTGCACCAAGCATCAGTAATGTATAGAGTTCTCAGACCTCTGTATCTCTTTGGTGTCACAACTAATACAGATTTCCATTACTTTCAGCAACAAAGATCTGATGAAAAAAGGCAAGAGAGACAAACAGCTCTGAGAAAGCAATAAAACCCGACAGTTCAGCATTTATTCACCTTCCAAAGGAACTGGAAGTTCATCTAGCTTTAACATAGACTACAATGAGCTTACAAGAGAGTGCTTGCACTTCTTGGTTTTGGTCACTGAAGCCACTTCGCTTTCTGTAAGAAAGATCACTTCTAACTGCCCATCATCTCTGTTACTCCTACCCACAGTGCTTCTGCTCCCTGAATATACACTCACACCACAAACTACCCCAAAATGGAGTAAATACAGCCACTATGTTACCAGACAAAAACCACTGCTCTCTGGCAAGAAAGTAATGGCACTGGAGAGGTTCACCTTGTCTTCTGGTGTTCACAGTAGGATGGTCTGATCTCTGGAGTTTTTAATTTGCTGTTGTAGGAGTTTGCAGCCTCTCCATATACCCCTACCACATCACACATGTACAGAAGCTGCAATAAAGGGCTTTAAATAGACTGAGGCATTCAAGTATCAAAAATTCATTCCTGGTTAAAAATAGTGTCTATAAAAAGGCTGAAATCTAGCAGCAGTGGGAGAAGACAACAGTATCAAAGAACTAGAAAAATGGTGTTTCCATTTTAGAAATACCTTAGACATTTGTAAAAATGCTAGGAATAAAAGATTAAGCAGGAGAACTGGAAATCTCTGCCTTCAGACAATTTTAATCTAGAAGAGAAACTGAATATGGTAATTCACACTGCTCTAAGACTGACATTGAGAGTGCAATTTGCTGAAGAAGAATGGGCAAGAAGAAAAAAAAAAGGAAATAAAATTTTTGCATATGGAAAAGGGACAACTTTGGTTTTGAGGCTTTTGGGAGGAAAGGGTTAAGATCAAGTAAGAGGAGAGAAGCATTCCTGCTCAAACGCTGGGAATTCAAAAAATGTAGGTGTGGAAAACTCCATTCATTATGCCTAGTGTTGTTCATCCTCTGCCTGACTGGAGAAGTAGAATTTCTGTGTAGAGGTAAGACACCCTCACAGCCACACCCAAAGCCCTTACTTAGAGGATGAACTAAACCTATTGGAACAAAATAAATCTTCTCCTTGCATTTCAGCTGTGGCTTGGTGGTTGCCTTGGTTACCCACCCATCTTGATTCACACAGAGGCCATGAAATGGTAAGAAACAAATCAGTTAACAGTTCTTGTGCATTAGAGGTGAAGAATGAGATCATGAATATCCACTATGTTGTCAGCAGGTAAAGGAACAGGGGCCAATACTGCGCACAAAATAAAAATAAGAGAAACACATCACAAAATAAAAAGTCTACTCTTTAATGACAAAAGTGCTCAAAGAAGAGGTGAGACTGAAAAGCATTTATTTTTTTTTAACTGTAATCAGGTATTTTAGTATGAGTACCATTAACAGGAGGAAGACAGGAATATATGTGCATTTGCTTATCAGAGTAAGAGTATGTGATGAGCTTACACAAATTAGAACCAGACAATATTGATTACAATTACCCCAGACTAATTATAGGCAACATGACCTCTGAATAAGTATTGATTTTCTTCACTAAAAAGTATGGAAGAAGTTACAGAAATCAGGCAAAAGGCAAATACACAATCAATGAAAAGGGAAAATCTTAAAATTTACTGATCAAAATGCTTACCATGAAAAGGCATAACAGAAAAAATTTCATATGTCATCCCAGCTCATAAGACACAGCCAGCATAGGTTTGTTGAAAATAAACTCTACCAAATGAATCTCTTTTTGACAGAATAACCAGTCAAGTGAGCAAAAGGGAAGAAAGCTGGAATGCAGCTTGACTTTATTGAAACTTTTATTGCTATTTCATGTAGCATTCATCAAACAATTAAGAAAAATATGGTTCAAGTAAAATTAATAAAGGGAAAAGACCACAGCCAAAAAATGAGACAAATTGTGAATTATTTGACCTCAAAACTGGGAGAACATACTTTGTGCAATAGGTTTGGGAATGTTCACTAACAACCGCAACAACGAAACACAACATATTTTTCTGCAGTCCATGGAAAAGATCCATCTAGACAGTTTTGTAAGCACCTTTAACACTCTAAATTTAAACACTGCCAAATTTACATTTTTCAGTGGAGGTTCAAGCTGGCATGCAAGAAGAAATCAAGTGTACTGATATAGGAAAAAAAGCAAGGAAATAAGCAGGTGTACTAAAGAAAAAAAATCAATCACAACATAGCAGAAACTCAGTATAGATGCATAGTGTTACTGCTGCAAAAAAAAAGTGAATTTCACTGGTAACAGGAAACACATCTGTGACGGAGCTTTTGTAGCTTTTATATGCCACTAAGTAATACTGTGACCCTGGTCTGAATCTCACCACTCATTTTAGAATTCTCATCTTGACAGATAACATACAAACTAGAAATAGCCAAAAGTTTAGGAATCAAAACATAAAACCAAGGAAATTTGCATTAATCAATTTTGTTTAGACTAGAAAAAAAAGATTAAATGTGATAGTTCTCTTAAGTATTTATACAGTTCTTACAAAAATGAAGGTGACCACTGAACAAGACCCAATCAATTTAATGGGCAACAAAAGAAAAAATGTAGGCTGAAAAAACTTCTGACCCAAAAAAGCACCAAGCAGTGGAACTGGGTGCTGATGGAGAAACCATGGGATCAGGGGATCTTCTTCACCACAGCAAAAGAAAAGTGAACTGAATATCTGTCAAAGATGTTCTTGGTACGTTTATTCTGTCTCCTGATGCTAAGGCAAGTGAGCCTCATGATGCTAAGGCAAGTGAGCCTCATGAATGCCCTCTCACTCTCACATTTCCATGATCCTGCAGACCCCACACTCAGTCATTCGTACTGATCTAGACAAAAAAATGCTGTACGGGTCTAATTGCCATAAGTCTCTTTTGTTTACAGTTCCAGCTCACCCCAGAGCAGTTGTGCACACAGAAACACTGTTGCTACAAATCCCAGGAGAGGTCCCCTCACCACAGCCCTCTCTTGACACGCTGGCCCAAAGAGACATGACCGTTATAACATTGCCCTCCAGCCACAAAATCTGAAAATACCATTTTCACCCTTTTGGAGTATTTGGAAGAAGAGTAACATATGTAAGATACTCATGGTCAGACAAGCTGATTAGCAAAGCATTAAGAAGTGATGGAAGAATGGATAACATAGGTTTACAGCTTGTATTTTTAGTAGAACTATACAGAATACAATTTCTGCTGAAAAAAAAAAGTTTGATAATGACTAGTAAGCACTGTAATACTCTGTAGCTTTGAGGCCAAATACTTAAATATTCCAGAATATTAAATTCGTGTCAATAATTGTGTCTGTATCCTTATCACTGGCAAATAGGGTTTTTTTCACCTCACAATCTTTTATGATCCTAATTCAAGCCTTTGTGTCATAACACTGTAAGGGTTGCAATCCAATCCATTGTTGATCTGTATTCCATAGAGCCAAAAGCTATTCTGACAATTTCCCATCTAAGCAAAATAGCTCTGTCGAAATTGACAATGAAGTTGTATCATATTGAAGATAGCATAATCATATGAAAACAATATTCCTTAATAGTTAAACAATATTCCTTCATAGTTAAAATGACAAAACTTTGAGCTGAATTTGAGCTGAAGCAGAACTTTAAATAGTCTTTAAAATTCATGTCAAAAATAGCCTGGAAATTAACATTAATTTTTTCAAGATCCTGGTAATATTTATACTTAAGGGATGACATCATGGATCCCAAAAAATTCTAAGGTACACTACACATACACCATAATTAAAGATTATTTACTAAATAAACTGATGCCCCAAAACAGGCAACAACAATGGCAACAACAACAAAACTAACTCTTCTTCCTTCTCTTTTGCAGTCAATGAAAGTTGAAGTATCTTTGTTTAGTTGGCATACACTTATTCTAATGCCATGTTGCTTCCCATCAGTTTTGAGTAAGGATACAGCATACCAGATGACACGTAAGCTTGAAATGCACACTCCTTCACAACTCTTCATATTAAAATCATATCATATGATTTAAATAAATCGTATAAATATCATATTAAAATATGATATTTTTAATTTTCAATGTCAATAGCCTGTTACCATTTATGGCTATGAAGGGGTCTACCCTCTGTCCAGATTTAAAAGCCAGATCATAATGGAAATTGAGTTCCAAGCTTATGAACATGGTACCTTCCACTTAATCATGAGATCTATTTCTAGACACTGAAATGCTTCAATGCAAATGCTTCAATGCCTTGCTACCTGATGAAAAGGAAGCTGAATACGTGCTACACTCCACAAAACCAGAACACACTGTCAACACACACAACTCCCCAACAAACCCAGTTACATATTAGATGCAAAACACTTCTAAGCAATTGTTTTTTCTGCTTATACATTACAGGAATTAATGAGTTTTTATCAAGAATGAATATATTTACCTTTAGGCCTCCTTTGTCATCTGGCAAGATTGGGACATTTAAGGATTGCCTACTTCTGGAACGAGGCAGAGATGATCTGTTGTTCACTTTATTCTTGTCTTTATCTACTTGCATGCATGCTGATGCCAATAACCTTACAAGCTCTGTATCTAAAAGGAAGCAAATTAAGATAATGTTTGGCCTGTTTTGCTTTTCCAAATAACAGTCGATGCAGTGATATTTTCCCTGTAATTCACATATAAGTAGCAATTGATCTGCCTCTCAAACACAAAGCAGATGAACCCCCATACCTTTCTTTCATGACTTATTTTCCCATGTCTTCTCCCCACAATTTGGGCTGCAGTCTTACCATCTCTCTAAAGGTATTTATCAATATAAATAAGCATGCTACTCAGCTGGGATCAGTCATGTGTGACCAAGTGAACTGCCCTCTCTCACATTTTGTACAAGTCAAGAACAATATCGAGATGTTCCCTTTTCTCACCTGGCACAGAAGAGAGTAGAGAAAAATAAATATTCTTTCTTCAAGCGTAGGTTGCAGAAAAGAAGTTCGAAAATAAATCCCAAAGAGAAAGAAGATGTTCAGCCTGGACAATGAAGGGACTGAAAAGAAATGGTAAGAAAAAAGATGGACAAAAAAGAAGTAAGAAAAAAAGTAAGAGGATGAAAAAAGAACAAGCATGACAGGAGACAGGAAAGCAAAAAAAAAATTCTGTAAGTCTGCATTTTGTACAGGAGTCAGGTAGGATTTTCAGAAAGGCAGAGAGAACTGAACAAGAGGGAAAGAAGTAGCAAGACAAACTATTCTGTCACAGAAGTTAGTTCTAAAATAATTCTCTGTATTTTTTGTCTAAAAGGTTGTACTATTAGTGATCTACCTTTGACATAGAAAACAATTTGCTAGTAACCATGACCACCATAATGTGTAAATTCAGAGACTTCATTAGCAGTAATGGGTTTTAGCTTCAGATAAATCAATTCAGGTACCAAGGAAGATTAACAATAACAAATTATGTATGTAAAAGAAATTGCAACAAAAACTAAATGTGTTTCATTCAAGCCTCCCCAAAGCATGCTGTCTCGTCCTACAGCACTCCTACACAAACAACCTGAACCCTGAGGTGTGATTTATACTCAGCCTTTACAGAACTAGCTGGAGGTTCAGGCAGGAGTTTCCTAGTTCTGTTCTTACTGTGCTCTCTCTGTCCTGGCCCTTTGCTGCTCTTTGTCAAGGGGCAATTTTAGCTCCAGTTCATAGATCTGCGTTAATGACACTACAAAATACCAGTGCCCCCACAATCAAATGCCACGCAGCTGGCTCTGGTGACACAAACAGCACAGTTTTCAAGCATTTTCAGAACCAAAAGCAAGAGGAATGCACAAAATCTGTTATCCCATAAATGTATACACTCATCTAAACAATTAACTCAAACCCCACCACTTTCAGACAGCGTCCTTTTTTGGTCCAGTCCGGCCTAGACATGAGAGGATACTTCCTAGCAACTGTAATGTATTTTCTAGATTGTAAGGAATGTATATTTGTTTATATTGTACATTTCTCCGCAGCATTTTGAAATAGCATACCTGGATCATTCAGCAGCATTATCAGGTCAAAAGCTGTGTATCCGTTCCTCGCACGAAGGTTAACATCAGCTCCTTGATTTAACAAATACTTTACAACATTTTTGTTTCTTTAAGGAAAGAAAAAAAGGCATTGATCAAATTAAAGAACAAGTAAATGAATAAAGAAGCTCCCAATAGTCCATTTGCAACCTTTTATAACATTGTTTCTGAATCAGAGATCAGTTTCACACACTCTACAAATAACTTATTATAAAATTTATTCACAAGCTCTTCAAAAGCTCCCACAAGTCCTTTATCAGTCACATTTACTCAGTATGACTTACATTAATCAACATGCAGAAAGTTAGCCTTAAAAGCACTATTTGAATATCAGTTTCCTAAGCTGATCCTTTGGAAGTGGCTGCAATATGTTGCTAAACACCTTTCCAATGAAAGCCATTAATGCTTAGGGCAGAAAAGCAGATGGAATGACAAAGGACATTTCAGCAGTCATCACATGCCATCACTAATACTTCAATGCAACCTCAATTTCACAACTTGCACATTATACTTCAATGCAACCTCATTTTCACAACTTGCACATTAAGAAATTGCATACAGAAAAGCCAAATTGACTGAAGATAACTTATAAACTTCAAATAGTACTTCACCTAATTACAGCTATAAATTTTATAATTGAGAGGGCACATTATCACTTCCCTGAGGTGTTTAAAATGCAAAAACAATCTGCATTAAATGCCAACCAACACAAACACCGCCAACAAAAGCTCCTCAAAGACACTCACCATCCTGCTCCAGTTAGCCCCTCTCCCTTCTGATACACCTGAGTAAATAAGTAGGACTAGCCTTGTGAGTTAAAAACAATACTTCAATTCACTATGAAATAACTGAATGGAAAACAAAGCTAGTGAAAATATATTTAATATTAAAACTCTTTAACAGTGACTGACCTTGTATAAAATCAAGCTCTGACATGCATCAGCAACACAAAGTAAAAACATTCTCAAGCACCAACAGGTAACTGCAAATTCTAATAATGAAGCTGAAAAATGAATCTCAACATCTCCACTTCAGAGCATCATTTCTTATTCGGATTACATTCCCACTCCTAAACTCACTCCACACAAAATCAACCTGAAATGGAGGATGACTGTTACTCCTCTTTTCTAACAAAAATTCTGCTTATCCTCACCATAGCTCCTCTGCATATTTCCTATTACTTTCCTACTCTTCTTTAGAACTATCATCCCTCCATCCTGTTCTCCAGTCCTGCACCTTGTGAGCACACAGAGACACCACTTTTTAGTGCCTCTGGCTCAGAGAGACCTTGCCTGCTCTCTCCTTCAAGCCCTTCACACTACTGGTGGTCCTGAGAAAGGGTTAGCTGAGGTTCTGTGGAGCCCAAACATTTCCAGATTGTTATGAAAGTTTGCAACTCTTCTTGCTAAGAAAAAGGCTCAGATGCAAAGTACAGAATTATAAGAATAAGCATTTATTTATGCACATGAGGTATTCAACCCACACTGGGGCAGCGCAAATGTGGCTTTACACAAAAGGCTCTTGTATATTTCAAGTGCACTACCTCCACTTGTACTATGATTGCTCATCATAGTAAAACTTAGCACAGCAACTGTACTTCTGCAACCTTCATGCTGCTCTTCTATTGATCCAGATGTCCCTGGAGTCAGTCTTGCTGTCATTATTTACCTATGACACCATACAACACTGAGAGGGTTTCATAGCTGGCTGTGTTGCTGGGATTATCTTGGGTGACTAGAGACATCTTTTAACCTTCATGGATAGCTCTAAGTTCCCAAGAAGTCACACCCTTATTTCCAGGACTGGGATGTCCTTCTGGTCTTTCCACTGAGCCAGTGTCCTTTAGACAGCTTTACTAAAATATGAACAATAACAAACACTCCTAAAATTCCACTACCTCAAATGTTAAGCATATTAACAAAATTAACTTACAAAGTTTCAAACTTACAAAGTTGACTGATATATTAGGGAAGAGATTTTTCATAATCCCATCCTCCAGTAAACTGAACAGCCAGTATCTAAACACATGCAGGACTAACTTTTGTATGTGCTTCCACAAACAAGTACCTGAGTACCAGCAAGGGGACATGTTGGCAGCCCTGCCCATCACTTTGTGCTGGCTGCTCCTATTCAAGCTGTGTACTGTGTGACTGATGCTATGTGAAACAGCTGCACCAGAAAACCTGATCTTAGTGCACTACTATCAATAAAGGTCCCAAGAACTACTTCAGAAAAGTTTCACAAGGCAATGACAACTTGACCTCCTATTTTTCCTCTTTGTTGCACTCGCATAGTCCAAGGAGATCTGCTGACTAAAAAAAAAAATCTGGTGCAGAATACCTGCCTTTATACGATTAATGCACTACTACTTAAGAGAACCTTCACCTTGCTGCAGACCTTATCTACAACAAAGAAAAGTTCACCTTCCTGAACTGAATATCCTGTATTCAAACAGTGTTAAGTATATGATAGATATCACATGTGAAGTACCAGCCAGGGCAATTTCTGAGGTCTGACTCCTAAGAGTTACTTAGATTTAAGAAGGAGCTTTACAGAAAACTACAATTATTATGGTCGCATTTCCAAAACCCCGATGAAAACTAAAG
The DNA here is from genome assembly GCA_024362935.1 of Setophaga petechia. Lineage (NCBI taxonomy): Eukaryota > Metazoa > Chordata > Aves > Passeriformes > Parulidae > Setophaga > Setophaga petechia. Next base: position 29,254,878 of record JANCRA010000008.1, read on the forward strand.
GCTGAACAGGAGAGCACAGAAATGGTTTTACAACTGGAAAATGTGGTACATGGAAAGCTGATTGCCTTGAAGTTTCATAACTTCATGTAAGACTTACAACCCACAGCAGGAGGGGTGATAGAATCTTTCACAATACTGAAAAACATCAAAGGATGGAAGCTGAAGTATGCAACAAGGCTCCTGGGGACTGCCTGGAGCACCATGTTCCCAGTACTTACTAAGCTGGCTTCAGGTTCCCAAATGCTTTACTCATTCTAAAATCCAAACATCACAGAATCACCGAATAACCTGAGTTAGAAGGGACCCACAAGGGCAGTTGAATCCAAGACTGTAGAATCCCTGCACAGCATCATCCCCAAGAGTCACACCATGTCTCTGAGTGCTTTGATCCAACACTCCTTGAACTCTGCCAGGCCTGGTGCTGTGACCACTTCCCTGGGGAGCTCCTTCCAGTGCCCAACCACTCTCTAAGCTAAGAACTTTCTTCTAATATCCAACCTAAACCTCGTCTTGACACTTCTGGCCATTCCCTCAGATCCTGTCACTGATCACCACAGAGAAGATGTCAATGCCTGTCCCTCCTCTTTCCCCCATGAGGAAGTTGTAGATGGCAATGAGTTTTCCTCTCAGACTCCTCTCCTCCAGGCTGAACAGGCAAGTGACCTCAGCCATTCCTCACACAGCTTCCCCTCAAGGCTCTCTACCGTCTGTGTTACCCTCCTGTGGACAGTCTCTAATAGTTTAATGTCTTTCTCATACTATGGTGATTAAAAGATGATTCAGATCCACTCCAAAAAGCTGAGGGCAGTACAAGAGTCATGAGAAACCGAGGTCATGAGTCTCTTAATTTTTTTTAAGATCTCTCTGCTTCTAGAGTCAGTATCTATTTCTGATGTTCTATTGGGATGTAAGAAAAATTAAACTTCTATTTTCTATTGGGATGTAAGAAAAATTAAACTTCTATTTTCTATTTTCTATTGGGATGTAAGAAAAATTAAACTTCTTTACTGCTAGACACAAAGAGAGCACATATCTTACCCATGGTACGTGGCCTGCATTAGTGCTGTCCAGCCATGAACGTTATCCTGCTTATCAATATCAGCCTTTTTCTCAACAAGGAACTGAACAAGTGGCAGCTGTCCAGTTACAGCTGCAATCATTAAAGGAGATGCACCATCAACAGTGGTAACATTAACCTGACTCAGATCTTCATCAATGATCTCTTTAACCAGCTGAAAGTTTCCTGTAAAACAGTGATAAAACATAAACTAAATGTTAGTTAATTAGTACATCTTTCCAGCTGACATAAAACTGCATGAGGCACTGTATTTTCCTCATTTTCTCTACCTGTACACTTATGGCACAATCCCATTATAATAATTATTTTCTGAAATGAAAGACTGAGGAAGGTTGTATAAACTGCAGTGCGTCCTGCATGTGAAGACACAAATAGGGAATATTTCTATTAAATTGCCATAAGATAGTGTCCTGCAAGGAAAATTGCTGATGCTCAGGCATCATGATTTTTCCTTCGAAGATCTCTGTTCCATTTCCACAGGCTGCAATCACAGAAAATCAATGATTTTAGAATCAAAGTAGGTGGGTACAAAGGCACTCTAAAAGGTGGTGGAGGTCATACCGTGCCTTAAACAGGCAGAATAATGCCCTGTCTCACACTGACTGCTAAGTTCCTCTTACAAAGATAGTTCACTGATTCTAAAAACTTTACTGATAGAATTCCACATCCTCAGAGGTGTTTATTCCAGTGCTCAACTTTCTTATATTCTCAATGATTTTTTTTTCTGCCTCCAGTATTCGAACTACACCTCCAACACAAAATTTCCCTACTCCTTGCTTAAGAGTAAACTCATTTGTTGTCATTAGTCAGCTTTACAGTTCCTTAAAAGTTAATCTAATTTTCAGGTTTCTACATAAAGGAGCTGGAAGTCACTTGAGTTCTTGTCTAGATTACAAAAAGTAATATGAAATATGTTACTGAATATATTTGAACAAGGTTGAGGGTTTTTTCCTAAATCTTGAAGTAGGGCTGCTTTTACAAAAGGTACGAGGTAGTCAGGATTGTCTTAAACAGAGCTTAAGCTCACCTACATCCTTTTTGATGTTCTATGGCAGGCAAAAGATGGGAAGAAGAGAAAGGAAAAAAAAAATATCTCTGTGATTGTGTATACCACCACAGGAACAGGAACAAGAACAAGCAACTCATCAACTGCCATGCAAATGGAAAAATTTTCACCTTTAAAAAAACCCTTCAGATGGTAAACTGCTTCATAGCATAAGCTGCTTTCAACTCAATCACAGGCATGAACATTTTCCTTGGAAAGTCGTTCAGAATCCCAAACAAACCCTGCAGCCACTTGAATGCACTCACTGAAACTCACACCCACCAATGCCACTCAGCTAATTTCTTGGAACAGGACTACTTTTTGTATGTTCCAATTTGGTAAAAGACAGCGGATGGCTTTTTTAACACAGACCCACAGCAGACTTTGTTAAACAGAAACCCTGGAATCTACAGAGACACCAGAATGTCCTTTGAACCCTGGACACTCCTTAACCTAGTAATCTGCTTTTTTAACAGCGCTGCCATATAGCCAAATAAAAAAAAGCCAAAACCCAATGTGCCGACCAGTATTCATTTGGCCCCTCCTATGCTGCTATTTCTGACCCAGCACTAACATCTGTAAATCTCAATAATCACAGAGGTACAAGAAGGGCACATGATCACTCTAAAAATCTAACAGACTTGAGGCTTTCCCAGGAAGATGTTTTGGTAGCTCACATGTGAAGTGCAGGAACAGAAAAATCATGTTTCCCACACTAGCAAACAGACGTGCTCTGAAGTTAGAAAAACTAGACAGGGTGGAAGAATCATGACAGTACTTACCCATTTTCAAAGCATGAAAGACATCAGGTTGCCTCTTTTCTGCATCTGAAAGAAATATAAACATTTATACTAGCAATCAAAAAAAAAAAAAGGCAAAAATCTCTAGCAGAATTTTTACACAAAAAAACTGTTAAAAATTTAAAGTATTATAAAACACATGTTTAGGCATATACTTAATAAGAATAAAGAAAGTATTGACAAGTTCTGTATTACCTTTGGGAAGAATGAATCACCTGTATAGTTCTCTGAGCAGAGCTAAAGCTAGAAACTATAATAAGGCATCCGCACAGGCTTTTCAATTCCCATTCTCCATCAGGAAATTGTATTTGGAAACTCTTTTTTTTCCTGTCTGGAAGTCTAAAATATCCACTAAAGAATTACAGTATGGCTTTGTGGTCTGGTAAAATCGCCTGTACAACAGTGAACACTCAAATTGTATGGGATTATTTTGAAAGGTGACTCAAAAGGAGTTTTATAAGCTGCTCCAGTTTTATTTCCTCTTGAGTATTTCCAGGTTAATTTGTAAAGGTCACAAAAATAATAGTGTCAATTTAACTATGCAGCTTGTTACCTCTGAATTAATATTCTTCAGCTCCCAGATAATCATCCCCATCATAAGAACTTTAATTATTACAAATTGTAATATTTTGAGCGAAGAATCATTCTTTTTACATGGCTTAACAGTACTTTGAAAATTCTGACACTATATAAGATGAGGAAAAAATAGTGACATATTTTTCACCTTCCACTCATGCCAGAAAATACTGTCCTCTATCTTCAAAATTATTATGGACAAATTATTACTACAGAATCCATGGGGTAACAAAATTTTATGGAAAACAAGGAGACACTGAGAGATTTCATGAGCCCAATTCTGGCATTTTTATGAAATACAGAAAAAGTTTATGTTCACAGCTTTACTCCAAAGGAAGTCACCTTAACATGCTGAACAAAAGCAATTGCTGAAAAGCCCAAAATACTCCAAGAAACTCTTATTTTAAGACCAGGAAAGAGAGTGATGGGTCCTTCATTTTCTCCTGATTCAGACACCGCTCTTATAGAAGGAACTGTGTGTACGAGCTCACCACTGTAAAACAGATTTCAAAAGACTAGTTTAGGAAAGGACCAGGCTCCATTCTTGTCATGTGAAAACCCTGGAGGAGAGGCAGCTTCAGGGAGCAGGAGACCATAAGAAGATGCCAGAAGGAAAGACTGTGATCTGGGTAAGCCTAAGTAAGGACAGCAACAGAAGGCAGGTAATACTCAAGCCATTCCAGGCAGTAAATTTGCTGCTGAGAACAGCTGTGGGAAGAGAGATGCTTTTTCCTAGGAGGTAATTCACCCTATCTATGGCAATGTATCAGAAGAAAAGTTCCTTTTTTCCTGTCTTCCATATAACAGAAATGATCTTTCTTCTTCACAGGATATTCAAGACTCCAGCACTAGGAGGAGACTTGAAGTATGGTCAAAAAACAATGCAGAAATTTGTGTGGAAGAATAATGTTTTTACCCCCCTCTCTGCCCAAATGAGTTACTACCCTCCTGAGGATGGAAATTCCCCCTCAGCAGAGGTGACAAACATCAATCTGCTTTAAAGCAAGTCCAGTCTTCTCACTTAAACAGAATCCTTCAATACTTTGAGGCCAACTCTGCCTGAACATACACCCTGTACAAGCAAACACATGGACACTCGTGAATTCCATGGATCTCTGATTCTGTATACTGTAAGCAACAGACATCTCTTCCTCAAGGTCATGAGCAAACATATACAATCAATCAGTCCTGCCTGGCAGCATGGCTGGATGAAAGCTCTAGAGTTCCAACTTAACCTATAAGTCAATATCTGAGTTCACACCTTCTCTACAGCAGAAACAGATGTCTGATTTTTGCTCTTACTTCTTCAAGTACAAGGGAAGCTTGACCTGCAGAAATGACACCAAATGTAGACAACAGTTTTGGACATGTCCATATTGCAGTGGAAAATGATCTTTCTAGAGCTAGCCACATCCTTATCTTTCATAGCAAACAGTAAAAAGCTGGAAAATCCAGCTCTTCCAAACCCTCTTGTTAAGTACTTTTCAGTGCTGGCTTGCATAAATATCTTGAAAAGTGTCCCCAAAACAGCCACATACAGACAGGAATCTTATGCTGCTTACAGGGAAAAAATTTGCTGAAATTGGGCACTTCTACCTCAGCTGAAGTAGGTGTGCCTACTCCAACAATTTCAAAATCCAGCTGCAAATTACAAAGAACATCATGCCCATACAAAATAAGCTCCTCAATTCCTAAAGAGAAACAAAAAAATAATTCCATACCTGCCTGAGGCCTAATTGTTGTGAGAGATTCCAAATAGTCCTTCATGTCTTTGTGTTTGAAGCCAACAGAGATTTCAAAAGGTGTTTTATGTAGTACATTCAAGTGATCAGGGTTGGCACCTTTCTCCATGAGCTGCTGTGCCAAGCTCACCTTTCCACTAACGGCTGCCAGCATTAAAGGGCTCCAGCCCACTGTCTTTATAGTGTAGTTACAGTCAGCTCCCCAGTCTAGCAACAGATGCACCACTGCCTCATGTCCATGCTGAGCAGCTGCCATCAGTGGAGTGATATCGGGAAGATCATCTCTGCTGCTGTTAAGTACATTTGTGCTAAAATGGTCGTAATTGTCCACAAAAGCTCCAGATTCCAGCAACAATTTCACCATGCTGACATGACCGCCTCTGGAGGCCATTGTGAGGACGCTGGCTCCTAACTTGTTCTGTGCATTGAGATCCGCACCATTCTCCAGCAAGATGTGGGCCACGCTTAGATGTCCAAACCTTGGAAGAAAGAGACACAAGGGAGAATTAACACCTTGGACTGCAAAAAACCAACATACTCGGAACCTAGAAAACTTCATTACCAAATTTGCCAATTGACTAATACATACACTGTGAGGGATTATATAAGCATCTCTGAATGTGATAATGGGCACCTTGCTGGAGGAGACCACTTATCAGCTGAGGACTGTAAACTAAACCATTCCACATGCGCCAGTGACCGTGCTCATAAAGCAGGCACCTATTGAAGAGGATGGTCTGCTCAAAGCAGCAAAGTGCCAGCCTCATTTTCTGCCACAGGGCACCAACTCCTAACTTCCATAAATCAGTGTCACTTTCATCCTCTTATTTCCACAAATGTATCACATCAAAAGATCAAAGCTAGTTTGTTTCCAGAGATCTTTATTAAGTACTGCCATTACTACCGAACAACTGGAATAAAAACTGCAGAGTCAGTACTAACTAAGGAAGACAAGGACCATTTTATCAACTAGGGAGTCAGTCTTTTATATTTGCATTATCCCTTGTTTTCCAGTTGTGAACCATCAATGAACTCCCACAATGTAAGAAGACTTAGGGAATACAGATGTGTCCAGGAAGGCCAGAGAAGAACACGGTGAGTGGCCATCACTGCTGTAAAGTTAGCTGAACTTCTGTCAACACCAAGGGGACCAGAGAGGATCTTTAAGAGAAATGGCTTGCCAGCAGAGTAGGACAACTGGCCATGCAAATGGCCTTCCCTAAAACAATCAGTGGAAATTATTCTGCTCCTCAGTCACACACACCAGCATGGGGGGACGCATCAACACGGTTCACCCCAACACCGAGCACCAAAATGAAATGAAAATAAATTTTAAAAAAGTAAGGTGCTTGAGTTGGCTTCCAGCCAGGTATTTCCTCCCTGATAACTGGAGATGCCCAGGGCATAAGCTGACAAAAGCAGGCAGACAGAACAACCACAAACTCACTCAGCTAAAATGCAAAGAGTAAATTTATTTGTTACCCCTTGAACCTGGGGATCCCCAAAGCAACATACAGGCAGAGATACAGAATTGGAGAAGCAGGCACCATTACCAGTTCATGCTAAAGGACCAATGGCCTGCAGTTCACACAATACTAATCAAGAATTATTCCTGGCTGCAAGGTCACTTGAGTGATTTACATTCCTCCTCAACAGTCTTGAGGTTTTTAACCCATTCCTTCCAACACCCAGCACTGATGATGAGCATACAGGGGCTGGTAATGGGTGTGCCATGGTGTCTTGTGATTTGACTGTCTGTTGCAGTTGCTATGTCAGGCTTGCACTATGATTTCAAGACACTGCTGTATTACAAGGCTAAATTGAAACCCTGTGTAATATTAAGTATCTGCCAATAAAGAAATATGGCACCAAACCCTCCTTGTGTGAAATATCTACAAGAACGTGGTCAGAGTACTGAACTCTGACACCAGCTTTACCAGAAACCTAGCTTTGATATCACTTGACTATCAGAGGCTCTGCTAGTTTGTCAGTAAGCAAAAGGCAATGAGACAAGCCACACCCCCAACCAGCCAGTTATCAGTGAAAAAATGGCAACCCCATATTTTAATAAATATAATATCTTGACAAGATGTGTGCATCGTGCTCTTGTTGCAGGCATCATGCACTACTGCACGTTTATGGACACTGTGCTTGGCACAACCCAACTCTGACCCTGAAGGCAACTTTTGTACATTACAGCAAAGCAAACCTTAGTCAAGGAAACCCCAGAGAATGCCACTAACCACTTAAAGCAACCACAGCCTCAAAGTCCTTTGTTTCCTTCCAGAGAGTATACAGTTGGAGGAGGAAGCCTCTGGAGCTTGTGTACTCCCTAAATCTACCCTGTACCCTTCACTGCATCACCTCAGTAGAGCCTGCAACCCCTGCACACAGGTAATTTTATGCATATATGCTACCTCCTGTCCAGCTGCAATAGAGCTAATCACAGCCAGAAAATTAAACAGCTACCTAAGTCTGAAGCCTACCTTTGTACAAACACTGGGCTTCCTTTCTGGTTATCCATTAAAAAGAGAAAAATGCTCTTCTACTTTATGCTTTTCAACAATATATACAGTACTTTTCAAATGTCAGCCAGTAATTTCTTGAAATCAGTGAGAGGGTTTTAGTCATCTGACTTTATTGTTTTTAGGGAATGAGCGTATGGTTTTCATTAAGGGGGAAAAAAAATCTGTTTCTGCAACTTTTTTCCTTTTCTTTAAACCTTCACAAAATAATTAAATTCTTGAACCTTGTCTTCCTTGTTCTTACTGGGAAACCAGCTGTGTGACTCATTCTTTGGGAACTTTCTATGGCCATTAATTGAAAAGAGAAATATTGACCTTGAAACAGATTATTTTCTTCCAAGTATTTTGAAGTTATGAAATTAAAAAAAAAAAAACAGCCAAAAAAAACCCCAAACAACCAGAAAAAACATCAAAACAAAACACCACCAGAATAACAAAAAACATTCTCTTGATTAAGCATTCAGTTATTATAGGAGAGCAATGCTCTCCAACCCTGTAAAACACGCCTGAAAGCCCAAGATGTGCTTGTAGAAATAAAGACAAGCACCAACCCCAGCCTTAGCAACACGGGAACCTCCCATGGCCCAGCAGTGGCTACGCAGAGGGCAGCATCACCGATGCAGAAAACAAGCGTTTTGTCATTAAAAGCCCCCAGCAATGATTTTCCCTATCCTCCGGCAAGCCACCTAGGCAAACATGGGCAAGCTAAGGGAAATTAATTGTTTCAGTTCGCTTCAGTGTGTTTTACATCAGACGTAGTTTTTTCAACAACACACACATAGATGAAAAAACACCCAAAACCAAAAAGAAAAAAAACCATGCAAAATTAAGTGAGTCTACGTGCATATACCTATTGTCACAGAGAGCAGTGTTTCGTGTTCACGTTAGCTCCAATTTTGCGCTGGCTAAACCAAGGAATAACATGCAGTGCTTCAAATACCACATCCTTAACATGGAAAGTTTCTAATGCTCCAGGATAACACTTCGCCATTCTACACCAGACAGCCCCTCCTCACCCTGACCCAGGCACGGGAACAGGCGACCGCTCCGATCCCCCGGGGACAACCCAGGGCCCCGCTGGCACCAACCCACCGCGGCCCTCAACATGGCGCCCGCCCTCTCTCCCACGCTGGCTCGCCCGGAGCTCCCCGGCGCCCTCCCTCGGCCCGGGGACCGCGGTTCGGAGAGCGAGGGAGCCGAGCGCCCGCGGCAGCCCGGGGGCGGGGAAGGCAGAGCCCCGGCGGCCCTCCCTCCCTTCCCCGCCCCGGGGCTGCCGCCGACTAGGCCGACGCTCCGCGGCGAGGCGGGATGGCGGTGGGAGACCCGCACCTCGGCCCTGATCCCTCCCTCCCTCTCCCGTACCTGGCCGCTTGCATGAGGGGGCTCCATCCGTAGTGGTTCCTGCTCTGCACCGAGGCGCCCTTCCGCAGCAGGAACCGCACCAGCTGCTCGTGCCCCCCCGCCGCGGCGAACTGCAGCCCCGTGTTGCCGGCCTCGTCCGTGCAGTCCACAGGCACGGCGGGGCTCGGCGGGGACGACGCTTCGCCGCGGGGCTCCGCCGCCGTCTCCTCGGGGCCGCACGACGAGGAGGGGGCCGCGGGGTCGCCGCCGCCGCCGCCGGGCAGCCCCAAGAGGCGTCGGGCGGTCTCGCAGTCGCCCTGCTCGCAGGCGCGGAGGAAGAGCTGGACCTGGGGGGGCACCCCGCTCTCCCCCATGGGCAGCGCTGCCGGGCCCCGAGCGGCTCGCCCGCCCGCGACCGCCCCTCCGCCGCCGGGAAGGCAGCGGGGAGGAGGGGACTCGGCCGGCGAGAGGAGGCCGGCCCAGGGCGGCCGCAGCGCCCCGGCCGCTCTCGCACGGCGTGGAGGGGGAGCCGGGCTGGGCCGCTTTCCTCGGAGCCGGCGAGGGTTATCCCAGCCTGGGCCGGGGGTCTCGGCGCCTCTCTTGCCCCGCTGGCAGCCCCAGTGGTGTCCCCCCGCCTCGCCCAGCCAGCGCCTGTATCCTCACGGCTCCTGCCACCTTCGCCGGGGATTTCTGCGCTCTGGGCTGCAGCCGTTCCGCGCCGTTACTGGCTGCCGCACAATTAAATGTCCCCGCATTACGTGTCTTTCTGCCCGCGGTCATGGCAGCACGCCTTCGCTGTGGGGCTTACTTTCACCTGACACAACAATCCCTTTTTCTTGCTTCACAACGCGACTTCCTACAGCCTGGCGCGGTCCCTGTCAGCCCCGCTCCGTGTACCTGATACTTCAGTCTTTACTTGCACTGTCCTACTTTGTGTCTCCTTTAGCTCCAATGCGGTGTCTCTCCTCAACGAAATACAGGACTCAAAGTTCAGTCTTTTCCCCTACAAACATCCATTTCCCATCTCCTGACGGCACTGATTAGTCTTTCAGTTTAAAATCTTCGTGCATAAATGTGAATTTCTTGTGTGTCTTCTCTTCAGTTTCAGCCCCCCAGGAAATCCTGAAATCTTTTCTAGGTTAAACAGATTTTACAACATCTAAAGCAAGGCAAAGAAGAAAAGAAAAAAATCTTAAACTTCATCACTCGGTGATATCGTGTCGTGTCCCTATCTATAAGATCAGTGACTTCAATGGCAGGACAGGGCACTTGTTATAGAATGGAGGGTTTGAGGATGACAAGACTAGGAAAACTTAAAAGGAGTATAAAACTATCAAATGCCACTAAAGTGTAGCAATCCCCTGGTTTTAGGCAGTGCCATTCTTATCTTCCAAGTTATACAGCTTTTTGGCTCTGATACACTGGTAAATCCAGATTGCCAGATCATCATGGCAAAGGGCCAAACTTATTACACTTGGAGAAAGTCTACAGCAAACAAGAGTCTTGGCTATGGTTATGGACACTTTTCCTTTGGGAAAGTACCATTCATGGAAAAAAAAATTACATATTTATCATTACAGAAATAATAGAACAATTTCCTGGACAGGGCACATATTCAGGGATACTTCTTTAATTATAGATAGCATGTAGAATATTTAAGTATGTGTCGCCTACATTTATGTTAAATAATTTTCTTAAGCATAAAGAAGCTTACAGTGGCCATCAGCAGAGTGAAGATGCATGGCTAGGGAGAATTTTGGTCCAGCCAAAACAGCCTACAGCTATCCTACATTATCACAGTATGAGAAGCTTGCTGTTGTCAATAAAGCTGGATGGTGCAAATCACTCTTTGTAAGATTTCAGAGCCTGGAAGAAGGGAATGGCAAGAGTCACTAATGCAATACATTATTCATGACTGAAGAAAATTGGGTCATACTTACCATATCAAAGTGCATGCTTGGATATTGTCAAATTAATGACAGGATCACTCCACTTTATCTTTGACATAAGCTACTCAACATGTTGATCCTATGAATTTGTTATGTAGCTGATGGTTATGCTATCAATTTCTACTAATGGTCTGAAACTCCAGACAAAAATATCATGAATGGAATTAGAAGCCTATCAGCAAAAGATGCAACACTTATTTTAAGAAGTTTATAAGACATAGGAAATATTTGATGGGGTTCAAAAAATGAGAGGGAATTGTTCTGAATTTTGCTGCTGTCATCTGATGGTCATCATCTTCAGTTGGCATCCTCAGCATTTATCTATAAATGATCACTCAGGGATTTCTGTCACTGACTGATGAGCAAGGCAAGGAAAAATAATCAAATTTCTTCGGATATGAATAAACTGCTATGGAATATTCTCCTGGATGATGCAGTACCAAGCTCTTTGGAAAATACAGGACTTGATTTCTTCACCAATGAAAGATCAACCTAAGCCTTTCAAACAGTTCATTAAGATAAAATAATGGAGAAAGCTTAGGTTGGAAGAAAAGATGGGACAAAATAAAACAAAGATTCTCAAGTGCAGACTGTGTGTTAGTTGTTCAGAAGATTTGTCCAAACTGCATCTTTGTCCAGTCAGTGAAAAATGCATTGCTTTTGATAAGAAATTCATTTACATCTGTTCCGTGCTAATTTGTATAAGTCAATGTTAGATTGCTCCAAGGTTAAAATAATTTTAAATGACAGAAAAAACCCTAATGAATGAAGAAATTACTTTCAAATAAAGATGAGAAGAGTGCAAGGAACAGAACGGGCCCACCAAAAAGGGCAGAACAGATAAGGCAGGAGTACACATGTCAGGAATCAACATCTGTGGAACTTCTCTAACCTAAGTCTCCACTGCTGATGATCTCAAAACACCAGCAACACCAGCAAGGAGATACAAGCTTTATTGATGCTACTCATCATATAATGGGAAATGAAAGAGATAAATTACTTAGAGTCATTGTTTTTCAAGATTCAGAGCTAAGCATTTGCCAAATGAAGCCTAGGAAACCATTAGAGCATGTAATGTACCTGTGGAACTAGTAAAGTAAGTATAATATGGCGAGTGTGCAATGATGTAGAACTACATATTGGCCATGTAACAAAAAATTCTGTTGCTCTTACAGTAGTAATAGGATGTAATATATTTGGACACATACCATGACACATGAGCAAATCTCTACCTGATATGTAATTCAGGATCATGTAATATGGAAAACTGTAAAAATGACATCATAATCAGAATCCTCTCAGAAATGTAGAAATGCAAGTAGACAAGCAATCTCTTCCAAAGAAGTCTATGAAACTAGAAGTGGCTGACTCACTCATAATCTGCATTATCACAGTGTGAGGATGGTGGCATCTTAAATCCCCAAGTATGATGGCTTTTTTCATGGCAATTTAAGAGGTAAAAGATTATTTTCTACTGTAAAATCTTACTGATGTGAATCACAAGAAAGTCATGCTTCTGAGAAAAAGAAAACTGAAACTTTTAATATGTCTTTTGTGTGAAGACAGTTATCCCTGCCTTAATGAAAAGGAAGACACATATATTAGAAATACCATCACAGAAAAGGAAATGTTTCCCCAGTATCACTGTACTTATGTATGTTAACTGTCTTCCTTTCAGGCAAAGAAACAGAAACAACCTTGATAAAATTACTAAAAACCAAATGGTAGCAAGTAGCTACAGTGTAGGGTGGCATAGATTAATTTCACAACATAATATCTGCTTGACTTCTTGGTTCAGAATTTTAATCATGGTCTTCTCTTTGTCTACTGTGACCAGCTGCTATACCTTTATGAGGAATTTACTTCATTTATTTGTTTCAGAATATGCCATAATTTTGACAAACTTTCAAAAAGTATTTGCAATTCAGTATTTTAATTCATTGTGTCTGCATGTATGGAAAATCAGTCAGATTTCCAACATAACATATCTTCCTTAACATTGTACCATACTTCGTGAGCAGAACTGTGGTTTTGTTCCAATACTTTCTGACAGCTAAGCTTCCTGGCCTAGGTTTCCTTTATCTACCTTATCTTTTCCACTGCCTACAGTTCATACTTGCTATTTAGTGTAAGAGAAAAATTGCATGCAAGCAATACATACCTACAGCAAGGAAATATATTGATTGATGGCTTTGACATGCATGTTCTGTCTCTGTCTGTCTGTCTGTCTGTCCATCCTGGCTTGTATGTGACCTTTTGAGCAGGCATTTTGTGTGTGTATTTTATCTATGGGTGCACATACACATGTGCACATACATGTTCTACAGAGATCTGCAAACTGGTGCAGCTGAGGTCTTGCCCAAGTAATCCACTGAATGCTGCCTCATTTTATTGACCTGTCACTAGGGGAATTTCACAGCATTCATCAGCCTGATAGAAGAACCCTGGTGACAGTTTCTATCTCAGTCGTCTAGTCTGTGTTTTTATTCTGCTTTATTTTTAGGGTTCTTCCTCTCAACTCCTTGATCTCTCTGCCTCTATACTATACACCCAGCTTCTCTCTTGACCCAAAGCTTCCCTGTAAAACAGGGTTCCTGCTGAAGCACTGAGAACCCTTTGGCCCTGGAGAAGCAGGGTGTGGCTCATTTCATGTTTTGCATGCACTGTGCAGCTGTCTCAAATAAAGAGACTTTCAATCCAAACACATTTATTTAAAAAAAAAACATCCTTGGCAGTGGTAGTGCAATAGGCTGAATAATAATATTTTAAAAATATTTGTGGTAATAAAGGAGAGAAAGAGCAGCCAATGTGAGAACTGGGGAGGTCTTGCAGGGCAGTGCACAGTTTTTATGCACAGTTAAAACAATGGTGAACAATGACCCCATAGGTCCAATGCTATCTCCAGGGAGTATGTTTTATAGCTTGGATGATTCTTCCTCTCCTTAAGCAAATTTTCTAACCAAAGTATTTGTACATGTTGGTTCCTATCATATTTTTCTGATTTTTTTTTTCTTTAGAATATGTAAGCTTTTTCTTTTTCTAGAACTAGGAACTTTATTCTGAAATACATTATTTGATACTTTATTTTTACTCTGGAAGTGTGAATTTAGGAAGCTGTTTAACTTATTGAAAATGCAGTCTTCCCACTCCATTTCCATTTGAGATTTTTGCTTTTTACACACACAAAAAAAAAAAGGAAAAGTTTCTATGAGGTGAATTTTAAATATTTGGCAAAATTCAATAGCTCTGTTTTTTCTGTAATGTATACATCTTCACTAAAAATAAGAATACCTTTTAATAAATCTACAGGTGTTAAATAGTTCATCTTATCTTGCCTCTTTTGGTATTCCCTATATGTAAGCCTGGTCCTTCAATAAGCTTATGTATTTTAAGTAAACTAAATATTACCTGCATTTCAAACATATTTCAGAGAGCAGGAGATACACCCTTAATTTCAGCTATTACATTCACTATTATGTGAATTCTTCTGGACAATTGCATATTGTTGTGGTTAGTCTTTTTCTCTTAGTGCTTTTTGAAAGGTTTCATTAATATTTTGAATGCTTTTTGAGGTGAATAAAAAAATTTCTGGTTTTGAAATTAAACTTTTCAAAGACCATTGATTATTCTACTGATCTGTTTTAATTTGGACAACTAAGGACACAATAGATATTTCTAGATAGGTAATTAGAGTTTTTATATGATTTGTTTGGTTACTCTACTTATCTTTGGTTGAAACTCCTGAAGCACTTGCAATTATAACACTAAAAAATCATAACAAATTATTTTAACTTCCATTGTTATTCAACCTGAAAGAAACAAGAGAACTGCTTAAAAGGAACTCTTCCATGAAAATTTTGTTACAAGTTTTATGGCTAGCAGTAAACTCATTCATTTGCCTTGATTGCAGATATTTTTTCCCCCCACTGGGGCTTATTTGCATGTTCAGAGAGAATTTTTACACCTTAACTATTTCAGCTTAGAACGTTCAGTCTTCCCATCACATTTACATCCCAAAAATATTTGAAAAGGCTTGACAAAACATGTTTTACCTTAATATTCTTTACATCTTGTACAAACTTCTTTGTGAATGCAAATAATTGATTCTTTATGATTTTTACATTAGCCTCATTACTGTACTTTCTCTTGATGAATTTCCTCTGGTTTATGTGTTTGGACATCATCCCCAGGGAACTACTGTTTACTAGCAATACTCTCAATTCCCACTGCAATGGTCATCACAGAAAGTCTTCACCCATTACTTTGCCATAAGAGCGTTATTACTGCTGAGAGCAGTTCTGTAATTTTTGGTTCTGTATTTCCCATTTTTTTGTTTCAGAACTTGTTTTAGTCATGTGATGATGTTCTTGTGCTTCTTCCATATCACTCTAATACTTAAAATACTTATATAAAATAACAGATTTTTATAATATTTAAGAACCTCTGCAGCAGAACTCTCTGTCTTTTTTCTTGGGGTTTTTTGGTTTTGTTTTTTTTCTTACTCTTCTTAGTTAACTCTTAATCCTACATTTTGCTCTTCCCAATCTCCTCAATAACTTCTTTTGGGAGTCCAGGAGGATCTCTTCTCCTTTGATTCATTCCAGGAATAGGCTTTCTTCATTCAGAAAGATGGCAAGCAAGGAGGCAAAGCAAACACTGGGCATGCGATAACTGGTGCCACCTGACTCTTCAGACCTAAAGTTTGCTAGACACAACATCCTTTATATGCAATGTGAATTCTCATGTCCAACATACTGATATTTAGTAGTTGTCTACAAAGCATATTGAAATTAGATTTATGCTTATATAATTTCCTGTGATAGCTATCTGTATAGCTGAATAAGAAATAATCTGTCTATGCACACACTCATTGCAAATCCACCTAGATTACTTGATTTACACTAGCTTGCCAGAATCAGAATCCGTCACTGATTTTCAGCACTCTTCTGTCCAGAGCATGGCCCCCACAGTAGTTTAGTCTGCATTTGTTGTCACATACAATATTTATTATCATTTAAAATCAGAAAGAGCTCATAGCTGTATGCTCTGACTCTGAAAGTGATGAAATTTTTTCCCTTCCTTAGTGTTAGTTTCATTCACTCCTCAGTAGTGCTGGTGAGCACTGCCCAGTCCTGTGTACTGGGCTGAAGTTCTCTCTGGGCATGACTGAACTCCACGGCTGGGCTGGTCTTGACAGGCCTCCAACAGGAGAGGATGTTGCAGTGAACATGGAAAATGCATGGAGCAGATGACCCCAGTTCCAGTTCCCTACTGCAAATGAGAGAGAAAGTGTATCCAGTTATGTTACATTTATGTTAAAGTATTTCAAATGCAAAATCAGGAGCTGTCATGTAATCTCAGGGTCTCCAGATCACAAGTTTGGGCAGATGGGGCTTTATACTGTTAGGAGCTGAAGTGAAACAAGCAGTATGGATATGTTGTTGAGTATGAAGCAAGTCTGAAAGTTCTAACTAGTGCTGCTGTTGTTTTTTTCCTCCATGATTCTGTCAAGCCATAGAATGGCCTGCTTATTATGAGTATAATAAACTTGGGATTTTCACTAGTATTCTAGATTTCTCTCAATGAGGCCACATTCGTTGACTTTTTTCAACCAAGAATACTCCTAACTTCAGCCAAAAAGCTTGTCATGAATGCCTATAGTTTCTTAGCCTGTGTTCTGCTCTACTTCTGAAGCATGTGCTATTTCTAGAGGCAGCAGAATGGATGAAGCCTGGTTTCCTATCAATTTGTTCCCTTTGACCCCTAAGCTCTTCCTAGTCCCTTTGAGGGAAATAACCTCCCTTGCTGTCCTGCAGCTCTGAAAATTTCTGTCCGTAGACAGCAAGTCTTGAGGCGATACCAATCACTCCCAGAGGCCAAAGCCTCTGCTGTGGCCTTGGCAGTTCAGTGCCAGCAGAGCTTTCCCTGGCTGGGGAAATGGCATATCCACCACGCAGCCAGCGCTTATGAAGGTCCCTGAAGTTTCAAGGCAACCAGATCACCTTTCCCTTGAAGTTTGACAGCAAAGGGAACATGCTTTTCTCCTTCCTTCCCGCATCCCAGCTCGGTGTGATCCAGCAGAACCGGGATGGCTTCCACTCCCTCCTTGCCCCGGGATGGGTCAGCACCAGCCTTGGTTCCACCGGTTGCGTCCCCAGGGTGAACGCGGAGCAGGTTGGAGCTGTGTGCCTTCCCTGGGGTGCTGGAACCCTCGGGGGCCAAGCAGCCTTCCGACCACCAGGAAACCGAGGGACATCGTTCCCGGGGAGGCGGCTGGCGGGCGGCAGGGGCGCGGCACGCCCGGGAGACAAGCGGGGCGGGTTCCCTGTCCCGGGGTACCGCTCTCCGCCCCGCGGCAGCACCCGAGCCCGGCTCTTCCGCGCCGCGCCCCTCCGGGCTGGCCGGCGGCGGGGCGGGGAGGAGGGAGGAGCCGGCGGCGGAGGAGCCGTGCGGGCTTCCTGGCGGGGCAGGGCTGCCGGCGGGCGGCTGTCGCGGCGTGGGCAGGTCCTGAGAACTTCGTCGGGTCTGCCCGGGGCGGAGGCGCGCCCGTGTCCGTGAGACGGCAGCCACCGCTCGCTCGGCATGGCCGGCCGCCTCGGCCGCGGGATGTGCTGGGGCAAGCGGGGCCGGGGCTGCCGGGGCGAGGGCGCGCTGTTCGCCCTGGGGCTGCTGGCCGCCCTCGGCTTCCTCGTGTGGCGGCACGGCTCGCCGCCCCTCCACGCCGCCCGCCGCGCCCCGCCGCGGCCGCCGTCCCCCGACTCGGAACTGCTGCGGCGGCCGGTGTACGCCAAGCCGGCCCTGGACCCGGGGGCGCTGGGGGAGCTGGGCCGGGCGGTGAGGCTGGAGCTGAGCCCGGCCGAGAAGCGCCTCCAGGAGGAGAGCATCCGCCGGCACCAGATCAACATCTACCTGAGCGACCGCATCTCGCTGCACCGCCGCCTGCCCGAGCGCTGGCATCCGCTGTGAGTACCGGCGAGGGCAGGTGGGGCCGGGGCAGGGGAGCCGTGCCTGCCGCTGCTGCTGCTGTGGCTCAGAGAGCCGCTCCGGCCAACTGGAGTGTCTGCTGGCAGCGGTCAGCGCGGGGTAGTCGTGTCTCTCTCAAGTACCTCTCGCTCAGGAGCGTGAAGGCTTTTGGAAACTTTCCCATCACAAACGCTCTTGGATCACAGCGTTTGCTCTCGGAGTTAAGTTGATTGGTGACTTTGTCAGGCTGCCGCACCTACACAAGGCAGTACGAAGTCGCGTGTTGGTGGTGTGTGTACAGGTTGTTTCCCCACGTAGCCCTGGTAGGGTGTTTTCAGTCCTCAAGCTACGCTGCTCTGCCGTGTTTCTCCTGCTGCTGTCCCCTCCTGCTGCTGCTGTCCCCTGGGTCAGTCACCATGGGCAGCAGCATACTTTTTCAGTCACTCCCAGCTTTACAAATGTTACGCTTCCCAGATTTCAGCTGTGCATTGTATTCAAATGTCCTAAGACACGCAGTTTAAAGGAGATTGTTTTATCAGCAGTTTTACCAGAACTGAGCTAGAAATGGTGTTCACAAAGGTGGGTGGCAGTATTTTAAAGTAGGACTATTCTTGATCTGGAATGCATTATTGCTGGGACAAGGTACATTTACTAATTACATGTATAGTTATGACACGAGTGGCAGATAATGGCACAGGCAATTGCAAACAAAGGGTTAGATAATGTTCGATGAGGTGGCTCACGTTTACAGGCAATGGCTCAGTGCAGCTGTGAAGCCAGCGTGGCACAACAGGTCTGACTGTTGTGCACTTTCGCAAATACTCAGGGTGGCACCGTCTTGGGCTCTCCTGTGAGTGAGCTGCTGGCTGGTGAGAGGGAGGGCCAGCCATTTAAAGGGATATGCTAGCTGTCACAGCGTTGGGATGGAGCCATGGCTGCTACTGACTCTTCACTTCTGTTTCATTTGAGCTTGGCTTCAGCTGGTTTTAGTTACAACAGGTTTGCAGGATATGGTAGCAAAAAGCTGTGGAAAAAGCAGGGCTCTGGCTCTCCCGTGCATTCACTTCACGCCCTGTGTCCTGCCCAATGTTTCACCAACTCTAATTGTAACTGCTGAATCTAAAGCATGAATCTTAGGATGGCTTTCGAAAAGTTGCAGTGCAAATGCAAAGCCTTTTGATCATAAGTTTAAGCTTGACACTAGGCTTGTTTTACTTAGTTATTATTCCCCTCTTATCAGCAGTCTGTAGACCATAGGTCAAAAAGGACCATTTAAATTTCATTTCCATGGGAAGAATTAAATCATTTCAATGAGTTATTTTGGACTTCTGCCATTTCCCTATGACACGGTCTTAGAAAAAATGGAAGGTTGCAGTTGTTGAATAGGAGACATTATAGATGGGTGTGGGTGACTATTCTAGAAATGAAAATAATTTAAATAGATTTTGCTACAACAGCAGACCCATTTTGATTTGAATATATGGATGCTGAAATGACAAAATGTATCCAAACCAAAAGAATCACAGAAGCATCAGTGACATAATCTCAGAGATAATTGCCTTCTGAAGCTGGGGCTGTATTGTACTGTTGGCAGGTGCTTCATGCCTTTGTGCACAGTTAAATCTAAATTATGGCAAAAATGTCACAGAGCATCTCTCCAACTCACACAGCAAATGTAAAAAACTTTCCCAAAGGCAATTTTGCAATGAAGTGTTAACTCCTTCTCTCAAGAAGGAAGACCATTTAAGAGATTGAAGTAAAAAAAACTCCATAATAATAATAAAAAAAATAAAGAATTTATCACCAAACCCAGTCCACAACCATAGAAAATGCATTGCACTTAGTTCCAAGATTAGAGGTTATACCGTTTGAAATCTCAAGTCTAGGGGAAATTTTATTTTATTTTATTTTATTTTATTTTATTTTATTTTAGGCAATGCTTGACAATTTAAGACCTTCATTGAACATTTTGTTGATGGGTGAGGCTCCAATTATGGGAAATAAGTAGTAATAATGGTAGATGACAACTAGACTTCAGTGGTCCACCAAAATCAAGCAAAGGCTAAATTTTATATGTAATCAGTGAGACAACTTTGGTACCAGAAGGTGACAAATGCACCATTTTTTTAGTGGAGTCCCAGAAGAGAACCAGAGAACTGTGTGCTGGCAATCCTTGGATCTTTTCCAGGCATGTTATCTACAAACTGTGGTAAGGGAAAGAATTAGTAGCAGATGGGAGGGTGTGATCTGTTGAGAAAGTCAACAAGGCTTTTATCAAGGATGACGTGTCTTACAAATCTATATGAGTTCTTTGAAGGTCATAATTATATGGATAAAGAAGTGTGTTGTTACTTGATGAATTCCTTAAACAACTGTGAAATAATGTGGAAATTCCTTGCATTTATAAATAACTGAGTAGAAGCTGTGAAGCAGTTTTGGGGGTTTTTTTTTGGGTGGGTTTTTTTCTCCGTTTTTTTTTTGTTTGGTTAGCTTTGGTTTTTGCTAGTTTTAAGGAGCGAAGATAAAGTCCCACAGAAATCTGTGGTGGACTCAGTGCAGTTCAACTTACAGCATGGCTTTTATAAAGAAGTGACTAATTTACAGGTCTTCAGCCTGAAAGATAGGTGGCCTGCTGGAAGTTTATCTCCTGCAGGATTCCTGCAATACATGGTTGATGCATGAAAATGGATAAAGCAAATTCTGCCACCTCCCTGTTCCAAAAATCCATTTCCTGTAAAGCCTAGTCCATCCACTAGAAAATTTAAATCAAATATTCAGCAGGTATTGACAGATACTATGCCTGGAGACTCTGTTCTGGGCTATGGGCTTTTGGTCTGTTTCAGCATATTCTTGTGTGTGTGGAGGCAATCTGGAAATTTTAGATACTAAAAAAAATGGGAGAATAAAAGGGAAACAGAGACAACATTACCACTACCTGGGTCCCCCAATGCTCCTTTTGATGTTAATGTCCTCCCACACTGATCAATAAATCAACTCTTTGTGTGTGAATTGGTGAAAACATTTGAATCCAATGAAAACTAGAGTTTTGCTAATAAGATAGAGACTATCTGAGCCAGTAAGCTGTAAAATGTGATATGCAAAATGATTGCACAAGGTGTTGCTGTGTCAGAAACTCATGCCAAAAATCTTTTCCTACTGCTGCATGTTGTACATCCTGGACCTGCCATGGGAACAGAGGTGTGGCAGGTGTTTGCTAGTATCTATGTCTGGTAATACTGTACAGGAAGAGGAGTTTGGCTGAGATTACTCTCACAAATAATGTATTGATTGATGATATTTGACTATGAGTCCAAGAGGTTTCCTATATAGATCTTTCTCCTACTAATATATTCCTCACAGTGAAAACATTCAGAAAGTTGTTGTTGCTTCTTGTTCCCACCACTGTATCTTGCTTTTTGTGATGACTGATTCTGTTTCTATTGACCCACAGACCCAAAGAACTTGACAATTGTTTCCTTTATATAATTTCTGCTTCCTTTAACTATCTGAGCTTGACATCAGCAACTGAAAATGTGTTTCATCACACAGAGTTTGTTTAGTTTTATTGAAGGTATACATATAAACAAATAAACATTATGTATAAATAATCTATTAAAATGTCCATTTGGAGGAATCTTATGGATAAGAATGTAAGTTACTAAATGATGATACAGTTTGTACAAGGCTAGAAGTGAAATAAGCCGTAGGGTCAGAGAAGGATGGAGGTTAGAAAGAATCTTTGAGGTGTCTAGTCCAACTTTGAAGCCTCCAAAGATGGAGATTCAATAACATTTGAACACTTCTCTACATACAACATCACTGCCACAGTGATTTATTTTTATTGTTGTCCCCTGATCGTAAGGTTGTCTGATTGGCTCCGCTTGTTTTCCCAACATCTACCCTTCATTTCTTGAGTTTGTACTCATAAAGGGAGCAACAATTATAGGAGGTTAAAACCAGCAAGTGTCTTCTGTCAGACTTTGACTTACTGAGGGCCCTCTTGGGGCTGATGCCCTGTAAGTGGGTGTGATGAGCTTGGGGCCATGGGTTTGGCTGCTGCTGCTGCTGCTCTGCCTTCTTCCCCCTGCAACAACACATCAGCATTGTGTCCCATGGGGCTTCTCCTTGTGTGCTTGTTGTACAGGACTGTAGGGCTAGGCAAAAAACTGATATGTTCTCTTAGCCTTTTACAGCTTATTACAATGTGTTAGAATTACGTTTCCAGTTTTTCTACCTGAGTTCTTTTAGATTAAGGGCTATTTTCAAGCATTGTTTCAGATTTGAGGCATTCTACTTTTTCTTTCTGTATTACAGTAGGGATGCATTGGTCACTTATTTTGGGGATAGTTTCTGTAGAAGCACACAAGTTGCCTTTCAGCTGACTCTTGGTACAAAAGGAGCAAGTCAGGACTAGGCACTTTTGTGCTGACTCAGCATTTCATGTTTTCTCTTTCATGGTAGAAGCCTGATTCAGCCCTTGGGACTCATTTTACTTGTGATCACAAGCAAATGGAGTTTTAATTCTTTCCGGTCTTTCCTAAGTAGCCACAAAAGCCCCCAAAATATTGAATGTGGTCTGCATAGTATTTTTCAGCTATTAAAAAAAAAGTTTTAGAGGTTTGTTCTTTAATTCTAGGTAATCTTTTGTGTTTTGGAGAGATTCTTTATATATATTTTTTTTTATATCTGTGATTTTATGTTCCCATGCTTTGTGTCTGATCAGGAGACGCAGCACACGACTTCTTACAAACTAAGGCTTTGCATTAAACACCTAAGACTGTGTTTTGTATAGTAGTTTTGGAACACTGTGGTCACTTGTTTGGTGTTAGGATTTTTTTGATTCGATTTCTGAGCTTTTTGGAAATATGTAATTGGTTACTAGTAACAATATTAATTATAATATCTTTTAGTCATTACTTTAGTGTTAGTTGGCAGGATTTCTTACATATATAGACAGACTTTAGACCTTCAAAGCAATGTTTCTCTAGGACATTTCATTCTTTCCTCAGACAGTAAGTGGGGTAAAAATAATTCTTCATTATAGCTGTTTTTTTGGTGGTTTTTGTTTGTTTGTTTTGGGGTTTTTTGGGTTGTTTGTTTGTTTTTACTTTTTTTTAAATAAAAAGACTTGCATTTTATAGGAGTACAAAATGAAGCAATGCTTCCACTATTGCTTTGATATTCAGGATATTTTGCTACTTTTGTTTCCTGTCATCTGTAAAAATGTGTCACTTTTCATTGTCATGATACTTTTAACAACACCCAGCAAATATTTTCCAGAAGAGTTCACATGATTATTTTTCACCGTTTTCCTTTCCAGCTTCTGGTAGACTTCCTCAGCTTCCTTTGACATCTAGATTATTGCTTGGTTTCAGCTGATTTAATTTTTAAATTGAAAAAGTTCCCAGATCAGTGATTGATAGTAAGCAAAAATTGATTTTTAAAAAAAATTCAAAAGCTGCTTTCATTTAAACAATTGTCTATAAGGATCAGGTGCATCCACACCTTATTTGTAGTGATGAATACAATAGCTTCTTTCAGTTATGGCTTTCCAAAATATATTTTCTTGTTGTGAATCAAATTACTCACACTAAAGTAAGTTTTTGAATGTAGATGTAGGAAATAGTATGTCTCTGTGGAAAGGTTAGGTGTATCTCACTATGGTGGAAGAAAAGTGAAAACATTTGAGCAAAATGCAACCACTGTTTCAGTTCAGCAAAATAAAATAAAAATCAAGTGGGTTTCCCCACTGTCACATGCAGAATTTCCTTCTCATCTGCACATCCAGAATCTGGATCAGTTAGGAAATTCTGTAGTATTTCTCTAACAATTTGGAATTAGGAGGTTCTATGGATTTCCTAAATTTGTGGATTTTAGGATACAGACTTAGTAAATTCTATTATTTAATCTTTCTAGACATTTATTTCTTAATATGTTTTTAATCTGTCTTAAAGAGATTTGCTTTCTGCGCCTTGTCCTTCACAACCCCCAATTTCTTAACAAACATTTTCTTCTTTTTCAGACTTTGTGTCTTTCTTTCTTGCTTCTCACAATGTTTGTATACAAGGCAGTACAGCCCATTATTATGTGAAATCTTAATACAGCTTTTGGCAGTCAGTCTTGTCAGTACATTCTTGTCATTGGGAGAATCATTCTGTAGAACATTAAATAACCCAAAAAACTGTTTCACAATCAAACCAGCCTCTGTTTCCAGAGACTTGATCATATCACAGTGTTGTGGCCTGTAAAGGGATGGTTTCTCTAACATGGTTTGTTTCAGCAGATATAATTTAGGGAGCTTTTAGCCAGCCTGCTTGGTTGGGACAAGCAGTAGGGAAGTGTAGGCCAGCATCCTGAACTCACCTGTGTAAGTGTTCCAGCCTTGCCCCAAATTATCTGGCCATTTTTCCAATTATTGGCACTTTGCTGCTGTGTGCTTTGCTACTCACTCCAAGACACACCTTCTGTAAACTCTCAATGCCTTTTTCCGCAATTGTTGAACATGTGGCTTGTGTAGGTGTGTAAAACCAGGTGGAGACTCTCCATGCCCAGATAAACTTTTAAAATTTCTTTTTAATTAAAAAAAAAAAAAGGAAAATCCCTGAATTGGCAGTTGGATCAAGGTAGTCTTATGTGAGAAAATAAATTTGGCATGGAAAGTTGGGTAGTGTTTGGAGGAGATGAGAATAATGTTTATTATATCCTTTAATTCCACTGGAGGTGTTGCACTTTTGTATCCCAGGCTTTGGGAGGTGTTGCTTTTGGCTCGTGTGCTGCATTTTATCCATAGATTACTCTCCCACACAGAGGGGTGAGGAGTGGATGTTCAACTATATATTCAACCTGGAGTAAGGGACATGGCCTTGGTAACTGTGGGGTGGCTTAGAAACCAGTGCTGCCAGCGGTGTCATGCAGCGGGGCTTGGGGTGCTTGTGGATGGATGTGCAGAACTCCAAGCTGCAGCTTGGGCACAAGTAGAAAAGAGGATAGAAGATCCCAGTATTGCTGTGTCCTGTGCCATGGCTTTGGGAAAGTGAGAGAAGGAGGTGCTTTCTCTTGGGTGAAGGTACTTGGCAGATTCCAATGCCCACATTGCTGCCTCTGCAGGTTATGGAGTGGGAGTGAAGATGGTGAAACTAGATTGAGATGGCCATGGATGCTGCCATTCATCCCCATCAGCCTCATTTATTGCAGCCCACAAAATGCCCCTTTTGAGCACACCTCTTACTGAAAGAGCAGTTTAAGTTGGTGTTTTAGCTGCTCAAATTAGGAAGAGGAAAGGAGGCTGTGAAGTGGGTCAGCATGTCTATGGTCCATCACAACAAACCCAGCCAACCTGGTTCCTAGCCCCCCATGTGAAAGCCAGCCTGGAGTAGAACCTTGGCAGTGTTTTCCAGGTGACACTGGGATAGGGCGTATATGTCACCTACTGTAGTCACATAAATCAAGTTAAATAATTCAGCTTCAGCAGTGACACTTGCTGTTTTGCATTTCTTGAGAAAAGCTGCACAATCCTGAAGTTGCCTGGGGCATTCAGATTGAAACTTCAAAACCAAAACTTACACAGTATACCTTCTGAAAGCATTAAATAATTGATGAGCAGTTTGTGTTCTTAACAAATCTTTGAAAACTCAGAGAACATTGTTAAAATATAAATAACTGTGCATATAGAAAATCAATTTTGGCGATTGAAAGTCTGTTTTCCCTTTCTGTATCATTGTCACAGTTGTGGTGAAAGTCTCAAGTAAGAGCATGTCAGCAACCATTCCTAATTAACTCATGGCAGTGCGCCCAGTGTGCACACATTCATGCTCTCTCCTTGTGTATAGATACACATCTCTTAGAGAAACAGCTCTTTACAAAGAAATAAATTGAGTGATTACATTAATTGACACAAATGTTCTTGAAAACAGCCCATTTAATTTTGTTTAGGCATTTCCTGAGTGATGTCTCCTTGGTTTCTAATAAATAACCTATTGTAAAACTTGCTAACAGGAGACTGTGTAGTGTAGTAGAGTCCAAGGTTAATTTATTAAACTTGTCAGCTGTTTACTCTCGGTTAGACTGTGATTTAAAAATGCAGTGTAAAAGAGGCAAAACCAAAACCCCACAGGAATTTGGATGTGTGAGGATGCACTTTTATGTGTTTGGCTTCAGTCTGCATTTTGTGGACTTAGATGTTTGAGTAGAAGCTGTAGTGAAACATAGAGAAAGGGCAGTACATAGTGAACATGGTTTTGTGTTCAGGAACATACCAGCATTATTTTCTCTTTCTTCCCATTGAGAGATTTAAAGATTTATAGATAAATACATTAAGAATTCTAAAATATAGGTGTTGTCTTAGTGTAAATTGATGAGAAATGCCAGAAGACAAAGCTTTTGTTTGTTTTATGCCTGTCTTATGCCACACTGATCAAGTAGGAGTGTCCCTGGAACACCCACCCAGTGTGGCAGAAAGTGTCTCAGGGAAATGAAGGATGATGCAGAAGCAGGATGATGCTGAAGCATTGTATTGTCCCCATCTGCTCCTTGGAAGATGGCTGGTGCAGTCCTGGCCATGTTTTGTCTGTCACTACTGTGCGCAAGGCAGACATATTGGTCTCCTCGAGCCAGGTCTCATAAGCTCTTGGAGATCTATTTCATACCCAAGATAGCTGAGGTACCTTAGAAGGCATAAAATCAGCAGGATAGCTTCTGTAGTAGTGTTGGAAACAAAAAAGTTTTAATAAAAGGCAAAATAACCAAACTCTTTAGAGAGAAAAACTGAGCCAGGTGCAAGAGGTTCTTGCTCCTGGTAAAACACTGCACAAAAGCGATTACTTTCTTTGTTCTCTTCTTTTTCTGGTTAATTGCCCAGGTGGGATTTTTTGGCTTCTGTCCAATTGGCTATCCTTTAGTTTGAGGTGAAGTCCCCCAGGTCCTATGAGGTGCCTTTTTCGCTAATTGAGGCAAGAAACTTCTAGGGTTTTTTCCTTTTTAAGGAGACAAAGGATAGTTTTGTCACTCTGTCAACAGGGGGCACATTCCTACACGAGGCTTCTGCTTGTGCATTTTCTAGTGAATCTGCAGAGAGCAGGAGTGACCAGAGGGCAGAGACTGAGCAGGTGTCACTCCTTTGCATTGCCATGCCTGCTGTGGCTTATTCATTATATACCAGTGTTTGTCAGTGAAATCTGAGTCTGTTTAGAGCTATATGCATGTATTTTGTTGCCTCTAGTAAAACCTCTTGGATGTGTTGGCAACAGGTTTTTCCTCAGTGACTGATCCTGGTATCTGATAACTGTTACCAAAATCAGGTTGACTAGAGATATGTGTACTTCTCCAAAAAAAAATGAACCCACCCAACATGTGCAACATGCCATTTTTAATTTAGGTAATTGTTTATTTTAAAACACAAATGACAAAATTATTACAAAACAGTAAAGTTCCTGTGATGGAATAAGATAAGGAGAATTGTGAAGGAATGTTGGACTTCAAATGCATCTGCATTTATTTTCCATGTTTGGAACTGTCTCGTTTACAGGCAACTAATTTCCTTCTGTCTATGTTATGTTTTTACCAACCATTTGGTAGTTATGATGACTAGGTTCCAAGTGATGTATCACAGCCAGTGGAAGGGACGACATTTAACTTTTTTCATAGAAAAGTTAAGGAATGTTCCATAATCAAGCCTCTATAGACAAGAGGGACCCGCTGAGGTCTCTTGGGCTGTGCTGGATCAATGGCTTAAGGAGGGTGAGGCACATTGCCTTCTAGATCTGTCTTTATGGACCTGCAGGACTCAGATGATCAGCTCAAAGGTAGTTTTTAGGATGAATAATGTGAGATGCAATTAATACTGTCTTAACATAATCCTCTCTATTGGAAAGGACAGTGTTATGGGTTTGAGGGTGGCACTAAAGAGTGCCCTACTCAGAAGCTGAAAGCAGGTTGCAGTATAGTATGCATAAATAGACGTTCCCAGTGTGTGCAAAAATGTATTTTGGGACTGCTGTCACCAGTTGCTGTTATTTTAACGGCATACTGTAATTGTTATGCATTTGTTTTTCTGAATAATCCAAAAGTAGGAGTGAAATGATTCAGTTGGAAAGTGGAGCTGGGATACTTGGCTGACACATGGATAGTAAAACTACATCTTGAAGTTTGCAAGCGTGAATACAGAAGATGGGCTGCTCAGGCGCTTCTGTGGTAAACAGGAATTGAGGAATGGAAAATATGAGTTATGACCACTAGGCTTTCAATCAGGTTTTGTACTTGTAGTGGGCTTTTTGAAATTTTTATATCTTGTGAAGTGGTAATGTTTAGTGTCCATATGCATGCTACTTAATTGTTATTCAGCAACACTGCCAAGCATTTCCATTTCAGGGATTCATTAGCTTTTTAAAGATTTTTTTCTGCTATAATTTTTCCAGGGTTTAAATGCTTTGGGTTTGTAATCTCCCGAATGGGATTAATTTTTAAGGCTTAGTGAAACTCTTTCATTACAGAAAGATAAGGAAAAGTGTGCTTCACTTTAGCAGCACTGTTTGAGACTGCTAACAGTTGAGATCTTCTAGCAATTTAGCAAGAAATATGTCTTGGAAATAATATCTGAGATAAACATGCAAATCTGCACAGAAGTTGAACAATATGGGTGGGAATTTTTTTGTTTTCTTTTGTTTTGTTTTTGGTTTTTTAATAAGGACTTCAGGGTACTGCTCAGGTCAGAGTGGCAGTGCTGGCCAGCAGCCTGCCCTGCTACCACTGTGGGTCACTTCTCTTCACTCCTGTGCTGTCTTCCACCACTGAACTGGTAAATTAAACCCATTTTTTAGTGCTAGCCTCTTTCTTGACTTTGGAAACCTAAGAAACGTGTGTTCTGGTATGTCTTGTAGTAGGCTGACCTTTTCCTGCAGTGTGGGGTGTGCTCAAGGAAGGAGGCAGCAATGCACTGTGAATCACAAATAGTGTGGGGATTGCCTTGCTCTGTGCCAAATTATGTTTTCCATCTCCAGCATGAAATTTCAGGCAAATCCGTTGAAGTCTTTAATCTATAATTAGACTTATAAGCTTCTTTAGACCTTTTGGGTTTCCTTTCTTTAAATGGAATACAGCATTTTTTTCCCATGAATCTTCCTGACATATTTTTCAAATAATGCTTTCCTGGTGTTTTTTTTTTGTTTTTTTTTTTTTTTTAATTTATTTATATTTTCCTTCAGCTTTCTAAACTGAGTATGTAGAGATCCTATTTCCATCAAGAAATGAACTCAAAATTACCTGGTACAATATTAATTTTTTTTCCTGGCAGTACTGAGCAGAAATGTTTTTCAGCGGGCTAAATTAAATATGTATTTCTAAAATTGGATTCATACAGTGGGTTTTTCTGCATTACAATTAAAAAAGTTAATTAAAATGTCACTCATCACTCCTTTTTATGTGTCAATACATGAATGTCTGGCTAAATAAATCAATTCTGTCACCAGGTGTTGATGTGAGACAGTTCCTCTGTGAAAGCCCCTCAGGATAAGTTACAGCCTGGAGGGACAGGCACTCTTGTACTTCACTACATCAGTGTGTGTGTCTATGTGTACTACCTATGTATATATGCATATATATGTATATGTGCAACACGTATGCACACATGTTGTCACAGGGCATTCCTGTCATGTTTGAGAAGCAGCCTTTGAGTGCCTCCATTGCCTGAGTGTCATTTGTCCTGTTGCTTCCTCATTTTCACATATTTATTACAGAACTACTCTACAGACGTTTTATTTCCTTCATAAGAGTTTTAATATTAGGCATAATCAGATTCAGATTTTTTTTCTTTCTGTACAACTGATCTTAATAGATACTGTCTAATCTCCAAAGAAACATATAAACCTTTTTTAATTGCAGACACAGCAGACATAAATAGTTTGTTAAACTATTCTCCATGTGCTATAGGTAAGCAGTTTGCATCTAATATAATTTTCTTAGTGTTTTGGGAAATTTTTGTGCCCCTAAATTGACCTAAAGTATTTTCCTGTTGCATTTTCTACTGATCAGTTTTAATTTCCCTTTTCAGCTCCCCATAGCACATGTTCTGGAGGACTTCCTGCTGTTCTGCTGCCTGCCTTGGTATCTGTTGTGATTTAGCAGTCTACAGAAGTTGAAGTCTGTACTTCTGCCCCTTACAAGCCTTGTTGACTGCAGGCAATAAAAGCTACCAATATGGAATGCTCTGAGCAAAGAGGAGAAATTGTAGAAGATGCCATCGTTATTTTAAAATTCTTCTAAACTAGGGGATTCTTTTAAGAATTTATACATTTGGCTCAGCTATAACTTTCTTGGCATCCTTATGTTCATTTAGGGAAGTTCATATATATATTTATAGGAAATACATTCTGGAGCTTAATCCAAAGGTTTGCAAACTCTCTGGCTCTCCATAGAGCCAAAACCATGCATTTCTATATCTGTTTTACGTTTCTGTGGATTTCACTATTAGATTTTGCCAGTTGTGTGGTCTTTCCAAATTCTGCTTCAGTGTGCATACATTTCAGTTTTGTTGCTGCTTGTTTGGTTTGGGGCTTTTTTTCCTCTGTATATGTTGCTGTTCCTTCACAGTCGTATTTTTACTGTCTAGCACTTGTTCTATTTTCCAAAGCAACAGTTATTGCTAGTTTATGTTACTGTTTTTACTCCACTTAGGTTTTACATTTCTTTTTTTTTTCTCCTTTAATCTGAGGCACATTTTGTTCATTACTTGTTCTTCTATTTGAAATTGTGCAAAGACAGCTACTTCAGCAGCACCAGCCTGGAATACCGCCTATTATTTTTCTTTTTAGACATTTTAATAGTTTGCAGAATTTTACTCATAATGCTTCTGTGGAAATGGAACCTCTGTAAGAGCAACTTCCTAATGTCTTCTCATACCATTTTCCACACACATGCACTTCTTTTTAGATCCATTCTGTGTTCTTGCTTGCAGTTAGTAACTAGCATGCAAATGGATTTGAGAATTGTTTCCTGAAAATTAATAAATGTTTTTGCACTTCTACTAAATGTTATCCTCCCCTTTACAGATGCAGAGAGAAGAAATATGATTATTATAACCTGCCAAAAACCTCTGTTGTGATAGCTTTTTATAACGAGGCTTGGTCAACACTTCTGCGAACTGTTCACAGTGTTCTTGAGACATCTCCGGATATACTTTTGGAAGAAATTATCCTTGTAGATGATTACAGTGACAAAGGTACGAAGAATAAGTCTAAATAATATTGATTGTTGATGGGCTTTTTTGGTCAGCCAGTTCATAGGAAAAAGAATGATGCTGTTCAGGTCACATAACAGAAAACTGTACAACAAAGGCCTCTCATTAAAAATAGTTTTTCTTGTAGTGTGCCAGTAAGAAATTTGGCTTATGTACCAAATTTAGTTTGGAATGGGGAAGCACATTTGCTGTGCTGGAACATGAGTGCTTGTGTGTATAGATAGACTACAGTCTGAACAGAGCACTTTGGGTTTCCTGAATTGAGCAAGTTTCGATTGCACCAACGCTCCCCTGGTGTCTCATATAATGACAGTGACCTAGTTCTTTGGTCTTGTTTGAACAACGGGACATAAAGGCAGTGCTGGCATTTTCCACCACACATGAATTGTGTTAAGAATAAAACTTTTATACAGAAAGTCTTAAGTAACATTTGAGAAGCTCTTATCGATCTAGGGATGTATTACAGAGGTAAATGTGAAGTGTTCAATTTCTTAAAAGTAACTGTGATTTGTGTCCAAATCCAGGTTTTGTGCTTTTTTCATGTCCTTTCTAAACATGTATCGCCAAATCTGAGTTCAAAGTACCACAATCTTTAGAGCCCTACTATAAGTAAAATGCTAGTGAGGAGAGAGCTTCCTATAGAAAGACATAAACAAATAATTTCAGAGTGTATTATTCCCTCCTTTTTTGGCTTGTTACAGAACATTTAAAGGAGACTTTGGAGAACTACGTGTCTGGCCTACGCAAGGTGCGTCTTATCCGCGCAAATAAGAGGGAGGGGCTGGTCCGAGCTCGGCTGCTGGGGGCGTCTGTGGCGAAAGGAGACATCCTGACGTTCCTGGACTGCCACTGTGAATGCCATGAGGGCTGGCTGGAGCCACTGCTGGCAAGGTGAGCTTATGCTCTGGGCAGGTTTTCTCTCCCATTGGAGAAGAAGGGGCGAGACAGTTTGGCCCACTTCTGCAGTGGAAAAATGACTCATGGTTCACCAAAGGTTGCTGCAGTCTGGTCCCTGAGGCACTGCCAGTGTTTGGTGTTTGTCTCCTGGCTGTGGGGGAGCAAATGCAAAAGGAAGTTTGAAAGATCATGGCATGGTGGGGGTTTTTTGCTTGTTTGTTTTTGTTTGTTTGTTTTATTTTTTTTCCCTGAGGACCTAGCTGCCTCTTCAGGCAATGGAAAGTTTTGGTTTTCAAGAAAATGAGTCCTCACCTCCACCTATGAAACTACATTGGTAAAGAAGTCTATTTCTGTCAGCCTGGTTGAGCAAAAGGTCTGGAAAAATGAGTGCCCTGCAAGACAGTGTTTGCATAATACAAGTCAATAAACTCCATCTGAGCAAATCCACCTTTCCAGACTGGTTCTGACATAAAGCATCATGGTGTAGGATAGGGAGGAGTAAATGTTATGTCAACACTGACTCTTATTTGGAAACCATCTGTCCTGGGACACTGTACTTTATACCTGTGTGGCCTCTTGTTAATTCTGCAGATCTGTCAGGCTGTTCAGAAAACTTTTCTTAATTAAAAGCAAGCAAACAAACAACAAAAATACCAAGGAACCTTCCCAAAACTCTAATAAAAACCCCTAGAAACCAGAACACTAGCCTTCTTTTTCAGCTGAGAATATTTATTATATTTTTGAAACCTCACCCATGTGTAGCCAGCAGCCGTACATTGACTTTTCCTGCTATGGGTTCAGCCACTGGCACCTCACCACAGCACCTGCTGCTCCTGAATCACATTTCAAGGCTCTGTTGGTTTTGCCCCTTTTGCTAACAGCTCATGTTAGCTTTACCTGTTGGCTTTACCCTTTTGGATGCCATTAGCAGATATTGATAGATACAGGACCTGAGTCAGACGTCCAAAATATTGTATGTAGAAAGCCAACTTTCTTTAAAACATAATTATAAGAAAAATGAAATCTTTCCTCAAGGCCAGTGTTTTGATTTGGATCCTGTTAAGATTCCCACCAGGTACGGTAGTGTAACAGAAAAGGACCAGAAAAAACAACCCGAATACAAACTGGAGAGAGACTTCCAAAAGCACAGAGTGACTTGATGTGTGCGAATCTTCCTGATTCGTAGTGGAACTTGTGTTCCCAAATTCCCCATGTCCCTTTGAAATGGTATCTATAATACAATTTCAGTTTTATGTTTTCTTAAAATTGTCATACTTACCTTGTTTCTAAACTTCACACAGAATGTATTCCAGATAACTGGGGGGTAGCTATGATAGCGTGAAGAAAGGTAAAGGGACAAACATTAAATCACGGGCATAGGTTTAACAAGTGTCGCCTAAAAAAAGTGTATGATGGGGGAAAGATCTGTGATTTCTTCACTTCTTTAGCGCACCACTAGATGGCAATCTTGAGGAAGGATTGGGATTTTTTTGCATGCAATCGTCACCGTCTGTAAAAAAGTTAGCCCTCTCTTGGAATTCCTGCCGTTCTTGCTGCAGATGCAGACATGCATTTCTAAGGGTTTTTTCTGCGGCATATCTGACTCAATGTATGGCAGCAATACCACAGTGTTAGCATTTTGCAGTGCAAACATAGTTGCATTTGTAAGGTGCCTGTGCATTGTACTATCTAGTTAATTCTTAACTTACAGAAAAGGTGATGGCTTTTCACTTACTTCATTCCTTTCATAATTGAACTCATATCCCAGCTACCTACTTTTTACTCGTTTTCCTACTTGTTACAGGAGGAGGAAAATATTTTTACTTTTTATTGCTTTTTTCCTTTTCCTCTACATGTGGATATCATTTTCATTGCTTTGTACAATGAGGATTCGTATAAATTTTTATGCAAGTGAGACAGGAGATAACAATATTTGTATAAGCCCTTTTGTGTGCTCTACCAAACAAGTACTCAATGGGAGATCATAAAGAAGAAAACAGCTGTTTCATGTGTTCCCTCCAGCAAGAGGCCATTTCCCACTTTGGGCAGTCTTTCTCAGCTCAGACAATACTACTTTGGAATTGCTGCTGTTCTCTGCTGCATTTAACCATCACAAGCTACTCTAATTTCACAGTATGAGCCATTGGTCAGTCTACAGATTTTTAGCCTAACAATCTCATGAGGAATGAGCTCCCTTTGGATGACAGATGCACTGCATCTCTTACTTGTTTGAAAATATAATGCGTTCCGTTTTCCTTCACCTCTGAAACATGTAAATACAAGATGCAAGGCTAACGTGCATATCTGCATCTCTAAGTGAAACAAGTGACTGCATTTCACTGAACCATCAGGGCATGTCTAACACTAGAAGAGGGAAGATGCTAAACAGTGATTTAAAAGAAAGACCTTGGCTTGAGCTTGTGTGCTTGATGTTGCTCTTAGTACTGAGGGGGGCCATTCTAGAAGGTTAGGAGAAGGCTAATAATCCCACTGCTTCCTATAAGGATGAATCCTTTTGGAAAGGAATCCTGAAAATCCTGCATAATATTGAGAAATGGGAGGAAGGGGTTTATCTCCTTGTAGAAGTAAACCTGCAAGAAATGTCATCAGCTCTGATGTATTTGTAGTATGATAAAGATCTTGACTATCTTTAGATCACCCTTGGTATTAGGAATGTCATTCTGCAGTGCTATCTTGTTTCTCCTTTCCATCTCCTATGTTGCCCGGATTTCTTGAGGCCTCCTTCAGTTATGTTTCGTTGTTGGAGGTCTAATTCCCATGTTGCAGGTTTGGTTTTTTCTAAGCTCAGGGCTTCTTTTTGAGTTACTGTTACAGTCCTCACTGCAACATTTGCAGATGATCACAGTTACAAGAACAGCCATGACTTCAAGGGCCAAGAGTCTGGCTGGTTTATTATTCATCACGCGAAAGTATGCAATAAAACTGCTCTCTTAAATAGCTACCTGTACAAAAGAAAATGAACATTTTTTTTCCTTGATAAAGTGTTGCTGACTATGGCAGCCAAGCCAGATGCTGAATGTGTTATGTCAAGCCATCTGGCATATCTTGCTTCCACCATCCAGGAAGGTTGCTACTTGCTAGTGGAGTCCATCCTGATACATCCTCCTGATGTAGGAAAATGGGGGTTATTCTAGTATTTATTGTATCATCATTTCCTTCTTATTGCAGCATGAACTGAAAAGGAGCAAAACTTCATGTTTGGTATTGTAAGCATTCTTTGTTCTTGTCAGTTTTTTTTTTTTTTTTTTTTTTTTTTTTTTTTTTTTTTTTTTAGAGATGTTTCTAATGGAAGTCACCCTTTTGTTTTACCTTTTGTTTTAAAACCTTACCAGGATTGCTGAAGAAGAAACAGCTGTTGTCTGCCCTGTTATTGATGTTATTGACTGGAACACATTTGAGTACTTGGGAAATGCTGGTGAGCCACAGATTGGTGGATTTGATTGGCGCCTGGTCTTCACTTGGCACAGTACCCCTGAAAGAGAGCAAAAACGGAGGAAGTCCAAGACTGATGTGATCAGGTTAATTTTTATGCATCCTAGAAACTGTGAATGTGTTTTTGATTTCACCTGAAAATGCCAGGTGCTGAAAGATATTTGGGAAATGAACATATTACAAAAATGTATGTATTTTGTTTAGTTCCCCATTTTTTTTCTAAAATAACTCCTTTTTACCAAGTTCCTGGAAAAAAATAGTGCTCTAAAATACGAAAATCTTGTTTCATCTTCCATATGGAAAACTTATTGCAACGTAGTCTCTTGACTCCTCTACACAAAGTCTTACAGATACTTACCAGCACATGGAAAGAGTGTAACTGATTAACTAATAGTGGAGGATGTCCTCTGTGCAAAGCAAAGAGCTCTGTGTTATAAAGAAAATGTATCATGGGCAACGATGAAAAGGGGAAAAAAATCACCAACCAGTAAGAATGTAAAAGCAGTTTTGAAGATTTTTTTCTGTGCTGTGTAGTTCACTGTGCTATTTTCAAAGGTGAACCATTTTGTCACCTCTTTACTGGGGTGAAACAATACAGCTCTGTCCACCATGGTTTCTGTGAAGGACTAATTTACAGAGCTCAGGCTGATGTCTTCATTATGGGTTTTAGTTTTGTCTTATTTTAAGACAAGATGCCATCAATTGGTATTATTTGTCACTCAACATTTTATATTTAGGAGAGGTAAGAGAATAGAACAAACAAGGCATTTGGAAAATGGGAATGGTAGGCAAGATCCTGGTAGCTGAGGATCTGCCATGTTCAACCTAGCCCCATCTGCTATGGAAGTTTCTGTATTTCAGCAGTTTATTGAAGTAAATTAACCTGTTTGGCATTTTTAATACCATCATTTTGTTAGCACTTTTATCTGTTATTGTAGAGACCACAAAAAAATGGAATTATTATTTTTTCTCAGTCTTTTGTAAGTTGCTTATCATGACATTAATACCCAGTATTTCACAAATATTAATGAACTTATCCTTGACAGAATGAACGTTTTTTTAAATGGGAAAAGTGAGATAGTAATTGAGTCTTT
Source organism: Setophaga petechia (assembly GCA_024362935.1). Lineage (NCBI taxonomy): Eukaryota > Metazoa > Chordata > Aves > Passeriformes > Parulidae > Setophaga > Setophaga petechia. The sequence goes on from JANCRA010000008.1 coordinate 29,291,569, forward strand.
CTCAGCATGTGTTAATCCATGTCCTCCTTAAAACAAAAGAATCCAAATAGAATGAATGTTTTTGAAACATTTCGTTCAAATATGATGCTTTTTTTCCTTCATGATAAGAAGAATTGTCTTTGATATGCCAAGAGGAAAATGATAAGGGATGAAGTTTCAGGGTAGCCTGAGGACTGTGAACTCGACAAGTGTCTGAAGAAAGCAGCAGTGCTGGGAGTGGTGTCACCAACAGCTTGGTTTGGAGAGATCTGGAGGGAGACAGAAGGACTTGACTGGTTATGGAGTTTATTTTTCCTTCTGTCTTGTCTCATCTCATTCCATTCTTTGAAACAACATATGACAGTGTGAGACAGTGTTGCTTCAAAAAGATAGCTGGTAAAATTAGTTTTGACAGATGAAGAGTAATTGATCATTCATCTCGCTTTTGTTGTTATTTACCTCAACAGCAATTTAGTAAAATTCACATAATGCCAGATGAACTTAGTTCTAATCACCATTATATACTTGGCACTTTAAAGAAAGTCATCCTAAGACTGTAAACAATAGAGAACAACATTGAACAAATACAAATTTATGTATATGTGCACACTCTACCATAATGGAAGTACGTCCCTTAAGTGTGCTGTCACTGCAGGCCTTGTGATCTTCAATGAGGACCCAGGCATGACTCCTGATTTTTATTTTTTTTTCCTCAAACTTAGTAAAAAATTTAAGAACAGACAGATGGGTAGATTTTCTTAGAAAGAAAATGAATTTCTTTAGGGGCTATATTTACTTAATAATTAAAGTCTAGAGTTTTTTCAATTGATATTAGTGGGATCAAGAATGTTGGTTTTAAATACTAAAGCACAAGTATTTTTTAATTATTGCTTAAGTAAAATAGATAAGGATACAGCATGTAGAATTTCAGAGCCGACTAATACAGTTCTGCCACAAAGAAGCTAATGTTCTCTTATGTGAAGAGGCTCTTCATTTACACACAGACATTGCAATTAGAAAAATTTATTTTAACACTTTATTTATTTAACACATATTTATTTTAATATTTTTACATTCCAGTGTTGTTTCAGGTACAGTTTTTTAGTTCAAAATTAAATTCAAACGACCTCATAATAATTGATAAATTTCTGACTGTTACTTTGTATCCAGAAAAGACTGATAAAATAGAAATATATTGTATTTTCTTTATCTGTTACATTGGTTTAATATTTTTTCTTTTTATTCAGTTCAGAGTTACTATTCTCTTTCATAGGTCTCCAACCATGGCAGGTGGATTATTTTCTGTGAGCAAGAAGTACTTTGATTATCTTGGTTCCTATGACACAGGAATGGAAGTCTGGGGAGGAGAAAACCTTGAATTCTCATTTAGGGTAGGTGGCTTAATTGAAAGTTTCTTTTCCTCAGAATACAACAAGTTCCTGCTTCTTTCTTCATGCCCTTTTACTTAATGAGGTAGCTGTAATGTAAGCAAGTGCTAAGAAGGGAGTCTTTTGGAAGTATCTTGTTCCTGCACTTCAGGATCACCATACTTTTCTTCCAAATAGCCATCTTTTTATTGAGCTCTAGTATAAAATGTAAAAAGGGCTGTGATACTAGTGGGTGAAGTTTGCATCCTGAAGCTTGAAGGGGGTCATGGGGAAGATTTGCAGCGCTTTGATGTGACTCAGAGTTCTTGCTCTGGTTGATGGAGCAAGCAGTTCCCAGTGGGGCAGGAGAAGGCCCCACTGTACTAATTTTAAGACTTCTTTTCTGGTTCACCTCAGAAAATGTTTGTACAAAGGTTATAAAAGGTGGAAGATCTCCAGTAACTGTAGAATTTTGCCCACAGTAGGCATGACCAAGTGCTCAGGTGTGAGACAGATAGCTGTAATGGAAAGGATTTACAGCAGGAAAAGAGAGGAGACACAGGACAGTCCAGACTGATCAGCAAAACAGAGTTCTCCTGTGCTCAGCTGTTACCAGTGCTGATTCCTGCTGAGCACTGGCTGCCTATGGTTTACCCCAAATCACATTTAGCTCATTGAAGCCATCCAGTGGTGATGTAAGAGGGATGCCTCTTTTGGCTTTCAAAAAGTTCACAGGTTATTATCTTGAATTATGCTTGTCTGTTCTGCCCATCATCTGTTATTTTTGATGGTCATGTTTGCATTTCTCTGAGTCATTGACTCATGGTTCAGGAGAATTTTTGGATTTTTTACCAGGTGACAACAGATTTCAAGGTTAAATAGCATTTTAATGTTACAAAACCACTTTCCCGAGAAAGGAGACATCAGCAGACTGTCTCTCTGGATGTCTGTGTGTTAATCAGAGAAGCATGGAGTCTTCCTGGCTGCTGTTACGATTTCCTGCTGTCCGCAGTGCAGAAATCACAGAAAAGAGGGTATAAAAATAAGGAACAAAAATTATTAGGAATAACAAGCACAGGCCTAGAGTTGATATGGTTTCTCTCTGGAGGGAGACTCCTCAGCTGGAAATGCTTTTCGATCTGAGTTCATGACCACCTCCTTTTTCATCTAGGGAACAGTTTCTGGCACATAAGCCCAAACACAGTCTACTCAGTAGTCTTGGTCTAGTTCAGCAGGCCTCTACCTGAAGGGAGAAGTAGTTGACCCACCTCCATCAGCCCTGTGACCTTCTGAAGCAGGAGTCTGGGCCCAGTGTACCCAGAACTTCAAATCCTTGAAGAAAACCTCTAATATGGCACATTTGGCATGCAGTTCCTGGCTTTCTGCACTTTGTGTCTTGCTTTTGGGGAGACCAAGGCTTGCATGCAGCATGACCCTTCCTTTTGGCTCAGAGTGGCCCAGTACCAGTTGCTGCTTTAGACCCACCCTTCCATGGCCATTGACCTCTATGAAGCTCTGGCAGCCAGTCTCATTTTGTGTATCACTGGTTCCCCTGAGCCAGGAGTCCATGGGGTGCAGCAGCATGTATGAGCAATGCCTTTACTCCTTCAGCATGCAGGACAGAGGTCTCCTCGTGGGATAGAGGAAGCCTCAGAGGTGGCCTAGCACACAAGAGAAGGAGAAAGGGAGCAGCAGAGTCCCCAGGAGAGAGCGCACAAACTCTCTGCAAGGGTCTAAGCCAGCATGTAAGTGCAGGTGGTTCAAGTGACTCCTGGGAGACAAATGATTTATCAGGACAACCTGTGCAATGGCCAGCAAATATGCCTGGCGAATTTTCCTAGTGCAGACTGCCAGTAGCATCTGGGTATTTGTACGCAACATGCTTTGCTCTGTTTGATTTGGAGCCCTTGTACTTGTGCTGTGTGTAGAGAGGATTTTTGTGGAACAGAGCAGAGTGCTACGATGCTGTTTAACTGTGTTCTTTTGGCTGCCTGCAGTGTTCCAAGAGGTCGGAAGGGATAAATCATTGTTAGTGTTGTTGTCCTTGTGTTTTCTAAACCTGTCAGACCTGAAAATTAGGAGCAGAACTACTCAAAACCGCTGTAAATTAATTTATTGTTGCTCTCATTTCTAAAAACACCACTCTCTCCCAATGACATGAAAAGACTTGTCCTCAAGCCTCCTCTTTCTTGCACTTCGATTATTCTGAGCTGAAGAAATTCTCTGTAGTTTTGAGAGGTGCAACAAGGACAAAGCTTTCACTAAAAGCACGATGACTAAGAGAGATGGAGGCTACGTGCTGAATGCAGAATCGAGTCAATGTACCTTGATTTTGGATTGCTTAATGCTATTTGGCTGGATAAGATTTCACTTCATGGGCATAATGGGCATTGAAACTCTTCTTTCTGAGGGATTCAAAACATGCTCTTTCCTCTTCTCCCTCTTGTACTCAGAGCAAAGGGAACCTGGTTGCAGCTTCTGTCCCCTCTCTGCTCTTGGTCCTGCAAGTGGCATTGCAATGTAAGTTTGTTTCTGGACCAAGGCTGTCTGTGGTCTGTCCTTCAGCCTACCATGTGCGAAAAGGTCTTTCTTCTCAAAAATGTTCCTGCCCATGAGCCTGGGTGATACGTCTCAGAACACCTGGGGTCTTCTCTTTTCCAGTATTTTTGTATTGTTTCTTTTTGTCTTGGACCTGGAACTCTGTCTTGCGTTGAGAGCAGCCAGGGTGAGTCTGTGTGTCTGGGGTGTCTCTCCACCCACTCAGCTTCCAGCAGATTGTGCATGAGCACCACACTGGGGGCTTAGCCACAAATCGTCAAGAAAAAATTGCAGCAGAGAGAGAGCAACAGAAACATAGAGTTTTCCACATTTTGCCCTTTTTTAGGATGTAGCATCCTTTCTATGTTTTTTTATTTCTTCCAGGTAGTCTTAAAGTGTTAGAATGAGCTGGCAGAGCTTTTATTCTTTAGTGTTCATTGACCCAGCACAAGGTCAATTGTCCAGAGACCGTGGCAGGGAGAGCAATCTGAAGGTGAGATTTTGAACATTTTCTGTAGGTTTTCATAATGCCACCATCTGTCTCTGAAAAAAAAAGAGAATATGCCGAATAGTCTGCATGCATCAAGATGAAAGTGAAAGTGAAAAAAGGAATGTCACCTTGTTTTCTTATTGAAGTGGAGGAAAAATGTGTGCTTTTATAATGAGAGCTGTGAGTTACCCAGACCTAGTAAAGAAACAGATCTACATGTACGTGAGCTTGCAAAATATGCATGAAACCTTATGTGCTTTTCTGTTAGAGAAGGTTGAGCTAGTTTTATGGAGAATTTTCTGCAAAGCCACCTTCTTAGCATTTAGTAATCAACTTTAGTTTCTCTATTAAATTCCTCGCTTTATTTTATGGCTGTTCTTTTGTACCTGATTTTATATAAAGGTCATAATTTTTTCATTAAAATGAAAGTGAATAAACTTTTGAGGAATTTTTTAGCCGAAGTATATTCAATTTTCTTTTGTAATAGGATGACAAGATAATTTTTGTACTGTTTTTATGAAATACTTAGAATTTAATGAGCATTGCTTAGCAACCTACAGTTATTTTTTAGAGATCTTTAATTATTAAAAATTCAGCTGTTATGGAATTCTCATTTTGTCATCAATTTAACAGAGGTATGATCAGTTTGTTTAATTCCTTTGAAATCAGACTTTATCATGGAAGAGCTGAAGCATGTACTTCCTTCTTAACTACATTTTTATTTCAGTAGTCTTTATAATCTGTTCCTAATATCTTTTTAAAAAGTAGATAAAGGTGAATTAATAATTCTTATGTGGAATATAACATTGGAAATTTTTAAACTAATAAACTTATGGCTTTTAATATTTGCTGACAAATCTTGAATGGTAAATTGAAGCTTTAAAAAAATAATCTTGAACATAGAAATAATAATTATGAAAAATGTTGTTTTGAAATAAATCTCAAAAAAGGAGATTTATTGTTGTTAAGTGAAAGTGGATGGTTGTTTTCATAGCAGCTTTCAAAATGGCAGTAAAGTAACTTACCTAAGAAAATATGCAAATTGTTTAAAAGAGTAGTACAGAATTCTAGATTTATTGTATAATTCCTTTAATCATCTTTGTTCAAATGACAAATGTACTGCTTCCCTGAAAAGCAGCAAAAAAGAGGAGAGAAACCTCACATGGAAAAAGAAGAAATTAAAATTTTAAATCCAGGAAGTAACAATTATCCGGTACTCCCTATAGCTGATTGATGAATTACCTCTATCTTTAAAGAAACTCTCTGTTTTAAAAGTAAACATGTGTTTTAGAGTGCTTACCCTTTGGTAATTAAATACAGCATTGTGCCATGCAGAAAGTCCAATGTTGTTATCCAAAACCAAATCAATGGAGATGACACTCATTGATTTCCAAATTTAGACATTTTGGAGAAATTCTCAGTAATCCCCTAAAAGTTAGCAGTCTAAAACCAAGTCCTATCTTGTGTGAGCTGAAAACGTTTATCTTTTTAGATCCCTAAAACTCCCAGAGAGAGAGGTGGGAAAAGTCCCACCACTTATCTCTAACACTGTTAGCAGCAGAGCTTTAATTTGCTACCTCATATCTTTCACTCCTGCTGTATTTTTTTGAATAGCATATAATTAAAAATGCATGTCTTATACAAGAAGGTTGTCAGGGAGCAAACCTCTACCCCTTAAGCCTATCCCAGCTAATTTCCTTTGTCTTCCATTTACAAAGGAATGATGAGCTGCTGCTTATGCATGGGTTGAATACATGAGGAGAGTTCTAAATCTTTTATGGAAAGTCCATCAGAGCCATTGGTGACAGCCTCAAGTTAATTCAAGTACAGCAACATCTCCGGCCTTCCTCCTATCTGGCAAAATTTCAAAAACCTTGTTTCAGGCACCCTTCAGAAACAGGGCATCTGCCATGGTGTGGTCACACACAATATTGAATAGGAAATGCATAGCTCTGCTTTCCTTTCAAGTAATCAAACTTGAGATCAGAACGGGTGATGGGAAAGTGGCTGTGTAGATGAACTGCCAAAAGTCCTTGGTTTTCAAAGGAGAAGAATGTAATTGCAAAAATGTGTACATAGTGCTGGGGCTAATGGATCCACTTGATGGCTCTTTCTGGACTTTATCTCATGGAAATGTACATGGGCTGTACATTTCCCAACCTGGGGAGCCAGAGAAGCAGGAGCCTGAGCACAAGGGCAGAGTGATGGTTGGTAGGGATCTGCCAATTCCACATTTGGGTGCAAGTACTTCCTTGGCATCAAGCAGGAATATTGGTTTAGATAGGGGAGGTTGTTTCATTGTTGTTGGTTGGACCATCGTAAGTTATAGAAGTACTTTGCTTTTTCTTTTCATGTGTTGGGTCTGGGGTACATTTCCCAGCTTTCCAATGGAAAAGGTTAGTGAGATTTTATCACCAGGCACTTATACCTCCCTTCTAGATTGGTGAATGTACAAATGGGAAGCTTACCTTTGTCAAGTTGGCTTTCCAGTTGAATATATAGATAGTATATAGATCTATAGATTTCTGGTAAGAATTAGTTATCAGTTACTGGTTTATTTGTGGATAGCTATTTACATGCTTAATTTGGAAAAGGAACATGCTTCTTTTATCTTTTAATGTTTTAATTTTTTTAACAATGCCTGCATGACTTGTATGGTAGATCACATCTTATCATGAGAAAATAAAACTAAGAAAGTAATATTGCACTCCAGATAAAACCAGTGAGTGATTATCTCCTTGTGAACTCAGAGCAAATTATAAGAGCAACAAGGATGTAATTTTATCCAGTTTAGTCATCAAATGAGACACAAAATTATTGTATGTGTTACTTGTAGTATGGTGTGGTATTCTTGAGATGGTGTTGTTCTTACACAGGCTTATTGCTACTATATCCTTGAGCTTGCAAAATACAAAATTAATGATGCACACTGTCAATTCTTTGCTCAGATATGGCAGTGTGGAGGAAGTCTTGAGATCCATCCTTGCTCCCATGTAGGTCATGTTTTCCCCAAACAAGCTCCATACTCACGGGTCAAAGCTCTGGCAAACAGCGTGCGTGCAGCTGAAGTGTGGATGGATGAATATAAACAACTTTATTACCACCGAAACCCACACGCTCGCCTGGTGAGTTCAACTCCATTGTTCCTGGAATTTTAGAATTTGTTTTCAACCTACTAACTATTGACTAAGCTCATATTTAACATGAAGTGCTTTCTATGTTTATTTCTTATTCCTTCTGAAACCTTTTCCTAGACATAGAATAAGTGTATAACTTTTAATTCTTTGGAAAAAATTTAAAATTCTATAAGAGTACAAGGTAGTCCAGTCTATGTCAATAATAAGTGAATAAATGAAAGAATAATATGGAGTGGGGTCATCAAAGCAAGGAGGAGTTGTTTAGGCTAAAATATGCACTTCTGTGAAATGACTGATCCAGGACTCTCAATAAGAATTACACAATTAATGAATGCAAATAAACAAGTTTCAGTCGACAATAGACCTTCAGGTAAGCAGCATGGTAATAATATTTAGCAAAATTACCTGTCTCATGATAATTGTAAAACTTTGGACTGATGTAAAGCAAGATAGATTTTTCTGTTTGATTTACTGCTGCACCATGTTCAGTTAAAAAAAAAACCAGAACACCAACAAATAGAAACCCAAATCAATATTGAAATGATTAAATTAATTAAAATCAATCATGACAACTCAGATGAAAATGTTCCTAATAAAATGTTTCAAGTATCAGTTCTGTCAGTTTGGAGGTTCTTTTAAGTTGATATCTTTATTTTCCTTGAAATGAAAATACAAGATCATCGGTTGCAGAATTTTTCAGGAAATTATTACTGTGAAAACTGAATATGTCAAAACAGTAAAGCAGTGTGCAAATTCATAACTTGGACGTATTTATTGTGTAGGGGCCTGAAGGCTGGAAAACAGTAACACTGGAATGTTCTCTCAGTGTCTAGAAATGAATTAAATGAACCTCTGTCACAAGGTCTGAAATTCAGGCCCCAGAGAAATCATTGTCTGCTGTTGCATGTTTCTGGAGGTGCCTGATCTCCCCAGCATGATCTCTTTGCATGAAAAGTTTTCTAAACACTGCCTTTTTGGTTTTGTGCCTGGGATGGGCTGCTGGGCATCAGTCTCTGGCTGCACTGGATCAGACCTGAGGGACCAGCGTGGGGCACAGGGAGGCCCCCACTCATTTGAGTGGCCAACCCCAATAGATGCAGCAGGGGAAAACTGCCCATGAAAACATGAGGCTTTTAAAAAACATGCTGGAGGATGCTGGAGAAGATGAATTTGGTTAGCTTTCATCTTGTGTTTGTTTGGATTAAATTGAGTAATTAGATCATTATAGTCCACACATTTGTAATAATTGGTTTACTTTAATGTCATAAAAGCCATTTAGGTTTTATTATCGGAGTCTGACTTGGAGAGAAATATGGAATTCGCCCATAGGCAACGCCAGGCTGATTTCAGCTTGTCATACACAAAAAGAGCAATAAATGCTGACAATTTTTCTTGTGAAGTGCTGGGCATCTTATGTCTGTAATGACAGAGCTTTAACTTTAAAGGATATTTGTGTTAGTACTGAAAGTTGCATGTATTGGCTTATTGTAACACAGTGGATATAAGCTGAAACTCGTGCGGGTTATTTTTCCACATATCAAAGCCGCTGCCAATGAACTTTGGTTTCCATAATGCTCTGTGCTCCACTTGTTGCAGCAGCTGAGCTCAGACCTTTTTACTTCATCAAACCCAAATATTCAGTTCCGTAGCATACAAGAAAATGATTGATGTTATGGCTGCAAAAATTGATTCCATGAAGTTTCACTTCAAGATTAATGTTCAGACCTCAGAGCTAATATGTCACGCTGTTTGTTTATTCAAACAGGCATCTCTGTTTTACATCTGCTTTGTGTTTTCAGTGGTATTTCCACAGCTCTGAGAAATGCAAATACATCTGTGGTTTGATGAAAGACTGTGTCAAGTGACCTGTAAAAATCTGGGGGCTGCAAACGCTCTCTCAGGCCTGACTATCTGAAATCCCTAGTCAATATGAAGATAGGGTTTTGAAGACGGACATAAAAAGACATGGACTCTGCTCCAATCCATAGACAGGGAAAAGGCTGCAATGAAATCTTTTCTCTGGAGGTTTAAGATTTCATATTCCCCACCCCCTAAAATGGTGAGGTTCAAAGGACGCATTAGCAGATTTCACAAATTTCATAACTTAAGTGTAGAACTGTACAGGTAATTTGCAAATGGATAGTGTTATAATTTCAAGTCCTAAAGATTCATTCACTGCTTTGGAGATTTTCAATTATCTATCTAAAGGAAGTCTCATTTTCCAGTACGCCTTCTCAGTCTCCAGCAATCTGTATTCAAGGGCTTCCTCACTTGCAGATTCAGGGAGTTTTCTTAGACAAACTGTCTTCTAGAATATTTTAAAGTTCTACTTGCACAGTTCCAATTATTTTTTGTCAGCATTTAACAAATGTAAGGATAATGAAATCAAATCCAGCACCCAAACATGGTGATTTTTCCTGGCTAGAAGTTCTACTCATCACTGTAGCATACGGTTCCTAATAATGTATACAGATAATTTAAAAGAGAGCATCTGTTCTGGATTTTTTTTTAAATTTTTTTTTTCTTCTTTCCTTTCTTTTTTTTTTCCCCTTTCAGGAACCATATGGAGATGTGACAGAAAGGAGACTTCTACGAGAGAAGCTGAAATGTAAGGATTTCAAATGGTTTTTGGAGAACGTGTATCCAGAACTTCACGTACCTGAGGACAGACCAGGCTTCTTTGGAATGGTACGTGGCTGCTGAGAAGGGAGCCCGCTTGCAGCTCTCTGAGCTCTCCTACTAAGTCAGTGTGAAGGTGTTTTTGTGCCTAAATCAGTTTGGGATTTTGGTAGAATTCAGTTAAAACTGGTAGGCTTTAAAATGTGGTATTTATCAGAATCTTTATTTAAAGGAATGCTGTTTATTGAAGGAGTTCTGTGACAGAGTAGGAGAACAGGTAATGTTGCTGTGGATTACTCCTTCTAAGTGACATCTTGGGACTGTTAAAGGCAGGAAAAGAGGAGATTTTTATTTCTCGAAACTTTACATAGCAAAAAGGTAACTGAAGTGTTTTACTTGTTGAATTGAAAAGAAAAGGAGTCTGCTTTGAAACAAATGTTCATACATTTTATCTGATGAAAACTATGATGCTCTGGTGATGGGAAAGAGAGCTAGTGCTAAGTGCTTCCAGATCATAAGGGATTCTGTATATCAAACCAGCATGTTAATTTTTAATCTGGAGGTCACTCTAGACCAGCAAGGGCACAGGCAATAGGTTCAATCAGAATCCTCTTCTCTTTTAAGAACTGACAGCTCTTTACGCTTTTTGCAGCTTACAAAGAAATATAAACTATAGCTCTGTGTGTATTACATTACTATAATCTCATCTGGAAGGGATGAAGGCAGAGATGATGCAGCAAGTAGCTATTTCCTCTGAAAAATCACCAGATACCAGCTGCATATTAGGAACACAAAACTGCACCTTTCCACCAGGCAAAGATGTATCAAATACCTTCCTAATTACCAAATGCCACATTGACTTAAAAGTACTTTTGCTGGTAACTCAATCGCTCTGCAGATCCAGCTAAGCTGCATTCCCACACGCATCATCATATCCAGCCCTTGTCTTCCTGCCATCTGCCCTTCCCCAAGTTCCTCAGCCTCTGCTGAATCTCCTTCAGGAAAGGGAAAAAAATCTGATCTCTTTGGACATACAAAACATTCAGGAACAAAGTCTCCCCAGAGTCTGCCCTAATAGCTTTGTAACTTGTTGAATGAAAACGATGCTAATGTGGAAATGCTGTGGTTTCCCCTGGGGAAATCTCCTCCCCTGGGGAGCTGTGGGAGTTCCCCCAGGGAGAGCAGCAGTTGTCAGAAAAGCCCTTAGGAGCCTCTGAGAGAATTGCCAGGCCCCTCCATTTGTCTTGGAGCTTGCAGGAGAGGTGCTATCCCTGTGATCACTGGCATGAAAGGTGCTACCCACCATTATCCAGTACCTTGAACAAACCCTGGCACAACCTTGGTTGTGTTTTTGTTCTTTTGTTCTGGATTGCCACTGGCAAGTTCTGAGCCAGTTGAAGCAGTAAGGTATAATAAGACTTAACTTCCAGGAGCATTTCAGGAATTTTATCCTTCCTTCCACCTCCATCCTTCTCCCTCCAAGAGAAAGGGTTAGACTGCTGCCAGTGATAGTGAAGAGAAGGGATTTGTGCAGTTTCTTTTATGATTTAGTTGTCATCTTCAGGCAAGGAGTTGACAGTACCTAGAAATAATAACTCTTGTTCAGAGCTGCTTGAGGTATCTAGAGTGTAATTTAGGTGTGCTCTATATATTTCTCTAAAAACAATTCATAAATGCTGTCATCTAGTTGTGAGCATAATGAGAATACGCCATTTTTTGGGGGGGAGGAAGAATTTAAAATGTGATGGAAATATGGTTGTACTCTGAGAAATTGGGAGTGCAGAAACGACACCTACTGATTCAGCTGATTTGTGGATACTGAGTCCCATCTGCTAGCTTCAATGAATCACTGATCTTGTTCTTTACTCCCGCCTTAGCTGTGTAGAGCTTTTCTGCTTCACAAAAATACTGTATTTAAAAGTGTCAGCTTTGATAACAGCTCAACTTAGTGTGAGGTTATTTAATTGTTCAAGGAAAATACAAGGGAATATGGAGATTTTTACCTCCCTTAAAAATCTTTTTACTTTTCAACTGAAGTTAAAAATATTTCTAAGATTACCTATAAGTCAGCCATGTGTTACTCAAACAGAGTCAAGAATTAATGAGCAGCATTCAGTGCTGTGCACCGGCAAGCAGCTTCTTATGCTACATTTTTTTTCTTGATACATAGATAAAAATATCCATACTACCTACCCTTGGTTATCTAAAATGCTAGCTGCCTCAAACTTTACTTAAACATACTGAATTATGAACCTTTTTGCCTGAAATATGATTGCATTCCTGCCTGGCACCTATAAAAGAGATAAATATCTTCTTGCTGCTCCTTGGGCTTCATGCAGCTTTGGAACTTTGAGGGACATGAACCTTCTGCCTTGAATAATTTCTTTGAGGGGGTGGGAGGAAGTGATTCTGGTAGACACTCAGTGGGTTAATATAATATGTCAGCACTTCTGGAAAGGCTGATAATACCTTGTAGGCTCTTGTGTAGTGCACTGATGTGTCTTTTTCTGGCATAGCCTCTGATTTGGCCATCCTTGAGCATGCAGAGTACCTATGAGTAGGTAGGTGTGAAATTGTAACAAGACTTGAGCCCCAGCTCTGCATAGGTTGCCCACCTGGACAGCAGAGACTGGGTCAGTTTACAAATCCTAACTACCCTGGGAAGGGATGGTGTGGGAGTCTGTAGGAAGAGCTTTGAGCCAGCTGGTGTGTTCAGCATTGGTGTGGTGACATCTCTGCAATGTGCAGCTGGATGGAGGTAGAGGAGCTGGGAAGCTCTGTGGTCTTTTCATGTTATAGGTGACTGTGGAAAGGCATGGCTGCAGAGCAAGGGAGGAGTCAGGGCTCTTCTCTCTTCTGAGGTATGTATTACCTATGGCTGCCATTGAGGTGCATATCCGAGGATAAAGATTATGGTCAGTCAGTGAATTTGGCTTTAAGTTTGGCATCAAGATTGCTTTTAAAAACAGTGGTGACACAAAAATCAGGATTTTACTCTAATTTTCTGTAAGTTTGATCACTTGGTGGTGAGACTGTACTATGTTCTGACATGGTACGTTTTTCTTTGTTCTCAGTTTCTAGCTGATATTTCTTTCAGCTGAATGTAAAGCAACTAAGCTGATAGATGTGCTGGGACTTTCTATCTGGTCTCTCTTTCTGCCCTATATCTGTAAAGGCATCTGTCACTGACTGAGTCAGTTAGGAAATCAAAAACTTGAATTTTTCTTTTGACAGCTCCTTCCCTATTTTCCTCCAAGACCATCTCACCTTGCTTTTTAAGTGCTCAGTCATAATTTTCTTTTAATTTTGACTAGGTATAATCTTTAAAAAAATGGAAGGAAGATTTTAAACTATGCCTTTAAAACTATGAAGAATTTTGTTTTGCTGCAACATGAAAGAGAATTTAAAATTATTTAAATTATCTAAAAAGCACATGATATATGTGGACAGATTTGCAGAAGAACAGAGCTACGTGGCTTAAATTACATAATCAAAGATATTGCATGACTTGTGCTTCAAGTTCTCAGAGGTATCAGGGTCCCTTCTCTAAGGTATACCTCTAAAACTGCATTAAAATCCAATTTGTAGAGCTGCCACTTGAGGTTGAGTTGGTAGCCAAGATTAAGACTGACTAGACCTGGAGACCTTATGCTCATCACAGAAAAATATGCACCACTTGGTTGGCTCTGAAAAGCCTCTGAAAGCTAGGCAGAGGCTTTTTAAAAGGAATTTTTGGAAGAAATACAAGTGTTTGGTAGTGAACACACCATTGCTTGAGCCACATGCTTATAGGTTTTTGAGCTTCCTAGGGAGATTTGGGCTTGCTGGGTTGAGCCAATGAATCCAACAGCAGTGTGTCACCTTCCTTCAGAGGATTTTAGTCATCAGTCTTGTATGCCCTTTTCAGCATTGCCCTTAAGTTAACAGGTGATATGAAAATAGCATTTACTCAGTCAAATAATTTCCTGTGACTGCTTGGATTACCTTTGAGGTAAAAGCTGATGTTTGATCAGTACTAGTGAAGCTGTCTGGCTTGCTGCAAATTCATATTTTACTGCATCCCTCAGTATCATCTGTCCATATCACTAATAAATCAGCTCCACTGCCACTGGCAGAATAAAGAGGATTCTGATCTATTTTGTGGATGTAGAGAAAGGTTGGCAGGGCTCCATTGGCTGTACTTATCAACTAATGTAATGAAGTTTTAATGTCAAAAATCTCTTGTTGATGGTTTGTTTGCAATGGACTTTATCAAGCTAAGACTTATTCATAGAATGCCAGCTGTATTGTGTAGTTATATGCAGGTGTCCAGATATTAGGAAACAATAGATTTAAATATCTCCTAGCAGTAAGGGTTAAGGTCTGTGGTGAATATCTTGGTGTTTATTACCTATCTCAGCCTCCAAACAGTGGTACCTAAATGGCACATAGAGTGACACCTTTAGTTTCAATAGCAATGTTTCAATAAGAAGCAAATGCTGTAAAAAACCACAGCCAATAGTCCTGCATGGGTACGTAGTTTTAGATCTGAAAAATATGTTTTAATGGCAAGGTGATCAACATTTTTTCTTGCTTCTGTTTCTCTAATGCAGCATTGTGCAAAAGAACTAAGGTAAGTCACAGAGAAAATTTTGTTCTTGTTGCATGACTTGTTTATGGTGGATGTGGGAATAAACATAGCTTCAGAAATGAGTGGGTGATCACTGTTTTGATAGAGCTCTTGCACTCTTGCACATAAAAGATACTTAAACTGTATATTTTCATTTAACAAGAGAAAAACATTTCACAAATTCTCTCCTACTTTTTTTCTGCCTTGGAACAGAGGGCAGGTGTGTATCTTTGTTTTTTGGGTTTTTTTTTAATAAATTGTGCTGCAGTCAGATTTTCAAATTTTTCTATGTCATTTCAGATCAGGTAATT
This sequence comes from Setophaga petechia, assembly GCA_024362935.1. Classification (NCBI taxonomy): domain Eukaryota; kingdom Metazoa; phylum Chordata; class Aves; order Passeriformes; family Parulidae; genus Setophaga; species Setophaga petechia. The sequence continues at coordinate 29,306,619 of JANCRA010000008.1, forward strand.
TAGAAGCTTAGAATATACTATTCCCACTAATAAGGTCTTGAATACTACTGGGCTTCCTGATGAAATGTGGGCATATCTACCAATGTCTGACAAAATAAAAAAAACAGGTGAACAACATGGACCATGTACGTGTAGAAAAATGTCAGCATATATCACAAGCTGATATTTCATTTATGCATGAAAGCGAAAAAGGAGAGAACATACATGGTAACACCCTAGAATACAGCCTCATTTTCAAACCATCTGACATGAAGCTTAAGTTTAGTAAGCTTTTACATATCTTTTTGATGTGTGTATTTGGGCATTGAGTAACATGCATACAAGAGTTACTGTAGTTCTGGTTGTGCAGGGCATTTTCAAACAGATTATTTAAAATTTCCCAAAAGGGAGCTCACACTTGAGCATGTGCCAGGGGCTGATGGCAAAGAGCACTAGTTTTTGCAGTGTGATGCAATATCCACTTTCAGCTATCCCAGTCCCCCCCACAGGTGTGGTAATACCTTCTCCCTCGTCTCTTGCTAGGTGCTGTCAATCAATTTTAACATTCCAGCAAGGCTGTCGTGTGGTTGGCAGAAATTCAAAAATGCCCCTCACCTTGGGCATCATTGGGTTAGCCAGTGTCATTGTCCCCTGAGATCCCACCTCCTCCCAATGGATAGGTGGCTTACCTGTCCTTCCCTCCCCCCTTTCCCTGAGCTTAAAAGGAACCTCAGACCATGTGCTCGGGATTCTGCTGGAGCTGTTGCCACAATTCAGATCTCCGTGTCTTTGGAATAAAGCTCTGGATTTTAACCCTCCATCAGAAACTGTCTCCTTTCTCTTCACCTCACCTAAGGACTTTCTCCAGAGGTAAAACTGAGCCTTCTACAAGCCTGGGCTTGTTCAGTTGCCCGGCTGCAACACCCAGCCAGCCAGAGGTTTCCCTGTGGTGAAATACCACAGCTGCTGCCTCCAGCCAAGAAGCTAAGGCCCAGAACAACCCAGGCACATTCCACCTAGATATATATTGGGATCATATTCCAATAACTAGTGAAGTCATTGGGCTGCCTGGAAGGGCACCATGGATAAGGGCTTTGCTGCCCTTAGAGCCAGTAGACAGTCAGGCAGAGTCATATGTTATTAAAGCTACTAATGGGAGACCCTCTGGTCCTGAAGACAGCTGCTGACAACAACTGTAGAGATAAAATTACCATTTTAGAGTGGTTATGACTTTTAGGTTGATATTTCCTGATGTAGAATGAAGAAACATGAGAAGCTTATTGTTTGGTTTATGTAGTTCCATGGCAGTGTTAAAAATAGTCTATGTAAGACACTTCTCTTTCCTGTTTTTCTAAGTGTAATTCTTGGCTCCCATTAGGAAAGTAAACAAAATGTTTTATTTTGACTGTTCAAGGAGGGTTGCAGTGGTCTAATGCGGGAGTGAGCACAAGGCAATGGAAAGAAGATGTTGGGTAGCAGTAAAAGTAGAAGTTGGCAAAGCAAATATATATAGAACACAAGTGTTTAATTTTCCAGCTTGTGTGGTTTGCTCTGTGGTGGGTTTTGGCCCCACGGGCTTTGTCTTGTTTGTTTAGTTCTAGCTGCCTGCAATCCCTATGTGTCCGCTCATTTTCCACATTAAGAACCCAGGATACGATTATCATGACTAGGGAAGAACAGTGAAATTACACCTTGCTGAACTAACTCTTCTGAGATTTACTCTGCCTATTCTTTTTGTCTGTGATATAATTACACTCAGTAACAGGGGCATTCAGCTTCTTGTTTACAGAACCTATTCTGCTCTGCATATTTTCAAATTTGGTTATGTGGCTAATACCAGGAATCAGTGGTTATGTGATTGCTTAACTTATTTTCAATTACTTTTGCCTCCTGAATACTTAAATGCAAATCCTTGTTAACTAACCTGTTGTTTTTAAAATTAACTAACTTAATATTTTAAAATTTTATCTAGAAGCTATGCACCTCTTCTGTCAGAGAGCAGCAACATGAGTAAAGAGGATTTGATACACCTAGTATCTCTTTCCAAAGATATATTTTGCCCATTTTCAAAGTTTCTGATCCTAAAATCTGTCTGCTTGTTCCGCCTCAAGAGGGTACTGGAGTCCTTTTGAGAACAAATCCTCCTAACATTTCCCATTTGACAAACTGAGAAAAGTATGTAGTCATCTTTTCATAAGAAAATTGAACAAGTAGATCCTGGGGGAAAAAGGCATGGCAGACTCTTTTGTTCTGCATGAGTTGTTGGCTTGTTGGGTTTCAACACACTTTTTCATAGTTTCTACCCACTTCCTTTGCAAATACATTGGAACACAGTGTCATTCCTAGGGGAAGCCATCATGTCTGGCTGCTTCAGTGCTCAAAGTCAAGATGATCCAGTTTTATTTCATATTAGTCTGAGACATGTTACTATTGCATCCCTTTGATCTATTCCAGTTGCTTTGCACTAGCTTTGGGATGGATCTCAGAGCCCAGCAGGATGAGTGTAGAGTGACTACAGAATATGTTCCTTACTTTAGACTAATATTTTAAAATGTTCTTTTGTTTTGATTAGCTGAAGAATAGAGGAATGGAAAACTTCTGCTTTGATTATAACCCTGCAAATGAACATCAAGTAACTGGACAGAGGGTCATACTCTACCCGTGCCATGGCATGGGACAAAATCAGGTAAGAATAATATTTTATTTTTATTTTGACTAATACTTATGGTTGTAATGTAAGGAAGTATGGTAAAGTCATTGCAGTAGGGCTGAGAGAATGTGTTGCCACAGTAAGTTGATCTTAGTTTGAGTTTTGATTGTTGCACTAAATGCTTTTTATTTTGATGTAACTTCAGGTCAGATTTTCTGAATTCTGAGGATGTGTCTACCCAGCCCAGGGAACTCATGCATACCTTTTTTATGCCTTTCCACAGAGCTCATTAGCAGGGGTTAATGGCACATCAGTGCAGTTATAGTGCTGGTAGGCCAGTGTTAACTCATCTCCAAAACCCCTCTGAGATTTTGTCTGTCCATGCCTCTAAAGCCCTTAATATCATTGGAAACTTCACCTAGTTCCACCTGAGTCTGTCATCATGTCTCTTCCTCGTGGTGCTTGTCTAACTACCCAAGAAGTTTTAGACCACATCTTCTCCTGTCCTTCTACAGAAATGTTCTCCTTGCTTGGGCTCCACAGTCCAGAAGAGCAGGGGTTCTCTTTAACACTGTCATTCTTGCTGTCTATTTTTTAACTTCTGTAGATGAAAATGTTGTTTTGTTTCTCCATGTTGACTGAACCTGTATGGAGCAGTTGTTAGTTTTGATACCTGTAAGCCCCTCTGCATAATGCCATGGTAAAAGTGTTGTAGGGCACTGTGTGCCAAGCTAGAATGGCTGGTTTTTCAGAGTTTTGAGTGACCATCTTCCAGAATTGAAGTTTGATGTTTGATGTGGGGAATGTACTTGCCTGTCTATCTTGATTTTTGGCTTCTAACCCAGACTGAAGTAAACACAATACTTGAGATATGGTCTCATCAGTGCTGAGTACCAAAGGTCTTGTGAGACCTCTTGTACATAACCCTGTGACAGCTTGGGTGGCTTGACTGTTCAGGGTTTTTTTAATGAAATTAATCCAAACATTCAGTTAGGTTTGTTTGGAAAAAGGGAAAAAGGGAAAACAAAGTTTGGAAAGAAACCAGAGATGTGACAGTTAAGCAGTGTATCTGCTATCGTTCTGAACTCTGCTTTAAAAAAACCCCATAAAAGCTCGAGGAGTGTAAAACAAATCTATTGAGGAGAAAGCTTCTAACATGAATTGCACTTTACATGAGAAAGGGGAAAGAAAAAGCAATGTACCTCAGATCTTAAGAGGAAAGAGATTTGTTGCTGATAGCAAGTTTATTGCCTAAATATTATAACTATTATTTGGTATTATTTATTAGCTCATGCCTGGTTTATGTCTTAGGTTTCATGGGGGAAGGCATGGGGAGAATCTTGTACCATAAAAGCCAAAGGATCTCAATACTGACAGATGTCAATTGTGTGGGGGTTTACTCCACACCAGGGGAGTAAATCTCACCCTGTTTACTCCCTCAGTTCAAATTCTTGCAGAAGCTAAGGATACTTCTATAGATCTATAGAGAGGTTAATAATCAGATAACCCAGTCAAGTCACTTTCTTATAAGTGACTTGATAGCTTTTGTAGTTTAAGAAACATTTAATGTAGAGGATTACACGCTAACATGCCAAAGGTATTTATAGATATATTTTTCCTTGTATTGCAGATTACAGAGAGGAGAGGGTTTGCATTTTTTTTTTGCATTTCTCAGAGCAAAAAGAGTTAGCTTAAATTTTATCTCTTTCCCCAAGAAAAAGAATAAAGAAATAAGATAAAAGGTGAAAGCAAAAGAGAAGTACAATTCAGAGACGAATTTTCATGTTTTTACAGTTATCCTTTGTTTAGCTAGCGCTAAAAGATTAACCTAAGAGATTAACTGAATTTACTGCAAGATATCACATCACTGGCTATTAATGCTCTTCCATCTCTGCTGATGGTGCATCCGTGTACATGCGGTGGCAGGCGCCGGGCTGGAAGCAGCGACACTCTGGGAACTGTGCAAACCGCTCCCTCTGCTGGCATCCGAGCAGGAGGAGGAAGGAGAAGTGGAGAAACCACCTGACTGCAATGTAAACCAATAAAGGAAAATATGAGATGACTCGAGAGAACTGCAGAGCCTGAGGAGGGAAGGCCAAACACAGGAAATGGGTAAAACAAGATTAGTGAAATGGGCAAAAAGGCATGGGAGGGCTGCCAGGAGCCAGGGAGAAAGGGCCAAGGTGACAAAGGCAGTAGTAGTTTGTGACAGAGGTTGAGCAACAGGTGATGAGAAGGGCATGTGTGACACAGGGAAGAGTAGGACAGGGAGTGAACCAAGCAGAGTCATTGGAGAACCTTTAAGTGGAAAGGGGCAGAGTGACTGAATGTGGGAGCTGAGATACCAGCTGGCAAAGGAGGACACGAGTAGGGGTGATAGGTAGTTGCAAGAGAACAAGTGGACAGCAGGAAGAGTTGTGTGTGGGAGAACAGAGGAAGACTAAAATAAGACAAGATGTAGAAACACAAGTGAGGTGGGAAATTAAGTTGGGGTTGCTGGACTTGCTGCTCCCTTTTCTGGCTCGCAAATAGCTGTGAAACTTACCAGCAGGACATTTCTCTCCATTTCTTTCCCATCCCACCACCTTCTTGACAATCTGAAAAGGTAGCAGGCTGTTCCTTGTGGTGTGAATCCTTTGGCAGGTGACACTGTCACAATCAAAACAGTCAAGTCTTCCACATTTATGTCCATTGCTATCTGCTGATGAAATGATTGTGGCAAGGTTTGGTCATCCTTTAGTATCAACAACCACAGAGTCTCAGAGATGTTTACTGACAACAGGCAGCCCTTAACTTCTCTTTGGCCCCCTGAAAAGGAATCCACCATCCTAATCCCTTTTTTCTGTGAGTTTGTTCTCATCACTCCACTTATTACCTATATGGAGTTTTAACAGCAAGCCCTTAGCAAGCTTTGCTCCCGTTCCCTGTCCCACGCCACAGGCAGGTGGGGACAACTTCAAAACTCTTTTCACTGGCAGCAAGTCTCCACTTGGTGATCTCTGAATATCTGTGTGCACTGTGCTGAGAGGAGAGAGCGCTGTGCTCTTGGTTATTTATAAGGTCCAGCACCTGCTCCTGTTTTACATCTCAGTGAATAAAACCAATCTCAGAAAACTAAAGTTCCTGGTAGTTTGTTGCTGTTTTTTCTTGAATTCATGGTCTAATTGGGAGGGTTTCTTTTACTCCTTTTGTGTGAGTGTAAGAAAACTAACTGGAGGGGTTTTTTTTTTAAATTATCATGATCCTTATCACAAGAAAGGGAGGATAAAACTGCAGTATTAAGAGCTGAGTGTATATGGAAGAGAGGCAGGAAATACACTGGCTACTGATTGCTTATACCTCAGGCTGCTTATGTTTTGTGGGAGTATCTGCCCCACAGAGGAGAATGAAAGGCTTTGAAACTCAACACCAGTAAAGCCCTTTGCCCTTCTGAGTATGGCTGGGAAGCAGTACAGAGGGCAGCAATGTGTGATGGCAAGAAATCAGCCTGATGTGATAGGAGGATGGGAACACACTGACTGACAGTGTTCTTCCCAGAATTCTCATTTGGAACTGATACATTTGACATTAACAGTGAGAGGGAAACAAAGAAGTTAGCAAAGCCCTTGGGTTTTCAGCCAAAGAGAGTATCAGACCTGGTAACCTCTCTGCTGGTTCTACCCATCAAGTGCAAACTTTTCCCTGCATACAAAACAGCAGTAGCCAGGCACAGGGAAGGATGAGAGTGTGTTTCAGGGTCCAGCGAGGTAGCCAAAATCTGCTGCTGGCCCCAGTACCAGAGAGACACTGATGCAACTGAGACATATCCTGTAGATTGTCCAGAAGCCAGAGACATCGGGTAAAAGGCCTCATAAAGTTTGCCAATAGCACTTAAGGGAATCTACCGATTCTCAGAAGGAAAGAAATGCAGTAAGGCTACGAGTTACTGGGCCATGGATCAGTTTGAAAATGCCTCCTTTCTGCTGACAGAATGCAAGAAAAGAGAACTAAAAAACACTTTACCTTTTGAGGAGGAAGATATTTATTTCCTGTATTACTAGAGCTTGGAAAAGCCCAAAGCCTGAAATATTTATTCAGTTTGAAGTGCAGGGTAATAAACTGATTATGTTCATTGGGCAACAAGGCAGAAGTGCTTGGCTGTTAGTACTATAACGCCATTCCTTAAAGGTATCCAGAAATTAACCATTTTACTTGCTCTTCTTTGGAATCTGGTGCAAGTCCTTGAGAGACCATTCAGGAAAGATATCAGTAGTAAGAAGTACTCTGATCTAGAAGCTGCTCCATTTATTCTTGGCACATCTGGTACAGTCAGCAGCTTGCAAGCTTTCACTTATAATACAAATTGCTAAAGAGTTATTATATCTAATACATCCCCTAACGAGCAAGGCTCTAAATATGGCTTTGTGAAAGTGGCAGCTGTAAAAAGTGTCCATCCACACACAACTGAGCAGAACTGAGACTTTTTCTTTATTCACAAGCCATAGGATTAAAATGCATGTCTCTGTAGCTCACTGTCGTGCCCAAAGTAGCGGGTTTTCCATGTGTCAGTCAGATACTGAACCTGGGAATAAAGCCTAAATGCCAGGGAGTAGCTGCTGCCTGTTAGGGTAAATACTAATAATAGGACCAATATTCACACAATTTACTTTTGTTGTTGATGAGATTTTTTGTTTTTTGCATATGGCAAATGTAAAAATAGTGCAACCTACATTGTAGGAACAGATCTTAGCAATAGGTTTCAAGGGAAAATCATGGTCTCTGGGGTCTTATGTCAGCAGGGAGAATTCAAACCTGATGTTGCTTTCTCAAAACACTCATTTCCCTTTGTGGCTTACCACAAATGAATGGTGGCAAACAAAATTCACAATGGTGAATTCTGAGGGGCAGGGGGGGAGGGCAGGGGTCAATCACTTGCATCATTGCTGGGAAGAAAACCCCATGAGACTCCACAGGGTGATGCAGTGGGCAGCAGTGGGCAGCATTGGTGGCTGTGACAGCCACCTTGACAGAGAAATTCCTGATTGTGATAATAGGAGGGGCAGATTTCATGAAACAACTATTATCAGTGTAGTCCAGATCAGAGCTCTTACACTTGGAAATGGATGGCTGAAGATTTTGTAATAGCGCAATCCTGTTTATACTGAAACTCCACTTCCAACTCTTCATCAAGGTTATTACCCCTGGTGGTTGTTAAGGATGTTTTTGTGGTAAGTTCAAGTATGTACATTTCTGAATTAGTACAGCCCCCTTCACAAAGCCTTACAGTCTCCAGACGGGAAACAAAACAAAAGAGGATTCCTTCTCTCCCTCATCCTTTTACTGGTCTCTGCTAATGAAGCTGTACTATGGGTAATAAGCAATTTTCTGATGCTTATACAACTCTCCTCTACTTTATTGAGTATAATTTAAATCAGATCTAAACACACATCCGTGCACTATAGTTATCTAAATTTTTTATAAGCTTGCTAAATACAAACAACTCTCCAACTCTGCCACTCTTTAATAAAGTCCAAAAGTTGGCAAATGTTCATGATAAGTATAAAATTTTAAGGAAGTCTTCAACCATAACTGCTACAGAAGCCAGGAGTTTCAGAGCATGTTCTAACATTTCTGTAGAATATCATGCAACAAGTAAAGACAGTAAATTGTCTTTAAGGAAGTTTTTTCATGTTTAAAAGCAGCTGTACCTGTTTTGCTTCAAATAATATCTTAAAACTTTATAGAACAAAATGCTTATCACCATGCATCCTTAGTGCTGGAAATGGCCATTATAACTGGAAATGAACCTGGACCAAACTGCATTTGAACTATGCAGGAGCAACTCCTTAGTTAAAAGTAATATTACTTTGTGATGACTGAATTAAGAAGGCATAATGTCAGACCACAAACTGTTTTCCATCCAATTTTTAAGGGGGGCCTAGAATGTGAAAGTTAAATATTGCAGTTGAATTTTGGAAATTCTTTAATGCTGGAATGTCTGTTTTCCAGGACATTTAAGTGCTACAAGAATAAAGCAGTGCTGTGATGAGATTGATTTTCTGTAAAATAGTAAGCAGTAGAAGTTAAGGACTCTTGAATATTTCTGGCAAAATTTCCCTTCACAGCAGCAACTTTTATTCGTGAACCTAATTATAGTCTCTTAGTATATGCTTCTTTCTAAACACTCTCTGTGTACATATGAAATGACTGCTGTCCTTTGTTTCTTCTCTTGGGTTTGTAGTTTTTCGAGTACACATCCCACAATGAAATACGTTACAACACGCGACAGCCGGAAGTCTGCGCAGCCGTTGATTCAGGGACTGACTACTTGACGATGTACTTGTGTCAAGAAAATGCCCACAGTGTTCCTGAAAACCAGAAGTTTATTTTCAGAGAGGTAAGTGTGCCTGCTTGGGCTTGGGTTTGCTCTTTTTTGTGAGTGGGTGGAAGGAGAGCTGTTGAATTTTTAAAATTTTTATCTTACTGTATGCACATCGTGCTACAACGCTGGCACAGGTCTCTGGGAGAAATAGGCTGTCTTGGCTTTTAACATCTGAACACAAACAGGGGGAGTGGGCAAAGTGTATTCCTGTCATAAAGAACAGGAAGAATAGAGGAAGGAAAGCACCCTTGATAACATCAAGGAGGTTGGGAATGTTCTCTCTTGCATGTCGCCCCTACTGTCTTCTCTTGAGATTGAGGTGCTTCAATATAACCCTTCCCCAGCCAGTTATATGGCTGGCCTACTTCTCTCTTTTCGCTGACTTATTTCCCAATATTTATATTGCCATTTATCCCCAATACTTCACACATCACTATTACTTTGTGCTCTTTCCTGCTTTTAAGCAGCTGCCTCTACATGATATTAGAAAAGTTTGTGTTTAATAGTTTTGAATCCGTAAAGAAGCCCCTGGATGCCTGAGAGAAAATAAGCTGGATGAAAAATGACGGCCTTGGTCAGGTTCTGGAGTGTTGTTATTTGGCTAATGGAAAAGGTCACATAATATATCAAAATGGTATATTTACATAATGCGTCTGCATAATGCATCGAATCCCTACGGGCTCCATGGCTGACAAATGTCACACTTCGATACTACCAGCAGTGACAGGCAGCAGGGTAAACTGTAAAAAAATAAGATGGAAGTTGCTGTCTGTTCCCTAAATCTAGTCCAGACTGAAGTTCATAGTGATATTACTAAATAAAAATGTTTAAAAGGTTGACTTTATAAATTATGTTTCATTTTTAATGTCATCTTTTAACAAAATTGCTCAGTCATATTGCATGAATCCCTAAGATGACATATATTGAAGGCTCTTCAGTCACTTCAAGGAGTAATCAAGAAAACTGAACTTTTCAAATTGAGAAAATGAAAAAATTGAAAAAAATTACAGAATGCATCTGTTTTTACTGTAACCCTAACCATTAATTTCATCATCTAAGACTTTAGGAATTACTTTAAATGTTCTTTCTCATGATCACTTTGTGTGTGTGTGATTTGAACGTACTGTTCTGCTCCAATTCCTTTTCTGCTGCTGCACTAAATCAGAAGCACCAGTCTCCACCTTTCAAGGTGAGTGATGGGTGAGGTATCAGCACCATATTTCTTTTGCTTTGTGCATAGTAGTGTCAGACAGCTGTCCTTATAGATGGAGCATGATCAAAGATTTGAACAGCCTTCCCAGTAGCTTGGCAAGAATTGAGTTCTTGTGGACACTGAGTCAAAAATGAGTGAGATGGATACTGATTAATCCACTCTAAAATTTGAATTATTGTGATGGAAGAAAGAAAGTAATTCTGCAGCTGAAACTATCAGCAAGTCTGTGAGCAAGCACATGCTGCTGGGCATCAGGAGCTGCGGCTCAGGATGCAATTAAGTGCAACATTCCTGATGAGGGAAGGAGCAGACTTCCACAGGAGTCAGGACTATGGACAGAAACAAGGCATTGGCATTTTTCTTTCAAAGCTGCCAGGGGCCTTGGAAATGCCTGCATGTAGGCATGGCACCCAGGCCAAGGGGATGACCTCAGAGCAGGGCAGTCCTCCACAGCTGCTACGCTGCGCTTTTGCAGCTTGCTGTCCTAGCTGACAGCGCTCCTGGATTGGAAGGAGAGACTTGATCTGGAGATAAACATAAAAAAAGGGCCTGAGGTCTCAAAATGTGTTCTTTAGGGAATTTGACTGTGGAAGCCTGTCAGACATTACGCTTCTGAGGCAGCTTTCCTTTCAGCAAAGCAAGTGAACTCCACACACATCTGCAGGAAAGGGGCACACTTAGATATTTTTACTTTTTCCATCAAAAATATACACTAAGAAGAGACAGGAAAATTTATTGCTAAAATATTTCCAACATTTATGCTTAATGAGCAATATTTGCCTTTTACTTCCAAGATGTGCAATAAATTGATATATTTGGGGGTAATGCTTGTGCTTGGCTTAGTTCTTTTCTGCCATATTCTGGTCCAGTTACAAAAGGCAATGAAAGCAAATGTTAGCACATCCTTTACAGGCTGAGATGCCACTTCATGAGTTACTCTAAAGCAATGCTGATTTCAGTTTATGTAAGTTTAAAAGAGGATCTTTTGATAAAGTTTCAGACATCCTCAAGTTCGGCTTTACTGCACAACCCCATTGGAAGGGTATGTGGGATATTTATTTGTTGCAAATGATTTCTGTTACTTTAAAACATAGTGATATGTCTGCAATTTTTGAGACCTGAAAAGCTAATTTTATTTCTGTCTTTTGTAGGATGGTACCTTGTTTCACCCACAAACCCAGAAGTGCTTACAAGCCGAGGCAAACGCTTACAATGGGAACCCAGCACCGCTGTTACGTCCTTGTACCAACTCGGACTATCAAAAATGGTTCTTCAAAGAAAGAAGTTGATCCAGATGTTGTCTAGGATATAGCTGAATACAAAAAAAAATGTGCTCTTTCTAGTCAGCAGTTAGTCAGCCTTTTGAAAAGCTCATAAGTGATATATTTTTGTATGGAAAGAACTGTAATTAGTTGACAAGCCTTGGATCTCGTTTCCTGGAGCTTTAGAAGGCACTAAGTATTGAGAGCTTCATAAAGTGCCACAGAATCTGCTCCTTTTCATTTGGCAGCTACATATCTGCTTCTGAAGTGTCTTAGGTTCTTTACATAAGCGACAATTTTTTTAATCTACTGTGTGGAAGTAAGGCAGTCAAAAAAATTGCACTAATGTTAATCTGCCAGTAACTTAAAATGTTTATTTTTCTACTAAAACATTCTCAAGTTGGATTTTTTACAGATAGTAGTTAATAATTGTTCTTGTCTTTTAAATACCAAGAAGGTAAATGTAGGCCATATTCTGCTCTAAGTGACTACCAGAAAGTCCTCATTGAAGACAGTGTGGATTTACACATAAAGGCAGAGTATGACTGCATGGTTTTGCACAAATAACAATCTAGTTGCATACAAATTGCACATGTTTGACAATACTATACTTTAACTGATCTGAAAATTTTAGATGTTCATGGCACTTGAAAAGTTTCTAATCATGCTTAAGATGGTTTGGGAGTAAAATGGGGATTTTCTCATCTTTCTTAAAGGCAGAAGGCAGCAATATTTAAAGGTGATGCTTTAGGAAAACCTATTTAGATTCATATGGGCCCAGCTATGTGGCTGTGTCCTAGAATCCACAACCAACTTTAACATTATGTGGATTTCAATGTGCATAAAACTTTCAAGATAAGACCTATCAACAATTCTTTTGTAAAAATTTGAAAATTACAGTTAGAGAAAATGAGTCTTAACATTTAAGTGTTTAAATGATTCAAGGAAAAAAGGATTATATTTTTAAAACAGTTTTGCAACTGATTTCTGTGAAATTCAGCTAATACTAACACAAAAATTATTGTCTTTGAGGTATAATTTGCATTTTGTCTGGGAGCTCCTTTTAGATGAGTTGACCCTGCATGTGGTCTGTTGAAAACAGGGGGTGTAATCTGCAGCAGTACAGGATGGTTTGTGCCCTGGTGTGTGGGATCTGCCTTGCCCAGTCAGACAAGGAGTGTGTAGCAATGTGTCTGGCCATCGACCATCAGCATTACCATGTTGATTAGAAGGGTTTCAGCTCATAAGAAGAGTTTCTTTCTCTGTCAGATGAAGGAATGCTTATGTGTAGAAGGATGAAAAAATGTCAACCTTTTTTCCCCCAGAACTCTGGGCATGTTTTGATTAGTTTGGTATGTGTTTTGTTATTTGCTTCTGTTCATGTTTTCTATAAAAAATGTACAGCCTTTCCTTTGAATCCCCATAAGCTCATGCCATTTTGGCATACCTATTTATATGATTGGGGTGTGGGGGGAGGGTTTCTGCTTTTAGGAGATACATGTATACATGTTCTTCCAAGGTCTTTCTTACCCATGTAGATACAAGGTTTTTGTGAGCACCTTTGAATTTTTGTCTCTGTGGGCTAGACTGATGAAACTGATGTTAGAGTTAATAAAATATTTTGCGATTCAGTAGAGTGGGAAATGTCTTATCCACTATTTTTTTTTCTTGTGGTCAGTGGTTTTCATTTCATCATTTTGCTGATCTCTTAGGCCCAGATCCCTACAGCACTTGGGAGAAGACAGCTTCATTTTATGGTGCCTCAAGTTCTGTTTCCTGAACTCAGTAGTGCTTCTGTTCACCTGGTAGCAGCAGTGGTTTATACTTTGTGGAGCCACAAATCAAAAGTGAGTGTCTGCATGACAGAACAGCAAGGATTTTCTATTAATTTCTGCTTTGCCTTCTTGACTGCTGATTGAACAATGTCAGTAGCTGATAAAAGCCCAGCTACTAGAATCACAGCCAAAGCTCTCACTGACCTCCATTCTCAGTGAGGTTTTCTTAGTCTTGGAATTTCAAGATTTCATCATCAGATGGTGGTATGCAAGTGAAACTTAGTAAGTGGAAATTATTTCCTATACATCTTTTCACTTTGCCCTTGTTTAGAGGGAAGTATTGATGTTTTTGGCTTCCTGCAGCTAAGATGTTTTCACATATGCCAGCAAACCTGCCAGCCTGGCTTGCATATTTGCTAGACAAACCACTTGAGTTCAAGCGCAAACACCGAACATAAGCCAATGTTCAGTGCCACCAGCTTGCTCCCTCTGTGTTGGCCTTCTAGTCCCTCCACTTACCATTTTTTATTCCTTGACAACCTTTTCTTCTTCTCAGCTCACTGGAGTTGAGAAGAATTAATGCCTGGCTTCAGGTTTGGAGGGTGAAGGACTCCATCAAGCATCTGAGTCATGAAGCACATCTTCAGACTTCCTTTAACATCTCCAGACTTCCTTTTGCAGGAGGTCAGGGTTACCTGCTGAGGAATGGACTGTGGGCTTCAGACTTCTCCTGAGCAGAGATGGGGCTGGATGTCTCATAGAAATGGAAGAACTGGAGGATTTCAGTCACAAATTAATGCTTATTTCTTAGTCTTTTTATTCCTGTATTTATTTTTTGGGGTTATTTAGAAAGCCATCCAGACTACAGCCAGGTACCTAATTATCATATTTATTTGAAATTATCAGGTAATGATTTTGACTTTTTTTTTCATTTGCTCACTCACCAATTTACTTTCATTTAAAAATTATGGGTCTTCAACATGGGCTAAAACTTACTGGATTTTCACTTCCACAGAAGACAGTACATGACCCTTCCTTCTAAGAAATAGACCACTAAAACCTCTGTATATGTGGCCTTGTCTGAACCATTATGTTGGGGGATTGATAGAGCTTGCACAAACACCTGGGAACAACAGTCATCATCGTATATGCATCAGTCAACATGAATTGGAAATAGTATTTCTTGCTGGCTCTGCTGAAAACAGAGACTCAAAAGTGTGTTCAATTTTTGTTATATTTATAGGAAGTGGTAAGATGCACTGCAAAGGGAAATTCATGTTGGTTGGTAACACCAGGACTGATGAGATTATGCTCCTATTTCCTATTTATGAAAACATGGGCACCTACACAGTGATAGTGCTTGGTTGGTAATTTAAAATCTGATGCTCTTTTAACTTCATTTGCCTTTCTTAAGACCTCTAGATCAGAGATTAACTCGAAGTTAGATGAGCTTTGTCCTGATACCCTGATAGAAAGACAGCAATCAAGATGTCTGGAGAGACTGTAGGGTTAGGATCATGCAGTTGTGTGTATACCCTTGCAAATGGCAGGTTTTTTTGGCAGTGTTTGAGAATGCTGTATGCTCTTGTAACAAATATGGAACTTTGGTCCAGGAAGTTAGCTGAGGTAGGTGTGAAAGCCCTCGGGAGGGAGGGATAAGATGGATAGGAGAGCTCCCCCCATTCTGTTGAAGTGCAACAGCAATAGCTGAGTTCAAATTACAGCACTGCAGTATTCCTACATTTCTCATTTGCAGAGGAAAAACATTTATGCATGCACATGCAGTACTAAAATTACTATGCCTAGATTACCATTTTGGGGCTTTTTTAATCCACTGTTCACTGATATTTTTATGAATAGACAAAGCCCGATTAGACCAGTCTCAGACAGCACTGACAGGAATTGCATGGCTCCAGGAATTGCAAGGGTGGCTGGAGACAAAAAACAGGGCAGGACTTTCTCAGCGATCTCTCCAAAAGTATTAAGAAGATGAATATGCAGGAAAATACATACAGGAAGTGAGTTGCTGGCTTAAGGGGCTGCATGATAGATTTTGTGTAGCATCAAACCCTCTCCCAGAGTAGGAGAGGACTTGCAGCAGATGCAATTTATTTGTTGGTGCTAATGGAAAATCAGTTTTCTGAGTTTCTTGACTTATACATGGTCTGACCACACTTAACTTGCAACTGAAGAAAAAGTGGTCAAGGGAGTCATACGACTACAGATGCTTAAATGTGAAATTAATTAATTAGGTACTCTGTGATGAGCAAATATAAATATATAAAGAAAAAAAATTGTTAATTTTGCATACACTGTGAGAAGACTTAGTAATAACTGAGAAATTGGAAGCGATCATTAGCGGGAAGGTACTTGACAGTGTTTTTACAGAAATATGGTTGAAGGATTCACATGATTGAAGCACTGAAATGGCTGGGTAACATGCCAAGAAGAAAGTGACATTTGATTTTCGAGTTAAGAGAACAGGTTTTACAGTTCTTGTGAACTGATATTTTAGCCAAAGAGGAATAAACAGAGGGTGTCTGAAGTGGACCACCAAATGAGAATATAATGCCTTTTTGCCTAACAGATAAAGGATGTGTGCTGCTTCAGAGGATTTCATCCTAGGGAATGCACTTTACCAATTTGAAGGTAGCAAAACCTTCTGGGGATTTCTAAGGGGAAAAAAAAGGCAGCTGGGCCAGTGGCTGTGTCTGACACAATATTTAATAAGCAGTTTGGTGTAATTCTCCTTCAGGCCTCCTTTTATTTAAAATGAGCTGTTACCTGGGCATCTGTTATGCATAAACACAGCTTAGTACCTAAGAAAAGAAATTTCTCAGTGCTGAGAATTGGAAAGAAGCAGGCTTTATAAAATATAACTGTAGCAGAGAATGATGTTGAAAACATATGTGGACAACATGAAACTTTCTATCAGATTGCAAATTAAATACTTAGGTGCCAGACAGAAATAAAGGTTTTTGTGAAATGAAAAGTTGGCCTCAATGTGTCTATTACACTAGGATTTCTAATTACATTATTTTCTTGCAATACAACTCCTGGTTTTGGGGGAGGAGCGAGGGGTGCTTGGGGTTTTTTTGTTTATTTTTACTGGGGGTTTTTTGTTGTTTTTTACAAAAGGTGGAGAAACTGTCATTTTCATGTCTCACTGATACACAGGAAGAATTTTGAGAGGCTTACTTTGACTAATCCTCATTGTTCAATATATGGCCTTATTTGCATACCCAGAACAAACCCCTAGACTGAAAAATAAAAGTTATTTTCTTAGTGTGAGTTGTTTCCTTTTTTTTTTATGTTGGTTGGGTGTTTTTATAGAACTTGAATGTTACAGTTTCTTAGTGTTTCTCAAATACTTATTAATATGTCTTCACAGTACTACCATGAGGGAAGAGCACCCTGTTTTACTGACAGGGAGTGCAGCAAGAAACAGATTAAGGTCAGAAGCACCACATTGTTAAATACTGTAATTTGAAGTGCAGCTTTGTTTGGTTTAAATTATATCCAGCCACACTCCAGACCTCTGCAGACCTCTCCTAGATGCAATTCTTTGCCCTACCTCTCCAGCACTGGCCCTCCCTGTGCACTGCAGGGACACCAGTGTCAGCTGGTCTCTGCCTCCCACATGAGGGCAAGCCTTGAACCTCACTCTGAGTGGAACTGTCCAGTGACTCTTTCTGACCTGTGCTGGAAAAGCAAGGAGATGCATTTCAATCTACAGCTAACAAAGGGACATTTGCTGCTGCAGCAGTAGCAGAGAAGGACGTCAGGTAGTTGCTAATAATGTCCATTTTACTAATTCTGTTGCAACACACAATCTGGCCTCAAGCTTTCTTTCAGAAAGACTGAGTTCTCAAAACCATAGAAATTGCTTAAAAAACCCCCCCAGATCTTGGAAAGATGATAACAGTCCAGAGACAATGTGAGTGTGTGTGCTAATAAACTGCCAATATTGTAAAAGGATCACCAAGTTGATCCAAGTAGCTGTAGTTCTGGTAGCCAAGTACTGGTGAAAATCACAGAATGATACAGTATACAAGCAGTGAAGAAAGATTTTCTGTGGAACTAATTTTGACAGACAAACTTGCATAGCAAGCTGAGAATGGCAAAACATAATTTAGCATATTCTGGTTAAAAATAGCATTATACAAAATCAATATGGCACCTATTTCTGTTGGCATCCTAGGAATGTTCTTGGTGTTATGCTAATCAATTTTCTGGAAGAAAATGAGTTGCTGGAAAGTTTGCAGGTGACAAACTGCTGGACAAGTCATTTGTACAAATAAAGGTCATGGTTTGATTTTTTCCAGTGCAAGACCAAGTGCACAGGAGTAAGGAGGTAGGTGATGCTTTTAGGCAGTGCCGGCAGGAGTAGGGAGGGGCAAGAGCTGGATGCTCCTCTGGCTCTGGTCCAGGAGGTTTTCCAGATGCCTTCTGCCTCACCTGGGTCACAGAAACTGATGCCTTGAGAAGGCTGACCTAGATGAAAAACTAGATGGAGTTAAAGAATAAAGTAGGTATTTATTAGAAGGCCTCAGCAGATACACCTTGGGCAGTACAAGAGCCCAGTCAGGGCTACACCCAAGATAAACCCAAAATAGTCACAAAATGGATAACTGGTCATGGAGTCCTGCTCCATTTGCATATTGGAGTTAATTGCCCAATTATAGCTTTAGATTATTAAGTCCCATCCTTCTTGTTTTTCTCTCTTCAGTCCACTGTTTATGCTCTTGGGCCTGAAATTTGGATCATTTGCCCTTGGTCCCCAGCTAGAGAAGGAATTGTTTTATCTCCTACTCCATGAAGAGAACTTACTATCCCCTAATATGAAGCTAAGAACTAGACACTAAAGCAGTATAGAAATTGCAAAATGTAAAAGCTAAAACCTGAGGCATCAAAAAACATGGTGTAGATGATTTAATAACGAGATATCCCCACAAGGACAACTGTCCTTGGACAACAACACTGTCTGCTCTGCCTGTAGGGATTAGGTTTCTCAACCTGCCAACCTGCCCAGCCTATGGAACTGGCTGGTACTGAGGGAGGCTGCAGGCTATGGCTCAGGGCAGGCAGGTCACAGAAGGGCCAGTTCAACATCATGTGGAAAAAGGAGAGGTGCATTGGAAGAGCCTCCAGGAGTGATTCTTGAGGTGAGGGTAAGCTGGCGTTATTATTTTACACAAGCAAAATGTGATTAATCTTAGACCCTGTGTGCGGGAGAAGATCACTGATACTGTGTCCCCTTAAGCTAATAAAGGTATAATGAGACGTGGTGGTTGGGTTGGAATAAGACAAATTGATACAGAATATGAAATGCACATTTCAGCAAACTGATTAATAATTGAAATGATTTATCAAGAGATGTGATGGACTCTTCATTACTGATGCCTTAAAGTCAACACTGCTGGACGTCATTCTGAGTGAATGGCTGTAACGCAACAAATATTATGAAATTATTGGTTAAGGGCTTTTAGCCCAAGGTCAGATCTTACAATCTTAGAATGTACTAATCCATGAAAATTATTTCCAGTTTATTGCAGACATGCTGCCATTGCTGTGTAATATAAATTAGATGTATTAGGTTGATCTTCAAAGGTTTGCTCAGAGTGACCTCAGGAAATTTATGAATATGTATAAAAAGTGGGGTGCCTAAGGCAGGGTTAAGAAAAGTTTTGCATTTTGCCTGTACCACCTCCTGTATGGGATCTACCTGAGATGAAACAGATCAGCGAACTGCTGCTCTGGGACTATGCAGACCGTGGATCTGGGTGGGCAGTGTGAACGTGTTCCCTGGGGTGGGGGGATAGCCTGGAGGCAATTATTTGGGAGAACAGGCTATTCACAGGGTTGCGATAGCCCTCGGGGAAGCTCAGAGTCCTGCCGCAGCTTTAATATTTTTCTTTCTTCTAGTGTTTGTTGTTGTTGTTGTTGTTGTTGTTGTTTTTTTGGGGAATTTTTTGTAACCCGATCGCTGTCAGGCTCCCCAAAACACGCCAATTCTGCGGGAAAAAGAAACCAGTTAAAAAAAAAAAAAAAAAAAGAAAACACCAAAACCAAAAAACCCCAAACCCCACGACTTCAGCTCTAGCGAAAGGCGCCGCTCCGGCGTGCCGCAGAGCTGCCGTGGCCCGGGCTGGCTGCGCGTGTGCGTGTGCGGGGTGCCGAGCCCGAGTGGGAGCGTGTCTGCGTGCCGCGTGTGAGGGCGGGGAGAGTGCGCGGAGCCCGCCCGCGCCGGGCAGCGCTGCCAGCGCGCTCCGTGCGTGTGCCAGCGGGTCGCGCGTGGGGAGAGCCCGCGGGCCGCGGCTGCCGCCGGCCTCCCCTGCCCGCCCATGGGCAGCGGCCGCCGCTCGCACCTCCCCGCGCCCACCCGCGCCCGCCTTGGCAGCTCCACCTGGAGAAGGTGCCCGACCCGCAGGCGGCCTACGCTGATGCCGTGAAGAGGGAGCTCGGTCCGGCCCCCGCCGCCGCCGCACACTTTGCTGTGCCCCCGGCCGCGCATCCTGCCCGGCGGCTCTGTCCGAGCCGGAGGAAGGGCGCAGGCGGCACCCCGCGCCCGCGGCGGGGGCTGCCCCGGCTCCCGCGGAATGCGGCACTAGCACCCCCGCCCCGGCTCCGCTCCGCTCCCCTCCTCCGCCTCCCCGGCTCTAGGGGGGCGCTTTCTCTTCATCGGCGTTTTCTGCCGGAGCATCCCTTTTTTTTTTTTTCCCTTTTCACCCTTTTGGAGGAGGAGGAGGGGGAAGGGAGGAAGTGTTCAATGAGGGCTGCTCGGCTCCCCCCCCCGCGCCTGAGAGGTGCTGTCCCTCCCTGAGGGGAGAGGGGGGGAGAGCTGCCGGGGAGGCAGAAGCAGGTCCCGGTCCCTTGCTGTGCCGCCGGGGAGAGCGGAGGAGGGTGGTGGGGAGAGTGTCTGTGTGTGCGTGGTGGTGGTGGTTATTTATTTATTTATTGCTCCTGGTGGTTGCAGCTGGCAGACCTGGGAAGGAGTAGGCGCCATTGCCAGAAGGATTATTGCCAGGGGAGGGGAGTGGGGGGAAGAGAGAGGAGACCCCGAGGCTGCCGAGGAAGCGGAGAGAGGCAGATCTTTTCCTCCCGCCTTGGCTTCTGCCGCCGGGGGATGCGCCCAGACTGAGAGGGGCTCGGCTCTCTTCCGCCGCTCAGCCCGTTCCCCCACCCTCAGTCCTCCTCCTCCTCCCCATCCAGCAGCATGCATCCCTCTTCGCGGAGACCGGCTGCTGCCACCTCCAACCCTGCCATGCTTCTGCTGCTCCTGTGCCTGGGCTGGGCGCCGCCGGGCTGGGGCTGGTCGCGGGGCAGCTCCCGGGGGGCGGCCGGGCTGCGCCCCAACGCCACCACGCCGATCTCCATCATGGGCTTGATGCCGGTCAACCAGTCCGAGGAGGAGAGCAGGATCACCCAGGGAGTGCTACCCGCCGTGTATCTGGCCATGGATCAGATCCGCAACGAGTCCCTGCTCAGCCCCTATTACCTGGACCTGCTGGTCTACGACACGGAGGTAGGGACCGCCGCGGACCCCGCGCCGCCGGGCGCAGGGGGAGGCGCCGCCGCCCAGTCCCGGGGCGCTGCGGGTGCAGGGGCGCAAGGGCAGCGCGGACGCCCGGGCCGGGCTGCGGCTGCCGGCGGGGGCCGTGCGCGCCGCCTCCGAGCCGCCTTGCCCGCCCGGCCCCGCAGGCTGCCGGCAGATGTGCGGGGACCGGCGGCGGAGGGGGAGGACGTGGGGCCGGCGGGCCGTATCCTCCCCGCCCGGTGTTATCAGGAGCGGCTGCCCCGGCAGCTGGGGCTCGCCCCGCCGCGCCAGGAGCGCCCCTGTCCGGGAGCCGCCTGCAGCGCGGGGTTGGGCCCGGACGGGTGCCCGGGCGGTGGGGGGTTCTGGTGGCGGTGGCGGGGATCCGCTGCCCTTGGCACGCACGTACACCGGTGGGAGAAGAGCTGCCTCGCCCAGCGGAGCCGCGGCCGCATCCCTGTGCCAGCCGCCACCCGCTCAGCAACAGATGCACTCCGGGCGCTCCGCTCCCCCGCGCCGCCAACGGGCTCACGCTGCCAGCCCGGCTTATCCCATGCGGCGGCGGGACGCGAACGGCAGCGATCGCAGTTGTAGCTTGAGGAGGAGGAGGAGGGGGGAGGCTCTGGCAGGGGTTCGCTGAGATGCCCCCCGTGCCTGCCCCCGGCGGGAGCGGCTGAGCGCTCGCCCGGGGGTGCGCGGCGGGCGGCGGCGGCGGGGCGCGGAGGCGCTCGCTTCTCGGGAAGAACTAAATTTGCAGTGCCGGTCCCCGCGCAGCGCTGCCAGCGCGGCGGGATGCCTGCCCCCGTTGCAGCGGCCGGTTTCAGGGCTGGGAGAGCGGGGAGCCCGGCTGAGCGAGGAAACACGCTCCCTTTACCTGGGAGAGGGAGGCAGGGAGCGAGGCGAGGGCTTTGTCGAGCTGGTTACCACTACCAGCCGCCCACAACTGTCTTTGGTTTTTGTCACAACTTCAGTACCTGTGTGTTTGCGGAGGATACGCGCGGCTCCCGTACCGGGGCTCCCCTGAAGATGGCAGTCGCTTCTTGTGCAATGCTGGCGCCGGGGTTCGCTTCCAAGACAACCCCCGGTAAAGCAAGTGACTGCTGAAAATCTTGCCGGCTGTAATTTAAGGAAGCCCCCGTCTGCTCCCTTTGGGTTCTCAGGGTCCTGGGGGAACAAGCTGAGAGCAGCAACGACAGGCTGTACTGCTTTGTGACAGTGTTTCCGTCCCTGAAATGACTACCGAAGGCCTCTCCTTCCAGGGTGGTTGCTTTTTATTGACATACATTTGTCATAGTGTGGTTTTTTTTGAGATATCTCTGAGCAGAAATGCATGGAGGGCAATACTGCTGAAGATGTCACTTAGGAAGGAGCAGGCTACCATCCTGTTTTGTTGTGTGAACAAGACTAGATACTGACAGGGAATACAGGCAAGATCAACCTAGAGTAGCTGCTTGTTTCCTTAAAAAAATGAATCTCAGGGAACTCTGCAATTGTAATGAAAAGAATTATGGGGATTTTCTGAATGGCATTACCTGTCTCATAAAGTGAGATGCGTGTCAGGAAAAAATCACAGGTCTCCTAATCCTGTTTTCATTATGTTATTCTATATTAGTTTTTCCCTTGGATAGAATAATTACAAAATATGCATAGGAATTAGAGGAGCCCAGGCAGGATGTCCCTTCTTCATACAGTAATATCTTAATCAATCAGGTGCTGCACTTTATTGCAGTCAAAATATTGTGATGTTCTTCACAGCGATTTTGGGTTCTAGACTAGGTAGTTATCATAAAAATACTCAGGAGAAAAATTACCCTGTTTTTTCTGGAATGAGTATTAGTTTCTTAAAAATTGCGTTTTTACTGCTTGGTACTCCAGGGACATAAAAAATCCAGGGTCATGTTACCAGCTTGCTGTGTTGCTTTGAATGCTTTTAAGCAATTAATAAATGGATGGTTATGGAATGCTAAGTCAGGTGAAGGTATATGTTTGGAGTACAGTTGGGTCATTACTGTGTGCTTAATAGTGACAAGTAAATAAGTTAGTGTCCACAAGGAGTGCTAGATTGACTGCACCCAAACGGAATGGACGAGTGCCTGGAATAGCCATTAAATACCTAATGGCAGCACAAACTTTTTCCCTCGGTTCAGACATTACCTTTTTCCGTCGGTGCACTTACGGTAAGCAGGAAGGTAGCTGGCTCATCATGCCCACTTGATTCTCAGCCTATTTTCTGATGTTGCCAATAAATAGATATGCCTGAAGGGCCTGGATCCTTATCATTGCATAATCAGAGGCCAGGGAGTAGCTCTCCCTCTCAGGGCTTCACAGGTGGTGCTTGTGATATTGTTGGCTCTTGAAAGAGAAAATGTAGAGCCTTGAACACATGGGATTTTTTAATAGCTTGAGAAATAATTGCAGTATATTTATAATGCTTAGGAAATGTATGGCAGTGATTTACTAGCTCATGTATTCTCCCTTGTGTCTCTCCAAAATCCCTCATTGTTGTCTGATCCTTGTATTGCAATTTTCCATAATGCTTTAACTAAGTGCTTGTGAAAAACGATAATGAAAATAAACAGACTAGATTGTTTTTTTAATTTTTTATTATGCATTCAGGTTCATTCTGTCAGGATTGAACTGAATATTCTATCTGGCTTGATGGTTCTGATTTGCATAAGGAAGCATCATAACGCCTTAACTTTCTGACCAGCCATCTGAAGAACTGCAGTGTGCCTTCTAAGGTCAACTGTTGTTTGTCAGCACTTGAACTCATTAACCTTTGAGGACATGAGCAGCAGCTCTAGTGTTTTTCAAAGCATTTAAATTGAATTAAGCACTTAAGTACAACGTTTAGTTTATGACTCAGTCGAGATTGTGTGAATTACATCTTTGTTATGAAATATGACCACAGGTTACATCACATACAAAAATGCAGAGGCTTCTGTTCTGGGTATTTTTTGATCTTTAAATGTGCTCAGAGCATGATCCTGATCCAGTCTATTTTGCTACTTCATGGGCATGTCTTTATCTATTTGGGCATTCCTATGCAGACTCGGCCAATAAAATGAAGCTCAAATGTAGGCATTTGCAGAACTCTGGTCTAAGTGACTTTACTTTGTGCTGTTCATTTCGATGAGAGTAGGAGTCTCTCTCTAGATGAGACTCTTGGGCAAAATTTCATAATTATGTTATTTTAGAAACTCGAAAATTTATAAAGTGATCTCTAAAGAGTCTCATCCAAACCCCATTGAAATTAATGGCAGTAAATGCACCAATTCCAGCAGCCCTTGGACCAAGTCCTAGAAGTTAAGGGTGCTTGATAGCTTATGGCTTCAGATCAACAACCATGATACAATATTTCTTTTCTTTTTTTCCATCCCTGTGATTGTAGCTTTAGTTGGTTGAAAAAGAAAAGAAATAGTTTGCAAAATAATGAAAGAAGTATCTCTACAAACACTAGATACAGCTGAAGATGCGCATAAATCAACAAAGATTATTTCAACATAAGCACCCTGACACATATCTGTTGGAGGAAAAGAGCAGACTAACCCTAAAAAAAAAGGAATTGATCATTCTAGTGGGCCCTATTATAAAGGTCAAAAGTATTTAATTTGCATCAGGCAAAAACTGACTATGTAGTAACTGGCGGAAGAGACATTGTGGAAGAAGGCAAGGGAAGTTAATTCAAGTAGGATATCTGTCCTTATACATCTGGACATCTTCCCTCAGATATGCATTGGATTTTCTTATTTCTTGTAGGAGCAGTGCTGCAAGAGGTGCACAGACAGTATGAGATTTTTTTTTTTTTTAATCTAAACATGCATAGTCAAGAAAGCACTTGTTGCTGAAAATCAAAGTGAGTTTTGACAAGCTAAAAAAATCTTCCTGAAGTAAGTGGGTATATTATCACAAAGAGGAAAGAATATTTGTACTGGGGAGATGAGATTATTTAATTTTCTCTAACTACAACAAACACCTTGTGGTAAGCATGATATAATCTCATTTTTGTGAAATAATACATTCTAATACCTTTAAATAGCAGGTTGGCATAGAGGGATGAACTGTGGAAAATGCACAGGACTCCGCAAAATCTGAAGGAAAATGTGAGCTTATTGATATATGAGACATATTTGCCTTTTTCTGTTCTGTAACTAAGTAGAAAGTGCCTTTCCTAATTTATCTGACAAGAAATTACAGTTTAGGTGTAGTATGTGTAGACTTTATCTTTGTTTCCTTCTTCTTTTTTACTAAAAAAGTGCATGTTTTCAGTAAAACTCTCAAGGCTTAAGAAAAACCATGCACCCATCTGAGTCATTCTTACCAGCTGTTCTAAGTTTTAAAGGACCCTGAACCCCCAAATAAAGATGCCTCTTCCAGAAAGTCCTATCATGAGTGATGTCAACAAAACCCACTCATGTTTTGTTGCTGCACGTGGAAGTAAGAAAACTGTTCACTTTTGCTGAGTTTGGGGAACACATTCCAGAAACAGGAGAAGGTTTGTGTCAGTGGTACAGGATAAGGTGTCTGTCCACTGGAGCTCCACAAGGTGGTTCTCAGAGAGGGACAAACACCTACTGGTTGCTGTCTGTAAAAGTCCTCCATTACCATAACAGGCCTGAGCAGGGGCACCTCTACCCCCTAAAGAAGCGCACGTGATGTGTTGGTTAGGCCCTCTGTCTTAGGAGGCAGCGATCCAAGTCCCTCCCTGGATTTGCAAGAGGAAGCATGATGTACCATAGTCAAGTGGGGTCTCTGGGGTGAGCCCTGTCGTGCTTGTGAGTGCTCTGAGCAGTAAATTGTCTGGAGCCTTATTTTGATTTCTGGAGTGTTCGCAGTGGGACAGGTGAGGCTGTGTTGTGGTCATCTGAGGGTAACAGCTGAATACATGGGAGAAGTCAGGGTCTGAAAGAGGGTACAGTTAACAGCAGACAGAGCTGGCAGACATTTGTTCTTGTGTCATCAGGTGAGCATGTGTCTGGCATATGTTGAGGCAGTTGGGTAATTTCTTACCTTTAAATATTACTAAGTACTTGTGCTGTCTGAAATTTGCAGAGAGGGAGGCATTAAAATGCGCTGCGCTGCGTGTATGGTGACAGTCACTGTCTGCTCTGCTGGTGACACTCTGCTTGGAAGGGACATCTTTAAATAGTCACTGTCCCCTCTGACTTCCGAGTAACATGACTCCAACATAACCTCCTTTTGCTTCAGAGTTTTGTAAACTTGGAGGGAAGAATCTGAAAGTTAAGTGTTTATGTTAATTCCGTGCTGGCTTCTCCGCTGATGTTAAGGTGTGGGTGGGGAGAGGAGAGAAATCATGTATTCACTGCACCCACTCCTCTGGGTGCGGATCCCAGACCTGCAGAATGTATATCCTCTAAATATCTCTGCAAAGAGATTAAAGCCAGTTTCTGGCATATGTCTTGCAATCTCTTGTATAACTTATCCTATGCGTACTGCAAAACACACTCTTATGGAATCTTTAGATTCAAATGCCCAACGTGCTCCATCAGCACAGAAAAACTATTTTTTGGACTAAATCTAGGAAATAGTATTTATTTGCATTTGAAGAAAGAGTAGAAAGGCCCTGTCCTCTTACATCAGCCAGAGTTAATTACTCAAGTTTGTGGAAAGGATGGGATGTAATATCCTGGTGGTAACTGTGAAGAAAATATTTGTAAGAGGAAAACAGAGAGGAAGGAGCTAGATGAGAGAGATTTAGTGATAGCATTCACAAAGAAAGTTGTTGATATGCTATTTATATTGTTTTAATTAAATACATGTAACTATTTAGAATGACATCATAGCATTACATGTCAAGGCTGCAAAACACCACCTTGCATTAATAATCTGAATATGATGATACATGCGCATATCAAGCTGTGTTCTCTGCTTCCAATTCCATTGCTTTATGGACATTTTCACGGCATAAGGCAGAAGAATAATGCCTTTCAGTAAACTGTAGAATCTGAGAACCAAAGAAAACTCAAGTGGATACCATTGCTATGATAGAAAAGGAGATACTTTTCCTTAGAAGGGTTGAACCATTACATGCAGAGGTCTGGCTCAAGGAATCAAATGGTGAAAGCTAACAGAGGAAAACCCCCCATTATTCCTTTTGACTTGGATAATTTTTGAAGCAGCTGGGGTTAGCAGAGATGTGTGCTGAGATCAGTGAGCACAGCTACGACTCAGTCTTGTGGAGATGTCTGTCTACACAGCAGCCCCATATATCCCAGGAAGCCTATTTCAGACCGTGGGATTCCAAACTGAGATGGTGCAGTGCACATACATCACATTTTTTTAAAATTTATTTTTGTACTAGGAATCTTGGAACGAAATCAGTGACAGAGTCTCTAACTTTTCAGCAGCCAGATGCACTCTGATTTGTGGGTCTAGCTCAGCTAGAAATGAGATTTTCAGTACCGTTGTGGTTCTTGGGCTCCAACGTTAATGGCCCAGTGGCCTGACTCCAGAAGCGAGCTCCTTCAGCTACATCATTGCTATGACTTAAAGAAGGTGATGCCCCTGAGAACAGGTGGAATATGTTTTCAGTCACCCGGTGTCTCCCCTTGCCATGCCACTGACACTTAGGGGATGCCTTCTTTGCTAAGCAGAGATTTCTCTTACTTGCAAAGGCTTTTGCTGTGAGTAAGATCTGCTGGATTTGGGGACTGCTTGATGCTGCCTGCTGAGTGGAAATGGGGCATACTGACTGGCAAACACTTTTTTAAATTTTATTTTTTCCCCTTGTGATGGAATAGCCATGTAATCTCATTGCTAAATCAGTGATTGATGCTCAATTTCTATGCCATTAATTTTTCATTATCATCTGCCTTTATTTCTGACGGTTTTATCCATAGTATTTTTCAAACGAGTTTTCTCAAATGTGAAGAGGAAAGCTAACAAATTAAAGACAAATATCCACCTTCTGCCTGAAAACTATACTCACAAAGAATGAAAAATATGGCAGCTAATTCAGCAGGGATGTCCAAATTGTTGTTACTGAGGCTTCTGAGAGATGAAGGCCCAGATAATGGACTAATTGCTTTAAAGTGAACATCAGGACTTTGAGTGATAGGATTAGAAAACTTAGGTTTCCTACCATGGCCATGGTACTTTCTTTAAATAATTAATGAGTTCTAAGATCAGAGGACCATTAGGATTATCCACATTTTACAATACTGACCATGTATTTCAGCTGGGGATTTCTGCCCACTCTGCTGCAAACTAGAATGTGTACTTCAGAAAACCTTTCTATCCTGTCCTAAGGATCCCCCGAAATCATTGTCCCTGGACAACTTTTTTCTGTGATTTGCTTGTTATTTCCAGCTTAATCTTTCCTGACCCTGCAGCCAGTGAAACTGTGAGAGGAGCAGCTCCAATTTTTTTTCACATACACCTCCCTCCCTGCAATATCTCATCAGCTACAGACTCAGGATGTCACCAGCAGAAGAGGGGGACCAAGGCTTTCTGACTTTTATGGCTGTCTAGAGGATCCTTCCTTTTTATGAAGGACTCTGATGGATTGGATCTTGATGGAATCAGAAAACTTCTTCGCTTTGTCAGATTGTCACAGACTTTATTTGGTAACCTTGTATGCTTGCTTCTTTGCAAGCTGGGTCTGCCAGGTTCATGTGCTCTGTCACTGAGTAGATGGCTCTGCAGAACATGTTTTGAATCCTTGGCCAAACTGATTTTCTTCTTTACCCCCACCTTTTTTGTAAGACCCTTTTTGCCACAATCCCCATCAGAGGAACTTATCGTGTCTGTCTGATTAAGTTATTTTCATAGTCTCTTTTATTTTATTTATCAAATAATCACTACCACATATCTCTAAAAGAATCTATTTGTTGAATCTTTTATGTCCTTAAAGTAGTTAGGTATTCTAATTTATCATTTACCTAGAGTAGGCGTCAGCTTCTGCTGCAGCTTCGTTGAACTACAGAATTATGTGAAGATTCATACACACAATAGGTGTCTAAGTAACCATTTTACATCCAAAACCTCCAGGGAGAAGTAGTAACAGGCCCCTTTTGGGATGCTAATTAACTTCCTTTCCACTGTTTACTGCTTCTGTTTTCACAGGGATTTAAGTGTTTTTCTAGCAAAGAATAAATCTTTTTTTTAAATATCTTTATATGATGGGACAATTTTTGACAGACTAACACTTAGTGTGGTATAAAATAAAACATGTAAAATTTTTCAAGCATTGTCATTCAGATGTGCACTTGTGTTTATCTTACCAGCACCATGTAGGTATATTGTGGTATACATATATGGTATAAAAATACTAAGCTCTGTGTTTTTGTGGGGTCTTCCATATAATTTTAAAGTTCTGTAGAAGCACCTCGGGTTTTGCTTTCTATTTCCTCCTATGAATTTGGCAAGACTGAAGTATTAATAATTTACAAGAAGCTATCAAGAGAGAAAACCAACTTCCTCTTTTTTTCCCCATCCTTTTCCTAAAATTTAAAAGCAGGATAAAATTCCATGTTGTTGGTGAGAATCTAATCTGGAGGGATGTGCTAGTGGCAGCAAGACTGTGCGATGTAAGCAAAATAAATTAAGTTCCAATAGCTGCCTGTGTATAAAGTGATACAAAACGTTTTGCATTTTTAAACTTAGCCAAGCTCCCCTCTGCTCCTCATTTTTTGCTGAGAAGCATGCTAATAGTATCTGCTCCACATCACTTTTTTCTTGTTTTTTTTTTTTTTTTTTTAAAGGTTTCTAGTTAGGTCCTTGAACTAAAGATTTGCTTTCCAAAAAGCACGGAGTGATTTGCATTTTCTGTCAACAACAGTGGGAATTGCTGAATGCTCAGCACTTTAGAAAGCCAGCCCACCTATGAAAATGCAGTGTTTCTATGAGGAGGAGACCTAGAATTGCCACTTTTAATTAAGAACAAAGGCACTCATCCTTACTTGCTTTACAGTTTCAAATTGCCTGGTGGAATAAAATGCTGATTTCATTCAGCCTTTGGGATAGAAATCCTTTCAGGATCAATGGCAGTATTAAATATATTTTTAAATTAGATTATTGCATCTCAATGATCTTGCAGTTGAGAAATAAGCAAGGTACAGTATTTTAAAAAAAACAATCAAGAAATAGTCATTTTTACAATTAACACATACTTGAAAATGGTGTGTTTGACCTTGGCAAAAATAACAGCTTGTATAAAATAAACAAAAGGAATGACATGGTGAGAGAACTATGTCCCTAGGGCCTTGTTACTCAAGGCAGGTCTGTATGGCTGGCATGGTTATGCCACTGGTGGGTATCAGGAGGTGTTATCTCAATGTCAGCAGAAGCCCTTACTGTAGCTACAGCAGCAAGCATCTTTTTTTTTTCTAACAAAGGTTATTTAGTTGAAATGGGATAGTTTACTGAAGGGCAGAAAGTGTGTTTTCCTTAACCACTCTAAAGTTTGGTATTATTAGAAATAATTTTTCCATCCACAATAGAACAGGTTACAGATTAAGCCACCTCTGAACATTAAACTAGACAGAAAAAATTGCTAATCTGGGGTTTTTTCCCTCAGCGTTTTATGCATTCTTGTCTCTTTCTTCTCAATCTTTTGCAGTTTGTCATCTTTATTCTCAAAGTGCTGCCACTAGAATTTCATCTATTACTTCAGGAATAATCTCACCATTGCTGTAAATGCTAGTAATTTTATCTCTTTTCTTCAAGCCTTCTGTTCAGAATGGAAGAAATTAATTTGATCTTTGTGTTGCACTGCTGGGAAAAAAGGAAAGGAAGCAGAGAGATTTTCAGCCTACACACAAGGAGTGAGACACTAAGTTTTGAGGCAAAAAAAAATTTCATTTCAAATGAAAATTTTAATTTCAAGATGATCTTAAAGGTCTCTTCCAACTTTGTCATTCTGTGAATTCTGTGAATTCTGTGACATAGATAGCCTGCACGTTTGGATGGTGCTGTGGGAGGTAAATAATTGTATCTGGATAGCAGTTACTTAAAAAGCTGGGACATGTTACAGCAGACAGTAGTATCCTGATAGTGGAGCTGCTCTTAGCAATAGGTAGAGGCTTGGTCTCAGTGTCAGAACAGGAGTTTCCTTCCACTAGAAATGTATTGGTTTCCAATACATTACCAAGGTTTCTTAGTATGTGTGAGTGCTCTGTACTCTAATTACACTGAGCGATTAAGCAACAAGAGCAGAGACACGTGGGACAAGAAGGGGTGAATGATAACCTGCTTTGAAAAAAACTAACATGTGAGGCTGGGATTAGAACATCCTATAAATGTTAATGGGTGTTACTCAAGGGGGAGGAAGCTGTATGTGGGAGGCATGAGGTGACATATAGCTTAAATATATAGCCAGTCTTTAACACAGTTAATACAGTCTATAATCAAGCTTTTACATGAACTAATAACTGTTTAAGTGATTTGCAGTTCAGAAATACTTATCAGGGGATTGAGAACTGAATTTTAAATGCTGTAAAATTTGAGGATAATGTGGCAAGGAGGACAACATTGGAAAGATTCCTCCTTTTGCCTTTGGAAAGTACTGGCTGTGGAGGACACATTTATGCCAGGTGTTTGGAGTTTTTTCTATTTTTAAGTTCTCAGGGATTGTGCTTCTACGAGGGAGCACAGTTTCCTCCTACAGTTTCCCTCTCTGAATATTACTCAGTTTGTGTGGAACTCACAAAGGAGATGCCAACAGTGAGTCATCTGGTCACCAGCTCTGTCCTAAGGTTTTCAGCTAAATCTTGCAAAAACTACTTTATTGTACTGAACAACAATGACTGACCTTTGGTAAAACTCCCCACAACAGTGTGGAAGGCAGTGTTTAAAGTCAAATGGCCTTCTTTTTCTGACACTGAAATCAAATTTTAAAATCAGTGCTATTTCAAATGCTTCACATTTGAGAAGTGGATGTAGGATGCAGTGAGTTAATTTATCATCTTAAAATTTCCCCATTGTTATATTTTAATAGTAAATTTTGAGGGTATTGGGGAAGCTCACTTGAAAGACTCTATCTTCAAATATGAAACAGAGGCTTAGTTATCTGCTTATTAGGTAATAAGCCTCAGGAGATGCTATTCTGAAAATGAAGATTATACCTGTAAGATCAGTCATGAGCATGGCAAATATAGCTATTTTATTCATAAAAATGAAAACACATGGGGTTGTTTTGATGCAAGCTTTACAGGATTAGTTACCAATAAAAATACTATATAAGAAGCAATTGTCTGGTTAGGTAGTTAAATGTTTCTGTCAGGAAGCAGATTTTCAGGACACAGGTGACAGGAGGCTGCTGTAATTCATGATCTTGTTTGCTCCTTTGCCAGGCATGGGTTAAATGCAGCAATGCTGAGGGCACCCAGCAGTAGCACCAGAAGAGAAAAAGACTGGTCTAGGTTGAAGCTGCTCATGGATCTACAGAATAAGGTGATGCTGCTTTAAATGTGTGCCCATCCATATGGTGCTGAAAATTATCTCATAGCCTCTGATTTGTCATTGCCCTCTTATGAATTTAAAGGCACTGTCTGGGCAACAGGGGTTCAGTGAGGTGTGGTGGCAGATTTGTGCCTTTTTAAATGATAAAGAGGGTATTGGATAGTCAAACCAATTATTTTGTTACCTACCTATGAGCCAAAGCTATGACCCAGTGGAGGCCCGTGTCCTCATTTAGCTGGTGAGATTTGGGGATAGGAAGAAGAGCAGTTCAGAGTCCCTTATCTGCTGAGGTTTGGCAGCATGAATGCCTTTCTTCTCCTCTTCATTAGTGCAGTCAATGCTGAAATAATGCTGGTAAGGAAGGCTGGTCCAAGGACTGCTCACCAACAATATCCCATTTAAGCCTCTAAGGAAGGTATTAAATGGGATTTAAGCAACATCTTGGCCTATGCTGGCCGTCTGCTCCGGGAAGAGTTTCATCTTAAGTTAAAAAAATGTTTTAAAATATGTTTTCAGTGATCACATTATAGAATCATTAGGCTTAGGAATGGAAAATACCTATTAAGTCATTGTGTTAAATTGTTGCTATGCAGACTGTGCTATGAGAGTATGCTTCCTACTTTGTGTTGTGCCCAGACAATGTGTTAAATTTCTTGGTCTAGGAAATATCCATAATAAATATATATCTTTCTGCATTTGATCTGGCCGTGGCCTTGTACAGGAAGAACGCCAGTATCTCCTTCCCCACACAAAGGGCTCCACACAACCTTGCTGTTTTCTCGCTATGGGCAATGGTGATAAAAAAAAAAAAAACAAAGGCTTTTTGCAAGGTTTTTTCTCCACCTTAAGCAAGGGCATTTTTATTTCACCTTGTGTTTGTGTATAAGAATGCATTGGGCTCTTTTCTTGACCATCCAGTTGCACAGGTATGTTGGCAGAAGGGTCACTGTGGACAGATAGTGATTAATTGAGAGTATCTCCTGCTTGGAGCTTCCTGGGCCCAAGGTAGACAGTTTTTGCTTATTTACACATTGCTATTTTGCTTGTTTTAATATTATTTATCTATTTATTTCCATGCCCTCATGTCATGTGATATATATCTTGTAACTATAAATTAGAATGTTTATAACTAGAATTTATGTGGAGATTTTCTGTAAAAACTTCTTAGTTGCATGTCAGTTTCAGAATAATTTGTTGACCTGTAATGCCATGTTTTTAAAATTAAAATTAGACAGACTACCCTTACTTTCTGCAGCAAACTAATGCTTCCTTTTTTTTTTAAATGTCAGCCATTCACAAAATAAATTGCCAAGCTCCGAACATATAATTTCAAATTTGATTTATACCAAATTAACCTTCTGCTTATGAGCCCTTCCATTTGTTTTCCTTTCAGATTATTGAGTCATGAAAACCTTTGAGGTTTTGGGTTTCCATCCCAGCTTGGCACAGGGAATTCTTTTGAAACCTTGAATTTCCACAAGATGGTGAAGTAATTTGCTTTTTGGCTGCATATATAATGAGATGTGCTGAAAATCAGAGCTTTTTTTTCTACTCGGAGAAGCAAGCGTCTCCCAGATTTCCTTCCTCTCCCTGCCACTAGGCTTGGCCTTTGTGTTTCCTTCCCTTGCCTATGACAGCATTCCAGTAGGTGTGGGGGGCTTCCTGTGGATGAGGAGAGCTGGCTGCTTGAATGGAGGAGAGGGGTCAGCCAGGTGGCTGCCTCCACAAGAACAGTGGCATCACTGCTGAGAAGGGGGCAGGGAAGATGCTGCTTGTCAGAGGGGTGAGGTGGGCTGCAAGTCCTGGGGAGCAGAGGTGCAGGTTCTTCTCTGGTGTGGTGATCCTGTGTATAATCCGTTCTCAGCCTGGTGAGTTTTGATTAGCAGCAGGGAAGATTTTCTCCAGCGTTACTATTTTCTCTGCATTTCTGTGTGTACAGCATCCGTTCCATTTCGTGGCCTGGCATATTACTTGGGAAACTGCAAATAGTGTGTTGAAATTACTTAGCTAGCTACAACAATATGTGAAATGCCTGTCAAATGCTATGTGCCTGTAGATGGGAGGAGCAGGCCTGCATGCTGAATTTTCTCACAACTACCACTGATATTAAGGAAAGCATGGGGTTTCTGACAAAAAGCAGAATCAGGAAAAGGATATACAGCTTTGAGCTGATGCAGCTTTTGCACTAGAAGTCTATATAATATTATTGATATGCAAGACTTCATATTCTCTATTTGACATGTATGAAGCCAATAGAAAATGTGTTTGTGGAAGATAAAACAAACTGAAGCAATCTTCTGACCCAATGGCACACAGGTTGCTGTATGCAACTCAAATATGAGTTCAGTGTACAATCACTTTGATCAACCCCTAGGATATCTATTTTCAAAGGAATCATAAGAGTTCTTGTATTGATTTGTCACCTATGGTTGAATATTTCTCCTACAGAATGTTTAAAATGACACATGTTTAAAATTAGACTTGGCAGAGTAATTTGCCTAGAGATTATTCTTGTGAAGTATTGATTCACAGCACTGCTGTGAGCTGGATTACTGTCCAAATTGGAAAAGCCAGTCGTAGAGAGGTCTTTATCCTTTAATAACAATTAGCTGCTTTCTTAGAGGGACACAGCAGACTGAAGCAAAGGAAAGCTGCAAAATGTCAGGCAACCAGGGCGTCTAAGGCCTGGTTCTCTTCAGGGATGAGAAAGAAAAAGAAGAAGAGCACCAAAAAAGATGGTTTTCTGGAGCTGGAAACTAGACACTCTGATGCTGTTTGTGTTACTAATAATTAGGTGCTCTGAGGAGCTGAATCGGACTCGCCTCTCTCT
Source organism: Setophaga petechia (assembly GCA_024362935.1). Classification (NCBI taxonomy): domain Eukaryota; kingdom Metazoa; phylum Chordata; class Aves; order Passeriformes; family Parulidae; genus Setophaga; species Setophaga petechia. The sequence continues at coordinate 29,341,644 of JANCRA010000008.1, forward strand.
TCTTGGGCTTTTACCCAGCAGCTGCCTGATTGACCAGAAAAACCTAACAGCAGATGCGCTGCCTGCGGTCCATTTAGCCTTGAAACATTTATACAAGCATAGATGGATGCTGAAGAACTATGAGCTCCAGGTATCATTCCATGACACGCAGGTAAATGGATGTAGGTGTAGAGCTGTGCAGTGCTTGAGCCTCCTCTGTGAGCACACTTTCAGGATGCTTGTGACTGAACCCCTTCCTGAAAAACCCTGGTGAAATGGAGCAACTGTGGCTGCCCAGCCATGTCTGGGCTCTTGGGTGGATGCCTGACTGTGATGCGGATCTTGTAGCGCAATCGTGCCCTGGTGGTGCTAGGAGCAGGAATAAAGTGTGTATGAATTAGGGGGCTTGGTGAACACCTATGGCTCTTGAGGAGTGTTTGAGGCACCCAGGAAGTGATTCCTGAATCCATAGCTTGCCCATTCACTCTATTCTTCTGCACTGTCTTCTGCATCTTGCTCTTCCAGCTTTCCACGGTGACAGCTTTATTGATCACTGCCTTTCTCTTCTGCTTCTGCATGAGCAGGAGTGCAGCCTGTGCTGTGCTCTCAGAGCAGGGTGGGGATGTAGAGCTTTACTTGCCAGTTTAAGGAAAAATTAAAGGCTGATACGAGAGATGAGGGCTCTGAGAAGCTGGGTATATTGAGATGGTATCTGTTTTGGCAATAATTTCAAATTTGAGAGGAGCTTCTGCTAGATTTGAGATATCTCTTAATCTTCTGTGCAGAAGTTAATGCAGTCCGTTTCTAAAACCTGTCTTTTAGTCTGGTCAGACGAACTGAGGAAACATAAGGAGGAGGAGGTCACATAACAGGGTGATCTGGGACCATAAACATATTCTTAAGGAGATTGCTACTGATATGAGTTTCTGTTTCCCGCATCAGAGGCATGTGGTAGGGCAGATGCCCTCAGACTCATACACACTTACAGGCTGCTTAATATTTTGATGTTGCAAAGTAGTGTGTCTCAATATGTTTGCTTATCTATAAATCTTAAAACATGGAATGTACTAATATGATGAAGTTATTAAAATTTTACATTATTACACCAATAACGGTTGTACTGCACTATATAATGGGAAGAAGGTATTATATGTCTTCTTTTGAAACTCTAGAAAATTAGCCAAGGGACAAATTAGAGTGTAATTTTAATAGTGTTTTTGGTTCATAAGCACTTATGTATAACTTTTGAAGTGCTTAACATATAACAAACATGATCCCATATGCTATAAGATTACTTGAAAATTGCCTCCCTGTTTAATAATGGAACACAAATGCATCAACTGCATATCTCATTAAGAAATCACCTGTCTTGTAAATTACTTTTGATACCATTCACTGTTTTATTTATTTGTCTGTATGTTCCTGTTGGAAATATAATTATAGCTATGCAGTCCTGAAAAAAGTGTATTTCTTAGTTTCTAATGTAAAAAGAGAAACATTTCAGTTACATTTCATCTTGAATAAGTGGAAAGTGTGGATATGAGTTTAAGTGGACAGCAATTAAAACCTACTCTTTTTTTGCTCAGATTCAGTGTTTGGGTTGGGCTGTGGGCAGTTTTGTGGAGGTGGATGTTTATTTGCTAATTGTGTTTACCTAGTTTCCAGTTCTAGAAGCAGCTCTAAAATATTTTTCCCCACATAAATATTCAGTGGATTTGAATTGCAGAACCTCAGCTGTGTTGCACTGACCTCTCAATTCGAATTAAAATATTGAAGTAATCTATAATTATATTTTTAAAATAACCCCTGGCAAAAGACATAGATCACTGCCTTTCTCTTCCTGCTTCTGCCCGAGCAGGAAGACATTTAATGGTGAGTTGGAAGAGATTAATAAAATGTGAATCCTTAAAATTTCTGATTTTTCTTCCTGTTTCTGAGACTAGAGTACACACTCTTGAGTTTTAAGTACTGATTACAGACACACTGCAGAGGTCCTTGTATTTAATTGTTCGTCAGGGACAGTATGAATGCAAGAGATTCTGTTTTTTTAATGCTGTTAGCCTAGACTTGCCATGTGTGACCTTATACAACCTTTGGATTAGCTTCCTTTCAGTTAGAAAATACAGATATTGACTCTTTGGATGCAAGATCTGCCATGAGAGGGACAGATAATTTAATTTTGGCATTGTTCACTAGGAAGAGAGAAAAGTTACATCTAAAAGTACTTGAGTTGCTTTTGCTGAAATAAAAAAATGGAAAGAAATAATGACTCCCAAGCCCAAGCACAGGGCTTGAAAACAGTGTTGTAACTTCATTCATGAGCCACGGGAGGAGAGCTGTGCTCTGCCATGAGCCCCTGAAGTTTTGAACATTCCCTGCTGCCCAGGGGAATGTTGGGCAGCAAATTGCCCTGCCCGAAGTTAGGACGTTTTGTGCAGGGTGTTCAGTCTTTGGCTTTGCTACTGTTTTATTTCAACTAATTAATCTGTCACTACTCCAGAATGTGAATGCTAATCAAGAGGCAAGGGGAGCATTCTTGCAAGAGATGTCTGAATTCTTTGTATTAAATGAAGCTGTTTCAATCAGGAGCCTTTGGGAAACTTTCTTCAGCAGAGTACTTTATAACCTGGTGGCTTTGGCACTGAGCTGAGAATGGAATGCTTTTTTTGACTGATGTCTCTCAGGTCTCCCGTGATTAAATGTGCATTTCCTAATTACTGTGTTGGCAATTCTTTTTAAGTGGGACTCCCTTGAAAACTCATGATGTAGCACTCTCACATTAAAAAAAAAAAAAGCTTAAATATTCACTAAGAATGAAAAGCAAGGAAATGAAAACGATCTTGTAGTTCAGTAAATGGCTGCTTATCCATCAAATGGTACATCTATGTCTGCAATGTTTATTTATTTATACCAGAAGGACAGCGTTAACAGGACTGATATATCTCTCTATGCCAGCCATCCCAAGCAGTGGCAGCCTGGGGAGGTTTCCTGCCTCTAACTGAAGGAGGGCTGAACCTGGGCTGTGTGAGAGCTCAAATCCTTGAAATGTTGGACAAAGGATGTGGGAAGGCAACAAAGCTGCGTACTGCAGATTTGTGAATCCAGCCATGGAGCAGCTTTTTAGTGTAGTAGGGGAAATAATGCCCTTGAGATTTTCAGCCATGGGGGTGGGCAGCCAGGTATAATTGAGCTGTCTGAGTATCACTTTATTCCTGTCTTTCACCGTATGGCTGACATCTGGAGTCTTTCCTTCTATGCTGTCCTCGGGGTGATCAGGCTGGTGGATTCTTACAGGCTTAAGCAAGTCTAAAAATAGTTTTACTGCTATGTAAAGAACGATATGTTGGTTCTTCAAAGTGATTCTTCTATTCTTACCTAGTTTTCTGAGTTAGTAGCCAGTTAAAAGGATGTGAAGCCAGGGCTTTATTAGCAATGGTGTTAACAAGAAAGGTTTACGTGCTGTAATTAGGGCATGGTCTGAGCAAACGAATAGACTTTACCACTGGGATTTTCTGAGTAGTGCTGATTTGCACTCAGATCACTAGTTGACACTCGGTTGAATCTATCCTAATGTGTATCATTTCTGACAGCAACGCTACAACATATCCCAGCCTGACTTAAAAGCTGGTTGTCTTTTCTTTGTTAGTAAACTGATTTCTTTGTAATGGAATGACACAATAACATCATGGCTATGTGTCAGCTGATTCAAAGATTTGTGTTCTTATTAAATAAATGCAAACCGCCCCCCTTCCTCTCCTCCCAAACCCCCTAAAACCCAGAAGTGGAACAGTCACTGAAAGTGACATTGATAGGCAATTTATTTCTAAAGTGAAAATTTCAAGGCATGCTGGTTTACTTGTCTTACCTAAATAAGAAAAAAATATCTGCTTCAGGCTTAAGATGCAATAAACTGAGGCACTACACTGGTTTTGGGTTGCACATGTATATTAATCCCCTAAAAACACAGACATTTTGCAGTGACATTAGGATACATCACCGGTGTTATTCCGTAAATAAGACAAAACATCTCCTGTTTTTTTTGTGTGCAGCTCGTTGCATGCAATGTGTAACTCCACCTTGCACATTCCTGCATTCTGGGATGGTTCAGGAAACAGTTTGCCAAGACAGGCATAGAAAACAAAAGCATCCTGTGTTGTAGACTTGAGAGTTTGAGAGCTTCTGTAAATTGGTGACCTAGGAAGTTATTAAAAGACCATGTACTTGGTAAACCAGTTCTTGACATTGACTTTCACATGAACGAGATATTCTATTTTGCCTCTCAGAGAATGCAGTTTCTCAGTACAGTATTTTAGGCATGAAAATTGTGAACAATAAAATACTCGTCAAAAGATAATTTTAGCATTCCTAAATTGTCATATCACTAGCCTAGTTATTGGAAAAGTCTAACGGAAAATGGGAAGAAAAGTGTTATGTTGTCTATATTTTTCAAACAAAAACCTCTTAATTATGATTCCTGGCAGTATTTCTTTGTTTTCCAAATATTGCACTTAAAAAAAATTATGATAATCTTTGCTAAATTCCTTATAAAGAATTGTTTTGAACTGTCATGAAAGGTATCCGGTTTCAGTTTTATTCTAATGTTTCACTTTCTAGTGCAGTAGGGGTTCAGAGTTGTACAAAGGGGTGCACAGTTGCCTTATGTTAACCCTTTTAAAATGTTTTTTGAGCTACTTCTCATAGAGCAAAAAGACATGTAGCTTTTCTTAACTTTTGGCCCCAAAAGACTCAGGCTTTATTCACTGATGTAATTCTGCCTTCTTACTCTATCTTCTTAGTGTCACCTTTCATTTATTTCAGGCCTTTGAAACTGCTGTGTTTAATGCACCTTCCCCATATGAGTGCTGTACATGCAGACATCTGGTGTGAGAAAAGATTACTTGGGCTTGGCATTTCTGTTTTCCTGTTACTGCTTCTGAGCCATAAGGAATTTGAGCAGAGGAGCTGGCTGATGAATCCAATGAGGGCTGACAGTGCAGGAGAGGGGTTTGGGGCTGTGAAGCTGGGGATCTTCCCAGGCATGTCCAGGGCAGAAGGGCTCTGGGCTTCATCTGACCTGGGTTTGGAAATGTGGGCTGGGGATATCTCCCTTCAGCTAGTGTGCCAGGATTCTTGTTCCATCAAGGAGTAGGCACTTTTATGTGGAAAAATTCATCTAACCTATTTTTGGTGACTATTTTTAAGATAAAAAGAATTGTATACTTGAGAAAGCCTGTTTTTTTTTGGTGAAGTATAAAGGGAACCTCAGCTGGCTGGTGTAGATGCAGATGTCTCCTTTGTGGAGATCTGTATTACGTCAGCTAGAGACCTCCCTAGGTGTCTGGGGGAATTTTAATGTAAAACCCTGTAGTAACAGTGCATTTCCATCACCTCTTGGCTCTCCGGGGGTTTCAGCAGACGGTCCAGAGAACTCACTTCCCACCATCCCCACTTCACCTTTACTGGTTACAAAATACTCTTCTTTGGTCTCTCACACCTTGCCAGAAAAGCTGGAAAACAGGTCAGCAATGTCCTGTGGCGTGTGGGCGAGCAGGGTGGTGGCAGCACAGTGGCCAGGAGTGCCCAGCAGGAATCTCTTCCGTGCCAACCCTGTGGGCACACAGACTGTCCCTCAGTGGAGCTGAGGATGGGCTTCTGCTGCCACTGGCTGTGGGGCTGTGCCTGGGGAGGGACTCACCTGTTAAGGCTTTTTTTGTGGATGAAATGTTACAATGCTGGGGAAGCATGTCCGGCTCTCTGGTCTTGCTTTCAGCTCCTGTATAAGGAGAAAATTGTGAGGAGAACTGTTCATGCAGAGCACAGTTTCTTTCTAAATCAATAACACTGGGAAACCACATTACTATCACCACTCCTCAAAAACCAAGGAAGGATAGTTTAGATATTCTTGACATAATTTTTTAAATTGCGTGCTCTTGTATTTTCTTATCAAAATTAGTTCAATTTAGATGGCAGTGTTTTTCTCTATATTCCACATTAAATTAAAAATTTAAAAAATAAAAATTGGAATTATATTTTAAAGAAGATGAAACATTTCCATCAATGAAAAATGAATTATTTTCAGAATTCTCTTTCATGGCGAAATCCAATGTTTGGGATTTTCTGTTCCTAATAGCAGGAAAACCACTTGCAAAACTTCACAAATCACTTGATCCTGTTCTACACCTCCCTGCTCATATCTCCTCATGGATGTTCTCCCTCTGTGAAATTCTACACATACATGTTTTCGGATTTTTATTGTGAAAGTTTAATAAAATGCCTATTTTTCAAATTGAAAATAAAAAGGGAGATCAATCAGAACAATCAGATTCTAGAAAAGTTAGTGCATTTAAGTATGCTTTGTTTAGGTCAACTCAAAGGTTTTATGCTTGGTGTATCATGTTTGAATGGATCCAAGTCTCTGGTGAAGAGTGTTGCTTTTGGAGCAATTCGCTTGATCTTGATTTGTCACTTGTACAGTCTCTAAAGAAATACCACCAGTGACATCTCCACTCTGCTGTCATTCTCAGACACATCTTGAAATTTCCTTAGCTCTCACTCTAAAGCAGTGATAAAGCAGTGCAGGGGCCTTGTGAAGGCAAATAATTAAGAGACCCCAGAAGGGCTGTTGTTAAGTTCTGGGTCATTTGTAGCTTGGCTAAAGTGTGGTAGCCTCACAATCTGCTCCAAGAATGGTGACCTGCTGGACAGCTAGCACAGGAGAAGTAGTAAACCAGGGTTTGTTTCAGAGTAGACCACTTGATTGATTTGAGTGGTTCCACTGATGGATTAGACTTTTTTGTTTGGTTTTTTTTTGTGGAGGCAATCTTTAAAACTAAAAGTGTCTTTTACTTTCAGGGACCATCTATTCACTTCTCTGCTACCAGCTGATGCCATACCACTAGAAACATTTTCTTGTTTGATGGAGATGCACAGTAAATATTTTAAACATAGAGAAGTAATCTGGAATTTTTTTTTTTTAAGGAATTTAGCACTTTTTCTGAGGATGTTAATATCCAATTCTGTTATTCTCCAGGCCTTCTATGTCCATCAGAGTTAAAGAACTCAGTCCTGCTGCCTATTTCCTCCATTTGTGGCTCTTAGCCTCGTTTCCCACTGCTGGTCTCTTTTTGCTCTCAGTTAGCATATGCTCTGTCTTGGCTGACATCACTGCTGCTCCAGAGCTCCTCTCTCCTGCCATGACCACTGACTCTGGGTGCTCTGTGATTTCTCATCTGCCCACAGTGAGGGGAGAGGCAGGGATCCAAGAGAAAGGAGTCATCAGCAGGGGGCTGATGAAATGTTGTGAAGAGGAAGTAGGCGTTTCACAGGGTTTTAAAACAAGAAGGATCAGGAAAAATGTCACCCCGATGTCTTATGAGCAACTTCCAAACACAGGAACCCTTTAGGAGTGCATGGCTTAGTACCAGCTAAACCACCAGAAGTTTAGAGACACAAATATGATCAGAGTGCTGTATTTAAAGAAGTGGGGCTTGAAGCTGTAGTGAGGAATGTAAACTCCAGAGGTATTTAACAACAACAAGAAGATAAAAATGCATTTTTATTCACATTTTTGTTAGGAATTGCTTCATGTTGCTGAGTGGATTTAGTATTGCTACAGGACTTTACCAAGTCCTGTAGATTTCAGGCTGAAATGGAAGATTTTCTGAAAACTATGTTAAATGCATCATTGAAGGAAAACCATGAGGTTTTTCTGATTATTTTCTCAGTTTTGTGATTAAATTATCTTCCAATAAATGTTTGTTTATTTTTATTATGAAGGCGGGGACATTGAATTTACCATTTTGTTCCAAATGACGTCGTTATTCTGAAAAAGAAAACTAATAGAAACAAGAATTTCTTGATACCTAAGAAAACTCACATGAAGATCTGTCAGACAGATGGAATTGATTTATAATATTTATGTGATATGTATTAAATTATTTAAACCTTATTGATCAAAGCAATAATATAGGTACTTGTCTAAGAATAGGGAAAATACTCCTGATCCAATTCTCATTTACGCAAAGGACATTTTTACTGAAACTGACAAGGTAAAGGTGCCTTGAAAAGATCTGATTTTAAGTCTGCTTGGACAACAACCACAGCCACAGCCAGAGTAGTTGACTTCAGTGTAAGCTTCTCTCCCCAAAACCTGAAAGCCAGTATTAATAAAGACATATAACTTGTGGGGTGGGTAGAAATGCAGTGGGAATATATAAAAGTCAAGAGGGTTGTTTCTCTTAACTTTGGTGTGCTGGTAGCTGCAATCAAAGTGATGCTATAATACAGACATGCTTTAGAGACTGGCAACATGCCAGGTTTTATCCCTGGGACTAAGATCTAATTTTTAAGAAGTCATGCAAAGAACTTTCTGTATGGTAAGTCATGGGAGGAACTGGTAGAAATTCCAGAAAGTCTCTCCTTTGTAGCACAACATACAAAGAGCAGAGATAACTAGGTGGATGAAAAGCAAATAAAATGCTTGCCTTGAAATGGATCCTTGCATGTAGATATTAGTACATCAGCAATGGTTTTAAACTTGGCAGTGATCATTATGGTGGTTGAAGTCTTAGGACATGCTTATAACAATAACTTCTTGCCTAGTTTTTGTTGCTACTCTTGTCTGTCCTAACGGGGTCAAAAACCTAGCAGTAGATTAATTTACAAAATATGGTAATCTTGACTTCATTAGCCTTCCATGGACCACTTACTGTATCCATCATGATATTCCTGCATCAGGTTCACAAGCCTCCCTCAAAATTGTAATTTATCTTTTTGAAAGATGTGCAATTTTTATTCAGAGCCGTCCAAGGCTGAAGAGAATTTACCATATTTTTTTGCAAAGCTGTACCAATAGGCAGTTTCACATGTTGTATCTGGTTAAACCTTGCTGATTTTGTATTTCAGTTGTAATATATAATGGTCTCTGTTAGATTTAAGATCACAGCATGATCTCTGTATATTGATTGTGGATCATGTTCATCTCACCACTTTCTTTTAGCTTGATAAACAGAGGAAGTGCTTTTATTTTCTTGCTGCAAGGCAGAATTTTCAGGAGTTACACCACTCATCAAATTAGATTTCTGGAGAGAGAACAGAGGAGTATCACCATTCTCCATTCCCCTACTTGACTCCTACTTTAACCTCACATTGTAGAAGCATGATTCCTGTAGCAATTGACTCTGCTATTCCTACTGAGTTGTGGAGGTCCAAATAACAAGTGGGATACATATCTGGTACAGGAAGAGCCCTATTTATGTAAAAATCACATACAAAGGTAGAAGTGTCTTTAGAAATTTTGCTGTGTCCTTGAGTTGTCAGCACACAGTTACTCTTCTCTCTTCACGTAAGGCTGTATCATAAAAAATATACCCATAAAATATAAAGAGTTTAGACTACAATTGTGTCAGTCTGAATATTCTTGATAGACAAAACCACAGTATGACCTCTTCTGATTAAGTTTGAAACCCATCCCCTTGATGACAAAAACTCAGCATGAGAAAAGGAGGATATTTTAAGATTTTACCGTGTTTCACATATCATTGCAAGATTGTTCTTTATTAACAGATACTCTTTGTATAAATATGCATTTTTCTCAGTAGAAACAATATGACAGGTGTTTTGTTCTTTGACTTTGTTTACCTTGAAAGCTTGCATGTGTAAATATCTGTAGCTATGTAACACTAAAGGAGAAGGTGTGGGACTGTGGCTAGCTATGAATACAAAATCTGAATGACTATTTGCTTGATTTGTGTTTCAGCTGTGCTGTATGAGAGCTCTTTTGATTTATAGACATTTCTTTCAATCTCTGCAAGAAAACTGCTAATAAAATTAGGTATTGTGATATTTCTAAAGTTCCCATTCATGGAATCATAGACTCATAGAGTCATAGAATCATAGAATTGTTTGCGTTGGAAGGGACCTTAAGATCATCTAGTTCTAACCTCCCTGTCATGGGCAGGGACACTTTTAACTAGATTCAGAGCCCCATCCAACCTGGTCTCAAACAATTCCAGGAATTGGGTATCTGCAACCTCTCTAGCCAACTTGTTCTGGTGGCTCACCACCCTTACAATAAAGAATTTCTTCTTGCTATCTAATCTAAATCTATCCTCCTTTGGCTTAAGACTATTCTCCTAGTCTCCATTACTTTTTATTTGCACTTAACTTGTGGAGTTTTCTGCCTTGATCATTACCGAGAGTGCTTTCATTCTTAGTTTTATATAAGTACTGCTAGTTTGGCTTTACAGAGTTCCCTGCTTAAGACCTGATCCATAACCAGGATGCACATGTATAGATTGAGCCCATCAAAGCTGAACTGATCTCAGAAGTGAAGATGGATGCAAAGTTGATGTCTGATTCATCATACCTATTTTTAGACATGTTTGTCTGGGCTGGTCAGCCTTTACAGTCAAGACATTTAGATGCATGCTTTAGGATGCAATGAATCCTGTACTATAGCAGTCTGTTTCTTTCCACTGTCTGTAATAACCCATAATATTCAGCATAACTCTACGTTTGGTCAAATGAATCACACTATGCATCTGGCCATATAGAAAGGAATTTGTTGTTTGTGCTGTTCAGGTACACGGTGGTCACTACCTTGTTGATCAGCTGCATGGCAAAATGGTCCATTTATAGTTTATTTCACTCCTTCATATTCATGAACCAATATCCTCTTAATCTAGGAAATACCTTCAAGTCTGTGTCCTAATGGAATGCCTGGATACTACCTAGGTTTTTACACGACAGACCATCCATTTAGCATCCAAGAAGTAAACCCACTAATGGCAAGCTATCTTTGTGCCTCAGGGACTGCTACCTCCCAGCAGCTGCCTGCGTTACCTAATACATGTTCTCTTTACTTCCACTGTAGAATTCACATTTATCTAATTTTCTGCTTCCAGTGCTTCTTCTAGAACTGTGTTCAGATTGGTTTTGTTAGTGATATTTTAATTCTGCAGGATGCTTTTGCTACTAAATGCTTCTACATCTTTGAAAATTTATCTCTTTTGTTATTTTCCAAACACATTTCTAAACCAAGTTCCTTGCCTTCATTAGTATTCTCAGTAGCACCCAGCTTAATAGCATCAGGAAATTTTCAGCAAATTAACCAGTTGTTTAGGTCTTCAACATAAAAATTAAAATGTTAAACAGAACTGTTCCAACACTGATCCTCTGGCAGTCTAATCATAGTCACTTTTCCCAAATTTAGCAATTTGTCATTTATCATCACTGTGGTACTTCAGCCATAGTTCAGACTATCTTATCACACATATGTAATCATATGTAATTAATTTGGTAAGATAATATGAAATGATATGCTAAATTTCAAATATTCTAAGTGAGTTCAAGCTTAGTTTTCAATTAAAATTGCCACTTAGTGGGCAGATGTATCACAAAAGCAAATACATTAAAATCAAAGTGCAATGCATAACGAATGAAACGGAAAGTTGTGGATACAATATTATAGACAGATATTAGATGAAATGGTGATACATCTACATTACATATGAGCTGTAATCCATCATAAAAATGAGTACAGGTCTAGTAGGAGGGATTTAGAGATGAGGGTTGAACCTAGTCCAAGGCCTGCAGGTGCCTTTGCATAGTTGGGATCTGATTTGAAAGAGGGGGTTAATCCCAGTATCACATTTCATGACACTTACTCAGCTTAACTCCCCTAAAGAAAAAATCCCAGGCTTTCTTTTACTTTTGCATTTTAATTTAATTAAATATTTCTTGGCCCAGATATCAGTAGCAGAAACTCATAACAGTGGTTTCTGGCTTCACAGGGATATCCACATAGATTCTTGGTGTTGCTTGTTGTACTTGAGTGTTGGTCCACTTCCTGCCTTGCCCAATGCATAATGCACAGGTGGGTCACACCCAGGCAGTTCTTTCATGTACCAGTTCCTCTAATTTGTTTGAACTGATATATAAAATTTTTTTTCCATTATTATTTCATGTAAAGGTTGCCCCAGATCATCCTTCACTCCTTTTGAATCTGGCTCTTTTGGTGCATAAGGAAATGTGGGAAGACACTGGGTCTTTGAAATGAAGCTGATGTCTTGGATTCTTTCCACAGCACACAAGAAAAAAAAAAAAAAAAACCAAAAAAAAAAAACCAAGTAGGAGAGAGCTCTGAAGTGAGTACTGGGGGCGGTGAGGAATGGAGTGTGATGAATGGTCAGGAAGCCACTCTAATGCTTTAATTTAAAAATAGACATGCAGTCTCTTGTGTGGTTACAGAGTAAAACTGGAAAAGGTAATAGGAGTGCATTCTGAAATCCAAAGGTAAATAAGCAATAAGAATTTATTGTGATTGTAGGTTCAGTTTCATGGTATTTTTGAGCCTGACTCATGACCTTTCAACATCTGTAATGGATGGTATTAGCAAAATAGGGAAGAGATTCATAATGTATAGCACTCAAGTAAGGACCATAGTGCCTGCCAACCCTTTTGCAGTGAAATTTAATTTCCTGCCTTATTGTCCTGTGCAGAGTAGAGATTTTATTTTTATTGTTCTGTTTGACTTTGAAGAAATATACCTTGTTAACAACTTCACACTTTTGAATGTGGTTTATCTATGAATTTATTTTAGCTTTCTTTATAATGGTAAGACACTGAGCATTTGTTTCTGAAGAAGCTTTTAAATTTACCTACAGTAACTACATGTAGCTGGTCTGATTGTGCAAAACCAGAAATATTAGTTGAAATTGTGTGTAGGACAGAGCAAATAATTCTTAAAGAATGAAGTTGATCAGAGTCCTCAGAATTTCTGGAAACAGAAATATAGTGTAACAATATATTTTAACTGAATTTTATGGGTCAGTGAAAATACAGAGACAGATCTTTAAATAGAAAAAATAAATAAATACTCTTGTTCAATTCTAAAGCATGTCACTTAGAGCCTGGCCCTCTAACTAAATATATCCCTCTGAAATACTGAAAAGACCGGGCAGTGTCCTTCAGAGATCCATCAGCAGTGGAGCTGATTTTGTGTAATTCCTCTATTATATTATTGACTTGGAGGATGGGATGGAGTGCTGTCTTCTCAAGTTTGTAAATGACACTGGACTGGAGCAGTGGTTGATGACTGAAGGAAGAGGGAACTCAGCAAGGTTGGGTTGAAAGGGCTTCTGGGTGTAAGATAGTGCCGTAATGATGTGAATCCAGCAGAAGACGTCCAAGATAGTTCAGTGGTTTGGAGCACATTACATAGAAAATGTGCTTCAAAATTTAGTTTTGAAATACTGTATGTAAGGGAAGGCAAAGCAGATGGTATTTGGTGACTCACTAGTATGAAGGTAAAGTGCAACTACCATACTGAGCTATCATCTCTTCATCTCATGGGCGGCTTGTCCCACTCTCCTGTCTGTTGAAGGGACAGCACAGAAGGGCACAAGCAGCTCAGGATGTTTCTGGAGGGCACTGGTGATAACTTCCAAAAAACATAAGGGATCAAGGAGCTCACAAGCTGATGAAGTAGGGGCTTGTGGGGGTGGACTGAAAGCTGTCTGAACTGGCAGGCTTAAAGTGTAGAGATCAGCAGCATGAAGACTAGTGGGACATCAGACCCTGGTGGTGTACCCCAGACAGCAATACAGGGTCCAGCACTGCTTAACATTTGAATTAATGATTGGGATGATGGGGCAGACTGTACACTCAGCAAATTTGCAGAATGAGACAAATCTGGGAGGAATGGCTGACAAACCTTAGGTGTGTATGCCTTGATGTAGGGAGGGACTTGGATGGGCTGGAGAAACAAACCTTATGAAGTTCAACAGGGGAAAGGGCAAAGTCCTTCTCACAGGGAGCAGTAACACGTGGCACCAGTACACACTAGGGCTGACCAGCTGGAAAGCAGCTTTTCAGAGAAGGCCTTAAAGGTCCTGGTGGATAGCAAGCTGACCAAGAGCCAGCAATGTGCCCCTGCAGCAAAGGAGGCCAACAGCCTCCTAGTCTGGCTGCATTAGGAAAAATGTTGCTAACAAGTCCAGGGAGGTGATCTTTCTTGTCTGCTCAGCATTTGTGAGGCCGCATCTGGGGTGCCGTTTCTGGGCACCCCAATACAACAGGGATACGGACTTACTGGAGCAAGTCTACAAGGATTTCTCGTATGTGGAGAGGCTTGAGAGAGCTGTGATTATTTAGCCTGCAGAAGAGAAAAGTCAAGGGAAAGCTTATCAATATTTATACAAGGCAGGGTGTACAGAGGAAACATTTAGACTCTTCTCATTCATGCTGTGGTGGTTTGACCGGAAATGGGATATCTGGGATACGCTGTGGTAACCAAGGTCACCAATAGGTGTTCGGATTTTAATATTGGCACCTGGTTTGGCCACTGGAGCATTGGATCTGCCTCTGAGAACACTTGAGTTAAAAACAGGGCTCTCCGCCCTGGGAGCTCGTTTGGGTTCCGGGGAGGGAGCAGGTCGGGTGAGGGAGCAGGTCGGACCTTCCCCCGCCCAGTGTCTCCTGCTGGGCAGGGGAGGGGAAAAGCCACGCAGCCTGGGAGAGGTAGGCCTGGCCCCTGAGTGTGGAAAGGTGGAAGAGAGAGACCCCAGGAGCCATTGGACAGCCCCCCCAAAGAGAGAGAGAGAGAGAGAGAGAGAGAGAGTGCAGTGCCTGGGACTGTTATCTTGGATTGTGATATCATGTGCTGCTGCGGCAAAAGCGGGGGGCAGTGCGGTGTGAAGTCCAGCAGCTTGTGAGAGCTTTTAACCTTTTGTGGACAATGAAAACTTTACAGAACATTAAACCTTCCGAGAGATAAGAGTAGAGGCTGAAGGAGGAAATGGGCCAGGGATGAGGTCTGGCAAGAGAGAGAGAGATGTTGGAGGAATGGAGAAGATGGAGTGGCATTTTTGCTGGACTCTTTTTGTACAGCCATGGACTGTTTCCTTGTGAAACAGAGACTGCATTGCAGGGGGAAGCAAAGCCTCAGAGCCAAGAGAGTTCAGTGTTGAGACCCCTCGGCCCCAGGGGGTGTAAAAGAAATGGGGGGGACAGAGGTCCCAGAGATGAGACTGTGATCTGTTTGGAACGGGACAAGGCATCCTTAAAAAGACCACCCTCGAGCGGCCTTGCCCGTGCCGGTGGTGAGAGCACCGGGCATGGAAGGAAGATGTCACAATGGCAAAGGATCTCTGGGCGGTGCTACGTGTGACAAGCAGCCCATGGCACAAGGAAGGACTCCTTCTAGTCTTGATGAACTGAGGATTTGATTATCCAAAGGGTGGTGCCAGACCGAGTGTTGATAATTTTGGGAAATGTAAATGTATTGAGAATTTGGTGGGAGGAGGAGGGGGAGTGTTTCTGTGCAGTTTTCATTTTCCTTGTGTGTTTTTATCCTTCTTTGTAGTTTAGTTTTTGTAGTTTAGTTAACAAAGTTTTTTTTTTTCCCTAAGTAGGAACCTGCTTTGCTTATTCCGGGTACCACCTCACAGCAGACACCAGCGAGAGGATGGTCTCATGGGGGCACTGGCATTGTGCCAGTGGCAAACCATGACACATGCTCATTGAGAAGACTACAGGCAGTGGGTATAAAGTAAAACACAGAAAGTTCTATCTGAATATAGGAATTTATTTTTTACTTCACTGTGAGAGTGGTTGCACACCGGAACACTGTCTAGAAATGTACAGTCTCCATCCTTGGACATTCTCAAAACACAACTGGACACAGTCCTGGACAATTTATTTTTTCTGACCCTGCTTTGAGCAAGGAGGTTGAACGAGATGAATCCCCATATACCCCTTTCAGACTCATGCATTCTGTGCTCTGTGATTGTCTAGCAAGATGACTTAACTTGATCCTTAGTGGGATGCACTGAATGAATTTCAGGAATACCTGAAATACTGGCAGACTGATAATTTCCAGCTTTGTCTATGGTGAAAACCTTTGTGTAAGAAGTAAGTATGAGGTTACTAGATTTACTATTTGATAGAAATTCTCAAAGATAGTTAAAATGGCTAAAGATTGAATATTTTACTTAACCATGTTAAAGAGTCAAAATTACGCATGTTACTCAACTCCCTTTTCAGCTTGAAATTTGCAAAGTCTTAGTAGTGTGAAATAGTAGAGCTTAAAAAAACCCAACATCTAAACAGATGGCAAGACAAGGGAGAAAAGTGCATAGTGAAATGAGGACAAGGAGGGATATTACACTCTTTTAATCCATATATAACTTGAATTTTTAAGAACAGTAGAAATTAAAATGGTTTGATGTTAATCAGTTATGAGCAAACATGCATTTTCTACCAATATTTTGCAAAAGCATGAGGAAATAAGTAAATTGTTCATGACTCTTGCACTTGGTGTAACAAGTCATTTGGCAGATAAATCAAAGAATCACAGAATTGTTAGGGTTGGAAGGGACCTCTGGAGATCATCTAGTCCAGCTCCCCTGCCAAGGCAGGGTCACCAGGATCAGGTCACACCAAAACAGGTCCAGATGGGTTTTGAATGTCTCTGGAAAGGGAGGCTCTGTGACCTCCCTGGGCAGCCTGTTCCAATGCTCTGCCACCTTTCCTTACTTTGAAGTCGAACCTTCTTGTGGTCTAGTTTATGGCCATTACTCCTTGTTCTGTCACTGAAAACAGTCTGGACCATTGCCTTTGAGATATTTACATGCATCAATGAGATGCCCTATTCAGTCTTTTCTCCTCTAGACTAAACAGGCCCAGCTCCTGTAGTCTCTTCTCACAACAGAGATGCTCAGACCCCTCATCAACTTTGTGGCCCCTGCTGGACCCTCTTCAGTAGCTCCTTGTCTTTGTTGTATTGAAGAGTCCAGAACTGGTCATGGTATCCCAGTGGTCTCAATAGGGCCAAGTAGAGGGGTAGGATCACCTCCCTTTACCTGCTGGCCATACTCTTCCCAATTCACCCCAGGATACCATTGGCCCTCCTAGCCATAGGGTCACTGCTAGCTCATGGTCAATCACACCAAGATACATGGTCAATCACATGGCCATCCACCAAGACTGCCAGATCCTTCTTTAAAGGGCTGCTCTCCAGCAGTTCAGGCCCCAGCCTGTGCTAGTACTTGGGGTTAGTCCTCCCCAGGTGCAGGACCCTACACCTGCCCTTGTTGAACCTTGTTGGGTTTCTTTCTGCCCAATTCTTAAGCTCATCAAGATCCTACTGAATGGCAGCACAGTCCTCAGGTATATCAGCCACTCCTCCATATTATCAGCAAACTTGCTGATGGTTCCTTGCATTCTTTCTCTTTGTCCAGGTTGTCGATAAACAAGTTGAATAAAACTGGACCCAGTAATGGACTTGGGGAACATCACTGACTACAGGCCTCCAGCTGGCTTCTAATCCTCTGATCACAGCCCTCTGAGCTCTGCCATTCAGTCAGTTTTTGATCCACCTCACTGTTATTTATCAAACCCATGTCTCCTGAGCTTACCTATGAGGATTTTATGGGACAGTCTCAAAAGCCTTGCTGTAGTCTAGGTAGACAACACCCACTGCTCTACTGTCATCAGTCCACCCTGCTATGTCATGATGCAGGGTATCAGATTTGTCAAGGATCATTTTCCCTTGGTGAATCCATGCTGACTGCTCCTGATTACCTTTTCTTCTACATGCTCACTGGTGACCTCCAGAATGACCTATTCCATCACCTTTCCAGGGATGGAGGTCAGGCAGACTTGCTGATAGTTTCATGGGTCTTCCTTCTTGCCCTGTTTTAAGATGGGAGTAACACTGGCCTTCTCTAGTCAAAAGGCACCACTCCCATTCTCCATGTTTTTTCAAAGGTGGTCAAGAACAGCAGAGTAATGACATCCATCAGCTCGCTCAGCACTTGTGGGACATCCCATCAGGTTTTATGGATTTGTGCAATGTGAAGTCTGCCTAGCTGATCTCTAATCCAACCATCTATGACCTGGGGTAAGTCTTCCTTTCTCTGGCCTTCTCTTATCCCAGAGTTCTGGGACTCATGAAAGCCATCCTCAGCAGTGAAGACTGAGGCAAAGAAGGCATTCAGTGTTTCCCTCACCTCTGTGTCTTCCATTACCAGAACAACCATCTGAATCAGCAGCAGCCCCACATTTCCCCTAATCTTCCTTTTTCTGCTGATTTATTTGTGAAGCCCTTCTTGATGTCCTTGATGTCCTCTGCCAGACTTAATTCCAAGTGGGCCTTGGCCTTTCCTGTCACATCCCTGCCTACTCTAATGATTTTCCTATAGTCCTCCCATATGGCCTGTTCCTTTCTCCACGTCCCATAAATTCCTTTTTTGTATTGAGAACTGTTAATAACAGATGGATGAAAGATCTCCCCAACAAAGAAAACGACATGAGAAGAAGTCTCTATTTCAGTATGGTGTTAATTCCTCAGCCTGCCAGAGAAGTAATTTTTTGCTATTTTTACAAGTCACTGAACATCTTAACATAACTGGAACCAGTCAGCAGTTGGGTTCATCTGTTATATTAAACCTGACTCAAATGTCAATCTATATGTAAGATTAGCAACAGTGGTAGATTCACAGTTATGAGTCTCCAAATGTTTTTAGGGCAGAATTTGTAAGTTACATCAGGAAGAAAAGGTGAAAAAAATCTGTATTATTTGAAAATCAGGGTGAGAAAAAAGAAAATAATTTTCTTTTTTTATTTTGAAAGAGTGTCCAGTCTGGAAGTCATGGTTGGTTTATATCTGAAAGAAGGACATTTCAATATAAAGGGAGATAATTATTACATAATTAATGTTTCTGGCAGTAATAGCAGTGGTAAGAGTAGTACTAGTAGTGCTACTTCTAGTAGTAGTATCAGCAATAATATATTCTCAAACAACATGCAGTCCTGAGGAGAAGCAGAAGTCAAATTCCCCATGATCCCAAATTCTGTTCACTTCCCCTGTACAGGGGAGCCCACATTGCAGGCATGTGCCTCTTTGCAAGTGATGGCCTGGGTAAATAGCCTTGGTGGCTTTCTCACAGGCCACAGGAGTTGCATCTGGCACTGGTGTTACTATCATCTGGTAGAATCTGAGGTGAGTTCTGACATTCTTCTTCCTTGAAACACTTCAGGATGAGAAGTTAGCAATGTCTTTGCACAACAGGCCTGGTAGGAACCTGTATTGGCAGTGTTTGGAGAGTGAGACCGGGATGTATCAATGGTCTTATTGGAAAGAAAAGAAACACAAAATCATGTCAAGGAAATTCTGGCAGTGTGACCAAAGCCTGAAAGCTGATAGATGTGTACTCTCCAGTGAATGATTGGTCTGAAACAGTCTGTCGGAGTGATGGCTGCTTAAGTTTTTTGTTGAAGACTCCACATGGAATGTGTCTGGTAGCTCACTCTTGGTGGTATCCTGCAGCTTCAAGTTGCTTTTGCAGAAGAACTTCCATGGCTGTTGAAGTGAATTGAGTAGTTTAAAGTAATACATTTTAAATCCTTCAGGAAGTCAGTACCAGGCAAACTTGGGGTCATAATCTGTGAGCATTTCTGCTGAAACTTAAAATTAAAAATGTAACATGTTCTTCCTATGTGACATCTGCACAGCAGTTCAGAACACGATCTGTAAGTTTGGGTTGATATTTTTTCCTTGGTGCTAGCTGGGGGTGAAACTAAAATTGAATGTGATCACAATGGATTGGAGAAACAATGTGGAAGAAACAGGTACAGTTCAATGCAGACAAATGCAGAGTTCCAGCTTTAGCAATAGAAAAAGTTAATAAACACTTTTCCTTACTTGGTTATAGGTCTTTGATGTGTGTGACTTAATTTGACAGTTTTCCTCACTTGTACATAAAGAGTTAAATATGTCTTTGTTCATTGCTGACATGGGAACGTATGTTTAAACAAAAAGATAATTAGGGAGGATTTAGGACATCAATTCTTTCTTCACCAGCTGTCATGTATTTGCTATAACATATCCCTAAATCTTCATTCATATATATTTTTATTTATTTTCTATAGGCAAGATCTCTTACCTTAAATTCATCAAAATATTACAAGAAGTTGTCATCGGATAAGAAAGAGCACATTCATTTAAATCAAAGTGTGCTTGAAAAATGGGTATATGAGGGACTAACTAATTTTTTTTCTTTGCTTTCTTTTCTGCTGCTTTTTCTCAGTTCTTCAATGTTGTACAGTTCGTTCACTGAAGATGTATGTTTTTTCCTGTCTTACTATGCATGAATTCTCATATTGACATCTGGCAAATTTTGCCAGATGTCACTGAAATAGTTTCTTGGTTTCAGTTCTGGAGCTGCTATCTCAGCTTTAGGTACACAGGAGGTTTGTGATTGCTGTGCTATTCTGTCCTGCTGCTTCTATATTCTCCATGCACAGGGTGATCTGTGGGGGAGCTGCCAAAGGAAGAGAAATGTCAGGAGTAGAAATGTACTTGCTGCATCACACAGACCAAACAACCCCACTTCCCCTCTCCTTTCTTCTTGTGAAACAGCTACGAAGAATATCTAAACCTCTAGAAGAGACCTTTCAATGTGTAGAACTTAAAAGTATTAAATATTATGGGCTTGGTTTTTTTTTTTGGTTTTTTTTTTTTTTTTGGTGTCAGGAGTACTGAAATGTAGAAAGCTCTCAAATGAGTTAATTTCTAGGTCATTTAAAAACCCCTCCATATTAAGGGGCTACACCTTTACCTGCCTAGAGGGTGATCATCCTTTCTGTGCTTTCTCATGTTCCTGTTATCCCAACAGTAAGCCCTGCCTTTTCACTCTGCTCATGACTTGACATACTTACTTTTCACCATATCTGCCTAATTTTTCTGTCTGGTTCCTGCTTTCCTTCTGTACACCTTTTCTTTCACATACAGTGCCATTTCATCTTGGCCTTCTAATGATCAAAATGATAATCAATAAGGTATTATATTCTGTGCATAAAAATAATATCTGGAAATTAGCTTGCTGCTTAAACAGCCCCACTTCCCTGCCACAGCCTGCTGAATCAGTCACTTCAAACATTACTGGAAACATTGATTGCTGCACTATTCCTAAATGAAATACAAATTTACATACTTTATCTTCCCATGACAATGGTAGTCTGAAATTATACCTTTGAGCATACTTTATTTTATTGTAGTTTATTTTGGGTAAATGGCTTTCAGACATAAATCCCATTGTTCCTTCAGCCAGTCTTGCTGTAAGGTAGAGTTATAAGTATTAGAAGATGTGGCATCACTAAAATGAGAGGTGGAAGGAAACTGTTTTGGTGCAGGAGTGATCAGGTAGTGGTCTCCTAGTTAAGGATATTCTGACAATGCATTTTCATGCTTACCACTCAAAAATCTGGTTATTCAGATCCTTACACTTAATTATCTGATTGAAAGTGCTTGCAGAAGTAGCCTGTTCCCTGCGTAACAGACTGTGAAATGTTACTTCTTTGCTGCTAAAAGGGGATCCAGAGTTAACATTTGGCATAAAATGCCAAAGGAAGTGGCTGATCTTTCAATCAAAGGACACAGATAATTTTTGGCAGCAGGGGGCTGATTCTGGATGATCATATGTTATACTAGGAACTTACTTAGAAATTGCTAGTCAGCCAAATAAGCAAATAAATAAGGCAGATGTTGTTATGAAATCAACTTCAGGCACTTGATTTCAATTCTATAAAGTATGAGATGGATTAAAAAATAAACCAATGCCATTGTGAAAGGCTTATATGTGCCCTGGTGAAGAGAAGAAAACTGAGAAGGAATGTTTGTGCGTAATACCAGCAGAAACTAGAATTATCACACAGCGTAATTCCTAGGAGCTACTGTACACATTTTACACAGCAAGTAGCACCACTGCTTTTGTGGTAAGCTTTCACATCAAGAAAGATTTTTCTCAAGAAATTAATGTGGCATCCTTATTCTTTAGAAGACTGTGTGACCTTTGACTGGTATAGTAATAAAGCATGTAGTGTAGCCTCTGCAGATACGATAAGAAAAAAGAAAAAGAGAATGGATGCTTTGATGAATGCAGCATGGTGTCAAAAAGGACATAAAATATATACAACCTTAGACTTTGCAACCTCCATTTCAGTCTTCTTGGCAGATTTGGAAGGCTTAAATATTTCCAAGCCCCCTGATTTGTGTATATTTAATAGCACACTACTACCAGAAGGTTATCAAACCTAATGTTGTACTTATTTTTTTTCTTGCCTTTGGAGTGACAAACTGGGGATGGAGGAATGGGAAAGCAAATGTATTTGCCTTAGTGCAATCTGAAAGAATGTTGCCTTGTATCCACTTGAACCCTGCAAGGCAAAAACATTTTGTCACCAGATAGAATCTGATCTCTGTGGTCTATTGAGCAGATAGATCCATCAAACAATTTTTCTTTGTTTATTTGGGAAAGATACTAAATATTTCTGGTTTAAATCTGTGCTTTAAATCTATATGCTGATTCTGGTATGCCTAGAATAGGTGTTATCCGTGCAATGCATTAGCACAAAGCAGGCAACATAGCTTGTCAATCACACTGATATGCATGTTAATCACTACTTTCCTAGATTCCTTGTCATCCACAAGAAATGCCTTGATGGCATTGGGACCAGCGGCATCAACACCAGTACAACATCCAACTCAACATGCTGTCAAAAACCCTTCTCATCTTCCTGCAGCTCTTGCTCCAAACACTCCTTTCCCTTATCCCCCACAAGATCCTGATGTGAGATCCCAGGACAAGACCAGGCATCTGCGCATCAGGTCAAGAGGAGATGTAGGAGAGGCATCAGGTATGAACAACCCTCCTGCAATGAATCCCCCTTTTTACAAATGACATTTTTATGTGTCATGTTCATCACAGATGGATTGGCTGCTGTGACTGAATAGACTCAAAGTGTTTCTGAACTGTGCCTGGGAGGTGGTCAGATCCACCAGGAAAGCAACTCCAGGCTACAGATCTGTACTTCATTCCTCTGAGCAGAGGCCAAATGCAGCACTGATGTGGTGAGAGGGGGTGCTCCTGTCCTGCTGGCACAGAGATGAACAGAGACTCCATTGCTTCCAGAGACTGATGTGTCACAGTGGGGCACAAGGCACAGGTGCTTTCTGCTACACAATTTCTGCTTCACAAGTTTCTCTACCTCGCAATTGCTTGAAACGCCCTCACAACCATCCACTCCCCAGGACTCTTTCACTTCTGTTGACATCTAGATTTCCTCACTTCTTTCTTTCTCCAAAATAAAACTTTGAGTCCATCTGTAGGCTTGTGAACATCAATTTCACCCTTTTGGAAAAAGTATCCAAGAGGCATTGCTTGAATATTTTTTTCTTATTTAATCTGATAGAGAAATGCAACAGCATTAACTCAGTGAAACATAATTTAATAATAACTTACATTCTGTAGTGGGTTTGATCAATTTGTCTGAAAACACTTTAAGACATTAATGCATTAAATTTAACACTGTCCCTCTTGTGAAGTAGGTAGGTATTATAGCCTTAATTTTACAGATGAGAAAACACAGGCACAAAGAATTGAAATGCCTTGCTGAAGGTCAAATGAGAGATTCCTGCTAGAACTAAGAAACTGGGAAGAGGAAGGAATAATGTGTTTCCACCAGCACTGCAGCAATGTATCCAGCTCCTAGATTTTTATGGAAGAAAATGTGGGCATCTACATACATGAAAAAATATATTGGTTTCTCTTTGTATGTGCAACTAGACACTAGTATAAATGCCTGCATAACCAATAACAGACTTCTAAATTGAGACAATGCATCAGTGGGAGTAGTGGACCAAAGATAAAATTTTGACCAGCAAATTTGTTCATTTTTTTGTTATTATAAATTAAGCATCTCTAGCACTATTATTTTTTCTTGTTTCTTTAATACAGTTGTTGGTTTTAAGAAATAAATGTACAAATAAATGAGTGTGTAACTGCTGCCATGGCTGACACAGGTTAATAAGATTCTGGACTGCTGCATCTGGAAATGGATATGAAGTCTGTTCTTGGTCATTCCTGCCATGGTTTTAAAAGAAAAAAACACTATAAGAAGGTACAAAATTAAGAGAAAAACTTTATTACAGAAAGCTGTCATGACTGTGGGATTTTGCCATGAGAAAGAAGAATGTCTGGAGCACTGTGAGGGACTGTTTTGCAAGGATAAGGCGTCTGAGACATGCCTGAGTTGGTCTGGAAATTTTAGCCAGAATAGAAGATGTGTAAAGTGATTTTTTTCTTCTTAATTTTCTGATGTAGCATACCATGATGTAGCATCTTCAAAGTAGAGCCATGCCATGTGTCTTATTATTTTCTTTGTGGCTCTGGAAAATCACTTTCTTCTCTTCAGCTGTTCAGTCCTGTTACATGAATACACATATTCTGGAAGTACTTGCATATTTCTGATTTTCCTTCCCTCCTTTTCCTGTAATCAATTGCTTCCAGCCACTTCCAGAAGTGTTTATTGGCTTGTTGTCAATTTGCCCAGCTTAATCTATGTAAATACATACAAATGCTTTATTTCTACTCTCTTTCCCTCCCTACTTAACTCCTCTGAGGTTCTCTGCATCTGCTCTGATTTGTGTTGCATGCAGCTCTGTTCCCAAGTTTTGAACAGATCCATGCACTTATCCTGTAAATCTTTGCAGTTACTGGATACCTGCAAATCCCATGCCTTTCCAGCAGTGCCTCTTGCATTCGCCCGTGTAGAGAGGTTCTTGATCTTTCTAGGGAACATGAAAAAAGTCCTTTGTCAAGTAAAAAAGTCCCACTAGATAGATTTTCCCTTATGGTCTCTGAAGAGGAGGACCAGAACAACAAATAATAATGTGAAAAATATGGTCCTACTGCATGTGCAGCAGTCACAGTTCTTGCTTCCCAGCTGTAAGCACTAACTCCAGCTCCTCAAACAAAAAGACAGAGGTTCTGTTTCTGTCTGGAAAAGTCAAAGCTGTCTAGCAGAGGTGTGGGAGCTGGAGAGAAATGACGATCCCAAGTGAGAATCTAGGACAAATTTCTATTTACCATTCACTCTTCTTCTGCATAGTTTTTAATACCTGTTCCCATTTGTTACTCTATCATATGATGCTCCATGAATGTGATTTGTCATCTGTTCTTAAGTCATGCAAAAACACCAGAAGCTGGATTGTCCTTCCCTGAACTTAGTTTCTTACTTCTCAACTCCTAAACCCTGGGGCAACAGGAGGGCTTTCTTCACTTTCTATGTATTTCATGATTGCTCTGTCCCAAACAAACCTTATTCAAGAGGTTGTTTTGTGTTGCTGCTCCTGAACACCATTTCACAGTGTCTTGGACGCTGAGCTTGTGTCCTCGTGGTGTCATTGATGAATGGACAGCAAGAAACACTGGTAAAACAAAGCTAAAGGAAAATCTCTCTCAAGTGGGAATGAAGAAAGAAGTCATCTGTGCCTTGTCTCTTCCCTCATTGAAAGAGGCAAGAGACAACTGTTGGCTTC
The DNA here is from genome assembly GCA_024362935.1 of Setophaga petechia. Taxonomy (NCBI): domain Eukaryota; kingdom Metazoa; phylum Chordata; class Aves; order Passeriformes; family Parulidae; genus Setophaga; species Setophaga petechia. The sequence continues at coordinate 29,367,004 of JANCRA010000008.1, forward strand.
CTGCTGAAGGTTTATGTTTTATGTAGACTGATGCATGACATCACTGTAATTTGCTGTGCTAGTGGGTGATGGAGGTATTGGGTTCTTCTTTGATGTGAAACAGCAAAGTATTTTTTATAATCTGATCTTCTTAGATTGGTTTATCTGTATCAATATTTATATTGATAGAGGAAAAAAGGGATGCTTTTTTTCCTCAAGGGCTAGCTTTATGTCACCTTTTTGAGTCCTACAGAAGTACAGAATCAACTAGGTTGGAAAAGAGCTTTGAGATTGAGTCCAACCTATGATTTAACCCCACCTTGTACATCTCCATATATGGCTTTTACCATGGAAAGTCATGGAAAGCATTTTCTAAATTAAAGATACAGAGGTTTGCCAAATAGCTGCTTAGAAGTTCCAGGTGTTTCTTTGGCCATAATGGACAGAGAGTAGATATGACAGCCAGAGAGGTCTTTGCAGAGGCATTTGCTACATTGCTCTCATTAACTTTGCTTTGTAAAAAAACGTACAACTTATTTTATAATGCAGCTAACGGTCTCTTCTCTTTTTGCTAATATATTGATACAGCACAAGATATAATAATAGTATGGTATATACTTCATATATGGTGTTTAATATTGTAGTGTTTATTATAAAATTAAATAATAGTAATATAAAATTATAGTGTCAGAGGTGGCTTCAGACCTCTAAGGAACCCGTTTAGAGTGGGGTGTCTTTTTGTACAGAAGGATTGCTTAAAGGTGATTACAATTCTTCTTTTGGCCAGAACTGGACTTACTTATGTATGCAGTTGGACTGATGTATTTTGAAACAGGTATGGTCTCCAAAATACTGTAATTTTAAAGACAGGTATTAGAAAGCCAAAATAGGAGGGTTTTTACCACTTAAGGTAAACTTCTAATTTCTCAGTCACTCAGGGATGCACTGATGATGGAAAACGGATGGAAAGGACATGAATAACACACTGATTTTCAGGAAGGACCTATTCTTAAGGCCAAAACCTCAGGAAAGCAGAAGTTGTGTCTGACAGTACCAGCAGCATCCAAAAGTGTCTGCATCATTGCTCCCTCCTATGAGTCAAAATCTTTGCAGGAACATTTTATACCTATTCCTGCCCTTGGGAGCAGTAGTCTTCTCCTTAGCAGTTTCCTTGCACGGCCACCTTCAGGACTGCTTTAAGGGTTGAACCTGAGTTTTTGGCATCAGAAATGCAAGCTCACTGGATTGCTAGAAGAACAATTGCATCAACAGGTTGCAGTGCTGGGTTCTTACAACAATTAATCTGTCAGCGGTAGAAAACTTGTCCATTTTCTTTTCTATTTTAGGTATGTCCAGGAAGTCTTTTTTGAGAATGTAGGTTTCTATTTTGATCTGAGAATATTCACTGAGTGGTTTTAAAACTGAGGTCTTTTCAGACAAGCTCTGTGCCAAATGGAAATCTTTCCCCCAGTTGTTCTCTGCTGCTTTGGGAGCAAATTCAGTGCAAGTCAGGTATAATGTGGGCAGCAGTTGTCTTTTCCAGTAGTTTTCTGCTCCTGGCTGGATTGCAGAAATCTGAGCCCAGACACATAGATGATATGGAACTAGAACCATTTTTTAGTATTTTTCTCATCCTACTATTTTGTTTTAATGCAATACAGAAATACAAGTTATTTTATAAAGTCAAAATGTCATTAAAGCTTAGATCAAGAGTTTTGGTAGACAATGAAGGGCTGGCTTGGGCAGGCATTGTAGCATAACGAGACCTCACAGATTCATTATGCCATATGCTCTGTTCTCAAAGTGTAAGTTACTGAACAATAATAACAATCTTTGTGCTAGTTTTTTGGTTGTTTGGGGGGTTTTTTTGTTTTTTTTTTTTTTTGTTTGTTTGTTTGTTTGGTTTTTTTTTTTAGATCAAGCTGTAAATGATAATTTTGATGTATGGTACCAGATTATGGCAGAATTTGTATTTGAATAGTCTGTTAAAGTCTATGTGCACATTTGAATTCAAGATCCAGGATTTAAACCATGAATTTTAGTGCACTTGCTCAGGAAATAAGAAGTATAAAATGATTTGCAATGTTTGACAGTTAAGAGGATACTGTCAGAAAATTACACAATGATATTTTCAAAGGCAATAGGAAACATGATCCAAAACATTTTCTTCTTGTAAAAAGACAGATCATCCTGGGTAGGAAACCATGTAAAAAGAATCTTTGTATGAAGGAATTTGTCCACATAACCATATTTTACTTTTCTCCTGACAAGTTATTTGAAGATGACTTTTAATGGCTGCTGAAAATCCATTGAAGGTCTGTAAGATAATCAGCATTAACAGACTTATCTACTATGTACTTTTGTACACTGTCAAATACAATCCTAATTTGCCACAGGCATTGTATATTTATTAAAAGTGACATTTTCCCATTTTCCTCCAAGCAGATGTCTCATATGTGCACAGAAAACTAAGTCAGAGAACAAAGACTGTGTGTATTGCCTTAATGTTGTGCAATTGCAATATTTCTGAATTTTATGGAAGTGAAGACCTGAAATAGACTCTTCCAATTGGTACTTGTGTGGCAAGAGTTTTTACTTAAAGTAACATGAACTGCCTGCATAATTCTTGCATAATTTTTCAGACTTAGTACTTCATCTCTTTGTGTATGTGTAATCCTATACATATATGTATACTCACACATATCTATGCATACAGACTTCCCACGTGCTTGACTATAATTTTTTCCCCAAAAGCTACATTTGCTAATTATAGACTGGGTTAAGTGTATGTTGTAGCCTATTTCTGTTTTTATTATCAAGACCAGATGCAATGTACATTAGGCTTGATCATTTAATCTTGGACCTTTAGTTTATAAATTTAATTTAATACAGATATGCTTTTTTGATCTATGCTTCTTAAAGTCGTATCCGTGCACAAGAGGAATTAGTGAGATTAGAGTCTGTGAGCACTCTGCAGAGCCATAATTTGCATCACAATGCCTTATAAAGTAAATAGTAGTGAGAATTTTGATCCTTAATTTAAGATGATGCATCATTCCAGCAAGCAAAACTTTTTTGGACTTTGACCTAGAAAGTATTGCCAGCAGATTATGAATGGAAGCAATTCCTTCTGGAAAATCCATTCATCTGCCTGGGAAGAGTTTGCCAAAAGTGTGTATAGTCAGATTAGCCTCTTACATGAATGATTAAGTGTAAACAAGGGACTTAATGCTAGTCTGTAGGTCATGCATCAGAGCTAAGCGGTTCAAATACAAGACCTTAATTTCTTTGCCTCTTTCCTTACTAATCTTATGTTGTGCTCACATCAGGTGTGTGTGTGTCCAAAGAATAGTAGGAATGCTGATCAATTTCTCATTTGGACTTCTTCAAGTGAATAGCATCAAAATTGATCAGGAATTTTAGTTTTGTGGTAAAACTGTGAGTAGTGCATAAGCACTTTGAAGAATGAAGAACTCATTCTTTTGGTTTTCATACATTTATTTGAAATGCTTTATTTGCTTCAAAAGGATTATTCTTAATAGCTTTAAAAATGAAAGCCCAAAACTAGCCAGAATTTTTGGCTTAGGACCTACAACAGGGAATTAGTGGCTTCCCACTCACCACTAATGAGTGGATTTTTTTTTAAGCTCTGTTTATTTATGAGCACTGTTGAATACAAATTCTTGTTAAACAAGTCATTTTAGGGAGCCTGCTCTGCTTGACATCAAAATATGTTTAACAACCATATTAGCAAAATGCTATTTGCCCAAGTGGCCACATAACTTCATCTAACGTGAAAAAATGCAGCATGCTTAAAGAAGAAAAAAGTTTAGATTATAAGTAACTGCAGACCTCAGAAATGCTACTTCCTTTTCGTACATTTGGCAACCAAAACATACAAGTGTGTACTTAGAAGGACATACAATCGTGCACTTAAATTATTTATACAATATACTACATAAACATTCGAGATAATTAATATCTAAGGTATGTACAAGCTTAGTAAAGTGATTCGCTGATATTGAAGACCACATGCCTTAAGAATATTAGAGGGGAAAATAAGATACAGTTTTTGGGGTAGCATAAGTGCTCCTCTGCAAAATCTTCCTCTATTGCACTGTGACAGTGTTTACAGGGGTCTGAGGATGAGGGAAGAGATGAGGATCTGACTCCATGTTTGAGAAGGCTTGATTTATTATTTTATGATATGTATTATATTAAAACTATACTTAAAAAAGAGAAGAAAGAATTTCATCAGAAGGCTAGCTAAGAATAGAAAAAGAAAGAAGGATAAGAAAAGCTTGTGTTTCAGACAGAGTCCAAGCTAGCTGACTGTGATTGGCCATTAATTAGAAACAACCACATGAGACCAATCACAGATCCACCTGTTGCGTTCCACAGCAGCAGATAACCATTGTTTGCATTTTGTTCCTGAGGCCTCTCAGCTTCTCAGGAGAAAAAATCCTAAGGAAAGGATTTTTTCAGAAAATATCGTGGCTACATTGCACCAATGTTTCATTTTTTTTCATGAATAAAAAAAATTTGAGCAGATTAAAACCAACAGAGTCTGTATTTTGATAAATGAGGACAGAAGTAATTTTTTGTTGTTGTTTCTTGTCTTCTAGTAACATTTTTACTGTAGGGTTTTCTTCCAGATCCCCATTTTGATTCTATTTTGATTATGTGTAAGGGAAGATTATTTAGCCATGCTTAAACATTTTTTTATTCTTCTTCCATGACCTTGGATTTTTTTTTTAAATTTAATTTGGTCATTGTTATGAAATGAATTTTACTTTTTCATGTCATGCTTTTATCTTCTTAACTTCATGCTTTTTTTTGCCTTTTCATGTTTTTGTGACGTTTTTGATCACAACATTCTCTTCCACCATTTTTGGTCCTGCACTGTAACTCTGGGGTGTGCCATTTCTGGCATGCTGTGTGCCAAGAGGAGCATTCCTGCAGCTCCCTAGGCATGGATGCTCTAGGCTAAAGCTGGAGTTCAAGCAGCTGAAGGTGACCTTGCAGCAGCTGCACATGACCTCAGTGAAGCCCAGACACTTTACTCGACCCTTTTGCAGAAATGCTTGGGTGTTGGGCTGGGATTCTTAAGTAAGGGTTTGCTTGTATCATCTTTCTTTACATATCTAATAACCCACAAAACCAAAGTAGTTTTCACAAAGAAGCAGAACCACTCCGCTTTGGCCATCTGCTGCTGCTCAGCAGGGGAACGATTCTGGTCGTGGAAGAGGATACCAGAAAGGTCAACTACTTTTAGTTCCTCAAATTACTCCATTGACAGATTGACCTGTAATTGTCTTCTTCCACTGTGACAAATTAAAACTCACTTACAGTGGGTAATGATTTGCTCCATTATATAAGATGGAGGTGTGATAATTTACTGCATTTCTGTTCTATGCTGGAATCGCCCATCACATTAATTTGGAAGAAAAAAATTACACTGTGATAAAATGTAGCATTAAGTGGATGGTACTCCAGCTCCTGCATCATCCTAGTGGATGTCTCATTTTGCATTTCTGAAGCAACATATACAATATACAAGTGTTCTCATTTTTGCTAAAATATGACTATGTATGCACCCACAGAAGAGCTCATCCTTGTTTGTCTCTGACAAAGGTGTCTCTTGGGTACATAAGATTCCAGATCATTACAAAAGATACTTAAAATAATAATATATATAATATAGTAGTAATATATTATATGTAAACTTTTTAAAAGTTTTAGTTAGTGCATGCCACCAAAAGTATTGAAAGGTTGCTGCCTAACAAGGAACATCAAGCTTGCTCATGAAATAATGTTGATTAAAATTACAGTGTTTGAAAAATAAATTATAGAAACACATGGAAAAGGAGATATTTATGTGCACTTGTGTGAGTATCTGCAAATATAGCACTGATTTTTTTTCCTTGTTTTTTCATTGGCAGGGTCCAGCTAAGCTGCTCTGCAGCAGACTCCATCATTATGTCTGTCAGCTTCACTGCCACATGGTGTTAGAACTTTCTGTTATTTCAGCAGTGAAGCAGAGCAAGCACATTTACCAATCAGATAATAATAAAGAAACCCAAGACAAAACCCCCAAAATTTAATCAATATATTTTCTATATCCATGGTAATGAAGCTCAGTGAGGCAGGAGGACTCTACTACATCATCGTTACCTACAGCTTGTGACTCCATAACCAGTTGTGAGTTACCCGGTACACACAGCATCAGCTCCATCTCCTAACATCACTTTTTGATAAATTTTACTGTCCTTAGACAACAGTCATCTACCTCAAAATTTGTTTTTTGAATCTCGAGTGCAATGGCACTGGAAAGAAAAAAAAAGTACAGAAATTATGAAAAAGTTTCTGTCAAGTATGGAAATGATAGCTTCAGATCCTTTGAAATGATGACGTTTCTGGATCTCCCTAGATAAGCAGGTTTCCTTCTTTCCCTCAAAATGTTTTTTTTTGTGTACTATTAACACTCTTTTAGATGCACTGCAACATGAAAACCCCTGGATTGCCTGGATCATGAAGTAATTCTTACAGAGGCTCTGTGAACTGGAAAAAAGCAGGAATTTCAGGATGAGTGAGGGAGATGACAGGTATTAGCCAGAGGTAGCTCTGAAATCTACTTTCTTCCACCTTTAGTACTCATGGCATGAAGGAATTTTTTGTGTACTTCTGCTTTGTTTTGTTTGAGGAGATAGCACATTCATAATAAATGGGAAAATGATGGACCTTTTCCTTGCTTATCCAGGGGCAGTGCACATGCTTATTATTTTTTTCTAGCCTTTTTTTGTAAACAGTAAGGGTATACTGTTTGGATTTATGCCAGTGGGTTGTTCTGTTGTTTCAGTTTGTTTTAAAATCTGAACAGCATATAGATGGCAAATCCATAATGCACCTGGAATGAAATACAATTCCTGTCTCCTTCACATGCATGCACCTACCCTTAAAAAGTAGAATGAACATTAAAACATTTGAAGGTAGAAGACACAAATGAGAACTGACTTTGTGTGAGTAGACCCATTCATGTAAATCTCTGAATCAGTCTTTAGGGAAAGTACCACTGTTGAAAGCCATAAATATTTTTTTAATTCTTTGTGAATGAATATCAGTGTGAGGAAGTGTCTTAACTCCAGTTTCAGTCAAGAAAGGTGTTTATTCTATTTTAATTTTACACAGCGTTATTAAAGTTAAATAGTACTCACATTTTGAAGTATATATTTAGGTTGGTCAAAGGTAAGGACCATTTATATTTCAGGTGTAACTGTTAGTCAAGCTCTAGAAGCACCGCTTATGGATCCAAATATTCTCGAGTGCCTTCCTACCTTTGTGCTATCAGATGACAAAGTCATGTAGGCCAACTTCCTGCTCCAAGCAGTGCTTCTGCCCGTGCTACAGAGGGTTTGTGCTTTTGCCTGTGCTACAAGAGGGTCTGTCGTGGCTCAGTTGGCCAAACCTCAGACACCTTCAGGGTGCAGACTGAATCTTCCCTGGGCCACCTGACCCAGTATTGCTGTAGTGAAAATGTTACTCCTGATGGCCTGATGTATTTCCCAGGCTGCAGTTTGCAGCTGTTTTACCTCCCACTGTTATGTTATGTTATCTGCCAGGACCATCATCTCTGTACCCTGTTTGCAAGTATTGCTATCCTGTCACTCAGCCAAGCTCAACAAGCCCAGCTCCCTCAGCCTCTCTGTGCTGGGTTGCATGCTCCAGGCTGGTGACCAACCTGGCAAATGGACTCTTGCTGGAGAATCAGAGCTAGAGTATTCTAGATATAGTGGTAAAAAGAAGAGAATAATATCTTCCCTCTTACTACTGTCTAACTACATCTGCTTTATTACAGGCTAATTGCATAGTGTTTGAGAAATGTTTGAGAAATATGGTAAGATAATTTTTCTAAAATAACGCTGTTCTTACAAGTTCTACAAAAAATAGGGTATGCTTCCAAGATGTCTTGCCAGCATAAACAGCACTACATGGATCTGAGAAATGAATGCCTGAGTCTCCTTTATCCAAATCATAACAACTGACTTGAAGATGCAAGGCCTGTTTTTCTCAAATTTAAGATGAAGTTCACTCTTGATTGAGCTGGAGAAGCAAAGCAACATGGAAAATGACTCTGGGCTAATTTCATCTTTGCCTTCTGGCAGTGGTCTCAGAAAGACAAATACACGTCCTTTGCATTGCTTTTTTAAGGGAAAACAGCACAGGGGAGATATGTGAGGGTGGAGTGCCTCCCAACTCTAACAAAATAATTGTTGGTAATGTTCACAAAGATATTGAAGATGGTATGAGGGACTTGCTTCACTTCTACTTTGGACATTCATTTTTAGTTGTCTAATTAAATTGGACTATTATTTAAAAAATGTATTTTTAATTGCTCAAAATTACACAATAAACGGCAAATTAAGCTCACCTTAATTCCATACAGTGCATGTTATATTTTTAAAGAATATTAAGAAAACAGGTGCACCCAATTCCAAACTTTGTAAGTCATATGCAAGCTTCTATATATAATCTGTATTGGAGCATAATCTCTTCTATAACTGCTTTTAACCTCTTATTTTCTTTGTAGTTCTTTGTCCAGTTTGACATTTGCAACAGCTCACATTTTAATAAAAATAATAAAAAGATGGAAATATATTTTCTGTTTTGATTGTCCTTTTCTTTCAATACAACTTTAGAGGATATTGGTTTCCTTTAGAATTGTATTTGTTGTGCACAACCATATCAGAATTGGAGCTTGATGAAACACAGCTTGACATAAAGAGGCAGGCTCAAATATGCTTGTAATTAGAACACAGTTTAGAATTTGCTGTCCAAAATGTTTTTTTGTTGTTTATTTGTTGGGTTTTTTTTTTGTTTGTTTTTGTTGTTGTTATCATGCCAAGAGGCCTCAAAAAGTACCTTTTCATGGGATGTACCTTCAGTAAGCAAAGAGATTCCATAAATCCTGTTCTCTTGGTACAAGATGTATGATAGCCGTGGCAGGCAGCCAATCTGGTAGAAAAGCACAAGCAATTAGCGTAAGGAAACAAGCTAAACAGATTGACAGGTGCATAAGGATTTGTAAGTGTCCTGTTGGGATAGATTCAAAGGATGTGCTTGAAAGAGGTATTTTTGTGCATAGATATTTTTTTTTGGTAACATAATGTGTGGACATACAAGGAGTTTAGTAGGGAAAATGACAACTGGGGATAAAAAGCCTCTGTTGCTGACAGGGGGAACACAAGACTTGATGCATTAACTGTGTATTCAATTATTTAGGGAGTGATAAACAGGAGCTAGACATAATAGTTTAAAAATATAATAACATACTTCATGAGAGGAGGGTGGAAGCAGAAACTCTACCTTACTCTATTTACTCTTCTGGATTTGAAGCAAAAAACTGAAAAAATTCCAGTTTTACAGGGAAAAAATTTCCCCCCATACTCATTAATCCCATAATTTTCTGAAAGGTTTGGGGGTGGTTTTTTGTGGGGTTTTTTTTTTTTGGTTTTCTTTTTATTTGTTTGGGTTTTTTTTGTTTTGGTTTTTTGTGTTTTTTTTTTATTTTTGTTTTTTTTTTACATTACTGATTTTTTCTTGTTTATTTGTCAATCTCAAGTCCTGCAAGAATTGTGACCAAAAAACCTTACATACAGAAAGAAATATATGAATTGGCAAGTATAATCAAGAGTTTGTTTACAAAGAAGACTGAGTTTAGAGTAATACTGTGCAGAACAAACTGCAGGGCAAGGAAGGACCAGCAAAAGGAAAGAGTTGGAGGTTTAAGAGGTTTAAGAGGTTATTCTCCAGTTTAGGAGTTGGAGAAGAAAAGGTGAAAGGGTAAATTAAGATTGAATTTTTGGTTTGGGTGGATGAGGTGGAAGGTTCAGTAAAGAAAAATAACTGTCTCAGTTGCATGGACAGACTAAAAAGTAGTTTGCAAGCCAGGGATGGGATAAATTGATTGAGAGGTATGGCTGATGGCATTGTTTGTTTAGAGTGATGTGAGGGTTATTTTAGGGGTTTTTGTTTATTTTTTTATATCCTTTAATTAGAAGGACTTGTTTGGGTGGGACCTTGGAGGAAGTGGGAGGCTGCTCCTGCTGGGGCAGGTGGGCAGAAATCTGCTCAGAGGGAAGGCGGCAGCAGGAGGCAGGGATCCTGCAGAGCACCGGGAGCATTGGGAAAGAGGCAGTGGGAAAGAGTAGGGACCAATCTGCTAGTGACACAAATGACAGAAAAAATGTCCCACAGGCAGAGGAGGCTGGGCACAGTTTGCTTCAACTCAGAAAGCCACTCAGTTGGCCAAAACTGGGCTGTGAAGCAAGGATCAGCCTACGTTTTTTGCTGTGAGAATAATAAATTTGAAGCAGACTCAAAAGTTGTCTCTCTCAATTATCTTGATGATTTCCAATGATTGAGGGCATCGGTGTCAAGCTGTTATTTCTTTCCAGAATGTAACTCTAAAATCAATATGTTGTACTAACACTTCCAATGCCAGTTGTGAAAATAAAATAATTTAAATATGCAGTCAGAAAATTGCATCCATCATCGCTTTCTCTGCCATATAAAATTACTCAAATTTTGAATGCTCTATATAGATTATACCTGAGATGTAGCACTCCCTGTAGCTTTCAGGCTAATCTTCCCCTTTCCCTGCCCAGGAGACAGACAATGCAGCTCAGCTGGATGAATTTGAATATATCAGCCAAAAAATTAATATTGGAAGAGTATCTTCACATCCTCACATTCAAACTTTGCATGCTTGCAATTCAATACTATCTGCTGATATTTAAAAACATTTATTTTTGTGTTTTAGTTTTGTATTTGTTCTTTTTTTTGGGGGGGGGGTTTAAATATTGCTTTTTCAATTTATTCCATGAATTCTCCATTTGAGCCTTCTGTTTTTTGATTGACTGTTTTCAGAGCCCATGAGAAGTGGTGAAAAGTGCAGTTAGCTCTAGATGCTGGAGAAAAACAAGTGACAGAGTAGCACAGCTTTCCATTTAAGAAGCAGCTCACCCCTCTTGGAAAGGACCCACATTACAATAACGTGGTCCCAGGCACTGTGCAAGCCAACGAGGGTGTTTGCCTTGGGCTCAAGCACTGGCACTGCACTTGCACAGATGGGATAGCCTGGTAAAGTACACAGAGCCATTTGCCCAGCTCTCCTTCCACCAGAACCCACAGCACCTGAGGATTGAGAAGATAATACACCCTGAGCCCCACCCCATCTTAAAATGACATGGTTTCAGTGCTTCTTCATGTGTGGAAAAATGTTTTACTAAACAGATTCCATCAACCTAACTTTGGCCTTCTAAAATTTTTCGGCTAATGAGATTGAAAGCTTAGTAAGATCTTGCTTGGTTTTGAAAATCATGGAAAATTGTCACCTTCCAGCTGGAAATGAGCCAAAGGCAAGCTGCCTTTGTCATGCCAAGTTATCATGGCCACTGCCTAATAAAGGTTATTGACCTGAACATGATGGCTCTGTTCTTAGCATGCTGCTGGTGGGAGGGACAGATGAACCAAGCTTACCAAGGCAGGCGTGGGAGTTTTTATGTTGTAATTTTGGTTTGAGACTTTTTTGTTGATTTTTTCTTTTTCCCCAAAGGGAAGCAAGGGTTTATTTGTAAATGTTTATCATCTAGGATAATGTGATGTTTACATTCTTGGAATGCAAAACACTGCTATGCTGCCTGTTGTTTTCCTCCTTATCATTTCAGCATCTTTTTGAAAATATATGAATATACATGCCATGCAAATGAAGGTTTATAAGTCAATAAATAATTGTATTTGCATTAGTGTGGATGCAAATTTTGAGGTCAAGTTACAGTCATTAAAATAGTTTTATAAGCATTTCTTTTTACCCTGACAAAAATAACTCATATTTGAAGCAATTACTGTCATGCAAGCCACTCAACTATTTTGGACAACTTGTTTTTGCTTTGCCATGCTATTTGCTCTATCCAACATGGCTAATCTGTGCAAATGCAATAGGAAAACAATTTGCTTGCTGGTAATCCTATTGTTCAGCAGGCCAGAACTCGTATGACATCTCTGTAACTCTGTGCAGGGTCTGGATTAAGCAGTGACTCCCTTACCAGCAGAAGCAAACACAAAATGTATGTTACATGGCAGATTAATTCAGCTTGCATGAGCTTCTTGCTCCTTGGGGTGGAGCTGTGAAACAAATAAGAAAAAGTAATTCCGCAAATAAAGATCTGGACATCAGAGTTATGAGATAAATATCTGCCAGCGTCTGGAGAGAGTAGGGTAATAGTCCAATGTCAGTACTAGATGTGTACCCGGGCCTATGACTTTAATAATGATGTATGTCTGCTCTATATAGAAACATTTATGACCTCATGCTGTAATTTAGGTGTCCTTTATAAAAAAACTAGGCAAAAAACATTAGGCAAAGGCTTGAAGTGATTTGCTTGAAAATATAATTTGGAGATCGTCCCTGTGAAATATTGCAACAGCAGTGTCTTTGGAAGAAAAGATCAAACCAAACTGGCAGCCTGGGGGAAAGCAGAAACTTTAAAATAAGACTATATGATCATCAGAGGGAATAAACAATGTAATAACTATTACGGAAACATAGGTGAATTCATAGCTACTGACTCACTAATTTTTCACTGCATGTTAAATTATTCTTAATTTAAATTTTTAAAAAATCCAAGAGTCACACGGCAAGAGCCTCAGCTTCAGATATTTCCCTTTGGAACATTTTCAAGTACCAATTTACAAAGAAAACACCTTTTTGACCATCAGGGTGCCTTTTGGCTGATATAAGTCGCTTTGAAGGACATTTTGCATTCTTCCTCAAGCAGCAATAGTGCCAATGACAGTTCTGTTGTATGAGGCCTCAGGAGGGTTAGATACAAACACAGATGACACTGTAATGTTTGGCTGAGGAAGTTCTTGATTGTAACCTGATAGCATAATGAACAGCAGAAGGTGTCAAGTGTTATTACAGTTAATGGGCCTCAGTTTTCTTGTCATGAGCTTGAACACATCTAATCCTCCTTGCAGCACAGCTTCCACCACAATAAGGCAGAAAGAATTGTCAGGACTGCCAAAAACCTGGGCTTTGGGTTTTATTGTTTTTTCCTCCCTACCCGCATCCCCCCATCTCCAGATGGAGAGGGATAGGTAAGTGGGAGCATATCAGAATAACAAAGCGTGTAGAAAGAATTACTAGACTAGAGAAAAACATCAGCAGAAGGCAAAGGCAGCCTTCCAGTACAGCTCATGTCACACCATGTATGGACTATCCTGTTTATAGCAAATGGAGATTTGAAGCCAGCAGCAGCTGAAAATGTGACTGTGAGCATCAAGCTGCTGGTAGCTAACCAAATATTGCTGTGCAGATAGCCAGATTCCTGGGACTTAAATATTCCTGATAACCTCGGATGCAGCTGGCATCTAAAACCAGAGGTAAGGCGTGAAGGGCACAAGAAGACACCCATGCAAGGCTGGTGTCTGGCAGCAAAGAACAGGTGACAGATTCAAATGCTCAGGTGACTGATTCAGCACCTATCTAACAACATAGATTGAGACAAGAATAACAAGATAAAGCAATAAAATAATTGAACCAAGTTTAACAAGACTTAATATAGTGAGAAGACAGATATAGTCAGAAAACAAGACAGATATAGTCAGAAAACTATTACAAAACAGACAGATATAGTCAGAAAACTATTACAAAAATAAGAAAAATCATAAAAAGAGCTGAATGAAGCAAACTGAAAAGATTTTATTTATAAATTAAAAACCCCCAGTATTTCAGTAAAAGTATTTCAGTAAAAATAACATAAAAAATAATAAACATGTCCTTTATGAAAGCAATTAATGTAGAGGACAGAAGCCTCCTAGCATTAAATAATGCTTTGCTGTTCATTAGTCTGAGTGGTTTATGCAACCAGTATTTACAATTTTTGTTATATCTAACCACGAATAAAAAGGGAATTAATAAAGAGATTGGAAATAGAAGGGAGAAAGATAACACAACATCATGGAGTTTTATAAGCTTCAAATAGTTACTCGAGTGGAAAAGAATTCCTCTGAAAATTTTGCTTTCAGCATGCTGCCAGAAGTCAGCTCAATTTTACTACTGTGTCTCCTTTATTGTGTGTGGCCAGAGGTACTGGCCAGCACTTAATGACAGAGATGAGAGATTTATAGCTGAGACATAAATACAGTGAGTAGCAGAAAGGTTATATATAATGGAAGTGCAAGTCATGTTCCTTTACAATCATAACTCTGAAAGAATAAATACTAAACTGTTTTCCTTAGGGAACAATTTGAGTTATTCTTATGGTCTGGTTGTGAGGATAGCTGCTTCTCTAAGGCTTGAGGCTTGGCAAAAATGATGCATGAAAATGAAATTCAAAGTGTGGGTGTATCTTGAAGGCAATCATGAAATGAAGACCATCACCCAGAAAAAAATCATATGTGAATTGTTAAAAGGTCTGAAAACCTCTACAGGCATTAAATCCAGCTAATATTGTACTGGATTTTTCTCCTTGTAGAGAGAAAGAATCATCTTAGGAGTCCCTGTAGTGTCAGGGAAGACGTCTGCTGAGATTTCCCTCTTGTCAAGCTCTTTATTAACTGAACTCAACCTGAGTTTGCAAATAGTTTACTATTTTCTTTAAAAATAAAATAATAAAAAAAGATCCTTCACAAAACAAACAGCTATCTTTCCTAGCCTTAGGCACAGCTGAACAGCTGTGAAGAAGCGCTGTGGCAATTGCTGTGCCGGTCACGGCAGAGGAACAGAGCCTTTCACAGGTGGCTCTCATTTTCTGGGTTGCTGACTTGCGACCTCACTGTTTGATTTGCAGAAGCACTGAGTACTTGCAGCTGCAGCTGGAGTTAATAGTAGCTGGGCTTTGAACATGGACGAGCATCATGAAACAAGTCTTCTGAAAAGCAGTTTTCAGCACTTTCAGACTGAGTATCCGAAATTAGTAAGTGTGTGGTGGTTTTTGGTTTTTCTTTTGAATTTTTGTTCTCTAGGCCTTTTTTAAATAAGGTTTTCTTGCTGTATGTATGCTATGAAAACAAATTAAAATGTGTTATGCATGTAGATGCTGTAATAATGAGTTTATGGAGGAATCACAAAAGAAATTAATTGCTTTCACTCTGAACTCACGTTGAGTTAACAGAAAGAGAATTCATGGAAGTAGAGTATGCTAGGGCTGTGGGCTAAATCAAGTAGGATAGAACAAAGAGTAGTTATTCTCTTCTCTGTGTCTTGCTCTCAGAATTGCATGACATGATTTGAATATATACTGTGAACTGTAAGGTCAGGCACAGTGTCTCCATGTTGTGTAACTTGCTTCACTTCTATTATTACTACCTTATTGTGATGTAAATCAGAAGGAGTGAATCTTGAAGGAAAAAAGCCCTTCATCACAGTGCAAAGAGAGGTCTTGTAGTGTCACGGGCCCTAACATTGTCTGTAAGAGCACACAGACATTCTCTTGCATGAGAATTCATTCTGAGCAATGAGTTCTCATGCAAGGGGCCTGTGGTAGCCTTGAGTGAGCAGCCCAGTCAAAGATTAAGCTCCAAAGTCAGTGGTGGCTTATAAATAACTGTACTGTAAGTATATAAAACATGGCATAATGGTGTTCCCTAGCTTCTGTAGTTACTGATGTTCTTGCTTTATTATTGGGACAGCGTAGGGACAGAGATACATCAAAGAATCATTGATGTGATAGTCGAATAAGGTCACCTCCAGTGACAGGAGGAGAAACAGGAACTGCTGGGTTTCTCTATTTCTTAAAATGTTAGAGAGGGAACAATGACCTAGGAAAAGATAAGGAATCCTTAAAGGATAAGGAATCCCTAAAGTTTTGCACTTTTATTTTTCTGCATAGCTGAGGCTGATGTAAGATTTGCTGCAGCTCATTGTGATTAGTATCCATGTATTTAATTGCAGTCTACCTGCTTATGATTGATTGTGCTTAGGATGTTATGGCAGTTGTGCATTGCAATTAGTTAAGAAACTGAAAGGTGAGTTTTGAGGTATTTGTACTGATTTAAGATTTCCCCTGGCTGTTGGAAATTACCATTGTCATCATTATAGTAAGATTGAGACATGTACCTGCAGTTCCACTTTTCCATTTCTTAACCCATGAGGACTGCATTGCTGAGGAGAGTGGGTTTCTGTAGAGAGCCAGACTGTTAATGGGAAGACCTGAAGTGCACCTTCTTGTCTTGCTCCCTTGGGCATTTGCTAAAGGCCAGCTTGGGGTAGAGCAGCCATGTTTGGTACTTGTGCTGGTATCCTAGTGTCAGACTCCTGTGTGAAATTTTAAGGCTCTTTTGTGCTCTCCCCTACCTGTCCTCCTCTGTTACCCTGCTGAGGAGGACTTGGGGCTGCTGGTGGATGAAAAGCAGGACATGAGCTGGCAGTGTGTGCTTGCACCCTGGAAAGCCAGCGGTGTCCTTGGCTGCAAAGCTGTGTGACCAGCAGGGCCAGGGAGCCCTGCCCCACTGCTTTGGTGAGACCCCACCTGGAATGCTGCATCCAGCTCTGGGATCCCAGCACAGCATTGACATCAACCTGTTGGTGAGTCCAGAGAAGGGCCACCAAGTTGATTAGAGGGACAGAGAACCTCTTCTGTAAGGAAAGGCTGAGACAATTGCTTAGCCTGGAAAAGACAAGACTTCAAGGTGACCTAGTTGTGGCCTTCCAGAGTTTAAGGTGGACTTATAAGAGAGCTGGAGAGGGACTTTTTATAAGAGCATATAGCAACAGGACAAAGGGGAATGCCTTCAAACTTGAAGGGAATAGGTTTAGATGAGATACTAGGAAAAAAATCTTTACTGTGAATGTGGTGAGGCACTGGAACACTTAGACCTGAGAAGCTGCAGATGCCCCATCCCTGAAAGTATCCAAGGCCCGGTTGGATGGGACTCTAAACTGGTAAAAGGTGTCCCTACCTACAGCAGGGAGGTTAGAATTATATGATCTTTATGGTCCCTTCCAATCCAAAAATTCTGTGATTCTGTAATACTGTGGTGTTAGTCTGCAGATGGATGTGGTGACCTTTTAGCTCCATACACCTTACCAATATGGAAGTCACTGTAGATTTAGTGCTCCTATGAACCCAATGCATTATAAAATATAATGCGTAGAGAATATTTACTAAAGCAGAACAATTTTTCATGTTACTGACAAAACAGTGCCAATATTGAATATCAGCAGGATTTTGCAGTTTAAGAAGTCAAATTCATTGTTGTCTCTTACAAAATACATAAAGCAAAAAAAGTATGAAAGCATGCATGGATATCTTTATACCAGTGAAGAAAACTATTTTCAACATTGGCTCTGTGTGTCTCCAAAAAGATAGTCAGCTTTTTTAATTAGCAGCAAACTGAGTATGCTTCAGCAATTTTCTGCAGAGCCCATCATAAACCCTGGAAAACTGTTCTGGAGTCCTCCTACCACTCAGTTTTCAAACACAGGATTTTTGCTTCCCTGAATTTCAGCTTTGAAATTATTCCAAGTATCACCCCATGCAGCAGGATGACAATACCTGGAAACTAGGACAGCAGAGTCACAAGAAAGATTGCATGCTTTCAGTAGAGTACAAATGAAGGAGACTTTCTAACTCCTAGTAATAATAATAATACTATCTCAGATGGGAGAATAAATTCCGCCAGCTTTTTACTTTGCTAAGCTCTGTGCTCTGAAATGAGTCATCATCAATTCATTTGGGTTGACCCAGTTCGACATAAAGTAGAGCTTCATCTGCCCTGATCTGATCAGAAGCTACACAGCTTGTTGGTAGCTATAACAGTTGTGGAAAGGAAACTACATATAGTGATTAACAAAAATATTTTATTACTCCTACATCCTTGTTCAGGAATGTGTACAATACTGTCAGCATATGGCATTTTTTAATATGTTGGCCTTTCAAATATAAAGAATCCTTGTCATACTCTTCCTGTAAAATTTCTTAAATTCCTGGCTGCTCTTATTCTTGTTATCTCTTCTTTCTGTTCATGGTTGTGCCTGAGAGACTTTTTGTCCTTGCCAAATCTGTCCAGGTTTGAAGGTCAGTCACTGGCAAGCTGAGCTTTATGGTTTTCACACGTTTCAGCCCTGGTCTGTGCTCAGAGCAATTACTGGTGTCCTGTAGCATTGCAGCAGTGTTTCTCTGTAGCTGCCTGAAGTACTGTTAGCAGGCAGCTGGGATGCAGTGAGGAAAGGAGCTTTTAATATCCTGGTCTATCTTTACAGATCTGAAATGTTTTCCTTCACCTTTTTGTTACTGTTGGGTGCATAGGCTGGTTTGCTGTGGGCTATAAACTGGATGGTTTCACAATGCTGCTGCCTCCTCCTTTGGTTGGCAAATCTTGGTTCTGCTTTCATTGTCTCTTATCCCAATTTGTCTGGGTAATATTTTCCTGAAAGCTGCATACACCTTGCCATTAAACTGGTTCCAACATGGGAAAAAATGTGAGGCATTCAAGTTATGCTCGTGATGTAAACTCTGCAAATCCTTGACAGGTAAATTGGAGAGAGCTGAAAGGACTTTGAGAGGCTGTGTTTTCCATATACCCAAATATAAATGGATTGATTTTGACTGTCACTTCTTAGAAGCCTTTGTCTAACCTATTCTTAAAAACCTCCTGTGATGGCGATTCAAATCCTTTCCTAGTCACATATTCCAGCTCGCAGTGTTGGGCACAGGAAACATTTTCTACCTTATATTTGTGATGCAAGCCCATACTTGACTGCAAGAAGATGTAGAGGAGAAAATGATACCTTAAGCTGCTTTAATTTGCCACTTAGATGCTTGATGACTCTGAATGATTACCAATTTTCACTTTCCAGGGAAAACTGTCCAGACTCATTTAACCCTTCCTTACAAGCTATACTTTCTGGTCTTCTACTTGGTCCCAATATTTACCTCATGGTTAACTGTGAGCCTGGATACTTCTTTAGTCTTGGCTGTCACAAATGGGCATGCTGGTAAAGACCTGGCTGGTGCCACATAGGGCAAAAGTACTTCTCTGGTTGTCTTACGGACAATACTTTTTCTTTTATATTATTGGAATGGTGTTTGTTTGTTTTAATTAAGCTTAAAATGCATTATCAGCTGAGATCAGCACCTGCCTCCTGCCCCTTTGTTTTTTTCTTTATGTCATAATAATTTATCCTATGTCCATAGATCTGAAAATTCAAACTTTGCTTGTGTTCTTACTGAATTAAAATAGAGGTCCATGATTTCAGTAGGAGCCCCTAGAAGGTTAGCCAAACTAAGCAAGTTGGTGAGGAGGACTACTTTTTTTTTATTTTTCTTTTTTTCCCTTTGCCTAAATAAACCAAATTTAAAATGTGCTAGTTTTCAGTCAGTTGGATATTGTTTGTGTTAGGTTTATGTGCTATTTTTAACCTATTAAAGATGAAGTATCAGAAAATGAACTGAAAATTTATTTGACTGGAACGTGTACTACAGGTAAAGGCTTAGGAAAAGCTCTGCTGTTAGAGGGTTTCCCAGTGAAACAAATGTCATTCATAGACCTGTAAGAGTGGATGTGTATTTTTGATGTGTTTATGGTAATAGGCAGGGAATATCCTTCTCAGTACTTCTTGAAATCCAGTCATGCCCTTCATGTGAGAAAATGTGTCTATTCATCTGCTGCTGAAAGCAGTGCATGCACAGTGGCTATATTATTTCAGACCAGAAACCATCTCTGTTAAACGCTCACAAACTAAACCTTTTGTGGCATTTTTAAATTTTGAAACTCACTAGCGAAGTCCTGCCTCTGAGTTGCTGCATATTGTCAGTTACTCAGTGACATTTGGGATATGGTATTCAAGGATTCATCTCCAAATGCTGAGTTTAAGCTGTCAGCACTGAGATCTTAGCAATAAGTATTTGCAGTTCAGACTAGCAATTTATGGAATACTTAAAAAAACAGCTTGATAACCTGTCTTTCAAAATAGTGGATCTTCATTTTTCTTGATAGATTTTTTTTCTTGTATAGAATGCAACTCCATATGTGTCAGTGACACTGTTAAAAATTACATTGGGATTTTTTTTTGTTTGTTTTTTGTTTTTTTTTTTTTTTGTTTGTTTTAGATTGTTTTCATCTAGAAGATGAACAATGAGCAACTATTTGTGGCCATTTGCTAAGTGACATCTTTAATTCCATTGAGCCCCTACATAAGTAAAGAAAGATAGAAGATACAAAAGACCTTGAAGCTTTTTGTGTCTATAATTTTCATTAGCGATTTTACTCATGTTGATTCCAAAGTGCTTCATGAGTTTTTTAAATCACATTTAAAATCCTGGTCTGGAGCTCTTTTTAAGAGCTCAGTTTAGCTCTTAAATCATGCTGTGGTGCAATGTTGTACTTGGAGAACAAACTAACACTGATTCTAAAACAATGCCAGCTAATAAATGGTGGGAAAATGTTCGCCTAGCTAGCGTTGCCCAGAATGTGGAAAGCTGCAAACTCAAGGGGAAAAAAATAATATTTAGGGGCATGTTGCAGATGGTAATTTATGCAAGGCTAAATTAAGCCTATGCATTTAACTATGGGTATAATCGAGCTGTACATTTCTCCAAAAGATACGTAAGAATACATAATCCACTCTGGTTTCCAGTGGTGGCTTTCCATTTTTTTTCCAGAAATAAGATGCTGCGCCTTCACTCCTTTAGGCCTTGGCTTGACTTGCTGCCTGGTGTGTTCACAAGCAGAATTTGTCTTCCCTCCCTCTGCTCCTTTGTACAAGTTAAGGTCTAGCCTGTTGGTGAAGTCTGGCTCCTTGACTTCATGGATTCAGAATAGGCATGGTCCAGTCCAGGTGAAAGAGTTCAGCACTCTTTTGTGTGTAAAGTCTGGCACTTGACATGTTACCTTACAAAGAGAAGAGATGCCTCTTATACCTGCAAAAACAGAGTAGCTTTTGGAATTAAATAAACCAAAGGTCATTGCCAACCTGTTTGTCCTAAGAAGCAGAAATCCTACCTTAGTTAGACCTGTCATGATGGGCAGTCAGTCAGTGTTATTTGTAAATAGAAATGTGATACAAATGGAAATTTAGACAGGAAACATAAAGTTCTGATCTAAAGTCTTTTTTTCTGCCATCCTAATTCCTTGATTCCTTGAATAAACTTTTAATTTAACATGTGTTTAATAACTGGATTAAGCAGAGTGAAGAAAAATTTTGCCTAATGGAAATCAGTAGAAGTAATGAAGTAAAATATTTAAAAATAGGTCCGACAAGAGCTTTAAATTGCATTGCAGTGGTGGGTGGAAAAAAAAGACAAAACAAACTACCACAGACTTGTGTCATGCTTACTTATGTATATATGCAATAGGCCTCCTTTTATTCTGAGTGACAGTTTGGAATTTATCTACTTTAAAACTTCTGTTGATAGAAATCAGCTGAATATAATATTTGTTAAATCTCATTATTCTGTCATAAACTTGAATTTAAGAGTTCTGGGGAGTGGATGATATTGATGGGCTTTATTTTGTTTTCCATTTGTTCAAATAGCAATGTTGATTGCCTAATTATCTTTGATTTCCTGTGAGAGATAAAAAGCAAATGTCTCTCCAGCACACGTGGCTTTCACATAATATTAAGATGTCATAGTCTTCTAGTAGCTTCTAGTACTGTAGGCCTAGTAAATTTTTGTTGATTAAGGTAAGCTGCAGAAGAGAATAGACAAAAGCTTTATGGCATCTAGAGATGTAACCTGGGTGATAAACTGATAGGACCCAACCAGCTACTTAAACTGGTTAGAAATGTGTGGGAGAAGAGAGCTGTAAATTTACTTTTTACTTTTGTATATGAAAGAACAGATTGCCTTTGAGACAGAAAGAAAAATGCAGTATGTAGGGTAATTGTTAAATAGTGCTTTCTCCTCAGCCTTGGCTTTATGTGGATTGTAGACAAGTATTGAGATTTGGGTAGTTTCTCACTTCTGTGGAAAGTCTACAATTGCCCCAATGCTGCTGGCACCATGAAGTTCCCTATTATCATCATGTCTGATCTCATCAAGAGCCAGTGATAAGCCACACATAGTTCTTCTGCTAAAATATCTGGGTTAAAAAAAAAATAAAATACAGTGATAAAAATTATAAGGTTCAGTAACAGATACATTCCTTGCTGCTCCATAAAGCCAAACAGCAGGGAAATCAAAAACTCAGCCTTTCACTGCAGCAAGGATTAGTTTAGTAACCAGTCCAGCACAGCATTTAGTGTAATAAAAAAACTCTTGCATGGGTATTGGAAGGGAAAATCTCTACGAGATCAGCCAGACTGTCTTCCACAACAGGCAGGAGTGTTGAAGCAATGGATGAGTCCTATATAATAGTTTAAAAGAGAGCTGGGCCGTAGGAGCTTGCAAATGGCACAAGGGAAGGCTTTATGTTCTGTAACCTTGATTGCTGTTGGGAGGGACCAGTAAATCAACAGAAAGTAGTTTTACAAAAGAATATGAAACTTCTTTCTTTTTATTAATTTGCTTTTAGTGTTTCTATTTTTCCTTTTCTTTTTCTCCAGGAATCGCCATCTCCCTGGTGTTTAAGTACTTAGCAATGGGCTAACTTGATTCTAACTGTAGCATTATATTTTTTCTACAGATAAATAAATATGTATATGCAGCAAATATAAAAAAGCAACTTCTAAACAATTTGCATTTCTATCAGATGTGAGAGATCTAATTATAGAAACACATACAGGCTGCTCTGTACTGACATGCTGGAAAAATCTGAACAATTCTGTTCCTCTATCTTCTGATTCCTTTAATCTCAATGTTTTCAAGAATCAGTTCTGAGCATGCTCTCACTTCATTTTTACGTAAATGGAGCAAGCTCATCATTATTTAGAGATTTGGGTCCCTTAAAATGAGTTGTTAAGCAACTTTAAAGCCTGCATTCTCAAATTTTCAGGACAGAACTAGACATGTGAATCACTTTGACATTTTTGAAAATATTGCTTCAACCCTCTCTTTCATCTTGTAATTTTAAAGGATTAAAGGCTTGACTGTCCTTTTAAGTCACAAGCCAGCATTATCACTGGGTGTAATGACACTGTATTTCAAGACACATAGAGCTATCTATCTTTAGAAGACTTCTGGAAGCTTGCTTGTAAACTAGGTAGATGTAAAGATCATCCTGGGAATGGGGATGGCTGTGGAGACATAGGCACCTCCAGGAGTGGTGGTTTGCAGAGGTGCACTGTTAGAGCTGCTTGAAAGTTTCTTGGGTGTAGTAGCAGATAAACAGAGAAACTCCCTCTCTTTGGGAAGAATACAAGGGAGGAGATAGCTTCAGGGCTTGCTTGGTCTCAGGCACCACTATAAGTACATTCTGATAACAGAGAATACCTGTTGGTTGGCTAAAAGCACTCAGTTTGGAAATCAGAATAAGGTGGCAAAAACCATCTGTATATATCAGGAGAAAAGAGCACTCAAAAATGGCTTGGTTTCTTTTTTTTTTTTTTTTTTTTTTTTCCCCAGAGCTACTTAGAATATGCACTGAAGTACAAAGCAGTACCAGTACTACTTGTACTAGGGCTAAAGTAGTATTGATTTTATATATCTCTCACTAGTTCCTAAGGTTGTATGTGATAGAATACTTTAGTTATATGTTATGATTGCCCTTTGCTTTCTCAGAATTAGTTGTGGTATAGATGGATATCTTTTTGGATGCAAGGGCATCTTTAGTTATAAAATGAGGCAGATGTCTGTTAAAGAAAGGTATTTATCCAGTAATTTATTAGCAGTAGCTCTTCTCAAGCACCTTGCTGCAAGACCCTCCAGTGCAGAGCATCCTGCTTTCTGTTTGCATTGTCTTACTCAGATTTAAGTGTCCAAGTGTCACTTGCAGTGTTCTTGATTTTTACTGTTGCCTGGTTAACATCGTATTTTTTAAAGATAGTTCCTCAGACTGCCCTTCTTCTTTCTGGCCTGTTGTCACCTCCTGTCCCTGGCTTCTGTGCTTGTCCCATCCTGCTCAGCTGCTGGTGCTCTTCACCTCGCCCAACTTCCAAAATGAAGCATCAAGTCCTCCCATACACTGCTTTTTCACAGCTGGCCTTCCAGATATAGCTTTGACTTGCAGCAAAACAAATTTGCAGAGAAAGCATTTAGCTGCCTTGATTAAGTCTATATCCCAAAGAATTTTTGTAAAGCAAATAATTTCTCCTCTCAACATGGATAGGTTTTATTGAAGAGCAAGAGATTATTATACTTCAAATGACAGGTAAATTTCAGATCACAAACTAAATCTTATCATAAATGCTTGAATTTTAAATCTACATATTGCTTCTGCACTGAGGGGATCATAAGCTTATGTGTTTTCTGTTAGAGCTCTATACAGTATATAAAGGAACCTGTAAAAACACCGTATCATATTATTATGCAACATGCGGCCATTAGATTTCATTAAACTCTGTCTGGTAGATTGATGTCTAAAAATAAATCCTTTCTGGCCTATGGACATTTTCAAATTGTGACAAAATGCCTCCTGATTTCATCTTTGATAAGATAAATGGAAGGAGATATTTAAATTTATTAGGCATGACTGTCTACTCTGGCCTGCATAAGTTTCCTTCACATAGTAAGTTTATAGGTTGGATTAGTGAGGATGCTCATAAATATTGCATCTTGTCCACAGAAAGGATAATTGATGTCCCTGCATTCAATTGCTACACTGGAGAAAGACTAAGCAATCAGAAACATTGGATAGGTAACATTATAGGAGAGCAGATTTCTTCTTAAGAGCAGTCTTTGTTTTAGGAGTCTTTCTGGAGGAAAGACTCTTAAAACTAGTGGAGAATCTGGTTTTCATTTTTCTGATCCTTTCCTGCTTAAGAAAGACACATTCTTTCAGGAGCTTTTGAGATTAAAGTCACAGATTGAACAAGACCTGCTCATGTCTTGCTGTTTTTTTCTTTCTACTCAATTTTTTTGAATTCTGCATGCTTATGATGCAGATAGGCAAACACAAAACATCCAATGTCTTGTTTCTGTCAGTGAGGGATTCTTTATGTGGTTCAAATTGCTGAATCTTACTAGAGCTTTAATTTTTCTTTTGCTTATTTATTATTTATTTATTTAAACAATAGGATATGGAAGTAGCAAATATTGGCAGAAAGTTTGCAAACCATATTTTTTTCAATCTTGATGATCATTTCTCTATAGCTTATACTAACTTACCTTGAAGTTAGACAGTTTTGGCTGTCAGTTTATTTCAGGCTGTCTCACTAATTTAAAATAATAAATTTTAAACTTAAAAGAAACTAGTTGTGTTTTGAAGTTGGGATCTGAAGACAATTAGCAGCAATTTACTTGTATTCTTAGTTCAGAGTGCTGAGCTACCACCTCTAATTGTATCCTTGCTTTGTGTACATTATCAGTGGGATATTGGGTATAATGACAGTAGTAGAGAAGGATTTGGATTTCATGAGACAGTCTGAACAAACATCTTTAATTTTCAAGTGTAGGAACTTTTTATAGTTTTTCTCTTAACTGAACATTAAGACCTTTACTTCAAGAGTGTACTCAGTTCTGGTTTATGCATCCAGCAAATAAGCTGGAAAGGATTCAAAGGAAAAATAATGACTGATGTGACATTTGGAAAAATAATCTTAGCATAAGAGAAAAAAAAGTCTGTTTTATTAGAGTTGCTTCAGAAATGTCCTGATCACAGCCTGGGGCAGGATTTTGTTGGAGACAGTGGTGCAGGGTAGAATTGGCTGTAAACAAGCAGGGAAGAAACTGACTTGTCAAAACACCAGCTGCCTCCTCAGTGACTGTCTTTAACTTATAGGCAGGTCTTTAATTTGGTAGGAAGCTCCCAACTTTAACAAAATCCAGTGATAAAATTATTTTGTTGTGTTGTTTTGATAGGAGTCAGAGGATTTATAGGCTACAGAGAGCTTAAGCACATAGAGGCATGTAACATTAAACAACACATTTCTACCCACTGAAAGATTAAAACAGAATTACAAGTGACTATTGAAATTGAGAAGCATTCTCTAAGATGTCTGTCAATTTGAAGTGCCATTGTGAAGAAATTGGCCTTTTACAATAATTTTTTTAGTAAATTTACCCTTTGGAAAGGGTATATTCATGTAGCAATGTCACAAATTTGGCTTAACTATTAGAAATACAGAAAAAACCTAAAGTTTCTTAAAAAACCATAAACTGGCAAGAACAGCAACCTAGAACTCAAGCTCCAGCAAATTAATTACGTGTAACAGAACATCCAGTTTTTTTCTGGAAAGCACTGCAGAAACCTAATTTGATGCTTAATTAATAGATATTTCTGGCTGTATTCAGTCATCTTGGCCTACTGCAGAGGAAAATGTGTTTTTATTTGTTAGCCACAGAGACACAGCCCAGCATCAAGACTGCTTACTGAATTTTCTCATATCATGAACATAAATAATTATGCATTTCTGATCAACTATTCCTGAATAAACAGAGAGATGATACCACCAGTGTCAAATACCCACAGTCAAGGACTTTCACCTATTCAAAAAGCTGTGTATGAGAAATAAGGCCCTGTCACATCAGGAATTATTCAGAGATGTGTGACACCTGGATAAAAAGCTACAAAGATGCTCTTCAGCCCCCTTTTTGTCTGTTTAGGCAAACAGTGTACTTTTTCCCTCTTGGAATGTGGTAAAAAACTTTCAGAAACATCTTAGAAGTGGGCTGCTATAAGATGGGGGAGGAAGGAGGGCAGGTGGCTGCTGCAGCAAGCACATGCTGTTATTACCTGTAGGAGGTTTGCCCTGCCCCCCACCTGTGAGCCCAGGGATGTTGTGGGGATGCTGCTTTGGGAATGGTCCATGATTCTTGGCAGCAGGATAGCACCACAGCTGTCACAGTTTGGCTTGGGAGCATGAGCTGATGGTGTGAGAAACAGAAATGAAAAAAAAAAAAATAATGCAGATGGCTTTTATCTACAGCAATGAAAACATCTTAAGTTTGTCCACTGTTTCCATGGTGACCATGCCATCATATAGTCTCCCTGGGTAACAGGCAGGAGGCGGAGAATGCTCAGAGTCTTGAAATATATAAACCAGCATATTCTTATGAGAAATTGTTTTGCTCAAAAAGCAAATAGATGAGGGTGTTTTTTGTAGAACTGCATCTGTGCTTGCACTTGAGCAGTCTCAGGATGACAGTGGCTCTGTTGATGGGGCTGTCAGCTATTCAGAAAGCTGTGTATGAGAAGTAAGCCCCTGTCGCATCAGTGGGAATTATTCAGAGGCTTGTGACACCTGGATAAAAAGCTAATCTGCACATTACATCCCTTCAGGTTTCATGGTGTAGTCCATGCATATCCTGAAGTTGGGTGACTGTGAACCACCTGCACTAGAGGGCTTCTCTGCACTTTTTGTTTGTGGTGTATACTCAAAAGATACCCAACCCTTTAATGTTCATCAATTATTCTGTAATAGTGTTTGCTTCAGTTCTGTGTTTCAAAGGAAGGAAGGAAAGGGGAAAACAAACTAAAAAAAGGTGGGGGGGAAGAGAAAAAAAAATTAAAAATGTTTTTTTTCTACTAGCAGGACTAGACCAGCAGGGAGGCACTGCCTAGGTGTTGGCTGCTGCACTCTGAGCTGTGGAGGAGATCCTTCTGTTGGAAGGGCAGGCTGCACACTCTGCACCCATCATGGAAAGGGGTGCAACTAGGAAATCTCCAGGGGAGCCTGGTGAGAGAGAGATGGAGGAGCAGTCATGCATGGTGAACAAGGAGCTTTGCTCACAGGAGCAGGCCAGAACAGACTGGACTTGGAGGTTTTCACCTTGGGACCCCAAATTGGCTTCAGTCACTTTGCCATGTGACCCTGTTGTCTCAATTCCTTTGCAATCCCATCTCTTTGTCCTTTTCTTCTTGCAGTTAGAGGTGGGAGGGGTGAGGGGTATGACTAAACCTTGTGCCATCAGATTTTTTAGTTTGTTCTTGCTCTACTTGACTTCGGTCACCCTCTGTCCTGACTTGCCCTTGCAGGTGGCAGCTCAGGTGGCCCAGTTCCTGGGCACAAGGCATTCTTATTCAGCTGGGAACATAGAAGGACACTCTGGAAATGTGTGAAAGGCTGGTTTTAATATACATGAAATGATATTATACATATAAATACGCTGTGCATATTTATCATCTGCATCTGCAAGACTCATCTGTACTGTATCTAATAGATTCTTTTCAGAACTAGTAAATTTTTGCCTTTTAAAGGCAAACTCAAAGGAAATGCTTCACTTGTGCTTCCTACAAAGCTAAGGCAAGCAAAGGTGACGTGGGAATCTGCAGCTCCAGCAACTCAAGTGCCATGGACCCAGTGGCCAGTGTTGACTTGGGCTGGAACACTTTGACATTCTGTTACTCCAAAAATCCTGTTATCGGTAAGGAAGATGCATGTAAGCAATCAAATAAGCATACAATTTATATTTGTAAAGCCAAGCATTTATTTGTAATATAATGGAAATATTATGAGACTAATTATTATTAGTTGTAGAAAAACAAGTCTAATAATGCCATTAAAATTTTCACAGACAAATCTCTTGGGTTTTACCCCATTCCTGGTGTTACGCTACCCATTCGTTCTTCCTCTGGGTTCTGAGGTTGAACAACCATATTGGTCCAGCAGGATCTACTGTTAGTAAACCCATTTTGTCTCTTCCCAGTCACTTACTCTTTCATGTGCCCAGAAATGTGTTCCAAGAGGATTTACTGCATCATTTTCCCAGATCTGGGGTCTGTATGTCACTTTTTCACTTTTTTCGAGACCTTGAACCCTGTTCCAGGCTTGCGACAGCCAAAACTCCAACTGATTATTTCATGCCTACATGGTTCTTCCTGGGTTAGTGAAATGCAGGTCCAGCTGTGCATCACATTTGATTACCTTATCCTCTACCAATGTCAACAAGTTACCTCTAACACCCTCCAAAAATCTGTCAACTTGTGTCCTGCCGTGCTTGTGTCCTGCCGTGTTGCCCTTGCTGAAGATGTCATGGCAGTTATAGACCCCTGTGAGAACAAGAGTCTGATCCAGAGACTTCCTCTTTTTGTTTAAAGAAATCTTCATCAACTCCCTCACTTTGGTGTGATGTGGTACATGCATTCCATATCCAGTAGACGCCCACAGCATCCGGCATCTTGGGTGGCATTCCTGGGCCCCTGTGCACACTCTTCCTCTGGCAGCAGGATTTGGGATGTAGTTTTCTCCTCTGCACTCCAGAGCAGGCTGCTTCTCCCAAGACTGAGTGTTCTTGCCTGCTGCTCATTTCACTTGTGAGGAGCTCCAGTGCTGTCCTTGTGGGAAGTGACACCGAGGCATTGTCTGCTTGTGTGTAGTGAATCTTCCCCCAGCAGGTCCTGGGTGCTCCTTATGGATCCCGTAGTTTGTTCCTAAATGCAGTACTTCTCCTTCAGCAGAGGGTGTATTATTGTCTGTGTTGCTAGTAACTGGTCTAGCAGTACTGAAATTCATCTTTTTCAGCTCATTTCTATGCTAAAGAAAGCTATGTAGAGCTGCTATTGTTAATGTTTCACCTGTTTTTCATCTTTCTTTCCTGTCAGCTGCAAACTTTATCAGCAGAGATTTCTTTGAATTTGCTTTCAGAAATGGATCTGCCTTCTTGATGACCTTAATCAAAGCAGAGAGGTTTGAGATTTGGCAGACTGTTTGTGTCAAAGCATGACTCGATTGATGGTGTGTTCATTACTCAAAACTGGAGTCAGACTGCTTGTCTGGCTCTTAAATATTTTCTGGGCATAGAAGTTGCTAGCTGGGAGGTTCCAAGGAGATGTTAATAAATACATATACCCTCTTACCTCCCTAGCCCAACCAACACAAGATGTGAAAATGCAGAATTAAGGTACTGCTTAAAATCAGGTGATCAACAGACAACAACATATGCTGCGACACACTAAGAACTTTGGGCAAAAATAGGAGTAGAAGAGGGGTGAATAATTTTCATACATGAATAGGAGCATAGATGGTTCATTGATTGAAATACCTGATACCCAAGATATTTCTTTGTGGCACCTAAATTACAGCCTATTCTGTTTTATAGAGTTCTGGAAAGGAGAAAAGCTGCTTGCTGTGAGTCTACAGCAGTTGAATGTCTTAATGCCTAAAGTCTTGCAGTGGTGATGGCTGTCTCCATGTTTTTGATCTCTCTTGGCACAGGCCCTGTTGCAGTTCCTTTTGACTTCTCTTCCTTGCTTTAAGTCGTCAAATATTCCACAAGATTCATGTTTGCAGGAAAAAGAATAATTGAGATGTAAGAAAGGTGTTCCTTCCAGCCTTCATATGATCACCACTACAGAGTTTATGAGAAAATAATATAGGTGTTATGCTCTGGATTAAATATTCTGCCTCATATCTGCAATCAGTAAATCTTAGAGCTAGGGCTGTGTTTGTTTCACATATTTTGTTGTGATGTTCAGCAGTTTGATAATCTGTCACTGAATGGTCCTGTTTCCTTGTTGCCCAGTCTCAGTTGATATCTGTGAGAGACCTGGATTTTGAAGGACTTTGAGCACTTTGGGAATTAAAATTGTAAGGGTGGGAGGAAGGAAGGGAAGAAATACTTTGTGACCTCTTGACAAACACAGTAAATTGGCGTGCCTCCTCTAAATCCCTCTAACTCTCTCAGGGTATGATAGCATTTCAGGTGAAGTTTTCATCATTTACTTCTGCAAATAGACATTGACAAGAGAGTTAAGATTTCCATTTTGTTTTCCAGAAAGTCATTAATTAAGAGTGAAGATGTGGTAGAAGAACTCTGAGCTTACTCAGTGTTGTGGTTTGACTGGCACAGAATGGCCAGGCTGTCTTGGGGGTAGTGTAAAGGGTTGTTTGTTTACTGCCTGTAAAGTTACAAGAGGAAGGGTTAGTGCTGCAACTAGAAGGAATTCCACACCAGATCACAATAATCAGCAGGGGTTTTATTCACATGGTTTATCAGCTTTATAGATTCTAACCTTGTGCTGGTTCACAGTTAGGAAGCTCCTTGGAAAGTGTAATGTGAGCTCCCACCACGTTTATTTTCCTCTCTTTATTTCTGTTTTAAGAGATTCCACTGAATCAATTAGGAGGGAAGTTGATTTCACTTTCCACACTGTATCAGTCTGTCTGCTCAGAAGTGCAAAGCTATAATTTTGCTATTTTAATGTTTTACAAAAAGATAGGGCTGTTCAGGATTGTGGTGCTAGTAGCCTAGTGGTAGGACAAATAACGGGAGAAGCTCAGCAAGTGTTCAAAGATATCTTACATTTTACTGGATTTTTTTTCATGAAAAAAAAATCTGTGGTATTCAGAAACTGGTTATATAATTTGGTAGAAAAGGAGTAGCCACAGTGAACTTGTCATTAAATGTGTACAATCTAATTAGAAATTTGTGAAAAAAATACTTCATTAAGCCTGGTGTCCTGGAGATTCAAGCCTTCTGTCCCTCTGCCTGGCCTCTGCCTGCACTGTGAAAAATATAATTTCAAGCTTTCTTCACGTCCATTGGGGTTTTGTCTCTGTTTGGCTTTCAGAGCACTTCCAGCTACCTGGTGTTCCTTCATGCCTTGGGAAGAGGCAGCTGCAGCTTGTGTGGGGTTTCTGTGTGGCCAGACAGTGCCCATATGCTGCCTATTGGCAGGTGACTGAGCTTAAGGGGCTATCTCACCGTACACATTAGAGTGCTCCCGTTTGCCTGTTCCTGATTCCTGGTCACTGGATTTCCTCCAACATAAAAATCATCCTTTAGGAGTTCAAAAGGGTGAAGAGTGATGATGGCAATGATGGATAGGCAGAAAACAAACTGTATGTTCCAAAAAGTCACTCAAGAAGTGAAAAGCAAAGAGCAAGATGTGATATTTCTTGAAACTTTAGGATTCTGTGCCTGGGCATTAAAAAGAAGCTTTTCCTCTTAATTTTTTTTTTTTTTTTTTTTTTTTTTTTTTTTTTTTTTGCTATAGTTAAGAAAACCCTCCCTGGATGTAATGCTGTAATGCATTCAGTCTAGGGGAAAATCAGTGCTAACACTTCTGGTAGGGATTGACAGGTTTGATCCCCAGGGAAGGATTTGGACTTGCTAGTTTTGGGAACAGAATAATCCTTTCTGGGTTTCAGTCACAGTCAGCACAAAACCAGAATTTGTAAACAATAACAGAAGCAATGAACAGTACGGAGGAGGGAGAGATAGTACTGAAAGGAAAATCCATCACAAGGAAATAGTGGTAAAATTTAAATTCATCTTAAAGTGAAAGGAGGAGTTACAACCAACAGTTTAGAATAATTCTTGAAAAGAATGAACCTGTTGAAAACTGTTGATAGGGGAAAATTTAGGAAAAAGATATAGTAGGAATTTGTACTGTATAGTACCCAGAGTGTTAACAGAAGTGATATAAATGCATTTCTGAAAATATACATTTATTAAGAATGTCAGTGGAGCTGCATGAGTTTTTTACTAAGGCTGACTTTCTTTCATATTTATAAACCTTGCCTACTTGCGTGGTCTCTAAAGTAATTTGAAATTCCATATCTGCATATTTATTTCTTAACCTTAATCTAGTAATAAAATGTATAACTGTCTCAATTTTATTACGTATCTCATGCTTGATTTTAAATTAAAGGAAGAGGACCAATTTATTAAGCTATAAGCTATCATAACTACAGGGATTTTTTAAAATTAATTTTACAATTTTACAGGAAGTGAAATTTGTTTCTCTGTCTTTTAATTGTAGTTATCTTTTTATATGATAAAATATTTTCAGCTTTAAATTTTTTTTTTCCTGTATGTGTAAAGAACCAGTATCACATGTATACGAGGTAACCTTGCATTTAGAGCACAACATCAGTTTGCTTGTGCAAGAATTGCCACATCCTTCATTAATATATACTTCTATGAAGCTGCTTTGTGGTACAGAATATGTGTATATCGTTTCCCAGGATGAAGCATTAGGGAAGGACCCCTCTCCATTTACAAATCCCTCTGAGATTATTAATAAATAATAACTCGCTTTGCAGGGGGAATGTGCACTATATAATGACATGTCTTTTCAGCCAGTCAACTCTGTGATTATAACTGGTCTTATAAACAAGATTTTTCTAGAAATAGGTTATTACCAGGAGACAAAATAAGAGGAATATTTTCTCCATCACTCCATTACAGATTTCAGTGTCTGTAGGAACACATCTTGTGAAAAGATTTATATGATTTATATTTATATATAGCAAGTGTAAAATGAAATAAATGATAATGTTGTACATATCTAATTCATCTATATGATCTCCATATGGGAAGTATTCAATAAAAATGCTCAATTAATAATAGTGACATTTTTGCACAGAAGGAAAAGCTGAAAAATTTGGGTAGTTTTCTTGTTTGTAGTATATTGTGCTTATACTCTTTAATGGGAAAAAAAGAGAATTGTGCCTAAACCTTGAATTATGCAAATAATTTAAGGATGAAAATTTCCTTTACAGATAACGAACACAGTCTAATAAGTGATGCTTTTAGATTAAATGAATCAGTTTTAACTTTAGAATTTATATAGCACTTTAGTGCTGTCAGTCTATAAAAAAATTGCACTCTGGTATTGTCTTTGCAGTCTCTAATTTTTCCATTTTATGCCCTTTTCTTGTGTCAGGCATATTAGTCACCCGAATGTCTTTGAACTCAGGTTTCAGCTTGACACGATTCAGAAATATTATTAAAATATGTGAAAGTGTGACATTGTTCACATGCTGGGTCAGTTCTGATCTGCTTGGTATATCTATACAACCTGAAAGATACTTCAGAATGATTGCTTAAAAAAGAAAGTAATTTCCCATATCCAGGTTGTAATGAAAATCATTAGCTGCGATATAAAAATCATCTGTTAAAAGGTGGAATAGTCCAAATATTCCAGATGCTCAAAACTGAATGTAAAATAAAAATATTCGGGAGTTTCAGTTCCTTATGTCATTTAATTCCATCTGGACATAGTGGGTAAAGAAACAGGACTTCTCTCTGCACCTTCTATTTTGTGGGATAAATAAGTCAAGCTAATATTTAGCCTTCCCCTAAGACCAGCTTCTAAAATAACAGTAGTAATGAGAATGGAAAGTCCTTCTCTGCATCTGTTGCACAATGAATTAATCATTTTCAAATGTGATGATTCAAGATGCACATGATAGTCCTTTTTGGGTTATTTGCTGTGTCTGGAAACATTTTGGTAGGTAATTTTTAAAATTACATTTTGTGTTTTCACATTTAAAGATTTACCCCTCTGTTTCCAACCGATGAACTCCAGACTTGGCCTGTACTTCTGTTTTACTGATTTGTCATGGAATGGTTTGGGTTGAAAGGGACCTTAAAAATCATCTTCTTCTAGTCCCCCTGCTGTGGATTCTGAGGACTTTGTAAATTGCTGCTCACCTACATATGCAACAGATAGAGGTATGATATATAGTCCAGTTGTCATCTCTGGGCTAGAAGAGTGTTGTGTCAGTGCCTCTGCTGCACTCAGAAGTGTGTTTGCCTCTTGTGAAGCCCAGTCTGAGCAGGTTTGTGTAGCTCAGGTGCAAACCAGGGGTGCTCTGGGGCAAAAAGCGTGAGCTACTGAGCCCTAGTTCATCTCCCAGCACAAAGGCAAGGTTGCAGGAGACAGGCTACTGCTGTGCCAGCTAATTACTAATAACCAGTCTGCTCATGCACACTGCAGCTCTTTGCCTTCAAAGGAAGGGAATCCTGACCATCAGTCCCAAAGGAGTCCCTTGCCCGGGTGGTCTGCCTCCAGGGGCCCATTTCTTCTGTCAGAGCAATGGGAGAATCAAAATACCTCAAGAGATCAACAGATCTTGTCCCTTAGGATCTTTCTTGTTAGCTTTCTTGCATTCATTGAGGAGGTAGAGCAGAGGAAGAGAAAATACCAGATTTCCTAGAATTTTTCAAGAAGCCCAGTAGAGTCTTCTGCCTAATTTTGCTTCACCAATAGGAAGAATTAATTGCAAGAAGCAAAATCCTAAACTCAGATTTAAACTTTGCAACGTAACTTAATGTATTAAGAGGGACAAATTCACATCTGTCTGTGCAACTGTAGGCAGAATGCTGTCTAGTCCTAAGTCTTAATATTTACGTGTGTCCAATACCTAGTATGTTTAGTGCTCTCAGTGTCTACCTCAAACAGGACCTCTGCTTTAAGGATATTTGCCCATTCTAGGATGTCTTCAAGAAACCAGAATTCCCATTATTCATAATAGAAATGTGATAGATGCAAAAGACAACTAGAACTAGAGGCAGATGTAGACAAAGTGTCTTACATGTGGAACTAGAGACTGATTGCAAATGCTGAGCATCGGGACTGGGAAAGAAGTGTGACTTAGAAATGTGAACTTTGTATTACCAAAAATTGTTTTTGGTTTCTGGTGTTTTGGAAATTTTCAGGGATTGTGAAGCATTTTTTTACTTTTCTTTTATCTATAACATATAGAGGTTATAATGTATAACCTAGTGATGATCATGGTCTTCATATATGTCAATTTGGACATGTAGAGGCAACAAACATCTCTAATACTTCCAAAAATGTGGATTTAATACTTCAAAAATGGCTAGCTGCAATTTCTCATTTCCACTGCATGGAAGCCCTTAGGTTCATGCCTTGGTTCAGTTATTTTTAAGATTGCAACAACAACTTCTGTGTTGCAAATGTGTAGTGTCACGTATTAACTGACAGGGGCTGACCTGGGCCTTTTTGCATCCATAGTGTTTCCAGTTTTATAAATGACATAGTCAGGAGTGCTGCTTCAGATCTACTTACTGAAGGAACAAAATGAGTCTTAATAGTGTGCCAGGATGAGGAAGAAGGTTGTAATTTAGAGACCAAAAAAGCAAACGAAGAAGTGTTAATTATCTCATCCCTTTGTACATTTGTCAATTTCTAACTGGGCACTATAGTTTGAATGTACAAAAGAGCTCTGTCCCTCTTCCATTTTGTTACCTAATGCCATTTCATTGGTATGGCTGTGGTCTTTTGTCATAGAATAACCTAGGAACCCCTTTCTGTAAGCACATTGAAAACCATTTTTCCAGTTTTGTAAATCAGGATGTTTTAATCCAAATGAGTAATGAGGTTGTTTAATCTTATTGAGAAGACATGTAAAAAAATTACATCTTCAGCTATAATGAAGCAGTTTAATTGTGTTATCTTGCATAACATAGTACAAGGTAAAGATTTTTTTTCTTAAAAAAAAAATCTGCTCATTAAACATTCTATTTTTTCTGGCAAGTGACAAGAATGTGACATGTATTTGCTCCTCTTTTTCTGAAACGGCTTTGTTTGATTTAGCTTCAATGGATTTATGTCTGTTAAGTTGTTTTGATACCTAGGCTCTCTAGCTATTCTTATTTTCCCTTATATAAATACTAATCTTGAGTTATGGGGTAGATCTATGCTGTTAGATGAATAGCATCAAAAGTGTGTGTTTAAGTTTTGTAGAGTGTAAGCTTCACGTAAAAGTCAAACATAAACTTCTGTCCCAACACTTTAAAAACAAACTTAAAATGTTGTTTTGTCCTAACATAAAAAAAAAAAAAAAGCTGTTATGAAGAGAGACATTTTTGGCATTTTCAAGTGAAATAACTGACATTGGTATGCGCTGCTGATAAGCTTATGATCAATTTTCTTGGGGGGAATGACAACAGGAATGAGTGTACCATAGTGTAGAACTTGGAACTGGGGATTGCAGTGGGTTAGTAACCACAAGTTAGAAGTAGCAGGCATGCCTCAAACACAGACTTGTTTTTCAGCTAAATGGGCCTGTCTTTAACTGTAAATCAAGGATACAGGTAAAGGTTTTTCTCCATTTGGTAAATGTTTGACTTGCAGTTTCCTTACCTCCTGGGTTCCCTGCCCAACCTCTTACTGGTAGTACTAGTTCTATGCCAAGTTCTAACCTC
Organism: Setophaga petechia; assembly: GCA_024362935.1. Taxonomy (NCBI): domain Eukaryota; kingdom Metazoa; phylum Chordata; class Aves; order Passeriformes; family Parulidae; genus Setophaga; species Setophaga petechia. The sequence goes on from JANCRA010000008.1 coordinate 29,403,924, forward strand.
TAGTTTAGCGTCATGTAAAGTGCTTACAATGTGCTTATATACCTTAATATAATTTGGACATGATCCAGTTAATTGCAGCAGTGAAACACGGTTTCTGTGTAACACAATGCTCTGAGGGTGTTGAAGACTGAAGTGTGTCAAACCTTCTCTTCTGTGTTGGTTGCTGTCCTGCACTGGGGTGTTGGTGGATCCAAGCTACGAACTGAAGGAGAGGAGACACAGTTATGACAAATTTCTAGACAGAGATCAGCTGTCAAAAGAGACTTCTTCATTTCCTACCCCATTTTCCTAACCTTTTCAATGACCTGCCTGTACCTGGTTCTGAGAAACTGAGTTTCACATTGATATTTATAAATAGAAACAACTTGTTTGCGTAGATGGAAATAATAATGATGTAGTTAATTAAGATTTTCATAAATGCATCAAATTCAGCAACAAAGTATCTTCATTCTTCCATTAGAAAAAGTGTTGCCACTTATGTGTAGGCCAGACTTCCATTGGGGGGATATATTCATGAGGTTGCCCTTCAGGGTGAACAAACACACAGAGGTCAGTGCATCTATTCAGTGCTTAAACAAGATCAGAGAGATGTGATTAAGAGAAATAGTGGAGTTCATCAATTTTACTCACTTAAATCTATTTGATATTATAATTTGTCTTCAGCACTCTCCTAGAGTTAACCTACTTTAGTTTCCTTGCGTGTGCCTGGCAGCTCCAGAGCCGAGTGCCTGAGCCATATGTTCGAGAGCCACGTGGTGATGCTGAGGCATCGGCCGGGTGCGAGAGGGAGTGGTTGGTAACGAGGCCAACGCAGCCTCAGGGAAAGGGGAGAGTAGGCATTTGGAGGAACATTGTCTTCTATTTTACTTGGATCCAGAATGTAAATGCTTTTGAGACAGCCCTTTTGACAGGTAATTCTGTGGCTGAGGCTGAGAGTTGTTCACTGAAGAGATTCTGTGTTTTTCAATATGACTTGGAGAACTGCTCCAGGAAAGAATATGTTTGAGGGATCTGTTGTCAGGGAGGAGAGCACATTCCTAAACTCTGTGTTTTGTTTCTGTCTTGAATTTTAAGAATTAAGGGATAGATGTCTAGGTCTGCTCAAAAGATTAATGTAGAATTAATGTGCATTATGTTAATCAGTACAAATTTAGGTTTAATTCTGTAAAAGACTGACCACCAACTTCAGCATGTTTTAATACTGCATCCTTGTTTTGTACAGCATCTATCATAAGGTAACTTGTTAAATGTCTTACAGGATGAAATAACAAATGGTTTGGGGTTGGTTTTTTCTATTTTTTTTTTCTAGATAGCTTTTTTTTGTCATAATAAACTTTGGAGAAATTTACTGCATGATTAAGGTGAAGTACAAAGAACCAATACAATGGTAGACTAATGCTTATGAAAACTTGACACACAAAAAGGCTAAAAAGGCCTGGATTAATTGTGAAAGGGTTTGGAGGGGTGGAACTTTTCTTCCTTTTTTTTGTTGGTGGTATGCATTCCTGTGCCATGGGGCAGTTGTGACTGCCATTGCTGAGTTCTCTTGACTTCTGGAGAGTCAAAGTCTTGATCTGTACAGTAGCAATGTGTGCACAATACTGCCATGGATGCAATCTGTCACATTTTTGAGGCATGCCACCTTAAATGCTTTTTAATGGCTAGCACTCTATCCTGTGTATTCTGCAGTTTTAATGTAAAAATATTGCATACTTCTTTATTTTAATATGTTATAATGTAATTGGGGGTATGTATATAGCTTAAATTCTAAAGGTAAGTTAATGATCAAGAAAAAAGTTATTGCCTGAAGTACTCAAGAAATAGAAATTTTTCTAAAGAGATCAGGGGAAGTAATTGATGTTGAGGTTTTTTTACTTAATGAGGAGTTGTCATCTAGCTGCAAAATAGGCTGAGAATTGACTTCAAGAAAGATAGCAAAGTATCAGTGTCAGTCACCATTTGGTGGCCTTTCACTGCATAACTAAAGGTGTTTAGGATAGCTAAAGGGTAGACCAAACCATTAGTGTCAGCTTCCTTCACTGGGATAGAAAAGCACTGAGAGTGGTTGAAGTCCCTACAGAGCTAATTCCAGTGCTAATTCCATACCTTTTGCACTGACGCTGCTCATGTGCTTTGTGGCAGTACCTGTGCTCTGGAGCATAGGCCCCCCAAGGGATTTGTATGAAACAGTGCTGTGTTGGTTTGTAGGTTTTTTCTCTCTGCAGGAAACTAAGGAGCAAGGAAGGATGTAAGAAAAATGAAGAGAACACCTCAATTGAGATGCTGCTCCAAAGCACAGATGAAATAATCTAATCTTCCACTAATGTATAAATAAGCCTGTTCTGTGATTGCCCCATGGGTACTGTGCAGTAGCAGATGAGGAACCAAGTGATTGCCTGATTCTCTATGGGAGTAAGATTGACTTACATTGTGACAGAAGTGAAAGATGGAGTGCTCTTGAAGGAATTATTTGTTAAGATGCCACCCATATTTAGTATTAGGCTAAAGCAGTGAAAGAACAAATGTAATTTGTTGTTGTGAAAGAACTGGGAGATGTGCTTTTGCTGCAGTTTAAGCAATTTTGGAATTGTGTATTTCAATCTACTCAGAGATTGTGGTGGGTTTTTTGTGTTTTGTGGGGGTTGTTTTGTTCTTGGTTGCTTGTTGGGTCTTTTTGGTGTTACTGAGATTTGTTAAATGTGACCTGATATGCAAGAAAATAATCATGATGAAATCTCTGGAGATGTTTTAAATGTTGTACAGAGGGAAAAGTAATTATAATGCACAAGAATTTGTAAATGTCAAGACACGTGAGTAAATATAACCTCATAATCTGTAGAGTTTGCAGTTATTTATGTGTATTAATATATCCAGAAAATATTGCATAAGATAGCCATTCAAACTGTGTAATTGTTAGGAAAACAAACAAGTTGAAATGTTGCCAATTTTACACTGTAAAGAGGAAGAGATCTGCCTATTACCGAATATTAATATTTTCATGAAATAGTGCCGTACTACACAGAATGGTAGAGATCAAATGCATGCAGTACTGCATAAATTTTAATATAAATGCTGTAATGTCCCATTTTGAGGTGTTTCCCCCAGAAAAGTATGTGTACAGGCAATGCTGAGTTTGAAGGGACTCATCAAGATCATGAGTCCAGCTCCTGGCCCTGCCCAGGACACATCAAGAATCACACCCTGTGCCTGAGAGTTGCCCAAATGCTTCTTGAACTCTCTCAAGCTTGGTGTTGTGACCACTTCCCTGGGGAGCCTGTTCTGGTGCCCAGCCACCCTCTGGGTGAATTATTCAGCACTGCAGTTTCTAATTCCGCCTGCTATAAGTGTACCAAAGTGAGAATACCAATTACTGCTCTAATATTTTATCTCTTTATTACGGCTTCTTGATGCTAGGAAAAAAGCTGTAGATCTGTCTAAATTTCAGACTCTGTAGCAGTTTCTCAAGGTGATGACTGTTCTTTGTTCTTTTTCTTTCCTTGTTTTTTTTTCTTCCTCCATTACCCCCTCTTTGTGTTGTAGCATGTGACATATTTTCTATCAAACTATTATTGAACTATCTACTGGCTGAACGTTGTGTTTAAAAATACAGTTTTCCCTCTAAGAATATTTGCCATTTATTATTTAGGTGCAGCAAGGGTTCCAGGTGATATGGTACCAGTTTCTTTCCATGATTTAAATAGCTCATCTGTATACCATGGCATCAAGGTGCTGAGCAATTTAAAAACCCATTTCTTGCTCCTTTAATTTTATATATAATGAACCTGACACATTTCAGGATTTCAGTGCTGTACAGTGCTCAGATTTACACATACCTTGGAGTTAAATCCCAGTTTCAGGGAGGAGGCAAAATTCATGGTAGATTGGCTTAATTCCTTTTATTTGTGACAGATGTGTGGATCAGAATAGAAACTGGACTGTTAGGCTGAGTAGTGGGAGGTGTCTTTGTGGACTGAATGCAAGCAATGTGGTCAGAGAGCCTTGTTAAATGCTTTTGTCCTATGGTGCACTTCACAATTTCATGGATTTTTTGCATGTTTTGAAATCCTTTTATTTATATCTCCTAACCATGTTCTGAGGAGGCAGAGAGATAACACAGCAACTACTTAGTTTGGATCAATAATTTCTAGGTATAGTATGTGAAAAGAGGATTTTCATAAGGGCAAGAAATGGAGGTTTGTGTGGAATTTTTCTAATGACTGTAATGTCATCTACCTAATAAGGTGAAATTTCTTAAGTGTCTGGCATAATTTTTTAACTTACAACTTCTTTTCATTCCTAACTGAGGAAAGCAAATGTGATAAACTCTGTAAGGAGATTTCAATGGTTTCTGATGCATTCCATCAGAACAAAAAGGAAAAGTGTGCCCTGGTGTCTAAGACCTGCTCCTCCACCAAATGGAAACATCCACTTATAGAAAGTGGAGCTATTAGGGCTCTTTCCAAGTTGAAAAATACAGCAGGGAAAAAAGCAGTATCAGAAAGCTCCAGGTGTTGTTGTTGTTTTCCCAACCATATGGGGCAGAGAAATTTCAAAAATGGAGTATTACAGCAGGGCCCAGCCATTGGCAGCACCTGGTGTCAGGGAGCAGGGCTTTGCCTGTTTACCAGCCCTGTTAGGAATGATCAGGTCACTGTGGGTGCAGAGGTACAGGTTTCATTATTTTGCCTGATTTGATGACTAAGTGACATTAAACATTATCTCCCAGGCACAGAGGTACTTCTTAACTGCATCCACAGCATTTAATGCCTTGCTTGCTTGAAAGACTCCAGCAGCTCTGTATGACATCTGTATAATTTTCAGAGAAATCTGTGGTTTCATTGAAATAAAAATCATAGCTATTGTGGGATAATTTTGACTCTGGCACATGAAGGTGGATGGCCAATGATTACAAAGGGTTTGCATCTGCTTTTTTTCAGGCTTGAAGTTATCATGTTACTCTTGCTGACCCTAACATTCACCTTGTTTCATTTCTTGTGTGTTGTAATGAAACAGATTTCTTTCCCCAGTTCATTAATTCAGGATGAAACTTCAACTGAACTCCAAAGCGTTAGAAATTTAGGCAGATGAACAAATGTATGAAAGCTCCAAAGACAGAATTGCTTGTCTGCCAAGACACTTCCTGTGATTAAAAGATGCTGTCATTTAATTGAAATAAATTATTGCTTAAAAATCACCAACCAAAGACTCAGTAAAATGACTTCTAGGATTAGCAGTCTTTTAAAAATGACAATACACCTCTGAATAAAATCCATATTTATTTTATATGTCAAATTAAATGAGACTATTAAAGGGTTTTTGCACTTTGGCCATATTTCATTTTGTTTGCATGGCCTACTTTTGAACTTAGTTAAATTAATATAGTTAGAACCAAGTCTTCTGAAGATAATGAAATAACTGTAGCAAATAACCACTGTAAGAAGGAGGAGGCTCTGGCATGTATATGTAATATTAAAAGAATTCTTCATGAAACTGCTTTCATAATGAACTATTCAAAATGTAATTTACCAACTATGACACAGAATGAGATTTTTGAAAATGCTGACAGAAAAAGAAATCCCTGTTCCTGTTTGTAGTTTTAATGGCCACCAACCACTCCACATTTGATGTGCATGCAGTCATGGGTCTGGTTAAAACTGCTAAAATGTCTTTTAGTCAAGCTAGATGTAAGTGGAATGCAATGTCCTTCTTCACAGTGATACCTAGATGTAGTGGGAAGATACATGGGTACCTAGAAAAGTCAGATGATGATGATTACTATTTTATTACAAATTTCAGCTGAAGGTTCTGCATTTGTGTGAGCACACAAACCAAGAAACTGGGACAGGAAGAATGGAAAATCAGCAACCAAGTAAGAGAAGAGGTATGAGTAAGGCCTCAGAAGATGCAAAGATGTGCCCTCTGTCATAAAACACTCTGGGGAGGCACCTCTGCAGCTATGCTCAAGAGTGAGCTCGCAGCACAGCCAGCCCAGCCAGGGCCTTGCTGCTGCTGCAGAAAGGGAGATTTCTGGTGCCTTCCCTGCATACATCCCCTACCCTGCCTGCTTGCTCCTGATTTCATGGTAGGATGGCTTAACTCACTGACCAGGGGCAAAGAAATCACCTGAGTACTTTTCTGCTCTTTGATTGGTTCAGTCTACTCACTGTGGGATCAAATGACTGTCAAAAGCAGCCTTAGTGGGAGGGTGGCAGGAGCAGAAGGTCAGCACCTCTTGCTGTCATCAGCGGCAAGGTGCTAGCTCAGCTTTGGTCATGGGGATAAGCCATACTCTCAGCTGCCCTAAAGGCAGGGGTGGGGAGAGTGCATGTGGATTGTTATAACAACTCAGTTTTAGGCTTTTTCTGCTTGCTCTACCTTTATATTTTTCAGCAAGTGCTGAAAAAGAAAGAAAGACTCAACAAAGCATCAAAGTCTCTGCCTACATATATGGTAACTTTCATCCCAAAAAGTATGGGCATTTAGTTTGACTCTAGTTTTCTCCCTTGAGCACATGCTCATAATGATTTTATTGAAGGCCTTGTGCTTGGGAGAAGAATCATAGAATGTTTTGGAATGGATCTAAAGGTTATATAGTTCCAATTTCCCTGCTGTGGGCAGGGACACCTCTCACTTTCCCAGGTTTCTCAGGGTCCCATCCAACCTGGTCTTGAACACTTGAAGGGCTAGGGTATCCACAGCTTTTCTGGGCAACCTGTTCCAGTGCCTCACCACTCTGAGTAATGAGTTTCTTCCCTACCATTTAATCTAAATCTCTACTCTTTCAGTTTGAAACTATTCCTCTTTTTTCTATCACTATCTGCTGTGTAAAAGTCTCTCCCCCTCTTCCTTATAAGCTCTATTTAAAATACTTGAAGATTGCTAGAGGTCTCCCGGGGACCTTTTCTTCTCCAGGTTGAACAACCCCAACTGTCTCAGCTTGTCTTCAAAGGAGAGGTGTCTTGTCTGTGCAGAGGAGAACCAGGTGGGGTGCTATGAGAGCAGAGTAGAGCGTCACCTCCCTCAGCCTGCTGGCTACACTCCTTTTGGTGGACCACAGGATGCAATTGACCCTCTGATCTGTGAGTGCACACTGCTGGTTTTCAGTCCAGAGAGTGTTTCTGGGCACAAGACCAGCAGAAGTGGCAGAAGTTATCAGATCCGGGAGAGCAGGAACATAGATGCCAGTTCCCAGGTGTTCATGATTTAAGGAAAGGCAGATAAGGGGGCAGTATCCTCTGTTTCCTGTGGTTTTGCTTTCTGGTTGGGCAGGCTGTCCCAGCCCTGGCTGACTCCTTGTGCATGTCCAGGGTGTACAGAGGTAGCAGAGTGGTAGCTCTGACAGTGAGATTTGGTCTTCTGAGTTCTTCTCTTATGTTCCTTAGGCTGCTCAGTCTGTCCTCACAGCATCTTTCTTAAAGACAGCTAAACACAGCAGTGAGTGACAGTATTTCAACCTTCTCATTGTCTGTTCATCACTTAGATGTCAAGCATCAGTAATGTGTGATTTCCCCAAACTCTTTTGTTTTACCAGAAGAGATTTTAGCATAGGCTTTGAATAGTATAAGTAGATTTATTGGTCTGGATGCACCTAATCTCCCCAGTGTTTGTTGACTATTCATAAATGATGTTATGCAGTAGGTTGGAATGGATTTTATTGCTACCTTAAACAATTCAGAGTGCAAACTCCTGACAACACATCATCTTTAGAAAGGAGAGGCTTTAAATGCCCAGCACAAATCATTACCACCTGAACTAAGAGTAACTGGTAGAGAACTGAACTGTTTTCCTGTGTGTGTGAATGGAATTTAACTTTGACAGTGATTAATCACTACAATTAACTAAACATACTGACAATTGTTCTACTCTGGTCCCAGAAAAATGCTTGTTCTAGAGTTTGCTGATCACAATGTTGGGTCAAGCAATGAATTAGGATCTTATGTATAACTTTGTAGACTTTGAATCCACCATATCCACCTCACAGACAAGGACTGGATTTTACCTGAACTGAGCCTATATAGGAATAAAATGACTGGCCTAATGGCAAGCTACACATCAATATGAGGAACAGGAATGTAATAGGAAATAATTCAGGCAAATGAATAAACACACTGCAGTTTAGCAGGCTGGGTTTTCATGCTGGTCTTACCACACTCTTCTGGTGCAGAGCTGCTGACTGGCCATATTCCTTAAGATCTTTAAAAATTTTAATGAAAGAAGGACTAAATTTTTACCTTTTATTGCCTGCACTAGGTGGGTGATAGCAAGTTGGTTATTCCTAACACACAAGAAAATGCTAGTTATTGATTCTCTTTCTCTCCTTCCCTCCCTCCTCTCCCTCCCTGGTCTTAGAATGTTTGTTGAACACTGTGGGGTATGGGGAAGAGTTGGACACAAGCTGGTAACAGCTGCTGCATGCTGCTGTTCTCTATCATGCTGGTAGCCTAGTCTGGTGACAAACTAAGGATATTGCTAATTTATCAGTCAAATCCACAGATTACAGGTGTGTAAAACTCAAGAGTATGTGAATGTCATGAAAATTTGGGTCCAACATCTCAATGATGTTTAGTGGAAAACAAAAAAGGAGGAAAGATCATACTGATAGTATTATATAAAAAATAGAGGTAGCATGTCCTGTTTTTCATCTCCTTATACTAAAAAAATTCAAATATCTTTAAAAACACATTTTTCATACAGATACTGCAGTGTGTTGGACCACTTCCTTTCTGTTTGAATGCCAACATTTCAGAATGCTAGATCTGAAAAAGCCTTGTGTAAACTGCACTGAATAACAGAGCATACGGTAATGAGGCAACATACATGATGTTCTCCCAAGTGAAAATGATACAGAACGCTCAGTAAAAGAAATTTGGATGTCTGTTAGAAATCTAAATTAGCAGTGTGACAAGGCTGTCTTACAAAAATATTTCACAAGTTCTCAAAATTCCATCACAGATGTGATTTCTCAGAGGATATTTCCTGCATGTGCATCTGCTGCAGTAACATGACTAGTTTCTACTTATTTAGATGTCTCAGGTTGTACTCTTCGAAGAGGGATGGCAGTAGTCACTGGGAAAACAGGACAGAAATATTGATAAGGTGCCAAGGGTTTTGGGTTAGGCACAGGCCTGAGCTTGGGATCAAGTGGTGGGGGGGCTGGGATACACAGGAGGCTGTGGGGGGAAAAGGAAAGCATATAGGAGCTGCATGGGCAGAGACTTATGTCTGTTGCTCTTTATCAGAAAATATTATGATTATGCTTTTTTTTTCAGTTGGGCTCTGTAAGCCTAGCCCTGGGGAAAAAGTATGCAGAAGGCAGGAATGGAGAAAGATTTTCAACAGAGTGTGAAGGAGAAGGATTGGAGTGAAAGTAATTGGGATGTCTCAGGGCAGAAGTGGTGCTAGGGTTAAGGAGTACTCAGGGAAGAGATGGGAACATTACACGATTGTACATTCTTGCACACACAACTGACATCTGCTATTTCCCTTCCTATTTTAAACAGATGGTAGGAAATCAGAAGAATTTTTTATTTGATTACCTAAGGGGAGTCATTCAAATGAGATTTGTCCTTAAAGGGCTCACAATCACAATTTAGATGAAGAGTGTTTTAGCACAGATTCACTCAGTGACATTTTTGTCTGCCAGGATTGGTTCAGGGTCTCTTACCTTATCTAATTTTATCATCTCTCTGTTCCTATCCGTCTTGTTACCTCCAACCTAAGTCTTCCCAACACTGTTTTTACAGATTTATAGAATACAGTTCTCATCTGAAAAACAATATTGTAAGAATAAAATAGGAATTGCATTTAAGTGCTTTCCTCTTGTCTCCTGACTAGCAGTAACTCCAGAGTGAAACACTGTGCACCACACACTTGGGGAGGGATGGGCATACAGGGTTTGATTCCACAGGATGCAGCATGTGCTGACAACTTCTGGGGTTGGTCTCAGTTCAAGGAACAGTCCTGAGAAAAGCAATGAATGGATATTAGAAATATTTATTCTAAATGAGATCCCGCTTTTCTGCTCTGTTTACCAAGATTAGCAGATGCCTTCTTTCCAGGAATATAGCCTAGACAATCTGGTGTTTTCTAGGAGAAGTTGTAATTACAATAAGTTATAAATACCTAACATCATTATACTGTTTCAATAATTCAATTATTACAAGGAATATCAGAGCTTTCAGTGAGCTTTCATAAACTCTGAAATGCCAGGAATTATTCTGGGACCTTGGCAAAAGGTAACACATCCTGTGTTTCTGGGTTAATAAACATTGTCATAGTATTTTTCCTCAGCCATTAGAGGTTGCTGGGTGAACCTAAGTATGTAAAAATGAAAGATGATATTGCTTGCTTGACTAAATAGTGTTTTAAGAAAAGGTTTTAGACAAGTTAAAATTCATCTAGTTGGAAAAATTGTGCCAAAACAGTGTGAAATTAGTACACGGAAAACAATTTTTGAACTAGCCACAACAATCTGTAAATAATGCTCTTTATAGTGACTGAGAACAAACCATGATGGAAATGTAATTTAAAAAGCAAAAATAACATTTCAAATAAATTCTTTCATGAAAGCCAGGGAGAACGTTGTTGTTATATGAAGATTAATGATACCATTCTTTCTCAATCATTATATATATATACATATATATATATATATATATTCCAATTTCTGTGTTAAGTAAATGCTAGCCAAAATAATTTTCTGCTTTCTCATTGCAAAATGATTCTTATTGATGATGGAAAGTGTGATACAAACTGTAGGCTCAAAATTTTTATCTGCACAGCTTCATTCCAAAAATGGGGTGAAGTCCCTATCTTTTCAGTGCTCATAGGTACTGCTTGAAAAAAAGACCTTATTAAATTAATGCTGGAATTGCTGTTGGGTTGGCTGGAATAAGTACTGTATTGGAGACTGCCATGAATAGACATGATGTTGTGAGGCTGATTGTGCCTGTCTTGCTTTGCTTTCAGCTCTTGTGGCAACTTATTATTGAAATATCATTATTAATTTTGCTTGAAAAGGACCTCTGGAGATCATTGGGTCCAACATCCTGCTCAAAGTGGCCAATCTTGAAGCTCTCTCAGGTTGCTCAGGGCACATTTTCAGGTGTTGAAAATTTCCAAGGATGGAGGTTTTCCCAAGCTGTCTAGTTAACTTGTTCCAATCCTTGATCACTCAACTTGCCCTTGTACTTCTTCAATCAGAATTGGTCTTGTTGCAGCTTGAGACTGTGGGCTCTTTTTTTTCCATTGCATGTCTGTGAGAAGAGTCTGCCTCCATCTGTATTCCCCATCAGGGTCTAGAAGGCTGCCCTGGTAGCCTTCCCTTCCCGAGGCTGAAGGAGCCCAGCTTCTCCAGCTGTTCCTCAGGCATCACATGCTCCATCACCCTTGTGATGTTTCTCCTTGGTTTCTCTCCTGTTCATCAGAACTTCCTGTGTATCCAAAAGGCTCAAAAATTAGCAGGCTGCTTGAAATGCAGCTTTGACAACGATGACTAAAAGGGCATAGTCTGTCCCCTGAAACCGCTGTCTGTGCTTCTGCTGGTGCAGAGCAGTCTGCACCCAATCCTGCACAGCCCCACTGCTGGCACACATTCAACTTCTTGTGCACCAGACTCCCCCTTTCCTGTCTCGGGGTGCTGCTTGGCCTGTCAGCCCCCAGCCTGAACTGCTGCATGGGGCTCTTTGCTCCTACATGTGAGACTTTGGATTTGCCTTGATGAAATTCATGAGGGTGCTGTTAACACAAACCTTTGGCTTGTTGGTGAAGGGCAGCACAGCCCTCCTGGGTACAAACATGAGTTTGACTTGGTTGAGCTCAGGTAAATGAGTCATGAGCAAAGGGCTTCAGTTTGCTGTTCCAGCAGCTTCCCTGAAGCAGAAAGCTGTGTCCTTTGGGGAGCTGGGTAAGGGAAGGCTTGGCCTCTGTCCTGTTCCACTTGGCCCCACAGTTTCTGGGGTTGCCATGATGTTCCTTTTAGCTCATTCAGCTTCTGCATTTTTTCTGTTCTGTGCAAGATGTTCTTGAACCATTCATGTAACTAACTGCAGTTTTCCAAGCTAGTATTAACCCATTTTGCTGGCTTCCTATGGAGTTAATCAATGACTCCAAAGGAGGTGTTTATGTTTGCATATCACGAAATGCATTTGTTCAGAAATCAGCGGCATCAAGGAGTTAAGTGCCTTTAGATTCAAGTCTAAAAAGTAAGGTAGGTTTGACAAACACTTGCTGGCAGGAGTTGGACCCAACATAACAAGAGGGTTTGCTGACTTTGACCTTTGTGTTTACAGCATTTGCTGATATTTAGAGCCTGTTGTTTGTGTCTCTTCTCAGCTTGAGGTAGTCCAGTCTTGCCACTCAGAAGAGATTATTCTTTTTTTAACTGCCAGGCTCAAGATAGACAGGACAAAGCACACTTCTGTTCTCTTGCTAAAGGTGTCCTGAAATTTCTTGAGATAAATTAGAAGTGTTCCTCTGTCTAGATCATCAAGTGGAAATAAAAGGTATATTCTTTTCAGGTCCTTGATGCCTTGATATTTTGGTGGCTTGTAGTAAAAGGAAAGAATCATCCCATGAAAAATCAATATTTTGCTTTAAACAGAAGAAATATCTTTTTGAAGATTTAACTATAAATATTTTCTAAAAGTGTGAAGTCACAGAGTGAGTAATGTTAATAAGAAGGCTTACAGAAACTCTGTGAGGTTTTAAATGGGGTTTATTTACAAATGAAGGAAATTAAATTATTTATAACAGATTAAAGCAGTACCAAAATCACTTCTGATTTATTATTTCTAAATAGAAAGCAGTACTATTTGCATTGTGCCACCTTTAATGCAGATAGCTGATAAAAGTGTGATTGATTTTTTTTGTCTTAAAGGTTGCTGTTATGCTGCACTAAAATTTCATATCAGCTTAATTTATATAGATCTTACATAATTTAGTCATATTGTTTTACATATTTTTTGATTAAATGGCATTTAGACTCACAGCACCCTATTTGCTGGACACTAAGAACTTGTAATTAAAAACTTACCCAATATTTTCTGGACTTGAGAAGGTACAGGAACTAATGCTGCTAAATGTTTTTGAAAAGGCCAAGCTAGACTGTCAAATGACATTTCAAGGTGCATGTACAAATTTATCACCAGTGATAAATCATGGATTAGAAGGTGAATCCTTTCTACTCAGTGAGGAATACAGGGCTTACCAGTATAAGTTGCTCCTAATACACCTGGTAGAATTAATGCACAAACAAGTTGAAAACACATCAAAACAAGACTATAAAGAGTTTCTTCAACTGTCAGGAACTAGTCAAAAAGAGGAACTAGTACTTTGATGAGTTTTGATAAGGTAATCTCTTTTCCAAATGTTGTGGCATAGAGCAGAAGTATGCAGCACTCAGAAGTTAATTATCAGTACGCTGTGTACCCAATATTAAGTGCTGTAAAGCCTTTTGTTTGTTGATTTGAACATTAAAATACAAACTTGGGAAACAATTTCTCTGAGTAACACTGCAAATAACTCTTGTAGTCTAATTTTCCTAAATTTGTTTTCTATTGTGATCTCAATTAATTATGTTTATATTTTTTCTAATGTTTATGGTTGTCCACACACTGCTCATAGTTTATGAATAAAAGAAATTCACAGAAATGGTTACAACACAATGGAGAAAGCAGTGGACAAATTTTCTGTTTCCTTCCTGTAATGTTATCATCATTAATTTAAAGCATGAGGGGTTCTGAAATCTGGAGGTGTACTTGTTTTGTCATATCTGCATATCTGTGGAAATATTCTGAGCTTAAAGCAGTCAATAAGCCTTTGTGGTTAGGGGAGACATGACACTTTTCTCCCCCTTCCAACTGTCATGTTTGCATGCTAACACATCAGTGCCACCCAAATCCATGTTAATATTTGTGATTCATACATATCCCTGTCTCCCTCTCCTCTGCTGTGGGTGGGAGTCTCCTATCTTCCAACTCCTACAGTAGCTTAAACTACATTTTGAACACATTAGAAGAGGGTACTTACATAGTCTCCCATTGGTTTGCATATAGCAGTGTAATTAGGAGGCAGTGGAAGAAATTATCCCTCTTTTTTCCACTGGTTTTACAGTTTCTAGGGAATACTGTCTTCACTGCACCAGAGGAATGGGCTGTTCCATGTTTTTTTGAACTGGCACCTGAGATGTTATTTTGTCACCATGTACTTCTCAGCTCAGCAAGCTGACTTGTGCTTTGCTGGAGCGGATTTGTTTTGGCTTTATTAGTTTGTTTGAGGTGAAGGTGGTTTTTTTTTTGTTTTGTTTTGGTTTTGTTTGTTTGCTTGCTTCTTTGCTTGTGGATTTCTTTTTTTAAGATTAGTACGTGGAACTCTACTGCCAAACTATCCTATTCTTGAAGCTAACATATGGAGTGTTTGAAAAGAGCATTTCCTTTTAACTGCTGTGTTGTCCTTCACCCTCAAAGCATACCAGTCAAATCAGGGCTGCGGGAAGATCTGTGGCAACCAGCAAGGCTGTTGTCCTCCTCTGTCCTTGTCCCTGCATGCACATGCTGGCACAAACATGTAAGTACACATCCTGCTTTGACAAAATGGAAGAGATGATGTGAACTCATCCAATTTCCATGTGAGGTCAGAAGTCATATTCAAACAACTCTAAATATTAGTAGTGATTTGTCAACTTGCTTTACCTAAATTGGGAACCATTTGCATAAACTCTTCTAATTGGGCTGTGGAAGGTGGAAGCCTGGTGATATGTTTCTGACCACGACCTAAGTAAAGAATGCTTTTCCTGGCTCTACTGTGGCATCTGGTCTGTGGCACTGGAGTGTTTCTGCTTGCATTTCATCAAAGCTTTGAAATCCTGGTCCTGCTAGTATACATTCTCACTACTGGTTTTGAGCTAGATCTTGTGCCTCCCTCCTGCACCAATATCTTCCACAGCTGCCAATTTTTATGCAGTTTCCAGTAACCAACATAAAATCTTTTTAGGTCTTTTTTTCTGCACTGCTACTTTGTACTAGAAAATTTTAATGACAGAAACTCCTTTGCTTCCCTTGAGACACTCTGAGTGTCATATTGAGTAAGACATTTGAAATCCCGTGAGGTATTCATAGCACTGGTTCATTTTGAGAGTGGTTTCCTTGGACAAGGTCATTGTCAATTTAATATTTCACCTGGTCAGGACTTGCACATTTTCCTACATTTTATCTCCTAAAAAATTGTAGGAAGATTTTAACTCATCCACACTACTTCCTCTACCTATATGATGCCACAGTAAAAAAATAAAATTGATCCGGAGTTGTACAAAGTACTTTTCTTCACTTGACAGTGTAGTGTCAGCCATGCTTGACAGAATGATTAGAATCACTCTATTAGCATTTTATACTGTTTCAGCCTGCTAAGATTCTGGGTGACAGTCAGTACATGTTTGGCAAAAGAATGTCAAGAATCTGCACTGTTCCCTGTACAAGCTTAAAGCAATTTAGCTCTGTTGGAGTACATGGTATAAAAGAAAGCAGGCTGTCTTGAGGAATTTGATATTTGCATGATTTTTTAATTTATTTTTTATCTCTGGGCAGCTTAGGACTGAATGAGTCTGACAAAATCGTGGAGATTTTAAGGCAGGATTATCTCCATAGACAGATGGAAAAACTTACATGTTTCTCTATCCAGTTACTGAACTAGTAAGTGAATTTTCTACTATGATGATTCAGGCAGTTTAGTCATTTACAGTTTATTAGAGTTTAGTCAAGCCGTTTTTAGTGGCATTTAGGCGAGTTAAAAAGTCAATTTACACAGGAATGAATTCTACTCATGCATATAAGATTTCCTTGTGGGGTAGCAGAGCATTACATGCCAAAGTAATAGCAGCAGTCAGGGAAGTTTCAAATATAACCACAGTGGGAAGATAACTGGGCAGATGACTGAGGATTTGGTAGTTTGGAACTTCTTCATGGTATGTCTGTGAGATTTCTGTAGAGCTTGGTTAACAGCTGGCAGGAATTACTGGTTCAGGAATTCCGGATTCACTGAGACATGTCTGTGGGAGTCCGTGTTGAGGTTTTTTATGAAGGAGGATAGTGTCCTCAGAGACAAAACAGTTCTTGGGCTCCTGCATTCATCTTGGGTGGCAAGCAGGTAAGGAGATGAGGAACAAATTTTGTTGTGAGTGTGTCACAAGTATGCAACACATTTAAGAAACTAAAGGAAGAGAATTAGGGTGACCTAATTATACGAAGATGGGCACACTAGCACACCTTAGCCTCTAGTATGGATTTTGTTTGCAATTTTAAGACTTTCATTGAATATGTTTGCTTTTAAACATTAGGGTGGTTGATCTGGGGTCAACTGCAGGTTTGAGCTGTGCTCTCTGTGGGCATTTCACCTGCACTCAGCTCAGCTCTACTTCACTTTTATGTCACATGGCCTTTTTTGGGAGGGGGAAGCATAATGAGTGAACTTCCAGGGGTCAGTACTTCAAGGTGAGTAATAATTAAGCTTAATTAAGATTTTCTGTAAGGGCTGTAAGAAAAAGAGCATTGGTCAGTCTGCTTGTAGAAATCCTGTACTACTCTGCTGAATGTGAGTGGTGAGGATTTGTCAGTCTGCTACCCTTTCCTGATCTTGTAGAGGAACAGCTGTTTGTTAATCATGTTGCAATTTGCACTGTGGAGGCAGTATGTTGCTTTTATAGCTTTAAAGCTATTGAAATTTAGTGTTCATGCATGAATGTGACAGGACCACATATCAGACAGATCCACCACTTCAAGATTTTGAAGTGGTCCCTAATCTCTACCAGTTATATAAAACTCAGATCAAAGAGAGCCTTTAGATAACAAATTAACTTTGGCTTGAAGTAATACCTGTGACAACCTTGCCTACAGGACTAATGAAATTGGAAACCATTTTGAACAGGTTTCCATTCCAGTGTCTCTCCATACTTCCAGGGCTGACCCTTCTCCTTCCTTTGCCTCTTAGGCTCAACTTTGAGTCAACTCGCCACTGCAGATAAATCCATGGCACCCCAGGTTTTTGTTAGCAGGGTTGCTAATTGGCACTGGGATTTTGGGGGTTTTTCATACCTGTTGACTGTGAAGCATTGTGCCTACTGACAGGCTGAATGTCATCTCATCTGTGTAGCTGCTGAAATAAAACTTTATTCTCTCCATGTTTTCTCTTTTGACAGGTATTAGGGGGAAAAAGAATATGATGCTAACTGTGCTGATATGTACTCTATCCATTTCCAGCCTAAGACTTCTATAAAATGGTGAATTATTGTAGTCTCATGCTATGTTAATTCAAGCCGAATTAAAGCATACCATGGATTTAATTTGGCTTTTATGGGCTAACTTAATGGTGGTTTATCCAAAGGATCACACGTTATTCCTCATTAGATAAATTAGCTTAGCAGAATTTCATTCACTATGGACAAAGTTCAACTGTTTTACATCACAGAAAGATTTTAATTAAAAATCATGGACTTATGATGGAGGTTATTATACCAGATTTTCTTGACCTTTGAGTAAAAAAAAATTATTTTTTGCTATTCTTAATTCGTTATGCCATTTCTAACCTCTTAATTTGTCAGCTGTATTTTAATTCTGATCTTTGTCTGTGTTTTGAAAGTTCTTGTTGGGGAATTTAAAAAAAAAATAACCACACCAAAAAGAACCTCTTTCAAACAGTATTGCTTCAGAAATTCATGCTGGGAGCTACACATACCACTAAGCACTCTTGATGTTGAATATAATCCTCTAAAGTAGAAGAGTTTCATCATATTTTCCAAAAATGACAGGTGCTTTCGGACCTTTTATTAAAATTCAAATATATTCTCAAGGATGCTACAGACATCCTTGTGATAGTTTAAGAGATTGTCTCACATTTTCCAGGTAAATGACTTTCAGAAGTTATAAGAACAATTCTGAAGGGCCTTGGAGTCATCTGTGCCTCATGTCATCCCTGGTGAATGCTTATTTGGAAATTTCTGTGGTTGTGAGCACTGAGACATGGGCCCTGTTGCCATGTGACAGAGGCACACAAGGGAGACTTTATTTCAATATGACCCCTAATCAGAAGGATGCTGAAGAGGTTTTTTTTTTCCATATCTCTTCACCCTCAGAATAATATTTTAATTTCATGTCAGACAAGTATCAAGAAAGATTTCTTTTTTATTTTTTTGCCCCTCCCTACCCTTTTTTAATAAAAATAAAGCCTTTTCCATGAGTAAGTAGGTCATGGTAAAGAAAGAATTCATACAGCAGACTTCCCCTAGAACTGCTTCTTGCTGCTTGCTGAGGGTCAAGTGATTTTTCAAAATATCTTTGCATTCCTATCTTGGTTTCAGTTGCAGCTTATTACTGCAGAGAGGGGTGCCAGGCAGTCTATCATGTATATCACTGGTACTTTAAATTTTTTGCTCTACTGCACCTCTATTTTCTTCCACCTACAAGAACTTCTTGATTTTTATTTATAAATTTGGATTTTTCTCCTTTTTTATTCTCTTATTTCAGTCTTTTATTTACTGTAAAGAGCACTGCTGCTTACATTTTTAGTATGTAACAATTTTCAGTGTACTAAAAGGACACACTAAGAGTTTAGAGATGGTACCCTTCCTTTGATAAGGTGATTTTCTTATTTCCAAAATTACCTGGGGGGAAAAAATTCCAGTCCTATTAAAACTGAGTGCATAGTCAGTAGCAAACATAAGGAAAGGAGAAAACTGGTGAAACTAAACCTTTAAAGGCAGTTTCAGAAAATTTATTTGCAAAACATAGAATGAAGTATCATTTATTATTTTTGATTGTTCTTGTCAAAAGTCTTATCTTTTGCATACTCTAGATGTGGAATACAAAATCTAGTGTCATATTGAAATGATGCATCTTTTCACTTTTCTGAATTCTTCCTTATATTCTAAAAAGTGCTGGGGAGTGAATGAAAGGAAGTCGAACAGAAATATTTCAGCAGAATGTAACTATGAAAACGTAGGCTTTTTCTGGCAGTGTAATGATAAATAATAAAGTGTAATAATGAAAGGAAGTAAAAAAAGAGACAAGTGCAAAATTGAAGAATTGATATTAATGACTGTGTGTTGAACCTGCCAGTATTGTCTCCTTTAGCTCTCAGTCTCTACCTGAGTAGCAGCTGGCAGATACCTTGTAATTCTACTACAGCACATGTCTGAGAGACAACAAAATAATCAGTAGATTGCAACAATAAATTTAAGTGATAATGATCTTGGGGTTCAAGTGTCTGAAGCAATTAACACCTTCTGAGGTTACTTAAAAACAAAAACCAGAACTGATTACCTAGGGACATTTAAAAAAGTATTTTGATAAAAACAAAGTCTGAAGATATTTTCTTTAGTTATTGAATAAATAAAATCATTCTTTGTTTTGTTAGAAACCATTGTAACTTGAACTTCTTGGTAAAAATTGGAATAGCTGGAGAAAGCAAAGCCGGCTTATTCTCAAAGTCAGAATATATCATTTGTTTTCTAAATATGTTTGGATATATTATTTTACAGTTCCTTTGGAATTTTTATGCTTTTCCATAACTGCACTTATTTCCATAAAACATAATGGCAATGGAGAGTATAGGTTAGGTTGGGACGAAGAAATAAGCAAGGTATTAGTGTTTGAGCACCAGAATGTCAGAAAAAAAACCACTGCAATACCAAGACTTAGTTTTGTGTTTTATATATTTAGACCATAAAACCGTGAATGTGAACATCCACGAGCAGCTTTAAGGATACTTGGAAAAAATTCTAATTCAAGAGAACATTGTTTTTGGGAACATCCATCCATTTCAATTAATGCTGATAATTAAAAAACATCTCTAAAACTATCTTGTGTAATATTTTATTAGATTAATGCAGAAGTAAGTTAAATGAAATGCACTGTATGCTGTGGGTGAGCCAATGCAATAGGGATGTTATAAAATCCCTTCTTGTCTAGGAATATTTGAACTAACAAACACCAATTTGATTCAGGTAAGATGGCAGGTCCAACTGCAGAACAATCCAACAAAACTCGGGAACTTCTACTGTGGGATCTGACCAATTACTCATTTTGCACAATAGGATCACTCTAAGGCCCAAAAGTGAGCTTTCTCTTAGCAATGCACAAGAAGATAATTATGTTTTGAATTCCTGCTCAACTTCTTACATCCTAGCTAGTGTTACCTGAATTCCATTGCTGTATAGCTCGAACAACTCCTGCACAGGACTGGTGGTACAGAGAGAAGAAAAATAAAAGAAAAAAAAAAAAAAGAACAAAAAAAGGACTGTGGATCTCTGCTTCACTATGGACCCCTATGGGCTGCAGGGGACCACTAGGCTATCCCACCATGGGCAGCAGCAGCTGGAGCATCTCCTGTCCCTTCTTCCTCACTGACCTTGGTACCTACCAGGCTGTTGCTTTCATATCTTTTTTCTTGTTCTTCTTTCACAGCTGTTGTACAGTGGGACTTTTTTGCCTGTTATATTAAACGTGTTATCACAGAGTTCCATCAGCTGAATTGGTTCAGCTTTGGGCAGTGGGCAGTTTTGGAGCTGGCCAGAACTGGCAGTCAGTTCTGGGGAAAAATGTGGGGGCAACTCCTGGTGTCTTCTCACAGAAGTCACCCCTGCTGCTCCTCTGCTACTAAAACCTTGCCACATCAACCAATAGCTGCATTATTAAAAGGGAGTGATCTTCATATCATAAATACTCAAAATGCTTCTTGATGTTCTTCTGCACTTCTGTGTGTGTTACAGTTCCACATCAGGGAAAAGCTTTACCTTTGTTTGACAGAAGACTTCACCTTTCCAGCTGAATGCAAGTTTACTCTGAAAAGAGAAAGTCAAATTAATATCTGATACTACTGCATGTTTAATCAAGATGGAAACATAGACAGAGGCAGTTTTGATTACACAGGATTTATCTATTTGCTACATCCCAATTTCATTTAATATTGGAGTTCTTAAATTGGAATCATTCAGTGTAAATGTTATATACTCCAAGAAATAGTAACAAGACTGAAAATACAAGTCATATAATAAAAAAGGGTATTGTTGGGAAAAGTAAATATACTTCTCTTATAAGGAGAGGCAGGAAGTCTTTGTTTACCTTGCTTGGTGGACTCAGTTCCAAACGGTGAACTGAGTAAAAAGAAAATGTCATTGAGCAAGAAGCTGAGCCTTCACAAGGGGTTTAGACAGGCTCTTAGGACATAAGGGGACAGAGGAGCAAGTGGTCCCCCTTGCTTTTGGGATCAGTCATTGGAGTGGCTGGTGGCACCTAAGGCAGAATATAAGCTGCTAAATGAGAAGCCAAGCACCAGTGCCTTAGAGGGAGCACTCGGTGAACTGTGCAGCAGGCAGAATCAGATTAAAAAGTTGCTAGATAAGGTCTAGAGGTATGTCAAGAGGTGTCAAGGTAAGAGAGTTAATTTACTGGGAAATATTTCACTGAATAGTTTAAGTCCTCCTCTGCTGTTGCCAGTCCCTCTAAAGCAAAACCAAATATGACCGCTAAATATGATTGCATTATTTTAGTGAAATTAAAATATGATAGAGAAATCACATACAGAAAAGCCCACCGTTTGGGATGAGTTAACTTCAGTTTTAAGACAGAGAAGTTTAGTGTACTTGCTGGAAGGAGTTGCTCTTGTTTTTCAAATGCAGAACATGGGAATGGCTACAGCAGTTCAGACTTGACTTGATGCAAGTACTTGGCATTGTCAATTCACCAGCAGGAAAGGGTGAGATTTTGGGCTTGCTTCCCTAGAATAGTATCCTGGCCACCAAAAATCTGTGATTCAAGTTTCATGAGAAAACTGCCATCTCTCCATTAAGAAGCTTTGAATTGATTTTTTGATCTATGAACTAGTCCAATTTAATTTCATATATTTGAGAACTTTTAACATTCATAATAACCTCTGGCAAGACTTTTCACACCTATTTTGCACAGTGTGAAGTACTCTAGAACAATTGAAAGGTAGTGCTTTTTCTTTCAATGGATAATTATTTTGTCACTAGATGCTGTGGTTGTCAAAGTGGAGGTTCCATGAGCAGTCGTACAAACTCATGGAAAGAAAATCCAGCTACAACAATTAATGCAAAAATATAATTGCTGGCTTTTAAAGTACCTAAATTGCAGATACTTGAAAACACAGACAAACCTCAGGGGAAGCATGCCTTGCCTGTATAAAGCAGGCAGAGTTTGCCAAATTGATTGACATTTTTTGTAGCTCTGAGCAGTTGTCTATATGTTCTTCACTGAATTGTCTGTGTTTATTCATGACTTTAAAGAAGTCATTGAAAATTAAATTAAAATAATTGTTGGTGTTCTTCATCTCTTAGCTCCATTTGAGCTGATGTTGTAACACAGAGTAGTTTCTAGGCAAGATTTTGTAGAGGATAGGAATAAGGCTTCGTACCTTTGTTCTTTTTGTTCAGTCTCTTAATATATTTATGAGCATTTAGGGCAGATTGCTGCCCTAACCAGCTGATATCACTTGATAAAGTTGGATAGTTTATTATGCAGATGACAGCTGTTTGTTAGTCCCTCTTTTCATAAAGGCTCTCCAACATCAATTGTCAGTAGCTCAATAGACACCAAAATAGTTCCTCATGTTTACTTTTACTCAGAAAAAGTATAGTTGTGCCAGAATACAGCTTGCTGAGAGTTCAGCATAGCTATCCAACAGCTAGAAATCTAAACATAATCACACATGTGACCAGTGTATCTGTCCCTGCAATGCTCACTGCTGTGCAACTCTAACAAGATCAGTTAAATTGCAAGTATGCGCTGTTGTGCTAGCCCTGTAATTACTCAAACCTCTCAATGTTATGGAGTTGGCAAGACTTTTTATTTTATGAGAGCCACATGAATTTCTGTTCTGTGCACCAAGGACTTGCAGTGTGTTATGCTTATGGCCATGAGGATTTCAGTGCACACCCCGGTGTCTCTTTCACTGTCTGCCTCCTGGCAGCCAACAACCGTCACAGGTCAGTCCTGCTGCTTCTCCTGACTTCAGTGATGTGGGGCCTTCACATGGGACATCCTTTCTCCCAGCTGCAGAGGGCCTTTGGGTAGATGGGAGGTCTCTTCTGTGTATTCAGCTGCTGTGCTGTTCTCTCCAGAAATGTTTCTTGCCCATGTGCACCCCTAACGCCTCAGGCAGTTCTTCCTCCCTCTGTATTCACATCTTTTTCTCAGTGGAGGATTATAGTTTTTATTTGTCAGCCGCTCCTCTGAAGAGGATTCAGGAAGGGTAACACTCCAATCCACAAATTCCTTTGACTCCTCTCTTATGCAGCAGTTCATCTGGCTATTTTTCCTAATTAAAATAGGCAGTTCTATGTACACTTTGTCAGATGCCAGCTGTGATATTAAGCTGTCTTTGTCACAGCAAGAGGCAGGACACTTCACAAACCTCTGCTTAGTGATTTGGTTGTATTTTCCCTTGTGAATTTTCCAGGTAGTCTGTATCAAGTCAGTGTGCTAAGGAGATACACTTAATGTAATTATTTCATTAATATGTATGTTTGCTATTTATATTTTGCTTATTCCTGGCTTTTGGCTGAGAGTAAGCACAGCAATTAATGTGTTTGGGGTAGGCAGTTCTCAGCCCCTTCTCCTGAAGAAAATTGTGATAAATGAAAAATCACATATACTTGAAATTCTAGTTTTGTTAAATGTATTGCAACCATGGTCAGTGTTTCAATGTGCAGCCAAGTTCAGGGGCACAGCATAGCTGCCCTGCTTTGTACATGGCTTGAAAGTGAGCTGGCTGAGTTCAGGTCAGTGGAATAGACATGTTGATGGCAATTCAGGCAAAATATCAAAATTTGGTGGTAAAAGCAGTGTTGGCTCCTTCAGATTATATTTTTCATGATACAAGTTTGTGACTTTTTATGAGGGGTTCTTTCCCCTTCGTTGCTGTCAGTCGTGCTACAATTAGTAGCATGATAGAAGTAGAAGTAGAATTCTTGTCATCATCATGTGGCCAGGACTTTCTAGCTTTGCTTTTTATTGTGGATTTTTGTTCTTATGCAGTCTTGAGTTGTCTTGTAGATTGCTGCAAAGGGTTTTTCCTGGACCTAGTTGGAGTCACTTGGAGACAACAATTCAGGAAGTCATTGGGTGGCAATATGATGGGATTTCAGTGATTGTTGTCTTTCAACAGCACTGCCCTCTTTTATGGTTACATATGAAGGGTTTGGGAATTGAAGGCCATGAGCAGTGGCAGTGGCCACCTGGGATTTCTGAAAAAATCCAGTTGTTCTCAGGGCTCCAGGAGCTCGCTAGGGATACGCTTCTCAGACTAGAGGCAGGAAGAAACCTTTTCTCCTGTTTGTCTTTCTGGCTTGGTAGGGCTATTATTTTTATCTGAATGTTTATTCTTTAATGCTTGTGACAGACTGTTCTGTTGCTTGCAGGGAAGAATGTTATACACAGAGTATGTTGTGAAATGTGACATTAAACAAATGTGAAAGTCTGCTTTCTTCCATCTTTCTCATTTTTCCCTTCATTTCTGTCCAGTGTGGCCAGCCACAGTATTAAGTTCCTGTTCTTTATCTCCGAGACATACTTTAGACTATTGGGACAGTTTTGCTCAAGGAATAGGCAGAGTCTACTCTAATTATTCGTGGTGGCCTAGAAGAGAGAGAGCTGAGACTAGTCAGGAGGAAAGTACAAAGGTGAAAGCATGGTAGCCTTTTAACTGGATCACATTGAAGAGAAGCCCAGGTGTTATTGTAGGTACTTTTGATTGATCAGTGATATATTGCAGCAACGTGAAACTTTCCTTCTGGGAGAGATGAGCAAACAGTTTGGCATACCTTCCCAAGAGAATTGCTGTGTGATTGAAAAGGGGTTGTTGTAATCCTAGTATATTCATAACCATGAAAAATCAAATAAGAAAGAAAGACCTTATACCAATACTGGACTTCCCAGCAAGCTGACCTGCTGCAACCCATAATTCCTGAAGTTTACTGCAGTGAGAAACATTTTGTAGGCAAATAGAAGTTAAAAATGCATCAGATGTTTTGTGATGTAAGGGTGGGTTTCAGTGTGGATTTTACTTCAGATAACATACCATAAGTCCTTATAATTTATTTATTCATAACTTCTACATGGCCCTTCACAGGCTGCAACTTTGGACAGTTATTTTTCTATTAACATAATTTGTGTTTCTTATATGGCTTATATTCTTTTCAAACTGCTGCTTAGTGATACATTTTAAATATGACCTAATAAAAAAATAACAATAATTATAATAACTGGTTTTAAGTTGGTATGAAAACCAGTTCAGCAATCTCTTCTGCTGCAGCTTCATGTCATAAGGTGGATGAGGGAAAAGACTTGGCGAAATGTGAATTAAGTGCAGATACCTAATGCTCTGTTTCCTTGGCTGGATTTAGATTTAAGAAATAGCTGAGCCTTCTGGTTGCATTTAGAATAAACTGATCTTTAAGTAGAGAGTGAA
Organism: Setophaga petechia; assembly: GCA_024362935.1. Classification (NCBI taxonomy): domain Eukaryota; kingdom Metazoa; phylum Chordata; class Aves; order Passeriformes; family Parulidae; genus Setophaga; species Setophaga petechia. Next base: position 29,429,397 of record JANCRA010000008.1, read on the forward strand.
AGAGTAAGAATGGAGAATGCTGCTTCTTCCAATGATCACAGTCTTAATTCCCTCAAAATGTGAGTTTGTCACCTGCACATAAAACTGACAGGGGAGCCTCTGCTGTACTGAGAAGTTTTGGGGTTTTTTTCTGCATTAAGAAAGAATGCATTGGGCTACATTATGCAATTTAAGAGAGTCTATTCATTAAATATCTGTATCATTTTGAATAAGTGGGAGCAATAATTCTATTCTTGCAGATAGAATGCAAATATAATAATTTTTCTTTTAGCATATTAATTCAGTAAGGAGATTAATATAAGCTTCCAAACTTCTTAGTCAAAATCTTTATTCTCTCTGCAGAATGCAATACAATTACTACTTGGATGCTGATAGTAAATGAACTGTTTTATTGAATAGTCATAATGAAATATTGGAGGCTGGTGTGTGATAGTTCTTATAAAGAGTACATTCAAGGAAGACTTTGCAGAGGAGGCAAAAGAGGGCAGAAAACTTGTGTTTCAAAAAGAGATAGGAGTGGCTGTTAGTGGAGCAGTGGCAACTGCTATTATATTCTGTTGGTACTTCTGACTTCCAGTATGGTTTGGAATCAAATTCAACCTTCAGGCACATAATTTATTAATACTTTATTGCAAGCTTAGGAATTAGGGTTATTATGAATTATTAATACTACTTTATTCAAGGATTTTTATATCTTTTACAATACTAACTAGCATGAGCTTTTTTTCTTAATTTTCAGTCTTGGTCTCAGTTTACATTAAAATCCTCTACACCTGAAATAATGATCAAACTAATTATCAAGGAAGCCAAGAACAGGTCAGGTTAGAAGCACCTCAGAATGTCATCTAGCCCAGCCTGCCACTCAAAGCTGTGTGAGCTATGAGAGCAGAACAATTAATCCTTAGCACTTAAAAAGAATATTTTATCTTTTGAAGACTTGGTGCTACCCTTCTAAATGGCAGGCTCTCTGCCACATATTTTTGCACAGAATACTGAGGTTGGACTTTAAGTTGAAGCTCCTTAGGAGTCTTCTTTAAAGACAGAACTTTTTCACAGAGACCATCAAACTTTCCTTCAGCTATGGAAGCCCTGCTGACAATCTGGTGTAACATTACAAATTTTGCTTTGGGGAATGGTAGCTCTAAATGGAGAGAATGTTTTGGTCAACCATTTGCTACTGGACTTTTTTGTTATTTGTCAAATGGCAGTACCAAAATTCTGGTTTTGTAGAATGAGGTTATGTAATGGTTTTGTTCTGGTTTTGTAATGAGGTGTTTTTGCTGTTCTTCTACTACGGCTCATTAGGAGTCCAGAAGAGAGTGCTCTAATTTTTTCCTGTTTAGGTCTTATGTTTATATTTGTGGAACCCCTGTTTTCTTTTCCTTGCCCAACTACTCAGCAGTTTATGTCTTATTAAATTTATTTGTGACATTGAATATTGTCTCTCTCTTTTGTTTTTTTCCAGTGTGACAATGCAAAAGGACTCAAAGCCTTCTATGATGCAATAAAATTTGGACCTAATCATCTAATGGTTTTTGGTGGTGTATGTGCAACAGTTACTTCTATCATTGCTGAATCTCTGAAAGGATGGAATTTGGTTCAGGTAAGGCATGTAATGGAATATATTCTAATGCTGTCTTGTGTCTCTGGATTTTTTTTAAAAATTAGAAACTTAGCTTTGATGCTTTGAAAGCTTAGAATTTTGTGGAATTTTTGTGTTTCAGTTTTGAAGGCTGGTAAATGTGCAAAGCACTATATACTATATATACTAGTATATAGTGCTAGATTTTAAGGCTTGGCATTTCATTATATTCAAAAATGCTTGTGAGTTTGGGGCAGCAGTCATGTGTCTCAGTAGGTTAATTAAATAAGAATAATGTGTCTCAAAAAGCAACCTAGGTGAAATCAAGTTCAGGCATGGTAGGGGGGCAAACCTAGGACTTTTGAAAAGTTAGAAGAAACTCATCAGGCTTAAATTATGGTTCTTCAGGGTATTTACTCAGTCTATACTCAGTCAGAACACAGTAATTCTATAAATTCTAAATAGTGACTAGGTTCATATCTCAGTATTTGACTCACGAAGCACATTAATTTCCAGTTGTTCTTCTTTCTGACTTTCTCAAAGGTCAAGTCTGTGGAAAGGTTTCCTCTGCTGAGGAATCAGAATTTATTAATACTGATCTCTGAAATGCAGATGATGACAGCATGATTTTCTTCATTTATTCAATCATTTGACTAGTGATAATTTTCAGATTGGATGGCTGATCACATGAAGTTTTGCTTTTCTGATGTGGAAATGCCCTACCCTTCTACTCAATGTTCATATTGCTCAAAGACACTCCTCTATATATTTCTTTTTTTCTTAAAAACGAAATTATTCTACAGGAAAATAAAAAAATAAAAAACAATTACCTGAGGTTACAGTTACAAACAGGCTCCTCTTTTCCACCTGGAATACTCACTGAGAGTAGTGCAGCAAGAACAAATGAGGCATAATTAAGTTTGTGAAGAAGATGATGATCAGAGTACAAATGGGAAAATCTTAGGAGGATAATTAAAGTAGCTTGTTAACTGTGTTTGCAATGCTTGTCAGATCAGATATTTTTTCCTTCTGCTTTGGGATTTTTTTTCTGATATAAAAAGCAATTCCTCTGTGGAAACCAAATAATAGTGTGTCTCTGGGGAGAATGGAGAAAATAACAGAAGCCTTGAAACTAGCCTTTAACACTCTCTCTTAAAATTGGCCTAGTTCATGACCTATATGGAAGTATGTGGCTGGAACTCTTTTTTTTTTAATTTGTCACATGGAATTTCTGTATGATGTAGGATGTTTTCAACAGCTGGGTTTCATTGCGCTAAAATCTGAGGAAGGGTGATTAGAAAACTTTTAAGTTCCTGAATTTGTCAATATATATGTGCAATTATAGAATGGTATGAAGTATTGCTACCAGAGAGCATTTATTTCTCTGTGTTCAACCACTATAGCTGTGACTATGTCTTAAACATTATTTATGATATCAGTTCATCAAGGTGTTCTTGACTACTTAGGCTTAGTATCCTGTGGGCACTAGATAAATCCTCACATGGCAAAATGGCTCTTTATGTCAGGTTTTATATCTTGACTGGCTGAATGATGAAAAAAACCACAACAGCATGGCTGGGAAGTGTGGCAAGGCTTAGTAAATGGTATAGCAGCAATGGCAATAATCTAAATATTGTTTGTGAAAGTGTTATGTCATATAGTGACAGCAATATGTGTATCTTCAAATCAGCAGATGTAGCACGTATAAGATAAAGGGGAAACAGAGAACAAATCCTTCCACTCCTCAGGATCCACTGTCATAAGTGTCTCTGATTAAAAACATATCTTGAATAGAAGGAGAAGATAGAAATCTGTGGTTCTCAGAAGTGAAGCAATAATATTCAGCCTGAAAAAATACAAGGCTTTCCTCCCTCAAAACTTGAGACTTCACCTCAAGGAATCACAGAAAACTCACATAAATTGTTTTATGAAATCATGATGATGATGAAGTCATTTCATGTTGCAGTCAGGAAGAGGGAAAACAGCATAGAGACAAAAACTAACCTGACATTGTATTATTGAATAGAGGATTTTCATTTGGATGTCTGACTCCAAAGCTCTGTCCCTGTCCTTGTGCCTGCAGTCATGAAAACAAAGCTCTTAACCCTAGCAGGGACATTTGATTTGATTTGATTTACACAGGTGTCATGCGGTTCAGCAAAGTGATGACTCTTAGATGGAAGAGAAAAGCAGGATGATACTGGTAGTCTTGGGAAAAATATGAATGAAAGAAGAATAATACAATATAACTAAAAGAAAAATTACTTTCCTGACCAAATACAATAGGAGGCTTGCTGACTCCAAAACCATTCTGAAAGCCTTTTAGCCCTGATTTCCAAGTTACTGGGTGACTGCTTTTCCTCTGTTTGGATGAATTTTTCTTTTCTGCCTTTTCTTCATTCTCTAGAATGAGAAGCTGCCAAAACCAAACAGTGAAACAAAAGGCCAAGAGCATAAATGTGCTGGAAATTTTCATATTGCATTTTCTACTCAGGCAATTACAGTAGTGGTGAGGGAGAGGAAGGAAACAGATTCTTGCTATGTGTCTTCAGTCTCTACTCTCCTTACTCTATGCTTTTGATAATGATAGTGTCTTTTTTACTTAACTGGCTAAATCAGGTCACTGACAGCCTGCAACAATGTGAAATAGGGAAGATTATAGAGGTTGAGAAAAGTCTCAGTCTGAAGGAGACATATCTTTTTTCCATGTCATATCAAAAAACAGGTACTTTTCCTTCTCCATCTTTACAAATTCCGATTTAGTTTTGATCAGCAGCAGGAAGGGAATTTGTGTTCTCAATTAGCTGCCTTCAACTGCTGGCTGATTTAATTATCTCTTACTGTAACAAAATTAATTATTTTTTAATGGAGCATTTCATATCTGTGAAAGGAGCAAGTTGTTTTAGTCTGCAAAGTCTTATGTCATCCTGAAGGACTTTCACTGAGGTATGCTAGGTGACACAACTTGGAAAATGCTTTTTGAACAGATATTCTTAGCAGAACAAATGCAGGCACCCATTCCTTGGCCTCTCAAATTAAAAGCCTCACTGTGGGTAATCTCTGTGTGCCAGCAGTCCTTTGTTGAGTGACAGTCTGAATATGGGTTGGAGGCTGCATGTCCAGCTTTGATCTCCAGGCTGTGGAGTGCAATCAGTTTGAACTTTTGGTGGTTTAGTTTAAAAGTGCCAATAATATCCTGTGCCTTTGACAGTGGGCCTCAAAGGCACAATAGTGGAAAGTTGCTGTTCTGTAAGGGGAATACATCAATGTCAAATTCTTCCATATTAATCTTACCCCCATTCCCTTTCAATATGTATTTAAGGCAATTAAAGAGTGAAGAAGAATCATGAAGAGTATCTCTTAATATCTTGCAAAAGATAAATTATGTATTTTTATTCTCTACATCAAAGCATTCCTGCTAGTATCCAGTTAGTGTGAAATGGAGGAGATCATTAGTTATTCAGTCTTTCTCTTCTATTTCAGTAAATCCATCAGCTGTTATCTCCTTGTGAATTTCTTGCAGTGGCAAAAGTATCTATTTTACATAGATTACTGCTTCTCCTGTTTTTCATTGTCATCTCTCACTTTTCCTAATTGCGTTGTTAACACAAATATTTAATCATCATGATGATTTTGACCACACTGGTCATCTCTCTTAATCTGTGGAACTCCTTCTCAATTTTTGGAGATTCATCTTTTTCTGCCATTGTGCCATTGATGTTCTCTTACAGCCTGCTTCATTTACAATTTCATTTAACTCTGGAAATAAGCTTCTGCCAGAAACAAAGTATAAATTTTTGTGCTTCCTCAGAATATCCTCTGTTCCTACATATTTTATGTAATCTACTCGTAACTGCTGGCTTGTAGGCAAGTAACTCCTTCAGGCAATACAGTGATTAGATTATAATGACATTCAAAGCTCAGGAACCTTATTTTGGATTCAGCATCTCATGTTGGAAAGTTTTCTAACAAAATTATAGGTACCCTAATCATGATATATTACTGCTCACTCTTGGGCATATTAATATAGGATGAGTTCCTGTGTTAGAAAAGGGGAGTTGGAAAGGGAAAATTCCTGGTTCTCATGTGATTGGATATTAAAGAGCCTACCCTGAGATTTTTTTATTGTCCCAGAGATCCATAGGTATTCAAATCCCACCTCTGAATTACTGAAAAGGCTGCTGGTGTTCAAGAAAATTGGTGATGTTTCTAGCTTTTGCTTCCCCTCTGAAACAAGGCTGATGTGATTGCACTGTCAGTTCCTCCCAGGAATTTCTGACCAATGGCCAATCACAACCCAGTTTTAACAAGGGATTTCCCAAAGATTGTTAGCTTCTACACATTGCTGTGAAAATGAGCTTCTGTGGAATGAAGAGCAGGCTGCAGTATGAGCACAGAGAACTTAGGGCCAGCTGTGCTGTGTTGTCCTACATGTCCAGCTGCTGTTTAGGGAAAGGGGACTGATTGGATCGAGAACATTGCTAAAAAAAAACCAGCAGAAAAAAATTGAGGAAACAGTCAAACTCAGAAGGGTATGAAGTAGGAGCTGAGGTGTGTGTTTGTAGAAGCCTAGGACACATGTATCTGTAAGAAACCAGGCTTTAATAGGTGTCTGTTACTCATAAAAGTTATTGTTAACACAGAATTTCACAGCTATGTTCAAGCTAAAATGATGTGGTTTACCATGAAAGTACTGCAGGTCATCACAGAGATTTCTATACTGGCCACTGAATCAAATTCCTTTTGTTAATATCTGAATTTTCTAAATCCTTATACTTGTTACCTGGAGCTCCAGCATGGACACATAAAACATTTGATAAAAGAGTGTAGTGTTTTATTTTCTTTTTAGCCTTTTTCATCATGTTTCTCCAGTACAGTGAGTTTTTGCTACTTTTGCCTTCACTGCACAATTTTCATGTATTATTAGTTTGAGTAATGTAAAAGGTATTTAAACTAGTCTTTGGCTAAGAAGATTAGCTACTTCTATCTATGTGATGCAGGCAGTCCTTCTTGAAGAGGCCTTTTTCCCACTGGAATATGACCTGATGCACCAACAAACTAGAATCTTTGTCTTTTTGGCTCGTAATTCACTATTGTAATCTTCTTTTTCTTCTTCTTCCTCTTCTTTCTATTTTTTTTTTTTTCTCCTGGGATTGGAGAGATTTTATAAATTTTCTGTATTTGTGTTTTGCTTTCAATAGACAAAGTGCATGAGGGAAAGACACCTCTTGAGGCCTTATTATGTAAGATGTAAACCTGAGGACATCCTGCTTTCAGGAGTTAGCTGAGCACATAAGGAAGTTTTGCTTACTTCTCTGTAGGAATGCCCAGGAGCAGGAGAAAAGCAGAGTAGGTCTGACCTTCAGGCGGAATTTCTTGTGAAGTTTCTCCTCATTTGAGAGAAGCTGTGGTGAATTTGGAGGGAGACAGACCTTTTAGTTCTGCAAATCCTCCCCCTGGTACAAGTTGCCAGCAGGAGCCCTGCCATTATTGATGAACGCTCCTGAAGATTTGCAGCTGCTGCTGGAGAAGAGGGTGCATGGGGAGTTGAAACAGATGATCAGTGCCATACCTGCTAATTAGGCTGTGTGTCTCAGTGTGGGGATGCATGCATACGTGCACAAGGTAGAGCAGACCTGGAAGCAGTTGTATGTTTACCTTTCAGCTTAGAGAAATGGATGTGGCAGTACAGCAGGCAAGACCGGTCTAGGGCAAAAGAATTTCTTTAGTTACTTTAGGTCCTTTCACAGGGGTGCTGAGTCCCAGTGCATTATTGCAGTTGCAGCTGGGGGAGAGATTTGCATCACTTTGCTGTTAAAAGCAGAAATGTGGTCCACAAAATTTAAATTGCAAAGTTCAGAAAATTTCCAGGCTGAGGTACGACAAGAAATGCACATCCTAAATTTCAAATGCACTGCAAGATACAGTAGGACCTTCTTTTCTCTTCTTCTTTTCTCTTCTCCTTTTCTCTTCTCCTTTTCTCTTCTCCTTTTCTCTTCTCCTTTTCTCTTCTCCTTTTCTCTTCTCCTTTTCTCTTCTCCTTTTCTCTTCTCCTTTTCTCTTCTTCTTTTCTCTTCTTCTTTTCTCTTCTTCAACTTTTCTTTTTTTCTCTTCTTTTCACCTTTTTCCTAAATATATGACATTGATTCTATGGCTGAACCTGTCTTTCCATCAATTTGAAACTGGCTTCTATCCAGTGTTCACTTCTATTTAAATATGGTGAGCTGCTGTTTGTCCTGCAGAAAACATCAAAACTACAATTTATAGTCTAGTTTTTGCCTTTGATCTAGTGTCTAAAGTTCAGTTCATTACATAAAGTGTGAATGAAAGTATTTTAATACAGCTCTAGAGTTAGGTCAAAGCAGTTCAAGACTGAAGCTGTATATTTATTCTAACATGATTTGCATGTTCTACCATACAAATTGAAAAATAGGGTTCAAAAAAAAGAAAACCATTTTTTCCTTATTTTTCTTTGTCTTAGCTCTTCGGACATATTCATTCAATCACTTTTTTTTAGTGTTGGATCAATAATATTAAATGAATGAATGATGCCCTCAGTAACTGAAACACACTGAAAAGGCCTGGGTGTCACTTTGCCTTGCAGTATAATTTATGCTTGGGAAAACATTTAATTCTGAACAAGTCAGATATTCCCTCTGTCTGAATCTGAATGGTCTCTTGAACAGAAATAAAATACATTAAAAATATCCCAAACACACAGTGTAATAAATAAGTGTCAATTTTTTTTTTCAAATACAAAGCCTTGTGTTATAATGCTAACACACATTATTGTGAGGTATTTAAAATGTCCAGGTTGATTTATAATTGGAATAAATAATGGCTGTCAACTTTGGTATTTGGGGATTTTTTTTCTTTCCTCCATATATTTTTTTAGGTTGCACTGCTTTTATTGCTGGGTTTTTTTTTTCATATATTCTTTTTTCTTTCCCATTGTGTTAATTTTTATTAAACAGGCCTGAAGTCTTTTCTCATGTGGCTTTTGCAGCCCCAGGCTAGGATAGCCTTGCCAGGTAGAATCTTACTTACCAAAATGTTTAAGTATTGCACCTTGCAGCTATTGCAGAGCTTCCTTTCCTGCTACAAAGGGATCCCTTAGTGCTCCCTCAGGCTGCTATTTGCTGCTGCCTTTTCTGGAGGGGTTATAGGAGGGGAGGTAGAGAGGCAATTTTGGTTCCCATCTTCTCTCCTCTTCCCTGTCCCTGATATGATAGACAGATTTAAGATTTGCTTCTTTGTAAAACCACTTGTAGTTCAGCATCTTCTTTATAATGAATAAGGATGACTGTGATATACACCTATTTATTTTTCAGATTTGAGATTATTTTTGACAAATTTTCTAGTACCTTGTCAGATATGTGGGGTTTTTTTTTTGGTTTTTTTTTGGTTTTTTTTTTTTGTTTTTTTTTTTGTTTTTTTTTTTGTTTTTTTTTTATGGTTTAATCCACTGTAAAAAACTGTTGTTGAATTTTGGTCTACCATTGTGTTTTCACGTTACTTTTTCTGGGAAATGTAATACAATTTGTGGGGATGTAGCTGTGTGACACCAATGCCCCATTAATGACAATATCTGATTTATTCACAGTTACACCAGCCCAAAGAGTCATCGTTTTAATTCATTAATCCCATTGCTTTCATTACTTTGTGACCCAAAAACATGTCTAGAATCTCCCATTGCTCAGTGGGAGCATTTTCATAGTTTCTCAGCAATTGCAGCTCTGAATTTTGAGCTGCCTCTTGCATTTTCCCCTCTGCCTGATGCTACAAATCTTTTTCTCTCTCATTGCAAGCTCTCTCAGGGAGATCAGATGCTAATTAGCTGTCCATCTGTATTTGGTTTTTCTGCTTAAAAGGTTATATTGATTTAAAGCAATCTTATTTAACTGAAAATCACTTATCACTTTTTGACTGGCTTTTGGCAACCATTATTAATTTATTCCAAAATTGTCAGACTATAATATTGTATTTTTCTGACTATTGTAATATTTAAAATATTCTAGGAAATCAGTTTCAAGCTTCTTTTATCACCAAATCACCAAATGTTGCTCTTCTGGTTATTTTCAGTACACCTAAGATTTTGCAAAGCTGGAATTGGTTATTTTGGTGTGCTACTTGTCAGATGACTACTGTGATTTGTCTCTTAAACAAGCAGCACTGAGTGTAGGGTGTGCTCTACAAAACCAGCTTGCTGGCCTGTTTCTCAACAGCCTGCCTGGAAAGCCCTGGGGTTGTTTTCTCTCCAGTCCCTTTGGCCAGCCTGGCTTGAGTGGCCTTATGTGGAGTGGCACCCTCTGCCATAGCTGCTGTTTTCCTTGGAAACACACAAACCTGTCCACAGTAAAGAAGGCAAATACAACAACAACTAATAATAACTAACAAATAACAAATACAACTTGACAACTAAGTCAAGGCAAAATTGATATGATAAATTTTGTTTCTTCATACTGTGGCTTCCACAGCCTTAAATTTACTTCTTCCTTTCATTGTCTCTCATTTGAATGTTTTTCTTCATGTCACTGTTCTATTACAGAACAAGGAAAGCATTTTCATGTGGTAAATTAACCTGTTTTTCCCTGCATGTTGTTTGGCAGCAGTTACTTAATTACTTATTTTGAGGAATAGCTTAATTCATACAAATTTGACATCAACAGCACCTGGGCATAAGTTGAAGAACAAACTAATACATCAAGAAATTGGAAAAAGAATAATCATTGTAATGAAATTTTGAAATTTAAATAAAATATTTATTGGCCTTCAAAACCAGAAAAAGTTTAATTGTGGTCCATTAAAAAAGTAATTCAATTGTGATATGTTTATAAAAAAGCAAATGCTAAGGTACAAATTCTCACATAGTAAGAGCTGTTCTAAGGGTGGGATTCTAAAATTCTCCATAGGATTCTTGGTATGTGATTCATTTAGGATTGAAACCTATATTCATGACATCTGTTTTAATTTTTGGTATTCCTAGTACTTAGTGCACCTGGAGCAGTTCCTGGGGTCTTGCAGATCTTGCTACATGCTTTCTCCAGGCATCAGTTAAGTTTTGAAACAACTGGAGAAAAATCAGGCAAATTGAGCAAATGATAGTTATGTTTTAATTAAACATGACGTGATTTGGAAGCGCATTTATTTTCTTTAGCCTTAGTTAAAGAAAACTAGAAAAACTAGTATAGAAAAACTCGAAACTCAGTGTCAGAGACAATAGAAATGATCAGCGTAGCTTAAGAACCTCCAAACTCTGTTGGGAAAACAGTCTTGCATACAAAATTGTGACTGAGACAATTTGTAGTTGGAATATGAAGCTTTGTTTGGCCCTAGGATTACACTGAGAAGAGGAATGTATTCCACAGCTCTTAAGCATTGACTTGTGATGTCATTTCCCTGTCCTTCTCATCCCATTTAAAACTTACAGCTCTAGATAACTTAAGTAACTGAGTCTAAACTTAATTTTGCACTAGAAAATAGTTCCACAGTTGCACATTTCCAGTCTTTCAGAACCTCTTGGCTCTCTGGATTTTAATTCCAAACTGTAGTTGCAAATCCAGGTTTACTTTGATTTCTTGCTTTACCTTGATTTTGTTCATTTTTAGGAGATGCGTAGTTTGAAATTTCTGAACTCTGTATTAAGCCATAACACTTTCTTCTCCTAATTCTAAAAGTAAAGGAAGGCATTTCTCCAGTGAAGTGCAGTCCCCCCTTGTTCCCTTACCTTGCAGAAGTTCACGAGACTTTGTTATCCAGTAGACAGCCCATCACAATCTGATTAATAAACTACAGCAGAATTGGCAATATAACCACTACGAGTTTTGTTTGTGTTATGATGCAACACTAAGCTAGGAAAATTCTATAATTATTTATAATTAAGCTACTGTGAGGGCACAGTGTGTATCAGGATGTGGATTCATTATGTTGGTTTGCTTTCTGAAAGTAAGAAGATTAGTGGCACAGCTTCTGGAAAGATTGTTTAAGTCCTTCAGTATTCAGATAAGGGAATAAGTATGCATGTGACTGGGGAGTGGCAGGTCTCCAGCAGCCTAAAATATTGCATGAAGTGCTTGGGAGCTACAATTTTGTATTCATTTTAAGCACTGTCTTCCTGACATAAATCAAGAGTTAATTTGTTCTATTAAAAGAAAGGCAAGAAAGTTCTTCTTCATAGCCCTTTTGAAAAGCTTGTAGAAGAGTGATGACAGTCTGGATCTGAAATAGTTTACAAGTGCCAATCAAAAACTGGATGCTTTTCTGCATTTTTCCAGTGGAGGGCACAAAGATGGTCAGGGGTCTGGAGCATCTCTCCTGTGATGACAGGCTGAGAGACCTGGGGTTGTTCAGCCTGGAGAAGGGATGGCTCCAGGGCCCTATAAAAGCCTTTCTGTACCTAAAGGGAGGTTACAAGAAAGCTGGAGAGGGACATTTTACAGGAGCATGGAGAAATAAGACAAGGGGTAACAGCTTTAGGCTGAAAGCAGATAGGTTTAGATTGATTATCAGGAATAAATTCTTTACTGTGAAGGTGGTGAGACACTGGAGCAGATTGCCCAGAGAACTTGTGGATGCCCCATACCTGGAAGTGTTCAAGGCCAGGTTGGAGGGGGGCTCTGAACAGCCTGGTCTAGTAGAAGGTGTCCCTGCCCATGACAGTGGGTTTGGAGCTAAGTGATCCTTAAAGTCCATTCCAAACTAAACGAACTCACAAACTGGATCCACTAATTGGTTTGGGAGTATCTGTAGCTGCAATTACAAGGTCACTTCTGGGAAAGTTATTATTAGCCCTTGCCAATAATGGGACTTTTTGCTATAAAGACACATTTCTGCTAAAGTGATAGTTTTCTTCATGTCTCTCATTTAATTTAAACAATCACTCCAAAAATTTGTTCGGCAAGCAAACAAAATTTTTTTTCAATTTTTTGCTTCTTTTTTCAAAGCTCTGCTACTGAGAAAAGCAGAGTGACTGAGCAAGCAGTAGCAATGATCAGTATTATCTTTAGCTCTTATCGACTATGAAAATTAAGTAAGAGGTTGAGTACCTACCTGTATATGTATGCATGCACACACATATCTATTTAGAATTATCCAAAACTGTCCTCAGTCTCTTTAATGGTTCAGTCTATTGTTTGTGGGCACTGGCATGTTTCAGATAAATGCATTCTCTTACATTGCATCAGGATGCATTCTCATTGAGAATTATTGTTGATATGTTTAAGTGGATGCTTCATAAGCAGCCTGCTTTGAAATTTTCTTCCTGTGATTTTCTGCTCTCCAGTCCTTTACCTGTTTTTTTTTTGTTCTGCTTGCTTGTGAGAAGTTAAAAAATAATTTGATTTGCAAATCTAAAAGTGAAGGAAGGGCCAGAACAAGGAGTTTACTTTTATGGAAAAATCCTGTATGTTATTTCTGCATCTTCATGCAGGAATCCAGAATTTTCCAGATGAGGGACTGTAATCAGTCCAGCCTGGAAGAAATTTATCTATAGAGACAGAAGTTTAAGAATTAATTTTTACCTAGGAAATTTCATTCCATCTCTTCATCTTTTTGTGTCTTGACTATTAAAATTTAGTAAAGTTGCAGCTGTGAAATCTGCTAATGCTTAAGGAAGTTAACATGAATGTTGATTATGAGTTCTTTGAGTTGTCATTGTGAAAACTCTTGTGACCAATGTGATTCTGTCCTTGCTTTTGGAAGTCTGTAGGACAGTGTGATAAAATCCTGTCTTGATGCTGGTTTTAGCTTGGGAGGAAGAGAGAAAATGGAGATGAGGATTTCTTACCTTTTTCCTTTGTTAGAGCAAAGGACAGAGTTACGGAACTATGGGGCCCTGAGTTTCACTGCCTGACTACTCACCTTTATTGATTGAGACCTCAAGTTGCAGTTTTTACAACCATAATAATCTTAGAGTCCTCTTATACATAGACTATACTCAGGGTGGCAGGAGGCATATCTTCATTTATAACACAAATCTTCCTCACAACAAATGTGCTTGCACTAGCCTGACTTGTCTCCTATTCACTGTCCAATTGTTAGATCACAATAAGAGATCTAGAATTCTGCAACTTAATGTTGTTTTAAGAAAAGGTATGGAGGTAAGCTGCTGGTTTGTTTTTGTTTTATTTTTTAATTAAAGAATTGAAACAGAAGACAACAAAACTGAGTAAAAATCTTTTTATAAATAATCCTTTGCATTGCTCTTTCAGTTAGCCTCTTTCTTAACTTTTCTATTTCTCATTGCCACAAGCAGTGCTAGAAGGGCTTAAAGGCAACACTTTGCCAATTAATCATGGCCTGCACACTGCTCGTTTGAACAGCAGGCATTCATTTTTATGTCCAGAAGTCCATGTTTATTAATGCAGATGAACCAACAGAGGGGATTCTCATAGTTAGTTCTATGATCTAACTGGTTATGTGAGCAGGGAAAATGAAACCTTAAATGTTGTTGCCCAGTACTCTACTGTTTTACAGGCAGATTATTATACTATTATAATCACCTTGGAAAGACAGCTTGTACCTCCAGTCACAAATGAATTCACACAGAATATGACATTCTTAGCATAGTTGTAAAGGGAAGAGGTTGCTGGGCAGTAAATCTTAGAATTAATGTTTACTGAAAATAAATGATTGAGAGTGCTACTTTGGAAGTCTTAGCTGCCTGTCCAGAGACTACATAAATCCTACCTGAATGTTTTCCCCAAAAGCTCCATTTATAAGAGGTATGCTTTCAGAAAGCAAGGGTAATATTATTGCCTCAGCTCCCTGGATGAATAATGAAATGTGCATCACTTGAATTCTATACAACTTCAGACTTTTCCATGTATGATGGGTTTTGGTAACCCCTCTATACGAGGACACCTTGAGGCCCAGTATCTCATAAACTTACCATCAAATTTGCCCTTGATCCTGCACTGCTTCAGAGAATAAATGTGTCTCATTCTGCATCTCTGCTTGGTAGTCAGCCACCACCATGCCGTGCTGGGTTCTATCAGGAGGGGTCCCATCCCAGGTCATATTGCTTATGAGTTTCCCAGGAGTCTTGACTGCAATTTCTTCAGTTATTATGAAAAAAAAAACCCAAAAAACAAAAACCCAGGAGAGGAATCAAAACAAATGCCACTTTTCTGACTTGTCATTAAGATAATTGTGGCCAATGTTAAATTTCTGGTTTCTTACCTCCTTTGCTTTTGGCCTTTGAGGAAATCAGTTCTGTCTTACCACAAAACATCAAAAGGGCTGTGAGGTGTCTCAGATGGTCATGGCTCAGTGCTTATACTAGTGAAATAAATTTCTAGGAATTGAAAGTGGTACTGTCTCAGCTTCTTCTTTGGTGATACACAGACAAGCTCTGCGTGAGTACCTGGGTCACTGAAGAGTATGGATGGATTTCCACTAATCTTTGGCTGTTCTAAACAATATTTATATGGAATAATATGCCTTTCAATACCCACCTTTCAAATTTACCTGAAAATGGAAGAGTGTAAAAAGAATGAACACATTTTCAGAGCATGATTTGGTCCCAAGAGCATAGAGTTATGAAACCTGCAGTTTAAGTCCTGCAGAGGGTGGGATTTCAGATGCTGAACTTGGAATGGCTCATTGCTCTAGCTCTAAGCACCCCCATGCCTAGCATGCCTGATGTGTTTGAAGCACATCCTGAGGCACTTAACTCTCCCTCTGTGCTGTACTGTGAGCTTAAGAGCCTAACTTTGTATTCCATTACTCTGAAAAGGCACTGATGTTCCCAGAGTATGTGTTTGCCAAGTATTTCTGAAGCCATGTCTCTCTTTCATCATCACTGCAACTGCTCGCTATGTTGAATCACCATATATAAAACTGCAGTTCTAATTTTAACATCACAATTGACTTCTGTGGAAGTGGCTGTAATGAACAAAATGAAAACTTATTAACCAAATCCTTTTTCCTGCTCTGCAGTCTAATTGTCTAATCTAGAGAAATCTCCTCAGAGTTGTAATAACAAGTTTATGGGCTCAGTAGAGAGGAAGTTGTATGCCTCTACTGAGGTTTTAAGCCAGCATTAGGCATTGAAGACCAATACAACAATTTAAAAAACCCAAAAACCAACTTTCATGGAGATTTTGCCTGATTTTAGGAATGCCTGAATGTATAAGGCAGTTCCCTTTTTTTTTTCTCTCATATGGCTCCAGGTGCTGGGTATGTACAAATTTGCTTTTGTGCATTTTATTTAGGCTTGCTCTAGTCGATGCAGGTTATTGTCACTTAGTTGCAGAAATAGCCCTTAATAAAATGCCGTGGTTTTCTTTTAAGATGTTTCCAGCAGATAAGATAGTAAAGACTGGTGTTTTACTGTGAAAATAAAACAACCAGAATAATCTCCAAGAAATTTGGAGATTTGCATTTCTCTCCTAAGACAGTCAAAATTACCTCAGAGTGCCATAACCTGTAGGCTATGGAGCCACTGTCCCTCACATGCTCTGTTTTTCTGGTCACAAAAACCTTTTCAATGATCTGCTGTGCAGTGGGGCACCAATGACATGAGGTAAGAGAAGGTGTAGTTGGCACCCTGAACTTAGGGTGATGTAAAACCAATATCAGTGCATCAACCTAAGGATGACTTGGACAAGATTCTCAGATATGTGATGCGACTCTTGGGGATGGTGCTGTGCAGGACCAAGAGTTGGACTCGATGATCCTTGTGGGGCCCTTCCAACTCCACCTATTCTGTGGTTCTGTGATTTACATTTCCTTCCTTCTGTAAAAGACACTGACTTAAATATATGAGTGCTCCTACATTCTGGCAGTCAACGTGTCTAGATAAAAATAATGAACTATAGCCAGCTGCTTTGGTAGGACAAGTATCAGTGCTCTTCTTCATCCTGTGGTCTTCATGGATGGGTGTAGGCATCTGCTACCTTGAATGATGTGGCTGGTCTTTGCAGAGCAATGATTTGGTACTCCCCATTACCCCAAGCATTCCAAATGGGCTAAATACGCCCTGTTTAGTATATTATTTGTTTTCTGCACCACCATAGTTTCCAGTTCATCTTATAAGAAAGCTAAATGTGCTCAGAATTCAAGGTGCTCTTTTGGGACCACAGCTCCCACAGGTTGAGTTCTGCAGTATTTATCTTATATGTACTGGGAAAATTAATTTCACCTATAACTGAGTTTGTATTCACTGTGCTACCTGGAGTTACCTTGTTCAGCACAAACATACAGTGAGGACAGGAACAAAAAATAGCTGGCTTGTTTATTGTAGCTTAAGGGTCATTTTCAAGCATTCTAGATATGTATAGAGGAACAATCCATCTCTGTTCCTGCTTAAAGAGTGTATGACTGATCTTGTCAGCTTTAATTTTTATGAAATTTAGAATGTGACATTTGGTATGTCTGAGCTTATGTCCATGTAGAATACTGTCTGTTCTTTGGAGTCAGTTCAGGATAGGGCACTCAAATTGTCTATCTTACAGGAAAGCATTACTGGAATGGGTTTTTCAGGTGGTATGAGAAATCTTCAGTTTTTCTTTTAACTGTTGGATAACTTTTGAAATGTCCTTAGAGAGGAAGAATATTATACAATTTAGACATTGATTGCACTAAATTTTCAGAATTTCATACCAGATTTTTCCAGAACAGATCCCAAGAATTACTGTAGTGGTTCTCCACCACTTCAACACACAGATGACATCTTCCTTATTTTACCAAAATCAGAGCCCAAGAGAATCGGAAATCACAACATAACACATGAAAGTACTCTAGAGATACAATTTTTTTTCTAAAGAGATCTTCTGTCTCTTTTAATTCTGTACCCAATCTAGAAATGCATGCTTTATATCTCTTTCAAAACACAGGCATTAATAAAAATTAATTTAATTTTAATATTTTTCTAAGCTTTCGTCAAGCATATTGAAAGACTAAGTATTTTCATTTTGAAGAGACTTGTCTGTTTGTGGTGATTCCTCAATCTTACTTTAATTATGCCTAAATAATTATGAACCACCAGATTTTTTTTCTATGGCAGTATCTCTATTTTTATTTGATCATAAAAAGTATAAAATTCTGCACTATGAAAGTATGATATAACATCCAGCTCAGAGCTGAAAATATTGAAATTCTCATTAGAATAGGCATGATTTTATTACATTGCTCAAAATTAAAATCTCACATCTGTCAATATTTACAATTCTATGATTTTATTAGTCTATATAACTTTTCCTTGGATGAAGATGTAAATTCTTAATAATTTTCTGCATAAACAAGTTCTGAAATGTTTTGCTGTCAGGGAGAAATACCTAGTACCATTGGAGGTTGCAAACATTATACAGTGAATTCTTAACTCTGTTTGACCCTAAGTTTAATTTTTCTTTAGAAATATACTTGAATTACCCAGACCCATAAAAATGGAACCTCTATTTGGAGTGAAAAAATGAGATCCCATTTAGGTACATTCTCTGGTTTTACCATAAACATGTTTCCTTGTTGGAATGCTTTAACATCAGAGCACAGGATCTTCTGAGTAGAGAGGCAGAAAAGTTTTGCTTAATGTGAGGGTGGTCAAACACTGAAACAGGCTCCCCAGGGATGGTGTGAAGTCCCCATCCTTGGAGATACTTGGTACCCTTGGTCTCACTGCTTTGGGCAGACTGTAACCAGCAGGCTGAGTCTGAGGGAGCTGATCCTTCCCCTCTCCTACACACATCTGGAATGGTGTCCAGGTCTGGGCTCCTTGGTGCAAAGAGACATGGGCATGTTGGTATGAATCTGTTAGAGGGTCACAGAGAGGATTAATGGATTGGGCTGTCTGCCGTAGGGAGAGAGGTTGAGGAGGCTGAGATTGTTTAGCCTGGAGAGGAGGAGGTTTGGGAGAATCATGCCAATGTGTAATAAATACCTGATGGAGGAAGTGAAGAAGGCAGAGCAGGAATTTTCTCAGTGGCATCCAGTGACAGGACAGGAGGAAATGGGCACAAAATGAAAGGCAGGAAATTCTGTGTCATTGTAGGGGTGACCAAGCCTAAAGAAATTGTAGAAAATCCATTCCTGAAGGCAGTCACACATGTGACTGGACAGAGCCTTAAATGACATGCACAAGTAGACCTTGGTTTGAGAAGGGTTTGTTGCCCTCCTACCTCAGCTACTCTGTGATTTTGTGAATGTAACCCACAGTCTTTATTTTGATTTTTTTTTTTTTACTGTAGACTAAAAAACCTGAAGTAATGCAGTGAAATTCCACTGGCAGATTGAAATCTCTATAGATTCCCTTATCAACTAAAAAGGATGAGATTATATTATTTTAATCCTGTTTAATTCAGTATGCACTTATTGTTACTGGTTTGTTTTTGGGTTTTTTGTTTTTTTGTTTTTCCCCGCCAAATCCTCCTTCAGGCTTTTAAAGCAATAACAATGAAGCAGAGTGCTATACCCTCTGAATATTGAATTAAATATGACTTGAAGCATAAATATGCATTTCTAAAGCACCAAATTCTTAAAAGCACAAACAGCATTCATTGACCCACCTTTGAGCAGGAGGTTGGACTATTTATTTTTCTGTAATTCTGAAATTGCTGAACCATGGTGGTTCCTATTAGGTTTAAAGGACTAAAGATGGGTTATCTCTCACAAGTTATAATTCTGAAAGTGCTGGCATTCTTGGCAATTGCCAGGGTATTGAAACTTGATTTTAACTTCATGTATTTCTAAATAATAGAATAGTTCTTTGCAAGGTGCTCTGTCTTGCCATAATCATGTCTAGTGGTTAGGAAAGTGTTAAAGCTACTGTTCTAAAGGCAAAGTTCCTGGGCCTCATTGTAATTTACCAAGCAACCACAACAATCAAAAAATATGACACTCAGTAAAATTCAAAAGAACTTTCAAGAAATCTTGTCAAGCCCAAAAACCAAAGAAGAGAACAGGCAGAAATGTACAGGAATAGTGTACTAGAACAACATCTGCTTTCTGTCCTGAGCAGAGACTGAATAAATTGTATGGCTTCCTCCCTACTAAAACAAGAATGGGAACTCAAGGGGAGTTACATCAAAAATGGTCAAAAGATCACTGCACTGAAAACAGAAGAGGAATATAGGGAAGAGAGTAAGTGTATCTATTTTAATGCAAAATTTTATTTTGCATGGGGGCCAAAACATTCTTTATTTGGTTTCACTTGAGTTTCAGACAAAACAAGCTATAATTCCTCATGTATAGTCATAAATTTTATAGGTTAGTTAATCCTGTTGGAAAGATTGACATGATTGGAGTGTTAAATTCTACAGTCATAGCCTTTTTAAGAAAGATTAAGTGGGCAACACTCAAGAGGGAGCACTCAAATAGCATTTCTTGTTGCAATGTCAATGACCTCTTGAAAGAAAATGAGTATTTGAGGGATTACTGTCAGATTAGAGAACTATGAACCATGTAATCAGTATGAAGTTACTACCTGATGTTTGCAGAAAACTATCAGATCACAGTAGAAAACAAAATGCAGAACTCAGGATATAGCTACAATATGTATATAGGGGCAAATGAAGATACATGATAGAGGACTTCAGTACGGATTAAATATGGTAGAAATAGCAACTTCCCAACAACAACAACAAAGAAAAAGAACCTGAACGTAGAGGCTTATGTTTAAATTAGCACAGTTTATAATCTGAGTTGCCAATATTGCTCCATATCCAGACACCTACACATTGTCATGATTGTAAAACCCAAACAAATGGAAAACTAATGGGCATACTGGATGAAGTTTAATGAAAACAAAGATAAAAAGGAAAAAGAGAGAACAATTGATAGAAACCAGAGGGTAGGAACATTTGGAACATGAATAACAAGATCTTGAGCAGTCTGATGTGATTAGACCTACTCTGGGAAAAGGCTTGTTCTAGGCAACCTCTGGAAGCTTCTCCCCCACCAAAAATACTCTGATAATCTAGGAAGACAAAGGAGAAGAGCAATAAGACATGTTTAGGTAAATCAGAAACTAAAGAAATCTGACAATTATATCAGTTAAATGTTATAAGGAAATAGTATTTTCAATAACAATGTGTTAACAGAGGAAGTGTTTCTTCAATATTCTTGTACCTTCTGTTTTGGGAAAATAGATGACAACAAAAATGCTATAAGTTTTTCTGCATTAACCTGTGAGAATGATGGTTAGGTATTTAGAACAAGTTGCTTTAAATCAATCTCTGTTTAAATTTTCTGTCAAACTGATCAAAGAACCTTGTGTTTGTCATGAATGTTATTATTTTGGACCACCAAATAACTTCAAAGGAAATCGAAGGGAGCTCACACTGCACTCTCTGTTAAAATACTGTAAAGGATAGTTTGAATTGATACAGGCTAAAGTCAGTCCCACAAAATGAAACACATGAAGTAGATTTTTGACTTATATTGAGCAGACAGAGGAAGAAGAAAAATTACTCATGTGGATTTATGAAAAATTACCTCCTGCCAAACTCCTCTTGCTTGGAATTTACAGTTTCTGTCGAATTAAAAACCCCACATATTTATAAATTGAGTTAATTTCTAAAGAATATAATAGGTATTTGCCTTGCAGAGGTTAGGGAATTATAAGTAACAAAACCAAATCACTAGCAGAGAGTAATCTCGATTAGTGAGAGAACAGCAAGTCTGCATAGATTTTGAATTCTTCTGCAACATTTCTCTTCCAGAAAGCAGTGTTCCTTAAAAAAAAAGAAAACAAAACAATCTTGGTAGATGATTGGATTAATAACAAGATTCCTGGATGGATAGGCAGACAAATAGGGGCACTTTTAGGAGGAATTGTCTAGCCCTGGTAGCCATATCCAAAATTTTCATAGAACAGCTGTGCATATAGCTAAAATGCAATAAAAGTTCTCCTAATAATGAGATATTCCAAGAATTTTGTTGAAACCCTCACACATGAGATGGTGATATTTTTTCATCTGAACTATACAAAATCTTTTGGCCACTTCCATATCAGGATTCATTTTAAGTGGAAGCTTTGAAATCAGTGGAAATAAGGCTAGAAATAAGATATACATTTTTAACAGCAGATATATTAATATAGCAATTTACAGAAGCTTTCATTCAATTCTACCTTGCTAGGAGGTCAAGAGAAAATATTTTTCTAAAACTAAACTGTAGGTTAAAGAAAATGCAATCCAAGGCTGTACTTCAACAAGTCATGCATATGAGGCCACTCCAGATCCTCAAAATTATTCACTCCAGTGTCATCTACAAGTTACCTGAACACAGATATTCTTACAGGAACACGGAAGTGTTATTATTTATAGTATGAAAACATGAAAAATTATGTTTTACAAAGAAATCAGAAAGCCTTCCTTGGATAATGGAGAAAGCTACTTATTGGCTTAAACTGATGAAAAAGTATTAGAAGGAAATTATTCTGGAAATTGCATGAAGATTGCATTGTGGTGGCTATTAACAGTTTATTGCACACACGATAAAGTAATTGCAAAAAAAAAAAAAGAACAATCACGACTTATAAGTTCTTTGCTCAGATATTTTAATAATTTGATAGAATTTTTTTGTCAGAAACCACAGTGAAGAAATCTAATTACTGTCCTCGTTTTTGGGTGTAGTCTAAAGGCAGGCAAATGTCTCCCAGTAAGGAAAAAATATTTCGCTTTTTCAAAAATAGAATGTTTTTCATTTGCAACTGGAAAATGTGTTCATGTAAAGATGTTTTCTGGGTAAAGATAGGAAGGAAATATTATTTTCAGTCATGATACTTTGCAGGCAGATGAAGGAAACATGTAAATGTACTTTTTACTTTGTTCTTAAATTGAAACTGAAATAATCTTATTCAATATTTGAATACCATTTCCTTAAATCACATAAAAAGATAGGCTCTGTTTCCATCATTAAAAACTATTTAGCTTTTGTATTGTGAAGGAAAGCTTGTCTCTATGCCCTAAGGCATCAGACATGTAACAGATTCTTCTTCAGCTGTGAAGATGTGGAGGTACCCTTTAAGGAAAATTGCCCTTGTGCTTTTTGTCTGCATCTGGGCCCAGCTGGCTAGGAATCTAAGACAATACCTACCAGGAGCATTTTACTTCAGATCTGGAGTGTGGCTTGGAAGTGCATCCTCCTATTGTCCCCACTTTCCATGCTTTGGCTCCTGCCAAACTAGATGTTGGAATGATGAAAGGATGATGCCTTCTGCCATCATCTGTGCCTGGAACAATACTGTTCCTGAGTAGCTTGGGTTTCTCTGTTTTTTGCTCCTGTATCTTTAGAAGCCAAAAAAGTTCTCTTGCAACCAGGATTCTGAATATTCACACAGCTAAGACAAGAGACACTATGGGTGGAGTTATCCCTCTGATAGATAGAGCTTATCCCATTGTGTATCCAAAGCTTTCCACATTCTTCCTCTGGGCCTTAAAAACTTTACTGAAACTTCTGTTTTCTAGAAGCTGAAACTAATTTATTTGCAGAGTCCAAAATCTTCAGAGCAGAAGGGACAACTACAGCATATAGTTTGACATGCAATTAAAACTCTGGAAAAATTTTTCAACTACTTTTCAGCTATCTTTGTACAGCTTAGTAATTTATGGCTAAGCTAGACTGAATCTTTATAAAAGACATCCATTTTTGATTTAAAATGTTCTGCAGAGAATCCAGCATACCCTTAAGTGAGGTGTACCATTGATTAATTGCACTCACTCTGAAAATATTTCCAGTCAGACTTTGCTTAGCTTCAGTCTCCAGTCATTTATCTTTATGCCTTTGTCTGTCAAGAAGCTGCTTGCCGTGGAAAAATCTTTTAATACATAGGTACTTACAAACTGACACTTTGTTGCCCTTGGGAAAACAGTTCTGTAAAAGTGACACACAATTTCAAAATCATTTAATATAAAAGCACCCAA
This sequence comes from Setophaga petechia, assembly GCA_024362935.1. NCBI lineage: Eukaryota > Metazoa > Chordata > Aves > Passeriformes > Parulidae > Setophaga > Setophaga petechia. The sequence continues at coordinate 29,452,839 of JANCRA010000008.1, forward strand.
AATTTCAAACATTTCTTTGTTTTCAATTATTTCCAATTTCAAGGGAATAAAATTTTTTTTCTATATAGTATAGTTATACTGAACTTTCAAGAGATGGAGAGAACTTTTTTACCAAACCATGGCCATGAGTGGAAATGAAGTAAAACTGATATAGCTTTCCTTTTTGTTACCTCATACATCATCATTTTCAGAGAGATACAACATGCTTATTTTAATTTTTTAAAATCAGTTTTGTTTAAGAAAGCTGTTCCTATTATAGCTACTACTAAAAAATGTAGATTTTCCCCAAATGATAAGATGAGAAAAACCTAATGGAAGTGCAGAGATGGTAGAGCCAAGTTTTCCAGTCTAAGGTGTACAATGGTAGGACAAGAGAAAATGGATGTAAATTGCAACATGGTTAGATATAAAGAAATGTATTTTATTTTTCACCATGATCAAGCAGGTTTACAGAGGTTTTTGAATCTTTGTGCAAGATGATGCTCAAAATTTAGCTATACAAAACTCCAGGCTACCTCACCTAGAAGGCCCTGCTGAAAGCAGGAGTTGACCTCTTGGATCCCCAGGGCTCCCTTCTGTCTTGAAGTCTGCAGCAACACCACAAGTGGGGCTATGTGAGTGTTTCAGCCTTTCTGTCTTTGATGGAGGTTTACAAGAGCTTCCTCCTTGACCTGGAGGAGAACTTGTGTGAAGTGTGTTGAAAACTGGTGTCTTTGAAATTTGGAGCATAACCCCCTAAATAACCCCCGAAACATATGGGTGGACCAACTAAGCTTCATTTCCTCAGGCAGAATGGCCCAAAACAGACAGCAGGTCCTTGTTTAGCCACCTCATCTATGCACATGCAGCATGGCAAACAGTGCTTTATTAAACTGGGGATCTAAATTGGCAGTTTTGTTGACACGCAACAGTAAACTACCAATGTTCCATATTGCCGATTACTAAATCTCAATTTCTCAATTTTATCTTTTGACAATCAGTCATATTTGGGTAGACTGTGATGCCTAAAAAGTTATTAAAACTTTTTCAGGTAATAAGTAAATTGAGGCATGGAATTTGCATTTATTGATAATTACACAGAAGAACTCCAAAAATCATGAAACAGAACTCAATTTTATTGACTTGAAGTTTATCTCCCAGTTTTCTATGCAAAATACTGCCTGTAGCAGACAAGTCAGTGTACAACCAATGCAAATTAATAGCTAAGAGAAAAATGAATCTCTCATTCTAGCACAGTGTATTGTGACACAAAATTTAAACAAGTATTATTCTATTACCTTATTAATTCCATTTAATCAAACTAAGAACATACCGATCTTTGTCATTTTTCTATAAATAAGCCACAAAGTCTGGAAATTTTTAAGTCAGGGAAGCCAGGCTGTCAGCATTCAAATTCAAAGATTGTACACTTTGATATGCACCTGATAAAAATAAACTTGTTATATAATGTGCTGATTCAGTGAAGAGAATGACTACGTGCTTAACTTTTTATGCACTACTGAATCTAGTAGCATTCAGAAAGTACACATAAGTTAATTCAAAATTATTGAATAGCAAGAGTCATTGTCATTGTCATTAAGAGTGTAAATGCATTTCAGTGCTGCTGATCATTAACAACTCTGGTGAGTTGGCTCCTTGGTTTGATTGCTTGTTTCAGCAAGATCAAATACTTCAGTAGGTATGGACTTCCAGTAAACTTATTTTCAAGAATTTTAAACTCCCTCCTGACAGTGCGAGGTCATACAATCACAGTATTTGATCAAATATGTTTATTGAAATCCCCAACAGGGTTCAACTATATTAATTCCACGACTTCTTTTCCTTTGTGCTCTCTGTCCATGGGCAATTATGAGTCTGTTTCCATTAGTTATTGCTAAACCCCTTTTTTTTCTTCCTCTGTTTCTCCCATAATCTTCTCATGATCACTATGGGTAAAAGTAAGCCAATATTTATATCTCTTTTCCTTTTACATTTTTATTAATGTGATTAGCATCCTTCTTTTGCATAATATTTGCTTATTTCTATATGGAAAAAAACCCAGTGGTGATTCTTTTCTGAAAGAGACTTTAATATTACCTTGTAGGAGTCCAAAATGAAAAAGATAACAAAAAGTCCCAATGCCTAGAAATTTCTAATGTGTTTTCTATATGCTGAAGGATTTTTTTCTTCTTTTTGGGGGGAGAAAGTATGTTTACTTTGTTATTGTTGTGGGGGTTTGTTTTTTGGGGGTTTTTTTGTTCGATTTGTCTGAATCTGTTTGGGGCATCATAAAATGAGAAGCTAGAGAGTCTTTTTATGTTGGTTGTACACAATTCTGTGTACATGGAGAGGAAGGGAGTTTTGTTGATACATGGAATGATCCTCCAGGTTTTTGACTAGGAATTGCTTTCATTTGAATGATGATGTCTGCTCATGAATAAATTGGTCAGAGTATGGTAATGCAAATGTGTGATTTGGTGATCTTTCAAGCAATTTATGAACTGAAGTTTTAAATACACAAAGTTTAAAATGCAGCTAATCTGTATTCTGCTACACAATGGCATCAAATTTTCTGATAGGAGACGTATTTTCCAGTAGCAGCCAGTGAATTCCATAGCAATATCAATTTATTTTATTGCTAAGTATTATACTTCTTTTTTCTCACTTATGAGCTTTGCAAAGATACAAAATATGACTCAGCTGAAAATGCTCAAAAAATTTTATATTGGATTACTAATATCAACAAATGTTTTATGTGTTCTCCAAGTCATATGGCTACATAACCTACAATCCCTGCCTGAACCTGCTTTTACCCATGTGCCAGAGGAGAGGCTAAGCTTGAAGGCTGTTAGATCAGCTTTTCTTCCTCATCTGGACAAGTCTGTACTGCTGTTCTGTTCATGAAGAAGCCCCAAGTCTGTGGTGCAACAAGCAGTGTGAGAATCTCTGGAACAAATAGCTTAAGTTGTGTGACTGACACTACTGGCCAACATTTCCAGCTCTTTCTGTTCCCTCTGCAAGCCTAACACAAGTGTTTGCTTTCCAGCTTGTTGAACCATGCATTGTAGTCTAGTTAAAGTGAGGAAATCTTCCAAGAGTCAGCTGCAAACAGAAAAAAAAAGTTTAGGCTTACATGACCTTTTTCATTATGTATGTTAAAAACTGGAAGGTTTGCAGGTGCTCTGCACCTACCTTTTATTAAGACCAAGGAACTAGATTCTGATGTGAGGTCCCATCCAGCCTACATGCTGGCTAAATAGTGAAATCAGAAATTACCAAGTCAACATGATACCAGTGGGAAAAGGCAAGAAAAGGCACCATTCAGAGCTGTCATTTTGGCAAATATATGCAGAGCACACATACCAACTTTTGCTACAAATTTAGTCTCTTCACTGCTATTTAGATTCCCTGTTGCCTGTGGGTTTTAGTGTGTGATTACAAGAGGGAGAGGAATTAGGTAGCTGCTGAGCTATAGTCCAACATTATGGAACTTAATTTTTGATGTAAGAGGAAATTCTATTGCATCATTTTGTGACAGAAGACAATTGTGAAAGGAAATGCTTGTGATTAAAACATGAATACCACTTTTCATACTGAAGGCCATGCTAAAAGTAAATTCTCTAGCAACATATAAAATTATATTCTCATGGTTTTGGTGTTCTTTGCAGTGTTCCTTTTTGCATTTTTCAAAACTTTTCAAATTTTTCTATAGCTTTTGATGTCAATGCCTTTCCCATTCTCTTTTGTGGTAGGTTTCTCCAAGTCTAATTTGGCTTGAATATCATCCAAATATATATTTGGAATTCTGGGGTCTAAAATTCTTTAATGGAAAAGAAATGGGCTTTTACTGAGGCAATACAATGGTGTAGAAAGCTTATTTTGGAATAAAACTGACTTTGAAGTCATTTGGGCAGTCTTGGTAGATGAACTGAACACATGATTGCCTGGTTTTAATGAAGCAAATGGAAGAAAATACAAAATAAATAAGATGGGTTTACTTTTGACTCCAGAACAAGTAGAACTACTGGATTATCTGTAGTATCTTGCAGAATGAATCTGTAGTATCTTGTAGGATAATAGCCTGAGGACTCAAATATTATATGTATTAGAAGACCTTTAAATTAAAATTTATGAAAATGGTTCTGTATCTGTCTGGGAACATTTTGGCAATTTTTTCCATGTGCTTTCTTCAATCTAGTTTCGCAGAGATCAAATAAAGATTTAGAGAACTTGATTTGTATGCAAGGCATTGATTTACAATGTTACTGACCTTCTCTGACTTGGCAGACAAAACTTAATGTGATCCCTTGTCAGCTACAAAAATTCAAATGCATATATGGGGCAATATTTTCTTTTTATGCAAGGGCCAGCTGCAGTTTCCTGACAGCTGTGTGAGATTTGCTGTGACTGGAAGTATTCTGAATGGTATGATCCAGGTGAATCACAGGAGGCTGGAGGTTGGTGTGGGGACTGTTGGATGACCTTCTCTTGTCCATCTCACATGGGGAGCTGGATGTGGGGACCTTTGGTGCTCTCCCAGGCCTCACACCCTGCATGTCCTGTGTGTTAACCCTGTAGAGACTCTTTGCTACCATGCTGCTGGTGGATAGAGGTGAAAGCTCAATGCTATAAAGAGACATTTCTGTTTGCTTGTCTCTTCCCTATGCCGTTTTCCCCCCAATTGTTATTGGCAAAAGCTGTAGAGTTGTGGTCCCTGTTGACAGTGTTAGGGGCTTTTTAAACCCAGGTTACAGTGATTCTTCTCTGTCACTTTCTAATGGCTAGAGATGAAGAAGAAAACTGTCTAGACCTTTTAGCTGCCTTGCAGAAAAGGGCTTCACAAACAGTGAATTATGTACTCTGTAAGGGGGAGATTTAAAAGTGCCTCACTTCCTCTGTCAGCTTCAGCATCTGCCATTAAAAAGCTGCTTGGTAGCTATTACACAAAGGTAAGGCAGGCATTGATGCTCTTTTTGCTGTGAAAACAGAACACAAAAAGGGTTTTGTTAGCAAGAAAAAGACTGAAAAATGAAAAGCGACTTGCTAGGAAAACACCAGGAAATATAATGGATTTACTTTCAAAGAGTTTGAAGTGCTTCTCAGTAAGTTTATTCATGACATATACTATTACTGCGAGTAAAATCAAGAAGGAAAAGTAGTATTAACTTCCTGCTGACAGCTTGGGTAGCCAAGATATCCATCACTTTTATTTTTCATTTGTTTTAGGAGTAGTATATTTAGAATAACCAGTACAGTAGTTTTAAGCCTTACAGAAAATCTGCAGAAAATGATGTAATTTCTTTCCACTAAGTTTTAAAGTATTTTTCACTTAAAAGAATTTAGATGACATGTTTTTCTTAGTGAAAAATCTGCTGCACATGTAAATAATTAATGCATGTGTAAAAAACACTCAAAAATCTCCTACCAACTTTTTTGGCTCTGTAGAGTAAATATATTTTATAGAATGAAATTCTGATCAATAGGTTTTGCCAGCTTCTCATTAATTTAAAGCAAGCAACTTTATCCTTTTTCTGTTGGTTTTGTTTTCTCATGTTAGTTTCAATTGCTTAGTTTTATAATTTTTTTCTTGAAAACAAGGCAGCATGTGTTTAAATAAGGGATTTTTCTTTTTGCTTTGTTGATATTTTTGCCGAGCAGGCTAAAAAAACTCCTGTGGGTTATCAACATGTGTTTGTTGTTCTGAACAGAGAAATACTTTACCTGCTTTGACATTTGAATCTCCTCTGAGAAACTGACTGGAAAGAATACCTATTAATTCCTTTTCTGTTTTTTCTTTTTTTCCTTCTTCCTGTTTTCAGTATTAGTTCATGGGAATCTTATTTAATTTCATTAATTTTACCAGAAATGTACTCACCGTTTGTAACTAGGGAGTTAGCTGAGATGATGCTTGAAAGCAAAGAGCCAAGTTGTGGTAAAATCCCAGTAAAAGAGAAAATCTTTATTGATGGGTATGTTTGAGAGTTTTTGAGTTATTTTTCTTCTTGTTCAAGAAAGCAAAACAAGATGCACCTACTGTGGTTTGTAGGTTGAGACTATTTAAAAAGTCCTCAGAAAAATTAGATCTCTCTGTAGTCCCACAAAGTTTAACACACTCTTGCATTTTTAATGCTGTTAAAATGATTTGATTTTAAGTAATTAGTTAAGATTCAATGAAAATAATGAAAAACATTTTATAAACAGCTAATTCCGACCACCTTTGTCTAACTCAAAGAATTTAGAAAGATTTTAATCATATCTGTTTCCAAAAAAGTGACGTGTAAATAGTAAATTAAGTAAAAAAACTCTGTAGGCTTAGAATCTCATACACTTTTCATATATGAAATTAGTGAACATGTTTTTTCTCTTTTCTTTTTCTAACACTAATAAATTTTTTACCTTGAGAAAGAACATTTGTCTTTTTCACTCAGCCATGCTTTCAGGTGACAGGTTATGTATGTCATCTTGATTCAAACACGTTATTTGTTTTCAGTGCTGTATCTTAATACTTAAAGTATAAAGTTTCCATTTCTGATATCAAAGGTACCAAAAGATACTCCCTTGACAATCAACACTTTCTTTACAAACAAGATGAGCCCTGCTTTTTCTGCATTGCTTTTAATAACTTTGAAGAACTTTGAAGTCAAGAAAATTTTTAGCTGAATGTCAAATGAGGACATTTATCCTAGCTCCTCTGCAGGACTTAGTTAAGCTTTACTTGCTGGAACTCCTTTGATTTATATTTACTCCTTTTATTTATTTAAAATAAAATTATTTTTCAGTGTCTGTCATTCGGTCCTTCAGTACATTAGGAACAAAATGTGCCTGTAATGCCACAGCTTTCCTCATGGTAACACAGTGCATCTGAAAGAGGCCAGCTGCTCATTCATGTGAAATACTTTGCTCAGTTTCTCCACCTTTGCTTACTGAACAGTTGTCTTTTTTAATAGGCAATGTTGATTAATCTCTGACCGGTGCTGCGAGTCAAAAATAAATTTTATAGCAAAGATTATAGAGTCCTTCTATGGTTGTACCAGTAACATGTCCCAGTAAGCAGGATTTTGCCACAGGTTCAGCAAACCCACACCTGTCCTTTGGTATTTTTCATTACAAGTCATAAATTTTTCTACTTTCTCTCTTGCATGTTGTCTCATCACAGATAAGTGTCTTCTTTTTCACAGTTATCTCAACTTGCTCCTGAAAGCCAAGAGCTTATTATGCCTTCTCTGGACTTGTAGGTTCCAGACAAGAAAGTTTGGGGTGTTTTTTCAGAAGAGCATGTGTTACTTGACTTGATGCCCAGAGCACTGTAAATGTTTGTAATTTTTTTGCACTTAACAAAAATTAAAATGGCCTTCTCCATCAGAAGTTGGTCTTGAACACATCCTCAAATGAAGGCCACTTCTACCTTTGTACACAGTCTGGGAACTGTCCAGTTCTGACCAATAACAGATTTCCCAGTAAAGCCAATAGAAAGTTCTTAAGAAGCTAAAGTAAACAATAATATCTAAATGTAGTACCAGTATCCAGAATAAATGTCTCAGTGAGACTGAATGTCACCAAGAACTGGATACCCAATTTTAGAGCTGCTGTTTATTGTCTTTTTCCTGGCATTCTTAGCATTTTCTTTCCAGTTCATCCTCTGCTTCTCATTTACTTTCCCCTTCTGTGTTTTATTGCTTTTGAGAACTCCCAGCTGATCCTCCTGTGCTTCAGTTCCACTTCCTCTCTCAACTGCTTTCCAAAATAGGATCATTGAACAGTTAATGCTGGCACTTAGAATGAGTGAACAACCCAATTAGATTAACTGAGGGTAGGGAAATTCATGTTTCAGACTTTTATTTTCTGCCAACTCAGGAAGACAAAAGAACATAAAACAGCTCCCAGGTTCTGCCAGGCATAGCAGTGCAATGTATAATTGGGACCATAATGTCCGTGCTGGTGATGATGTCACTGTTTTCTGTCTTCAGGGGATAAGGACATTTGCCTTTTGCAGGGGAAGAATTAAATGGAAGAAATGAGAGGTTTTGGCAGATTCTACCTGTCAGATTTTGAGGGTGAACAAGTAAAGATAACTATTTAAGCCTTCATCAGAGCAAAAGACATTAACCAGACCTTCTGATATGCTTTGTGGATGTTGACTAATTCATCCATACCTATGACTAGCTTCCTATGGATCAAGAATTTCTATTTTTGCTCCTGTGTAACACAGGACATTGGGGAGAGAGCAGAGTCCTGATGCCTGCTCTTAAAAGGTAATAAGACATCAATAAAATCACTTTCCTATTATTTAGCCAGTGTGGTGGATACGAAGGAAGGTGACTTTCCCCCGGGTGATGAGCTGTGGGGTAACTCTTCTATTTTTTTTCACCCCTGGCCTTCCTAATTAAGCTGCCTCTATTTCTGTGGGGTTTTGCAGCTGTAGTATCACAAAATTATTTTTTAAAGCTTTAAGACACAGTTGTTATTAAAGTGTTGGTAAAATATTATTATGTATTTACTTTTATATACATTCATGTAAATAAAACACACACATATTCCTCTTCCTCAGAAACAATGCTGTCAGTACTAGGATTTAAAAAGTGTGTGTTTCAGAGATTTCTACTGTGATATCATAACCTTACAGTCTGGCATAACATTTTTACAGTTTCCCTCCTTCCCCTGACTACTGATACTAATTTTCAGTGCTGGCCAGCACGCAGGCATAGACCAGACTTCCCAAAGTTTTGCACTGCATGTAATTTGCTCTTTCCATTGCTTCTTATTGGCAGATTAGATAAGTTTTCCTGGTGAACTTCTGAGATGAATTCTTACATTTGATGCCTTGCTGCTTTGTCTTATTTTTTTGCCTTTTGCCACTTTGCTTTAGTCCCTCCCTCACTGAAGGAGATGGCACAAGTTATTTTTGCCTACAGCATTCCATCAAAAATGCAAAGTCAGTTTATTGCCTGGAGATTTTTTAGTTGCCCTTTATTTGTGCAGCAAGGGAGGATAGACAAGCTTAGCACAGGCTGCTATTTTAGCAAGTTGCCAAACACTCTTTGACACCTAACATTGTTTCTTGTTTGCTCAGACCAGTTTGTGAGTAATCTCCTCTAGGTTTAGCTCTGGGTTTTAGTCCAGAAGCTAGTTACAGTTTGAATTAAACTGTTCTCTCTCATTTTAATCTGCATACATTTCAGGATCAGTGGTCCTGAAGTGTTTCCCATTGGAATTTTTCATAATTTATACATATGTATTTTTTTCTACAAGACAGGATGGTATGTGAGTCACATATTTCCTTCCCACACTTTCTTAATTTAGTTTTAAAGAGTACCATTGAAACGTGTCTGCAGTAATAATTTTTACTGGCATAGTGTTTTGTTCTTATGATTATTTCTGCAAGTTTGCATCAATTTATAAAACCTAAACAGATCTTAACAAACCATCACACTAGAATTTCTATAAAGTGATTTCTAATGGTTAATTTGGTTTGCCTTCAATAATTTTCAAATTATAAATATTTGTTAAGCATAAAGACAAGATTTTTTATTAATTTCTGTGTAAGAATATAGTTTCAGTTTACTTTAGTTGCTGTTTAACAAAACATGTCACTGTTCAATCACCATGAAAGAGGCCTTCCAACCTGATGCTGATGCTGCATTAACAGATATTCTGGCTTCTTTGCTAAACTTGAAACATTTCACTAAAGATTTATACCTCGGACAATATTTAATTCCTCAAAATAATTACTCTTGCCAATCTTTCCACACACCATTTTAGTATGGAAAGAGTTTATTAACGAAGGGATGCTTTTAATCTCTGATCTGTCTAATTTCTTTATGTAGTCAGTCAGGAAGAGAGAGCAAGAGCCTGCCCTCTAGAGAACAAGATCAGCCCTTGAGCTAGGCGTTGCCTTCAAGAAGAGTCTTTCCCCATCGACTGCAGAAGAAGGCTAGGGAAACTAAAATAGCTTCTGTGACTAGTCTGGATTTCTAACTCATTAGAGAGGCTTAATTATATCAACATGTTGGAGATTCTTCTGTGATATAAATTCACCTTCCATCTGTACAACCTTTTCATCCTTTTTTTTTAAGCTTCTAGTCAAAATATCTGCTCCATAAGTGTCTCAGTTAATATGGGAATATCACTGAAAACTGTTTCCAAATTTCTTTATGAGAAGTCTGTAGAGATCATTTGCAGGGAGGCAGTAAAATGCTACATAGCCTCTCACTGCATGTTGCTCATTTTAAGAGGAATTTGCAAGGAGCTTGGCACTCTTTGTAGTTTGCACACCCAGTTGGTAGCATTTAATATAAAACAGCCCCTGAAAATGCCACTGAAGATGAAACCTTTTTGGCACACATGTGGAACACCTCCCATGTAGATCCATGCTCAGTATTTGATTAAAGATCTGCCATTGCTTGCACATAGTACTTGAATTTTCTACAATAAGCTAGGTATGGTGTTTTCATAATGGAACATAACTAGGGTTTACATACTTGCTTTCATTTGTTCTGTAGAAATATATATGATATATGCTGGTGTTTATCTTATGAGTTTTTGCTTTAAATAATGAATTTTTTTTTTTCTCATGGTTCACTTAATTTTTAGGTTTTTTACTACAAGGTACAGAGTTTTATTCTCTGTACCATAATGCTTAGTTAAAAGGTTTCCCTTACCAAGGCAAGCGTGCTGCTATGTATATTTAGAATTTCTGGTTTGTTTGTTTCTCATATCAGAACCTACTATTTACAATTTTTTTTAAATTGAAAAACCCAAGAAAATATATATTTCAACATCAGAGTCATTTTTGTCACCTTTGTCTTTTCTCTTTAATATTCAGTACTACCTTGCAGTTGAAAAATGCTCGGATTTCTGGTTGAAAAGTGACTTTACAGAGCTGCAATTTGTTTTTTCTGGCTTCAGTCAGGAAGGGTTTTTGCCTATGTTTGTTTGGTTTTTTGTTTGGTTGGGGTTTTTTTTGGGGTTTTTTGGGGGTTTTTTGTAATTCTCTGGCATACTGAAATTTTACTTATGGCTGTTTGGATTCTTCTCATACAGCTTTATTTTTATGTACCTTTTAAGCCCACACTCTTCCTGCTATGTCAAGTTTATTTCAGAAGTAACCTCGCTATATTCAAATTCAATTTTGCCATAAATAAATTTCATTTCCAGTTAATCTACATTGCTGTGATTTAGCTGCATTACTTAGTTACTATAACTCAGGTGCCTTATGGTGCAGCTGATTTCACATAAATAAAAGTGGATTGTTTCCTGACTATGAACTTCCAAATATTGAGTGAGTCACTCAGAAGTTTAGAACAAGCCACCACTTTTTGAAGAATAGTTTGGGGAAACTTTTGTTGTTGGAACAAGCGGCTGTGCTGACATTAAATGAAAATGGAAGAACGTTGCAGGAGTTTTAGCAACCTAAAGATATTATAAATAAGAAAGTTCACAGTCATTTTGAAACTATTTTTGTTTTCATTCTTTTATTGTATAAAAACTAAATATAAAAAGTGGAAGTTTAACAGCACTTTTCAGCTAGCCTGAAATAAGAATTTATATGTAGCTGCACATTTTGTTAGTTTGGAGTTATCCAGAATTAGCTTGAGGTTTTACACCCTACAAATTCTGCTGGTCTATGTGTAGTTGTTTTCTGTCAACTCGCTGATATTAAATGAAGACCTGTCACATTTCTTGTTATTCTTATATCTTGTTAGGGGGTAAGAGGATGTCATCTCATTTATCTTAGAAAAAAACTGGAAGGTAAGAAAATAGTGTCTTTGGGCTGAAAGATGGAAATGGAAGTACTCTATTTTGAAGTGCTCTATTTCTGTCACTATGTAATTAGCATGCAATGCGAATGATTGTGGTTAAAAAATGGACTCTGTCTTGGTGTTAATCACAGTGCAGTCAGACTGACAAGTAACATCCCTTTGGCCAGCTGCTGGAAAGTTATTCACTGACCTTAATGACTGCAGGGAGCAAAAGGAATTCTATTTTAAAACCTCGACTGTAGCTTATGAAGTGAAATAATTTCATCTTCAAACTGATGGTTCAGTAAAGGATATCAAGTTATAGATATTCTCTTTAGAGAATTTCTTTCATTTTAGCAGATAACTGGCATCTGTCATGAGGAGATGGAACTATTGGTCCTTGTGATATAAACCATGAACTTAGAGAAAGGTCTTGTTAGATTTAAGTAATTCATAAAACTCACTGAATCTGAAGATTATTGCCCAGTGTTGTATTGCTAGAGTTGAGACAAGGTTTGATATTTCATTTAGATGCATCCAAAAGTGTCTGTATGTTCCTCTAGTTTATTGTTACTCTACTGCACATTTTTAGCTTTCCGTATGGGTTGCCTTACAAACCCTCTTCAAGCATTTCCATTTCCATCTTGCAAGTCTTGATGTAGATGAAACTATTAGGAAAAATTACTTTAATTCCAGAGTTTCATAGTGATGGTATAATGCAATCCTTTTCTCCTTTGTCTCTAAATAAAATGTAGAAATGTTTTTTGGGTTTTTTGTTTTTTGAAATATTTTTTAAAAGTCTGTTTTCTTATTAATTAATGGGTCAGGTATGCCATGTCACCTTTTTTCTCCTTACTATTTTGTTGAAATTCCCCTTGCTTCCTCAAGAGGACTTTTGCCTTTCCCTTTCTCTGGGCATGAAATTAATTTTGTCCTAGTATCACTGATACTGCACTTTGAACTGCTTTTGTTTGTATGGCTTTGCTGAACTTTTTCCATTCACAGATTTTTCTGCAACAGATTTTCTTTGCATTTTGTGTATTTTTATTCCTAAATTTGTTTGTTACATCCAGATAGGTTTGATTATTTTGAAGGCACACCTCAGTAGAGTATAATTAGGCCCTGTGTGATAATTTTCATCAGTACATACTGTTTCATGCATATTACTTGCATCAGCAGCTTAATTTTGATATTTTATAGCTGCCAAGTAATTAATATAAAAATGTTTTTAGAATATAATATGCACTTATAATTCCCATTTTCAAATGGAAAGCAAACAAAACAAAAATTCACCAAAACAGAAGCCCAAAAAAAACTACTTCAGGTTATCTGGGACACGTTAAAATATCTTGAACCAGATGTCAGAAGATATAAAATTATGAAATGTGCTAATAAATTGTAACCTTCTGTATAGTCCAGGCTGTTCTATTGAAACACAATGGGGAGAAATGCTCAGATTTCTGCAGAAGAGGAGTTTAATATGATTTGTGTGTTTATTTTTGTCTATGATTCTATAGTGAATAAGAATGCACAGGTAGAGGATGTTTAAACTATTCATTTTTTTCAGATGAGGATAGCTCTTTTCACATTAGACAGATCCTTCTGTGTCTTACAGGATAAGATACATCAAACAGAAGAAAATATATTATGAGACACAAGAACAACATACCAGACTTTTCAGTTGTCTATAGATAATGGATAAAAAACATTGATAGCAATTCCATTTTCTATTTCAATTGTTCTTAAGGATTCATTTATAAGGAGCTTTCTGTCCCATTTGGCTGACAAATGCTGATGTCTGAATCTTGATGCAATTGGCATATTTTCCTCATACTAAATCATTCATGAATATTGCACTACTTTTAGACTCTTTATTCTGTCAATGACTTTGTGGTAAAAATAGAAATAGAGCTTTTTGATTTCAGTGATGCATTCATAGTTGATGCAGATCATTAGCTTTTTTAAATGCATAACTCATGGATCCTAATTTTGCAGTCTTCAGGCTTTTAATCTGTTGGTAGTGTTTGCACTCTGATTTTAAAGGAATAAATTAATTATCTTTTTTGGAACGATATGAAATAAATAACTCTACAACAGTAGATACATACATATAAAACAGGAGTAGTTGGTTAACATCTCCAAGAAAAAAGAGGAAAAATTACAAACCACAAACATAAACAATTAAAAGAATCAGAGTTACTCAAATTTTATGAGAACAAAGGTAATATGTGACACAGTTGAACACTATATGGGTCAAAGGAACATAAGAACTGTCTCCCAACTCCTTATGCGACCTTTAATTATGAAAAAAAATGTGGTTTTGTTTATAACTAGCAATAAGAAGTTTATGATTGAAGATGTTTGCTGTGTAAGAGCTGCAGAGCTTTAAGGTGGGGAAAATGTCAATCAAAAGAAAATTTGTTGCTGCAAGTAAGCCTGTGGAGGTGCACAAATATTTCTGCAGAACTAGCAAAGGCAGAAAAAGACAGAGATTCATTTTTACTTTAAAGTAATCATAATTTTAAGAAGTGATTATAAATAAAAGAATTTGTAATAGCAACAGTGAATCTCTGACCCTTTTTAACTTGAATCAGGCTGAAAAGTTGAAGAAAAAACCCCATTTAATTTATACCACTCATTTCTGATATTCAAGAAACCCTTTTCAGCACTGAAAAGCTTCATGACAAGTATAACACATCCTCTGCCTTGGTTTTTTTAGTGAGGTTTGCACTTTTCTGCATTGCAGGAGCTTTAGAAATAAAGCAATCTGCACTACTTGGACTTTGCAATGAATCTGCATGAGAATTGCACTAATCACAAATATTTTACTCTAGGATGTCTTAGCAGGGATAGCCTTAAAAATTATTGACAAAAATAAGTAGATAAAGACAGGAATAAGTAGGTAAAGACAGATATCTACCAAGTCTCATCAGAGTGTGATAGTTTGAGGTCAGTTAGCTTTTAGATACCAAAAGCATTTTGTCCTTTTCCAGTGTTAAGCCACTTACCATGATTGTTTGTGTGGAAAACGGAACATGTTTGGTTTCTTTTTTGATGTCTGTTTACTGCTAAATGAGCTTAAAATGCAAGTCAAGAAATGAAAATGCTTACTTAGCAAGAAAAACAGATTTTAGATTATGTGGCAGGTTTTTGCTGTTGAAGAACAGGCAGCTGCGCCTTAGTGATTTCTCTTTTTATAGAATTGAAAGAGAAGAGATGAGCAAACTCTATTGGAAAAACCTTAATTTGAATGGCATGAGAATGTCTTTCACAGCGGAGGAAGCAAATTGTTGTATGAACTGTGTTTATTTTACTCAACATTTCTTTGATGAGAACTTGCCCTTCATTTGAAATTCTGCAGAACATTAACACAACACTTGGCTCCCATGGAAAAGGCTCTAATAAGTGGTGGTAGTCACTTCTGGGTTCAAAGCAGCTGATCTACTTAGAGCAATGGAAGGGCATCCCTTGGCTTTGGATTAAGGCTTTGTACAGGAACCGGGAGTGGGAGGCCCATGTTACAGGGTGCTTCTGGAATAAATTTAAATAACCACAAGGGTATGGCTAAAAGATAGGGGAACTGTTGTCTTCTGGAAACTTCTCTATCCAGTTTTCTTTGCTCTCTGTTGAGGGACTGGAGCTCACAGGTGCAGTGGTGTCCTGTACTGTAAGATGCTGTACTGGAAAAAAGAACAAAGTGGAACATCACATCTGCTGAGATTTTACTTTAACTGCTTGAAGCTGGACAGTATAATTTTTTGTTTATTTTCCTCTATGGAAATGTAAAGCATTGGTCATATAAGCAATGCTGATTTTTGTTTGGCTTTTTCAATTGCACCCTTGAAGGACCAGTGGACTATCTGAGGGGACAGTGAGAACTGGTTGAAAGGCAGATCCCAGAGAGTCTTTAATCAGTGGCACATTCCAGTGTCTGTCACCAGTGGTATCCCCCAAGGTTCAATACTGGACCCAGTATCGTTTAACTTGTTCATCAATGACTCAGATGAAGGGGCAGAGGCCTGCTCAGCAAGTTCCCTGGTGACACAGAGCTGGGAGGAGAGGGTGATACTCCAGAGGGCTGTGCAGCCCTCCAGAGAGACCTCAACAGAGTGGAGAGATGGGCAGAGAACAGTCTGAAGTTCAACAAGGGCAAATGCAGGGTCCTGTACCCGGGAAGGAATAATTCTAGGCACCAGTACAGGGTGGGGGCTGAGCTGCTGGAAACCAGCTCTGTAGAGAAGGACCTGGAGGTCTGGGTGAAGATCAAGCTGTCCGTGAGGCACCAGTGCCCTTGTGGCCAAGAGGGCCAGTGGTATCCTGTGGTTCATTAGGAACACCATCAGATTGAGGGATGTGATCCTGCTCCTCTGCTCAGCCCTGGTGAGGCCACATCTGGAGTGTTATGTCCAGTTCTGGGCTCCTTAGTACAAGAGAGAGATGGAGCTCCTGAAATGGGTCCAGCAGAGAGATACAAAGATGATTAAGGGACTGGAGTGTCTTTCTTATAAGGAAAGGCTGAGGGAGCTGGATCTGTTCAGGCTTGAGAAGAGACAACTGAGAAGGGACTTTTTTTCTAGTGGTGCTGAGCAACAGGGCAAAAAGCAACATGCAGAAACTGATGCACATGAAGTTCCACCTGAATATGAGGACAAACTGCTTTGTGGGTGACCAAACCCTGGAACAGATTGGACAGAGAGGTTGTGGAATCTCCATAAATGGAGATACTCAAGAGCCATCTGGTTAAAATTCTGTGCAGTGTACTGTAGGATGATCCTACTTGAACGGGAAGCCAAATACTTAATCTTGAGAATTTAGGGAATTATTGTCCTCGTGTTTTTTTCCTGCCCTCCACTTTCTTTGTTGCCACCTTCCCCACTATCACTTTTGTTTTCATAGATCCTTTGCAAAATCATTTGCATCTCTCATTGGTGTCTTCAGTGTCACATAGTGGGAATCATACTGTGATTTTGATAATTTTTCACATACTTTTGCTGTACTTACTTTGTTTCTACTATTTCATTTTTGAAATAGTAAAAACAAAAGTAGAAAGAGAACTAGAGACAGTATTCCATCTGAGGTGACATCATGAAGATAAATAAATTGTCATAAGGATGTCCTCTGTTTTATGCTAGGATCTTTCTAGAAATTCTTAAGACTTCATTGAAATGTTTGGCTACCCTTAAACACTAATGTGGTATCTGAAGAAGTTTACCTGTCATAGCCATTTAATGATTAATGTTTTACAGAGAAAATTTTTATACACCTAATTAGAGCTGCAGGGTTTGTTTGGGTTTGCTACATGGAGATGGCTTCCAATGCAAAAATATTATTGATGTACTGGTAAACTGAACTTAAATAGTCCACATTAACATAAAAATATTTATGGCACCATTTGTTGTCTTATGTGGACAGAGAAATCTGCAGGGATTATCTATCAATTTCATAAATTCTTGAGAGACCTGAAAACACAGACATGAAAGCATTTGAAATTTAGTTTATGATGTTATATTAAATACTGCATTTTAAATTTGTTAGCAAATAAGGTGGCAAAAAAACTCCAAAGCTGTTGCAGATCTCTGCAGCTCATAGGCAGTTACTAGCACAGATGTTCTCACCTGTTGCAAGCTGACAGCTCGAAAATACGTGTAACTTTGAATACAAGTGCTAATAACAACTGAGACAGTAAAATGTAATTATTGCATGTTATTATACTATCACCTGTGCAGCTGTGAGGCATAGACTGAATATTCTGCCACCTTCAATTAGAAGAAGATAAAAGTAGCACTGGAGAACTGAGTCAGTTAAATGAGAATTTAAATCACTGTAACTGCAGTAGCACTTGGAAAATCATTCAAAATCCCAGCCAACAGGGCATGTTTCAAGACTAACAAAGTGTGATTTATTTTTTTTCCTGAATTTAGGTCACCGAAGCTAGTAATTTGGATGATATCTTAAGGGAGTGTTTGGCCTGTCAGGCAGGTGTATGATTTCTTAATGCCTTTTGAGCAGTGATTGTCACAGGAACTGTATTGTCCTGGCAAATTAAGTAGAAGAAAACTATCTTCTCACTATGTTATCAACATTTGTCTCTTGCATGCACCTTGGCACTTGCCGTACTTCTCACTTTCTTATCCAGTCTCTAACAAATCCAAGCAACATCTACTACCGATTTCAATATATTTTTTCATTGAAAATGTTTCCTGTGAGGCTGCAGCACCTTTTGTTTTAAGATATAAGCCATGGAGCAGTTAAATTGTTTTGACTTCTGTTCTAGAAAAAAATTAGTTAAGTGATGGTTGATCTCTCTTTATTGGTAAGACTTTGTTTTATATCAATGTTAAGACTTCTGCCTTTACCTTGTAAACATAAAGGATGCACTAGTGCTATGGTTGTTTCTGTGATCAAGCAACCTCCAGAGTCACAGGAGCTTCTGAGGTTTAAGAACTCAAAAATGAGAACTTAAAAGCTGCTTAGCACTCCAGAATTTTAGCCACATGTTTCAGATGATATTTTCTGTATTACCTGTCTTTTAACAAATTGATTTCTTAGAAAATAAAGGTTCAGTAGGAGTAAATTAGCTTAGAACACTGCCCAGAAGATTTTTATAGGCAAAAAAAAATCATGCATTTCAGTAGAATCATGATAGTTGCATCACTTATACTTGCCTACTGTGTAACACAAGCTGTTTAATCCAGTAATGCTTTGAAAACATCTATAGCTTCTGTTTTAAGAATGCATCTACTGATTTAAAAATTGAGACCAGTTCACTAATTAGCCTTCCCTTTGGTATGGGCTGGTGAGTTTCTGACTTGTTGCTGTTGTTACCATGTCACTCCTGTCACTTTTGTGGGACTCACAGACTAGCTGAGGCTGAAAGGCACCTCTGTAGATTGTCCAGTTCAACCCATCTGCTCAAGCAGGGTCACACAGAGCTGGTCATCCAAGACCATGTCCTGACAGCTTTTAGACATCTATCCCATTAGTAAAGAAAGAAGTGTTTCTTGATTTCACATGGTCCCTGCTGTGTTTCTATTTGTGTAGATTGACCCTTGTACTGACACTGGGCACCACTGAGAGCAGTTGACTTCTTCTTATTTCTTCATTCCTCTTTATCAAGTATTTCTACAGAGTCATAAGTTCCTCCCCTAGCTTTCTCTTTTCCAGGTTGAACAATCCCAGTTCTGTCAGCCTTTCATTGTAGGAGAGATACTCCCCTTGTTTTGTTTGTCCTTTGTTGCACTTATTCTCCAAAGTCCACCTTTCCTGCAGCCCAGTTTCTTCAAAAATTTTCATTTATTTTCACTCTCTTGCTTGACATTTAAGTGGCATATTCTATTGAGTCCTCTTTCAGTTTACATTTTCCTTATTGTAAACACAATTCTATAGTCTGTACTAGAATTCCTTTCATCCCAACTGATGCATAAAGTTGAAGTCTCCTTTCTACAGTTCTGCAAACAAACATCAAGTAAAATGGAAAAGTACTGCTCTTAAAATTGGAGTCCTATGTCAACCAAGCCACAGCCATCCAGGCTTGAAACTCAAGGTGTCTTTTATTTGCTGTAAACAAAGAAATTGGACAACTCCACCAATTAATGTCAACTGGAAGAAAACAACTGTCCCACATAAGACAAGGCAACAGTGCTTGGTTTTATCACAAAATAGCAGCCTCTTAACTAAGGAATTTTTCAGAACCCCTCACAGTCTTCTAAACTGTGACCTAGAAGACAGCACCCGTAACCCCACCAGCAGCACAGCCACCTCCCTCCAGCATCCATTCTGATTCCCCCTTGTTACATAGTTGGGTATTGCTGCCTAGGTCCAGTGCCTATTCCTGCAGCTTTAAGTTTTTTGTTCGTATTTAATGTTGAAAAAAATTTATTGATTCAAAATACAAATAAGAGCAATCACTTGAAAGAAGTTTTTTAAAAAATAATATTTATTTGAAACATGAATATAAATCTTACATGCTTCAGAGAGGAATAAAGCTTTCCTTTTCTGAAAGGAAAATCATATTTAGGAAATTTGGGTTTTTTCTTAGGTTAAATATTGAATAAAATCTGACACAGTAACAAGAAATGTTGTTAATTGGGAGGTGGTTTTTGAACATGGAGTAGTTATAAGAACTTAAAATGCATTATTATTTATCCCATGCCATTTCCTCAGTTTAGAAATGAAATAAAACCTTAATTTTGACCTTGAGCACAGAAAACTCCATGTGAAGCAGATGGAATGTTGAAGTGCAATTCGCAGTGGGTTTCCTCTTATCAGTGTGGAAAAATTTGAGAGATGATCTCTTTAAGCACTACTTTGTTACTGTCACTTCCAGAAACTTCCTTCTTTCAGTTAATAGAGTTAGGATGACACTTATTAATATGTCTGGTGTTTGCTTTTATTTACAGCCTTGCTGACGGTGTCCTAGAGAGTGATTTGTTCTGATCAGCTGTCAAGAGTACCATACCATAAGTAGTGATTTAAAATTAAATAGAAACAGGTTTCAGGTGCTGTTTTAGCTTAAGGGATAGGTGCACAGTAGACTCTTCTGTTTATACAAGTAATGGCTACTCTTAGAGCTGCTGCATGACTTGCAGTCACCCAGCCCAACCTACTCAGCCTGGTCCTTCCAGAGCAATGGAAAGCACTCAGGGTTGGACTTGGAAGTCTCCCTGCGTGGACAGTGTATTTGCAGCAAAATTATCTTCTCAGAAAATTGAATAACTTTTCTGTGCATCCCTGCAGCCTGCATGAAATGTCTAAAATTGCTGGCAGGTGAAAAGGTGTTAAACTACTTGAGGCTTTGTATCTAAAAGCGATGTGGATCTGTAATCCATTACTGAAAGCAAGGGGTAAAAATGTTATATCACTGGTAATAGATGCTGAATTGCTTAAAAGTATCCTTAATAATTAAACAATTCCATTGTACATCAACAACACTTTTGTTGACTGTATTTTGCAGAAATACTTTTGCTCAGAGGAAGAAAGACAAAGGTAATTGCAGTATGACTCCAACCCAGAAGGATAGAACAGAATGATGCTTTCATCATTAGCTACCCTTTAGCAGAGATGGCTAAAGAAAACAAAGAATCTGGATTTGCCTAAATGAAGTATTAAAGAGAGAAGTAAAATCAGCTAATAAAAAATGGCATAATAGTAAATTCACCAGTAGACTGGAGGGATATTTTAGGACTGCTGGTTTTGTCCCCTGAGATATTACAGACAATTCATCCAGAAGACTGTAACTCCATGTTGCATAAAGTTCCCTGTGGACATTCCCCCGGAGACCTGCCCTTCCAAAGCTGTTTTCTCTCCACACCAGCTGTGTCCTGGCAGCTCATCTTTCTGTCAATAAGATTTTCCCAACCATGGATTCTACTGAGCCACAGTATCTGTTCTTTCTGTCTTATTTTGTTGGGTTAGTTGCATTTTATTTTAATGTCTTGTAAGCTTGACTGTTTTGTTCTTCCTTCATGGAAGGACAAAAAGAGGTTAGAAAACTTTGTGATATCCTTCTGCATCTTGATTCCACCACCTTCTTTTCAAGACTCTCTTTAACCTTGCCATCTTGGAGGTCTAAAAGTCCTAGGAATACACTGACAAAGTTCATTCTAGAGCAGGGAGTGGCAGAACTGCTCATTTGCTGAATGTCAGCATGCAGTCTTCCCCACAAATTATTTCCTATTGAGAAGCAGCTCAAAAATGAGCTCAGTGTTGCACCAGGAGTGTTTCAGTGTGCTGGGAGCCTGAGCAGGAACTGAGCCAACTGTTCGTAGTTCTGTACTCTTGTGCATGCTGCCCATACTTAGGGTAATGGGTTATGTCTGTTAGGGTACAGCTCCTGGATTTGTGCATCTGAGAGGGGATATTCCACACAAACATGCACATGAATCAGATTTAAATCTGCCTTACCAATGATTGTGTGGCAGGCAGTATAAATCTGAGTCCTTGCTCAGGCTTATTTTTTTCAATTCAATCACATTATATTCTCCTATCTCTTTCCACACTTAATTTTCATTTTAGCATCACAGAAATTCGATTATATCTTTCTTAAGACTGAAATATACTTCTGTTTCAAAGTCATGGGTGTAATACTGCAATGCAAAAGCTATAAAAAAAGCTGTATATTTTTTTACAGTCAATGTACTAGCATCTCTTAATTGTTCTAACAGCAAGGAGGGTGTTTCATGGAGACTTAAGTTTTTCAGTGGAAGCTTTAAAATAGTCTGCTTATGCACAAAAAGGATTCAGCAACCTTTGCAATATATCAGTTTAGGAAGACATTTGAGCATCTGCAGTGCAGCAGAGAATGAGAAACTTTGGTCACTTATAAGTGTTTGTGTCTTTATATCTGATAATGCTACCATGTTGTATATATATCTATATATGTGTGTGTGTACATACATTTATATATCATCAAACAAATGCTAGGCAAATATAAGACCTTTCAATTGCATAAAGGTAACTAATGCAATGTTTTGCCTTGCTGCATATTTTGATAGAAGGTATCTCTATCATGGGCCAGAATTGTTGCCTCATCTCCCTGAACCTTCCAGTAATGAATATATCTAACTTTTCATGACAGTTGCTTCTTATAAATAACATTTTCATTGCAGTGAAGTAAAGGCAAGCAGGAATTTTGGTTTTTGTTAGTCTAGCTTTGAAATGCAAATACTCTGCTTATCACAAGCCATTTGATACAAAGAAAACATGAATTTTGCTTTAGCAAAAATATGTTCTTCAAAGTTCACCATTTTCTGAGGTGGCTTCCAGAAAATTTCCTCAGTGGTCTTTGGACAGCCATTGCTCTCAGTAAAAACTAGATATTTCTTAGTCTTTGTGATTTGAAAATACTGAGTTTTGTCACATCCTAGAGAATTTCCAGAACTTTTTGCAGCATATATATGATGTTTTTTCTGCCTAAAAATCCCTAAAATAACTTAGAAGCAGGAAGACAGATATCTGTTTGCATGTCTATTCCTAGTATTCTTGTCTAAACTTATCAGGTGATTTTCTTGAGTATGTACTTCTCAGTGATGTGCAGTACTTCAGGAAAGGAGGATGTGAAGTAAGAAATTTCCTTTCATGCTGAACTAAGTATTTTTAACAATTGAAATTCTTTATGCAGCTTCAGAAAAAAATTCAAAGGAATTTGAAAGTAATATGGTTTCTGAAGCTGGAGAGTTCATCTTGTCCTCTACTCAATATTATGACCAAGACTGTCATGTCTTTAAATCAGTTTAAAAATCCTGTATATTTTCCCTGTGATCTTCTGTAAAAGTAAAGTAGTGTAAAGTACAATAAAATACTTAATTTATCAGTGTACCTATTATATGATAATTAATATGTGGCCTTATAAGTGTATACAAAGAAAGATGTTAAGTTAGGCACTTTAAAGTATAAAGAGAAGTACAAGTACACATTGTCTGGAAAGTAAATTTAACAAATTAAAAATTAGATCCAAATGCTTGGGAAACAAGAAACCTATTCAGCTTAGGATACATTCAGCTGTCTTTTCTGCAAGGGTATGATTGTTTTCAATGAACAGAGAAATACTATATCACTAGTTGGAAATCTTGAATTATTTATTCATAAAGATCTAGATATTATCTGCTGAGACTGAAGTACAAATGCCCCCAAGATAGAAGGGCTGCAAGTTGCACCATGAGTATTTAAGTTTGTAGGACATATTTGCAAAGGCATAGTAGTAAAATATTTTTGAGCACATAGCCATTTTTGACAGCATCAGCTGAAATATAGTATCTACACAGAAGAAAATTCAGATAAGTGAATATATTTAATCTTTAGTTTGGTTTCTATCTCTACAGGCTTGGTTGCATTGAAGATGCTGAATTAAGCACTAAAATGAGCTTAGGAATAGTATTTTAAAGTCCTAAACAGGCTAGATTGATTCAGGCACTTCAAGAATAACATGAGAATAGCAACAGGGCATATCAATGCCCTCATTGTTTCTCTGTTGACATATCAAAGTCTGTTACAGTAAGCAAAACCTAATCATGGCTGGCCTTGGAAAACAAGGAGGGGGTATTGCAAAGAAACAGCTTGGGTGGGAGAAGGAACAGGGGAAAATAAAGTCCTTCAAACCAGCTCTTTACCACAAGTGACAAACAGGTTGTCATTAAATGACAAGTAAAATGTTTATGATTGAAAAGGAGTTAAAATCATTGTTGCTTAATCAATCAGTATTCAAAAAGTTTATAGGAAAGAAGAAAATGCACACACTGAATTAGGATAATCTTGAGATAAAAATATTTAGGAAAGGAATAAATAAACCTCCAAAAGTTGAAAGTAGGTTGGTTTAGATTAGATACCAGGAAGAAGTTCTGCACTGTAGTGGGTGGTGAGGCACTGGGACAGATTGCCTGGGGAAGTTGTGGATGCCCTATCCCTGGAAGAGTACAAGGCCATGAGGGCGCTAAGTAAAATGATCTAATGGAAGGTGTGCCTGGTGTCCTGGTTTTAGCCAAGGACAGGGCTAATGTTTTCCAGTCGCTCAGAGAGGGCATGGCCAGACCCAGATGTTATTGGATACTGGCTCGTGTCATTGCCAGGAGCAGGCGAAAGGGACACTTTTCCAGGCTTCCAGGGAGAAGTGTGCTCCTTTCAGAGGGAGAAAACCTTGTGGGCAATATAGTCCAATGTTGTTTTATTTTATGTGTCTTTTGTTTTGTCTCGCAGCTTTTGTTATTTAATTGTTGCTGGTACTCTTCATTTTCTTATCTCATTGCTGTTTCCAGGAAATTGTTCTTAGCTCTCTACCTTTTGTACTTTCAGTTGGAGGGGGAGGGGAGCAAGCAGCTTGTGGTCTCTTTAGTGGGAGTACTAAATTGGAGAAAACCTTTCCTAAGCCGTTGCATGTATGCATGGCAGAGGGGTTGGGACTAGATGATCTTTTAGGTGCCTTCTGATCTAAACCATTCTGTGATTATATGCCTCTGAAATTACTGCTCTACACCCAGTTAATAATATAGTAATTAAATTTTGAACAGAATATTACTTCAGAGTCTGAAGTGTTGCAGTAACAGCACACCTTTTTCACACACCTTCCCAACTTCTGATGAGGGTTGTGTAGCTTTTGCTGCTCCTTCTTTTGATTTCCTTACTAAAAGCACTTCCTCTAAGAGGACATGACGCAGATTTGTCCAGTAGTGTTCTGGAAGCAGCACTGTGCCCCTATCACTGTGGGAGGGGAATCTGCCTTCTGCTTGTTCAACCTGGGGGAAGAGCTCTTGTCCAGATACAGCATTCAACAACTTGGATGTCTGGGGAATGTTCTGGATGACTCCAATGAATTAATTGTTTCTTTATCAAAGGTCACAGTGTATACAGGTACAGGGGTGCACTTGTCAGGAAAATCACGTCGTAATGGGTTTCTAATCTCTTTTGTTCTCATCACAGAAGCAGAAGGCAGCAGAAGCAGCTGCTCTGTTAGTGCTACTTATCATTAATCTTCAGTCAAGGTCTTTCAGTCTTTCTGAAATTGTCTTGAAATCTGCTGCAGTGAAAAGGCAAGACTTCTGGAGACATATACTCTTCCTAAGCCTGCAAATTACTTATTTAAATTTTGCAGTCTTGTGTAAAGATATTTGTCTGTCATGATTGATTGTGTGTAAATGTAATTTCAATAGAAATCCATTAGAACTTTAATCCCATAGAGATAAGTGAATATTGCATTATTTTACTATAAAATCAAGTTTACAAGATCACATTTTGTCCATTTCATTTTTGAAGTCACCAGTAATGCCCTTGTTTAAATTATGAAGGATACATAATATGAGTAGAGATTTACAGGAAAAATAGTATGGAATCATTTGGTTCTTCAGTCTTCTCAGGGACAGGTATCACAGGAGGCACAGACTCAATCAGCACACTGAGTGTGTGTGGAGTAGTGTTCATGATGTAGCACAAAGTGCTGGCATATGGTGACCTTCAGTGCTCAATCTTGCACTTTAATGATCAGGGATTGGTGTTTACCAATTGCTGTGCTGGACTCTGTGTGTGTGTTATGTCTACATATCTATACATAGCTTCTGCAGACGTTTATTTTGCTTCAGCAGTAGCTAATGACAACACACAGAAGGATCTGTCTTAGACAAGTATCAAAAGCAATATGTGTCCCATATGCATGAAGCTTGCAGGCTAAAGCAAAGCCTTTAGCGTTACTTTGGCAGTAATTTTTGGCAGAAAAAAATTCCCAAATCATAAGATGCCTGAAAATTAAATTTAACAGTTGTGTTAGAGAATCGGAGGTCTTGTGAAATGTAGCATGTTGTGAAGCAACATATATTTTGCTATTGCTTGTTGAAAATAACAAGCACATTGCAGGCCTTAATGAAATTGAGTCACAAAATACTTCCCCCTAAGGGGGCTAAATGCATTTTGGGGTTTATGGACACTGTACTTCCTCAGCCTTAATTGACAGGCAGCATTACTTTTATCTGCTAGTTTTAGTGAAAATTTAGTGAAAATTTACTTAAAAAACAAACATGGGCAAATAGGTGGATAGGGAACGTGAAAAGTCCTATGCTTCCTTGTCCAGAAACACAAAAAAGTCCTGATTGTACCTCAGTGGATTATTTCTTTGTGTATGTGTTTATTAATTTTGCACACATTTATACAAGTATCATCTTTGGGTTTGCTATTTTTAATTAAAAATCTATTTGCCTTTACTATTGGCCTGACGTGACACAACATCCCATGCAGTCCTGATGGCAGCTCAGTAGGCTACCACAGACTCCCCAGCACAGCAAATGCCAACTCATGCCCGCAGGCAGATGGGAAAGTAAAACATGCATGTTATTTCCAAACCACTTAAAAAAATAACTTTCCTTACAGCATCAGATGAAAACATATTAAAGAAAATCTGTCTTTTTCCACATTTGGATAAATATGTTCTGTAAGACAAATTATGTCGAGTAAAGTATTTGAACAAATATGCAGCAATTAGGACATTTTGTTGAGTTTATCCGGGGTGACTACCGATCATATCAAAGCCACAGTGGTAGCAATCTTCTTTATTATTCCTCTTGCCTAAAAAGAAATTCAGATTCAAAACCATGAAGGCTGAAGAAAATATTTGGCACAATCTTTTCTTTTTCTAACCTATTTTGTATATTCAATTAAAGCCTAACCAGTTACTGCTCACAAGGTAATTTAAACTGATGGCAGTGTGTCTGACCTTAGTATCATCCTTGTGTCATGTTTCAGTTGGGATTGGAAACCAAATTTTTAGATATCATAAAACCAAAACAAATGCAAAAAATAAGTTAAAAAAAAAAATCAAACCAACCAACTAAACAAAGCCCCAAACAAACCATAAATCCAAATCTGCTGTTCTGCTTCTGTCCCAAGAGAATGTGCCTTTACTTTGTTAAGATGCAGAAGTGCTTCTATAAAATCGGGTAGCTGTCATCTGCCATACCATGATTTTGCTACTTGCAGATTAAAACAATTTTTCAGACTTTTCTGTTGCTATACATCATAAAAAACTTTTTTTTTTAGTGTATATTTGCTGTGTTTTTGTAAAGATTCAGTTCTTTTAGGAGTAGTTTGGCTTACCACGTGATACAGAAATAAAATATAGATAACACATAATTAGTTGAATGCTGCCAAAGCACTGCCCGAAGATAGACTGTAAACTGTATTCAAGGTGGGCATCCACTGCTGAGGAAACACAATATATATATATGTTTATAGAAAGTAACTAAACTTATAAACTTCTTTCTTGCTTCCTATGCTGTCAAAATGATTATGGTTAGAAATAGAAGTGATGAAAATATAAATCTTCATTTATCTGGCATTTAAATTTTGAGAGATAATTTTTAAGAGATAGATTCCTCTGGCCTTTTGGCAATATATTGAAATGGAAAAGTAGGCAACTGAGGGTGTTCTTGGTGCTCTTTCTACTTTACATCAGGAATAGAGTGCAATCAGTTGAAATTATTTTATTTTACTTCCTATGCATACATAGTATGGTTCTTTCTATTCATTTTACACTTTCTCCATTTCTTTTCTTCCTAAAGATAGTACAATGTTTCCTACTCAGCTCTAAGAAAGGGCTTATGGTAGTCTGTATGGGACATTAATTAGAGTATAGGTATGTAACAATATTTTCAGACTGGGTTAATGATCAACGTGAATTTAGAGGCATAGGCCTCAAAGAAGTGGTCACAGGATTCACTTCATCATAAAACTCCAAGATTTTTATGGTGTCTGGGCCCTTCAGTTTCTGATTAATTTTGCAATATGCTGAGATTATATTCCCAGTGGAATATTCACTCTTTAATAAAATTTAATTTTATTTCTGTAACCTTATAATCATAATAGAGGAAAAAAAAATCAGTAATCATTATCTTATCACCATAGCAATCCTAGCTGGAAAAGATTTTAAGTTAAAGAAATTCTATCTGCATTATTATTGGAAAAGTTCTACTAATCTGATTTTAAAGCTTTCTGAAATGGTGATTGTGCAACCTGCCTTCTCCAGTGCATGACTACCAGGGTTTTTTCATCATGTCTAACCAGAATCTTTCTTGTTGCAAGCTAAACTAGTTATTGCCTTCTTTTTGAAAAAAAGTTAAGATTATTCTTGTTGCCTTTATGAAAGGAGGCTTTTATATTAAACACTCCTATTAGATCCCCTCTTTCCAGCAAGGTTAAAGCCCAATTTTTAGTTAAAGTTTTTGGTTTTTTTTTTCTGGACCTCTGGTCCTTTCTTGTACTCATCTCTGGACACACAGTCTTTGGTCCACAGCTTCATTAAAGTGTTATTCCCTAAGCTGAACCAATGTGTTTTTCAACCAAAACATTAATTTCCTGTTTTATGTTTGTGCAAGTGATTATTTTTGCCTGACAATTTGATAGCTTGCCCATTTTTCAATTGAATTCCTGATTTAGTTGCAAGCTACTGCTTCATTTTGTTGAGATTTTGCTTATTAGTTCTAATTCTGAGGTTTAATTTGCTTACCAGCCATTTTTACCTAGTGTTATCTGTTGATTTAATATGTATGATCTGTGTTCAAAGGCTTGGAATAGTTAAAGTGATAATCCTATACTCAGACAAGGACAGAATTCCAGAATTCCACTCACTGTCTCTCTCAGTTAGCTTTGCTTATTGAGAAGAGGCCACTGAGAAGTCTCTGGTTTGCCAGTTTCTCTGCCATGAAAGGCAGTTCTGGAATGTGAAGCACTTAAAACTAGAAACAAAAATGCCAACATGAACCAAGAAACATGCTGGCTTTTGAAGAAATATGCAAGAATATCCTCGAGGGGTCCAGAAATGTAACAAGTTCGTAACCATTTTCAGCTCTCTTATTCTGTGTTCAGCTAATTAGTACAGCTTGAACCACCAAGAAATGTTTGCATTTTGACCCTGTCATTACCCTTGTAAAGGAAACAACATCATAAATCCCAGAGAATTAGCTCAGCTCTCTGACTGACAGCAGAAGTACAAGGGGAAATGTGGTAATAGGATAGGCACTCAACCCTGCATGGCCTGAGTCCACAACTGAGCATGACTCTTAAAGGTTTTGTGTTCAGAGGTGAGAGATGAGAATAATTTTTGGTCCAAAAGGTTGACCTTCAAAGAAAGGTCTTAAGACCTGAAGTTGTTCAAGGAAGAGTTAGAGGGAAGGAGGCAGAGGGGCTTCAAGCATGAAGGAACTGACTGTCAGGAGGAAAAGCAGAGGCAGGATCTTCCCTCCGCTGCAGTGAGAAGGGAACAACTTGCCAACTTTATGGTTTGTCAGACTGTCTGAGGAGATAGAGCAGTCTGTCTGCCAGGAAAGCTGATGTCCCTTGTAGCCCAGTGTAGGATTCTCTGACTTGCTCCTGTTACACGGTTCTTCAGTACCTGAATTCATTCCTTTTTATTCCTGAATCTTTAAAGGCTCTCTCTGAGCTTCTTTTCCTTTTGTGTGCATAATGATTTTATTCTTTTCCATCATGAAAAAATACTTTTTTAAACCTCCAGCCTCATTTAACAGGAAGTTGGCAATCACTGTTTTATATTCTCCAGGTATTAATTTTTCTGATTATCTCCCAAGCAATTTCTGCTTTGTGTGCTGTATGAGGTTCCATTCACATCAAGGAAATACAAACAAATCCCTCTCAGCAAAACAACAGGTTTTTTACTCCATCTTCACTCTTGCACAGAGTTTGTTAAACCAGGTAGTATTCTTCTTATACTATCCTGATTCTTGGGTTATCATTTAATTTCTTCCTCCTGTGTCTCATTTATTGTCTCATTCCTCCAGTAGGTGGAGAAATGTCAGCTTTCTTCTAGACATATTTTTTAGGTGGTGTTGTCTGTAGCTTTTATACTGACAGTACACATATCTGTATGAATCTGCTCTAAGTCTAACTTAATAGACTCTCTAGGGGTTTTTCTAGTAGTACCTGAGAAATAAGGTGGACAAGAAGAAGCTTAAACTTAATTCAAGTGATATTAGCAATGTCAGGTAATTTTTTTTCCAAGCAAGTGTTGTTCTCTGTTTTCCTCCCAAACTTCTCTTAGCCAAAGGAGAGGATGGTAGTCATGACTGCAATCCTCCTGTGGAAGATCTATTAGTGTATGTTCTGCTGAGTATAATGTTGCCATTTTCCTCAATCTGCTTAATCACCACATGAATTCATGGTTCTAGTTTCAAGATCACAGCCAGCTGCTGAGGAGGGCTCATTGCAAACCAAGTGGTGAGCTAGCAGCCAAACCTCTCTCTTTGTCCTTGGCATATCCAGTTAACTGATATACTCTCCAAGGCAGCAAAAACACAATGATGATATGAAACAATGTGTTAAAACAATTTTGTGGGATAATTCAAACATAGCATAGCATGTCCTTCTCATGTTGGATGTAGGAAGGCTTTGAGCACCTAAAACAAAAGCTTTAGAAGCTGTATTTTCAAAGGCTCTCTATGTACAGTTGTTTGGTGTGTCCCTACTTATTTCTGGCACCAATTCTTCTGCTTGTACACAGCCTGGACCTCTTTGACCTGAGAGTTGTCACATGTGGCTCCTGCTTAAACCTGACTTTTGGCATTAATGTCCTGACAGCTGTGACTAGAAGTTGTGCTGTGAAAGCGTCCACTGCATCAGTGTGGTCATCTAATTGTGGCTTCCAAAATTTCTTCCAAAATACAAAAAGAGGAGCGGAGTGGGCAAAGAAAGGGAGGTTGAAGCCTTGCATGGCTTGTGATGACCTTTTTTGCTGCAGTGCACCCTTCCTTGATGTAGTGTGGCATTCACATTCTCTGAAAAAATTCCTTCACGCTGGGTTTTTCTCCTGGGAAGCTGAAAGGCAGCAAGAGAAGCTTCAGAGAAAAGGAAAACAGTTCTTATCTTATTTCCTTCTCCTGTGTTGTGCTTGTGTAGAATGTGTTTGGAGATTGTTTACCCAAAGGTGTTTGCTTGATTGGACTCTGGTGTGAGTTGTTTTGACTCATTGGCCAATTGGGGCCAAGCTGTGTCAGGACTCTGGAAAGAGTCACAAGTTTTCGTTATTATCTTTCTAGCATTCAGTAAGTATATTTTCTGTATTTTTTAATATATTATAGTATAATATTCTTTAATATAATATAGTATAATAAAGTAATAAATTAGCCTTCTGAGAACATGGAGTCATTCTCTCCCCTCATCAGTGGACCTGCATTTACAATAATTAATTGTGGTTTTGTCATTACAGTGGTAGCCCAGATGTCGTGAGGGGAAGATGAGAATGCTTGGTATTAAAGAGGGGTGTACATCATGGGAATTCTGAGTTCTAGGCTGTCCTTACAGAGGATAGCTATAATCTGGGCAGGAAGGCAAAGTTGCATACCTGCTTTTCCTGCTTGTCATTTCCCTCTGGCTACTGACAGTTAAATTGGTTCCCTGAGGTGCCTGACTCTTCTCACATGCTGCCTGCTGAAAGCCAAAGGCCATTTATGTGTTCTGTGCCATGTACTGGCACAACAGGATTAGCAACCCCAAGTCTGAAGTCATCTATCTCTGTTTTTCCTGGGTCTCCCAAAAGCATTTCTGAAAACACTGCAAAGGAGGAGAAACAGAATTGTTCCTGACTGTGGGTCTTCCATTTTGCTGTGATTTCTTGCGACCTCAACATATTCTTCAGGACTTAGAATTGCTTTGAAATGACAATAATTTGTGGTTGAATCTAAAAGAGCCACTGATGCAGGCTTTGGGGGAGGTGTGAAGAAAGCAGACTCTCTCAGCTGACAGCCCTGCAGGATTCAACCTACTGGTTCAGTGAGCTCACAAATAGGATACTGTCCATGGAGGGATGTTCTTTTATTTCAGTAAGATACCTCTCTGAAATCTAGGTAAATTATTTAGAAAGATAGGCATTAACTTGCAATTAGATTTTATTACTTAGCTAAGAGGAAAGAAAACAAACACACTTTAAATTTTTTAAAATTATTGAAACATAGACATTAGGTTTGTAATTTGGTGAGTGGTGAAAAGCCAAAATTCACATTCACACTAGCTTGTTAATTAAGGACTTATTATTAGTAAGTGATTAACAAACTTAGTTGAGTCATCACCCACAAGCTGGTTGGTGGGTACATGCCATCACATCCTCATTTGTACACTAACTCCCTCATTTTCAACCTTTCATTGTTAGCTACCACTGGCCCTGGAGGCATGGACTGAGCTGTCAGTCCTCAGGATTTAGTTGCGACATTTGTGATATTAGGAGTTTTACTTAACACCATGATTCCTGCATTGTTGTTGTTATACAATTACTCTCCATCCTCCCTGCAGAAATAAATTCTTGGAATTTTTTTTTCCTCTTAAATAAGAAGGTCACATTTAAACTATGAACGTTATAGAACTAGGGAAAAAAATATGTCTCTGTGTTTGCTTTTTAGTGTTATTTTAATTGAAGAAGTGGGTTTTTTGATGCTTGATATTGGTAGTACTATAAAATTACTGATGGTTTGTTATTGATAAACATGATTTGTTTACCTCCCATCTGCAGTGGTAGACAATTTGCAATAGGTTACCTGCTAAAATGGCTTATTTTAGGTAATACTTCTGTTAATGATAAATAATTGGCTTTTTTAATGCCACTCAAGATTCATCCCTTGTAAATCACAGGAAGGATTTTGCTACAGCCACAGAGAGACTGTAACCTGTCTTTAGAGCTAGTTTCTCTTTGTTTAAATGTCCCTCTGAATTGTAGTTGAACACGCTTCACTGGCATTGATTGCACTGTGTCAGTGCCATGCCCATCCATCCATTTTGGGGGGGATTGGCTCTGTGGCAAAGTTCCATCAGTCACTTCTGCCGTCATAGCTTGGTATGATTTGTACTAGTCTAATTGGGTCACAATTTCAGCTAATAATGATTGATCAAAGCTTTTTATCAGTGTGAGAGGAGGATGTGTGACCTTTTATCTATTTCTCTGCTTTCTGAAAAACTTGTTTTTCAGTTATTAACATCATATAAACATTTAACTTGCTGAAGAAAAGTAAAAAAGGGATGGAAATGTGTGTTTCATTAAAATGTCTTTTTCTAGTCGTCTGTTATTGTGAATATAACATTTTAATATGAAACTGCCAAGTAAATGCTACTCTTCAAATTTTTTTGAGGGAAACTGGTAGTCCCTCTGCAGATTCAGTTGCAACATGCTCACTTTTGAACTCCCTATTTTAATATTTTTTTCCCTCAGTATCATTACTAATTTTTTGTCCCTCTGTATTCAGCACTGCTGAGGCTGCAACTCAAATCCTGTTTTCTGTTTGGGCCCCTCAAAACAATAAAGACATTAGGATGCTGAAATGTGTCCAGAGAAGGGTAGTGGAGCTGGTGTAGGGTCTGGAGAACAAGTCTCATGAGGAGTGGCTGAGGGAGCTGGGGCTGTTTAACCTGCAGGAAAAGACAGTGAGGTGGCATCTTATCAGTCTCTACAACTACCTGAGCCAGGTGGGGGGTCTATCTCTTCTCCAGGTAACAAGCAACAGCACAGAAGGAAATGTTGTCAGGTTGTGCCAGAAGAGGTTTAAACTGGATATTGGAAAAAATTTCTTCACAGCAAGGGTGGTCAGGCACTGCAACAGATTGTCCAGGGAAGTAGCGGAGTCACCATCTCTGGAACTGTTCAAGAGATGTATGGATACAGCGCTTGGGGCCATGGTTTAGTGGTGAACATGCTGATGGTGCTAGGTTAACAGCTGGAATTGATGATCTTAGAGGTCTTTTCCAACCTTAATGTTTCTATGAGTTCAGAACTACCAGTATACCAGTGGTTTGCCAGATCCTGGTATACCTTACAGTAATTTTTCTCCTGTTGTAAGTAAAGAAGAAAGATACATTTTCTCTTCTGAGGCTATCTGGCTCTTGAAGGATTACCTTTAAAAAATTCTGTCATTGTAATAGGACATAAAAGAGTGTATGGTTTTTATTTAGAATGGCCACTGTCAGTACATTCAGTTGTTTCTCCATCTAATAGGACCTAAGGAAAGTACTGGTAGTGTTTAAGGTATGTGAACACGCAGGACTGTAACCCTCTGGTTCTAAAACTGTGATGTAATATAAAATTCTCAAAAGCATACTTTACATATCTGTGGGGTGCTTCTACTACCCTTTAAGCCTTATAACCTATTTATCCATTGTGTTTTTATAATCCATAGGGCTAGGGTGGCTGTCATCATCTTAAAATGTAGCACAAGCCAGTTCCTTCGCTGCACTGTTCGCATTTCCATTCTGGTGTGTCTGAATCATTGTACTACGCGAGTGCCTTTTTCATACTTAAAAATAGACTCAATAACCATCTTCCTTCTCTGCCTTTCGTTTTACAACTGCAGTAGCAGCTACATTTCCTGTCTCAATAGCACTTATGAAGCAATTAGGCAAATTTAGGACAGATTTTGCTACTGAATGCTAGACAGATTTCTCTTTATCCTCACTAGAACTTGTGCATGGACAGATTATACCCTAATGGCCTAGTTCTTTTTCTGCCCCCGCAAGAAGCACTCTTCTCATTTTACACATGGGCCATTTGATTTGGTGCCACAAAATGAAATTGATGGATCCTCTAATTGGTCACTTGTAATTAATTAGTATAAAAAATCATTTATCTTTTTCTGTATTGTATCTTCTGTAGTCTTCAATGACTACTGCTTGTGGTTACACAGCTGAAGGAAATTATTAGCAGGGAAATTGTGGACCTGTGGGAGCAGGTCCAGAAGAGGGCCATAAAGATGATCAGGAGGCTGGAACAGCTCTCCTATGACCACAGGCTGAATGAGTATAGCCTGGAGAATCTGAGATCCAGTGAGATCTCATTGCAGTCTTCCAGACATGAAGTACAGGGGGGAGAGTGACTTTTTACATGGGTGCATAGCAATAGGAAAATTGGTAACAGTTTTAAACTAAAAAGGAAAAGATTTAGGTTAGATTTTACGAAGAAAATATTTGCTCTGAGGATAGTAAAGCACTAGAGTGGGTTGCCCACAGGAGGTCTGTCTCTGGGAATGTTCAAGACCAGACTGGGTGGGGCTTTGAGCAACATGGTCTAGTGGGTGACATCTCTGGCTGTGGGAGTGTGGGTTGGAACTAGATTTTTATACTTCCTTCCAAACAAGGTTATTCTACAAAATTAGAAAGATTTATAAAAAGTAAAATGAAAATATTTCAGAAAAAAACCCAAAATGGCTCCAAAAGTAACAATTTTTTTAGTATTTCTGTAAAATCCCAGTGTTTCAATTAAGTTGAGGGATAAAATAGACATTTTTTTAAAATCAGGTAAAGTCAAGAAATCTTACCTAGAACCATGATTAAGTGCATATTAACAAAGCTAAACTTATAAAAGACAAGTATAATATATATTATAGAAATATGTATCACTTATATAAATAAAAATTAAAAAGGGCACATGAGTCGTACCAGTCCATTGCTGTATTTATGGCTATTACTAAATAGCAACGATAATTATTCTGATTTATATCAGAATACACCCCAAAACAAACTATTACTTAGACCCTCCTTATAAATTTCTTCCTCCAGAATAGCAATGAATATCAATATTCCACCTCCCCTCTGTTCACACATATTGTATTACTGAAAAGAGCTTTCTTGCTGAATTACAGAGGCAAGAAGTACTTTTGAAAGGAGCGGTTGTGCAGGAAGGATTCATTGTGCAGAATTCTGTGTTTCAGAACTGGTAACAAAAATTTCTACCATAGACATAGGGCTTGAGTCACCTGTGACTATGAAACACCAGGGTGGTGTGTATGCAAACACAATTAAATTTAGTCATGGCAAGGGGTTCCTGATTGGAACAAGTACCATGGTACAAGACATGGGTAATACCTCATTAAATAATTAGAACATTCTGCAAAAATCTGGCCAAAATGTTCACACCATTCATACAGGAACAGCCCAAAGGAGATGAATAAGAGAATGAGAGATTCCTAGGGGGAAAATGTTATAACTTGTTCAGTGAAATGATGATGAGAAAGCACATGAATATTTTCCAACTAGCTTTGGTGCTTGTTATCTTTCTGTTCAAAGAGCAAATGCATGTACAGTATTCATAGAGCATTTAGATTTGAAGGTTTTAAAAAGTTCCTGCACATCCAAAGAGTGATGCTCTGAGATGACCTACATCACGGGAGGTTGTGAGGGCAGAGAGTTTGGAATACTTATTGGCTGTGTGCAGGCTCTGTAACTGTGTTTATATAGGGAAAACGTGTGCACGTGCACGAATATACGTATATGTGTGTATTCCCTGTATGTGGAATACCTGCCCAGCCTTGCTATTGGCTGGACCTGGGGGCACAGAGCTGGGGCAGGCTCACCTCTGTTGGGCCACCAGATTCAACAGTTCTAATAAAGATCATTAGGAGTTTCACAGAATAAATCCCCTGTTTCTATGTAGGTCAAGGACATTGGCAATGTTTCTTATCTTCCTATGCCCTCACTTTGTGATACATCATTGCTGAGTCAAAGGGGGTTTTACCACAAGTTTTCAGCTTAATGAAGTGAGTAGGGAATATTCTGTGGGTTTGGTTTATTGGAGCACATGCTCTTGAGATTCTTCTTACTGTGTGGTATCTTGGATTTGCTGGAATGGGGCTTGATGAACAAGGCCTAATTTTATATGGCCGTGGGCAGATTATACTGACTACATGCCACCAACTGGAAGTGTTTTCCTTCTAAGTAGTTGGATTGCTTGAACTTTCTGTGTTGATCTTGTGCATAAGCTCTGGAAAGCAGCAGAAAAGAAATGGTTGACCCCTTCTCCTCTTGGTATTCATAACTAAAAAAATGTTCCTAGACTTGGCTCCTGTATTGCCACATATCAGCAGTAGAGGACAAACTTCTCTTCTGCTGGAGTACAGTGAACACTCCCATTCGTACAAAGCAGCATGACCTTCATCCTGCAGAGCTCCATTCTTGATTCATATTCAACTCTATGAACTACTACATGCTCTGATATTTTAATTTACACATGCAAGACTAACAAATTGGTGTTTTGGTTTTTTTGTTATTATTTAATTTGGTGGGTTTCATTGTTCTGAAATGTCATATAAAATTTTCAAAGCAAATTTTCT
Source organism: Setophaga petechia (assembly GCA_024362935.1). Classification (NCBI taxonomy): domain Eukaryota; kingdom Metazoa; phylum Chordata; class Aves; order Passeriformes; family Parulidae; genus Setophaga; species Setophaga petechia. Next base: position 29,490,121 of record JANCRA010000008.1, read on the forward strand.
TTTGCATTTTCCTACTGTTTTTTTAACAACTGGATAGTAGTTCAGTCTGCATAGGATGTTTGTTAGCCTGCTTACAAAATATCGCAAAATGGTGTCAAAAACCTTGTTAAAAAAAAGATATGCCACCCCCCTTGCTTTTCCTTCAGATACAATGATTGTTTTCTATCAAAAAGGATGATCTGACTGGTTTAGCATAATTTGCCCTTTATGTTTATGATGAAGTCAGCAGTGAAGCATGAAGAAAAATAAATTGAAAACAGTCAGTTATGCACTAAAATTGTGTCCTTCAATATCTCTCTAAATTTTTGGAAATCAAAATTGACTTTAGCTATGCTTTTTATAAGATATCTCAAAGCACAAGTGTTAATGTCATATATCTAGGTGTATAATATACAAAATCCAAACCAAGCTAAACAAAGACCTGTAGAAGAAAATTCTTAACCATTTTCCAAATGAAATGAGGAAATGACATGTAATACATTTTTTTTTTAATATTAAGAAGGGTTAAAGTAAATAATTTCACTTAAATTCTCTAATGTAGAGATAAATTTGTCTTCTGCCAATACAAAAAATAAAAAAATTTCAAAATTTCCTCCATGGAATGTTCAGATACGTTGAAACTTGAAGTTAGGAAGGATTTGGCAGGCTCTTCTCCTGATCGGTGGTAGAATAATGTTAAAATATACCTCTGTATTACAGGATTAATATACTTCTATATAATTCAGGGATTGAATTGCAATGTATTTTTCATATTACATTACTTTTGAAAATTATGTCACTCTAGTATTTCCTTGGACATCTCTTTATTGAGACATCATGGAGCAAATCTGCGACATGTTTATAAGGCTTAGAGCATTTTGATTTTTATTTTTAATTTAGATTTAAAAATAAACAACCCACAACAGATACCTTCACAACTAATTACAATGATGTCTGAACTAAAATGTTCTATTCAGTCTCTCTGCTGCATTAAATGTATTTTCCAGCATTCAGAAGCAGAGCCTTTGTGTCCTCAGCATCCTGTATTCACTGCAGTGTAGCTTTCAATATTTTCACATTGCTTAAAATCTGTGTGACTTTATTCACATGGTGCTGAGCTTGAGCTAATATACCCTGCTGGGGGACTTAGCTGCAGCACAGAGCTCTGGCAGAATATCTCCTGGTGTTGTAAGAACGACTTGTTAAACTCTGTACATGTTGTTTACGTAGCAGTGGCATTTTGAAGTTCTGACAAATGCTTCCACAGCTGTAGGTAGTATCAGGCACTTGGTTATTATTAGGAAATTTGCTAACATGTTGGGAATATTTGTATGCACAATGACTGTAGCCAAAGCTACTCTTTGTTGTTAGGCACAACAAAAAAATGGTCCTAAAAGTTCTTAAGTCTCCCATTACTATAACCCCAGGGGACTGTGGAAGCTAATAGCATTGGCAGAAGCTCCTTACAAATTACAAGCAACACCCATATGCCAACGTTTGTTGCTAAGTGAAATAAATTCTTACTAGCACCACCAAGTTTCTGGAAATGCTTGTGACAGCTGTGAACCCCAAAGTCGGTGATTAATGTCAGCTGCAAGCATTGCCAGCTGCCCGACAGAGCTTGTAAGAGCCAGGAATGCTGAACAGCAAGGCTCCTGAGGGCTGGGAGCATTGCTGGCTTCCCAGCAACAAATGTAACAGCCACACATCCTGAAATGCAGGAGTCACAGCATCTTCTCTTTTGTCCATTTCTGCTTGGCTCTCATGAGATCTAATTGCCAAGATGAAACTTGAGGAATTTTAGAATATCCACATAGTTATTTTTGCTGGTAAGCTTCCTTATGAGAAATTATTCGTTTATTTTTAATATAGTTTTCAGGTGTCCTTGCATTTTCAAGAAAGAAGGGGGCTGGATTCTGAACGTGGCCATGTTTTTTATTTATTGCCCGAGGGTGGGGACAGATTTTACAGAACCACTTATAAAATTCTTATCCTGGGAGCAATTTCATGCTATTTCCTATCTCATTATAATTGAAAGCTGCCTAAAGACTAGAGATTTAGCTTCAACTAAGATTTGCCAGAGTCGTCTCACTGTGCCAGCAAGTTGCACCCTCTGCTTGTTGTCTCTTTGGGAAGCTGCAGTGAGTATAGGAAGAACTAGTAATGAATCATAAGCCTTTAAAGATCTGAATCTGTATGCATGTAAATGGTCAGTGGATAGGCCAGTTGTCCTACAGTATTTTAAATGTCATGCTGCTACACAGGTGTCCTAAGGCATGCTTATCATGGAATCATAGAATTGTGAAGGTTGGAAAAGACGTCTTCATCAAGTCAGTTGTTAATCCAGCACCTCCGGGTTCACCACTAAACTATCTCCAGTAATTAAAACACCTCTAACATTGCCAATGGGATACACAAAATTAATAATTAATCTAGGATTGTAACAGTTTAAAACACAGTATTTACCCATGAACATCTACCTTTTTTGTTAGTAGAAGGAGTATTTCCACTGTCTGCCAAAATTGTGTTACTAAACTTTGGGCTGCTAATCAGCTGTGCTCAGATCTTGCAATCCTGACCTTTTTATCAAATAAACAGAATAAGATAACAAGTACTCTGTTAAAAAGGCAGTTAAAATGGTGCTGGACATGAGCTCCTGTGAACTTTTACTGAGACAGTAGTTTATTCACTCTGTTTCCTAAGTAAGAACTAGGCAGCATAAAATGAAACATGAAAACAACAAATTCAAAATCAAGTGGAAGACCTGATTCCTCAAACTGTGTTTAATCTGTGCATGTCTGCTGTGGATTATTATGTGGGCCAAATATTGCTACCTTACAAAATTAGCTGAACTCAATAAATTAATGGAAGGGAAAAATAAAAGGTGTGAGGAATATTAAATCCAAAGGCAACAGAAATATCCAAATAAATTCATGAGCTGCAAATTTCTGGAAGTTGGGAATTTCCTTTGCAAATATCTCTAGCAGTGGCTGAGAGCAGGTATTTAAGAGCACGGAGACCTAGGAGAGAGCAGACCCAGAGGTGAAGGAAGCAACAGTGTGTCTTTGCTTTGACCTGGTTTGGCCATTTCTCTGATATGCTGAGCTTTTTCAAACTGGAGCATATATCTTGGGCAAAGTGGATCCTTGTGTAGGTGTTTGCCTTCCTTTGAGAATAACTTGATTGAATTAATTTGAATGAACAAATTTGAATGTTGTGTGGATTTTTCCCATTCATCTCCTCAGACTGTCAGCTCTCAAGCCTTCGTGAAGAGGAGTGAAGCGATAACAAATTTATGGCTGATTATCTTAAGTGAAATCTAAAGCTACTCTCTTATCTGCAACTCTTAGATGTATGGCAGCTTCTGAGTGCAGAAGCAATGAGAGAGCTGCAGTTGTAGAATTTGTGAATTTGCATTTGTGAAATCATGTGTTGGAATTATGTGACTCAAGTGACACTGTTTTTTCAATGACAGAGATTTAAATAATGAGACAGTAAGCTGGCTATCTGAACCTGGAATACTGCACAGTAACTGCATATACAGAAACAGTGCAAAGGATGAGGTTGCACATGGCTAGTTTTGATTAAGTGAAGATATCTTTTGTATAACTGTGTGAATATTCGGGGGGCATCATTTTGGTGGAATAATGTTCCCTCTACTATCAGTTTGTTGTCAGAGAAGAAAATAGAGGTATATACATTACATTTTCTGTCTTAGAGTTTTAACTTGCAACTGCACCTTAGTCATTCTTGAAAGTCATCTTTATGACTGTTTTATTTCACTGGTGGCATTTTTCAGTTTTAATTTTTTTTAATCGAGAATATTTTGAGAAGTTGACAAACAAGTACGCATGTAAGCATTTAAAATATATTATTTTTTATTTAGACCACACAGGTTGATAGTGGGTCCAATAACTATAACAACTAAAGTAATCACTTAGATGATGGAGTAGGGTAGACCTTCACCAGATTTGCAGGTGTGAAAAAAACTAGGATGAATTGTTGGTACACCATATGTACCATTGGGTTGTGCTGCCATTCCATGGCATGTCAGAAGGCTGGAGATCTTGGCCAGCAAGACTCTTCTACAGCCAAGTATAGGCTAGTGCCAAGTCCTGCCCTTGGGGAAGAAGAAACCTCAGGTACTCACCTGGGTGAAGTTTGGCTGGAAAACCACATTCCTGTAAAGGCCCTGGGGATCCTGGTGAACACCTAGCAGAACATGAGCCAGCAAAGTCCCTTTGGAATGCAGGCAGCCAGGAGAAGCCAGATTGCACCAGAGAAAGCATTATCACTAGATCAGGGATGGTGAATGAGTCTTCCTGACTGCTCAGCCCTGACTGTAGCACATCCGTTGTGGTCTGTAGCACATCCCACAACTGGGCTCCCCTAAGCAAGGGAGACGTGGTCATACTGGAGCGAGTCTAGAAAAAACCTCTGCAAAGAGGAAGGTACTTGGGAATCTATCATATGTGGAGACCCTGAGAGAATTGTGATTGTTTCGCCTGAAGAAGAGAAGACACAGAATCTTCCCAAGAATTCCTAGAAGTTGTGGCTCACACTCAGACTCTCATTACAAATCCCAGTTGTGCCCTGCAGCAGCATCTTGAGCCTCCGTTAACAGCAGGTTTCGGTGTCAGCCGTGAGGGCAGAGGTGCCTGCCTTGACTCTCAAAACACAGGGACATATGTCCTGCTGCTGTCTCCTTCTTCTCTGATCAGTGGTGAGGTGGGGACTGGGGAAAGAGGGATTGCTGATGAGGGAGGCAAGGAACAGATCAACGAGGGCAGGCACCACTTTCTCCAGCCCTTTGAGTTGCTGGGCTGTTTGTTCTACTCTCACCCTTGTATCCCATCTTCTCCAGGGAAGAGCTTCTGGTCTTGCCTCTTCTGAACAGGAGGAGGTGAGTTGAGGTCATGCCACAGATAGAAGAATGGCTATTTTGTACATTTGTATTGCAAATCTCAAGTTGGAGGCCGATATTGTGTACTGCAGGAGAAAAGGGAAAGGTAGGAAAACATACGGGAGAGAGAGGGTGCATGTCTGTTCCTGGCCTCCCCCCAAAAAACTGAAGTGACCTCTCACTCTTTGAAAGCTGTTGTGAAACTTCTGAGCTGTACCCTTCTGAAATAAGCACCCAGAAACCATAAATACCCAGAAGATATAATATTCCTTTTGGAGATGTTGCTCTTCTCTGCCACTTCTTGACTGACTCACTTCCAGCAGCTACACTGATCTTAGTCCTGTGGGCTCAGAACCTGAATAAATGCATGGTTTTATTGGCAGTGAGAGATAGAGACTCTTAACACAAGATTGTGCATCTGTCTTTATGTATACCTTATGAGATCTCAATAATATAATTAAGTAATGGTAACAAAATTTCTGAATTATTGTAAATTCTATGTGAATACAAAGAAAAAAAATCCTTTCCATCAGCAATAAGACATTCCATTTTTATTTGACCAGTTAATTAAATGTAGGCATCTAGCACTAAAGGACTTGAGACAACTACAATTTGAATGATGTCCTGACAACAACATAATATCCAGTTTAGGGATTGAGAGTATAATATTTTCATTTTTTTTTTTTTTGGATCCATTAAATCAAAATACTTCCAGATCTCATATTTTTGAGGCTTTGTTTTGCTTCTTTGGTTGACTCCTACTACTTTTTGGTGGCTCTTATTATTCCCAGGCAAGCTTCATAGCTCTGGTGCACCATTTTGGGCAAAGAATAGCGAGAAAGCCTTCTACCTACCTGCCTCTCTTGCATATTTAGCTAGCTGTCATGGGAGATAATGGTTCCTGAATTGCCAAACCAAAAATCACTGGGTTTGTTTGCACTGTCTATCCAGTGTCCTTTTCCTCTCAATTTCACCCCACTGCTTCTGCAAAGCCTTGCAGCTTAATGAAGAAAGGGTTAGGTTAAAGTTGTTGCCTCTTCTCCTTGATTTAGTAATTTAAAATATATTTCTTTTTGTATTTCAACTGTGTTACTCTTATGTTTGGTCAAGCAGAACTTGCAGCAAATGAGCAGCAGAGAGTGAGTGCTTTACCTCATGACTGTGGGAGCTCAAGTGCCATGCAGCAGTTAGGCTATAGCAGGGTCTTGGTCCAGCTGCAGGCTTGATTGTATGGATGGATGGATGGATGTGCAAAATCCCAAAAGGAGCAGTTCAGATTATGTGGGCATTGTTTTGTTTGGCTGTTTCCTGAGGTTTAAGGTAAATGACATTATTGGTCATAGAGGGAGGTTATATTGGTGTGGCATGTGATGGCATTACATGCTTAATGGCACTACAAAAAATGACTGCCTCAAATGGCAACTCCTACTTAACAAAGGAAACAGCTTCCCCATCAGTTGCTTTGCATACTTTATGTACAAGTGGAAGTATTATGCTATGATGAAATATGTGCTAAGACTGTTTTGAAACACTTGACCTGAATCTCAAGTACATTTAAGGTTGAGAGAAATTGCAGTGAAAATTCAGTTATCTAAAGACTTAGCAATATGGTAAGAAATTTACAATGAAGATACGGAACCACTTGAAAATTCTGTGATATCTGTATTTTCTTTTACTATGATTTCTGAAGAATTGAGGCGCTGTCAGATTTGCTAACCATTTATTTTAACCTTTTAAAGAGATCAAATACCTTAAAATCCTCAGGGATTAGGAGGCCAAAGTGTCTTCTAGGTGGCTCACTGTGTTCTCACATGCTTTAGTATCTGTATAGGTCTGATAATTTTTGTGGGATTCATTTGACCAAGTGCAGTGTAGGTGGCTGCATCTGATACAGTCACTGTAGTCTCCCACTGGTGCCCACAGTAGTTAGTAGCAGATGCTTCTAGAGAGTGATTCATCTCATCTTAAGGCTTACCCTAGGCAAGTCAATATATGTTATGACATACCAATATAAATCACATCAAATTGGAAGTTTTACACTTTTTAAAATATACTGGGACATAAATTTTCTCACATAAACTTAAGCCTTGGAAAACATATGCTATCCTCTACTCTCAGTCTGTGATGTCCACGTGACACATGTTTTTAGTGTTTGAAGATCTCTGAAGTGTGTTCACTGAACACCTGGACATGTAGCCATGTGTGGCTAGATGCTTGTGTTTGCATATATCAGCCCAAGTAGGCACAAAGCCAACCCTTTGGCATATTAAAAATTAGGCCAAGATTTCTTGTCTTCACTTTATTTGTCCATGCTGTCTGTCCATGTTATGACTGTTCATCTCTTTCTTTGCTTGGTTGTTTTGTTGTTTTGTATTTTTTCCCCTAAATGTGTGTTTCTGTGCAGTGGAAAACACCTCTCCTGTGTTCTCTTGTCCATCTCTCTCATGGTGTCTAGTGCAGTCCTTCCTGTTGGTAATTTCCCTACAGGGTTTCCTCCCTGCTTTTAATCTACAAAACTTTGGTTTGGAATGGGTCAAGAGGTTGTATTCAAGCTGAATGCCTTCTGATCACTCCTTGTCTGTGCTCTGGGACATGCTTTTCTGTTCAGAGTAACATTAATTTTTCTATAAGGGGAAAATCAGGAGTCCAGGAAATTAAGTAAACTATTGGTATGTCAAAGCTGTCAAATCCAGTAATTGATGAATAGTAAACTGGATGAATCTGATGCTAAACAAATTAAGAAAAGAAAAAAAATAAAAGAATGCCCTAATAATTTCTAATGGTTTCTGTGAACTAGCTGCAAAGGCACCATATGTATATTAGGAAAAGTATCTTCATTTTTACTACAGCTCTGTCAGAGGTAGTCTGTCACTTGTGGTTTACCTTTTCTTATTGGAAAAGTGTAAAGATATAACAGGAATTGTCTCAAAGGTGTAGTACTCTTTCGTAGTTATATTTAAAGGGGTGAAAACTAAATTTGATGTTCATTTAAGAAACTTAGCTGTTTAACTTGAGAGAATTTCTCAATAGCCTGCTTGTAAAAAAGACAGTCAATGTAACAAATCTTACTTTCTTTTTCACCCAGATGCACAGTGCATTGGTTGTTAATGCATCTCTTGATATATATATATATTTGATAAAGCTGACATTTTTTAACTGCAGGAGGTTCTTCAAAATTCATAGTGCAACTATATTACCATGAAATAAAGCATAATTCTTCAGGAAAAGCAATACAGATCACCAATTCAATTTCTGAATCACCAGGTGAATATGAACTGGAATTGCTGTGATCACCTGTCACAGATGCTTTTCATTTTCCCTACTGTCTGTCTGTACCATCATGAGTTTTTTCCATGCAGAGGCAGTAAAAATAGCAGACAAGCTCACATTTATCAGGAATATGTCCAAGACCAGTGTTTGAAAAAGACCAAAATAACTCAATCCTACCCAAAATAACAGAAGCCCAAGTCAGTCTGCTGAGACTAAGTTGACAAAACCATAAGATATGTGGCAAAAAACCCAACAAAATAAAGAAACCTTCCCACACAAATATTAACAACTTGGTCAGAAATGTTGTGTAAAAATAAATTGCAATTCAGAAGACACTGTGTCACAAATAAGAGAGCTGAGAAGACGCAAGTGACTTCAAAAATCACAACTGATTCACTGCACATAGAAGTGAGTAATAAATAATGAAATACATGATATTGAATGAGGAGAGATGATACTTAAAGCAGCTTCCAAAACTAATAAGCAGTACCAAAGTCTAATGCACGTCTGACTTTTCATATATGAATTCCTTCTCACAAATCAATAAAGCTATTGAAATATTTAAAATTAAACTATATTCTCAAGCACTTTTCTGGCTCAGTGACAAAGATTGAACACGAAGGTATTCCTTGCATGTGAAAAATTAAAGCTACATTGGCTTTAGTATTGCATATGGATATGGAGTGATTTAGTTCTGTTTCTATCTCACCTGGAGGGATGTAAGTTATGGAAAATATTGTAAGAAGAGCAGGTTGATAAGGACTATTTTCAGGAATAGATGGGATCGTAGTGAACAGTTTTATGGAGTAAGTGACAAAAAAGATAATGAGGTCTAGAGAAAACATTCAGCTTTAAGCCTGCAGGAACTAGGGCAATGGCAGCAACTAAGGAAAATGGCTGAGAGATCTAATTGAAGTGTGCATAATCTTAAATGGTATAGATAATCTTAATGCTTTGTACCCAGCATGCATTCAAAGACCAGGGGCAAGTACTGTACTTAAAATCAAATGCAGGCATAAAGAAACACTTATTAAATTAATAGTAACTGCTGAAGTGACCTGCAAGGCATAGGTATTGAGAAAAACACATTGAGGGTTCCTCGGGCAACAATTAGGTTATGTCCTGCAGCCATCAGCACTGGAAGGAAACAATCATGGCTTCTTCCACTTCCTCAGTGACATTCGAGAGGGGGTTTTTGTTTTGTAACTGTACTTGAACCAAGACTGTTTGACATTTTTTTATTTCATAAAACTAGATTAAAACGTCTCATTAGATTTTTTTTTTACAACCTCTTACAGATTAAAAAACACAGAATGCAGCTTTAAGTTGACAGTTTTGTGATTTAGGTTGTCTGAATATATATGCATGAGCATTTCCTAGCTGCATATGTTGCTGAAAGGTTTTGTACATGTAGATTCCCATCCAGAGCATCTTGTTAAAATCTGTGCTGACCACAGATTAAGAAAATATGCATAAAATATGCACGATCTTGGTTATTTCTTAGAGGAGGATCAACGACACATTTGACATTTTAATGCCAAATATATTATAATCATAATTGTGATTGACATTTCTGCTGAAGGTTTTAGTGGCAATGTAACCCAAATTACCCTTGCTGCTGGGCAATCAGAATTTATTTTGCTGGCAACGTCTGTTGGCAAAAAAGTTCCCTGATTTTTTACCCATTTTTTTCTCAACATCTCCCCTCCAGCAAGCCCTTGATTTCTGTAGCATAGCCCTTCTTATCCACTATTAAGGGTACAGTTCCAGGTGACTGATGTCAGACTACTCTCTAAGCACTTCTGGGAGTGTAACTGCAGCATGCAGTGCTGAGATATCAGAAAAGTTAAAGAAAAGGCAAATTAGCCCAGGCTGAGTACAGAAGTAGTGATGAGGTATTGCTCCCAGGACCTGATCAGTCATCTCTGAGCCATGCTGTTCTATGTAGAATAAACAGTGTATTTGTGTATTCTTACATTGAATAGTGAGCCTGTCACGTGTTTTAGCCTGAAAAATCTGAGATTTCTTACTTAGGTTTGAAACCAAGAATGAAGAAATGAAGAAATAAACAAATCATTAATTCGCAGCTTAGGACTGTGGAAAAAAGTATTTTTGTAAAGATTTCGGTAAATCTTGAGCTAACATGAGGTGCCTTATTTCTTAAGATATTGTATTCTAGTAAAAGAAATAAAAGATGGAAAGAACTGAATTTGGACTGTATTGCAGTGTGCACTCCACAGAAGAACTCAGAAATCTTAATCTTAAAGCTCACCAATGGCCCTGCTCCCTATTTCCAGTAGAGTGAAGGGTTCATATTCTTCCAAGAGCAATATTGCACATTTAAGGTACCTTTATACTGGAGATATTTTTTTTTCCTCTTTTCATTATTAGAGGCAGAAGAAAAAATAACAAAACAGATATTTAAAGACCAAATGTAGACAGAACAGCTGTAGTTTTAGCAAGTGTTAGCTGGATGAAATCTGATAAACAAACAATACTAATAGAATGATAATAGTTTTGGGCAGCCAGCCAGGAACACACTGTTGTGAATAGGTCTGGAAAGATTTTTTTTTTTTAATGTTATTTGGCAATATAGCCTGTTTTATCAAAGGTGAAGTAATTTGTGCAGTTGTTGGTTTGCACTAGGTTTTGAGGATAATCTGTTATAGACAAGAAACAAGGAAATTGGGTACCAAGAGTATGAGCATAGGAAACCTTACTTGGTTTGGGATAAACAATTATGCTGTGACTGAGGGAGAACAGGGATTTGAAGCTGAATTCTGGTATAATCCAGGCCAGTAGCCAAATGCTAAGCAACTGAGTGTGGCAGACAAAAATACACAGCCCTCTTTTGCAATGTGGTTCCATTTTTGAAAATGTTCAAAAGATTGGTCTCTTATTCTGTTTGGAAATTGAAACAAAATTTGCAGCAGCTTCAGTTGATCTGACATTTAATTTCAATGCTTTGTTCAACCTGTAGCAATAAGCAGAACATGTGTTAGGTGCAAATTATTTGTGTTTAATATAGATCTGGAAATAGTTTCTGGAGTGTAGAAAAATGAATTAATGATTTTTTAGGCTCTAACAGATCTTTTCAAATGAATAGTCAGAAAAAATATGCAATGAAAAGAGGATGGCAATTGTTTATTTTCCATTAACAGTGAAAGAATCAACTTAAGCCTAATGATAAATCTTTTATTTTTGACCCCATTTTTAAATGGGGTCATCTGTTGGAGATGATTCTGCCTCATGTTCACCTGACTACCTTCTGAACCTCTGAGCCCTAAAGTCTCTATTAACTTTACTGATTGCACTGTTGATCGCTGAATTGAACGACATTTTCCATAACTTTATCAAATACTTCATTGTCTTGTAAGTAAGGTTAATGTCATAGGTTTGTGAGGCAGTATTTATTAGAACTTTAAATGGATCCCATTACTTGGAATGAATTTGACATGTAGCTATATTTTACTCTGGACACAAATACCTACTCTATTTCCTGTTCACCAGAAATGTTGTTCTAAGAATTGTTTTAACTTTTTTTTTTCTATAGAGTTCATAAATGAAGGCTCTTGCTGGTGTAGTTAATATTCTATGTTGAGAGGCAGGTGAAGCAGTAGTGCTAATGTCTAGGTTGTTTCCTTCCCTTTTAAAAATTTTTTTAGCAGATCTGCTCCAATTTTCAGCTGCTGTTTATCTTTTCCATGACCTAAAAACAAAAAAGCACCTGTCAGCTGAGAATGGTTCATAGAATCATAGAATGGCTTGAGTTGGAGGGACCTTAAAGATCATCTAGTTTCAAACCCATCTGCCATGCCTAGGGACATCTTCTAGCAAATCATCTTTGTCCAAGTCTTATTCAGCCTGGACTTGAACATTTCCAGGGATGGGGGATCCACAACTTATCTGTAAGGCAACCTGTTCCAGTGCCTTACCATCCTCACAGTAAAAAAAAAAAAAAATAAAAAAATCCTAATACCTAATCTCAATTTAAAGCCATTCCCCCTTGTCCTATCAATTCATGTCCTTAAAAAAAGTCCCTCTCCTTTTGTACCTTTTAGGTACTGGAAAGTGCTACAAAGTCATTCCCGAGTCTTCCTTCTCCAGACTAAGCAGCCCCAATTCTCTTAACCTTGTCTTCTTGGGAGAGGTGCTCCAGCCCCCTGGTCATATTTGTGGTCCTCCTCTGGACTCACTCCAGCCGGCCACATTCTTCTTACACTGGGGGCCCCAGAGCTTCAATCACTGTTCCTAAACCACCATCCTAACCTAAGACTTTTTGGGATTAAAAAAGTTTAACATCAAAAGACCAAACTTCATAGTCTGGTCTGACTTCTTGCATTCAGACATCTACAAGGTCTTACCAAATTATGTTGTGAGTATTTTGGGCTGCCCAAGAAGGAAACAGGACTGAATGCTCCTTTTCCATCAACATGTAGGCACACATCTTCCAGCTGAAGTGCTTCTCATATGAATTTTGTCTAAACCAGTTTCTCTCCTCAAAAATATTGATTAGTTCAGTAGCCTGAACTGCTTCCTAAAATGTCTCCAGAGCAAAATGCAGCTGAATATCAGTCTTGTTGTGATTAGATTAATTCACTGGAATGCCATCAGCATTGAGGCAGGTGCCTTCCAACCTTGAGACCAGCTGGAAGTGCTTTTTCTGTAAACTCCCAGGTGCCAAGAGGCAGTCAGTGAAAGCAATTTCAGACACAGAATTAATGAAGGTAACAGCTGATGATATTGGGCAGCAGTGTTTGACAAAACATCTGATTTCAAAAGGAACAGTATCTTTAATCACATGGGTAATATGTTATGGATTATAAAAGGGATGCTCATCCATGAGATCGATTCTTGTCCAAGGAGTTTAATACAATGGGTATCTTCATATTCCCATTTGGATGAGGCATCCTGCCCATGTACCACCTAGTGAGACATCACAGATATTCTCCTAGACTTTTGTTTTGTTCTTGCAGCTGTCACAATGAAAACCTTTACTCATTTTTTAATTTTGAGTTTATTTGTTGTAACAATGAAGTTTTTCCAGTCCCATAAAATCTTCTGAATGATGGAATCTCCAGAGCTTTCATTCAAGTAATTATTTAAGAGTATGATATGCCAGGTAAAAATGTAACTATCTACCACTACTGAGAAAGCATAATTTCTTTTTAATATTTTCTTCTTTAGTCAACTTATGCCTTCTTTATGTCAACTTATCACCTGTGCTGTTTGGGGATCAGGATTAGGGCATTGCTGGGGGGGGGAGATTGCCACTATGATTTCTAGGTCCAGCTCAGAATCTACTTTCTTGCTGTCTCTATCTAGACACTCATCACCAGCAGCTGTACTGGTAAATTGTCAAGAAACAGTATCTTTGTTTCTTGATCTTTATTACTGTGTTTTTCTTTCCCCTGCTTTGAAGATCTATGCAGGCAACTGTCAATGAAATTGCTGCACTTACCTTCTTCTATTGACATATTTCCCAAATATATAGGTGCTTGTAAGGAATTTTTGTAATGTTATATCCACATGCTTTTCCTCTGAGTCATCTATCAAAACTGATTAGACGATACGTTTTGTGCATTGAGGTGAGAAAAGGCATTCTAATATATCCCTTTTCTTATTACATAGGCTATTGAGTATTTAAGGTTCACTTTATTATTCTTCTGGAATATTTTTTTTTTTTTGTTCTTATTTCAAGTACTGTTATGGGATTAAAATTTATTCATAACTTCGCTAGAGGCAAGATCAAGTTCAGTGGCAGTTTGACTGCCCATCTGGATAAGTTGGCTTGTATAGTAAAGTTACTGTGAATTGACATTTAACCCAAATATTTATATTTTATAATTACCATTCTGTTAAAAATGCAGTTTGCTATGCTTCAATCGGTTCTCTGTCTCTGGGTTTAAGAGTGTATTGTTTCATTTGTTATGTGACATTATCTAATGCTCAAGAGTGGCAGCAGGCAAATCTTTTAACTCTTCATTATTCATTAGTTTCTGTTCTGGTTCTTCTAGCTCCTGGGACCATCAAGTCATCACATGCTTGAACTTGAGTATCATTATTGCTGGCACAGGCTGGTCAAAGCATTAGAGCTGGCAAGACACACAAAGGAGTGGTGTGTGGTGTCACAAGTACACATTGCTGCAAATCATCATCTTCTTGAGTTTTGTTCTTGTTATTTTTGTACTACAAGGTTCTGTGTGTGCAATCCTGTACCATTGTAGGAGTATTTTCTGTGGAGCTTTCTGATGTTCTGCCCTTTTCTTGGAAAGAATTATTTGCATTTTCCTTTTTTTGCAGAAAATATTGCTTTCTGTCTAAGCATACATGACATGCAATCTCTAGTTATGATGATAAATGTTAGCACCAGTCAGCTGAATCAGCAGTTTATATCCTGTTTAGCAATGCTGATTTATCAGCATAATTTAACTTTCTTGAAAATGTGCAAGAAATAAAAGTGGTATCTGCTATATATGAAATTCTCTCCATCAGGACTAGTTTTGCAGCAACAGGACACATTAAAATTTCTATCAATCATTGGTAAAGTACTTGTACAAGCCTAGTGCAAAAACCTAGGAAAACTAAGTTAATCTCTGGTGCTCAGTAAGCTGATTTCCCCATTTGCAAGCATGAGTCAGTTCTCTTGCAGATGGCATTTTATTCAAGGGAGGTTTCCCTGTTACCTGAAAGCACTTCAATTTCCTTTTCTTTTTCCACCCATTATATAATACTCCATGAACACAGTGTGTAGAAATTAAACTCCAAATAGCCACTTCCTTTCCCTTCCGCCCTCTCCAACAGGAGAGGGACAAAGGCAGAGACCATGGGTTGAGATAACAATTTACTGAAAGCAAACAGCAGTGGACTGAGAAATGCCCAGTAACAGCAACAATATTAATAACAAGAGTATACAAAAGGAGAAGGTGCTTTACACACAAAAAGGTGTTCACCATCTTGACATAGTTCTGGTGTGGCTGCTGGGACAAAGACAATGGGCTGCTCCGACACACAGCAACATGTGGTTTCCCCAGACAAAGACAGGGTGGCAAGTGCTCCCCACAGCACTCTCCTTGTCCCTGAGCTGGGAACAGGAAAACAATAGACAGCTCCCAAAAGCTAGATTTTGTCCATTTTGAGCCACACTGCTGTTTTGGAGGCTGGACTCAATTCCGCACAGCTACGGCTGGCACTGGCGTCGCCGCCTTTGACTGCCCTGTCCAGGCCCACTTGGCTTCTTTCAGCTTGGGTCAGACTCAGCTGAGGTCTACACATTAGGATCTACAATAACTTAGCAAAGGATTACTGTTACTGGATTACTTTAGCTGATACAGCCCATTTAAATATGACTCCTTAATAGACCTGCTGTCTTAGATGAGGGCAACTGTTTACCCAGGGATAATTCTGCTCTTTTATTTTTCCCAGTCTTCTGTACCCTACTGCAGTGACAAAAATTAAACAAATGCTTCCTAGAGATAGTAAAACAACTGAACAGAATAAGATTACTTGCCATTTCTGGTGCCTTCCTTTCTCTCTGCAGTACATAAGACAGCAGTGTGGCTTCATTCAGCCTTCCAGCTTCTGGACTCAGATATGGGATATATACATGGCATATATGGTGCTGTTTCCTTTTCTAATTTTGTTTCAACTTTCTAGTAATATCCATCCTTTTTTACATAATTCTTAGTCGTTCCCATTGATTTCATTAGTGCTGCATCCCATTTTTTAAAATTAAGAGTAGAGCTTATCATCTTGTCTGCTCCTGTACTGACTTTCACTTGGATGCATCATTACTTCCTTACACAGAAGCATTTAAAAGCACTTCAGACTGATGTCTCATTTAATCTACCACACCCCCTTTAAACTTAATATAGGGGTTTGAAGCTACCTTTTACTCCCCTTCTGCAGAACTGTTCCTTTCAGAATTTTTGTTTTAGCATCCGTTTTCCTTCACATCACTCTCTAGTGCTAATAACAACGTTTCCATGAAAATGCGTGGATTTTCAACTATATTAACATTTTCAAAAAATATTATCTTTCTTGGGAAAATTTAATTAATCAACACATATGTGTGACCCCAAAAACTTCCATAATAAAATCTTTCTGTTTATTTTTCAGTTTTCCAGCAGTCTATCCAATACCCTGGTCTATTTAGTTCTCATGTTGTACTGTAGTTAATATTTTATAGCTCTTACTTGAATGGTAAAGATTATCTTATTTTCTATTTCAAAGTTTAATATTGCTTCATTTCAGAAATTCCCATCTGAGTCATGCCTTATGTTTCCCTACATATTCTCATTTTAAGTTCAGACCCTGTTGCTCACAAATTGGAAGCAGATATTCTAAATATTTTCTAAAGAAAGATTTCTCAGAGATAATCTAAGAAGTAGATGCAGGTTTTCTGACAGCATTCAAACAGATATATATTTATATAATATATATAAGCTTTTAAAAAATCTAGATCTACATACACATATGCGCAGAACCTGTTCATGTATGTGCGCAGACAAACACCACACATACAGTTATGATGTATCACCCAGTAGCTGTCCACTTTGTCTTCTGCTTTATAACAACGTAAAAAACTTTTTTTTCCTTTCATTCATCCTTTCTTGAAGTTTGACTTTTGGCCATCACCTTTTAGCAGTTTTGTGAAATAATTTTCTGTGAAAGAATGACATCATACATCCCAGAGGTATTTACTGCTGAGTTATAATCCTGCATATAAATGCTTATCTCTCACTCCTCCTGAACATGGAGAGGCAAGTATAAACACCTGTAAAAAAATTATAGAGCAGTGTATGAATATGTATGCTTTTAAAATGCAATAATGTGAAAAATAGAACTTTTGTAGTTTGCAAGGAATTGAATGAACAATATGTTTGCCTTTGCTAAATTACTTAGTTGTCAAAATAAATTCTTGCAACAAAAAGCAGGATGGCTTTCAGTCCTGTAGAATGAAGTTAAGAAACTACTAAAAGTCTTTCAATATGCAAGTTTCAAATCAGCCCCGAATAAACAACTTTAGCCCTAAAATACAGAGGAAAAAGCTCAGTTAAAACGAGGTGTGCAACCTTTACACATTTGTGCTCTTACTTGCTTTCTCACACTAAATAAAGGGGGTTTTATAAGTATTTTCCTTGTATTTCCATATAGCTGTGCTATCTCACATACTTTTTCCAAAATGTCAGTTCATTTCTTAATATGATCTTTTTATTACCACTTTTTAGAACATTATGAGGTTTTATTTCATTTTTCATCCTTGACCCTCTCAAAGCAGAATATTGAATGCTGGTGATTTTGGGGTTAAGTTCATTGCATGTCCCAAACACTTAGAGAGAATTTTATGAAAAATTAAATATTTTTAATGACAACTTTTTCAGGATATTTCTCCATCTCTTACAAGGGTCTTATTAATTGTCAAAGTGATAGAGAATGAGACTAACCACGATATATGTGATGTTTGAAAGACCTCTGAATACATCCTACAATATGGGAATTGTTTGAACATTAAATTTTCCCATTTTTTATTTTAATAAAACCTTTTTTAAAAAGAAAATGAGGAGGTGAAGAGGATTTTTTTTTTTTTGGTAATTTGGATGTCATTAGTTTTGCACTTAAACCGGGATTTGTCTCACCTCACATGGCTGAGAAATCTCTTATGAAACTTCATCTTTCTGTAAGCAATGTTTTGCTTCTTTGCTTCCAAGGAAATTTGAGCAATTAGGATACTAATTTAGGCCCTAAAAAATCACAAAGGATGGTTTTGAATTGTCTTGCTTATATCATGGATCTTCACGCTAAAGCCAGCTCACACATACAGAGATGCTTCACATTACTATGGACCTTTGTACTACTGATCAGAAAAAATTCTATTCAATTTAATAATCTGAGCTAGGTGAACCTTGCAGATGTTTCTTGCCACTACTGTTCTTTCAGTGTTGCTCTTTGCTTCTTTTTCTTAAGATCAATCAAATTATGTTTGATCCAAACCCATAATGACTTGAAAAGCAAGTTCTTTGCAGTGAGCAGGCTGCAAGCAGCTGGGCTGCTGAGAGGTCTTCCTCTTCATGTTGGATTTCTAATGTCAAATTTTCTCTCTTTTTCAGTCAGCAGTACAGGTCCTTATTTCCACCTTCATTGAGCAGTGAGTGCATGGTGTGCAGCCCTACCAGGCTAAATAGAAAAGCTGAGTAGGTCTACCTGGCAGGTGCCAATTCTTCCTTCCTTATGGGAATGGTTTTGCAAAATCAAGATGACAATATATCATAGCACCTCATATTGCACTTTTCACTTTCTAGTGAAAGTCCAGTTGCTACATTAAAAATGTTTTACCTCAGAATTACGTGATAATTACATTATTCATTATCTCCTGACCAGTGAAGAGAAAGAATCTTCTATTTTGAATGGTGCACTGTAAACTGTCCAGGTTATGCACACTTTAAGTTGTTTAGATTTCTTTTAATTTGGAAAACAAACTACATTCAGGCCATCATAACAATGCAATATATTCTTTGTGAGTCTAAGATCAGGCAGAGAATAAGTCCTGTTTCTAATAGGCTAAATCTAGATTTTTATGATGAAAAAAATAGAGAATATAATAATATGAGAAAGATATTTTTTTTCTTCTTTTTGAAGAAAAGACTTGAACTGAACTGTTTTTTCAGATTAAACTTGTCTACTCTGAATTTCAGAAAACGTCTAACTGAAATATATTGAAAACTTGATTTAGAAAGTGAAAACTTAAAGCTATGGTTGATATACAGTCTTGAATTCACCTACATTTTGTGACTATCTATTGATTTTGAAAGTCTTTAAATAATTGTATCAGGGAGCTTATTTTGTGTCAGTCAAACCAATTTGCATTAAAACAGTACTTTAAGAAACCTCAACCAAAAATCCTGGCTGAAAAAATGCTTGAGAAGTACATTCCTAGAAGCCTAAAAAGAACCGGAGGGAATGACCAGAAGTATCTTTGGAATAGGAGTGTTTTCAAAAAGTAAATGTGGAGGCATTCTCTTAAAAATGCTGTCTGAGAAACATTCACAAAAACATGCTGCCTGTAACTTGGGCAGAAGAATTCAATGAAGTTTTCTGTTTGGTTTTGTATGTTTTAAAAGGTTTCCTCTTTTCCTTTGTAATAAGCATTCTCTCACCATGAACAAATTTCAGTGTTTTAGCTATTGAATCCTCTTTTATAGCACAAACCACAGGGGGCCTGCTTCAGTGAAGGAAGCTGAGACCCAAGTAAACTTCTGAGTTGCAGCCTTGGCTAACATAATGATTTTCTGTTTTTCTGTTACCTCGAGCTGTTTTGGTACATGAAGACAGGAAGAAGTACTACTGGAGATTTACCCAGTAATTTAAGATATATAAGACTTTGAGAAAATAATATTCTCTTGGAGATATTCTCAACTTTTATGAAGAGAAATTGATGGGGAATTCATCATAGAGATTTATTCCCTTAGGCCTTATTGCTCTGTGTAATATACAAGATGCATTATTTTAAACAGAGGATTTTACATCACTGACTTTTAAGATTTCCTAGTTTAATTTTTCAGCAGGTGGTTTATAGAGCTAAAATATTTCAAAAATCTCTTTAAAAGTAAATGTTACTGGTAGGACGTTCAAGCTGTATGAAGATAAAATTTCTCTACATGACAGCAATGCACAGATTGTGTCTTGTTGTCCTGAGAAAAGCAAAGATTTTTTCCTGACTGCTAGATGACTTATGGTGACTTTCATTTTTTTTGTTCTTTGATTCTTTTCCAGCTTTCATTTGCAGCAACAACTCCAGAGTTGGCTGATAAGAAAAAATATCCTTATTTCTTCCGGACAGTGCCATCTGATAATGCAGTGAATCCAGCAATTTTGAAGTTACTCAAACATTATCATTGGAAAAGAGTAGGAACTTTAACCCAGGATGTACAAAGGTTCTCTGAGGTAAGATTTGCATAATTTATAGAACACACAGAGAGATACTAATATCAGATTTCTAAGGAGTTAGTTCCTTTATTAATAGCAATTCAGGAAAAAGAAAAAGTCCTACTGTTTCAGTCCTGTTTGGCTTTCTCTTAGTAGGTCACATTTGCTGTACTGAAAAAGCTTAATTCCCTTCTGGGGTTTATTTGAGTGTCTGTAATGAAAGCTACCCATCCTTTTGCACGTCTGTTTTTCTCACACAAGATCATTGCACCCCAGTGCAAAGGTTCCTTTATACTCTTTGATTTGCAAAAACATATGTTTTTTAGGGAGGCTTGTATTCTGACTCTGGTTCCCTTAAAAAGGAGAAAAAATCCAATTTCACCATGTTCCTTTTGTGCTCTGATTTATTACAAGCATCATTCTGAGCATTGAGGAACAAAATCTGGTAAGTATGTAGCTGAAAATATTTGAGGAGCTTACTGAGACAAAAATGTCTGAAGCCCCCAGAACTAATAAGATCACATACCATGCACCCCACAGATCTTTCAAGTTTCACCCTGAGCAACATTTTGGTCATAGAAATTGCAATAAAGTATGGACTAAATGCCATTAACCATGGTTTTAACAACTGAATGAAAGAAAATATATGTAATGAATCAGAACAAGACCAGGAAAAGATTTGCCCCATTAATTATTAGAGAGGTAAAACTAACAAAGACATGCCTGATTGTTTGGTCGTTGGAAGTTTTTTCTTCCTCAGCATTGATTTTTTAAATGACTGACTGCGCTCTGAAGACTAGCATAATTAAACCTAGGGAAGAAGGATAAGAACAGGTTGGAATCATCTTGGATGAGTCAGATATTTTCAAATTGTCTGGCACAATTAATTCACTATGGAATACTTAAGAAATCTTAGACTCTTCCCTTATGAGCTTTGAGAATTAAAGGATAAAAAGTAAATTAATTATAGGGGGAGGGAAGAAACAATTGTGTCTGTCTTTCCACAAAACACACAAAGGCCCTGGGAATTATAGGCCAGTCAGGTTGAATTTGATTCCTAGAAAGACACTTGAGCAAATAATCTGTTTGGAATCACACAGGAGATAAAAAGATGCTAAACAATGGTGAAAATGGATTTGTCAAGAATAAATCATGTAAAGCAATCTGATTTCCCTCTGTTACAAGGTAACAAGTCTCAAGGAGGTGTGATAGGTGATGTGCAATATTTCATGACTTATAAAATGTTAAAAATGCTCCTAAAGAAAAGTAGGGGAAACTTAATTTTGGTGAAGATACTGTAAGAGCAGTCTAGTCTCTAACCAATATTTTTGCAGCAGATGTTAATTGGCATCAGGTCAGTAGAATATTTGCTTTCAAAACAGATGCTGAAGCAAAAAGTCACCAAAAAGTATGGTATGCTTTACCCTTCTCTGTCTTGGAAATAATTTCAGAGAGTAGTTATCAGTGGTATACTGTCAAACAAGAAGGATGAGATTCTGTCAAATGGTATTCTCTAGACAGAGATAAGGTTTCCTCTAGATAGTATGATAGAGAAAATGTTTATTAAATTGCATTTGATACCTCCTTGGGAAAATCTGCAAGTACTTTGCTGAGGACAGGATTGAGTTTGAGAATGATATTGATGCTCGCTTAACTCCAGGCAGCAACCGAGCACCACACAGCCACTTGGTCATTCCCCTGTGAGCAGGTTTGGGGACAGAATCTGAAGGGCAAAAGCCAGAAAACTCAGGGGTTGAGATAAAGACAGACTCATAGGGAAAGCAAAAGCCATGTGCACAAGCAAAGCAAAACAAGGAATTAGTTCATTGCTTCCCACAGGCAAGCAGGTGTTCAGCCATGTCCAGGAGAGCAGGGCTCCATCACACATAAAAGTTGCTTAGGAAGATAAACACCACCACTCCAAGTGTCCCCCTTCCTGCTTCTTCCCCCACTTTATCTACTGACTATGATATCATATGGTCTGGAATATCCCTCCTGTCAGTTTGGATCACCTGTCCCAGCTGTGTCTCCTCCCATCCCACCACACAGCCCCGCCCCCTTGCCAGCATGCAGTAAGGAAAGCAGAAAGGACTTCACTCTATGCAAGCCCTACTCAGGAATAACAAAAACATCTCTATATTATCAACCATGTGTTCAGCACAAATCCAACATCTCAGAATCTCTGCTGGTCAGAGTGACTCTGAGATACGTACAAGCTTCTCTTTCCCAGCCCAGCAGCTGAAGAAGGAGTCAGGATTCTTTTGTTCTTGTTCTCAAGGTTGTTTATTATTTCTTATCTATAACATTCTTTCTCCAAGCCACCACAGGTCTGTCTGATAGGTTGGGTTGAGGCACACTGCCTGTTCTTGGGGCCGTGTTATCTTTTTGTACTAAAAACTGAGATAAATAACGTGTACATTATTTACCATAACTTCCCAATACCTATCACCTATGTTAGACAGTGAGTTTCTACTCTAAACGAATCTAAAAGTGCCAACATCACCCAGAAGATGGGGGCTGGGAAGAACAAGGATAAAGGACAAGGCACACCCAAATTCCTCCATCTTAGAACCCCAAGCCCCCATTCTAAAAACCTCAATAATCTATTTTTCACCTTGTGTTAAATTCACTAGCATTCTACTTAAACTTTCTTGACTTGTAATTCTTCATATAAAGGTTGGTAATTGTTTCCATGGATCAAGATCAAAGGCACAGGTGTCTTGGACTCTGTGCCAAGGTCTCTGAGCCCTCTGGGCAGGGTCTCAAGTCCTCCAGGGCAGCCAGAGGAATTTCCTGGGTTCCAGCACCAAAACACAGCCCCATACTGGACACTGTGAAGAAAACTAACTCTACCCCAGCCAAAACTAGCACATTGATAAAGGTTTTAATGAAAACAATATTTAAGTGAAAAAGTGCAAAATGGCTATGTAGGCTGCAGATCTCCAGAGGAAGATATGTCAAGCACTACAAAAAACTGCAAATTGAATATCAGGCAGGACATTTAGACTCCTTGATTTACTGTAAAAAGTAGAAAGGAAGCAAAGAGCTCTTGTTGCACCATGCCAATGTAATGCAATATTGACACTTAAGATACACAAAGTAAACTATTACTCTACTTAGTGATCATTAGGTGGAAGTTGGAACATCAGGTCTAATATCATTTTCAAGAGGGAAGTAGATCAGAGAAATCTGTAAAAAACATTGAGTGACTTGGAAACATTTAATGATAAAGATTAGAAGTGAAAAAAGTCAAATAGAAAGGGTAGATTGTTGAACTTTTGTTGTATAGGGTTTTTAGGATAAAACAAAACAAACACAACACAGGGATTCTTGGTCTTCCTCTGGGACAGCCAGAGGGACTTTGTGTCTATCACTTAAGAAGTTCTAAAACTGCATCTTCCAAGGGTTTGCAGGAGTGCTGCACTTGAGTTCAAAGTCTCTCCATTTCTCTTGAAAGGTAAGCAACAACCCTCTGTGTCTGCAAACCCAATTTTCTGTGATTCATTACAGCTTTCAAGTAGTGCAAGATTCAGTTAAAGCTTCCTTGAATTGCAGTGATTTTTATACAGCATGTTGAGTCCAGTGTCTTCAAAATGTTTAGAGCTTGATCCATGTAGAGTTTTCCCCTTCCCCATACAGACAGTGAAAGCACAGGAAAAACTGCAGGAACTAATTAAATTGCTGTCTGGGAGCAGTGAGGAATGGGAATCATGAGCAGTAGAGCAGAAGATCATGGGATGGCTGGGCAGAGCCCAGTGCTGCTGCAAGACAGGAGTGCAGACCCAGGGACTGAGGCCAGGACTGGCCAAGTGTGCAGATCATCAGGCAAGTAAGTCCACGGCAGTGAAGCAGGTCCAAGACCAAGCTAGCAAATCAATCCGCAAGTCAGGGTCGGGGCTGGTGTCTGCTGGATAGGTCTATGGCAGAGATTGAAGACGCAGGACTAAAGGCTGGATAGAGCTCTCAGAGAAAGGACCATCAAGGCCTGTTAGTGACCCTCAGGTGCTGGTCAGCTGAAACAATAATTTTCCCTGAAGGAACATCAGGCAAAATTATTCTTCTTGACTTTTTTTGAAAGTGACAAAATAGTTAAATAGGATCTAAACTGTCTCTGTTGTAAAATGCCAATCACCTTGGGATGTGAATGGTCTTATCTATAATGAAAATGCATTACATGCCAGTAGATCAGAAGTAACTGAATAACTTCTCTTACTCTTATGCAAAATAAAACAAGCAGAAACTAATGAATGGGATCTTTGGAGAAACCTGTGAAGTAGCTCAGGTGGTTTTACTATTTACAGTGAGACAGAGCATTTCTCTCATTTTTCCGTTTCCCATCTCCCAAACTGCATCAGTTTGACAGATCTCTCTCTTTTTTTAATCTACAGCAGTTTGGATATCTATCTAAATTTCCTCCAGTGGTCCTTCCACCTAAACTCATGGGGAATTAGATGCTTGTTCTTACATAGGGACTTCATACCCATGTAGTTTAGTCAACAGGAATCCTGACTGCAAATCTTTACCTGCCATCTAAGTTCAGGGATTTTTGGGCTGATGACTTTTCTTCCTTAGCTAGATCACTGTCTCTTGTCCCTCTGCAATTTGTACTTTGATTTTATCACCTGAATAATTAAAGCTCACCTAACTTGTCTGCAGGTTAGCTGCCCCTTAAAATAATCAAGCTGTCTTTTTGTTTACTTTGCCTTGTAATAATGAGGCAGTTGTCTCAATTACCTAGTTTATCTGTCTCACTCCAGTGTATCTCTGGAGGCCAAGATCACAGAGGATCTCTTGCTTCTATTTTAGTTGTTTCCTTTGGCAATCCTTTCCATCGGGGCTTTGGGTTATCACCCATTTCCTTTTTCTTGGTGAAAAAACTTCTCTTCCTTATTAAAAAGTGTTATATCTTCCTT
The DNA here is from genome assembly GCA_024362935.1 of Setophaga petechia. Taxonomy (NCBI): domain Eukaryota; kingdom Metazoa; phylum Chordata; class Aves; order Passeriformes; family Parulidae; genus Setophaga; species Setophaga petechia. The sequence goes on from JANCRA010000008.1 coordinate 29,515,111, forward strand.
CTTCTCCAGGTCACAAAGAGATATTAAGGGTTGGTAGAGAGTATGGAGAACTTTATGCCACTGTGCTTTTAGTTCTTAGAACACACGGGCAATATCTATACATCTTATACTGCTATTGTGGCTTGAGACTCCCTTTCTTGGCATTACTTGGATTCAAGGATTATGGCTTTTCAAGTGACCTGTATTTTATGGCTGCCAATAGGTGAGCTAACTGTTAGCATCCTTTGTGAGTTCTTCTCCATAAATATCCTTTCCATTGGGTTAATATTTCAGTTGTGTAAGTTGACTTGGTATAAGAATAATGTACACACTTCATCAGTTCTGTTACTTAACTAGGACAAATTGATACCTACTGTGCTTCTGTGTCCTAGATTTTAGGGATTGCTGACCTGTTTTCACCCTCTGGGAGAAGACTGTTTCAAAAGTTAATTCTGGGGCGAAGATTTATAAATGAGGTTACAAAATATTTCAGGATTTTCATCTCAAAGTGTTTGCTGTGGTGTATAACTGTAGGGTAATTTAGGTTGGAAGAAGTCTTGGCAGGTTTCTTGTCCAACCTGCTGCTCAAAGCCAGTCTAGCTTTAGTGTTTCATAACCCTGAAAAGGTATAGCTGTTTGTTCTGGTTTTGGGCAGTAAGGGTTAGTTTTTGCTGTATCCAGGAGGGAACATCTCCAGGACCCAGAAGTTATTCTCTACCACCTCGCCTCATTGCTGGGATTTGGGGGAGGGGAGTCTCTTCCAGGGAGAAGGTGTCCCTTCCAGCTCTGCATAGGGTTGTAGAGGGAGCAGTCAGGAATTTTTGCTTCCATGTGAATTGTTCACATATTTCTTGTGCCCTCTGTCATTAGTATTGCTGCTGTTACAGTTCCTTCTCTTATCTCATTGCTGTTTCCAGTAAATTGTTCTTATCTCTCATCCCATGATCTTCACCTTTCGTGCCTCTTACTCTCCTCTCCATCCCACCGCAGGGGAGGGGGAAGAGGGTGTGAGCAAGAGGCTCCGGGTTTCACTGGGAGCACTAAATTGGAGAATAATATTCCTGAACCACAACACTGTTGCACACACACAGTTCTCAGAAAAGGCCTGACTGTATCCTGTTTCTGATTCACAGGTGAGTTTTCAGCTGGCTGAAACTTATGCAGTGGTTGATGCCTCAAATTTTACTGCTGCCTGCAGTACCTGTTTGGGATTGTATTTTCAGTTAGGCAAACCAAGCAAAACTCCTGTGGTTTGCTGTCCTTCATCCTTCAATGGGAAGAGTCATGGGAATAAAGCTATATTAACTATCACTAAGTCAAAAATTTTGGATGCCACCAGTATTGAAGAAGATGTAAAGGTTACAGAATATGATTGGGAAACAGAAAAATGTATATACTCACATACTGATTTTCAGATAATGCTTTATTTGCTGATTAGTAATTCTAATTTAACTTGCTTCAGTATTTTTCTGTTATTTCCTGGATATTTTTCATTTTATTTATATACCTTTTTATAGTATGTTTCAAACTGTAAGCTGGCACTTGGTACACTAAGAGGGCTTCCCTATTTTGTGATATAGACTGGCTTCAATTACTTCTTTTTGCAATCATCTCATGTTGAAATTCATTGAAATGCATATTAACTTGATAGAATTTGATAGAATATTCATGATATTTCTAGATTTAAAAAGATATATATACATTTTCCTCCCACTGAATACCTTGTCTGGGATTGTTTTTAAAATAAGTTAAATTCTGTTCATCTCAAGTTAATCTTTGTTTTTCCCTACTTCTTAATAGACATCTCTTTATATGATTTCTCTGCTTCTTCATGGAAATATTGAGAACTTGTAATGTAATTTTATAAATGTAGGTGGCATTTCAAAAAGGCAGAAGAAATGAGAAGTGTGCAGTATGATAATGAAATACATTAACAATATCAAGGTAAAATATTCTCTTCTGTGACTCTGTCACAGTCTTCATTGAGTTCAATAACTTCAAAATATGTCAGTGACAAAAACTTAAGGAAAACAAACCTTGTAAGTGGACAAAAAGGTATTTTTTTTCTGGGGGACATGATGAACATAAGGGATTTCTTTAGATTTTGTTGCATTTTGTTTATTGCCAATTCAATTTCTATGAAAACCAGCAGGCCATCAGGGTCCATCTTACCTAAATTTAAAGAATTTAGGAACTCTAAATTCCAAGTCTCCTCCCAGAAAATGTAATACTGAAAAAAATTAAATTGTTCCCAAGAAAAGCAGCTAACAATAAGTCTTCTCAACATAGTATATGTCTGTTGCTGTGGAGAAAGCAATGTAGAAGTATTATTAATCTAGAGTTTTATTTATTGCAGCCTTGCTTTGTCACTGTTCAGTCTGCAGACTTGCATCTGAGTTAGTGGTCAGTTCTGATAAGAATTCATTGATAAGCAGAGGCAATGAGAGAGTTTTTGTGTGGCTAAGAGGACTTGGGGAAACTAAGTGAGATAGCTGACCTTAGACCTTTCAAATTTCAGCCAGAAAACAAGCTTGAGACACCAGTTTTAGATGACTGTATGTATACATCATGTAGGTCTCAAGATGTGATTATGCTTTTTGACTTAGGTTTGGCTTCTGAGGATCAAAAAGAGGAGCAGAGCTTTCTACACTCCATCACAATTGCCAAGAGGGTTAAGGGCAGCAAGAAAAACATTACTTTTTGTCCATGAATGAGCTCGGAAGCCTCAAATATACCAAATAACATAAATGTTTAATCTGAGAGCTCTGAATAGTACACAGCAATTTCATCCTAGAAGGAGTGCTCTACCTTCAACTTTGTCATCAGAAAAAGAGGAAAGGCAGAAGATTATAGAGACACAGAAGGCAGTAAAAGGAAAATATGGGAAAAAGCATGAAGAGAAGATATTGAAAGTAGGAAAACTGAGACATTATAAATGTAATTGTTTAACTATAAAACTCTTTAAAAATATCTCTTCCTAATGCTTGTTTTTTTTCAAAGTGTCATGTAACAGAGATCTTCCTTCATATTGCCTCATTCCAAAATCCTGGCTGATTTCTGCAGCAAAATCTAAGGAACAATTTATTTCAAGTTTTCTAGACCTTGCAGAGAAGAATGAATTCCTCTATTCTTCTGTCTTATAACTGTGTTATGCTTTCCTGTAATTCAAGTTGATACATTAGGATCTTCGCAGAAAGGCAGTCTCTGAAAGTGACTTTTACTAATTAAAGGGAAACTGAAGTACTAGATCTAGTATGATTCTTCTGGGTCCTGGTAAATATTTAGAAGCTGTGAGATTGTGGCAATGTCATAAGACTATGATATGGGAAATGGGGATAAATCAGAGAGATAGAACCTTAGCCTAGATTTGTCCCTCTTCATAGGAAATGGTCTGTGTACATTCAGATGCAAAACAGGGGGTCATTTTAGGTGAGAATTATAAATAGTAGATGGAAGTGACTATATACAGGCAGCCTTTTAGTACCTTTGCAGATGAAGACTGCACAGCCTCCCTGGGAAACTTGTGTGAGTGGTTGGTGATCCTCCTTGTTGCAAAGCATTTCCTGATGTCCAGATACTTTCTAGGTTTCAGTATATGCCCCTTGATCTTGTCGCTGGGCATCACTGAAAGAAGCCTTTCTTCATCCTCTTCACCTTCATGGTCCTTCTTTGGTCTCCCTCCAGTGTGTCCATGTCTCTTGTATTGAGAAGCCAAGAAGTGAACCTGCCATTCCATGTATGAGTTCAGCAGTGCTAAGCAGAGGAGAGGGATCACCTCCCCTGACACGCTGTGACAGCACTCCTTCATGCAGCCCAGAATATTATAAGCTTTATTTGCCACAAGGGCCCATTGCTGGCTCATCTTCAACCTGGGGTCTACCAGGACCATATCCACCAAGTGCTTTCCATTGGGCAGATCCAGCATATATTTCTGCAGGTTGTTGTTCCTCCCCAGCCCTGGACTTTGCACTTCCCCTTATTGAACATGAGGCTCCTGCCAGCCCATGGCAGTGTGAACTTACTGTGTATCAGTCACTCATCCCAGTTTCGTGTCATCAGCAACCTTGCTGAGGACACCCTCTGCCCCGTCATCCCAGTCATTAATGGAGATGTTGAACAGGACGGGAACCAGTACTGATCCCTGGGATACACTGCTACCTTCTGGGCTCTGCCTAGACCTCATGCCACGGGGTGCAGCCTTTTGGGCCAGTTTTCAATTTACCTCGCTGTCCATTTGTCCAGCTCATACTCTATTAATTCTATGAAAATCTTACAGGACAATGGCAGGAGTCTTACTGAAGTTTAGGTAGACAATATGCTCCATCACCTTCTCAAGGACTGATGTGGGGTAGACTGGTCTGTAGTTCCCTGACATTTCCTTTCTTCCAGTCCTCAGGCACTTCTCCCAGTCACCATGATTGTTTGATTATTGGTGCAATACAGTATCACCTACTTTGGTGTGCTCAGTAACTGTTTGCCCACAAGATCTCATTGGGCTCATTATCCATCCCTAGGAAAAGCTCCAAATAGTCCAGCTGTTCTGCCTCATAAAGGGCAACTCTGACTTCCTCATCCCATTGCATCACTCAGGTTACACAATCCATCCCACCTTATCTGTGAGCCCCATAAAATGGTAGCCCCACAGCACCTCAGTGATGTCTAAGTTACCATGTTTATTCTTCATACTGCATGATTTAGTGTATGGGCACTGCAGAGGGCAACCCCACATGCTGATTTTCCAAAACAATGGGAAGATTTCTCCATAATAGTGCCTTGTAGGCACATCCTTGCTTGCATTTTGAAGGTGACCCTGCTCAGGCTACTTAAGCTTTGTTTTGTTGATTTTGGGATCCCTTTTGGTCATGTCACTCCAGGCCCTTTACTTATCAACCCTCTCTGCCCTTCACTGTCTCTTAGCACTTCTGATAACTCTCTCCCCTGTCATTCTTAGTTTAAAGTGCCTCTTTAACAGGTCAGCCATTCTGCTGGCAAAGATAACTTTGTCTCGCTCAGTGAGAGGGATCCTATCTCTCCCAAGCAAATTTTGACCCACAAAAAGGATTCCATAGCTGTAGAAATCAAAACCCTCTCACCACAACCAGCTCCACAACCAGTTGTGGATATGTATTGCCAGCTGCCTGCTCCACACAACCTTTCCCCTCACCAACAGGAGTAAGGAAAACACCATGTGGGCCCCTATGCCCCTGGCCACTGCCTGTAGAGCTTGAAGTCACTTTTGATATTCGCCAGGCAGCATTATTTGTGCCCACAGGGAAGAGCAGCAGAGAGTAATAGTAAGTGTCGGGAAAGCTTTGGCACCCTCTAAATATTATCCTGGATCCAGGTACCCAGAAAGCAGCAAGCCTCCCTAGATCATAGGTCAGGTCCTCAGATAAGTTCCTTTGCTCTCCACAGCAAGGAGCCACTCAATACTATTTCTTGTTACTTCTTCCTGGTAGTCTTGCATGATTTAAGGTTAGGTTTAGGGGACTCAGATACTTTGCTTGAAAGAACATTTCAGTCATCTTCAGGATTCACTACACTACTGGGAGTGTAGTGAATCTGTCACATTTGTAGACCTTTATGTGAATCAGGAGTTTTCCTCCTGGTACCAGAGATCACTGACTTGGCATGGACAGCCTGAATCTCCACTGCATCTTGGGGTCCAGAGATATTGAAACTATAATGTGTCCCAGAAGTCTGTGTGTCTGTCTGTCTCTCTTTCATCTTTACTGTTGTTGTGCAACCTATGTGTCAATACCACACTTGTGTTTATGCTGATTTGAACACAGTCATCCACCTCTTTCACTCTTCCACCTCTCAGTTCTTCTTTTTTATGCTCTTCTACACAAGTTTCTCTGCTTGTCTATCCCTAGGAACTGTATTCTAGGCTTGGCTCTTGAAGAGGCTTCTCCTGAGCACCAGCTGAAAGGATTCTTTACCCTGTGTAATTGGTGGCTGCAAGAGGGCTCTATGCACCTTGGGTCAAGGACACCTGGTCATGTTCATTAGAATTTGCTAGAGCATTTTTGGGCCATGCTGGCATGGCTCTCCTCATCTCATCCTTGCCTGGCAGTAGCAGGCACCTTCAAGTTTCTCAGAGGATTCCTGAGTTCTCTCATTATCCTGGACCTTGTGCCCAGAGGTTCACAAGGTAAAGACCATAGACCGCTGCACAGACTGCCATGTCTGTTTGGGACACACAAAAAGCAAAGTCTGCATGGAGATAATAAAGAGAGAGGCAGAGGCCAGGAAAAATAAATTACAACATAGTTTTATTGAAGGAAAAGTATGTCAGAGATGGTAAGCTAATTGATTTCTTAGAACTATTAGAGTGGATTTTAATGCTTGGCTGAATTTTATTTTGGTTGATACAGTGCCCTGCAGGACCTGGGCAGAACAGGGAAGATTGGATGAGTGCAGGGAATTCTGAGTCAGTTCAGAAGCACAGCCAGAGGGAAGGCTCCAGCAAACAGCAGTACTTTTAGAATAAAGAAGTTTTTAGTGACTTTTTCTTTTTAAAGGAATAGCCCTGGGATGGATTTTTTCCATTGTATTAATTCATTACTTTAGGGAGAACAACGTACAAACTTGTGAAAGTTGTAGATGACACAGGGAATAAAGAAATTCCCATTACAAAAAAGAAACAGATCATCACAAGGGTTGTTCTCTATGATCTTGTTAAAAGGAATCAGAAAATGAAGTGTGGTAGGCTTTACATGTGGTAAGGTTTCCAGATACTACTGGATTTTAATTAGACAGATTCCAGCTGATGCAGATCCATAAGACATTGAGGATAGTTTCAAATACTCTCTTTTAAACTCTCTTCCTTTGGATCATTATAGCTGTAGCCTTAAATATTTTATTGCAGATTTAAATTTTAGTTCTGTAAAATGTTTTACAGCCTGCAGCATATGAAGAGACTTCCCATGTGTGGATATTTTAAATCCGTGTATCAACTCTGTGGTTCTACCAGGCAGTCCCTTTCAGTGGTAAATTCTTGTGGATTTTATACACACCCCATTCTTAACAAGAAGCTCCTGTCCTTGTTTTTTCTTAGAGCCAGTCAATCAGAACTGTAAGTTCCTTCTGCAAGTGAAAATTTTTGCTTTCCCTAATCAGTGTTACATCTTATGGAGAATTTACTTAAGAAATACAGATTTTTTTTTCCTCTTTGTTAGAAAATACAGAATTACTCAAACTCTGATTATTGAAAATTTTATTATAATAATCATACTGTTATTATACTGAAGACACACTTGAAAGTGTTTTAATTTTTGCCAAATACCTCTTTTTTCGTCTAGCTCAGACAGCTACTTGTGCATTGTATTAGTATTTTATGGCTGAATGAATGTATGGGGACTTCCAGCATACAGATTTCTAAACTTTGACTGCAATCAATACTGTCAGAACGAACTTGAGATCAACCCTTTCTGTAAATGTCAAAAGCTAAATGACATACATGTTAAATAGGAGTTAAAGTTACTAAAACTGTTGTAGTGACTGTCTTGACTTCTTCTCCAGAGCTCTTTGTAATTGCTGTGAAGAAGCTCTGAAGAGGTTCATAACCTAGGTCTGTAAAAAGTATATAGGCTTCAAAACCTGTGGAGTTGTTCTTCCTCCTGACACACTTGATGGGGTAGTGGATAACTAATTTTTGGGTGCGTTTCCAAAATCAGAGGTAGAGATGATAACACACAGACCAATGAACTAGCAAAGGTAACGAAGAGTCGGCACTGAGATTCCTGTGTATTATAAATGCTGCCATTTTTTTATGAAGTTAAAGCCTTCCTCTGGGGCTACAGGGATGAACTTCTGCACATGCAGAATTTGCATCCCCAGATAAATTTCTGAACTCCAGAGTGCTATTGTCTGTACTTAGAATGAATGGAGGTCAGTGCTTTCTCTCAGAAAGCTGTTTCTGCAGATGACATTTTTGCTTTAGTTTCTCATTCAAGAACATGCCAAGGAAGTGAAAATTCTCTTTTCCGTTCCCTTCCCTTTGAATCTTCTGAAATGAATTCAAACTCACATCAGCCCACTGCCTCGATGGGGACCTAATCATCAGAGTGGCAGACATCTGCTAACTTTTTTGGCAGTAACTCCAAGTACTTTTTCTACTGTAATAAATGGGAGTATAACTCATTCCACAAGGATAGAGTGTAGGTGGAAAACGAGGAATATGTCCAGGTACTCTTAAACAGATACATAACAAGAAATGCTTATGTTTGCTCTGCACTGCTCTGAGGGAGGAAGGTGGGTGGTGAATTCCTGTACTTCATTCTGCAAATTACACATCTACTAAAGGGAGGAGGAGTACAGAACAGAATTAGATAGTGTTGTAGAGAACGTGTCACTTACAAAACTTCTTTTGAAGTTCAGCCTGTGTATGGACATTCAGCTGGCACTCTTTGGATGATAAGAAATGAGCAGATGTTGGTCTTCCTTCTGCAGAGGCTGTTCTAGTCATTCCTTAGATATGCAGAGTTATTAATGCAGCATGAGCAGGAGTGCCTTTGCTGCGCCTTTGTTGCCATGCAGAGACATAATATAGATTTGTTCTCACATGTTTTACATCCCCAGTCTAGATAGGGGTTGCTAAAAGAAATGAAAACTTCACCGTGACAGACAATATATGGCATTAGCAGGTCTTAACAGCCACACCATATCTTCTTTAATACTGCTCTGTGATCAAGTGCAGCTTTCCAGACAGGACAAACAGGTGTCAAGGACTAGGGTAATCTATTAAGCCATCTCAATTGCACACCCAGGATGCAGTTACTTTTCCTAATAAGTAAATAAAGAGTAGCATCTAGAAAAATGCATCAACCAAAGTGTGCATGGGGGGAACAAGAGGCTCTGGCTTTGCATTTATCAAGAATGGTGCTTTGCATGGTGATTGCTGAAGCCATGGCTTCCTACAGAAACAGGAATCCATCCATAAAACAAATGTCCTTTCTATTCAATGTAGAGCCGTACACCCCTGTAGTTCATCTTGCCTTCAAGCATGGACACAACAAAGTGCTTGTTTGCAATCACCAAAAAGGAAGCAGGAATGTTTTTCATAGACCTTACTTGGCTCACTTTCCTCCCTTGCTTTGTGCTGACCTCTTCTGAATCTTGTCATGTTTCCAGCTTGAAAATTTCCCTTCTGTGATCCTTCTGCCTCCTGAGGTTGCATGTAACAGAGGTGTGCTCTACTATACCCTTCATCTGTCTGAAGTGATTATGTGGATGAGATACTAATTTTATACTGAGTGCAGAATCCAGCTGCATCACCTTTATCGGTGAAAAATGTAGCCTTTCATTTTCTTCAAGTAATTTTCATCGCTGCCCAGCTTCATCAAGAATTGTCCACTTGTCTTTTCAAGATGTCTTCTCGAAGACTTTAAAACTTCAATTTATGTCAGCACTATAATCTCTATCTCAAAGATGTAAGAGGGTGGAATCTGTTTCAAAATGCAACAAATTATATAAATTTTGATTTTTCACTATATAGTTTTCATCCAGTCCTGATAATCATGTAGGAATTTATAGGAGTTCAGAGACTCTTGGGCTAGAATGGATCCAAATTGCCATGCTCATGCAGTGTGTTGCTTGCGAAGTTCCCAGCTCTGATATGTTTCTACTGTAAAGTTATATTACTCACAGTATCACAGGTTGCAGTGCAATTGGAATCACATTGAAATGATATTCCCTGGAGAATAGGAGGAGGGAAATATGAGACTTACCTTTTCATTATGGTACACTGCGCTCTACCCTTTAGCTCTTATTTTGTTTTCCAGTAATTTTCTTTGCTTTAGCTTTATTTGTTTAATTTCAGGTTGTATGATGTTCTGATGCACTAGCAAACCAATTTGCCTACAGCCTAGTAAAAAATCTCATGTTTTGCCTCTGTCAAGTCTAATGATTGCAAAAGTGTTTGCTCTTGCACTGGTGGAACAGACAAGTGCTCCATGTGACCCCTGTCAGTCTTCTGCAATTGGTCCTGAGGTTTTCCCCCAGACCATCTTTGCTTTGTTTCTCCAGCATGGTGAAATGAAAACCACAGTTTTCTGTGGTGGATATCATCACCAATGGTTTCATAGATGCTTTTGTTTATATGAATACTGGGCACTTCAAGATGAATGCAAAGGCAAAAAGCAAGAAGTTGTCAACAAACTGGAAGCTAGCTGTTTTGAGCTTTCCCCTTCTGTTACAGTTACTTATAATTTGTGCAGCTCTAGAAACACAAAACTAACGAAATACTCCTACCTTGACTGCTTGTTTAGCTTAAATTTTGTGTCCTTAAAATGCTTTGCATAATTTGTTTCATCCTTTCCATATAAAATACTTAAATTTATCTCTGATTGAGACTTTCTTCCTCTGGCAAGATTCCTGCATTTTGTTGACCAACACCCTTAGGCAAATTTTTGACTCAAAAAAAGGTGAAGATTAATTCTGAATGGTCTTGATAAAACAGATGACTAGATTCAGAATTGGTCCTCTTAAATATTTACTGTACTAACAGGGTGTGATCCATGTAAAGTTTCAATTTTTCAGATGACTGAGGACATGCCTGCATAACTGATGCCTCAGGGCCAGAATGCTCCCTTTGCTTACAGGAATTGCTCTGTGTTTGGGATTCATTTTGTGTAGTGTTAACCACAGGAGAGGGAGATGATGATCTGTAGCTGAGATGATGGGTGGGGGAGTCAAGAGCACAGGATGCAAGGTGATGGGAACAAGAGAGACTAGAGGAGCAATAAAGCAGGGTGAAGGGACACCTGCCTCAAATGTCTACAGTACCTTACTGAAAAATACAGAAGAGCACTGCTGTGTTTTGGCAGCTGTTGATCAGAGTTTGGTGAAAGTAATCAGGCAGCCTGAAATATGGAACATACTGAGGTTTGAATACAGGCTTAACATATTTGCATAGGAAAAAAATGGTTAATTGAAAATAAATTGATTTTCATTTCTCTTATGGAAGCGTCACTTCTGCTGAATGAATATTAAGCAGTCTGTGTAATTCTTGATGAAGTAAGTGATTTGCATTTACTAAAAAGCAACCTTAAGCAAGGCTCTCAGATCTTTTGAATCTGTGATAGAAATTCTATGCCAATTTAAAATAAAACTGTAGCCAAGAGCTGAATGCACATTAGTTTTCAATTATTAGAATGAAAGACCTCTTTCCTGTAAAACTTAACATAAGAATGAAAGACAGGGAGGGAAAAATGCTGCGTGTCTTTTCAGATGTACACAGTACATATGTTTGCATTTCAGTCAGTGATGCAAGGAAGGAAAAGCAATCTCAGCTGTAGCTAGACTTAGCTGCAAACTTTTATCTGTGAAAAGAAGAAAGCTAAATAGAATTACTTGATAAGCAAATGCTGAACTCTGTGGGACCTGAGAGTGCAGATCTTAAGAATATGTCTGCACCAAAAAAATAAAAGTTCTTACCTGTCTCTAAGGCAGAAAGAACTTTCAAAAAGGATTTTGTTTATTAAGGCTGAGATTCTGTCAATGTCCATCACAGGGTTTTGATGCAGTTCTTTCTGACTAAAGCATTGTGCTGTCTATTTTGCAAGAATTCCAACTGATGAATTTCCTTTTGGCATTAAATTATTTTTATTTTTCCTTGAAAAGCCTGTTACATTCCAGATCTTAATACAAGGTTATGTGGTATAATATAACAATTTTCCCCTGAGGTTCTGTTGCTGACTATGACATCATATGGTAGGCAATATCCTTTCAGTCAGTTTGGATCAGCTGTCCTGTCTGGGTCCCCTCCCAACATCTAACCTACTCCAAGTTTACTGATTTTGGGGGACAGGAAGCAGAGAGAAATCCTTAACTCAGTGCAAGCATGCTTTAGCAACAACCAAAACCCTGGTGGGTTATCAGTGCTGTTTTAGCCACCAGTGCTGAACACAGCAACGCACAGGCTGCTGTGAACAAAGCTGTGTTGATATCTTCTTTCCAGCCAGAACCAGTACATCCTGTTATTCCTTTTTGCTCAGGTTGCTGCCAGAGAATGAAAGTCATCAGTGGTTTTAATCAGTGGATCTTAAACAGTTAAAAATAGCTACTTTCTGTTGACATCAAAGAATTTGTCATTTTTATTATCTACAGGGTTTTATTATAATTTAAAAAATGCAGACATTTAGTACAAATAAAGTGCAGATAAATAAGGGATGAGAGTTAGACTGGATACAGTGAAAAGTTCAAAATAGGAAAGTTTGGTTTTATCTCATCAAAATGTAGATTTTTCTTGGTTTGCTAAGGGAAAATGCTACAAAATCTAATTAATAGGTGCATAATTCTGTTGTTTCACATGTATTCATGCTAAAGAGCACCAGAAGGCTGGGAAATTCACTATCATTTTGTCACTGTCTTAGTGGTTAGTGATACACATTAAAAAAATGTGTCTTTTTTAATCTTTAACTTCCAGTCACTATATTTTATGTATTTTTGTCTGCTAGATTGGAGATTGAAGTTAGAAAATCTCCTTAAGTAGGTAATTTATCATGTACAGACTATCATCAAGATCCAGTTCTGTCTTAATCCATCTTAGAGCTCATTTAGTCTCTTGCTGTACAGTCTATTTCCAAACTGCAAATCAATCTTACAGTTTTCCTCTGAAGTTTGAGCTCTGTCTTGGCATTGCTTTTAGTGGAAAAACTGGATGGAATTGGTTATCTTTGGCTTTGGGAGAAGAGTGTAGGTACTGTAGAAGTACTGTAGGCACTTTAGGCATATGTCCTTTTTTTGCGAGGTGTATATGTTGAAGTGCACACCTTTTTGCAAGTGGCCAGAGACTGCCTTCAATCTATGCTGCAGTCCAGATATGGGCTGGCAAACTCTGAACCATGCCCAGCTAAAGAGTGAGGTAGGGCTAAGGTCTCCAGATGGGGCGACTGCACACCAGTTGTTGTGTAAGATAGTCTGTTGGGGTGCAGGAAGATAATTGTCACATTTCCATTTATATTTATTTTTATCTTTAAAAATAAGGAGGAAATTAAGCTTTAGTAATATTTAGTATACCAATTGACACTGGTGCATTTAGCCAATCCATGTGTCAAATAGTCACACAAGGTTCCTGGAGTGTCCTGAGGGGAGAGGAACTACTTCCCAACGCTGGGGAGTTGAGAGTGGCATCCTCACTCATTCACTCACTTTCAGCTTATTCCATGTATTACTGTTTACATGTGTCCAGTTAAGTGGATTTATGGATTATATTATGTAGTTTTCACTAAACTACCAATTGGACAAGGAGCTTAAAAAGATTCCTGCAGAGCAACTGCAGGTTGAAGATAATGCTGATAATGCCAGTAGAAGTGAACATGAAGAAAATGACAGAGCTGACATTTCTCCTCCTGCTAGTATGAGCTCTTCATCACTCACATTATGGATAACAACTATGATGAGCCAAGCAGATCTGAAAAAAGTGAAGCAAAAAAAACCAAACAACTCCCCACCAAGTTACCAAGACCATTTGAAATATAGATTTCTAGCTACTGTTGCTAATAGTAAACCCTGCTTTAAAGGTATATTGTGCCTTGAGTTGTTTGCTACTGACTGTAAATGAAGCCATTGAGATTAGGAAGACATTTCAAATTTAAACATCCAGAACACGAAGACAAGCCTCAAGTGATGTGTAAGGTCATGTGATAGTCTGTCCAGTACTTTACATAGCTAAACATAATGATAAATTTTCAAAAGAAAATTCTGAATTTTCTTACGTAGTGGGAAAATACAAAAACGCCCATATTTTTGGGACAACACTTTTTCTTATTGCTCCAGTGAAAATGGCTGAAATGATGCACAGAGAGCAATAGGGTGACAAAGTCCATTTGTCAGCAAATGCTGTTGTAAAATGGACAGAAGAGCTGAAGAGTTGCCAAAGAGTTAAAGAAAAAGATATTAAAAAATCATACAGTGTAGGATGTTGGGAGTATCTGAAAGTACAGATATTTCTAATGTGTCTCAGGTATTTGTTGGGTTCTGTTTCAGTGAAGGAACAGATAAAGATGTACTTCTTTGTGAGCCATTGAAGGAAATATGTACTGCAGAAGGTACTTTCTCAGCAGTAGTAATAAGAGTCATGTTTTATGGAAAAACCGTGTAAGTGTAACCACTAATGGAGCAGCTGGTGCAAAAAAAAGTGTATTCCAGAGGGTGGCAGAGCTAGGATCATATGCAAAAGACCTTTGCTGTGTCAGTCATTGGCAAGCTCTTGCAGCAAAGAAGCAAGTCTGAGCTGAAGTCCTGCAGTGCTACTAATGTGATTAATCTTATATTAAAAAGACCTTATAAAGCTGAAACTTAATCTATTAGAATCTATTAAATAGCAGTTTGGAGAAATTATTGAAAACTAAGGAATGCACCACGTTATTCCTCCATTTCTCCTCTCCTTTAGGACCATACTTAAGAGTATCATATTATCTGGTAACAACAGGGAATCAGGGCACGGAGAGCAAGAGGGAGGATTCCTGCCCTTCCTTCTCTAATATATGTTTCTAGACTCAAATATCAGTAGCAGCTGATATTTCCCTTATTTTGATGTGTTCATGCAATGTGGAGGAAAATACAGTTTCATGTCAATAGATTGTTATTTAAACCTTTATTCACACAAATCAGTAATGAATGGTCAGTTTCCTAAATACTCTAATAACACCCACACTCCTAGATAATATTAACCAAATTTTTCTGGCATTGAAATAAATAAATAGATGGAAATTTAAAAAATTATTCAGATTTCAGGATCCAAAAATGCATAGTCAAACATGCCTGCAGAATTTTAGCAGAAATTTTATGTAAAGAAAAAGAACATAATTTAAACAAAATTAATGTCTTTCTCCTAACTCCCGATCTAGTACAACTTCTTCTTGCCAGAACAGTTTGCTTGTATGGACTGTGGGACTATTTCCTGTGCTTCTAAGTCTCTTTCTTGTTTAAAGGAAGGAGATTAATTTTACAGGCAATTAAAGTTACAGTTTGGTTTTGAATCTTTAATGCTAAATTGGCATTATTCTTCAAACCAATTCAAAACACATAACAAAGGGCGTGGAATGTATTTAAACTCATAAATAGATAGAAGTTATTTTGAGGGAGATTATTCAATTCCATTGAAGTCAAATGTGTAACCCATAATGATAGCACATGTGTACTCCCCTTCCTAAGAGGGATATAACAAAGCATTTTATGTGCTTATGAAGGTGCCAAGCAGTTTTTCATGCCGTATTGTTGGTAGGTCTTGTGGGGATATAGAAGTCTGATTCCAGTTGTTCTTTGAATTCCAGACACAATCCATAAGGTTTAAAAGGAAAGGGCAGCAACAGTAAAAAGAGTTAGGACATGTGGCCAAGGAGAGGACCACCACTCCATACAAACAGACATAATTTTTACCACTTGAAGCTGCCAACAAGTGGCCCAAAGACACAGATTGAAACTGGTTCCTTAATTTTCAGCATAAAGCACTTCAAGTAATTATCAACCTGGAATTCTTACCTAGAAAATTTTATCTTCTGGTTTCCATACTGAATTAAGGACTTCCTCTCAGACAGTACTGATAGACTGCTTACATTTTTGTATGATTTTCCAGTCATGGATACAATTGGCTTTACTTTCTTAAACCACACAGCTTGTATTAATGTGATTCTGGAGGATTCTACAGGAAAAGAAAATGTGAAGCCAATGAAATTAAAAGATGCCACCATCTTTTTAAACTACATTGCTGTAAGAATGAGTGCAAACTCCAAAAGGCTACTTAAGACAATCTGCCAAGATGCAGCACAAGACCTATTCAGAATACCATTGGGAATAATATAAAATAATGTGCAGAACTTATTTACAAAGAACTTGATATGAGACATACAAGAAATTATTTTCATTTAAGAAGTTTCGGGAAAAGGGACTACAAGGAAAAATCTCAGAACATAGAAGTCTATCAAAGAAGAGAAAGAGAAATTAGCAAAGGCATTGAAGGGTTCAAAAAGACATGTACAAGAGCCAGAGGAAAATCTCTTTTCTAGAAAGACTTTCCACAGGTAACTGCAGTCCAGCTTCAGCCAACAATTGAAATCTCAGTGGAGGAAGTATGTGAATCAAACTGAGACGCTCAAGTACAGTAAATTATCACCACCATATGGTGTCCTTCTGAGGATTCTGGAGTAAATAAAGTGTGAAATAACAGTCATATGCCATTGCAGGAAATGTTGCTGCAAGATTTTCTTCAATATGAAAAAAGATATTGATATAGTTACTGAATTTTCTTTAATCTTGGAGAACCAAGGGAAAATCCTCAAATTCCAAAAAAAAGTTTAATCATCTATTAGTTCTAGAAAATTGGAGGAAAATGCTCTAATAGCAACAGTACTTTTTATTGCTTTCCCTGAATTTAGCTTTGTTTAAAAAGTGAATTTAATTCACTTAGCACATGTGAATTGATTACATTAACTGGAATGGGTTAGCTGAGCTATTAACTCCATTGCTTATCAAAATTTGAACTTTCCAAAGAGGAATGTGATTATGGATTCTATCAATTTTCAACTTGTTTGGTTTTTTTAACAGGGATGGTTGCTCTTCAAAGCCTTTAGCAGAGGACAATCGTGTCTCTCATGATGAATTTGGGAAAATCGCTGATGTAGTAGATGATAGTGCCAGGATTAGTTTTTAGGGGAAAGAGGTGGGAAGCAGAGAGATTAGAAGGAGAAATAGTAGTTTAGTCTGTAACTTTCTTCTCCCCAGGTTATATGAGCTACTGTAGCTTCCCTTTTGCCAGAGAGTGTAATTTAAACATCCATTATTTTTTACATTGCAGACTTTTAGCAACATTCTGTCACACTCCCTGAAGAAGCTTTGAACTACAGCTTGCTGCTGCACATAAGAGACAGGGTCAATTTTGTGTGCTTCCTAGAAATCACAGTTGGCTATTGTGTCAAGTACATGTCACCTTTTCAAAATATACTTAAGCAGTTGAAATTGTATGCCTTGTTTTTTATTACTTTTGAATTTTCAACCTTTACTTTTAGGTTTATCCTTTGTTCCTGAGCTCATGGGTAATCTAAATGCAATTAAATTTTAGATATCATTAATTATGAATGTGACACACTTCATATGCATTTCAGACATTTTCCAGGATCACTTTTTTTTCCTTTTCTTTTTAAATTTTTAAATTTTTTATTTTCTTTTTCTTTTGTTTTTTTGTTTGGAAACAGAACAGTAAAATCAAGACATTTCTTCAGGAAACATTTTCTGATGGGTAGACTCAACCAGGGTTTCCTACAACAATCAAAACAAAAGCCATCATACAGCTCCTTCAGGACTACTGCTTCCTCCTATAGGTGTAGCAGATAACCACTTTGTAAGAGGTTTACTGCACTGAAAAATAAGTTTTCCAAACAGAAAAATATTAGTTCTCTTTGTCCATTTGAACTTTCTTGCAGCATCCAATGACAGGAACATTGAACTTATCAAGTATTCTTATCAGACTGTTTAGCTCACTCTACAAAGTCATGTAAGGTATGTAGATCTGAATGTAGTGACAGCTAAGTTAACAGATTTGGAAATCAGTTGGGATTTTCAGATGGAATTTACAGAAGACCTTTATTTAAATGAAAGCATGATTGGTATTTGGGGATGATCTTTTCCCAAAAGTTAGCTTTCAGCTAGCCTGTGAGATAGTATGTCTATTTTTTTGAAATGGAAATACTTTGAGGAGATCCAAAGGGAAGGATGTTACTCCCATTGTGAAGGCTGCTGCAACTCAGATAGTGAATTTCAGCCTTCTTGTGGCTTGTGGGCTTGAAAGTAGGGAGAAAAGAGATTTTCCTGTAATGCTGACAGTATCTTAGTCATTCAAGGTTTTATAACACTACAGTTTCTCCAGTACAGGTGGGTGAGTGCAGACTCTTGATGCCAACTATTATAGCCAGATTCACAATTCTTCTTTGGATCTGTATTGCTGATGATTTTCTGCATACCATGGACAGAGAATGCAAAAAAAAAATTAAAAATTTTCCTTTACAAATACTTGTGAAACTAGTTTGGTATTCTGAATGATAAATAAATATAAATTATAAATAACGCTTATATGATGTCTTTACAGCGAGGCGATGCTGAAGCATTTTGACAGAACAGTCAGATCAGCAGAACTTGTACATGCAGAAGGCAGCCATTTGTGATTGTAAACCCATTGTTTCCTCAGATAATAATCCCAGTGATCACAGGAATGATATTTGTTACCATCTGAGGCAGCAAAAAAATTAATAAGTGAGCAATTGTTTCCACATCAAAGACTCTAAAAAGTTACTTTTGAAAAAAAATCCAGTAGTATGAAATTTCAATATACAAAACTAAGAAATGCATTAGTACTGTAGTGTCATGTATCTTCAGCTTATCTTCTTCTGACTTTGGTTTCCAAATGGATTAAAGTTACAGTCCTTAGTGCAATGTGCTACAAAATTTCAGTCTTAAGAAAACAGAAAATAATGGCTCAATTTAATATAGACGCACAAATGAAAAAAGTTTTTTGAATGCAAATGATACACAGGGGAGATAAATAGGAATATTTATTTTTAAAATCTCCTTATTGCTTGTCTCTGCTCAGTAATATCACTCCAGTTAGTATCCAATTTAATTCTCTAATGTAGCAGAACCTCTCTGAGTCAGAAGAGATAGAAGGTAACTTCTCATGTATTTTTCCAGGAAGGAGAAACATGGGGCTGAAACATGGTTCATATGGTAAAATTTTCTTGTTTATTTATAATAGCATTATCATTGTATTGTGATGACCTTAGATCCCTGAAATGGTGTCTCTTTTCTGCTTTCCATCTGAACAAAGAAATAGACTTATGTTGTTTAAGTTGTAGGGATTTTTTACAAAGTTGATCTAAACAAAGATGTTTGGAGCAGTGGAAAATAAGGTAATAAAAAACTTTATCAAACGGTTCTCAAATTTTAAGCAAACCTATCCCTGTATTCCTAAAAAGCCTCACGCCCTAATAGCCTAGTGTGTTTCCAGGCAAGGCAAGTTCAAACACAGAACAGAAGTAAATCTGAGCTGGATGTTGCTGACCTTTCCACATTTAGGAAGTCTGAGGAATATGGATTGCTTTTTTGGAGGAATTTTGAAATAATGTGATAATTCCTTGTTATCTCTATCCTCACGGGTTCTATAACCTCCCTTTCATCAAAATGTCATCCAATTTTTATATTAGGTAAATGTTTCTTCCTTTTTTAGTTTTCCACTGAGGCTTGTATTCATAGTTTTCAGTTGATAACAAGACTTAGTCCTGGATGCAGAGGTTTTTCTATATGTTGGCATAACCCCCTTAGTCTGATGCAATTAAACCATTAGCGAGGAGCTGGTAGCTTTGGAACAGTGACTGAGTGCATGGCAAAACTTCCAACTTTGTCCAGGTTTTCTGAAAGAATAAAATCCCAATATATAAGGACTTTAAAGTTTTTTGCAAACCCATGGTTTGAACAAACCTCCTCTGCCAGCCAAGAAGTGGAATAAGACTCTGTGTGTTCTCCCTCAGCCATTGGATGGGCAGTTTGAGAAGTGATGCAGAAGGCAGCTCACTCCTCTGACCTTGCCCTGAGAACCTTTTATTAAGGTAAGGGATCTCTGGGGCTTCTAAGTTTCAGTGGATAGCAGTGCTGCTGGAACACCATTTTGAGACAGGGTTAGATTTTAGACCTGGAATTCAGCTAAAGTTGAGCTGTCTGTATCTGAGAGTCATCTAGCTCCATTTATAGTTAATGGAGAAAGGAGAGAGGTTCTTCCAGGGTGCAATTCATCTCACCTGTTTTAGACATCTATTTATTGATGAGATGACTCATTCCTTGGAAATGCTCATTTATCTTAACTTTAGCAATATACATGTAACACCCTTCCCAGTTAGTGCTGGAATAAAAAATATTTTATCTGTCACGGATTAAGAGACTTCAAATGTATAAATGGTAGGTTGCTTTCATTCTGACTAATCAAGGAGGATTTTACATAAGGTGCTTCTTTATGTAATTATAAATCAAAGCTCTTTTAGCACTGATAACATTTTCTTAAACAATATTTAATTATCATTCGTGTTGTTTGAATTATCCCTCTCAATGAATTATTTTCAAATTTTTTTTAGTAAACAGGCTCTTACTGAGTGTAATAAATGTGTTTGAAATATATACGTATGTAAGAATTATTAACTACTATACATTGTCCTCTAATAATATAGGCAGATCTTGAGTCTCTAATTTTTGGTTCACTAGTCAAACAGTCTCTGCTACATGTGGACTATTACAGAAGTGGGTTTGAGGGTGGTGGTATAATGTGTCCTTCAAAAAGTATTAATTATCTTTTACTAAGCTTTGATTTATTCTTTAGTTCTGTGGTACCATGAGCCTTTCCATCTTGTTCTATTCTTATTTCCTAGGCTAGACTAAATTCACCAATGTAAGGTAGCCTTAATATGTATTCTATGGGGTTTAAATTTATTTTAATTAAAAAAAAATTCTTTAAATATTTTTTTCTCTAAACTCATATATAAACCCTGTGAAATTTAATTTCCCAGAAAAAGATGCAGGTGTACTCTATATTCTTCATTTGATGTTCTGAATGCACTTCACACATAATAATATGGAGTGCCTTTAGTTGTCTGCCTCCACATTTCCTCCAAGAAAAAATGTTGGGTATTTCAACACTCCCAGTTACCTGAATGCTTTCACCAACTTCAGTAGTCCTATTGCATTCCCTCGCTGTAATAAACAAGCATTTCTAAAGTCTCACTTAATTACTTGCACTTCTGGCATTGGCTTAGGAATTATTAAATAATCTATTCTCAGTATGGCCCCTATTTACTTTCATAATACCTGACATGAAAATTACTGTTGTATAATATTACAGAGCCTCCAGACCCTTTAATTCTGTTCTGCTTTTTCTATGAGTCACATCTGATAAACTTGTAGAAGGATGGTCATCCTATTTCCCTGGAAGCCATCAGAAATCACATTATCCTCAGTTTTGTAGATGGTATCTCACAGTAAAGGAACCAGAAGTATAGTTTTGGTGTATTTTCTTTTTCAATTTTGTTCATTGGTGCTCCTTAACTCCTCATGTGAACAGATGTTATTTCTTACAGACCACATAATTTCTTTCAATCCTTGCCTACTCTCTTAGAGATCCTTTCTGGCTTGGCAATGCATTAAGTATTTTTTTACTGTAAGGAATGTACCTTTCTTTTCCTCTCTCTGCTGTACTTCTGAGTTGTGTTTTCACTTGTCTTAGTGTCCAGTCTTAGTGAAGAGAGTTTGTTTTTTCAAACTGCTCAAAGTCCTGCTGAACATTGTGTGCATGTTCTTTACATGCCTGTAGATTAAGTGGAACTTGACCTTTTCCTACTTTGTCATAGTACAGATCCTTGAAGTTTTTTCCTAACTAAATTTTTATTTCACTGTAATGTGCTGGTTTCTTCAAATACCTCACAGTAACTGATCCACATCTTGATAAGATAAATTGATTTTTTTATCCATTGAAGAGGAATCACCCACTAACTTGGACTGTCCATAGGTCACCCTAAATCCCCCTGATTAACTTCCCCCCTACCACAAGAACCCTACATGCCTATGAATTCTTCTTACACACAACTGGTAGGTTTAACATCAGAGTTCCTGGTTATGTTTAACTTCTGTGATCAAACAACACAAGAAAGGTAAAGTAAGGAAATTTCTTTCTTCCTTTAGAGAATATGGGAGGAAATTAGAGCACTTTGTAGGTGACATCATAGAGATTTGTTTTTAAATAGGTATGATCTGTTTCATAGTCACACATATGTAGGTTTTATGTGAAACCATATTTACCATACTGCCATTGCAGGCAGAAAGGAGGATAGTTACCATTTTTCACTGGAATGTGTAATTATAGTACAAATACAACAAAAATATCATTAACAGTGTTATTCTTACTCCAGTGTGAAACACATGGTTGCTTCTTGTAGGCAAGACTAATATTGACTGCATTAGTTTTCAGGTTAGACCCAGCTACTAACATCCTACTTCAATGAAAAAAGTGATATTTTTGTGAAAACCTGTACTGTGGCAGTTTGCCCAAATAAAAATCCAATATTCTGGGTTTCCTTCTTCCCTTCCTGTCCCAATGAAAACCATAAACTTTTATGAAATACCTGATTTCTTCTGAACAGAAAAGGAAATCCAATGCAGTTCTGATTTTGTTTCTCCTTTACACAATAAAACATATTTAGTTTTTTAATTTTCCTCTAAATGAAACTCTTTCCTAGTAGCCAAAATAATATTTTACTGTGTCCTCTTGGTGTATTTTTGCTTCATCTTTTATTTTTGCATTGTCTCTCTGCTTCAAATAAGGTTCTACTACCTGTTTAATTTTTGTAGTCCCAAATGATGTGTATATCAATGAAAGAGTATCTCTGCAGTTTGTATTTCTTGGATGTAAGTTTTCACTTAATGCTACTAAGCCTCTAAATGTGAGTAATGTGTTCCATTGGAATGGAAATAGGGATAATTATGTTTGCTTGTAGCACATTGTATAGTGAGACCTCTATCTATCCTAATCCCAAAAACTGTAATCTGTCCTATGCAATTACTCACAATTTACATTTTGTCCATGTAACAAGGAAACTTTTTCTTATCATTCAAGCATTTGTTTTGTCCACATATATTTATATGTCTCTACTGAAACTCCTGTGGTATAACATTTTGTAGTGAACTGTACATTCTGGACAACAGGAAATCTTAGTAAAATATCTGACTGTGTAATCCATCTGGTCTGACCAGTTCTCATTTGTTAGGCATCTCTTATGATCAACATCTGGTGGGATTAGACTGCCCTGAACGACAAGGATTTAGCTTGCTGTACTTACATGCAGCTTTAGTGAACCAAAAGGTCATTGAAAATATCTGTTAAAAGCAAAGTAGTATGATTAATCTAAAAATCATTAAATTAATTTTGTAACTGGCAGAGTTAGGATTAACTGGGTGAACTGTGCCTTTAAATGTTTAATTTGAAACAGTTTGAAATGTTGGTCAGTGGAGACCCCTAAATCCAAACTAGCATAACTAGATTGACAGTTCGTCAGGAATATCACCTTTCTTTACTGTTTTCCTCAGAAAAAACAGATAAAATTGGCTTGCAAAAAATGAAATAATGTGGTCAAATGGATGCTAACTATTTACTACAGGTTACAAGGTAGTAATGACACTCATAATGTCTCTGAAGTGAGAAATCTCATCTCACCTGAAATAAAATCACTTTATGCACAACTTTCATATCCTTGTGAGGGACAAGGTCATTTATGTATGGTACGCAGAGAATCATCACACAAAGTTCATGTAGGAAGTAAAAAACAGGCAAAATTCAGTGTCAGGGCTCTGAAAGCACCAAAAGCTCTCTCTGCCCCTGAGTAGCCCTCTAGTAGCACTCCCCCCACTCCTTCCCCATCCCTGACCCCATTTCAGCTCAACTCAGTGCCATCAGTCCATGCTGTGGGGTCCTGGTTTCTCATTCTCTCCATCACAGCTATGCCTGGCAGGGACCCTGTAAGCTTGTCCCCAGTCCTGTCATTTTGCTATGGACCTGCCCAGCAGCCATGGGTTCTGTCTGACCCTGGTTACTTTCACCAAACCTGCTCCAGACCTGAGGATCAACTTCTCATCTTTACATTGGACCTGCCTTATTCCCATGGACTTGCATGGAGGTGTCACCTCCTGGCTGAAAGTGGCTGTTCCCTCCAAGACTGTCCTGCTCACCTTGCTGGGTTGCTGGCTGGTGAGGTCCCTGGTCCAGAGGCTGAGCACTTGTGTCCCACTTCCTTAGGTGGCCAGACCATGATGCTCCCCAACATTTTCTTCCTTTTCTTAAAGCCACATCCATTCTTTCTGGTGCAGACCACAAGTATGTTGAAATTTTATTTCTTCTAGATTCACCATTTTTTACATCCCAGTTATTTTTTCTATCTACTCTCTCAGTTTGATAGAGATTTAAGAAATTGAAATTTCTGCCTTTGCAGTGCAAGTTCATTTTTCCTCAAAATCCCTGTATTTCTTCTTTCACAGGTGCAGGGTGAGGGACTTTGTTGTTCACCTCTCAAACATCCCTAAATTTGATACAAGAGCTATGAGGTAGGCAAGTATTGCTGCCATCCACTTCACAAGAAATTATACAGCCTGACTTGGTAGCAAACTTTAAAACCTTTATTTCAGTCATGGGAGCTGAATCAAAGGGCAGCTCTGGCAGAACAAGAGAGAAAAACCAGTTCTCTTGCATCCCATCTTCACTTTTGCCTAAAGCAAAAGGGACATCTTTTTCTTCCTGCAAAAGTATCCCTTACGAACCCTTCATTTTTTGGAACTTGCCCCTGGGTAAACATATTTGCACCCCAGTAATTTTTGCAATTGATCACACAGATTAAATGTGTAGTGTGGTGAAATACTGCTTTCATCTGGTTTTGTAGGCACAACAGTGCAAAAGTGTCTTTCACTGGTTTGTGAAAATTTTCAGGTTTATTGATGACCAGGGCTGGTAGTTCTTGTTTTGGGAAATAGAAATATTGCTGTCTTAAAAATGTGAAGTTGATAAAAACAGACATAGAGCTACAGCTTCATTAAGTTGTTAACAAAGTCTAAAATCCTGTGGAATTACACTGCTTCTGTGTTTTAGTTGGTGCAAAATTTCCTTAGCAACTGTGGATTTCCATAAAAAATTAATGCAGTTTTGTTACCACTTTCTTACAGCAGTTTCTGAAAGTGGAAATTATCCTATTTACACAACAAAAACCAGAAGCATAGTTCTCCTTACTTGGAGTTGGTGGAATGAAATGATTGCTGCTGAGTGCTGAAACTGCTTGTACTAAAACTGCTGGTGATACGCTTTCCAGGACTGCAAGCATCTGCTAAAACAAAACATGCAGCATTCTGTATCCTCAGTTTCACAAATTTCATCCAAAATAGGAATGTTTGCATCAGGACTGGCAGCTCTAGAAATGGAGGTGACTGACTTTGGACCTAAATCCAAATAAGAAGATTCTGTACTTAAATTTATCTGAAAGAAATCAAGAACCTCTGTAGAAAGAAAACCACAAGTTTCTGTTCCATGATATATTTAGAGTATTTATAAGGGAAGAAAAGAACCCTGGGTTGGTGGGAAAAAAGTATGGAAATAGGAAGTAAAAAGTGGAAAATATGGTAAAAATACTCCCAGACAGGGACACAAGATGACGTGTCAGACATAGGTCAGAGCATTGGAAGGGAAACATAATTTTTAGAAAAACCTTGTAAATTCCTTCAAAGCTGCTAACTTGTAAATTCTGCAAAGCTGCTATCCTGTTTGGATAATGGGAAAGAATTTCTTTTGGCAAAATCTCCACAACAGATGCATCTGGAAAACAGCAAATATCTGCTTGAAGCAGTAAAGGGAAAAGGTTTTTAACTTCTTTGGCACAAAATCTAGTAAGGTCTGTCTTTTGGGAGATTAATCAGTAGATAAATGGAAAGCCTAGGAGCTCTGAAATCCACAGATACTTTGCTTCTAGCAGATGAGCCAGGGGAGATGTCAAAGAAATTTCTCAATGGCTGAATTTAAATAAGTACTGCTCAGAAATAACCCCAAACATATGCAGTGTAATTCCTCAAGTTCAAAGTTCTGAAGGGATGGAATCCCAACAAATCAGTAGACAGCCTGAAGTATAATTTTTATAATCATCAGCCTTGTGCCCACCGCTGAAGCCTATAAGTATTAATAATATTTAATGTGTTGTTTTTGTAATTGTTCTTATGTTAATGGTCTAATTTGACTAGGCAGTATTTGGTAAATCAGCTGTTTTCTGCTCAGTTTAGCTGAGTAATATTAATCTAGCCTTTCTTTGATTAAAAGACTGACTAGTATTGGTCAGAAAATATCAGAAAAGCAAGTCTGAAACTAAAAAATTTGTTTCCATACAGGAGAAAGTCAGACAGTATTGGGTAGAAGCATATGACAAGTTCTATTCCTTTGAAAGGTACATTGATGCTAAGTAAGGAAAATGCTACTTTTTGTCAGTAGCAAATGATAGTTCTAGTGTTTTCTTACAGTAGGTAGAAGGATTTTGGACATTAGCTAAACTATGATCAAGAGGGGTTTGTTTTCTTTCGTAATCACTGATGTTTTGGGTTTTTTTTAAAAAAACCAGTTTTTCTTTGTATCAAGAAAAACCTCAATTGTAAGGAGCAGTTAATGGCATCACTGAAAAATAACAATAATTCAGTTTTATTAGTATAGAAGCAGAAGAAGTCACTACTGACCACTTTCTGTGATCGCATCTTTACAGAATGAGTTTAAAAACTGATAACATCACAGAAGGATAAAGGATGTAGCAAATCTTGGCAGGCTGACCATTCTGCCTTGCTTGATAAAACAATTTTTAATAAAAAGTTACTTATATGTCCATTTGTTCTGATCATTGTAAAATGTTATAAAGTAAAATAATGTGTCTTAGTAATTTTAAATCATGACTAAAGGAGATAAGATGACATAAAGGCCATGAAAGAAGTAATTAAGGCAGCTGGTGTAATGATGATTGTCAGGAAATGACCCATACAGAGGGTCATCAGAAAGTGTCTGCATATGATACACAGACTTCTAAATTCTCCTGTTTAATATCACGTAGCTTCCATCCTCTTTCTTCTGTGTTTGCATGTGGGATACCTGTTTTACACTGATTTGCTTCTCCTATTTCTGTTATTACAAACAAATTAAATAGACAATCACTGCAATTGATGTGATCATAATTCTATTAACTTAAAATTGGTTTGCCACTCTCTTCATTTCATTCTGTAATCATGTTGCAGACTAAAATTATTTTTGCTTATCTATTAGGAATGGTAATTTGAAACTGATTTTGGAGTTGTGTGGCTGGAGGAAAACAGCAGCAATTAAGGCAGAAAACCTTGAAGTAGTTATATGGCAAAAAAACTTAATCAGAAAGCCAGATTGCTTTGAATGTTCTCTGACTTCTTTGTGCTATTAGGCAGCTCAAAGAGGACAGTCTTGCCACTATTAAGCAGGTGAAAAAATCTGCTAGTAGCTAGTGGCATGTGCCACCTTCAAGCCAACTATACCTCCTGCTGCCCCATGGTGTGATGAGTGGTCTAAGAGGGGGGTGGGCCACAGAGAAGTTCTCTAGGCCTTATCAGCCCCTAAGTGATGTAAGCTAAGCTCTGCTGATTCATGCTAGGACCTGCTGAAAAAAGTACTTGAGAATGTGTAAGAGTTCACTTGATGGGCCTTTTCCCTTTATACTGTCTCAGGCATCACTTTGGCTACAACAAAGTTTTTGGTCCTAACAGCCCTGGAAACACAGAAGAATTGTTCACCCCATGACACAAAGTGGGAGCCCCGTTTGTGCGGGCTGTGTGTGAACTATTTTTTGCCACTCATAACGAAGTCCTTTACATGGTACAGCCATTGATAGCAGATTGTGGTCGTAGGGGAATAGCACCTTGATAACATGTTAGGCGAAATGGAAAAACCTGTGTGGGTGAATATATCATTGTCAAGATCATTGCTTGTCATTACAGGTATAAATGCAGTCCATCTGCTTCCTTCTCACTGGCTCTCGGTTCACTAGTTTGCCTTTTTCTCAACTTGTGACAGGTGAGGAATAATCTGACTGGCGTCCTTGATGGCAAAGACATTGAGATTTCACATAGTGAGAGTTTTACCGATGATCCCTGCACAAGTGTAAAGAAGCTTAAGGTATGTGTTGCTGTTTGATGAAAAAGAGAAAGTGCTAATGGTTTTTTTTCTATGAAGAGGAGTAAGGAAATGACATTTGTGTTAGAATGATGTATTACGACATTCCATTGCATAATAATATCAAAAAATGTCATTTTAAGGGCCTAGTCCTTCTTAAGTTAATGAAGGTCTATGTGTAGAGTAAATGTTTTTAATAGTTCCCGATAGTGATATTAAACAAAGGAAGGTGTTGCTGGCTTAATGTTTGCAATTAAAGCCCCAGTCATAGTTGATGTATAGATGTGATGTATACATTTGAAAACTTTTGAGGTTTGGAACCGGAACCCTTTTAAGGTAAGTTATCATGTAGAAAAAATATTGAGCCACTTTCCATTAGCTTCAATACACATTTAAATTTGAATTCTTTGATATCATCTGCATGATTTCAAATGAATCATAAGGAAAAAAGAAGAAAAAAGATTTGGTAGCAGAATAATTTCCCATCCTTCTCTTATTATATTGATTTATTAGACTTCTGGCATCTCGTAAAATTAAAACTATATTTTAGCATTACCATGCAGCACAACCAGCAATAAACTAGACACAGGAGAGATGAATATTAAACTGCACAGGAACATGAAAAAAATGATTGAACAGCAGGAGAAAGCACTTTTAAATGGTGAAGATCAAATTGTTTCTGGCATCAAGTGCATATGACACACCATCAAAGCCACAATCCTGCAAATGCTTAAATATGTGTAAAACAGGTTACAAAAAAACCTTAATAAACTAAATTATATTTTAAAAATGGCATTTAAGCAATATTGACCTGTGTAAGACTAGACCACTACTGAAGCTGGAAAGGTTCTGGAGCATGATAAATTAAGTGGACTTTATTATTTTCACAATCTGGAGATGTAAGGCTGAATGTTTAAAGTATTGGTAAGTAAAGTTTATGTTTGTATAAAGCCATTTGTGTCT
This sequence comes from Setophaga petechia, assembly GCA_024362935.1. Taxonomy (NCBI): domain Eukaryota; kingdom Metazoa; phylum Chordata; class Aves; order Passeriformes; family Parulidae; genus Setophaga; species Setophaga petechia. The sequence continues at coordinate 29,543,789 of JANCRA010000008.1, forward strand.
GTCCAGTCTAAGCCAGTTTGCTTTTTCTGTCTGGAAACCTGTCTGGGTTGAAGAGACTCCAGTAGGTGTTACAGCAAAGTCCGTATTTTTGACTAGCAATGTAATAACAAAAAGAAAAAAAATGCATACTAAGCATGCATCTTTAGGCTGGAAGTCAGAAGAAGCAATGAAATTCTAGCTGTCCCCTGCATCAACAACACACTGGGCTGTTTTGCAGGGAGTTCAAGATGGCTGAACTAACAGTATATTTGTTATCTCTTGATTTCTTCTTCAAAACAAATTAGTAAAATAATAAATAAGCAATTATCCAGAAAATTGCTTGCTCTTGACAGAAACATAAGGTTAGTTGTCGTTAGGTACATGTTTGACACAGAATTTGCTAAACAATTCTAGTAATGTTCATTCCTTTCTTCAACATTTAAACCTCGTGTCTAAGGTAAAATGGTATCTGTTTACCTGAAGTACCTTTTATTTTCACAAACAAATTTACATTAATTACATTTATGATTATGGAATGGAAAATAGTAAAATTTGACATGATTTGCAGAACTATATCTTTATATTTTATATTTCTCTCAGTAACAGCTTAGTTTCTACTGCATTGACTGCACAGTTAAAAGGTAAATTTAAGCTGAAGGATATCTTTAAAACTAATTTTTGTGTTCAGAGAAGGGGATGGATTTGTACATCCATGTAAATGCTTGAAAATTCTAAGCATTCACAGACAAGTTGCAAGACCAATAATACTTTTACTTCCAACTTTTTTGTGTCTTGCATGTAGGACAAAAGAATAACCATCATGTTATGGTGGGAGTTCGTGTCCTCTGGTTCACCTTCACCATCAGTGATTCCATAGCTAAGGTCAGAGGCTTATCTCTAGCTCTTCAAGTGGACATCCAAGCATTTAGAAGGAGAAAGAGTGGCTATCTCTTTTGTCAAAGTTACCCAGGATTTTGTAGATTTATTGATAGCCTCTTGACTGTCAGATATGTGGTAAAGAATAAGACAGAGTATCTGAGCTATTCAATTTAGGTATCTCATAAAGAGCCTGCCAAGGCATTGACTTTTCCTGGCAGATGAGATATTGTAGCAATCCTTCTCTGAAAAGCTGTATAATACAACATTGTGGTGTTATTCATTAGAAATGAGACAGATTAAAATCTGATCAAAGAAGGGAAGCTCTGAAGGCTGAAAAAAAAAATAGCTGCCTATTTCAGCATAATGTGCATCACTCAAAAACTCTGAAAAGGCTAAAGGGTGTTTTGTGTCTGAGGCTAATAGAAATGGCAGTGAAGGAGACAAGTTGTTCTTCATCCCTCAACAGAGCATCTTAGGTGTGTTGATCCTCACTCTCTTCAGGGTTTATGATACTCAGCTCCTGGTGCTACCAAGGCATTTTTTAATTATTAGCCAAATAATATCCTCACCTATGTAAAAGAAAGAAAGAAAGAAAGAAAAAAAAGAGTCACTATTTTTTGAGGCTATGCTATAGTCTTAATTTATAAAACATGTTTTTATGCAAGGTTTTCCACAACTGTGGGTAAATGAAATGTAACTGTTCTTCATTTTCTTGTTTGAACTTCAGTCCATATGGGAACATATGTATTTCTTACTGAGGGGCAAAGCTTAAATGTTGATATTGCTGCTGTAATCTCTAGGAAGAGTAAATATGACAGCTCACCATCTGGCAAACAGTCTAAACATTGGTCTTTTTATGTAAGTGCAGTTTTGGGAGTTGCCTTCCCCCTGGGATGTTTTTAATCATCTTGTAGATCACCTGCCTAGTTCCATGAATTAAAACCTCTTCTGTCAAATATGTTTTAGCTCCATGCAAGCAATTTACAGCTCTCTGAATAAGAGACTTGGCACTTGCTGAGATCCAGTGGATGATTTCTTTGATCCCTATGAGGAAGTTCCACTGTGTTAACTTGCATCATTTGCAAGGGTTTGAGTAAAGGAATAGTATATCCTTGCAAGGCAATCCTGCTGGTTTGTAGTCAGTTAACAGTATGAATGAAGTGGTAAAGATGTTATTCTGGCAGGCATCTGATGTTACTTTTGCCTGAGTCTGTAATGTGGACTTTGACCCATGAGCACTGACATCAACCCAGCTCTGATACACTTTGGCGCAGACTTCATTGTCTGTGCAGCTAAAACCTCTGCAAGGGACTTGAGCTATGTGCAGTTGCATGAATTTGAAGCTTCAGTGTCACTTATGTGAGATGGAGCCAGCAGACCCAAGCCTGGCATCCAATGGATTCAGGGTGATTTGCAATATTGAATGCAATTCTTCAAGAAAAAACTTGGGGAAAAGGTGGAAGGGAATGCAAAAAGTGGAGTTCAGGAGGAAGAGGCTGGCTGAGGAGTGTGTGCACAGAGGAAGATGCTATGCATTAAAGAGGAAGAGCTGTTGTACAAACTTTCCTAAATTAGCTCCTAAATTATATGTGTTCTGAACCCAAAATTAATGATTGCATACTAAATTATGTGATAACCAGGTAGAAGCAATGTCTTAAGGTGTGAAACCACACACCACAGGCACTATGACTTCAGTCTGAATGTTGTCACACAGCCAGTGGGCAGCATTGCTGCATGTGCACTCTGGGATTATTAATTATGAAGCCACACAGTTTACATATTTTGTTTGCTTGTTTGCTCTTTTAATTGGTTCTCATCATGTTATAAAATGGAAAGGATTTTCTTCAGTTTTAAGTCTAATTATTAGGTGCTGTGCCATTTGTTTTTAATCAAACTCTGCTTCTCTTTTTTTCAAATATTAAGTCTGCATTTTTATGTTCAGAGCAGTCAAGTGACTCAGAGCTGAGGTTCCAAGAATAACTAAATTATTTTTAAAACATGAAAAAAAGAAGTAGTAGATGAGGTGAGGGTTTTTTTGTGCATAATTCCTAAATCTATTTATTGTCCTTACAAAAACTGTAATACTGTTGCTGTAATTTGTATAATTTGTTTGTTTAGTTTCATGTAACCTTGTTAGATTTGTTTATAAAGAATCTAATCCACTTGAAAAAGATTTACATTACTTTATCAGTCTGCAACTAAATATAAAAATGGAGAGAAGCAGGCTTACTGAAAAAAAATGCACAGGTTCAGAATGAGCAAAGCACATTGCATTATTTCTGATTTAAACCATGCTAAGAGTGATACTGTTTTCATGCATTTAATTACAGAGGCATTCTAATATCTTATTGCACTGTCCATCATAATTTTTTCTGCTGAACAAGAAATAAACAATGAAATTATCTGAGCTAAAAATCTTTGACAAATTGATTTAATTAAAACGGAAATGGTTTTTGCCCCTGAAAATCATACTGAAACATATGTTTCTTTTTTCCTTGGAGAGGGAAAGAGTTATTAGTAATTCTAAACAGGTCTTATATGAAAAAAATGAAAAATTTGATTTGCTCAAGCTTTTGCAGAGAACTCTGCCATTGTGTGAAAGAAAAAGTAATGTGAAGCCATAAAAGTGTGTTTTATGGATATTAGAAGTAATTTTTCATGTTAGGGAGAGGTTAGTCCTGTTCCTGGAGAAATATTTTCCTGCATGTGCTCCTATATTTAGGAAGACTCTCTTAATATGTTTCTAAGTATGGAAGTAAAATTGTCTTTGGACTTCAGTCGTAGGTTCTTAAACTGTGATTTTTTTTTAATGTGTGGAGGTGGGAGGGAGTAGAGAGGGAGTTGACAGTGGGTTGTAGCGACTGTTGAGAAAATGTTGCACGTGTAAAACCTTTAAAAATTACTAAAGCAGATGTAATGTCAAGGCATTGAATCTCATAAATCTCATTTCTTAATTTTACAGTTTTATTTCACGTAGACAGTGATAAGTTTACGTATTCAACTGGTTCTAATACGCAAAATTGTAGAATAAATATTGCAAAGAAGCAAAAGAGTATTTGATATTTTATTGTTACATAACACTAATATTTGACTGTAGTATCAGTTTTGCTCTCATTACTACTATAGACTAATAATTTTCTGCACCTCAGCTTTTTTTTTTTTTTTTTTCTTATGCCGTTCTTCAAGTTCTTGGACTTATAGAAGATGAAATAGTTCTGTAATTATTCTGTCTGCAGCTGTAATCTGTGTTAACTCCCTGCATGATCTGAATGGCCAATTAAAGTGGTATCTGGAAGCTGTGACTGTGCTTAACTGCCCCATGTTTTATTCCATCTGCAGGGCAATGACGTTCGGATAATCCTTGGCCAGTTTAATGAGGAAATGGCTGTGAAAGTTTTCTGCTGTGTAAGTAAATACATTTAATTGCATATCAGAGTAAAGAATGTGCTGTGTTTCATGAAAAAGTAACTTGAGCATAAACATTTCTTCATGGAGTTCGGCTCTGTGAAGAGAAGGTTTATGTCCTAAAGAGATGTTACACGTCTGTAGTTCCATTTCTCTTTCAATAAAATACTTTGTCTTCAGTGAAATTTAGGCATAGACTGTATGGTTACCTTCTTCTTTTACTCTCCTGTAGTGGAATTAAGTGCTGAATCAAACTTGAGCATTTCTCTTCACAGCAGATCGAGGCAAATACTTGCATATGTTGCAGCAGATAGAGAGAAAACTGCAAGATTTCTCTTGTCCAAGAGCTGTGTTCTGGTGATAATGTCTGTGTGTATGGGCTTGGCATGTTTTGCTTTTAAAAAATAAGAAATTCAAGCCAGTTCCTATACATCCTAACTCAGCAACACTAGTAATTTCTGCTACTGAAAATGTTGCTAATTGTACAGTTGTCTTTCCCATCTGACTGCTGTATATTTTACATGTATTACATGAAACCAAATATTAGTTGATAAAAAATAAAGTTATTTTAACCATAACAGTAAGACTAACAAACATAAAATTCTTTATTCTCACCATTAGTTTATATTAATGTGCTGCAAACTTATCCACTGTCATTGCCATTAAAAGCAGCAGAATTAAAATCTGCTATATCTATATATACTTGAATCTATACTTGTAAAAGCCTGAAAAAAATTTGAAAACGAAAGATTTTAGTGGCTTAAATATTGAGTTTTTAGTCTAAATAGTTAGATTAATCCAAGAACACAGTAAATATAATGGAAAAGTAATAATGACAGCATTTAAATTTCCAAGGGTTTTTTTTAGAGTTCACTTGTGAGACAGTTACCTATCCTTGGAAAGAAAGGAAAGGCAGAAGTTCAAAATCTGACTGCTACATGTGTCTCAGATGCATTTTGGCTCTTACTCAGCAGCTGTCCCAGTTGGTGGCAAAATTTGGAAAGGAGATTGTAGAATATATTTGGAAGGAACAAAATCTGTTTTCATCCAAAAGGAAATGGAAAGCATTATTTTATTTTTCATTCTTCTCATCTCTTATAGGTCTTTATAAAAAGATCTTTTTGTACTGCCATTTAAATTGGATTGACAGAGATAATCTCCTATTTTTTCATTCCTGGAAGAAAGAATAGTACTTCTGCAGCCCAGATCCTCCTCAGATCTCTTGGGGTTAGGCTGCATTTCCCCAGCAGAAGGGTTCTGGTCAGAATTATCTTCCAATCCAACATTAGCAAGAGATTGGCCTCATTTCTAGTTGCCCTTAATTTCTAGTTGCATTTGTCTAGAATTCTCTTCCAAATCCATGTTCCTGTGAGGCCACTGAAGAAATCTTAGAATTCCTTAGAGGGGCAGGCTGTCTTTCAGTCTGCATCAGTGTCAAATGAAGGGTTCCAGGGAGAGGTTGTCTCTGTCACACGAGCGCTGGCCACAGGTTTCTGTGGCTACAGTTTGGTGTGAACATGGGAAATGTGCGTAACTCCCAGCGGTTTAAAGCGCTGATGGCTGCTTCTAAAGTACATTAGTGTCAAAAATAATAAGGTGGATTTTTCTGGAGCCTGGAGAAATCTGAAATATCATGTATTTAGGCTTGTTTAAATGTATTTATGTGAGAGTTTCAGCAGGAGACTGAATGCAGGAGAGGGCAGTTCAAAGTAGGTCATTTATATATTAATGCACTACAATATGTCAGAAAGTTGTTATTATTCATAAAATATATTGTTGACTCATGCACTCCTACAGATATATACGTCTAAGAGCAATATAATTTATATTTTACAAGTTTTTTAACTCTTCTTTTTCAGGTGTATCTTCAGACAGATTTCACTTGTGATTTCTTGCTATGTTCTGCAAGGTTACTGATGTCAGTCAGAGAAAGGCTTTGAGTCTGTTAAAGGAAGATGCTTTTTCCCTAATGTAATATTTTTTTTCCCCCTGATTGTGGTTTTATCCTAAATATAATTTGGTAATGGCTTATGCAGGTGGTGAAACCTTTAAAGTTTGCCTCACTTTTCTACCTGGATTCAGCAGTCATATTCTGTGAGGTTTCCTCAGGACATCCATAGGGGTTTATATAAGATCATAGAACCATTTAGGTTGTAAAAGACCTTTAAGATGATCAAGCCCAGCCATTAATCCAGCACTACCAAGTCCACCAATAAGTAATGTCCCTAAGTGCCTCATCTGCACATCTTTTGAATGCCTCCTGTGATGGTGACTCAACCTCTTCCCTGGTCCCTGATAATCCTTCCAGTGAAGTCTTTCTTAATATCGAATCTAAATCACCTCTATTGTGACTTCAGATCATTTCCTCTTTTCCTATTGATTGTTATTTGGAAGAAGAGACCAACACCCACACCCACACCAAAAAATTGGACTAAAAGATAGTAAAATTCAGTAGCAAACTTTAAAAACAGGGCAGAACTGGTTCAAGCCAAAGTGAGTCTTTGGCAGGTCTTTCCTGCAAGGATTTAAATAAGTTTAGCTGTTCATTTATCACCAGTGTTAAAAACAGTGAGCAATTTTAGTTCTATGGGAAGTCTTAGCTTTATAATTCATTTTCACCTCTGTGGGATGAATGTGATGTTTTCTTGAAATAGAAATTAGAGCCTTTTGGTCAAAACTGAATACTTCAACAATCAACAAATTGCCAGTATTTGTTTGCTAAACATAAGACATATCTATTGCATGAATTTCTTTGTTATAAATAAGCATTTATTTATGGATTCAAATAAGAATGAAATTCTTTAAAAGAAAAAAATAAAAATTCAGTTTCACAAGGGCAAAAAATGTCCATTACAGTTTCCTGGCTGCTTGACAGCAACTCAAGGCTTTGCATTCTACATAGGGCATGGGAGAAAGATTAAGGAAAATGTATGACTACTTTAGGCTGTTCTGGTGTTACAAAGCATGTGCAAACCTTCTTCAGCTTGCTCGTTTGCCAAAAAATCTTCCCCTTAGAAACTGAAACTTGTAAGTATTGGTCTATGAGCACTCAAACAGTTCAACAAAGATCCATGTGTTTCAAGTACTTGCATCTTTTAAGCATCAAAATCATCTCCATTTAGCAGAATCAACAGGGAGAAAATGGTGGTAAAAAAAGCATTATTTTCAATAAGTCTTCTGGGACACAAACACTGAAATGTCTGAATACTGTCAGCTGTGCTGTCACTAGAAAAATCACTGCATGATCATGGTGCTGAGCCTCAGAGGATCTGATTTTCTTCCTACTTTTGCCTTTCCCAGACTACCCTTCAAGTCCTGTCATTCCACCATGTCTCAAAGGAAGAGCTGACAGCTCTTAAAGTGTTTGTTTTGCTTTTTGTTAAACCAGATTGTTGCAGAAATGTGAAAGTGTAACCAGTCTTTCAGGCAACCATATTGGGAATGATCCCTTGTTTCCAGGATGAAATTTCTGGCTATTTTGAAACTTTCAATTTTCAGTTAATTTTCCAGGGCATTCACAGATTATGCAGGAAATGGTACAAGTGCTTATGCAAACATAAAATTTCCAGCAGCCCTAATTTCAGAATAGTTTACAGCCAATACTTTCTGGCAACACACAATTTGATACTTTAATCTCTATAGAGCAGGGGAAGCTACATAAGACTGTCCTTCCCTAAAAGCACTATTCTGTGCTAGTTTGCATCCTCATGATTCTTAAACTGTCAGATAAAAAACACCAAGTGACTGAAAGGTCTTGAATGACCTAACTGTATAATGCAAACTCTTTTGGAAGGGAGTACTGCAGGATGGAATTCTGTTTCCATCACAGGTGGCCCTGGAATTCAGCGTCTCCATAGCTGTGCAGGAGTGCTGGTGGGTAGGAGGACAGAAGCAGATATATTTCTGGAAGGGCAGTATTAACAAGCAAATGAAAGACAAACTGTTTATGTGGATTGTGGAATAAGTAATATAAGAGATGCAAGACGCCGGGTTTCAGACAGGACTTTCAAGCAGCATTGTATACAAAGGCATGAAATTTGATTTTGTATGAACAAAAGCTTCTGCAACCAGGGGCCAAATAAATCTGCTTTGTGCACAATGCTGTTATGAACTGAGCTGGCACCATTACAATAGACTTCACAGATTTAAAGGCCAGTTTTAATTTGGATATTAACATATTTACGAGGTTTTCCTATTTCATATATTCTGTTATTGATCTTTATTTCTCTGATAGGCTTTTTGTATGATCTTTGGGATACTTTTCAAAACCGTTATTTCAGAATGACTAATATGTCCTGTTTGCATTCTTATCATTTCCTCCTTACGTAATATTTTTTGTGAAAAAGAAGCAGTTTTCCTGTTAAGAGCTCTAAGCTTGCACCATGTATTTCTAAAAATTAAAATTTTTATCTTGGGCCTTCTATCTCAAGTATTGCTTATATTAGGAGCCGAAGAAGCATGAAACATGCAGTTTTGAAATGGAGTCTGACTGAAATGTCAAAAGAAAAATATCTAGTTGCAAGACAGTGCGCGAAACATCTGAGATAAAATTTGCTAATTTTATCTGAAAACACTCTTCCCAATCAAAGAGAATATTTGAGAATACATCAGCTTTTAGGTACAACAGCATATGTGCCTGACTAAGAAAGTAGTTCTGTTTCCTGTTATATGTGTCTGCTAAGTATTGAAAGGAGCTAACCATAGTCTCAGGATCTTGGATTACAGTTGGCTGTATTCAGTATTACAACAATATAGGATTTCATATGAAGAAAGATCTTGCTGAGAAAAAAAAAAATTATTAAGTTTTTGCTCTATCAATTCACTATTCACTCATGCTCCACAGAAGGAACTCCTAATTTAATGTTACTGTGGTCTGATTTTAGCAGTCACCTAATTCATATTTGTCACATGTGATTTGATGGTGCCTATGATCCAAGTTTTCTTATAATCTAGTTCTTAGATTGATTTAAGGGTGATAATTACTTAATTTAAATGTGGTAGCATGGTAGTTCTATCACTCATGTAATAGTTCTGTTATAAAGAACTTTCTGTGGAAAGATGTGCCTTCTGTTTGTGTTGTTCTTTAACTCCCTCAGTTCTAGAACACAGTTTTCAGGAAATGATCCCCTGAAAGAAAAACAGGGTTTAGTAAATTCTCATTTCCTGAATTCTAAAGTCAGGACTCTTCAAAAAAATTCTTCATTATTAGCAAATAATTATTCTAAACTTTTAAAATAGTTGTGTACTCCAATTACACCATCATGTCATTAGTAATGAAAAAAAAGTTTACCGAAAGCAATTGGTTTTATGTTCAATACCTCTATTACAAAGTCCATTATATTTTCTGTTTTTCTTTTTTTGCAGGCTTATGATGAAGAAATGTATGGCAGCAAATATCAGTGGATTATTCCAGGGTGGTATGAAAATCTTTGGTGGGAAGCCTGGATTAATTCCTCACAGTGTCTCAGCAAAAATCTTCTTACAGCCATGGAAGGTTATATTGGAGTGGATTTTGAGCCTCTCAGCTCAAAAACGAATAAGACTATATCAGGAAGGGTTAGTATTTTTCTTCCATCTATTTCACTGTACCATCAATTGTCTCACTGCTGGGCTGGTACAGTAAAGCACCAAGGAAGGAGGTGAAGCTAAAGGGCTCTTCTACCAAGTGACCTGGAAGTCATCACACTTAGTTTCACTTCTTTCCAGTAGTTAGCAATTTTAAAATATTTCAAAATCAAATCTAATTCTTTACAGGGTAAGAAAGCAGTGAAGTCCCTTGCTTCAAATCTGCCCTCTTCCCCCAGTCTGAACATTATAGTTCAGATGTACATTAAAGTTTGAATTACAGTCTTTAGTATCATGTGCTGTGTCACTTCAAGTTAAATAGTTAAACACAGAAACAGAAAACACATATAATTAAACCTATTCTGCAAATGGCCAATTTGAATGGTGATTTGTGTCTCTCAGAACTAGGGAGCAGGAGGTGAGGCTTGTTTTAAATATAAAAATATATGGTGTTTCCATAAAGTACATTAAATATTATCACAGAACAAATCCATACAAACTCTGACCCATGGATAAACATGCCTGATTTTGCTGCTTTTAATCTTTTTTTTCCATCTGCCTTTCATGTCTTACTGAGTGAGCATGAAAGGCAACTTCACTGAAGGGTAGCCCATCATATGACAGCACACCATCCAGAACGTAGTGAACTTGTAAAATACAGACAAATTGCCACTCAAAATTTCATACTGAGCAAACAGTTGCTCAAGTAAGGGTTATTTGATTGGTGTTGTCCTGTAAAGTGTAATCAGACCACTAATTTGCAGGGATAGAGACTTATTCCCTGTTCCAGTATCATGGCTCACCAGTGTACAGTTTTGGTTGAACTGGAGCCTTTTGTAAAAAAGTAAAATAAAGCAAGTTGTCATTTATACAGTGAGGCAGTACAACTGCTTTCAGTACCTCTGTCTCCCAGTTCTGCTTCCCAATCTCACCAGCAGTTTTTAAAACAAGCTATACATGTTTCTTGAGTTTTATTTTCTTTCATAGTTTTTATTTTGGAGGCCTTTTCTGTATTAGTTATGCACATCTCTAAATTGAAGGGTGCAGCTTGAGGTGTTGGTTTAGATTCAACTCTGTAAAAGATTAAGTATTGAGGTAAAACTGAATTTTATCTCCTCTGTAGACTCCACAGCAGTATGAAAAGGAATACAACGCTAGACGTGGTGATGGGCAATCCAGCAAATTTCATGGTTATGCCTATGATGGAATATGGGTGATTGCCAGGACTCTACAGAGGGCAATGAATTACCTGAATTCCACCAACAAGCACCAAAAAATTGAAGATTTTAACTACTCAAATCAAAAACTCGGCAACATTTTTCTGAATGCCATGAATGAAACCAGGTTCTTTGGAGTAACGGTAAGTCCTCACTTACCTCACTTACCAAGATAATTGTGGGATGCAGGAGGCTTGTGATTTTGTGTCAGTAATTGAAACAAGTATTAATTATTAAGTACACATGAAAAAGAAACAGAGTTGTTTATTTCTTCTATTTCAGAGCTTCCAGTTCCATTTTATATTAAAAATTAATGCCTTGAGAGTCTTGCTCATTACCTGTCTTCAGATGCCAAGGGATGACACTGTACAATTCCTGAGTTATCAGATTTTCAAGCATGAATGTCATCTGAATTAACAAATCAGAGTAGTCTCAAGGGAACCACAAGTTGTGCAAGCTGCAGTGACCTTTTAAGTGAATTTTTTTAGCAGTTAAGGAGTAGCTGGAATGTGATCTGAGAATACATATTTCTCTCCATCATTTATGTTTGGAAGTAGGCTATAGTACACTGTCTCTAACTCCAGTGCTGTACATCCTAGATATTCTTGCAGCATGTTTCAGTTGTGATTTAAATTTATTTACAATTTGTATTTTTTCACCTGCATGCTCACATTGACTCAAGAACTGCTCATATACAATAGTATCTTCATTCTGGTTTCAATTGTACAATTGCAAACCCTTAGTATATTTTTTTTATTTACTTACTTTCTTCTGCTTTTTAGCAGAGTAAAACAGGCGATAAGGCAATAGGAGTGTGGTCTTAAAGTGTCTTAATTACTTAGTTGTATCTGAGGCAACATCAGTTGGAAGTTAGTGGTGCATATGTGTTCAGGAGTCTGCAGACCTCAGCAAGAGAGATGAGCAGACTCCATTTCAGGGGAAAATGGTCTTTGGAGTTTGCAATAGCTGCAACAAGGAGCCTACTGGAACATGCTTAGTTGAGCAGTGTGCTTGGTCTGCAATATGGCTAGATAAGGAAAACAGTGTTTGAATAAAGGTGTGTTTCAATGGTGCACAGAGGGGCACCTCCTTGCAGCAAAAGCATGGAGAAGGTTGGAGGGAGCTGATGAAATCCTGTCCCCGTGTTACAACAAACTGCCTTGAATATCAATTAACATCTAAATACATTGAAGTACCAGAACTAAGGTTGTCATACATGTCATAAACTGGTTCAAGGAGAAAATGCCTGCAGAAATGCATCAGCAAGGTGTAAAGGCTCAACCTTTTGATGTCCTTGTTAATTGCTGAAAAAGCTTTCTGTGACGTGGTAAACACAGTTGAAACTAATTCAGAATTTCTAAGTAAAAACCAACCATATGGCAAGAAAATACTTGTATCTAGTTGCTTGTACAATATAAATTTTACTTTCTTTTTACACTGAATTAGACTGAAAGTTTCAGCAAGAGAATTTGTTTTTCCATTGAATCCACAGTAGGACTGGATCTTTGATGAAGCTTTCAGACAGTAGAAGCTATGAACCAGACTCTGCAGGGACTCAGTTATATTTGTCCTTCATTATTCCATGTAAGACCTCTATCAATAGGCTTGAAATTGAATACTGCTGTGTAGTTACTTTTTGGTTTGTTTTGGTTTTGTTTGTTTTTTTTTTTTTTTTTCCTTATCCTTTTTGCCTTCTGTTTAGTTTTGCAGCCAGTTATGGTGAAATTGATAGTTTTCATTAGCATTGCTTAATTACCCTGCTTCCTCTCCAACAACAACAAAAAACCCCAACAAAATCAAACCCAAAAAATCTAAGATTGAAAGAAAGCTCTTTTTTACTAGTTTCAGAGACACCAGCAAAATCTCACGAGCATCCCTTTAGGGAGGGAATTAATCAAAGCTTCAACAGCCACATTCAGCTATGTTTACTTACTTTATTGTCTCATGTATAATGGTTTTCAGAGAAATTACTGCATGATTATTCACTGTATTTAATACCTGTCTGAGGTGCTTGGTAACATATTTTTCTTTATCATTGTTCAACCAAATCATAATGACAATGCAAAGCCCAAATCTGGTAATTGCAAAGATCATGCTTCCTGTACCTGTAATCCACAAAAACATTATATTGAGACAGATATGGAGAGAAGAAAGTCTATAGCAGCTACGCTTTCTTAGGGCATAATTACAACACACAGTGCTCAAGCTTTTCCAGACAGCATGGAGAAAAAAGAGTTTTAGAAGAATATTAATTATTTTGAATTGTAGTGTTCAGAAAGTTGAAGCTGAAGGAGCAGATTGATTTTTACCAGAACTACTTTAAAACTTTTTATTCTTCAGTTTAATAAATTGCTGTAATTTGTAACCTAATTTAAAACTTTCACTGTAATATGAGTTTTAAGTCTTGGAGTGCTAAATCTAATTTCATTTTTTTCCAGAGTTTCTCTTTTAATATAAATTTTTTTACAGTCGATTTTTAAAAACTTATTCTAAACAGGAAAAAGACATTCCTTTATTCAAGATTATCTGTGCCAAATAAAAAGTGAATTTTGGAAAAAAAAAAAGAAGAAACAAAAGGGAAGCTAAATCTTATCAATATTCAAAGACTCATCCAATAATAAACTATGCTGTTATTTGTTAGATTAGAAAAGATAAACAAGAAGCTGTAGACAAGAATCTAAAACTGGAAAATCTACTAAGTAGCTTTCTCTATGCTTTCTGTGAATATGATATCAGAAACACTGTCATGTCATAAATAATAAATCCCTTTACCCAGTTTTCATTTTCTTTGAAATTATTTATAGAAGACAACACCATTGAGTGGGGAGAGGATTGTGGAATTTTTTAAACAATTTGGAAAAGACTTGGGATGAAGTGTGCTGGTTCCTAATTATATGGAATATAATTCTTTCAACTTTCTGAGTTTTTTAAATTTTTAAAAATTTTCAAGGAGACAGCATTTAGAAAATAGATAAGGCTATTGCCCAGAGACTTGACATGACAAATCCTATTTTTATGCATCAGAAACTCAGTACAAAATGCTATTTATTCTAATTCTACTGTCAGAAATCTAGTGGAAGGGAAATTATGGATATTCCTTAAATATTCCTGAGGGTTCTGCTCTCTTTCTGGATTTTTTTTCTTAGCAAATTGATTTCTTCTGTTATTTTGCCTTCATATTTATCAGACTTATAATAATTTTGATTACCATATAAATTTCCTGTGTATTCTGAATACAGAGCAGGAAAACATAAATTTGGTGTTTCATCAGAAAAGAGTAATACAGCTATCTGCTGCACTTTTTAAAAGATAAACTGGATACTGTTTTACAGATGGAAAAGGATTTTGTGATTAGAAATGCAAAACAAAAGACCTGCAGGGATCTTCCTACAGTTTTGTTAATCTGAATGGCCTAATCCTGGAGGACGTTCAGATTCACTGGTGTTGGCCATTTTCCAATTGAATAAGACATTTCATGGTTAGAATGGCCCCTCTGCAATGACCAGCTTTCAGGACAGGAGTGTTCTGATTTGGGACTAGCTTGGCTTTCATGGTGTGCATTTTTCTAATTTCCTTAGTTATCAGACCACTTGATTGGCTATAAATGAGAAACTTGCTAATTTTTTGTTCCCACTTTTCTTAATCCAGATAGAGACATTTGTAGAAACTGAGTGCAACACTACCCTTGTGATTTATAAAGTGCCAGGTCCTGTCTCCTTGCTAACTATATTCCTCTTCTCAAATAGTACACATTCTTTCTGATAACTTGAGTGTCAGAAAATAGAAGAAAAGAAGTGTTTACACAGGTTTTTTTGAGAAAGTTTAGATGTCTGAGGAGTTCCCTGATGTAGTTGGTAGAGGCACTGGAAGTAATTTAGATTTGCAAGATCAGCCGAAGTCTCTGCTGAACTGTTGCTGCTTTAAATAAGTACAGAGTGATAAAGTGATGGGAAAAAATATATGTCTGGGAAATGTATATATATGCATTTCAATTCTAAAGCATTTTTCAGCATTCCACCAATAAAATGTTTGTCATGTATGTGTGAAAGCTGTGGAGAATTTTCCACAGAGTCAGAATGATTCTCCTAAAGCAAAACTGTTTGTCTAAGGGATAATTAAAAAAAAAGGAAGAAAAGTCAAACTTTATTTTGTGCAATGCTACCATAATATAGTTTGGAGACTTTATAATTAGGGAAGAATTAGTGCTGTCTTAGGATACCAAATCATATTTATTGTATACTGAATCAAAACCCATCTAGAGGACAGATGGATTTTGTTTTAGTCATTTTTTCCCTTTTTTCTTCTCTTTGTAGAGACTATGGATGACTACACAGTAACTCACAATTGCAGCAATATTTATATTTGTTAGCAAAAAAATGTTGGTTATACTTGGAAAGATGTCATAGGATAGTTTATGTTGGAAGGGACTTTAAAGGCCATCTAGTTCCATCCCCTCTCATAGCACCATCCAACCTGGCCTTGAACACTTTGAGGGATGCGGCATCCATGATTTCTTTGGGCAACCTGTTCCAGTTCCTCAGCACCTTCACGGCAAAGAATTTCATCCTAATATCTAATTTAAATCTGTCCTCTTTCTGCTGGAATCCACTTACCCTTATCCCATCACTACATCCCCTTGTAAATAGTCGCTCTGCAGTTTTCTTGTTGATTCTCTTGAGGCACCACAAGGCTGCCATATTAAATACCACATTTGTTCTCAGGATATTAGAAGTTTGTTTTGGTTCCATGGGGGAGCCAAGTATTGGGAAAAATGCATGTCAGAGGGTTTTTTTTAATTCCTTTTTTATTCAAAACATGACACTATTTTTCAAAAATGTTTTTCTGTATTTTTTTATTTGCTAAACCTTTGTCACTGATGTGAAGTCATGAATATTACCATTCTCACTGATTTGTGCCTGAACTGTTGCAGCAGGGTGTTCTGCTTCTTGCATTTATTGCTATTATCTGTTATTGTAAATCAAGTTTCAAAATTGTTAATTTATTTCACATCCTTATGACCTTCTATTATTTCTGTGTAATGGAAAAAGAATTGCAGTGGAGGAGTGAGAAAATTAAATACAGTGTTGTCTTTTCCTTTTATGTCAGCCAGAGACTAGCACAGTAGGATAAAATTCCATCACGGCAGTTGCTGCACAATTGAAACCACAGCCATGAAATAACTTTCAAGTCTGTCCCTGGCATCCTGCATTTGAATGAATCTAGTCATATTTCATAACTGGAAAAATGCTTATTTATATGAAGTTTGCTTTGTATTTTGATGCTGATTATTTCTGAAGATTTATCTTAGCAGCTTGCCTCCAATTTCCAGGCTTCAGAAGCCACTGTACTGTACAGGAATCTCAGAAATACAGGAGATGTTAGCAACGGAATAGGAACAGGAGAAAGTATTTATTTCATGTCATCCTGGAAAAATAACATACCCAAGATGCTTAAATTAAAAAATGTGTCAGTCTTTGGCAGAGAATCAGATAAAATTAGCATGGACTTCAGCAGGATTAATTTATCCTTAAAATGGGAGTCTAGCAAACATTTCTGTTAGTAGCATTGATCAGTGGGGCTAATTTTGCATGAATGGTTCTGAATTATGCCTCAAGAACTATTTATACCTGCAGTTAAATTTTCTTTGTTGGCATGGCTGAGGTAGGGTGAATAGTAAAAATATTGCGGGGAGGGCAGAAATTTCCATCAAACAATCTCTTGTTAATACAGAATAGAGCTTTAAATGAATGTTAAATTTTATAAAAGGGGGAGGGGGGTAGAGGATTATTAGTCTGTAGTGGAATACTTAATACTATAAAGACATCTGTTATTGAGAAACGCTTTTAAATGTTCAATCAAATTCGACTTAATTTTGAGCATTTGAAAATTTCTTGTTGGACATTAACCATAATTGGCTGATTTGAGGGAGTACAAAAAGCTAGCAAAACACATAGTCAGGAAAATCTATAAATGTAGGCACACACACGCACACACTCACAAGCCCACCGGCTCTTGGCAAATCTCAGTTTTTTCCTACACCTGACCCTGTGAGTGTGACCTGTTCTGAATTTAATGCCTTTCCATATTTCAGAATTTGATTCCTGTTAGGACATTTCTTGTGTAGCGCAAAAAAGAAAAGCCCTTGGGATCTGGATGTGTGCTAGATCCCCGACAGAGCTTTCTGGTTTTCTTGAACCTTGAATCTCCATTTATCTGAGAAGAGATAAATATGATGAATCTCTTACTACATTACTCCCTCCTGACTTCCAGTAAATTATCCAACTCCCATGAGCAAGTGAGAGCAGTACAGTGGGTTGGTGAACTAATTTGCTCTCTATGTGGCCAGTTCATTTAGGAGACTCCTCAAAAGAGAGAGCTGCTAAACTAAGCCATCAGCAAGTTTGCATAAGGTCATAAACAATGTTTGCTCATTAGGAAAATTCATTGCAAATGTTTTCGTCTGCCAACAGTGTAAAACTGCATACAAAAGGAAATACTAACTTTTAGAAATGAGATCTGAAATTAACTGTGACATTTCAAAGATTAGCCCTCAAGCTAATCAGCAGTTGACGATTTAATAGTTGTAGTAGGTGTCAAATAAAAAAGGCTTTTGTCTGAAGTTGTAGAACACTTACTGCAGCATCTGTCATTTTAATAGCTGGATATTTGATGAAAATAAATGAACAACATACATTTATATAAAAGCTAGTGAAACATTTTCTGCCTGATATCTCTTAGCTTCCTCTGCTTTTGTATTTAATTTTGTCTGTATCTAGACAGTGTTTCACATAATGCTTAGTATGCCCTAGAAGTTGCTTTGTTACTTCTTTTTGTACAAAGAGTGGAAGTCCCTACAAATAATAAAGAAACAAAGCTCAAGGGGAGGTTATTGCACTGACTGTCTGAGTGGTGGTGCAGGTTTGTACTTCACAGGGCAGCTCTCTTCAGGCTTCTAAAGAAAGCAAGTGCATTTTGTAGTACCACAACCTTGGGTTTTTTTCTGAAGTGTGATTTGTTTTTTAGATGTATATTTCTAATCAACCTTTTGCTTATATGTTGGGATTGCTTTTTTTTTTCCCCTTTAGTTTTTTCTTCTGTATTCCTTGAATTTGAAGGATAAAAAGACTAAAGAAAAAAGTTAAATTTATGAAAGCTCTGACCTGCTCTAGATCAGCAGTTAATCTGGGAGAGGGCATTGATGGTTTTAAAGCAACTTTTCAAGACAGTTTATTCCTTTGCCTGTTGGGTTTGTCTGAAATCCTTACAGAGGGCTCTTTGAAAATAGCAAGATACTGAAAGAGTGGGCAGTATGTATGTGTTGGACAGGTAACATGGAACTACAGGTTCTGATGTCTGTTGAATAAGCATGAAATAGTTTTTCTTGATGATTAGATAGCCTTTTGTCTTCTGCTTAGTCAGAAGTACTGCTAGGTAGATTCCTTTGCCTCCTCTTCACCATCTATCAGAAAAAGAAGGAAAAATGTTAGGTGCCTTCTATCACTGCAATAAAGCCCTGTATCCTGCTGCAACAAGTTGGGATTTTTTTCTATGAGAGAAAGTGTTGTGTGCCTAATGAAAAAGGGTGATAGGATAAAATTCTACAGACACTTATGGAGAAATGTCCTTGCAACAAGTGTACCATTGAAATGCCATCTCCTAAAATTATAGAAAATCTGGCGTAGCTCCATCCACCTGTACTGTGACTTCAAACCATGTCAGTATCTTGTGATCAGTGGCAGATGACACATCAGTGTGGATCTCTGGTGATGATCCTGTATCATCCAGAAAATATCAGCACCTCTCTTCATCATATACAAGTCCATAAAAACAGTTCATGTTTGCAATATAGGATGTAAGGACTGCTTTGACAGAGTCTCCCCTGAAATAATTATCCAAAATGAAAAAATGGTGAGAGACATGTGGTGTTGACAATGTTGCAAATTTCTAAACTTCTGTTTGGAATTTCTCCATTTCTGTCACACCACCCCTAGGAAGGACTGAAACATTGCTGTAAAGGGAGATGCAGAAGGAAAGTGGAATGTGATGGAGAAGGGAAAGTCTGAAGTGCTTTAGCTGCACTGGGACCTGTTGCAGTTCTTGGTAGCAGTTGTAGCACACAGTGTGTCAGTCAGTACAGCAGCCTAGCAAACAACTGTCTTGAGAGCTGTGATTACACAGCACAGGTTAAAATTATTTCAAGCCCCTTTCAAGTAATGTCTGTGAAGAAGGACTGCTCCTTCCCCAAGAGAGAAATAACTTGAGTGCAGAGGGAACAGATGAAGTATCAGCAGGGTCTGAGTTCTGGGCGGAGGGGCCCTGGAGAGGAATTATATCCATAGCTATGTCCCCAACCCGCACACATGCTTTTTTAAGTACAGTGATTCTGGAAAGAAAGACTACAGGAGAATGTATACTTAGGAGAATATAATGGGAAGGAAAAAGATTTCCTGGAAGGCTCTTTTCGAATCTGCATCACTGAACAGTTCTGAGTTTCCAGTCTCTAGTGTCTCTTGTTCTAGTTCTGATTTGTTTATTAGTGCTTAGACTTTAATGAACATCTTCTTACCTGACTATGCATTTCTGAAATTGATTTTACTGTCTTTGTTGAAGAGCAAATCAGCAACAGATTATGTCAATTCCACAGAAATACGTCCAGATAAGCCAGGTGTGCATGGACCATGTGTTGAGTAGCTGGGCCATATAAATATGCACTAGATGCAGCTTGATGGTCTTGAAGAGCCAGCAAGGCTCTTTTATGGTTACCTGGCAGATGGTGTGTGATTCATACAGGTGCAGGCTGGTACTGGTACAGCTCAACCACCATACTGCCAGGTGTGAATGCAATGAAACTTTGGCAAAAAAATTAAAAAAAAAAAATAAAAATCAATGGATAGTAGGCATTCCAGAGCAACATTGTTTTTCAGTGTGTAGTTATTCCTGCATTTGGTGTCCCTAAGAAGGAAAAAAGATGTATGGCAAATTAAGGGGTGTTAACATTTCTGTCTGATATGCCTCCATTTGAAATTACAAGCAAAGACATCTTATACGGATATTTCCAAGCCCCCAGGTGCCCAGTGGTTTGGGGATGAAAACCACCAAACAGAGCCTTGAAGTGCAGCATATTCTCTCAGAGGGCACAGTGGTCACAACAGCAAGATTAGGTATTCTGCATCAGCCTCAGCCTGTAAACTCTTTCCTCAGGGCCACATCTGATTTATATCCCTTCCCTCCTAGAATAGAGCTTTTGAGAAGTACCTGGTTTAGTTTAATATTTGGGATATGAATGCTGTTCTGTCATGATTCTAGAGTTAAAAAACACTATTATTTTGGAGTTAACATATTTTAGAAACCATATAAAACTGAATTCCTGAGTGCTTGAGGGAATTGCAGTTCTTCTTTTATTTTCCACAAGAACAGATGTTAGCCCTGCTGCCTTGGGATTGTTCCAGCTCTGGTAATTCTGTTCTGTGTACCTAAAACTCTCACTGAGGTTTCAGATGGATGAGGAAGTTATTATTTACTAGCTTTTCACCAGGACTCCTCAGGGACAATAAATGCCATAAAGATGCAAAATTTTAGCATTACTGTTCTCCCTTCTCTAAGTAGACTTTCATTTTATTATTATTTCACTGTAAAGGCAAAATATAATACTCTTCTTGTTTCAATCAGGGACAAATCCCTTTTAGCCTCATCATGAGGAGGAGGCAGTTCTTCCCTAGCAAAGTGCTCTAATAAACAATTTGAAAATATAACTCAAGACCTTAATCTAAAATAATTTTTGCTCACAGAAAATGTAGGAGAAACTTCTTTTGAGATGCTGTCTGGAATTAGTGAAGGTATTTTAAGAGTGCTGATCAGGTGTATTGCTGAAATTTAGTAATGAATGATTAGGCTCAAGAGCTCATTCAAGTGCATTTGGAGAATGTGCTGAGTGTACTATATGGAATTACACAGCTCAGATGTCAAATAAATGTGAGTGATTAAAATAATGGGGTGGAGTTTAGCAATTTAAAAATAATGTCTAGTGATGACTATAAGAGCCTGAGACTTTAAGTGCAGATCATGTAAATCAAAGAAATGCTGAATGCTTTGGTGATCAGTTGTGCTCATTGTATATATGCTTTTGGATCAACAGTGTAATTCTTCACGGGATATCAGATGGCTGGGAAAATGAAACATGGAAAAAAGATAAATGAGAAATCTCAAAGCATACAAATAATATTCTGAAGGCTGAAGCTATACGAAGGATATTCATAAGCCAGTTTGTTGAAATCTCAAGAATGTGTTTTCTACTGTTTTTTGAAGAGCTTTCATCATACTACTCCAAAATCTTCTCAACATCTGCTTTTCTTGAGCATTTAGAGAATGAGTAAAGCTCATAAATGATAAATACAATTCTAAATGTGCTTAGATCTGAAAGCAGGTTCATTTAGTAAATAAATTCTGAAGTATAAAATTAGTTCTAACCTGCTTCTATTTATCCTCTACAGCACTGTTTTGGATACTCTAAGAAAAGAAATAAAATGCATACATTTTCTATGATGGTACATTTTTTGGTGCATTTTTTTGTACCCCATTTACAAAGATCTATTGATTTAGGTTAATTATACTTCTCTCCATTGTTGAATAGTTGCATGGCAAACTTTAATTTATGTTCTGCTTTCATCTAGGTTACCCCATCACAATTTTAAAAAGCTTTTAAAATGAAGCTTTTTTGTCTTCAGTGATAGCTACCCACTTGATGTTGCAAGAATTAGAATTTAGCATGATGGGAATTTTTGTATGCACCTAAAAGCAAAATTTTCCCTTGGGGAATATTTTGCAATATGACATTTTTACTTTATGGCCGGTGAAAAAACTCTTAACTTTTATACCTGTATTTATTTTAATTCTGTGTTCACACTGCAGCACTTCTGAGTTTTTAGCTTCACAAATTTACATATTCTCCGCTGTTGTTAATCTTTACAGCAGCTCTAGGCAAAAATATTTTTTAACTTGAATATAGAATTCTGCTGAGTGTGAATCCACCTGCAGCAGTGTTAAGAGTGGTGTTATTAGCTGACTTAGCCTGGAAATGCTCTGAGGTTGTCAGGTCTGATGTTCAGTGGATTATATTTTCATACATCACTGCTCGTCTTTTCTGGCAGTCATGATTTCTATGAACTAGTTTTCTTCCTTGGAGAGGTGCTCCAGTTGCAAATAGGATTCTTGGAGCCTGCAAGCATTTTAGTGAAACACAGGAAAGTTAAAGTATTATAATGGCATTTATTGCAGATAAATGCACAGTACATTTTCAAATCGTTTTCTAGTGTTTTTGGAGTCAGCTTTTAGAACTGCTGTATTTGCTGCTTTCTGCTCTTCTCCCCACCATCTTCTCATAGGTTGTTTTCTTATCTGCTGCTGAGGATGAGTTTGGCATTTTCTAGCCTCTGCTAGAACCATATAAAGATAGTTATTTTTTAGGATTTCATAAAACAAAAGAGATCTTGCACTTCAGTAGAGTATATGCCATGGTAGGATTTCCCCCTTGGAATTCTTAGCATAAACATTTGGAACATAATGGAGCAGAAAGTGCAGCAGGGCCCTTGATGGAGCCTCTTCAGTGTAGGATAACATGCTCCACTTGGGCTGCATCCCAGCTTCAGTCCTGCCATGACAAAGCAGGATGAGACCAAAGGCAGCACTTGGAAAACTTAAGTAGGCTGCCTTTTAGTTTGTTGGGATTTTTTATCCTCAACCACCTCATTTGAGCAATTTGTAGGTAATTCTATTTTATAGATTTTAGAAAAGTAGTCCTAGGATTCTGATTTCTACATTATCACCCACTTTATATCTAGTCCATAGTGACAGTTGAGATTTTTGGCAAGTGAATCCAAAGCACTGGGCAGGATTTAGATTCTTCTCTTATTTTTTATGAATAGTATTAATCAAGTCTGTCACCTGTTGTGCTTCACTTGTTGGATCTTTCTGCATGACAGTAATTTTTCCGGTTTTGTAATTCATACTGACCTCAAATGCACCAAAAATTATAACCATGCCTCCTACTAACCTGCCAGAAATCAGATTATCCTTTCAGAACATGGTCTGTAAAGAAGTTAACACATCACTCTGCTGTTGTTACTTTTAAAAGCATCTATATTTTTAAATTTCAGCCTCAAACATCTAGCCAAAGCTTCATCAAACCTTATTGTCTCTCCTAAAAATCTTTCTGCCCTTCATCCAAGAACTTCTTGAACTGCTTTGACATTAAATCTCATGTATGTGGCTAAGAGAAGGAGAGGTGTACCCAGCTCTCTCACTTACGTGTCATCAAACCTTTTTGGCTTAGTGACCCTTCCCTTCATCCTAAGCATAACCTACAGAGTCTCTGTGCAGTGCCACTTGTTTAGTTTCAGTAGGTGTTGTAACAGGTAATTAGATGAAACAACCGAACTCTAACCAAAACAAGATAATTTGAGTACAATGAGTGAACTCACTGTCAAACAATATCATGGATGGTGTAAATAAAGCTGTCCAGGGCTGATGTTTCATCCTCACTGCAGAGGACACTCTATGTGCTGCTTGGTGACATGGAAATAGGACTGTAATACTGAAAAACTGAAGAACTTTCAAGAGTAACTCGACACAAACCATGAGATTATAGAGAATTATTTGAGGGAACAATGGCTCCATAATAGCAAATTTAAAAATCAGCATGGTTTTCCATCTATGATGGATTGACATAGGGGGTTTTTGTCTGTATAAATTAGCTATATAAGAGCCAAGACTTGAACTAGAACTCTTTGAAAAATGTTTTAGTTTGTAAATTCTACACTTTTTCTACCTCATAAATTGTGCCTCAAAAACTTCTGGTGAAATTCTTCTACCATTGCAATTTCAGTTCTGACTCATTCATCCTGGCTGCTGAATTAGACAGAGGTTCACTCGTTTTTGACCATGTAGTTAGGATGATGTTGTGCATAACTAATCATCATTATAAGTGCTGCAGAGTAGCCAGAGCTAAAAGCCGCACCTAGGGACTGCAAAGAACTGTCCCAGAGTGAGAGACAGCAGCAGAGCCTGGCAATTTTCCCTCCCTCCCCTAGCCACCCTCAGTGAAGGACAGCATCCTGCTCAATGCAGTGAAGGAATTAGCGTGTTGATTTTTTTGTGGAGTCTCAAGCACTGAAGATCTTCCCTCAGGTGTTTCCTTGTCCTGCATGCTACTGCTTGACCTGCTTTCTGATACACTGAGGTGTTGCTGCATTTTCCTGGTGACTACCAGGCGTGGTGGGGCTACATCTTCAGCACGTTTGTGTTGAGTTGCTTTGTTTAAAATGCTCTTCAGGAGTTACAGAGGGGAGAGGAAGTTCCAGTGGTCAGAAGTGCATGTCTCAGCTGAATGTGAATTCTGTGAGACAGAGGTAAACTTCTGTAGCCTGGAGGTTCTTGTTCTGCTGAAGTCAGATGTTTGCTTCAGAACAGAGAAGCATGTGAGCTTGTCCAAGAGAGACTTCACTGACATTTTCTGTTAGATATTCTTAACACTAAGTTTTCTAAGATTATAGTTAAATCTCATAAATTTTATTATTGGTGCTTTCATTATGAATGACACTGAAGACTGGCATTTGAAACACAAAATATCAAGCTTGTCACTTAATTTTCTTTTTTTTTTTTTTTAAATTACAATCTTTTCTCGGTGTCAGGCTACACAATTTTGTCTCCATTATGACAGTTTCATTGATATAGGAGCAAGGCAAACATTTAAGAAAAGCAATTATGACACTACCAAATTTGATCGGGGATTAAAAGTATAAATTGCCTGAGGTAAAAACACATACTTCAGTTAAATTGCATCTAGAAATAAATCAGTCAAGCTACACATACAGCTGAGGGATAATTGTTTGCTGGTCCCTTTGGATGAGTACACAACAAACCGACACAGCATTAAACACTGGGTCACACACTGATTGTTGTCAGTAGACCTCAGCAGCATCACAAATGCCTTGCAAGGACCTTTCCATTGTAAATTCTGGAATTGTTAATTGAGTCATGATTTTTTGTGTGTGATTTTAAAGCTATTAATTTTAATGAGATTTATTCTATAGCCTGTCTTTAAATGCGAAGACTGTGGCACTCTGGAAATTTGGATCTCTTTGCATCTAGATTATGTTTTCTGCTAGTTTCCATTTTGAAGATTCAAGTTATATTAGAGGCCAAAGAGCCACTCAGGTTATATTAGAGGCCAAAGAGCCACAATTAGTATTCTAGAAAAGATTCAATGCTCAGCTTTCAGCCTAATGTTCCAGACCTATGCATGTTAGTGTCAGGTTTTCCTTCTTGCAGAAAGTAAGGGGAAAGCGTATGGGAAGAAAGACATCCTTTAGTGGTTATTTCCCAGCAGTGTACAGAAAAGCAAGCTTTGTCTCTATTTTCCATAGCACAGTTGTTAAGTCCCAAAGGACACAGCAGAGGCCATTTCCCCAGTTTGAGTCAGCCCTTAGCCTGTGAGAGAGGGGAGGGATCCTGCTCCAGAGCACTTCTAAAATGCATCTCAGCTGCTCCTGGGCTAAGGAAGAAGCTGTGACAGAGGGAACAGAAATCCCTGTAGATGTGGTTCAGAAAACATTTGGATAAGTAGTTGTTATGAAGCATGAATATTAAGCGTTCTTTCCCTTAAAACCTTAGTGGCATCTGACTCATTGGGCTCATGAATTTCTGTAGCTATTCCTGCAAATAGCGTGTACATGGATGGAAGGAAGGAAGGAAAATGTAACTACCTTGCCAATTATTTCTTTTCATGTTTGTGTTCTATGTTTGGGCATTTGGGGTTTTTAAGATCTGAGAACTTTATTCTTCTGGTTTTTTTATGTTGGACCAGTGAGTAAATGTCAGCTGTTAGAATCTTCAGGCAACCAAAGATGCAGCTAAGCACCAAGAATATTGATTTTATTGTATTTCTGATCGAACTACATCTATGAACTATTAAGAAAAGTGGATGACAAAATTTATGTATATCCTGATAATCATGTTCAGCATCTTATACATTTATAGTGTGTTTTAGATAAGGATTTTGATCAATTGGTAAGCTGGCCAAAGGCTCACCCAGTAATGAGTGATAAAAAAGTGATATTAAAAAAGAACTCCATCATAATTATGAAATAAACCTGGAACATCTTAAGTGTGGCCCACTTACAAATATCAAACTGCATATCTCTGTTGAAAGAACACGTAAAGTTAAACCAAATGTTTAAAAATTGCAGAATATATTTTCTCTACTTATACTTTAAAATATCAGGTGCAGAATAGCTGCCTTTCATATTTTCTTTCTGAAAAATCTTTTTCCTGAGGCTTTCAAACTGCTCATACTGGTCTTTCTGTTAAGCTCTGATTAAGCAAAGTGATTAAAAACACACTGAATATTCAGAATGAATATTCTAAATGGGCTGGTGAAGGGCTGTGTTGAATCAAGTCTTTAAGTAGTATTTTCCTTGTTTTGCAAAGAAACATTTCCCTTATAGAGTTAATATTTAGTATCCCTTCTTTGTGGAACTGTTTTACAATAACCCAAATGTTAGCTGTGGGAGACTAAACTTTGTTATAAAAAGTGTGCATATTATACAAGTTTTAATGTGCATCTCAGTGAAATTAAAGGCATGTCAGGCTTAGGTTTTTCAACAAAGGCATGCCATCGCCTGGGGGCTTGTCATGGCTGAAAATCTAGTCTGTGACATGCTTTTCACTTCTCTGAGTGACAGGCGAGGCAGTGCTACCTACAAAATATAGCGTGTTAAGGCTTCTGCAGACTGCATGTATTTTATGATCTTAAGTTATAACAGAATCATAGAATATCCTGAATTCAAATGGAGATAATAAAAACAAAGTTAGTGTTTTAACTTTTGGTTGGCTTTGTTCTTCGAGGTCTGCAAATTGTGGACTCCTCTCAGTCACAAAATGCAGCTGTGTGTGATGCAATCCCAATGCACCACAGCAACCTTATTTTCTCTCGTGTCTTTCATACCAACTACATTTCCACAAAGCTCTGCATCTCCTGGCAGTCCATAGGTAAGAGGAGCCAGGAAATAACTTGCTCCAAATACCCTCTGTGTTCCTAGTATAATCTCATTCAGCAGCCAATCCCATATAAGAAGGGGAATAAGTGAAAATTTCTCAAATACAGCAATTCCTGTGTGTTTTAATGAGATTTTTAAGAAAGGAAAAGAGGGATGGCTATTTTTCTCTGTCAAAGTATTATTATTATTTTGTCAAATTAAAAAAATTCATTTTCTCATCATGATAATCATATTTACTCACTATTACATTTGTAATATTTAGTTGTTGTTTCAATGTTATTTCAGTTATAACGATGAGGAAAGTTACTTTGAAAAGCCACAATCTTTTAGGGAAGTGCAACTTTAGGTTCATATCCCTTTACCTTTTGTTCATTGGCAGCCAAAATAAATACATCCAGAAATCAGACATCACTGTCTGACTTAGACACTGGTTTTAGTTATCAAATGTGGATGCTTTGCTGTGCAGATGCTGTGGTGCATAGCCTTGAAGCCCTCCCCCTCCCAGGATATTCACCTTGCTGTCTTCTCTCCACTTCAAGATGGCACTATCTTTTCTCATATCTGTAGTTGTAAAAAAATCCTGCTGGTCATGACCAAAACTTGAAATCTTTATTAAAAATATATTTGTTCCTCCTAGCCTTTGTGCTGTGATTTACTCTGCAACTCCTGCTAAAGTTCTTCTTTACCTTTGCAGTTCCTAAATGAAAAAGCTTTTTTGTCTGCTGATTGCCTCCTTCAAACATTTGTGACAATATCTCCTTTTACTTGTTATTCAGCCTTTCCATATAGATGGCAAGGTCTTAATCCTCTCCAGGAAATTAATCCCTATGTACTTAATTTGATTTAAATTCCTCCACCAATGCATATGTTAAGAAGTTATGTGGCAGTGAGCAGGCCATTGATTTAAATACTGTGATCTGAGAGAGGAAATAGTATTTGACATGTATGATGTTGGCAAAAGATGCTTTTGTGTTGTGGCTTTCTGAATTTTCCTTCATTAATTCACATAGTGGCAGTGTTTGTGTGTGATAGGAGCTTTCTCAATGCAAGTTATCCCAGAGCCTACTCCAGACAGATGGGGCAGTTTTGCTTATCTTTCTCACTATTTTCCCTCTTTGCCTTTAGTTTGAAGATTAGTTTGTTCAGATCTACCTTACTATGTGGTAAACACTGGCTATTTCCGGTCCTAATTTCCACATTCCTGAACCCTGCATGTTGTTTCACCTTAATCTTGTAGTTAACTGCAGAAGGGTAGTACTGATCCAGGTAAATACAGCTGGCCCCTTTCCCAGCCTTCCTTGGTGCATTCTCTTTGCAGTCAGGGTGACAAGGATGCCTTTACAGACAGAGTATTTCCAGTTTGTTGGTCTATAATGTTAAAAAAGGCAAGACTTTCAAGTGATTCTCATATTTGTTGTATAGTGCTTCTAAAATACACAGTAATTAGCATGCATTTGTACTAACTGATGGCAAGCTTTTAACACTAAAATTATGAAATATTTCTTTAAAAGTTGGATGTTTCAAAATTCTCCCCAAAACTAGAATTTTTTTTCTCATTTTAAAGTTCGGCATATGCCCACATAAAGAAACTGTAAATTTGCTTGGGCTTTTTTTTTTTTTTAGTATGGATGAAGTGGAAGCCACTTTTAAAAACTCTCCAAACCA
The DNA here is from genome assembly GCA_024362935.1 of Setophaga petechia. Classification (NCBI taxonomy): domain Eukaryota; kingdom Metazoa; phylum Chordata; class Aves; order Passeriformes; family Parulidae; genus Setophaga; species Setophaga petechia. The sequence goes on from JANCRA010000008.1 coordinate 29,572,551, forward strand.
CAGAAGAGGTTACCAGGTGTTATAAGGCAACAGGAGAAGGGTGGAAGCTTGTTCCTACCAGTTATGTAGAAAAGCCGAAAAAACATTGAATGCTTCATCTAGGAAGTTGTTGACAAACACTGTTTTCATGATCTATTTGAAAAAACCTGACCTGATTTCACTGTAGAGAAAGGTTAAGTGAAGTTTAAAGATGACATCATTTGCAAACCACCAATTTTTGAAGGCCATATATCCCCATCCTGCTAAAAAAGGTGAAAACAAGAAAAATGAAAACCAGATGGTGCTCTTCACTTTAGCAGAAGCGGTCATAACTCTCTTCAGAACAGCCATCTAGGATATGGTAGAAGAAAGGATGATTCATCTTAAAAAATGGTGTCATGCTCTTATTTCAGGGCTGCTTTTCAGCTGTCCCCCATTTTGTCTTGCTGTTTCTTTTTTGATTCTGTAATACCAGCTAACCCGCTATGCTGAGCAGCAAACTGAGCTCTGATGGGAACTGGGAGTTGAGAGTAATTTCTCCCTTGCCACTCATGGGGCTCTTTCTTGTTGTAGAGCTGGAGTAACTCAGGAGCAGTGGGCTTGGGCTGGTTTGTGTGACCCAGGGTACTGCAGCACTTGAGTTAAGCCTGCTCCAGAACAAGCACCAATTCCTACTTTATCTAAAGACAGACTCTGTGATAGCCTCTAACAGTAGCTGCTGCATGGTGAGAGGGCTCTGTGTGAAGGTCAGGCACAGCAATCAGAGCTCTGTTGTGGAGCATGTTTCAAGTGTAGCCAGCACATTTGAATTTGAATGCATTTTCTTACCGAGTGCATATTCTTAAAACTGCTATCTGCATGATCTTTCTTTTCAATGAGTGGTGTTTCATGCAGTGTGTCTGAATGAAAAACTTCTGTTTGCTGCACGCTGAAATGAACAGGCAGGTTTGGCAAAACGTGAGAGCTTTTTCTGGATCTGATGCTTGCTGAAGTTTTGCAGTGTTTGTAGGTTAAATGGGAAAAGGAGAGATAACACAAGACTGTAGCTCTGTTGAATGTACTTTGCTGTGAGGAAATCTGTTGTTTATTTCAAATGTTGAGCAACAGTATTTTTGTTCAGTTGATTTTCTGTTTACATCATCAGGTAAAAGAGATAAGAAGCCGGAAACAAAATGCAAATAGGGAAGGGCTTCCTACAACAGTGTGCTTAGTTCATTACAGGGAAGGCTAAATTTATGGCACCTTAACATATCTCCCTGATAAACATCATGCTGAGATATACCAAATTTGTTTGACTGCATACAGTGACCAAACAATCGTGATTTTACCTAATACACATAGAAACAAAAAGGTCAATTTTAGTATAACTAATACCTTTTAGGAAGAAGAGAATTAGGAGAAAGTTTGCAGCATTTGATGTACAGAAAATTTTAAAATAAAACCCTAATAGGAGGTTTTGCATTTAAACAATACTTGTTTTTCGTACCATAGGTTTCGTAGATAAATTTGAAACTAAAGATGGTTCATTTCAAGCTATAATTTGAGTTATTCTTTAAGGAAACCATTTCTGATAAAATGAAAATTTTAGAGAAAAATCCTGTACTACTAAAAGAGCATAATAGTTCCTAGAACATATTTGAAGTGCTGGGCTAATAGACTATCACAACATGGAATTTGCAATTATTTCATTAAATATAAACAATCAACATGGATAATACTTTGTCTGCCATTTCCCTGTTCTGCACCTGTAAGTAATATTCAGTATATCTGTGATGTATGGCAAATTGGTTTTCACACACTTTATCTTACAATTTTAAAATAGGGAATATTTTATACTCACCTCACCATCCTTTTCACTCATGAGGAAACAAAGAGTTATCATAGTGCTCTACAGCATGTAATATAGTAAGTTGTATACAGTAAATTGTATAAATTAAGTACATTGAATAAAGACAGAAGCTGCCTTATGCTTAAATTACAGTGGGAATATTAGCCTCATGTGAAATGCATGATGTTTGGACAAAAAGGTTACAATGGCCTCTGATATCCACATGCAAAACAGAAAGTCTTTTCCTTCTCACTTCAGTTAGTAGGAAAGTTTATTTTGCTTAGCTGTCATCAGGAATATTTAGTCGATCATTTTCAATGGGGAAATTCCATTAATAAAAACTTGGTGGAGTGAGAAGTGACTCAACTTCTAGGAATAAATCTTAAAGATGTTCAGAGGCTCAGCAAATCTCTAAATTATGGTCTTTATTAATAAAGTAGTACATGTTCTGGATAAAAATAATCATCATTTGGATACATTTTGACAAGAAAAAAAAGATGAATGCTTTCTTGAGATAGAAATTTGTATTAATTATACTTCACTGATGTTGGTAGAAGACTTCAGATATTTTCTATGATGCTGTTGATCAAATACTGGTTAGAACGACTAGAGACATGAATTTTCTCTCCAGACACCACCTTTAAATAGGATATTTAATAGGAGGATATCTTCTGTGGGTTAGATATAAAAAAGTTTGCAACTAGGAGCAACTTTATCTCTGAATCCACTACTACCTGAGCAAAATAAAGTTCAGTCTTTAAGATGTAAGGGTACAAACACCGTGTCTCTTTTCAAGAGTATGAACATACCCTGGCAGAAAAGAGTACAGACACTGTGTCTTTGTCTGTCAGACAGACTGTGTCCACCCCAGGAGATAAGTCAGAGAGTGCTGGAAATTGTTCCTGGCTTCCAGCCACAAAAATTGCTGTCAGGGGTTAGTAAGCAAAATCCCTTTTCTGAACACATTGAGTCAAAAAAGTCACATCAGCAGCAGTAAGCATCTCACCTCTTGTGCTCCTGTATATCCCCCCTGCCACATTGCAGAGGGAAGATTTCTGATGAGAAAAAGAAGAGTGAGATAGATGAATGCCTCCCTGTCTCTAGGGGTTACCAATGCACCTTATCTGGAGGATGGGAATAGAAGAGAGAGAAATAAGATTGAAGAACAATGCTGCCTAAAGTCCTTTATCTTGTGTGGGCAGTAACACAGTCCAGCAGTACCACCTGATCTACCCAGATCTGCATTGAAACTTCCCAGTCATTTCCTACGAGTACCTCTGCAGAGGGTAAAGCTTTTTCCAATACCATGAGACACAGCAATATGGCTCTTCCAAGGAAGTTGACTTGGCTTATAGGCTTCAGAAAAATAGTCTGGAATAAGTGTATCTTCCTTATATGAGTATTCTGAGTTTTTGAAAACAACATAATTTGTATGCTAATAAGGTTTCCATTATTGAAATGATTGCTTTCTTGTCCATTAATTACGTGTGCTTTGATCAGTCAGCATTAGTGCTGTGCATAAAATAGCTTTACAAATATTTAATAAATGGGTTCACAATATTAGTGTTTTTAAAGATAGTTATTGCTACAAATTAAGAGATTCCTTTTCCAGCTTAGAATATGAAGATAAATATGGTCTAATTTGAGAAGCAATTGTTAGCTGTTTTGCATTTATTAATTCCTTTTATGAGTGATAGAAAGAGAGTAGAATCTCCTTTTAAGTGCTGTATCGTCATTCTAGCTGGGATTCAACATTGTCATATCACTGCAATATAGTGAAAAACATCATAAATATTCATTGAATGCCAGTGGCAGAGAAGGAAATACTTTCTTATTCTAATATCACTTTCATTTAAGATAGATGAAATAAAAGGCTTCTCATTAGTTATTTTGGGACATTTAATACTCTACAGGCATACCATACACTTGGCCAATTAGCATAGATGATTGATGACAAGAATTCAAAAATAGAAGTAGATGATTTTTAAGGGCAGCTGTGAGTACAGGGTTTGCTGCTATTGTACAGAGCAATGCGGTTTGTCAGAGTATTAAAAAGAAATTTAGTCCCATTCCATTCAGTGTGAGTGCATTGACCAAGATAAGGAAAAGGTAATGATACTGGAGATAGCCAGAGAAAATAATGGAATCTGTCATTTGTCTTCCTTCGGGCTGTTTAGATATTATTGCTGTCTCTCCAAGAAGCCAAGCATCTGATGCTGGAATGCTTTAATTACAGAGGTGTCAGGGTGAGCTTCAACTCACAGTGATTATTTGGAACTTGTAGTGTTGGATCTTTTGTAGGAAAGTGAAGGGTACTGCATCTTTAAGCAATGGTTTCTTTGTTTTCCAGTGAGATCTCTTCCAAGTTTAAGGCTTCCTAGGTCTTGAAGGTTTGATCTCTTAAACTGATAAGAAGGCTTTTGAGTATGAGGCAACATTCTCTTTCAGTGGGAATAGAAAAACAGGCAAAGCAAGGTCTGGGCCTCTGTGTTTGCCTTGAAAAATCTAAGCTTAAAATCAGTTCAGCAGCTCTAAAACAGTCCTAACAGTTTTAGGACTTCCTTCAGCACAAGCTGAGGCGCTGCCAACAGTATTCTCAGTGGATTTACCCAGGCATCAGCTTGCTCAGTTGCTACTGCACTGCTGGGACTCAAACAGGAGTTCAGCCCAGCTCAGTATGATTCAGGGGTGTGGGACTGAGAAGGGAGAGAGTTAAAAGAAAGCTCACCTTGCATTCAAATGAGTCCTATCCCTTCTGAATGTAAATTTGGGGAATTAGTGTAGGTTTGTGTATGTTATTGTCTAAAGTGTACAGTTATGAGTTAGTAAAGATTATCTCCTCTTTTGAGTGGTATTCTGCCACCCTCAGTCTTTTGATAGGCACACACACATTTTTTTAAATCAAAATTTAAATATCAGTGTTTTAAATCTTTAGAGAATTGTTTTTACAGTTTCAAAAGAAAAAAGTATTATCCTTTCAAGTAAAATATTTTTAAAGTCTGAAAACTGATATTAGCTGTTTTTCCATGGGAAAAATGTATGCAGTTTTTTTCTTATTTTCCAGCCTTCTTTGTATGTCTTTTAAAATTTATTATTTTTTTCTTTTCATTGCAACTAAGTAAGGGATATACAAATTTCAAATTCTCTTATGTATTAAGTAAATGAATTGTGTTATTCTGCAGAATTATTAGAGGAGAGCATTAATCTCTCTACCTTAGGAGTACCAGAGGCATTTAAAGAGAGCATAGCTGGGCATAGGTGTCTGAGGTTCAGAGAACAGTAGCCCAGAGTGGTTCCTCTCCAGTCTTACTTTCAGGACACTGAAATTCAATCCCTGCCTCCATTCTGGAACAGGAAGTTCTAATACTCTTTGTGCATGAGAGAGACATTTCAAAATGGCCAGGTAAAAATCTTCCTCCTATATAAAAGCAACATTTGTGGTGGAAAAATAACTCAGCTGTGTTTTATTCCTCTCCTGTTGCAGCTCTGAGAATACCTAGTCTGCTGAGAGGAGAACTACTTGTTCTCTGCACAAATATCGTTTAAACAACGAATCTCCTTCAAATAATACTGTGAGCCAAAACGTAAGCATATGGCCAATAATAGGAAGAACGTGAAAGCAAGAGGAAAGCTTAAAATTATAAGAAGATTCAGGTTCAGAAGCAGTCTTCTGATGGAAATATTGGAAGTAAAAAAGGCTCCCCATACCGAGTTTTATAACTCCAGGAGCTTAGATATGAGTATAGCCCCATGAAATGCATTGATGGGTAATAATTCCCTAATTCCCTTCCAGTTCCAAATTTACTCTCTCTCATTCTGCCTGCACTTCTCTTGAAGCAAGAACTGAGAGCAGAACCTTTAAAATAAGTGCAAATCTTTTTTTTTTTCTTTATTTTTATAGGGGGTATTTTAGGGGGTGGAATCCCTATTTGTATTTGTTTGGTTTTGGTGAGAGTAGAGGATTTTTTGGTTTTGTACTTGGTTTTTGGGGGTTTAAGGGTTTGATTGGTTGGTTGGTTTTTAGTTTGGCTGTTGTTTTGGTGGGGTTTTTTTTTTGTTTTTGTTTTAGTTTTTTTGTTTGTTTGTGGGGTGTTTTGTGTTGGTTTTTTTGGTGTTTGGTTTTTTGTTTTTTTTTTTTTGGTCTTTTGGGGTCTTTTTCTTTGTTTCTGTTGTTTTGGTTTTGTTTTTGTTTTTTTTTTTTTTGTCCAGGAACGGCTTAGTGGTGTCTGAGCTGAGAAAGGAAATTCCCTAGACTAAGCTTGCTAGTCTGGGAATCTGTTTGTACATTTAGACTGACACCAGTCTTGTTTTCTTTTGTAGATTTATCAATTTGTTTACCTGGGTGCATCTGAATTAGTCTGCATGGCATGGTATAGATAACATCCTGGGTGTGGAAATGCTGGGAGGGCATGGGTAGGAAAAAGATGTCTAGTCTGTAGCTGTTTCATAGCACTAGCTGGACTTTATACACTACCTTGAGTTAGAGGAAAGCCAAAATCAGGCCTCACTTTTCATTAACTTGCTTTTATACTAGTTTCCACAAATTAGCTGGTGTGACTTAAGGGGTCACAATCTCTTGTCTTGTTTTCATCTCCACCATCATGTCCATAGGGAATCCTGAAGAGTTTTCAAGTCGTATATTTCCTTAAAAAATACATTTTATCTAATAAATGACTAGGTATGTCTCAGAGTTTTAATATGGCATTGATTTTAATTTTAGGCAGAGAATGTATTTAAAAGAACAAAGTATTTCATCAAAGTTTTTAACAGCATCCATCACAATGGGAAGATATTTAAGTATCTGTAAGCCTTAACTTTAGTGTTCTGAAAGTGTAGAAAGAGTGATCCCAAAGGAATTCTGTGACTCTAACCATCGCCTTATGGGGTCTGAAGAGAGCTACACCTTTGGGATCTGTGACCTGTGCCAGCTGGAAAGCTGCTATCTTATCTAGGATCTGATGGTGTATGGCACAGATCACTCAGAAACCAAACCAAGCCTCTTCAGCATCTTCAGATCCGAATATTTTACAAAGAACTTCCCATCTTTCCCCACCAAAACTGCTACATGCAGAGATATAGAGAATCTTTAAAGAATAGAGACTCTTTAAAGTGTCAAAATTTTGCCAGTTATATCTTAGTGACTCTCTGCAGGTTGTTGGCACAGGTTAGAATAGTCTGAAGGATTAAAATGGACAATGAAAAGGGCTGAATTTGATTTTATTAAGAATATGCTGGTTAGATCTCCTTCATGCCACTGCCAAGCCTGTTCAAATCTCTGTGCTCAGCAATGCTAATGCTCTTCTCTGCAGATTTCAGTCAGAATTTGATGCTGATGAAAGCATCACCTGGAGCAATGCAGTGCTGAAGAAGGGGAAGAGGATGAAACTTCTACTTCATTATCATCAAACATAGCTCTCTTAAGGAGTCCTTTCTGATAGCAATAGAGACATAATCTGAAATTTTAGCGAAAAGTAAATCTGAGAGTCCTAGGATTGGAAATAACTTGGGCTGGGCTTTCTGGCTTTACAGAAATAGACATCTTAAATGTCATAACTATACTGTCAATTGTCAAGTAAAGCCAAAACTGCAACAGGGCTAAATTAAAAGGTTGTTAGAAGCCTGCTGTAAATTTAGATGAACAAAAATTGTTGTTTCATTCTGAAATGAAAAATGGACCCCAATTTAGTGATGATTACTGGGAAATGTATTAGGAAGCCAATGTCCTGGACAGACAGTTCCCACGTACTTTGAACTGTCTTAGTTGATTTGCCAAAGAAAAGTTTAAAATACTCTAATCACTAGGAACATTTAATGATTATTGAATTAAACAGTTCCTATGTAAGAATTTGAGTTTCTATGTAAGAATTTCAGTTCCTATATAAGAGCTTGAATTGCGTGAAAAGAGAGAAAATCTGTGTTAGTGTTCCAGATCTGGATAGCTGCTCACTACAAAAAAAACATCTTCTAGCTTACTCAGTCTTCCCAGGTCAGCATCAGTTTACATTCTGTCTGCAGGGGAATTTTCAGTTGTAAAGAGGCTGTGTAGCACTGGGAATGAGTCTGCTATCACAGTCTTTTCTCTACCCAGTGGGGAGAATCATCCACAACTGACAGGTGTACATACTTAGAAAGAGATTGGTTAAGCTGTCTGGTATATGTAAAATTTTTAATTCCCCTTTCCTGTAAAGGCAGTTTTGAATTAAAGTTGCTCACTTAGAAAGATAATAGTCTGAAGATACTGTGCTCAGCACTTGCACATGGGTAATGCCAGTATGCTCTACTTTGGACATGAAACCCTTGTTAATAACAGAGGCTGCCTGCTCTTTAGTAAAAACAGAGTAAACAAAGTAATCTCCTGTGTCCAGCCAGTGTGACAGAGCCTGGGCAGGAGGTGCACAGAGAGGAGGCAGTGGGTCCTGCAGTCATTTGGGTCATCATCAGAACAAATGAAATACAGCCTGTGCAGTTCTGCTCTCTTCTGAGATTAATGTAGTTTAAAGAAAATGGAAGAAATTACTTCAGAACATCATATGAAATTGCACTGTTGAAGAGCTGGAACTGCTGCTTAATGCAGTGTCCTTAAAAGGCTTTTTGCCATCTTTTCTGAATCATTCTTGCAAAAGCAGTAGGAAAAAACCCCATGGTGGTGGAAGATAACATGCTGTTACCCTGTTTCTACAGACACACAAAGCTAGAAACTGAAATCATCAGGGACTCAACCTCATAAGAACAATCCTGAACATCACCTCAGCAGTTCATATTTACTCTTTTATACACAATGGGGAAGGGCTTGAGTTCCTAGTCCCAGTGCTTCAGACTGTTTGCTTTTCTCTTGCCACCTTGAAAGACAGGTTGTTTATATCAATGATTTTATATACTTCTGGAAGAGATTGAGTGAAGAGAAAAGGAATTACATTTCTCATGCTTCAGAGGCCAACCATAGATCAGGAAATTGGCTAAATACCAACAGTAAGCGCTGTTATATATAATATTTATCACCAGACTTGAAAGCATTTGTTGCACACTGTTCCAGGGCCTGTCATTTTGTTTCTGAAGTACTCAGAAAAAAAACTTGCAAAATACCTTCTCAAGTATATATGTTTAATTTCAATTTCTTTCCTGCCATGCTTTTAAATCTGAGACCTCTAATGATGTCCAACATAGAGCTTACCTGATCGCTGACAGAGATGACTCACAAAAAACTCTGTCACTGGGTAAAAATGACATGGCCATAAAGAATAAAAGAGCATCTAACTGCTTTTCCTTTTGCTGGCCATAAGCCCAGGTGAATATGTAAAAGCACATTAATGAGTAACAAAGCATAAAGGTTTTGTCTTTCTTCACCTGCAGTGGCCAGCCACTGTGATAGTGTTTGATGCATGATTTCCTGGCTAGCATCCTTTTCTCCCCCCTTTTAGCTGCTTATGAATTGCTGGTACCTTGTCTGGGACATTATTCCCTTCATCTTGCTTCTGTGTGTAAACGGAGTGCTCAAATGTTCGTAAATGATGGCTTTGCTTGCTGTGCTGAAAGAAATGCTATGATTGTGCTGTCTCATTTCAGCATAGCTGTGTAAAATTGTTTAGATGCATCTAAATGCTAATCTAATGGAGCAGCTTAGTCTGGGCTTATGTCATTGTGCTGCCAACAGCACACTTTTATTCAGTGACAACTGATGATACAGGATTCTGATGAGATGGAGGAAAGAAATTCTGTCTGTTTCTCTTCTGGTTCCTTCACTTACCTGAAAAAAAAAAGACCAACAAAAAAGAGTTGGAGATCTGCCTAATATATGGTAAAGACCAGATAGCAAAATATTAGTTAGAAATAGAGGCACCCTTCTTCACAGCAAGAGCATCTGTGTTTCAGTTATGCCTTTGTCAGGAAATAAATAAAATTGTAACAGAGGCTTAGAGAGGGGAGATAGACAAAATAAAAAAAAATCCCCTCTCCTTGGAAGAAGAGGCTGAATGGGCTGAAATTCGTTATTTAGAAGGAAGTGTAGTGGCAGCATGATTAAACCATATTTGTAAGGCTTCCAGTATTTTGTATTTCCACACAGTCCTAGATTGAGGATTTATGTGAATATAGAGACATAAAGATGCTATACTTAATTTGAAACTGTAGGTGTTGATCTTCAGTTCCCATTTCTTCCATCCCAGCTGTGGAATTGGACTCATTGCTATCATAATATTAGGAGATGCACTGTAGCTTTTTCTTTTTTTATATAAAACTTGATTTTGGGAAATGATTTTAATTCAAGATAGTCTAAAGAAATTATTTTATATATCAGGGATTTTTTTTTCATTTTGAGAAACTCTATTACTTATTCTGTAGGCATTTAAGGTAGACAAATACCAGAGAAGAACACAATGGGCAATGCCACAGACTACTTGAATTAGCTAATGCTAACAAGATCTTGGCAAATATGAGACACAAAGCCCATCTTTTTTATTAAAATTGCCAGATATTTTTATCCAGAATAGGTTTTGCCATGGGGGAAGAAAAAAAGGAACTTAGATATCTCTTCTGTGTTCTTTATTTCCAAATTGCTCTGATGTGAATCTGTACATCTGCGTATCCCATACTTCATTTGTATGAGTGCAGTTTCTGTAACCTATTTAAAAATCATTAATATTTCCTGATCTCTTACCTATCTCGGAGACATAATTTTCCATTAATCTGTCTGACTTCCAAGAGCTCACAGCAGCTACATAAGAATATATGAAGTGTCGTATGAGATCTGTAGACTGTGTCACGTCCCAGTCCTCTGTTTCTAAATGAAAAAAAATATATAAGTAATCCTCACTCAATGCAAATTTCAAAAGGTCATTACTTGCTCTGCAAAGGAATAATGTGAAAACCATCACTGATTTTTCTGTGTTAGGCTGAAGTCCTAATAGATGAGTGCCTCCTCGTTCCAGTATTAAGGGATTTGATGAATGCAAATTCTTCATTTTTATTTTCCATCAATGTCATGATTGCCAGATTTTTTTTTTTCTCAGCAATTGTCTTCCAACAATTTAGCTTCCTTCTTCCACACTGTTTTTCTCCAAAACCAGTGTTTTTGTGTGTGGGAAACTACTTTATTTGTGGGCATGTTTTTTAAGCATATGCATAGCATTGCTATGGTGCAGATTGATACTCAATGTATGGAAGTAAACCTGTTTATTTTTTTCCTGCTATTTAATACCTGCTCTGTCGTGGCTAGAACAAAAGTTTCTGTTTAGATGAGAATGGTGGTACTGCTTCATTTAGAAAATGTTAGCCAAGACCAGGTTTTTAGCGATGCTTCACCCTGCTCTTTGAGCTGCTCTGCTGCTCCCCAGACAACAGGGTTCAGTTACCCAAAGCTTTTAGAAAATGTCATAAGAGAGAAAACAGGAAGGCAAAAGGCATCCCAATGGATTGCAAACTGTTTCAGATTTTAGTCCTTAATCTTGAAAATTTCGAAGGAAACAACTATTCTGAAAATAGACTCAAGGCCTGAAAAGCAGCAGTCACTGAGTCTGCTTTGATCAAATGTTCTAGAAACATTTTATACACAACAGTCTAAAGATATAAAATCAAGGACTGAGAAGCATTGTTGATTTGATGGAGCATTTTAATTTTTGTTTCCCTCTGCCTTCTGCTCTCCTGTCATTTATCCAAAGATGATGGTTACCTCTTTATCCCACAGGGAATTACACCTTCACTGCTGTCTCCCTGGTACCCTCTCCTGCACTCTGCTTACCTCTCCTGTGCTTAGCTCTTTATCTGCAGCTGAATGAGTGATGTAACTAGGCTGAAACCAGAAGAGTAGAGCACGAGCTGCCCTCAACTGGAAGCTTGCTGTTTTGTTTCAGAAGTGAGGTTATACTTGCAGAGCTAAAAGCATGTTAGGTAGAGTAAATTGTATTCCCTTTCTCTGTGAACACCACTGTCTTGGACATGAAGTTTAGAGGGTGGAAGAGGCTAAGAATTCCAGTGTGTAGCTCTTCATTTCCCACAGGCTGCAGAACCAAGAGCCTCAGAATCCCAGCTTGCTGCTTTGTGTGTGTCAGGGAAGGTGTGTCAGTAGCTAAGGAGTCCTGAATGAATAAATTGAGTGCAGCACATGAGTAGCAGGCTGTGTGGATTGCATGAAAACATAGAAAGACTTATAAAAGGATCTGGGCTAATAGAGAGTGTCTTTCTCCCTTCCTCCTACCTCCTTCTGCTAGTACCTGCATCCTTTCAGGGCTCCTTTGTGGTGGCTCTGGTTCAGCAATTCACAAACAACATATCACCCACTTGTCAAAGCAATAAAAAAAACCCCGAAAAAAACTCAACCAACCAACCAAACAAACAAAAAAACCCCAATAACAAAAACAAAACAAACCAATGAATGTATTCTGCTGGTTTAGCAGGCCACTAGAGCTCACACAGGGGCCTGATGGATGCTGAACTACCACCAGGTAGGTGTAGAGATGTAGAGCTAGGAGCAATGTGAGAAGCCAGTAAGCTGCCCTCTGGGTACTGGCAAATACTTAGGTTTCCTGTGCTGGGATACTTCACCCTCCTTGGCTGGTACTTTTATTGGACATAGACCAAAAAGGAAGCCACAAGTTCAGAAGTAAACCTTGATTTCAGCAGATGTCACAGAACTTCAAGAGACAGATTTAATTTCATATACTATATAAATATATAAAAATATATGAGATTATGTAAAATATTACTTTAGTTGTCATAGTTATCTTACTGCTTTTTTGGTATTTCTGCATGCATTTATTTAGATTGTTTATTTGATATCAGATATCTCACTCAAGTACCCCAAAAGTGAATGAGCTAACTTTTTTTTGGGAAAATACTGATGATCACTTTTGGAGTTGCTTAATTATGTAGTCTCAGATGTTTCATGACAATCAACAGGCTTTAAATACTGTTCTATAAGAAGATGACTTGCTGTAGGGCAGAGTAGGCCAGATTTCTGGACTGAATGAAATGGAGCTGAAGCAGTGTCCTGAAATGAACTGGCCCATCAGAAAACACTCAGGGCACAGAAGTTCTGTGGTATTTGATTTTCTTACATCCAGCTGTGGTATTTCTGTCAATGTTCTCATGGTTTTTCTTCAGATGGAGGAGTATTTGTATTGTTAATTTAGTTTGAATGTATGTTTATGACATTTCAAACCAGCAATAAGATAACAAGTATAGGCTAGGTAAATGATAAGCAGTTGAATAAATAGTTGTTAGATGTTGCCATGTGGTGGAAGACTGCTGAAGGAGCAAGTAAACATGGTCTAAAGCAGACATTTCTTGTAGGAATAGTACTGAAAATTATTAAGTAAATACTATGCACTTATTTCTCTATTTACTAAATTTGAGATAAAAAATTAAATGATGGTCAAAGTGCAGACCTGGCCCTGACTGAGAGTGCAGTTAAGAAACTTATGAACTCTGGTTTGATTGAAGAAGACAAAGACAACTAAAGATACTAATGAAAGAATGTGCTAGATGTGGATTTCAGTGTATGAAGAATAAAAGAATTCTAACTTTGGCATGAACCTCTGTCCAGGGCTGAATAATAATACTGTCAAAGATAATACAAAGAAAATTGTAATAAATACTAGTGCTCAGTAGCTCAAAAAGAGCTGATAGCAAAGAGACCTGCTTTTTAACCACCAGGAAAAAAATAGAGAAGCATAATATACAGTTCCTTCCAAGTGGAGACAAATGACTGCTGGAAAGACAGGGGAAGTCCCATGTGTCAGAAATAAATCCAGTGTTGGCTAATAATTTGTATGAATGGATGATGTGGATTTCTTGTTCTGACCACAAATAAAGGACTAATGACTTAAAATAAAAGGGAAAGACTACATCCAAGGAGGGTAAAAATGTCTTTTTATTAAGGGACTGAAACAGTTACTCTGTATAACAAAGTACACAAATCAATATTAGGGTTTGTGAAACAGAGCACAAAAAGCATGATGGTACTCAGAAGAAATAGCGAGACGATGTCCTTGTATGTGGCGAGGGTGAGATTGATGCTCTTGAAATGTTTGATCCAATCTGGTTTTCATGATTTGTAAAGGACATTCAAGCGTTTTAGGGAAGAAAAAAAAAAAAAAAAGACAAACAATTATGAGGGAAGCAAGTCAGAGATGTATCAAAAAGCAAACAAAAACCTAAAAAATACCTACAGCATAAGCTTCTGTATTTCTTTTGTTCAAGTTACCTAACTTGTACTGCGAGATTAGTATGTTTTATACTTATGGGTGGTAGTACATTTGAGAAACTAAATAAAGTACACCTGTACAAGGTTGTATGATGAGTTATGCAGCTGCAATGAATCCAATATACAGGGATGTATTTGGGCCAAAAAAATTGAAATTCTGTGTGCCGTGGTGGTTGTACACAGCAGCAGCAATATCCAGGGCAGGCAGGCTGTTCCATGTGGAGCTCATTCAGCCTCTTTTTCCACCCTCTGCTCATGTCTCAGTCTTTTGGACTCCAAGCCACAAACTTTCTATTTCCTTCCCATCAACTTTTCAAGGGTCATTGCTAAGGTGAAGATGCCTGTCCACAGCTCAAAGTTGTGCAGATCAGCTGGGCAGATTGCTGTTTACTCTGGTATTTACTTCTACAACCAGTAAAGAAAAAAAAATGTAGAGGGTAGATTGAAGAAAATTGAATAGACACCAAGACACCAGTGTGGTTTCTGTTGGTCTCCATTGGGATGAGCTGTGTCTAATGGAAGAGGAAAGCTTTGCTAATTTATTATTTAATTTATAGTAAAATGTGGGGTTTTTTCTAAGTGCAAGTTATTCACTTGTGCACTTGATTTGAATTCTTGTTCAGGACCGAGGTCTTATTTTACATCTCTTGAAGTAAAATTTTTACTTGATCAAGAAATATTTTTTGAATATGATGATCATGTTCTGAAGATGCTAGTATCAACATTGCTTCAATTATTTTCTTTATTCTATACAATCCCTGGTCCTTTTGCTAATCATATCTAAATATGCCTGTCTAATGTCACGAAAACACAATGGGAGGTAAAAGAGGATTTTGTGTGTTGCTATGTTCACGTGGATTTCATAAGATCTAGGTTTTATGGTGGGTCACACCATAAACTGCAGTTTGTACTGGCACATGTGCTGGAGTGTGTGGTGAGGTAAAAAGAAAGGACAAAATAGTGCTAAGACTGGCTTTTGGAACGTCACATCTTAATGTGTATATTAGTAATATCTATTATTCAAACATCCGCCACTTTAAATAATGAAAAAACATTTTTAGTAATTTATGAATCTCAAGTGTAAAGAAGACAACTCTCCAGCTAAATCTTATGGTGTGTTATCTCAGTAACAAAGAAACGCTTGATGTGAGCTCTAAAACATCATCAGATTATGGTTCACTTCTCATGCCATAAATCAGCAAATAATTCCTAAAGAAAGGTTTCTGAAACACTGTTTGGTTTATTTCTTACTAGCATTACTGTGGTTCATAAAATTAGATTCAACATTTTATTTTCTATTTATATCACTTTTGCTTCAAATGAACTTTTTTTTTTTTTTTTAATAAAATAGCCATAAGATTGGGGGTTTTGCTTCTTAAAGTTTAGCACAATATGGCTTGCACTTGTTTAAGATTTCTTCTATTTATCAAAGGGAAATGGTGTTCTGTGGCTTGCAGAAAATGGTGGGGAGTTGAGTGTGCTGTACTACAAAATTATTGCACTGTTCCTGCAGGGACCTGACTTCAGTACTTCAGGGGCCTTCAGTGCATCCCTTCAGTGACCAGAAAGGGTCATCCAAAAAGTAATAGTCTGGTACAGAGAAATGTACTGTAGCCTCACAGGTTTACCATTTGGTTTCTTTTACTCTGATGTCTGCCAAAACAAAGATTTATGGGAATGGTGTTAATAAGCCAAACCAGGGATGAAGTAGAACAGCAATCTATCTTGACAGCATTCAGCTCTCCACTACAGGTTCAAAATACTAAAAATACTTACCATAAATGAATGAAACGCTCTTCTTTCATACTCAGTTATGAAATAGCTGAACTAAGGAGGAAATTTACCAAGGTATTTTCTTAATTTAATCCAGAAAGATGGGGTAAAACATGGGAGTAATTTCCTAGGCATATGTGAGGAGGTTTTAGCATTACATGACCATTATATTGAGAAGTATAGCACCACAAATGTTAGTACTGACTTAAAGACATTACAATTAAAATGAATACTAGGACACACATGTTGGTATAGTGCAAAACTAAGCCATAGGAACTACTGGTATCCATAATCTAGCAGGATAAGTATATAAGACAAGATAAAAGCTTCTAGACCCATTTGGAGAACTGTATGATGGAAGAATGAAGTGGAAAACTATTTTCTCGTGTGATCTTTGAAGGTTTTTGTATCTCCTTCATAAAGCAAACAGTGAAAATCAATTGTTTGCATATATCTTATAATCTGAAATTCATTAAGTTACTGGCTTTGTTGTGCTTCCATATCCTTGAAATGAAAAGTGGGTGGTAACACTGGGCAGCTTTCAAAGGCAACTTGAAATCTGTAGAAAAGAAGGCTTTAAGGCGGTGTTCTTGAGTTATTTTGAATCTGTTTGAATCTTCCATCTTTGGATTTTAAACATTGCTTTGGTAATTTTAATAGTTGATAGAAAATTAAAATGTTAATGTTAAACTATATTATGAGAGATTTATAAAACTTTTAAGGTGTTTATTTATTTTATTTAGGGTGATGTTGTTTTCAAAAATGGAGAGAGGATGGGAACCATCAAATTTACGCAATTCCAAGGTAAGTTGCAAACAATTTTTATTATATTATGTATGCAGTTTCAAACATTTATGTCAGTTTGTGTCAGTTGCATTTGTTTCAGGATGTTTTAAATATGTACAATTGTTTTGAAAAGAAACTGATTGGAAGATGCAGAAAGGAACCTAATTAGTGTTTATTACCGGTTTAAATGTGGTGTTCTGGACCTTGAATGCTGTGAGGTATTTCCAGGAATTTTTCTCAATTACAATCCCCATATTTATAGAAAGTACTGATCTATAGCAACCTGTACCCATTTATAAAACCCTACTGGTCAGATAAGTATCCACTTTTTAATACAGTTTTTTCTTTAAAACCAATGTGAAGTGGAATTTAAGGAGGATTTCTGTTGTTAGGCTCTTTCAAGTTAGTTTTTGTGCTCTCTGAAGACTCACTTTTGACATTCTGCAACTGCTTGCTAAAAGTTGCTCCAGGAGTCAGTCCCTCAGCATGCAGAGGACACAAACTGCTGACCCCATCCCTTGGAGGCAACGTGCTCCACAGCACAACTCACCAAGCCTGCTGCATCCTCTCAGCCTGAGCTGCTCCTGCAGGGAATGGTCTCAGCGGCAGAGACCGCAAATGGAGCCGCAGGGATTTGTCAGGGGCCATTTGCAGCCGGGATGAGGCACTTGCTGGGAGAGGTTTCTGTAGAAATGGTGATTCATGTTGTACTTGTTTCTGCAGTTTATAGAATGCAATTCATGTGGTTTTTTTCCCAGGCTGAGACTGAGATAAAACAGGAGATGATTGCATTTGGAAGGTCTCGTGAGGGTAGTCGTAAGCTGGCAAATTCTTTTCACACAATGCATGAGAGAGAAGCTTGCTCTCCCTTTGTTTTCAGGAGAGCTCTTTTAACATAATCCTGCTGACCAAGTTACAAAGGCTCATTCTTTAAACAGAAATTGTCTGATGTATGGACATTATTATTAATGAACAGCAATGCACTCAAGGGGTTCTGTTGTTACTCATTCTGAATTACTGAAACAATCTTCAGAATTGCTCTTGCCTTCACAGCAGTAAGTGATGCTATTAACTCTTGCTCCCGGAAGCATTTAAACCCAACAAAACTTTTCAGACACAGTAATGTAATTTAGGAATTCTTGCTCAATACTAATGATGAATATTGTCTGCTTCCTCTTCTTCCTCCCTCCTGCCCCCGTTTTTTTCCATAATAGTGGTGTTTACAGCCACATGAAAGAATCATGAGAAAATTTTTATAAGAGGTGTTTATTCCTCAGAAGTCTGGAGGAACTCTAATGCATTTGGCCTAAGGTAGCTACATGAACCCTCCTAGAGCATCTGAGCAAGGAGGAAGTTTGGCATGTTCCCTCTGCACACTAAGAATGTGATTTTGGATCATGGGGACGTGCAATATATGTCATCTGAACTAATCCAGAAGAGCAGTAGAAGTCCAGGATAGCTGATTTTATATTGATTTTTATCTCCAACCATTCAAACTGAGGTTCTTTTCAATATTTTCAGTTTCATATCATGTACTATTTAACACCAATGGTTTTATCATCAGCAGAAATATTGTTGGATCAGTAAAAACACAGGAGACAGCCACCCCTTTAAAATCCTTTGCAATTTCAAAATTACTATTTCAGAAGCGATTCAGGCACACACTCAGTATTTTGATCTTCAGATAAAGGTTTCCAATTAACCCACAGGAAAAAAAAACTCAGGCATCCTGTGGAGAAGTGCCAGAGAAGGACTGGATTTCTACTCATGTGAGCAATAGACAGTCATCACATCTTTAGGCTCATCTCAAGTTTTGTTTAGTTTTCCACCCATTTTGGAAATAAAGAGAATGTGCAAAACTGTGTGAGAAATTGAAATAAGGAACAATATAACAATACAGATGAAAGCTTTCCTTTTTTTAACTACAAATGATAGTCTAACTATTATCAAGGATTTTTCTGTTCTTCTTTTATTGGTATTAGTTTTGTTCAAAGCTTCTATATTCAATACTAGTGGTATAATTGTAGACATTATTAATTTGTTGAAAAGAATCCTTTATTGGTTAGGAAACTTTCTGAAATATTCTCATTAATATTTAATAATTCTTGGAGTATTGGGAAAGTTCTTAGTAATCTAAAGAAGTTAATTAAGTCCAGTGCTTAAAATGGTAAATGGGGTTTTCCTTTGTAGTTATAGCTATTAGGAATGATCAACATGAAACAGATATACAACTCATTGGTTAAAGGTTTTTTTTAAGAAAACAATAGAAATCATGATGATTTCAAGGAAAAAGGACCACATCAAAGATGTCTGGTAAATGCTTTTGTAAGATTAGTTGTAATTATGAATACAGCTTATATTAAATGTATTAGTGGCTTATTATCCAAACATAATAATTAGGAATATCCAGTGTTAGTGTTCCATACTTCAAGAGTCCTTTTTTCATCTACACAGCTTTATAACTTCTTTACCAATTTAAATGAAACTTGTCAGTTGGTCACAGTTGAAATAATTCAATGCAGAAAAATAAAGGAGATAAATAGGTAATTATGTATCAGAATATGGCCAAAACCTCTGTTCCTCATTTGGTTGGGTAGAAAA
Source organism: Setophaga petechia (assembly GCA_024362935.1). Taxonomy (NCBI): domain Eukaryota; kingdom Metazoa; phylum Chordata; class Aves; order Passeriformes; family Parulidae; genus Setophaga; species Setophaga petechia. The sequence continues at coordinate 29,591,714 of JANCRA010000008.1, forward strand.
ATCAGCAGGGCAGTCTCAGGAGCTAAATATTCTGTTCTTTGCTGGAAACTTTTGTTTTAATGAGACTATCTGCAAACATTTTGGCTATGGAAAAAGCAGACAAGCACATCTGCCAGAGTCAAGGGAAAACCAGCCTGTGAGGGTTATAGGGGTAACTGCAGTAGAGCTGACACAGTGTGATGAAATTCTGAATAGTTGGTTTAATTTTGGATCTAGATACAGTTTTTCCCAAACTCATGCTAGTCATGCCTCTTTTTCAGCTTCTGTGCGGTCTGTTGCTTTTGCAAGCAGTCAAACAAATGGTGCCAGAGATAGGTGTGACCAAACTGCTTGCTGTTGTATAGATCATGAATACCTCCCAGGAATTATTTAGTATGCAACGGAGAATACAAAGCACATCCAATAGCATTTTCTCCTCCTACCTTACTGGTAAATAAAGGGCAGAGTGTTAGTTTAGCTGAGATATCCAACTGATATTTGAAGTTGGCATCATTCTGAATGAATGGCAAGTTTTCCATGAGTGCAATTTAAGAACTCTTCTCATAGTCAGACACATAATTGAAGTAGGTGGTCAAAATGTTTTGTCTAGTGAGAGCTGAAAAAGATTCCTGATGACTTTTGGGGGCATATTAGGGAGCAAGGAGGGCACTAACAAAGCTGAGATTGTAGATTGCCCTGATATGGGAGGCTTAAGGGACTGATCTATACCTGTCCTTCAAAATGTTTCATTTGACAGATCCTTTCTGATTAATCTGACTAGAACCTAGAAGGCCCCTTGCTTTCAGTCAGACTCCTATTTCTGTCAGGTATTAAACAAAACCTAAGAGACATCTGTGTTGGAATAAGTTAAAAAGTAAAATGAAAGAATTTTAAATAAATACAAATGAAATGTGCAGAAATTGTGCTTTGTGTAGATAAGAAAGAAAGTCTGTGGTACTGCATATTGGAAAAAACTTTAAGTGAGTGATCACCTGACGTGTCTTTCTGGAAAGAATTCAGAATTCAATTTCAACTCAATTTGCCAGGTAATGTGGTGTGCCATTTGTTAGTGTTGGAAGCTGATCTGCGCATCAAGCAAGAGGGAGAGCAGGAGTTGTCAAGTGTAAAACCTTTGGTCTTCTCAGAAAAAGCCTTAATGAAGTTCTGCAGTAAAAGTGCAGTAAAAGCCCCAGATATTCTTCTCTCAGTTTGATCAAAAGAAGTGGACAAACAAATGTCTACTCTGCAGTGAATAGGAGGGTGAGCAAATACCCAGGATTGCTTTCCTGCATCCTCAGTTCAGCTATAACTTCTTCTCCAGGGGCATCAATCCAACCCTGGAAAAGTTTCCTTCTATTACCCTAAATACAGTCCAGCATACTCTTAACTACTGTTGGTTCTTGCTTCCACAAAGGCTCATATAAATAATGAGACTAATTGCCTTAGAATATTTTTTTTAAATGTTTAGCATCTGTCCAATATATAACCTGAAGAACCAGTCTGTGGATTTTTTTTCTGTGATAATGTTGATGGCATACTGTCCAATGAATAGAAAATATTTAGCAAGAACTCTGAAAATTCAAACATATATATATGGAAATCATGGTGCCAAATATCCAGATTTAGTCGATTCATATTTCACTGCTTCTGCAAAAACTTTAAAAGTCAGCATAAAATTTCCTTATAAATATTAATATCTTTAAGATTAAGGAATACCTTCAAATATGTAGATATCAATTTAGAAAAAATGTCTGTAAAGAAATTCAGAATTCTGTTATTTGAGTAATTTTTTAGTAATGATCAATAAATAATTGCTAGTGTCATGTAATGAGTAATAAAGACATAAATAAAACTGTGGACTGTTTATCCTGGGCAGAGCATTCTGAGCTGGACCCTTCTGGAAAAGATCACCATATTATAAAAAACTATAACTTTTCAAGCAAAAAACAGAATTACTGAAGAAGTCAGAAAGTTTACTTCTGACACATCCTAATGGGAGGTCTTGACTGTAATCACATGAATGTGTGATTTGTAGACTTCTTGCTGTAACGTACCCATTCCATTTTTATCTCCATAAGAGTAGTATAGTTTTATTGCACCTGTCCATACCTTAGTGACCAGTGGCTTTTTTTAGCTCAGTGATCAATTCACAGAATCATAAAATGGTTTGGGTTAAAAGGGACCCTAAAGATCATCTAGCTACAACCCCCATGCCATGCACCTTCCACTAGCCCGTGATGTATGTGAATATAAAATATTCACAAAACTGGCCTAAAGTCCCATTTCAATATGGAGAATTATACCAAAAAGAACTGAAAGGGTGTGCCTTAAATCTGGAGTCACTGAATATTGACATTACTGATTAAGAAGATTAACTAGAATAGATAATTATCACAATGTACCATGATCTCTGGGAGACTCACCAAGTACAGGGGGGACTAGACAAGGATTCAAACAAATATTAATAATTTGAAGAAGTAACCAAGAGAAAAAAAAGGTGATTTTTTAGGTCAAATGACTGGTGCTACATTGGGAGCAAACTTTTGGAGAAATACAAAATGGAGAGCAATTCACCAGTCCATAGTTATGCATAAAAAGGACTAAAGATTACAGTAGGTGAATGAACATGAATAAACAAAAACATGAAAAGGTAAAGAAGAAAATTTCTGCACTGGGATGTAAAAATAATAGCATCCTTTTAATCTCCCTGGTGCCAAAAGGCTTTAGCTAACTACTCTGTCCAGTGCTGATTTAAGAAAAATGTGCAGAGAAAACAGAAGATTAGGAACATACCTTAATACAAAAACCAAAATATCTAGGCTTCTTAGAGAACATGGTCAAAATGCATGACAGCTGCTCATAAACAGTTTCTTGTCCTTGCCTTCGTTGTCTGGCTGGGAATTAAGAGATTTGAATAGGAGTGGAGATTTGAGCCAATGTTAGGAAAAACTTCTTAATGAAAAGGGTATTTAAACTCTGGAAAATGTATAAAATTGTTATCTTTGGAAGTTTTGAAAAACACGTTATACAGACACCTGACATGCTGTAGACGTATTCATTGTGCCTTGAGACAGACAGATGACTTTTATTACATCTTGAGTTCCCTACAACTCCAGCTGTATTTCTTCTGGAGCTGTTGCTCCTCTGCATTGTCCATAATGTGATTCTGGCACTTTATTTACAAATACTTGTCCATGTTGTGCTGCTAACACCACTTGTTGTACATCTCTGTATTGTTTCTAGTAAGATACATAGGGTAAGTATGAAACCCTAGAATTGTGATTAGGTTATTTTTAGGGAGGAAACATAAAATTTAATTACTCTTCCAGCATCAGTTCTGTATGTTGTTGTTTTCTTTTTTCCTTTAAATCAAATTCATTTGAACATAAATCTTTTGATCCCTCAGCCAAAACTGATAATAGGTGTCAGGGCTACTTACCCTTTGTCTTCTGGTCTATCAGTCTGGATATTTTTTCTATGTTGTACAAGGATTTCCAGGACAAAAAATGAAAATCATTATCCAGATGTATGTATAAATAGAAAGAGGTAAAAACTACAGTTCTCCTCAGGCAGAAAGTGAATTGAAGCTAGGATTTCCCAAGCAGATGATAAGTCTATGTTATGGGTGGGTATCTGTATCAGAACAGGTGTGTGGTTTACACTCTGAGATCCAAAAGGCAAAGTTTCCATGCCTGTTTGAGCTGGAGGGTGTCTTTGGACCATAAGGTTTAATCATTGCATGTGGATTTATTGTCTTTCAATTTGTCATGTCTTTCCATTTAATCCATTTATACTTTCGGCCTTCAACGCTTCTGCTGGCAATCAGTTTCACAAAATGATGATGCATGTAATGATTAAAGCCCTTCCATCTGTTTGTTTTAAATCAACTGTCTTAGAATTTCACTAGGCATACCCTGCTTCTTGTGATGGGATAAGCAGTGAATAACTGTGTCTTACTTTTTACACATTGTTCATGTTTTACAGATCTCTCTTATCAATGAGTCTTTTTAGAAATGCAAGTCTTTCTCATCCATTTGGTTTTTTCATCATGTAAAAGGCACTCTATAATTCCAATAAGCCTCTATATTTCTTGATATTCCTTTTTTTAATATTCTTGGTATTCTCTCTTGTGAGGGCTTAATGAGAGCCATGCACAGCTCTGAAATGCCCACCTCCATAACTCATATTTCTGAGTGACCTTTTTCCATTATTTTAACTTCTTTCACAATATTTTGTCTTGCCACATTCGTCCTCTTTTTGGCTCTTTGGCCACTGGTGAGCACAGCACTGATGTTTTCAAAGAATCAGCCACAGTAAGTCCAGGGCCTCATCCTGGATGCTCTTAATTACTTAGAACCAACACCTGCACTTGTATACTTGATATTCATTTTCTGTTGTATGTTATACTGTACCTCACTAGCACTGAACATCACCTGTAATTTTATTATCACTATTTCACTCACCTTTATAAAAATCCTCTGTTAGATGAAACCATACAAGAAATTATATTTAATATATGTTTATAGGTGTTTTCCACTTCTATTGTCAGATTTTTTTGACACATTTTCTGTTCAGTTTTTGTTCTATTCCATACCTACCAGAAGCAATGTTTCCTCTGTGCCAGTTGCTTCTCTTATAATCTATTGGCATTGTTTATTTGGAGTTGGGGTTTGTGTTCATGTGATTTGGTTTTATAAACACAGAAAAGTGCATTGAAATTCAGGTACCCAGGTTGTGTACTTGTGATGTCAAACTGAAGAAAGGACAGATTAGGGCTATAGAAATTGTTTGGGGTCTTAGGGAATTATTTACAAAGACAGATTAATGCAATTAAGTGTGGGGAGTTACTTGAATCACCTAATTTTGAGCATGTTCTATTGTGTGGATATAAACTGCGAGGCCAGGGAGGACACGCTGGAAGGGGACACTGATGTGCAGCTGCTGGTAGTCATGGCAGCTCATTTTGTTTTGTTCTGTTCTGTTTTGTTCTGTTTTGTTTTGTTCTGTTCTGTTTTGGTTGTTTTTTTTTGTTTTTTTTTTTACCTGAGCTAGCTTTAAACAGGCCACCTGCAGTGCTGCAAGCTGTGTATCAACAATAACATGGGAGCTGGAAATCTGCCCAGGGGCAAGATCAGTGGTTTGGTAGGTAACTGTTCCATTGGGAGCACAGCTATGGGAGGCCACAGCTTTGCAGCTATCAGCATTCAAGCCAACCAATTTCAGGCTAGCTGGGTACTTCTGTGCCACCCAAAGTTGCAGTGAGCATGATGGGCTGCTGGGAAGAGCTGCATTCATTATTTCCCCCAGGTGCATGTGAGGAGCAGTAGAGACCTGTTTATCACTGTGGTTCTGTGCCTGTGCTGTCCAGAGAGTTTCATCCCTTGAGAGGTGGTTTGAAGTGTGCAAATATTTATTACTGGGACAAGCACGTGCACTGGAGAAGAAGCTCTCATTTCCATAGGATTCCACTTCAGTTCATTCAGTGCACTCTGACACAAAGTGTTTTGCAGCATCTGATAAGCATCTGTCACTACGTTGTGCAAAAAATGTCTTAGGAGATGTCTTAATTACTGAGAAAAAATGCAACTTCCAAATGCAGCAGCAAAGAAAAAAATGTTGAAAAGCAATGGAAAATAATTTTACAACAATTAATTTCTATCAGAGACTGAAGTATCCAGCTCCAAAAAAGGCAACAGAAATTAGTAGCCCACTAAGGAAATGATGTCTAAGAAGAACCTGAAAGAATTGTTAGATTTTTCCTTCAGAGCTCTCTATCACTGTAATTTAAACTTTTTTTTTTTTTTTAATTGGCATTGAGAATCCTACTTCTACTAGAGTTAACTTGTTCAGATGTTCCATTTCATGTGATGGACAGTGCTGTCCCTCCCTGTCACTGCCCAGTCCTCCCTTGTCTTTTGAAGAGAGACAGAGGTTTTCTTGAGGGCTACGGGGCCATCATGAGCTGCTGCTCTCTGCAGAGCTGTATGCTGGCACATTTCTCTCCTCGACATCTCAGAGATATGCTTTCTTTTGGAAGAATTTGTAATACATAAAAAGATTAAAAAAAGGTAAGGAGTTAAAAAAAACCCAGAATACTTACAAGAAACCCATGAAATTCTGGTATATATTATTGGAAAATATTTAATTTGGTGTAATTAATAGAGAATTCAGTCTACTGCAATGACATCATCCCTAACATGTAGTTCAAATATTTCCTCAAGATATACAGAACTATGAAACAGAATAACTTTAATTCTGAATGAATAGAAAAGAAGAAAGTGAAGTTTGTCTAGGTCACTGAAAGGACATAGATTTTTTATTTGACATTACCATTTGAATAGACAAAACATAGAATTGTTGAGTAGCACACCAAGCTAGCATGCTAAGGTTTGTGTAGTTGTAGGCTACAGATAGGAAGATAATAATGTAAAGTCTAAAATATCTATGAATCTGTGGAATAATATAACAAAGTATATTTGACAAATATTTCCTTCACAGAACTACTTCAGGCATGGTTGACAATGTCATCACAGTGTTATGAGAAAACAACTCTGATCTACTACAGATAAGGGAGATGAAAATGGAATTTTTTTTTAAAGAGTGAAGATTGATTTATTCACTGTGTAGGTAACTAAAGGAAGTTGTGATTTGTATGCTGTAGAATTCATATAGGCATTTGTACTAAAACTCTGAGAGCACAGAAGCAGTTTAAGTCAAGATATTATTTCCTTATTAAGGGTACAGAAAGGCTAAATTGCTTTTCAGATTTACTAGTCCCCTTTTTTTTTCCTAAAAATAGTTTTTGGTTTTATTGCCATTACAAATGGTTATTTAATTTCAAATCATAGAAGATTATGCTGTCATTCTATTGGCAACTATTTCTCTAAGCTGATATTTTAGTTTTTGAAAAAATAATCTATTTCGATATATCATCACTGGACAGTGGCTCAGTAATTAAGGAATTCTGATTCTGTCAACATGTAATAGAAAATAAGCACATGTAATTAATAGATTTAGGAGAAATCTTTAGAATTTTGTCTTAATGTCTGACTTTTGGTTGCATTTCACAATGGCACAGGTGTTATTTTCTGGTTTGAATCATGGTATTTAATATAACTATATTGAATCTGTTACACATCTGATGATAAACATCTCTCTGTTTATTTTCAGTGTATTTTGATGATTTGCTCCAATAGGAATTTCTCACCTTCCTTTTGGAAAGAAATGAAGTGGGGAGGCCAGTTCAGCAAATAGTAGCTTTTAATTTCTCTATTCCAAGAGTTGCTAAAGACCCTTTGTAATCTCATATTTTAAAGAAGCTAATTTTTCAGAGTTTCAGAGTTTTCTATTATAGAATCTGGGAGTCAAAAAGCCCCACCACAGCCACACCCCATACATTTTGGACGTAGGCAAAACGTTTTTTAGAACTTACTATGGACCCTAATGTCCCCTTGCCCCTGCAATGAAAGGACTGGGTTATACTTTTCTTACTCTTGAGTTACTATTTCAAAAATTGGAGCCAAAGGGAGAACATGAGACTGGACTGTTGAGAAAAATGTCTGTTTAAAATTCCATCCATCTTGGTATTTGTTATCTTCAACTGGAGTACATGTATAATTTTTTCCTTAAGTGATTATAGAAGACAAGGGACGAATTCCTCATAAGCAAATTATTTCATTAAATTGATCTAGTGCATCTACCTGCAACAAAGTGATTCCACCACAGATGATTTAGCAGTGATTTAGTTCAAACTACTGTCAGGATGAAAAATGTTTTGAATTAATACTGTTCGTGTAAGGAACAGGGTCAGGCAGAGATATAGGGAACTGTCATTTGTACATAAATGTAAGTGCTATTTTATATGATCCCCAGCTACTGACAGGAAGCTGTTTGATAGCTTGCTGTGTTCTCCCTTTTTTCCTCCCCTCTTTGTTTAACCTTTATGCCATGGACACATTTTTCCTCCTTGAGGAAAAATGCTTTCTGCATATCTGATTCAGAGCTATCCAGGCCATGCTTGACCTTGACAGACTATAGAGTCTTTACTGGTTAATCCCTTGTGTATAATTATCAATTTACTTTTATTTTACCAGATTTGAGACTTGCTTGGATTCACTAGGTGGGCTCAGAAGCCCCACATGTCATGGGAAGCACAGGAACAGTCTCCCTGTCAGTGGCTTGGGATCTACCAATAAAGACTAGCTTGGAGAATGAGGGAGGGAGCAATACCTCACTGAAAATGTATCCCTTAAACTCACAGAAGCTTTTAAGTTGGCAAAGACCTACAAGATCATCAAGCCCAACCTCTGACTGATCCCCCTTGTCAAACAGACCCTGGCACTGAGTGCTAGGTCCAGTCATTTCTTGAACACTTCCAGGGATGGTGACTCCTCCATCTCTCTGGGCAGTCCACTCCAGTCTGTTCCAGTCCTTCTGCTTGAGCACTGAGCAGGCTGGATAGCTCTTTCCTGGGAAACCTATATTCCCATTTATGTCATGATCCTTGCTTCTATTAAAAGTATGCTGTAGGATGCAAATTAGTAATACACTTACTCTGCTCTGGCCATTTTAAAAGTCAAATTGTTTATAGGCCTGGTAAGGCAAATTGCCCTGCATACTGCCCTGACCTGTGTCAGAATGTAAAGTTGAGTACGTCAGGACATACACAGACTCTAATCCTCAGGTAACCAATTTTACTGTTTTAGATTTCTGTTTGTACCACACAGGCTATAGGATGGAGCCATGGAAAGCTTGGTGGATTACAGGAATGTCGCATGTTCATAAAAGCTGACAACTCGCCTTTGAAAATGAAACGTTTCTCATATTTGGGAGAAAAATAAGGAGAGACTCCCTGCACAGAGCAAGGAGAGTTAAGATTTCCTCTCATTTTGGCCCTTCTAAAGGTCATTGCAGAAAGTGTTGTAACACAAAGTGATTTTAACCTGCCTCTGTTAATGTGACATTTGGAGCATGGCTGTGGCAGTCTGATGTGACAGCAGGCAAATGTTGCGTTGTGCTGTGCTAGTAAATGGCAGACGACTTGATAAAATGAGGGACTTACTCACGTATTTAGTCTGTGCTTCCCCTCTCCAGAGGAAAAGACTTTGAAAAGTCTCTGAAGTGTGAATCCCAAAGGTCAGTAGATGCACAAAAGCCTTGTTGAATTCACAGAAGAGAACAGAATTTAAAAAAACAATTTGTGAATTTTCACACCCAGAAAATGTTAAGTAGGATTTAAGGCTGCAGTTGTGTACAGAAGCTATAAATCACCAAAAGCTTTTTAACTGCTCATATCTAGGTTTGATAAATTCAGCTGACAACCTAAGTGATAACCTGTAGCCAAATGCTAGATTATTTCCTGTGTGTTACAGGTTCATTTTTCAGCACTTTAGAGCTACTTTAATCCCTGAAAAACTCAAGTAGCTTTAGTCCATCTGATTTACTGTGCTAGATAAAATCAGTAGTGCACATAACTCCAATTGTGGACTGAGTCTGGAGAGAGTGGGGTTTACAGAAACATTAGTTCTGGAGAAGACTGTGGGCTCGCAAGCCATAAATATGTAGATAGGTGTCCTTTGAATATAGAATGCTCTACTGATGCCACGGACCATAGTGTAAGCTAAATATTTCATCCCTTACCTGGTCTCGAGCTGGAATTTTGCTTTTGTTTCCCTTGTTAATACATATTTCAATTATCTTTTTTTAATGAAAACTCAATTTACTTTTTTAAGTCTCTATAATCTATTTGAATGGAAGAGGCAGACTAAATGAAAGGAATACAAAAGATAAAATATTTGGGGAAAGGACAACTGAGTTATGCTTTTTAATTTTTAAGTCACTCAATAATTTTGAAAATGCCACCCAAAGTGGATTTTGCTGAATATTAGTTCAGTTGGTCAGAGCATGGTGCTGTTGATCCCAAGGACATGGGTTCAAACCCCACATGGACCATTCACTTAAGAGTTGGACTCATTGATCCATGTGGGTCCCTTCCAACTCGGGGTATCCTGTCATTCTGTAAAGCTAGCTGTGCAGCCAAGTCAACCTAGACATTCCCCATCCCAAATGGAGCAAAGCTGAAACCTAACTTTTTAAAGATGTAGTAGCCAGAAAAATGAATCTCCCTTGGCTTCATAACTGGAGATTTGAGCATGAAGGCATTTTTCCAAACTTTTCCTCCCTTAGACCTTTGCAGTGATTGACAAAGAAGATCTGGCCAGAATAATGAAAATGGGTTTTTTCTCTTTTACTGAATAACAAATAGAGAATAACAGTCTAGGTAGGAGCATTGCAAAGTTCCTCAGCTACGCCTTGTGAAATTTAACGTAGAGATTTACTTAGCATGAGATCCTAAAAGGAATAAAAGTTTATCTTAAACGGTCTGTCAGGTTGAATTTATTCACATTAATTGGCCTGGAGCTCTTCCATTTAACAAAACCTTGGCTGCTCTTGCATGGGCAGAGTGCTTGGAAGGAAGGGCTCTTTTTGCTGCCTAAAGATGCACCCATGCAAAGCTGTCCAACTAACATCCCTGGCAGGGCTTCCTATCCCACAGGGCTGTGGACAGATGTACTGGGAGAGTAGCTTTGGGCCTTCACAGTCTGCCTACATACCTCCTGGTGCTGGGCAGCAGATCCTACAGGAATGTGTACTGCCTCTTTTGTGACAGATTTGAGGAATTCAAGAAATGACTGCACCTGTCACTTGGTGCCATGGTCAAGTTGACAAGGTGGAGATCAGTCAAAGGTTGGACTCCATGACCTTGGAGATCTTTTCCAACCTAAATGATTCTGTGATTTTTATCATTATGAGCCTCAAAAAGCACAGCCATGGCCAGGCATGGGTAATGGGGGCAAGGTGCACTCCAGCCTTTGGGCTGATGACAGCTGGACATGCATTAAAATTATGCACGTTGGAACCCCAGATATAGCAGTGCTTCTCCCGAAGTTCAGATAACTGCAAGGAGCAGATGCAAAGAATGGAGACAAGACATGATTTCTAATAATCACCTTTCTAATCATCACCTTTGCAGCACCTATTGCTTTGGGCTTTCACTGACTCACTAATATATAGACTAAAAAAACAGGTGTAAAAGTGGCTCATCATAGTCTTCATTACAATATAATTAATTGTCTCATGACTGTCTGTAATTTACATTCATCCAAGAGGCACTCATTCCAGGTGACATTCATATTCTCATCATTTTGGATAAATTTAGAATGAAATATTTATGCTTCATTTAAGACTACACATATTCCTCTTGTTAGCTTTCCTTTCATCTTGACATTGCAACTATTGTTAAAAACAAGCAAAAAGTGGGGAGACAGGAGTAGGGGAGTAAAATGTTACATTTTCATGTCATAAACCAAGTACTCAAGACTCAGAAATTACAGGATCAAAGATAAAAACTCACAAATAGTTTTTCCATCCATTCTAAAGTATAAAATTATTAATGTTGAAAATCTCTAGCAATGAAAAAGTTACAAGCAGCCAAGGTAAACTCAATTCAAGGGCCAGATAAGGAAACTGGAATTGTCTGTCCTGGCAGACCTGATTTTAACTGGGTGAGAGATTAGGTCATGGAGTCTTTTAGTCCATGGCTTTTAGTCACTTTGCATTAAGAAATTCTGTCCCTGTTTTACATTGCTCAGGATGGGGATGGAAACACAGAGTTGAAATATTTCATAATGTTACTCTAGTTCAGTAAAATTGTTTGCCACTTAGCATTCCAAATAGTTTCTTGACTAAAACAGAAATGGGAAAGCTACCCAAGATGCACAGAAAGGAAATACACTCTTAAGGGTTCTCTGAATTTTCCCTTTGTCAATCCTTTCTATTCATCTTTGTTGATATCCTTGCAGAGCAGAGGTGGTTAAAAAACTAGGAAAAAACCCTTGAAAACTGGGTTTAATTCTTGCTGTGGTAAAACTGCTAAGAATTTTACAATTGGGTAATTTTTTTATTAAAAAATAGTGATATGCATATACTGCTATCTCAGATTTGACATAAGCATCATATAACTTCCTCTGTCACCACCATGTGTGTATTTTCCACTCTTTGTAGAAGGCCAGTAGCAATCAGTTCCTGGAATAGTGGTAAACTCCTTTGTGCTTTGACTTGAATATCCTCCTATGTATTCCCTTTTCTCAGATGGTATGAGTTTTCTGACAATTGTCCTCATCTGAGATTTGTTAATTGCTGTTCAAGAAATTGTTGCAGATTTCCCAAACTAAAAGATGTGGGTGCCTTGTAAAGGTCTGAGGCAGGAGGAGAGCTTCTTAGCTTGTACACATGATAGGTTTCCATCCTATACTGCAATGTAACAGCCATTCTCAATGATGGGATTTTGCCTGTGATCCATAATTATGAGGCTAGAGAAGGACTAAAGGGACTATTCAGATTACATGTTGGCCAAATCATCAGGTAACTCTATGTAATAGTCAACAAGTAGAAGAAGCTGCCAGGACAGTTATGCCATACACATTCATTTTTCTAAACAAGCTAGCTAGATGATGGTGGATAATTAATCCCAATGGAATAACCAAGGTAAAACAAAATGGAATAGCTGTTTTTCTTTTTTGATCTGGAATGTTTCTATAAATTGTGCTGTTACATAGAAATCAATAGCTGATCTGTTAGGTGTATAAAACCCAAACAACAGATAAAATATAAATGAAGCTGCATCACTCTAAATTGGGTCAAATCCCATTGGAAATGGGTCAGGCCTTTAGGAATCATTCCCTACTGTTGATTATAATGAGTGCAAAAGGTTTTAAAACCAGCTTACAGCTTTTAATCAGCAGTAGCTTATGGTATGATGAATTACTGCCATGTATGTGCTGTAATTAAACAGTGCTTTATGAAGATAGTGTAGCTGTAACACTAAACTCTGAGATTGATACAGAAAAGTTCTGAATCCATCCTGAAATGTTAAATTGATGGGTATTAAGGGCCTTCAGCATCTTACACAGTCAAACCTGTAATGGGACAAGACAACACATGAGACCTCATTTTGCACATGGATTAAATACTCATCTGTGACTGTAGCAGCTTTTAAATTTTTAAGGTATTGATCCACAGCCTACTTTGACCTTATGGTAGATAACCTGAACCAATGTTAAGTACCCAAAATATAGAAATTATTTTCTTGAGGCATATGAAATGCAAACCTTTATTTCCTTCAACAAATGAAGTTATACCAGGTGTGTGACACCCTGCTGCAATGTCTTCTTCCAGGACTACAAATGAAAAAGGTGTATATAGAATTTATTTCTTGATAAAGTGTCTATACTGTTAATTGTGTGTCATTTTGAATGGGGTTTTTGTGGATTGGTTTTTGGTTTTTTTTTTTCGTTTTGACAAATTTACAAACTGACTCTGCTTGCCAAGAAAATGAACTTCCAAATTTCATTATATATTTGTTTTATTTGATAATTGAATATTATGGATTTAATTGAAAGCTGTTTTAGTTAGTTTACCAGTTAAATGGTAAGAATGTAGATCCTCACGCTGTTCCTCAGATGCTTGCTTGATCTTTAGTTCCCTGCATGCCCATCTTTACACCAGCATTTATCTGTCCAGACTTGCACTAAAATGTGGCACATCTAAGCAACATCTAAGCCCTAATACCTCAGGACAAATTGTTTTCTGAAAAAATGCAACATTGCTCAGGATGCCCCCATACACAACAGACAGACCACCCACATAAAAAGTGCATAATTCAGATGTTGTTTCACCCTCCACTTGCTGTATAAAATGAATTTACATCAAAAACTCCTTTATTCTGAAGGTACTGAATTGCTCCTGAGATATATCTGAGGTTATTTTCTAAGTCTTTCATGATTATTCTTTTTTGCTATGTATCAATAACTAAATATCAATTTACCACAAAGAAAGAGAAAAATGGCAGTCCAGAAGCTGGGGCATTAATCTAAACGGGGGGGGAAACTGATTTTGGATCCCTTATCCAGATTTTTCTGAGAGGGAACTTAAACCATTATTTGATGGATCTCAGAGGGATATTCCTTTTACTGATCTAGGAGGCTGAGTGGGGCTACAGGAAATTCCTCTTTCTTGTCTCAAAAAAGTATTGGGTAAGATCTAGAATATATCTGCACTGTTAATTATGCCCATATCTGTTTTTGACTTTGGTGCCTAGGTCATTGAATTTTCTGGCTAACACAAGAGGAAATAGAAATGGAAATTCCTTGACTTACATTTGAACAGTCATAGACCTTTGAATTACTTTATTAACAGGAAAAGGTACATAGTTAGCTGAAAGTAGTTAAATGGTAGGAAATGTCAAGAAAAATCTTAAGCCCAAATATATCAGTGCAACAGGAGTCATGTCTGGCTGAGCTCAGTTTTTGTTGTCTGTGTGCTGCACTCTATTTGTACAGGTGTAAGCAACAGCAGGATTATTTTTTATGAGCAGGTATTGTTTTCTTTAGTGGCCTCTATGAAAACCTTTCTTTCAAACATTTGTCCTTCAACTCTCTTCAAAGCTGTGCTGCTGCATCCAATAAATCATTGTGTAAGAAGGGAATAATTTATTAGTTCTGTGTTTGTTTTCCTTCACCTTTTATTTGTAAGGAGATCATCTCAGGAGATGAAACCTGTGTCACCTGTGATATCCATGAAAATTCAAACAACTTACCCAGATATTTGCATCTGGGTAAGTTGTCTTGAACCGCCTTAAAGAAAGATGGAGACAGTTCCAGAACAAAACTAAATCTTATGCTTTGGTATGTGTCTATAGGAAATCAAGCAAATCATGCTCTATAAGAAATGCTTGTCTTCCTCAGCTTCTTGACAGAGACCCCAGATAAGGTAGCTGTGATATACACCATACCCACTGAAATTTGGACAGTGGAATCCCACCAAATCACCTTCTAAATGATAAATAGTGTAGTGGCTCTAAAGAGGAGGAATTAACTGTGGAAATAAGTTAAATGAAGCCCTACCCATTTGCTTCTTCTGTAGGTTTAAAGTCATCAATCACTTCCCATATAATAGCGTTTAAATAACCAAGTTCAGACACTTAATTTTTACTAGCTTTAGATCTCACAAAAATAATTTGGTGCTGATGAAGAATAAATCAAACAAAAATTAAATCTGAAAATATGAGAATCCTTGCTAAAAAAGCTGAAAAAGCCCAAATTGTGTTTTTTAGTAATGCAAATTGAGATAAATTAATTTTAGATTTGTCTCTAGCACAACAATTTGGACAGCACAGCAAATCTGAAGACTAGTTCCTCAGTTCTAGAATTGATAGGTATATCACCATGAATGACTTATTGTAGTATGACAAGGGAAAAAAGGAGACTTTACCATCCTAATTTATACTGCCTTGGTGCATATAGTTTTCTTGTACCTACAGATCATGCTGAATGGCCAGCAGTATCCCATCCAGAAACCAGGAAGCTCTCAGTGAGGTTTTCAACATCAGGCTCTGTTGCACCTCTTATCCTCTGTATGGTGAATTGTGAATGGAAATATTCATCCAAATTTTTCACCCGTTAGGCTGACTTTAAGGCCAGTTGGGAATAACAATTTGCTTCCAAAAATTGAGCAAATGAGTTTTTTAAATAGATAATGGTCTGATAATTTGTGTACTTATGATGGCTGAACCAAGGTAGCTGAGTTGGTGACCCAACAGCCTGTGAAAAGCTGTGACTTTCTTGTGTGTGTTGCCTTACGTCTTCAGCAGTCTTGTGGGATGTGTCACCTCTGGCTAATGGGCTAGTTTTGGAGTGAATTTTACAAGGACAGAAATTGTTAGTGCTGTTCCTGGGTTTTGGATACTTTGTGGGCTACCTGAGGCACCTCACTAATTGCTGTGGCTGACTGTGTCCCCTTGTGCCTGCTCTTTGCAGAAAGCCAGTTTGGTGTCTAGTCAGCTCAGCAGAGATTCCTCTGTCACTCCCTCTTAATGCATTTGTTACCAACATAGAATATTTTAACAACCACATCTCTAGAGAAACAAACCAACCAACTAACTAGAAAAAACCAAAGACCAAATGCTATTTGATTATAAGTCTATAATTTTAATTTTTTTCTTTTTAAAAAATACTTAGTAACATTTACTGAATTTTGCTATATGTAGTAATCCTGTTTAACATCTGGAAAAGAGATTAAATATTTCAGATTTTTTAATTTGCATTTGTTGGTTTTGCTTGGCAATCAAAGGAGATTGCAAGATAAATTTATTTGTTGTAAGAAAAAATCATTTATGCAGTATTTAAAACAAAAAGTTGATTTCATTAATTCTTTATTTGTTTCCACCAAAAATTAAATACTGACAAAAATTGTAATGTAATTTGGAGACAGTTTATTTTAAAACTGGCTTTAACACTTTCTTTTATTTATGATTTCTATAAATGTATAGTAATATAACTTTAGAAAAATATTTTCTTATCTGGCATGCTCTTACACAAATTTATTGTGATAATTCTGTTCAACTTTATTTTCAAGAGGCCTGTTTTCTTTCTGATGTAGAATTAAATTAGTCATACACAGTTCCTCTAAGAATATGTCTCCAGTAAGAAGCAGAGAAATTCAGATGGTTTTTCACCACTTCAAATTATGTGTATAGTGCTTTCTTGATTGTTAAATTACACTCTAGGCTAGGTCATGGTATAGAATAATTTTTATTTTCAAGTGGATGGGAATTAGATGATTTAGAAGGATATTACTGGGTATCAGAAAGCAGGTAATTTTATGTTTAAGCTCAACAAAAGGTTTGTATGGGGTGTAAAGGAGGTTTTTATTAAGAAAAGAGGAGCAGGAAATTGGACCTCTTTAGAACAGATTTACCCAATTTCTCTTACTGAAGTCAGTGAGTAGGTTTTCACAAAACCAGTATCAGCTATTGAAGGAAACAGATAATGCACAAGCTACATCATGATACATTTAGCATTTGTTTTCAATTGAATGCAATTATCTTTCATCCACAGAGGTTTTTCAGCAAGTCCTGTAAAAATCTCCTAAGATATGGAAAGACCCACTGAAGGAAATTAAAACAG
The DNA here is from genome assembly GCA_024362935.1 of Setophaga petechia. NCBI lineage: Eukaryota > Metazoa > Chordata > Aves > Passeriformes > Parulidae > Setophaga > Setophaga petechia. Next base: position 29,608,717 of record JANCRA010000008.1, read on the forward strand.
TATGTCTGAGAACATCATGTCCCAAGATAAAAAAAAGAATAAAATTATACATCATCAAAAATGCAGTATCAGTATATATTTTCTGTTTGTTCACTACTTCATTTTCATATGCAAAATCAGGAAACTCAGAAGGACAGTTTTATAAACAAAAGTCTCAATCTGAGTACTTATTTCTGTTCTGTTGATGAATTGCCACTTTTGAACTGGACCCAGCTGAATGATACCTGTAACTCTCTCTTTGGACTTCTTCTGAAAAACTTCAGAATGGTAGAGAATGGTTATTTTGGTAAATGGTAAAGGGTAAAATAGTTGTTTTTTTATAAGAAGCTTAGATATGACATTAGGGACTTAACAATAGGTTAAAAGGTCTGTATGCAATATTTCTTTTGGAGGTACACAGGCATTAAGGATAAACATGGCTGGCTGTCAGGGCTTTCATCTCTCCAGCATTGCCTGCTGTAACCTTTGGTGATGAAGCATGATGAGGCTGTGCCTGTGTCCTCCCATCCTTCCTCTGTGCCTCCCACCACCTCTGCCACTGTTCACCAGGCTCAGCATGGTTGCCTGGCCTGGCCACTGGGCTGTGTGTCCTACAGCTGTACCTGTGTCAACCTGCTCTCTGCTCTCTCTCTGGTCTTCCTTGTCAGATATCCCGGTCTTGCAAAGTGTTTTTGGGATGTTGAAGGGGTGGGGTGGGGTGGGGCACGTGTCAAAGCTGTGAAAGGATTCAGTATTTTCAGAGTAGGAACGTGAGCAGGAAAGGACTGTCGTTCAATGGTTAGTCTAGAAGAGCCCATGAAGTTTTTATGGTAGGTCCACCATGCCTCCCACATACACACACAAGAAATACCAGAAAACCCATGACATGCCACCTTTAAATAAAACAGCATTTTCAAAATCTGCAAGAATGGGGGCATTCTGCACAGGGATGGAACAACTCAAGTGATGGAGCAGGTTGTCATGGTCTCAGTACCACTGAGACTTCTGGTCTTGATACCAGAAGTGAGAATTGCTTTCCCTATGAATTGTAATAATCTGATCCTTTACAGCTCAGGGTTGAAAAGCACCTGCAGAAACAGTCCATGAATAGGATACATGAGTTATAGAATATTTTCCATTTAACTCCAAAAGAAGTTAAGAAAATTCCATTTCCAGGAATATATCCACTGGAGTGTGCCAGAAATAACTCAGCAGAGCAAAGGCAAAGCAAGTTGGTGCTGCACATGGAAAACAGAGGTGCTGCCAAATAGCAGAGCTCTCCCCATCAATGGTGTGATTGAAAAGGAGCCAGCAACTCCTCTTGCAGCTTGGCCAATGCAGAGGGAGATGCAACACAAGCCCTGTTCTGTTCAGCAGCTGTGTTTTCTCCCATGTTCACTCATGGTACTGGTGCAGTGAGGAATAACATGATCTGGTTAAGTGATTTAAGCAGGGTGGGCTTAAACCCAAGGCAAACCTTAACTAAAGCTCTGCAATATGAGCCATAAATCCTGGCCCTCTGATGTCTCTTATTTTACTGGTACTGGTTGTACCAGAACCGTGGCCAGGATATCTCTGTTCCTTCTAGAAAGCCAGATGGTAGAGAATAGTTGTTTTGTTAAATGGTAAATGGTAAAATAGTGGTTTTGTTTTTTCTTTTTTTGTAACATCATTGAGGTGAGGAGGGCATCAGGAATAAGGAAAAGATTGTAGCTGGAATTTGCGTGTACCAGATTTCCAAATATGCAAGTGAAGATCCAGGGACTGGTATCACACAAGAAGTGTGATTTCTCATCTCAGATGTGTTTCATATGTTTGTGGCTACTGCTTGCTCATGAGTTTTGACCTTTATTGTCTTACATCCCATGGCTCTTGTTTAAATCAAAGTTAATTAAATTAGAAACAAGAGATTTGTGACAGATTTTGCTGTACCTTCCCAAAACACAGGGAAGCAAGAGAACATTTTCACATCTTTTATTGAAAAAAAGTAACAGCACTTGACTTACATTGATAGCTCCTATGAATCTATACATGCTATTGCAGAAAAAGGAATTGTTTATAAGAGAGTGAAGAGACAAAACTTGTGCCTAAGTACTTTTTTAATACAGTTTTGTACTGAGGTTATTAAAATCTGGGTAGTTAAAGATTTATTGTCAAGTATGTAACTATATGAAACACATGATAGATTGTCAACAGATTATCATTCTGTCCCAGTCTTTTTGTTTCATTTTTTTTCTTCTGGATACATTCTATGACTTAAATTTCTATCAAATGCTGTAAATATCAAGGGACTGGTAGCAGTTACTCAGATGCATATGCACTGAGATTGTACTTACTCACTTCAGGTAAGATTTAAAACCCCTTCTCATACTTTAATCACTGTGGTTTTGACTTTCAGACTTGTCAGAAATAAAATTAATGACTTCTGTAACTTACAATAAGACTTTGCTATCAGTTTCGGGGAAAAGCTTTTCAAAATGTTTTTAAACTGTTTTTAGCCTTACCTTTTCCCAAAATTCTACTTCCTCTCATAGTCCGAAGTAGCTTCAGCTTTCTTCACCTACAGTTTTAACATTGTCTTAGGCAAAAGGCAAAAAATTATATTAGAACAGTTAGACACTAATCCCTCTCATTTAAAGCATTAAATTTTTTTTACTTTTGATCCCACTTGTAATGAAAAAACAATTACATCCATTTTATACAACAGTTTTCCAAAGTTTTGTTTATCCTGTGGGGGTTATTTAATATAATACTTTATGCCCAAATAATTTAAAAATTTCTACAATTCTTCTGTCTCATACTGCAATATTCATACATGAGAAAAAAATGCATACTTCTGCTTTTCTAGTTTTAATCAGCTTTGCAAGGATTTTTGCCTTACATTGTATTTCACTCCTACAGGCATAAATCCTGTCCTAACAAGACAATGTTGCTGTATGCTATCAATTTTCTGAGCAAAATAGATTCTCTGAAACTAGGAGTGTTTTGTCAGATTGTTTTCTCTTAGTACCTGAAGTACCAGTTTTAATTCTGGAAACTCTTAGAGAAGTGTATTTAATGTTATGCACAAATAAAATGCTGTGCTTATGCATAAACACTTTTGTGTTCTGGTTGAGCTTTGCCACAAAACTTTATTCCAGAGCTGTCTGTCAGGTGTATTATATAACTGCTCTATATTAATTATTAAATCCGTTATTATTTGAAGTAATTATAGTTTAATGGCTGTAGCTTTCCACTGCAGGCTTTTTCTCTTAATGCTAGTCTGCTTCCTGTAGCTATTCAAACTCCAGATGAAGAAAAAAAAGGAAAAATAAATCAGAATTTAAAATGAAACCACACAATGATGACGTATACCATATTTTAAGAAAATTTTCGAAGTGATCATTAAAGATAAAATCAATGGGTTTCACTTTAAAACTGTTTTTTTTTTGTGTCGTAGACAGTCTTCTACAGCAATTTCTCATCTTGTAGTAAAATTTTGTTCCTAATTAGTGCTCAAAGGAAATCACTGTTGGACCTTTCTCCTCCTTTTTTTTTTTTCAGTATTAGTACACAGAGATTACTCAAAACAGGTTAAAACAAGCGAAGGTTTGCTGAAGCAGCAGGAAAAAGGAGGTTTTCCTCTGGAACTTTGACTTTTAACCAGTTCCAGTTGGAGTGGTTTCTTTGTCTTGAACATAGGATCAGCTTACAGGTAAAAAAAACCCAAATCTGACCAAACCAAAATAGTTTTCTCAATGAGTTTTCTTTTGCAAAGATTATTATTTTTGAAGGGTTTTTCCCCCTGTAACTTTTAACATCTGTAGATTTTAAAATGAAAGATAATGAAATAGTGGTGATGATAAATTTTGTAATTCAGGACTAGATTTTGTTCTACTAACATGTACTCGTAATATATGGTGGAAGTCAAACAACTCTCTTAATATGAAAGGTGTGGGTCAGGGTGGGCTAAATTCTGACTTGGCCATTATCTTCTGTTTCAAAACTGCTTTGGTCTCATGCTAATGTACAATTCACATATGTTTACATAAAAAAATGAAAAAGCATAAAATGGAAATTAATAGAGTGAGAAATATCTTTGTAGGCGTCTGTTGGGCAGGGCTGCTACACAAAACATTTCAAATGCTGTTGTTTGAAACCCCACCACTCCTTTTGTAGACAGCAGCCTCTCGTGAGTGGGTTCCATTATCTGGATCTGTCTCTTAAAGCCTGTGAGAATTGAGTGGGGCATGGTCATTTTTTCTCCTCTTCCTGTGCTTGAGATCATGGGGCTTCACAGCCTCACCCCCTGCACCCCTCAGCCAGTGCCTGAGGCTCTGAGTCTCTCACATGGCTTTGCACTCTCACAACATCCCTCCTCCTGGTGAGTAACCCAAACTTCTCAGGTGGCCTCATGGGGATAGACAAGTAAATTGATTTTGAAGAGGAATTTCCCAGTAGCCATGACTACTTGTAAAATGCATCTTTACCCATGGAGGGGGTTGGAACTAGATGATTTTTAAGGACCCTTCCTATGACACTAAACCACTGAAATTTGCAGCCAGGCACACACTTTCCTCACTCAAAGAATCATGCAGTTCTTGGGTTAGACAGGCATCCTGCAATTGTGTAACACTTCTTCTCTCACTCCCTAGAGTGCAGTCCCTAATTGTAGCAGTGACAAGCCTGTCCCTTATGGGAACAGAGCGTATCTCCCTGAGGACAGGAAAATCCAATCTGTGTTCCCATGTGACTTTTGCAGGGAAGTTGATTGTCAGGGGAAGGCTAGAGCTGGAAAATCTCAAAGTCTCTGGCTTTTGATGGCTCTTTGAGTGACAGCTGTCTTGTTCGTCTCAGCAACAGAAACTGAAACAGTGATCTAGGGGGGTATTGCTACCTGGGGGCCTTTGTAGTCTCTCTTATATCTCAGTAAGTGTTCACTTGTAGTTGCAGGTTACAGCACAAGTGGGCTTTTTGTTGCTCTAAAGTTTTTCCTGAATTATTCCCCTACAAGTCCTGAATAAACTATTTGGAATAAACCAGCCTGGATAACTCAAAACTGCATTTCTTGTACAGGAAAAAACCTTTGGCATCTACTATACAAATTATAAGACAGGAAAGAGCATAGAATTTGCAGTTTTGTATGGATGTGTTCAGCACTGCCTCAAATCCCTTATTTTGAATCTTAGGATGAGGACAGTGGGAATTCTGCCTTTGACGTTGACCCTGAATCATGATGAATGCTCTTCATGAGCTGCAATGTTTTCACGGGCCACCTGGTGTAATAGCAAGAATGGCTATTCAAGGACATAACGAGTAGCTGAGATCTAACACACATAATATGCACTGCAGCTGCTGCTCTCCTGCGTTTTCAGGCTTGGTAACTGTGAAACTACAACCTTTAAATAACACTCTTTTAACTCTGTAAAAGTTCAAGGATGAAGCCAGAGCATCTTGGTTTAGGGCCTCTCAGCTAGAGCAGAGCAGGCACAGCCTCTGGGAGGCTGCTCAGCATGTGCTGAGCCTCCCTCTGCCAGGGGTGGGGAACACAGCCCTGACACAAGGTGAGGGAAGGCCCTAATTATATAATCATAACTAATAAATAATCATAAACTCCATTTGACACCCAAATGGGCCAAAATGGAGTTAATGTTTCTTCCCTGCATGGTGTGGGATCACCAGAAAGCAGGCATGCCTTGCTAAGTGAAGGGAAAACAGCCTTGCTGGGAGGTGTTGTTGCTGGCGTGATCCTTTGGTCAAGCATACATCTTCTACTCTGGGAGACATTTTTATTTCTGTCATGTTGTGCACTTAGGTTTGGTTATCATTTAAGTTAGCAAGAGCTAACCAGCCCTCACAAGGAGAACTGCATCATGCAGTTCCTGCTGTATGTCTGAGCAGTCACTGAAAACATAGTGGCACAGACTTAGCAGCCATGTGCAGGGCAGCTGAAGCTGTCCACAGACCATGGTTACTGTCAAACTGTTGTGCTGTGCATTACCACGCTGACAACAAAAGCCTCTCTGGGAAAAGGTAACCATATCAGGCTTTATGATATGGTTATCACATAAAAAACTGATGTGGGTTTTTAAATTTGCTTTTTCTCCTGCAAAAAATAATTGATATTGCACATTGAATTTAGAATTTTAGTTACATAAGTAATAGGCTTAGGTAGTTGTAGCAAAACATTTCTTTTGGGCATGCACAAGAAAATCAAATGAAATTCTAGAATATTAAGCATAGCAGAGGAGGAAAAGGTCACCTTGATGTCCTTTCTCATCCAATGAGAGTATGTAGCTGGGCTGGAGTCAGGGTCATCCAGGTCCCTGGGGACCCTGTCTTTCCTGTCAGGATGTCTTCTATCACATCATCTGTCATGTCTGTATGGAAAGCTTAAATGCTGAGCTAGCAGATGGAAACTGAGCTTAGGTCACTGTCTTGGGTGTCTCGATTTTTAAGCTGCATGTGTACTTTACCCTGGTAAGTCAGAAAAGACTGACAGCAGTGCTATTCCCTGTTTTTTCTTCCCTAAATGACACTGCTTGATGGATTTGATTTAAATTCTTGAGTAACTTTTGGTGTAACTGGAAAAAAAAATCTGGTAATTTCATAATGATTCAAATCATTCTTTTGCCAGACCATCCTGATAGTGCACACTGTGCCTATTCAGACTGAGTTTCCAGGCACCAGGGACATAATAATTGCATTTATTCCCCTTGGATAAAAGATGTGGATACACTAATGCTCTGTCATCTTGGGTTTCTTGGGAAACACCATAGATTTTGAAACGGGTGCTCTGCACTCCTGTGGTTTGCTGTCCCTTATCTTTGAATGAGTGCAGTGTCATGGTGTATTTTGAATTCTGCCTCACAGTCTCTGACATTTCAGTGCTCTGAAATCAAGCTCAGGGAACAAGAGAACGTGGCCACCGCCTCTCTCACTGCCACCTCCACACCCTGCATGGTCCTGCCTTCAGCTGTCCCTCTCCCAGAGAGACTCTGACAGATGGAGCTGCTGCTGGGCCCTGGGCTGCTGCCAGGGGGGCTTCTCTGCACATTCAGTGGTATCCATGTCCAAACCTGTCACTGCCTGGATGGCCTTTCCACCTGGGAAGCTCCTGGGAGTTCTCCTGGGAAGTCAGCCCAGGCTTGCACAGGCTGATTTGCTCACACACCCCTGTAGAAAATGGACCAGTGTATGACACGACAAATAATGAAATTGAGTTATCATTTATTAATAGAGCAAATGTCTTCTCATGATTGCTGCCTGTAGTTTTATATGTACAATGTTATTTCCCATCATAACTTCTGAGTCAAGAAAAACCTGCTGGGTTTGGACTCTGCCAGGAAGTAACTCAGAATGACAAATGGTATAAATATCAATTTTTGTAGACCATGCTACATTTAGATAAATATTAATATTAAATAAGACATATATAATTACACCATTTGATTTTAAAGAATAATTTATTTTGGCAAATAAACTCCCAGAATGATGAGGATTTGCATTCTCTGAAAAGTTAATCAAATAAATAAAAGACAATGAACAGTAGAACAGAACAACCCTTGGCTAGACTAATATATGGCATCCTAGAATATAATCATACCATATTAACTTTAATATATATTTTTATCTTTTAATTTACTTACTAGAGTTGATTCAATTTACTGACATACATTTTAGGTTATACACTGTGCTATCAGTCAAGATTTTATGTTACAATTATTAAATCCAAGAAAAAGTGTGATCTCATGTGCAGCAACCTCATTTCAAACTATCAAGGACTTTATTAAGCATCCTAAGAAACAGGAATTTCTATTCAGAAGAATTAGTGTAAGCTCAGTTTATTTGCTTCAGCACAACTGTTGTTATGCTTCATGGATGATCTGTGTTAATTTCTTTATATTTGTTTATACCTTTCTCAGTTTCCTGAATGAAAGCTATAATGATGGTGTTAATAATTCACAATTAAAGAAATAATTGTTTTTAGCATAGTCTTTATTTTTTTATTTCATTATATAGCTCTTTCTTTGATACTTAATATATAAATATCTAATATTTGTAGGTTTAAGTCCATATGAGCTATACTACTAAATTTCTATTCAGAGCTAGAAGTCAGTCTAACAAACCAAGTAAGAGACAGAAGTATAATAAGGAAGGTGAAAACAAAGTTTAAAAAGAATCAGTAAAAATAATTTTTGAAAGCTCATAAAAATGCAAATTCTTGGAATTTTTATAGAAAAATCTTCTTGGACTGCAAAATTACTAGATCTTTTATGAACTCAGGTTATTTAATTATATTTTATGTGCTACTTGCTTGCTTTGTCCTTTTGACAAAATACTATTACTAACATGGTGAGATACACCCAGGGTTAAGACTCCTTAGCTTTTATCCTGACTCTAAGGATCCCGTGTTTGGCCTTTGTGTGGTCTGACCTTTCTGTTTTGCTTTATGGATGACTGAAAGATTTATGGCCAGAGAACTGGCTATGAGGAGTAATTATCACTTGTTATATGTACTGCTTTCATAACTCAAGATTTTGTGTATGCTGCGTCTATATGTTTCCAAAGAAATGCAGTCTAGAATTTCATAAATAAAATGCATAAAGAAAACTTTAAATAAGGGAAATAGCTATGCTGCAGTTAAAGATGGAAGTAGCATTTCTTAGGGTAAAACATATTTTAAAACTCTAATTACAAGGATAAAAACTGTCACAATTCAAATCCTTGTAAAGGTAACATGTTTTTCTTCCTTGAGTCTTTCTTTTCTGGCAGCTTCTGCTGAAGAATAATCTTCTATCTGACCTGACATTTTCTTCCTTATTTGAACTGTGATTCTTAATCTCAGCATTTTTGTCTTTAAACAAAGCAATGGTTTCCTGCAAGTGAATGAAAAAGGTTTTGCTCATTCATTATTTATAAGCTTCTATTGTGATTCTTTTTTTTAATTGGAAACTTTCAACTGGTGTTGGTTATGGCTGATATGTGATAAGGATAACTGAAAAGCTTCTCAGTCCTGTCTGACAAGGATACATTTTGAAAGTTAAGATTGCATTAATTTGCTAAGACTTTCTACATGATCCACAACATGAAATGTTTCAGTATTTATTCTGAAGGAAATTAGCTTTCCTGACACCTAGTTTCATTCACTATTGTAAAGGCATTTGAGACAGCATTTCCAGTTTTTGGTAGATCGTTATTTCATGAAACAGCTTTCAAAACGAGTGAGACAGGTAGGGCAGGTTAGCAGAGACTTTGCAGGCAATTTGCACAGGATTTATCGAAATATGGGAAACGTTCTCAGCTTTGGCATCAGTTTTCAGCCTCCAGCTTAAGTTTTTCACTATTTGTGTTTGGCCAGTCTTCTTTCCCCGTGACTTTCTCTCTGAACACTGTTGGCCACAGGATTGCTGTCGCTCAGTGCAGCACATCATCTCTTCAGGAGCCTTCCCAGGAGGCAATGGAGGGAATGAGAAAGAAGACCTAAGACCCATCAGTGACAAATGATTGCTAGGTGACTGGCAGTGTAAAGTGTTAAAGAAAAGCATTCACTCTTTAAAAGAGAGTGTGAGCAGAAGCTAAATTGGAGAGAGACAAGCCTCAGGACACCATAATGTAATGTGTCAGAGCACCCTTCACTTGCTGCGCTGAACCTATCAACAAGTTGCCAGTAGCTTGGTAATGGTGAGCTTTAAGACAAGTCAGATGTGTCTTTGAAAGTGTGAGTACTTGTGCAGTGGCATGATTTTTCATTCATATCTAGGAGACTGTTTTGAAATTTAAGATTAAAATCTGCAGTGGTTTAACCCCAGTCAGCAGCCAAACCCACAGAGCCACTTGGTCACTTGTCCACCAGCAGGACTGGGGAGAAAATTGGCAGAGTAAAAGCACAGAACTCGGGGGTTGACACAAAGACAAGACACTTTAGTAGGAAAAGCAGAAACCATGCACACAAGCAAAGCAAAAAAAAGAATTCATTCACCACTTCCCATGGGTAGGCAGCTGTTCAGCTATTTCCAGGAGAGCACAACCCCATCACATGTAAAGTTTACTTGGAAAGACACATGCTGTCATTTCCAGCATCCGCTCCTTCTTCCTTCTTGCCCCACTTTATATCCTGAGCATGAGGCCATCTGGCCTGGAATATCACTTTGGTCAGTTGAGATCGCCTCTCCCAGCTGTGTTTCATCCCAACCTCCCATGTACCTTGAGCCCCTTGCCAAGTGTCAGTATGAAAAACAGAAAGGTCTTGACTCTGTGTAAGCCCTGCCAGCAAGGACAAAACCATCTCTGTATTATCAACTCCGTGTCGAGTGGAAATCTATAGCACAGCCCTATATTAACCACTGTGAAGAAAATTAACTTTACCCCGGATGAAATCACCAGAAAATCTTTCCAAATTTTAGAGCCGTTCTCTTCGTCGAGTATTTCAGGTGCATATGGACCATGCTTAGTTTCACCTGTTGGCAAACTCTTCCATTCTTGAGATCTGATGTCTAAGTATTCCCTATAGCTGCCAGCAGTCCTGTTGAGCTGTGATGCATGAATAAGGAATAATGCTTGAAAGGTAAATGGTTCTGTTGTAGACAAGTTTTAATAATATTAGTTCCTGAGACAGGCTGCTTGATTATGCTGCAAGATTTTCTAAAAGGCTAAGCATCTAATCACTCCCACTGAATTAGGATAGTTAAGCAAAAGGGGCATCTGGAAGACAGTGGGAGAAGGGATTGTTAAACAGGAAAGTTTAAGGGAGCACAGTGATCATTAACTGTGTGGATGAGTAGGAGAGGTTATATAAAAAAATTTTGAAAAGCTTTTCAAGGAGGAGTCATGGAGGCAGCACCTTTTTCAGGCATGGTTTTTCAGAGCAAACTAAGACCTAGGCACTTTTTAGTAGCAGTAGTACTTTAGAAGCAACAGAAAAATAATATTACATATAGCTTCCAGATAGATAAAATATTATTTTTCTGCTGTCTCTAAATCAAACATAGCCTGTGTCCTCTAGATGAGAAACTTCTGTGACCCTTAGTTTTCTGGAGAATAGTCCATACTAAGTTTATTACATTTACTTTAAAATTTACTTCATGTTTGTTAGAAAGTGAATGCTCATCACTTGCTCATATTTCTCTTTGTAATGTGCATGGAATTCTAAGTTTATAAAGAGCTGTAGTGACATAACAGTGTTCTTAGTTGTGTCAAGCTATGGTAAGCTATGATGAGCTTTGAAATCCTTAATCTTCATTTGGAGCCATGTGGTTTAGGCACTGCAAGGATGTTAGGACAGACATGTAATTTGGCTTTATGGTAGCACAGACATAGTTTTTGCTTGAGTATATCCAAACAGACATGTAGGAGTTAATGAATGGATATGAACATCAACATATATATCTTTGAAAGTTTTTAGGATATGGTGGTTTTTCAGAGGGGCCTTTATAAGCATAAATTTTACTGGTGCTTATAGCAATATAAACATTTTTGTGTTGGCTTAACTGCATCACCCTGAGAGTTATTTGCAGTCAGACTGACATAACTGAGGATGCTATTTGCTTAGTTATTAGTTAGCTAAGCTTTTAGCTTAATACTGAGGGTGTTATTAGATGCAGTGTCATTGAAAGCTAGATAGCATTGTCTACATAGAGGAAAATAAAGGAAATCCATCTGTCCCATCTCTTATGCATTGCAAGTGCATTTCTCTCAAACTTAAACACTTTCAGTAGAAACTGTCTTCATGAGGTGTGAATAAGTACACTTACAAAAATGTGGTGAAAATAGAAATTATGACATATAGTGAAAGGAACTGAAACTAAGAATAGTCTCATCTGGAAATTCTCAGTGTAAGTGGATAACATTCAAACTGACAATCATAATACTTCTGTGCATTTTGGTAAATTTGTTTCATTCAGCTGATAACAGTTGCAAGATTTTTTTTTTTTTTGCTTTTATTCAACAAGAACATGTAACTACCTGATGTGCTCTTGAAAATCCTCTAAACTAACTTTGTGAAATGTGAGCTAATTAATTAAGTGATAGTGAGTCAATTTGTGTGGAGTTACTTAAAGTGGGCTATAAAATTCTGTAATAAATATGTAGAGAAAAACAATTCAGTATACCTGTAAGAGTATCTCATTCTTTGTTGTCAGAAGGCTTTCATCTTGACCATATAAGTAATCTATTCTCTGGCAATTAATTAACAAAAAGAGTTGGTTATAATTCCATGAGAATTATAGGCATAATTTACAGTTACATTTTTCTGGGCCAGTTTTATCTGGGTTGATTAATTTTTGTACTTTCCTGTCCCTCTGTGAAAGAACAGCTTCAGATTCAAGTTCAGAAATTTCTCCACTTCTGTCATGGTACTGACAAACATTATCTCACAACCCCAGTACATTTTCCCTCATATTTTTCTTCTGCATTTTACAATGAACTTCAATACAATATCTCTATTATGATTATGGGAAGATCTAGTTAAAAATAATAGAACACCACAGAAAGAAGCCAACATCATATTCTGAATATTCTGAAAAGCACTTTGTTGGTGTTTCTTTGAAGGAGTTCTACTCTATCCTGTCCTTTTGTTGTTAACACTCAGAGGTTTGACAGATATGAGCTACATTACACAAATACTATACTAACTTTAATAATTCAGAATTTCCAGAGGCAACTGTAGGGAATGGCACGTGGAAAAGTGAACCTGCGGTTCCATCCTTAGCTGTATTGACTTGTGCAAGAGAGAAGAGAGCCACAGTCCTGCCTTCTTGCTTCCTTTAATTAATATTTGGAAGTGGCTTTGTCAATGGTCAGCACTTGTGCTTGAGGATCTGAAAAACCAGCCACTGTAGTTGTCCTTGCTGAGAGAAAAAAGGATCACAAGAAACCTTTTTGTGTCTTCCCCTCAGCACCCTTGTAATCACACCATAAAATGGATAGTATATCCTTCCTCTCAATAAAAGTATGTTTTATTTCCCTCACAGACTAATTTCCACAGTTGTCACTACTTTAAGATATCAAATATCTTTATGGCTCTTCTTGACTTCAATGAAGTGTGGCATGTCCTCTGTGAACTGTCCTTTCCTGTTGGTAAGGGAAAAGGCATTGATCATGTGGTTTCCTGGTAGTAAATATTGGGGTTTTTAACACATTCTTGGGTTTCCAAGTCCAAAAATCTTGCTCTTCAGGCTGCCGTGGAAGCTTGTTTCTCTGAATACTGAGCTCCATTCCTACAAGGGTTGGCTCCTGGTACCAAGGCTAGCTAGATATAGGACAGGCACATTCTCAGTGTTACTTCACCTGTGAAGGAAACCATGTAAGAATTTATAAGTGTTGAAAAGAAATGGCATCATCTGTCACACCAAATAATCACAGAAACACTTCCCTAATTTCAGTGCTGTAATCAGACCACAGATTTACACTGGGTTTTTGTGCATGTTTCTCCACCTGTTATGTGCTTCCCACAACTCATCTAGTCCCAGTAAACTCTCCATACAAATGGTTGCAGAGCAATTACTCATTTCACTCCTATTCTCATCAGAGCTATGAGGCTCTAGTCTGTTGCTGTGAAGCTGGAGCTTGACCAACACCAAGGTGTGTGTCATCCCTGTTGCTGTCAGGAGATGCTGTGGACTATCTGGTATCTAATATGCCCACCATATATCAATATGCATCCTAATGTTTTTCTCTCTTCTGCCTAGGTTGTGTTTTGATGTTTTAGATCTACAGGTAACAGCTGTCATGCTACAAATACAAATGGAAGTAGACTGGTTCTGGTTTTCACATTAACCATTTTAGCTTTTAGATAACTACTGGGAATATTTTATTTGTCAATAATTGATTAGTGTATCTATTTCACAGTAAATGTTCAGTCTGTGACAGAAATTATAAACATATCTTCACTTCTTAAGTATGTGATGCCATGTGGATGGGCTTTGTGCAACTGTAGCTGGACATCAACAAACTAGTCTTGGGTCCATCCAAGTGGATCATACTTGTGGGAAAGGCAAATAACTGGAAACTCCAGCTCTTGATGAGTGTGCAGTAAAAGCCTAGGACTGTCTGTCAGATTTGTAGCCCAGGCTGCAATTTCTTGTAGATAATTTAAAAAATCTAACAATAGATATAACGACATAACAATAAAAATAGTAGTTTGTGTTAAGGAAATTTTTGCCTCCTGTGAGCTCTCAGATTAGTGTTAGTCAGACTGTAGATTTTATTAAAATGTACCTAGATGCTCTATTCAGCAGAGCTGAACAGGCAAAATCACTTTGAGTGAGAAAGGAGAAAAGGTTAATGTGAAGCTGTTGGGTGAAATAGTCTTTCCAAATTTGCCATCTAGCTTGAGATCATCAGCTCCCAAAATCAGTGTCACAAATAGGGTCATGAGCTCAGAATTTAAATGTAAATTGGGTTGTGCATGCCCAGACAGAAAGGCCTGAAAGGAAATTTTTGTCTCTGCTGAGCCAGCTCTTCAAAGAAGTCTTTAGCCAGTGGTTAAATCTTTAGCCTGGGGTCTGTAAGTCTCATCAAAATGTAAACGTTTTAGTGTAAAAATGATAATTCAGTAAGCTCTTGCACTTGAAAACCATACCAAAAGCACCACCAAAATAGCAGAAAATAATTGATGCCAGATGTTATCAAAAGTGTGGGATAAATGCATGTCAGAGATCCAGGTACAGTGGCCAACGCAGCAAACAAATAACTTCCTCTATCTGCATACTCTATTCTGTCAGGTACAAGAAGGCCATAGATGTGACAACAGTCCCAAAATACCAGACGAGACTAACTGTAAAATTTAAACTCAAGTTCGTGTTGGCTTTAATTATATAACAGAGTGTGTTTTGCAGTCTCACTAATGAGTTGCTAATTCTCACTCAGAGTAAGAGATTTGATTCCCAGCATATCTGCTAACTGGCCAGTCTGCTCCACACTGGCTGGAGCCTGCCACCATGACTCTCCTCGGAAATACTTCACAGAGAAAGATGTCCTAGTTGTTTAAATGGGAGAGGAATGTGTGATTTAGCTGTGTGTGTTCTCCCAGTAAAAATGTCCTGCATAATGTGAGCCAGTAAGAAACTCTGTGATCTTTAAGCTGGAGATGACTGTGTCCAATAGAAATTTCCTGATTATGTAAATGAGTTCTTAAAAATGCTTTACATTTCTTTCAAATACCAGAAATGTTTCTTTTAATGATGTTAGCTGTCTGGCATTCTGATTTAATTATTCATGCCTTATTCTTTCATATTTCTTTTCCTTTTGACACACTGTCAAAAAAGAAAAAAAATCAGTTGAATAGTTGAGAGCATGTGAACTGCCATAAACAATCACTCTTGTTTGTTTCTCTGCAGAACAAAAAGAAGTAAAGGTGGGAGAATACAATGCTGTGGATGACACATTGGTAATAATCAACAACAGCATCAGATTCCAAGGTAGGAGACAAAAATGGAAAGAGATACAGGAGTGATACAGATAGCTGTATGTAGTTTGTAAGACTATGTGCTCTTAAAAAACTGGTTTAGGATTTTTAATATCAAATGTGTGACAGTGTAGAAAGTAAAAGAGAAAAAATGTTTTAAAAAATAGAATTCTGAACAGAAAATTGCAGTGTTTTAATATTGTATACTTGGTTTTTAGTTCAATGATAGGGCACAATCAAATTTATATGTGTACACAAATGTTCTTTAAAATTTCAAGAAGCAGGTCTTCAGCAATAAATAATGTTCTATTTCATCCCCATTTCCCACTCCCCCAGGTCATCTCACCTGAGGGATGTTCTCATGTTCTGTGTTTGCAGATGCAAGAAGGAGGTAGTTGTTTTTCTTTGGGAGATGTCTGTTAGGTCGTTAGAAAATAGGTTTTCAAAATGCCAAGGCTCGCTTTAAGATGGCCCATGGGAAACAGGGCCAAAGAGGATTTTCAGACCAGCAGCACTCTGAAGATCCACAGCAGGCATATAGCATTTCTTGCTGAGCTTCATGCCATTTTTTATCCCATACTGCTCCAATATAACATGGGGATTTTCTTGGCCCTCAAGCAGGTGGAATGCAAGCATACCCATGGTTTTAAGAGCCTGTGATTATGGCAGCCAGGTGTGAGCTGAAATTAGTTTTAAGGGTGTCTCCTGTAGAATACAGGCATATACATTCTTTTCAAAGCTAAATTTTAAGATTTAATCTTAAGCTCTGATATGGTGCAGTTCAGTGAGAGAAAGTGAAGTTAGCTTTGTGAGTTCTGTGTGGTTTTACCCTGGGATTGTGAGGTGGATGATCCTCAAGCTGTTGTACTATTGTACTCTACTACACCTTTCTCCAATGCCCCAACACCCAAGGTTTGCATGAGCACAGGTGGAGTTTCACTGGAGTGATCTAATTCATGGCTGCTTGTCCATCCACTGGAGCTGTCCATCCTTCCTTTTGATATCCCTTGCTGGACTTGAAAGAGCACAGATGTACAAACTTCTCTCACGTCTCTGGGGAATGAGGCTTTGGAAATGAAGAGTGCAGAATTTGTCCCAGCTGCCAAAGTCTGGAAGCAGCAGATTATTTTGCCGCGAGGAGGAACTAATGATGTGGTTTAATATTGATTCAGTCCATTAATTTCCAGAGAATATATGTAGTATGACTCAAGTTACAGGAGACAGCATTTGTTCATAACTTTTTGCCTTTACAGACTGTACATGATGGGGAAAAGTCTTTGTACAGTCTTTTTTCAGGAAAAGACTGCTAGGTCTTCTTCTGACCACATCTGAAGGTGATCCTTCCACCCATAACCTGTCTTATGGTATTCTTAAGATGTATTATGTGACTCACAGTGAATCTTTTCCTTAGCTTTTCATTGAGACAGTTGTATATTCAATGTGGAGGATACTGACTTCCAGTCAGTGGAAGCCTAGTAGCTTTAAGTATTTAAAATAGAGAGTAGTAAAAATGTTCCTGTTTAAAACATTGCACAAAATTCCACACCAACAGGATTGAATGGCTAGTGCACAAACAAATAAATAAATTTTGTTGACTCACTGTGTGTTTATATCTAATAAATACAAACCATCAACATACGCTGTAGAGTGTAGAAACAGTAGGGTGAAGCTTTATTTTTTTAGTGTTAGTTCTTTTAAATCAGGCATGTATTCTATTGGTTTTTTGTCATGCTACTTGTCTAATTTTATGAATTTCCATGGACTGTAAATACATGCAATGTGGACGGAAAGAGGAGAATCTCAGGTACTTTTCTCCAATATTAAATCAACAAATGAACCCTTCACTGTCACTTTTTTGTAAGCATCTAAAGGAATTATATTTTCTGAAAAGTTGGGCATAAAGGCCAAAGGATAGTAAGTTTCTGTGGTCTGAATCATTTCAACTCAACTCCTAAAGGTAAAACTATTTTATTGTGTAAATCCTTGAATATTCTTTTAGGTGCAAGGCAGAAGAGTGGATGTAAATTTAGCCATGGCAGCTGCTAGTCAGGTGCTCACAGTTCCACTTCTACAGCTGTGCTGTGAGAGGAGCTGTGGGCCTTGCAGCCCCATCGGAGAGACGATGAAAAAGAACAGGCTCAGGAACTGTAGAGCTCACAAATCTCTTTCTGAAGGAAGACAGTGATGCAAAAGGCCTTTTGCCAATCTCCTGCACCAAGGAAAAAATTAGTAAGCAGGTGAAATGGAGTGTGGGAAGTCAGAGATGCAGAGCTTTATTGCAGTTGTTGGAAAGTGATTCTCGTCATTAAACCAAGAAGCCTTTAATTAGTTGGAGCTGACTGTCGATGAAGTGCACAGCTTTAAACATAGTTTTTAAGTTCAGACATTCAAATCCACATCTGCAAAGTGGATCTATCCCTATAAAACTTTTGCTATCCATTTTCCCGTATTGCTGTCTCCTATAGCATCCTGAGAGCACCAACAACTCTCTCTTCCCTCCTCCCAGGGCTTCCCCCACCATGCCCACAGCCCAAGACCACATTTTAGCCCCAGGGCCATCAATCCCTGTCCTAGTGATGCTGCACTAATGCTTATCTCCAGACAGGCTGTTAGAATTTGCTCTGACAACAACAGTGGGCACAGAAATGATGCTTTCTGTTTTCTACTCATTGCTCTGTAAATTGTTTCAGAAAAACATAACCTCCTGGTAAAATTTACACTCAAAGTATACATTTTAGAATTTATTTACTTTAAAATGAGGCTAGTCAGCGTGTATGGGGTTCTGCACTGGGGTATGGTTGTGTCTTTTCTTCCAGAGAGGATATCTACCTGCCCCAGAAATGCAAATCTTCCTGTCAATCAATGTGACTAACATATGTCTGTCAAAGTCAATGATTTCATCTGCTACTGATATGGTTCACAGTGGCTAAGTGTGCTAATTCAAGGTATAGTACTTAGGTGAGGCAAAGTTTCTTGCAGAAATTCTACATCTGGTTGAGCTTTAGCCTTTTTTTTCTTCATGTAATTCTAGGAGTCGAGCCTCCGAAGGACAAAACAATTATACAAGAGGAGCTGCGCAAAATCTCCCTGCCTCTCTACAGCATCCTCTCTGCCCTCACCATCCTAGGAATGATCATGGCCAGCGCTTTCTTGTTCTTTAACATCAAAAACAGAAATCAGAAGTAAGACATTCATGTTACTTCTATCACAAGCGCTTTCGTATTTAATGCCATGTTTGTAGAACCAGTCATGTAAATATATCTATCTATATATACATGGAAGGGAAATGTGAAACTGTGGAAAGGTGGTATTTTAGAACTATTTAATTGAAATCACTCGGTAATATACTCACATTGAAACAGACTGTATTTAAATTCTTTAATACTGTCTGAAAAGTGTAATTTACTATTTAATATTTAACTGTCTGCTAATAACATTAACCGTAGCTAATTAATCCATCAGTAAAAGGGGAGGTCTTTTTACTAAGCATTCAAAAACCTGAAACAATGCTAAATAGTATAAAACAGCAAATACTGTGCATGCCTTTAGATTTCACGGAATTCTAGAAAGGTTATCTCTTTGCCTGGTTACAAAAAGCTCTTCTTTATTGCTCTAGTAGCCTAGCAGTAATATTTTCCTCTTTAATGCACTATCACCTTTTGTCCATAGACTAATAAAGATGTCCAGTCCCTACATGAACAACCTTATTATCCTTGGAGGGATGCTTTCTTATGCATCTATTTTTCTTTTTGGTCTTGATGGATCCTTCGTCTCCGAAAAGACATTTGAGACACTTTGCACAGTAAGTAATTCCATATATTGTAGTTCAATTGTTGTTGAATTCAGTCTTACAGGAAACAGAAAATGCAAACGGAAAAGTTCAGTAGTTGGATGTGTCATTCCATTAAATCACTGATTCTCCTAGCCCTTTCCTAGGATATTATCTGGGACCAAATTCTATGACATGTACAAAGCTTCATTATGGTGGTGGTGGTTGTTGTTGTTTTTGTTCTAATTGTTGTTGTTATTATTGTTTATATCTATAAAATTGTTTATTTTTATATATAGAAAATTTGTTATTGTTTATTTTAGAAAATCTCCAAGGCATTGGGATTTAACCTCAGACTCATTCTTGTTTTGAAATCATATCTAGAAAGATTATTTACTAAAGAAGATTGTTATGTTTGCAGCAGGACAACTTGTAATACCTGTAAAGCTACTTCTTTATACATTCCATATTATTTTAAACTACATGGCTGCTGCTTCTCTAGATCTCTTTAGTCAGTCTCTTTGGCCGATTCTCCAAAGATTTCTACTGCTATTTTCATGCTATGCTATAAATTCCTGCAAGCCTAGATCCATATAGAATACATTCTAGTTAAATCAAAACAAGCAACTCTGAAACCAAATCAAATATTTCCACCTAGGAAACTTGTCATAATTGTTTGATGTAATATGCAGTTATTCTGACTTACAGATGTCTTTTCAAAGAAAGGGAGAGGATACTCCTTCCAGAAGCAGTACAAAACAGCATTTAAATTTATCCAATATCTTCTCAAAAAATTCTAAGACTCTGCTTGACCTGTTGCCTAAAATTATCACACTTACTCAGGAGTTACCATCACTATCATTTTGATTCTTCTTCATGTCTCTAGAAAGCTGCAATTCACAGCGCCTGTTGTTTTTAAGAGTCTGAATTTCTGATGTCATGGCTAGCAAGAGAGGAATTTTACTTCAAGAGAAAAATGCAAAACATGAAAGTTGGATACCTAAAGCTAGTTGATGCAAATACATCCCAATATGTCAAATGGAGCCCCCCATACTGATTAGAAGCCTTATAGAAGTGAAACACTGGGTGATCTTTTTAGTTAGACCATTTCAAAACACTGGAGGTTCCACAGCGCATGCCAGGATGGACTAGAAGACATGCTGTGGGTGAATGTTCAGGGACAATCTTACCTTCCTTAGCTGGGCCTGGACACAGCTGTGTTTCAGACACTTAAACTTTAGGAGTTTTAGGAAAGGAGGCTTTAGGAAAACTTTAGGAAAAGAGAAGGAAAGAATATCCAGTCTTCCTACTACTAGAACTTTAATTCTCAGTACAACTAGTGGAAAGAGATGTTTTAAAGATTTGAAAAGGATGGTCCTGTTCAACTCTCACAAGCTACTCTATAATTTTGTGAATACAATGGGGCCAATAGGAAGTGGAAGATGACATAGTCCATTTTCTATCCAGGAATTATGTCCTTTTTTGTGAAATAACTTTTGATGGAGTAGAAGTGTCATTAGGAATTCACTGTTACTGTCAATCCCCATTCTTTTCTCATCCTCCATTGGAGAAGGATGTAGTGGCATGGGATGCAGGTTTTTAGTCTTGATGTCTGCTCTGTCTTGAGGGGCTTGTATCCAGAGCTCCTGAGTTCCCTGCCAGGCTGCAGGCCATTGTATGACTGGGCTACAGCCCTTCTCTGGAAGCAGCTGTGCGCTGCTGAACAGAAGGAAAGTGGGAACTAGAGGTACTTATCAGAATCTAGCTGTTATAGGAAACAGATTTCCAACCAAATGTAGCTATATAAGACTAAATTTGAGTCCTGTTTTACATGTGAAACACCTTAGCCTTAACTCTGAAAAATGAACCAATGTCCAAAATCCTGTGCCTCTGAGCTAGAACATTTCTTCTGATTTTTCTCTAATCTGCCTCCCAAAATGTAATTGCTGGTCTCATTTTCTAAATGCAACAGAATTGTGGGCTGCTAATTTTGTCAAATTCTATGTATCTCTTCCTTTTATTCCAATTTTTATCTGTAGCATTATATTAGGTCTGTGTGTCTGCTGTAGAGGGGTAGATCTTCACTTGAGTAAAACACTTACTTGACGTACTTGACTTAGTAAAAGAAAGGAGTGGGGGAGAATGCTGTGTCCTAAAGCCAAACTTTGATTAAGAAATGTCACCTCATGCCTTAAGCAGAGATTTAGGTTTTTTTTTTACATAGTGAAATGCTGTATAAACAGAGCAGAGTCTGAGATTTCTTCTCAGTCTTGACTTTCCAGGTTTTCAGTCCAGTAGAGAAGCATTTCTGATTGTGTTTTCCTGTGCATGGCTACTGATGTATCTTATAAACCCCAGCTCTGTCAGCAATTAATACTACAGTCATAGATGCAACAAATCCTTCACTAGCCACCCATTAGGAAGGTTTTTCCAACATCCTACTCATTAAAGCAATTCTTTTAAAATTTTTCCTCCAATTATATTCTTTTAAATGGGATAGCTTGTGCTTCTCCTAGATATCATCTCTACATGGCTCCCATTCACTGTGGCAATGCTCTTTTATTGTATCTAGAAAACTGTGAATTAGTGCTGGGAAATTCATAAATATGGGAGGCAAACACACTTACCTGTTGAATAACTCTTGTCTCTCTCCTCCTCTCCTCAAAACGTCCACCAAGTGCTGGCTACAGAATATGCATTTGGCTCCATGAACATCCCTATTCCCATGTGGGCAATATGCTTAGTGGTTTCATAAGGTCTGCTTTCAGACACAAGTGCTTATAGGATCAGGTCAGGACAAATCTCTCTTCATCATCCATCTCCCTTGAAATGCATGATTTTGTTTACTCATTCTAGCCATGAGAGATTAGTTTAAAATTCCCATTTTATTTCAGACTGTGGCTAAGTCTCTAAAAAAAGCAGTTACAATTGAGAACACTCATAAAAAGCCATTGAGGCAAGTCATAAGGGTGTAACAACTGTATCTCAGACACAGAGAAAAGCCATATGTCACTGAAAGGAGATATTATTTTGGAAGGGAAGTAAAAGTTTTCATTCAAGTTTTATAAGCACATGCAAAACTATGAAGCTGTTGTTATTGGTATCCCCTGTCTAAACCAAGTACTCACCCTCATTGTCATCCATATTTCAGAAGTGATGAGGTCTCACCAGAGTAACAGTATATACACAATAGCCAGTGTGCTTAATTGGATATGTTATGTATGGTCTCTGTTTAATATTCTGGCAATTTTTGGCAAAATTATAGGAGATTCTTAAAACTTCTGTGTTGACTAACGTGC
Organism: Setophaga petechia; assembly: GCA_024362935.1. NCBI lineage: Eukaryota > Metazoa > Chordata > Aves > Passeriformes > Parulidae > Setophaga > Setophaga petechia. Next base: position 29,631,149 of record JANCRA010000008.1, read on the forward strand.
TCCTACCACAGCAAGGGGATTGCAAATAGGTAGTCTTTAGGGTATTTTACAATCCAGGCCTTTCTATCATTCTGTCCTCACAAATTCAGGAAGCATTATTTCCAGATTGTAGGTATTACATTGGATTTGTTTCCTCTGTAGCATTTTGTTTTAGTGCTGTTTGGAGGGTGAAATGCTTTGCTGCATCAGCTCTTTTTTTACTTTTCAACAATTTATGCCTATATGTGACTCATGCCTAATGTTGTAATATTCCAAGGACACTGACACATGACCCAAAATTACACGAGTAAAACTGAAATGTTCAAAGGATTTATTTGCTAAGTTGCACTACCACTTTCCACTGTGTGAGGCACTGGGTGTAGAAGGAGGTGGTCTATAAGTTATTATGCTGAAACTTAGAAACAAGTGTTACATGTAGTTAAGACTCAGTAAGCACTTTAAACATACAGTAAAATAATTTGCAGAATAAGAGTATTATATTAGTCTTTAAAATTATAAAATGTGGACTCTGTAACAGAGTGATAGAGTGGATAATTGGTTCCCAAACACACTCATTTTTATCTTGCTATGCCTGTTTTCTATGGAAAGGTAATCAAATATAATTAAATACATAATAATTCTGTGTTTTCACAGTAAAAACTCATAATAGCAAATGTAACATAATTTAGTTCTGTGTCAGAATTAAAGATTAGGTATCATATTTTATAACTCAAATTACATAGAATTAAAATGATCCAGAGCAGCGAGTTCTGAGAAAGTGGTCAGTGTATTACTGAAGCATTAGATAATGTCTTACTTAATAGCAATTTTATTGGTTGCACAGAAAAAGAAATACAATATTTCATTACGTCTATATGTATGCCAAAGTACAAAGTATTTTAGAGAGAGAGAGAAAGAGAATGATTTATCTTTATTTTTAATCTCAGAACCACCGTGGTATCATAGCAAAAAAAAAAAAAAAAGAAGTTAGAAGTAAGGGTGTGAAATGAGATGTGATTCCAACTGGTAAAATGCAAGCAAGTGGAAGAATATTTGAAAGCAGTCATTATATGGAAGAGAGAGACTCAAAATTAGCAATGCTAGTGACATATCCTATGAATAGAGTTTAAGTGACATACTAAATAGAGATACTTAAAGTAGCGAGAATATTAGATAAGATCATAACGTTTAGACTTCTGTAATACACTCCACTGAGAATTTCATGATTTACATTTAAGATGAGTAATGTCTTTCCAAGTTGGAACTGCTATTGAATAAAAGACTACTATGGTCCTGAGGACAACCATTGTCTTCTCTATTGTGCATCTTCCTCAAATAAGTAAATCTAATTATTAAGTTGGGGCTGAAGATGTTTAAAGTACTCCATGTTCTCTCACTCATAGTTCCACAAAAAAAGGCCTGATTCATTAGGTAGTAGTAGAGTAAACAGCTCTTCTCCTCAGTCTTGGTAGTTCTGATGTGTAGCAGGACTTTCTCCTGGGGAGTGTGCTGCACTGGGTCACTGCAGTGCTTGGGAAGGGGAAATGATCTGTCTTGAATAATTGAATATAGGGTTCATGTTTGATAGGAGATACCTATTCTGCAGATAGAAATTGCCTTTCAATATCCTTTACAATCCAAAGTATTTTACAAGGGTGTCACACAAATTATAAGAGTATTTAAGTCTTGTAATTTGCATAGGCACTAAAATAAAGCATGCTTTGTCTTGTTCATCTCACTTGTTAGCATTGTTTATATGAATTGCCAAAGCTAGACAGCGGTTCTGTGATTTCAAGTGATCTCACTGAGCCTAATCAGTGTTTTAGCTTAGATAAAGTAAAAAAAAAAGTCATGAAAGTTTTTGCACACTGCAGGCTGTGCTCAGGCTCTTAGATTTCAGCCATGGTGTGGACTTTTGGAAACGCTCTTTGCACAGAAAGAAGAAACCAAACAGTGTGGTGGGATTCAGAGACAGAAAGAGAGGAGTACAGATCACTGACAAAGTCCAGCTCACTACTACAGTGTGTGTGTGACTACCCAGAATTTGTCTTTTTCTCAGAAAAACATCCTGAGGACATGTCATTCAGGGCAACAGTAGATGTTATAGACCTTATATCTTCTCAAAGGTGCATTTTAAAATGTGACCTTTAAATGTATCCAGATATTCAGATGCACTTAGCATTTCCAACCAGTATTATTCTTAATTAAGGGTCATGAACACTTTTGACTCTGTGCCTTGCAACAACGTGAAGGCAGGGTTTTTTCTTTTTTTACTGTTTTTCATTTAATATTCTTATATCTGCCATGCTGAGAGAACAGCTAGGCAAGGTGGAACTCCATGGTCCGCATTTCACCCTTTCTAGAGAAACCCTGAACCTCTGTAGGGTGGGGATTGCCATGTAATATAAGAGTGGAGAGACATCCTGGAAAACACATCAAACAGAGACTTATAGACTGTAGTGACGAACAGGGAGGAAAAGACCCTTGTGAGCTGTTGTGGATTGGGTTCCTAGGGATGGAAGCAGGCTGCAGGATGAGGGGGATGGTGGGAAATTTGCTAAAACTCCAAAAGTTGGCAGAGTGCAGGTCTAAAAGAAGGGACTTGCCTCTAACAGTAAAGCAGGGAGAGGGAGAAGATGAATGAGCCTTTTGTCTTTTTATTTATTTCTGCTTTGTCTTCGCTTGTCGCTTTGCATTTCCTCTGTTTAACCAATTTTGAGGCAACAGACTGAAAGATAAACATGTAGGCAGCACCACCACTAAAGCTTTCTCTCTGGGGAAGAGGCTCTTGGACTAGACCCTGTACTACCAAATAGCATGTGGCCTTGATATTTGGATAGTAGTTGATGATATGGTCTTATTCATGCCCTTTATGCTCTTCAGGCATTCCCCAAAACTCCGGGTTTTGTTTTGGTTTCTTGTAGGGTTATTATTTTTTTCTGGGAGGGGATGTTTCCTGTCTATAAACTTTATATTTGCCTAATCCTTCTGCTCAAATTGTTTCGTTTTGGCCAGGAATTTAAAAGAAAATCCAACAGACAGACACTCAACTTCTATTGAACTGCAAAAGGATTTAGACCTCTATTCTATTTCTTTGTCTCTGGAAAGCAGAGCCTTTGTTTGTGTTTTTCATCTGGCCTTTTTAATTTTGTGTGTATTCTTCAGTTTATTTCCTACTTAATTGTTTAGCTGTTAATTTTAATCTTCCTTTACTGTATAATCACTTCCATAATTGTTCTCACTGTCGTTCAGTCTGAGACTGATCTCACTCCTATTTAATTCAACAGCAGCTCTGTTACTGAGTTTAACATGAGCCTGATCAGCTTCTATTTTAGTAATGACATTTTCTTGAGGGTAAAGAAAAAAGAGTACACACAAAAGTTATAAGACTGAATAGATCCTAGAAAAAGGTATGTCATATACTGAAGCATATACACCACAACCTTGCCAGAGATTTATTAAGGTAATATTTTTAGAATGTTTTCCTCTCCTTCCATAGAAACAGCAGACATTGTTTAAAGCCTCCTTATAGAAACAGGAGAAATGATAACATCTTTTACACTGCACATAGATTAACTCTGAAAAATGATCTAAAGGATATTAAGAAATCACTACAGGAGATCTCACAGCATGCAATGAACCTCTGTATTTAATTTATGTGAAAACAGCAGGATTCAATTCTCTAACATTATTGCCACTTATGTTTTACAGGAATCTGTGCTAGTGCCACACAAATTCTAAAAAAAAGAGCTAAAAATCATAAAAATTTGTCCAAAATGTCTGATATAAGTGAGAAAAGTATAATTAAAAGGAATGAACTCATTCTTTGGGGTCTGCTTGTGTTCACACAATCAATTTTGCCATCATTAATAGAAGCAGAGCCATAACCCAGTGAAAATTTGTTGAGATGACACATTTTTATTCATCATAATTATCCATCATGTCCCCAGTTTTCCAAGAAAAATAGAAGGTGCTTAATTTCCAACTCCTGCTTACTCCACAGAAATAAATGCAGTTGTCCACTTAAAGACAGTTTTTCTTTCCAGGGCTAAATGCACAGCATGGTTTATTTTCACATTTGTTTAATACCTAAATCTAGTGCTGAGATGCCACCAAGCTGCTCAGCAGCCTACCCGTTTGGGCACTGCAGCTTCTACCCATGTGTGTGTAGAACTGGCTCATTGTTGATATTCCTTAAGTGAATCAGTCCAATCTCATAAACAAAGCTGGAGAGCAGAGTGTCAAGTCCTACAAAAGAAAGATTTTCAAGTTTTATTTTTAAAAAATCAACATCTTGAGGTGGGGAAAAGTATGTTTGCAAGAATCTTAAACCTGAGTGATTCCTCTGCAGAAGTATAATTTAAATGTTTTACTAACTGAGGGAGTTCTTAACCAAGCAGTTTCCCTATGCTATCGTTCAAACAAAAACCAAAATCAAACTTTTAAACAAAAAAGTCAACTAGAGAAGTGATGAGAAGTTTGAAGCTTTTAACACAACACATGAAGGTTCTTTGTGCTGATACTTGGGTTTTTATTCATCACTCTGAGTCTTTAATCCCATCTTCTTTTTTCACTTGAGATTGGCAAACTGGATTAAAATAGCATTAACAAAGCTGCAACATGAAAAACCAGTGTGTAGTGTATTCAGTTCAGGTGGTTATTTTTTTTTCTTTCAATTTAACAAAGCAGTAAAATGCATCACTTTCTTGATCCACTTGCAAGACCTTGCCAGGCATTCCTTGCTGGATTGTCACTTTGTGGTCTTCTCAATGCATAGGCAGTGGTGGTCAAATAAAGGAAAATAATGGAACTTCTTGAAAAATTAAAATTTTATCTTTTCATGAATTCAGTTTTCCAAGACAACTTTATTTTATGATTTTGTATAGAATTGTAATTAAATTAAAGCAAAATATTTCATATTAATAATAATTAATTAATATTGTTTACCTGAAAGTTAGCAACACCTAAAATGTTTGGTTTATTTGTAAGCTTCACTCTTAGAATATATAAACAGAGGCTTTTACTTCTTTATTCAGAGTATTTCTGGTACTTTCACCACTTACTAATTTCCCCTAATTTTCCCCATTGTTTACAATAAGATGGCTTCTTTTATTAATAATGAGTGATATATCAGGTAATTTTTATGTCTGTTACACAGATTCATAATTAGTAACCATTTCACCATTCCCATAATGAGATGATGGGAAAGACTCAGATAGATTTGTGTGAAGATATCAAATAGCAGCAAATATAGACTACCTGGCAAAAGCTCAAGGTTGAGAGGAAATAGAATTGAATTCAAAGTAATGTTACATAAAATTGTTAACCTATCTGTGCTTATTATCTGGCAGAAGAATTGTCTTCCTTGGAAAAAGAAAAGGTCTTTAGCACCTTATGGATAGGTTAAAAACAGAGGGGTTTTATTGCCAAAGGAAAATAAAGGTAATGCTCCTATGAGATGTAAGAAACATCTTGTTCATAGATGCAGTGACTCTTAAGCTGAAACTTAGAATATTTGTTTAAAGTTAAATATTTGATGAAGGTAGTTTTTTGGTTTTTTTTTTTTTTTTATAACAGTCATAACTGTTTCAAGTCTGCAAGTCAAGATCTCTTTCTTTGTGGAGATACTTTCAGTGTTTACAGTTTATCAGCAGTGCAATCCACCAGAGAAATGTTTTCTAGGGTTTTTTTAGTTATCACGGTTAATGCACCTGTAAGAGCTTCTATCAGGTAATTTATAAAAAGAAAAAATTCCTAAATTATGTTTTTAAAAATAAACCCTAAGCCAAAATATTGTAACACCTAAAAAGAGAACAGACATAGGAAATTCCATTTTACTGTCTGTGTAGGAATACTTAGTTGTTGTATACCAAATGATAGAATTTCCTTCAACACTTGCCTGTTGTCTTTGAATTATAAAAAACAAAATATTTTTAGGACATATTCAAATAGTCAACTCATTCATAAAAAAGGGAACCAAGACATATAAGTAGGTAATTGAATGTATACCCTGAAATAATTGAAGGCATCAAGAATTTTGTAATGAGCTAACCATTTAAGAAAAAATAAAGAATTTTTTCAAGTTTTGTGTCTATTTAGGAACAGGCATTTGAATGCAAGTTCTTGTCTACTGAAGAGAGATTTTCCTGCTTGTTTGGTGGGTTCTGAGGGAAGGGTGGTTTTCTTCAGCTTCTGGGCAAACACAACGTTAGAAACTTCCAGCATGGGAGAATTGCTGATCAATTGTACAATATCATGGTCATGATCTTCAATTACTGACATTTTTGTCACTTTCTTTCGCATGAGTAGGATATGGAGGTATAATACATTTAAGAATATAAATGAGCAGATATAAGAATTTCAGAGACTTTTGCTGTTTTCTAAATTTTTCATTTTGCCAGCTGCATTAATGAATTATAGCAGACAAATTTGAGGTCATTTTCTTCAAAATTAAAAATTAATTTTCATCTGAAACTTACCATCTCGTTCTTAGCAACAGTGATCTCATTTTGACAAAATCCTGGTATATTTAAGCTAACACGTTTCCGAAACAGACAGTAGTTATGTTATTCTAATATGCACAATCCTAATCAGGGATACATAAAATTTTTTTAATCAAACATGCTAGAAATAACATTTTTCTGACTATTGAGTTAGAAACATATTATGTGCATAATTGAATTTATTAGTATTCCCAAGAGACAATTACTGTTTCAGTGAGAACAAAACAGAGTCTTATTAGAGACACGAAAATACCATGTATCTGTTTGCCAAATATACCACTAAGCTGTACACAAAAGAGCTGAATACTTATTAATAGCAGCAAAAGGATTGAATGCTAAGTATGGTTATTGATGGGAAGTCAAAAAAAATGTAACTGGCTAGTATGAACACAATGATATGAAATGTATTTTTTAAATCCATCAGAATTGATCTAACTGGTTTTACTGAAGTATAATGCAGGATAGTGGCTAATCAGCAAAGACTTGAAAAATAATGAAGTTAAAATAATGCTTTGCTGGCCTAAATATCTATTCCTTTTTTCTATTTTTTTTTTTGTTTGTTTAGGGGTTTCATTTTCAATATCAAGAATGTCACGAAGTGGCAAAACTCCTGTAGTTTGAATCTAATCACAATTGTTTTATGAATAGCAAGATTACCCAGGAATTAGTCAAGTCTACATTCAAGGTCATTATCAACAATGCAACAGATAAACCACAACATTAGATGCCACCAAGTCATTAATATATATATATAAATATCCAAACACTCTTCTATGCACAATCACAACATTTTCTAATGTTAAGACTCATGGTGCTGTGTGTACTTTTCATAGAACTCTAGAATGGCTTGGGTCACAAGATACATTAAATATTATCCAGTTCTAATTCCATGGCCGTGGGCAAGGGTGCCACCCGTTAGACCAGGCTGCCCAAAGCCAAATCCAACCTGGCCTTAAACACTTACAGAGGTGGGACATCCACAACTTTGAGAAACCTGTTGTAGTGTCTTGCAACTCTCACAGTGAAGAACCACTTTTCTCTTACTAATTCATTATTTTGGACCATGTGTGTCTTTATTTATTTATTAACTGCAGTAATTTTATTGCTTCATCAATAGTTTTTAAATGAGTATATTTTTTTTCTTTTCCCTGCCTCCATACCTAGTCACTAAACACTATTAAAAGTCAGAATTTGTTTTCCACAGAAAATTTTATGTAAAAAGACCTCATTTTGAATACAAAAATGGAAATTCTGGAGAAGTTTGAAAAGGCAAAAAATAGCATGTATTTAGATATGAAACATTTAGGGTATTCCTCAGGATTATCTTAGATGTAAAGTTTTGAATCTTACTAGAATGCCTAGTTTCTCATCAATATGCATATCCTGAAATTGCAAATTAAAAATCCCAAACTCTTGAGAAGTTAGATGTGAAACTAGGCTGGTTTCTAATGAAAAACATTGCCTTTAGGTTCTCTAAATACCATTTCCCAAATGATTTCTTAGAACATCCTAGTTTCTCTAAATCAGATTGGTTTTTTATATCACAAAACAGCTCTGCTGGCCAAGCATGCATAGTCAACATGGCCAAAAGAAGGCTGGCTTTCCCTTTTTCTAGCTTTCCTTTCCCTGTATTTAGCCATTATCTCTCTCCCAGTTTTTTCATCTGCAAGGTAAAGTACTTTGGTTTTTTACTTCTTTTTTCAATTTTGTGCAGTTTTATGGGTTGGTACTCCCTTTTTATGGGTTGGTGTGTGTGGAGTCTCTTAAAGGAGGATGAGATTGTTCCTCCTCCTCATGATTTCTCAGGCTCTCAGATTCAACTATTGTCTTCCAGCTCTGTGCTGTGCCTCTCACATAGTCTTCTACCTGCTATGCTTTGCAGTCTCTGATCCATCTTTAGGAAGAAAATGACCTGTTCAGGAAAAAAAAGCTTTCAAACAGCCAAACCTGAAAACAGAAACTTCCTAGGAATTAGAGAGGGCAGTGCAGAGCTTGCTGCAACTCTGAAGATCACTGTCCTGGCTCAAAGCAAGTCCAAAAGTGAGGGCCTATGTACAAGTTGCTATGGGCAGGGGAGGAATTGCAGAAAAAGCTTTTTTAATCTGTGTATTTAATCTGTACATTTATTAGAAAATTTTCTATTAAAAAGAAAACGGAAAAAACAGCCCAAAACTTTAGTCTCTTTTTTATGCTGAAGACAGAAATTCTATTTTAGTTTTAAAATCTTCTGTTTTGTATGTGTCAAAGCTGTGGCCAGCTCAGGTCCTATTACACCATTGCTCTGTGCAAGCTCACCACCTCCTTTTTCTTAGGCCACATTTGCCGGTATTGTCATTGACTTGGTTATTGTTCCTGAGGCTGGCCAATCAAAACTATGTTCCTGTTTTGCCATTTTCTCTCACAGGATATTTTAAAATCTGTTGTTCTTATCTTTCCAGAATGCTCAGGTATTTCACTGAGTGATGTGTATCTCATACAGTACAATCTTTTCTCATTTAGTGTGAATTGCATCTCTATTTCTCTGTTCATTTCTGTTCAAAATGTTGCTATTAATATTAGCTCCCTGAGTGCTTTTTATAGTCTGTCTCTTGAGTTTCTCCACTGATTCTTTCCTCTATCTGCAAAGAACACAATAAAAGTAAAAAAGCAGAATATTTTAAGAGATTTATGGGTTTATATATGAAAGAACTAGTTAATTCAGCATCTAGATTTGTTTCAGCTATGGAGGGAAGAGATGGATGAGTAAAAAAGCAAGTAAGCAATGAATGAGAAATTACTAAATATCAAGTTTTTTCAAGTTCTTCAGATATTTTTTTCCTCAGGGTCTTGATAAAAAAGTTGTCTAAAATTATGATATCTAAGTAACTTTTTCTTTTTTTTTATTTATATACATTTTTAGGTCCGAACATGGATTCTTACAGTGGGATACACAACTGCATTTGGAGCAATGTTTGCAAAAACGTGGAGAGTCCATGCAATTTTCAAAAATGTAAAAATGAAGAAAAAGGTGAGAGGAAGTAGACTCTTTTTTTGTTGCCTTGCTAATACAATTTTCTAATTGTTTTCATACCTTTCCTGGATGGCCATAGCAGTGCTGACTGTTCATGTGTCACACCCAAAGATCCTGAATAATTTGATATTGAGGCTTTTTGGTTTCTTTTTTAGTCTCTCAGAGTTGGAGTCAAGCATCAGCCTGCCAGTCTTTATAATAAAAGGCGGACAGTGGAGTTGGCTGTAAAATGTAAATGTGAATTTGGATCTCTACTCCCTCTTAGTACCTTGCTTCAGCATCCAGAAGTCTCCTTCTGGTAGATTTGCTTATTAATGTTTTCTGATTATATCTGTCTAAGATGTGGGTATTACCTGAGGATTTCTCATGGATTGGTAGGTGGAAGCAAGAGAAACTGCTGCTTATAGTTTCTCTTTTTAAATTAATATTGAAATTGTATAAATTTACTCTAAGAATGGTCAGAATTGAACCACAATAGTTGTTTCTGTCATTTTTGGTACAGCACATTTTCCGTAAAGGATTAGGGTCAGTTAAGGAGTAGTGCAGCTTTTCATGATATTTTTCCCATTAAGCTTCTTTGCATACATGAAGTACTTTTTATCAGATGATTTTATTAATAAATTGGAAAAACACTGAGTAGAAAACATTATGCTGGTAAAAACATTAAAAGAAATGTTCATGAAACAGAAAAACAAAATTAATATTTTTATAGAATGAGCAGAATTGCCAAGTGCAGTTCCTATGTGCATCAGAACAGTTTTATTCTAATAACCAATAAAGAGTTATATATAACTAAATTCAGTAGAAGAATATTCCAAAAACCTGTCAGATTACTCTTTTTTTTTTTTTGTTTTTCGTTATGTGTGGTCGTAAAAGATCTCTGTTGTTAATTTTTATTTTGTTAGCACCATGTTATTTTTCCACAATTGCAACATGTAGGTAATCTGTCACAATAGGATACATCATTCCTTTAGAAGGAATGGACTTTAGTTAGACAGGGAGAGAATTAACTCAGTTTCTAAGAAGATTTATGTCTGAGGTTATTAAGGAATAACATGCTGTGTCTGGAACTGGATCTATTACTCTGGCACAACACATCCAATTAGTACTTGCCCCTCCTATTTGGCCATGTCAGGTTTGCTCCACTTCATTATCATTCTTAAAAAAAAAAAAAAGGTGAATAAATACAAAATATCTTAAAACTAACTTAAAATATAAAAAATTTCTATACCTAAACCAGGATGCTCTGGGTGGACTGAAATGGAAACCTCCCTTTTTGCATGTTTGCAAAGAGCCCACTCTAACATAAGAGTTTATACTACCCAACCCTTTTATACATTTTTTTTCTTCATTTTTTTCAAGGATCTCACACTTCCTATATTAAAGTTTTTTAACAAAGATGAGCCAGGGTTTTACCTTCCTGAGAAATGAAATTTTACATTGCAAATATTTTTTACGTATTGGTACAAATATTTTTAAATTAGTGAAGTTACACAAGACACTACAGTCTAACACATAAAAGCATTTACTTCATGACCTTAATTATCCTCAAAATTGTATAATTTCTCCAATACATACTATTTTAGATGGGAGTGAGCAGGTACTGCAGTGGACTGTCACTGAGCTTTTGCTTCCTTTTTTTTTAAACATTACATTTTAGATCTGCAAGTTGCTACTCAATAATAAATTTCACTGTCTGTTAATTAAACATAATCCTCCAATTCTTTATTGCCCTGTTCTTCAAGGGGCTCATCACCAACTGCAAACTGCAATTGATTGTGCATGGCTGGATGTTAAAATTATTTAAGATCAGTTAAAAAGATACTGACCAGTATAAGGGAGATAAACTTTCAGACATCTGGATGATGACCAATGAGCTTCTTTGCTCTGAGTGATATTGGAAGCATCAAGGCTGTTAGGCTACCTTCCTCAGTATTCTGGAATTAAGTCAACTACACATTTGTTCGGTAAACTTTAAAGAATTCTTTATTTAGATATCTCCAAATCATAAGTATGAATCATGAAGTGCAACAGTTTTCTTTATGTAAAACAAATCAGCTATCCAGATAAGTGTTTACTAGTCATATATTTTGATTTGCCAGGATAGATAAAAGTGTTTTTAGGAGTCAACTGAAAAACATGGCATTCTTTACTTATGTCTTGCAAGAATGACATTTCCATTTTCTGCAGATGTAGTTTGCAGCAAAAGTATTTTCTTTCTATGGATGCACAGAAAGTAGAAATTTTTGCGAACAATATCTAAACTGACAAATGCACAAAGGTAGTGCCACATGAAAAAAACCACATGAATGTTTCTCAGTTAGTTGTGCCGTGACAGAGCAGACTGGCATTGCAATCAGAGAAGTACAAAGTTCTAAAATTATTTAAGTAGTGTGGATCTTGGATTCATTTGTGATCACTTTTGTTACTACCTGTATATACGTATGACAGTAAAAGCTGTATGACCTTTAGGCATACAACCTTTACTGTCATCCTCAATATTTTCTTCAGGAAAATATTTGCCAGCAGTGAAATTTCTTCAGAGAGTGAAAGAATCCCTGTGTGGCTGTTGAAAACACTGGTTAATTCATTTCTTGAAAGTGGGTGTTAAGTAAAGGAGAGAATATGATGAGTAAATCTGTTTATCTTCATTAGATAGGGCAAGCTTCTGTACATTTATTGTACACTTTAGTATACAACGTGGCTTTTTGATGGGATTAGTGGATATCTGTCTCAGTGTGAGGAAATATACAGAATTTTAAATAATAATAATAATAATAATAATACACGCTATATTACTGCATAAGAATGCATAAGAAAGCGAAACTTAATGAGTTAGAGTGTCTTGAATTAGTTGAAGGTTCTCATTAACTGCTGTTTATAAAGCTTTCAAAAGTCTATTTTATTTTCACCCTTTTATATATCCACTCTTCAGTTACTGGAAATTAATAAACAATAAAATTCAGAATATACTCATTCTGTTATCAGACTACTAAGGATAAATTTTGCAAAATTCCCAGAGCTCTGTCACCATCTTTGATCTTGCTAGGGCTCAAAGGAAGCAAATTAAAAATGCATTAGTTTTAGCTGGAAACAGAGGGGTGCAAGGGGATCAATTTTTGTCAGATGGAAATGACAAAATCAGTAGGGGGAAATAAATTACTTTTGAGTTTTGAAGAGGTTAGCGGAGATAATGGAAAGTGAAATAGAATTAGTAGTAAAAATAACTGTAACAGTTATAATTGAGGTGCAGCTCTGGTTTTCATACGTCTCCTTTCTGTTGTTTTGGGCTGTGGAATGTCTTCTGCTCTGAGAGAGGTGGGGACTGGTTTATTGTTTTCCTTGGCAGCAGGAGGGCTGGCAGTGGATAAGAGGAGAGAGAGGAGAATATCAGTGGCAGAAGGTGGGGAAGCTTTAGCTAGCTGAACCATTTACAGAACAAAGTCTTCTGGAGAATTCAGAAGGATGAGAAGTTGTCTATTTTGGTAGGATCTGCACTGTCCTTGGTTTTTGGGGGTGTTGAAGCACTCCTGCACAGAGACTGCTCCTGCACAGCTCCTGAATGCCAAATAAAGCCCAGAATAGTCACAAATTCAGTGCAGTAATATTTAAAGCCTCCATAAGTGTTATAAATTCTGCTCCTACAAAGACAAGTATTGGGCCATTTGTAGATGGCTCCACTAAAGCATGAAGATGATCAAGGCCACAATGTTACCTTGTTGCATTTGTTGTATTTGAAAGTACAATACATCTCAGTTGATGCTGCCATGATAAGCTTGTCTTACCCATAACAGAGTACACTCTGGCTTTGTCTATTTGGACTTAATTCTTCAACTGTGGCATCAGAGAAGGGATGTTTTATCTTCAATTTTCACTGAAAATATTATCATTGTGCTCAGTTATTACTACTGCTGTAGATTTATGGTGGCATATGTCTTTATGTTGACAAAGTTGTTACAAGATAAATACAGAATATAATGACAAAAGGGGTGTAGAGCAGCCTCTTTTCTTGAGGCTTGTGCTGCTATAGTTTGGCTAACATTATTCTACTCCTTCACATAAGTTTTCTCTGTATTGGTAATATCAAAGGGAAAAGAAGTACAAATAATCACAACAGACAAAAATGACTTAGTCTAACCTGACTCAGCTATGCCTGTCAGGCTGCCATCTGGCAAACTTTTTGTCATCCATTTGGTCTGTTAGGTCCTTGTATGAGTACTGAAGAGAGCTGAGGTCTTCATGCCTTGCAAAGATGGGAATGAGATTGCACAGATTATGTTTTTGACAGTAGGATGGGGAAGGGAGGCTGGCAGTGCAAGGGAACTTCAGGGCCAAGAGACTGGGAGCAGGAAAGAAACTGAAGAGGAGAAATCAGGTTTCCTGCCAATTACTTCAAGAGAGAAGCCTGTCCAGATTAAAAAAAAATAGGAAAATCTTGGGATTATATACTGGGAAAGATATTGAAGAGGCAGACTGAATTTGGATTAAAATTCCTTTGGAAACTAAATTTCAAAGCCAGCAAAGGCAGGAAGGTCTGTAAGAAGTGATCAAGAAAACTGATCATAATGGAATGCAGAGCCTGAGTATGGTATTTAAATGGCAAACTGTAATTGAAGAACTAGGTCTGGTTTAAAATTAGATTAAGATTGAAATTTAGAGGCAGAACGGGAGGCCTGAAAAGTAGGGATGTAGTCTAGGAAAGCAAAGCAGGAGTGAGAATGGAGAAAGAGACAAGAAAAAACTTGAAATTAGGACTGACCAAAATGATTTCACAAGAAGTGTGGGCAGAGCATAAAATCTGAACACGGGATCTTTGAATTTTACTGTTCTTCTTTCTATTACTGTGTATCTATAAAACCTGCAGGCAAAATATGTGCCTTGTCTTCCTGTTATGTTGTACAGATCCTGATAGCTTCTAGTGACTCGTTTAGCTCAAATTGATGAGGTGTGCAGAGTTGTAAAGGCTCCTCTTGCTGATGCATGCAGCTCTCTCTATAATTGAATCCCCTTTCCATTTTCTATATGAAGAATGGGCTCATGAAAACGTTAAAAGTTTTATGTTGTGGCTGAAAAGTCAATAATTGAAAAACAACAGCTTGCTAGGATCTCTGCAATGTACATTTCTTCCCCTATGTGGATTATTAGGACACCAGTGAAGCCTTGGTTTCCTACAAAATGCCACTGTCATGGAGCAAATGTAGTGAGTCTGCTCTGGGCATGAAATAGCTGTAAAAGAGAGAGTTTTATGTTACCATCTTTTCATTCTTTTCTTTAAACCAGAAAATATGCATAATGAAAAGGCAGTAGGAGTTTTGAGAAAGGTGGTCTAATGTATAAGACAGTTAAGTGCCAAATGAAAAAAATAACTACTTTTGAATTATTTGTTATGCTGTAGAAATCTCTCTGGGCATATTTTTTTCAGAAATTATTCTTCTGTTTCTTTGTTTCTGAGAAGCAAATCTATTACCTGAGTGAAGCAGTGCCGGAATTCTCAGACATTTTAGCTCTTTGCCTTCACACTCCATTTTTTAACAAATCTGGCCACCCCAACTGAATAACTTGTACATTTAATGGTTCAAAAACAGGTGTATAGAAAAGAGGGAGGGGTAAGAAATGACCCAGTCTCTTTCTGGGGATCAGGGTACATGGGCTACTCTGAGCAGTGGCCAATCCTCATCTCCCAGGTCGGGGTGGGCAGCAGCTGGCTGAGTGCTCGTACCGTGCACGGTGCCAGCTGCAGGGATGCTGCCAGCTCCTGTGATTGCACAGCATCCCTGGGGGAGGGGGAAATAGAGGGGAGAAAGCAGCTGGAGGCTGCACAGTTTTGGGTTTATGTGCTGCTGCCTTCTCTTCTCAGCTTGTGTCTGTTGATTGTTATTCCCATTCCTCATTTGAAAACCTCTGTAAGGAAGTTTATAGAATGAGTGTCATCTCTGGCTAAAAAAATTCCTGTAAAGTTTTCAAGCCAGTTATGGAATTTAGAATTTATTACAATCTATGTTTTTCCTCACTATAGTCCCGAAAAGTTACCCATTATCTTAATCTTTTAAAAATAGATGAAGCAAAATTCTCCAGATTATGTTGACATAGGGTTTAGGTCAGAACCTCATAGGCCACATCTCATTTATTCACTTAAATCCTATGTAGACATAGTTCTGAATTAGCATAAATGTAGTTTGTGTTATCTAACCAGTTCTTTCTCTAAATTCTGTCAAAAAATATTTTTCCAGGTCAGTTTTCAGACTGTATATGTTTATATTTTCTCCAGGATTTTTTTTTAAATCCTGCTACAGCTTTTTTTGTGCATAACAAGAAGTTATATGATGGATTTCCTCTAGGATACACTTGTATTCCACTAAATATATATGAGAGATCATAAGTCTGGAGAGGAGATGTGTCAAGATCCAAAAATTTGCTTTGGGTAACCATACCAACAGTACAACAATCTATTAGGGACCATCTGCTGAAAATGAACCAGCATATGGATACCTAAAGAAATGTTCAGTGTTATTGTTCAGTCTTTGAGAGTAAGAAAGAAGACAGTTTGAAATTTGCTTATGTTTAGGATTTTTTTCATTATGAATATTTACTACTGGACCAAGTAATCTCTGATACTTACAGGGCAGTTTAAATTGTTCAGGTATGGTTTATGGTTTATTAATAAACAGATACAGTATTTCCTAAAGTCATATAAGTGGAAACTAAATTATTTTGATTTTTTCCCCCCAGATAGCTACAACTATAAATTTTAAGTCCAAAGCGTTAAAAATAGTCAGTGTAATCTTAGAATCCAAACTTAGATGTAAAATAAGCATCGTGGTTTTCATAAGAGCTGATCAGCCAAAATGCCAACCAAGGAACAACAGGAATCATATTTCTAAAATTTACATTCCATATAAATATGGAATGTGAAGCTAAATCTCAAGCTCATGTCATAGAAAGAAGCTGAGCTAATGAACTGTACATCTAGAAGAAAAATCTGCTTTTGAAGTAATTTATGTATGGAAATTTCTGCATGGTACAGCTTGATAAGGGTAAACCTCAGTAGTGACAAAACCAGCGAAAACTCTATGTGAAATGTAAGTGCTCATAAATGGTGCTACAACCATAATTTCTATGTATTATGAGACTATTGGATGACAGAGAAATAAAGAACATGTTGCTATACAGTATGAGGCAATTTATTCCTGAATAGCTTGAAATTGGATTGTAAATGTAATCAAGTGCATTGATGTTCCCAGCTATTTGGTAATGATGAAGTATGCTTTCCCAGAGAATTTTTCATTAAGAAAAATATTAAAGTCTAGGTACTTTAATGTGATATCAAACAAAATCAGAATATTTCTTCCTGAACATTCAAATCTTTCATGCACTTTTTTTTTTTTTTCCTGAGGGTTTGGGTTCCTTTCAACTCCAAAGATGGGAATTCACACCTCTCATAGAAAGTCCTTTACATTTATTCCATGTGTTCTTAAGCTCAAGTGCATTTCTCTCAAAGGTGAATTTGACCTGCTGTGTTGGTGGAATATGCAGTTTCTCAAGGCAGCACATCTTGCTTTACTTATGGTTGTGAGCAGAAGTTAACACAATGTTGAGGTTTTTTAATAAGAGTTCTGCAGAACACCAGCAAGAATGGTTGGTTCTAATGCTCTCAAGTTGGATTTCTTAGTGCCATTTTTAGACTAATATGCTTTTCTATTTTTGTCCTTTCAAAATAGTTTTGTGAAAAATAGTAATTTTTCAATATAGATTTATATTGAAAAACAAATTGTGTGCTCGTTATGGTTGGATTACCAATGTTAGTGAAACAATCACCTCTCCAATTCTCTAGTCCATTGTAGTCATAACTGAGGGTCAGGCTTTCAAAAACAAGGATTTTTCTAACTTTTTTTAACCCATCACTTAATCTCTCTCCATCTCTAACCTCTGAAAAGTTTCTTTCTTCTGCTTCCCCTAGGGAGCATCTCCACTAGGATATTCCTACTTTTTTTTTAATATGAGTTGGAAAAGAGAAAAGGTGTCTTCCAATCAATTTCTTCTCCTGGCAGCAGGGCATAGGGTCAATGCATCCACATTTGCAATAGCATTAATGGGAGAGTGAGTCTGCCATCCTAAACAGGAGTCACCAAAGACACATTTTAGCAGTATGTGCTTTAGCAGGCTAGTGACTGTAGCTATTTAATTCTCAAAGCCAAGCTTTTTGATCATATCCAGTTGTCCATTATTGTCAGGAGTACCACATGCTCCACTGTTCTGAAAGGTAGTCACCAGGTTCTTAGACTACAGGTGTCACAGTAGATCCTCACTGGAAACAGAAATTATTGGGGTTTTGGGTATCTTTTACATTTATAAATAGATATACAAGTCTTCTATCAAATAATTCAAAATACTTCTAAGATAATAAAACTTAGCTTTTTACTCCCTGTGACTTACTGGTCAAAATACTCAATACTGCAACACGTTTTTTAAAACATTAGCTTTCACTCATTAAAACAAATGTAATTGCAGCTTGAGGCATTGCCAATACTAATCATACAATCTATTATAGGAAGTACTCATAATAGCTGTTGAAAAAAACATTGTGGAGTTACTGGGAACAATGCATAATGTGTTTTCAATAGTCCTTTTTTCTCATTCCATTGCACAATAGAAATTAAGGATGTATTACAGTATAGTTCACTACAATATTAATGGCTTTAATAACTCTAAGATAGAATCTCCATCAGCCCACGTCGGGTAAAGTTCACCCACCCACCACTGACTTTACATCCCAACCTCCTGGCACCATCCCACTTGTGCCGACCCACTTAATGTAGGGGAGCAAGCCCAAGGTGTCCCTGAGCTGCACTGAGAGAAGTGGAAGGTTTGTTTATGCAGTGGAGAGAGTACCCTGAAGGCAAGTTCACAAGTGGTTTTATGGTCCCTTTTGCAAGCTCACAGACTTTACAATTTTTTTCCCTGCAAACTCTGTTTTATTTCCTTTCCCCTCCAGTTCA
Source organism: Setophaga petechia (assembly GCA_024362935.1). Taxonomy (NCBI): domain Eukaryota; kingdom Metazoa; phylum Chordata; class Aves; order Passeriformes; family Parulidae; genus Setophaga; species Setophaga petechia. The sequence goes on from JANCRA010000008.1 coordinate 29,649,637, forward strand.
GAAGGGGAACTCTGATCAGCAGGATTTCTGTGTGCATCAGGGAGAAGAATATTTGGTTTCAGATTTCTGAGGGCTTTTGGAATTGATGTCAGTGATATTCATTTAATTGAATGAGGTCTAGGAAGCTTCACAGAGGGATCCTTTAAAGAGAGTTTCTCTCTACAGATTCCATCCCAGGAGTCTGGGGAAGAGACAACTGAAAAAAAAGTTAATTAATAACATTAAGTGTTTATCCAGCTAGTGCCAGAAGGCAAGGGACTACTCTGTCAGCTAGACTAGACAGGGTTGATCTACACAAGGGAAACCAGAATTTCCTTCTTAAGCAAAAAAGATCCTACATTTTAAATGGGAAAGAAAAAAAAATATATTTATATCAAAAACTATTAATAAATGCAAAAGCACTTCCAGCCTTCCTATGTTTCTATGAATTCAATTAAAAACCCAACAAACAAACAAACTGCAAAGATTTAGCGAATATAGGTTTAAATTTAAAGATATTTCATTCTGACAAATGGAGGTGATCTGTTAATCTGTTAAGGAAACTAACTTTGAGTAAAAGACAGGAGTAAATTAACTCTTCAGTCATGCTGGAAAACTGTTTGTGGAAATCAGAGAGTACAAAACTGATGTTGCACCCTGGAGATGTAAGTCTTCATATGTAAGACTCTTTCTTAATGTTTTAGAATGGAGTGCAACTTTAAGGTCTGTGTCATGAACATTTTCAGAATTGGATTCTAGATAAGATAAAAAATAACAGAAAGTTTTTCCCAGTTGTAACTGTAAAAAACAAACCTAATGTTTAGTTACTGTTGATTGCCAGATTTCCAGATGATCCCACAAACTGGTGGATGATAGGGTCATCCAGGACACAGTGGATATGCTTTAGAAAGCAAATTTTAAAAGCCCAGCAAAAGGTTTATGCAATAATAACCAAATGGACAGTTGAAATTACTGTGGCAGGTTGTACAGCCTGTGATAGTTCTAGAAAATCCTCAGGAGTTTCCACGAGCAGAAACTTTATCCCAGAGCTTTAGGCAGATTTTACATCTCCTGTGATCAGACAGCAAGGTCTGTGGAGAGTAAGGACTTTGATCTGTCTTCATGGTCGTGAGTTTTCAGAATAATTCTGATTTGCCCATACAGTGATGTTGCTGTGAAGAAAATGCCCTACCAGCTTTTGTTCTGAGTGAATTTATTTTGAGGACAGATCGCTCCATATCCAGATATATAGTCCAGACTGGTTGCAATGGCATTTATAACAGTGTGCAGATCTGCCAGGATGAGACAGATTCACCTATCCAATCACAGATGGTAGAAAATATGACTCACAGATGCTGCTGTGTGAGAGCTTGGCTTCAGCAAGGATTCAGGAGCACTTGCATAAATGGATTTTATTAGCTACCATGTATTTCTCCAAAGGCTGATTTACTGTTTTCTAGAAGGAAAATGAAAAGAGAAAAAAAAATGAGAACCTTCCTCTTGAAGAAAAATTACATTTTTGATTGTGAGGAGCCTCACCAGCTCATTACTTTCTTTTGTCAGACAGAGAATCTGTTGGATTTGCAAGATCTGAGTCAAGACTCCTTCAGTGCATCTGGTATTCCCGAGGAGTGAATGTACTGAATTTAAGGAGTTCTAGTGGGTGGGAGTGAGGGCTGGGAAACCTGGGCTTCCTGCATGTGGAAGGGGACAGCAGCAAGCCTTTTAGAAGTGCTGTTAGTGATATACCAGTGGCATTTCTCAGGGCAAATCTCTTTTAGGACAAGCTGCTAATAACTGGCAGAAGTGAAAAATAATTGGACCTCAGTGTTTTGTTCTGAAAGGTAACATTCTGGTGGAGAGTTCTGCTTCAGAGCTGTATTCCAGCAGTGGTTTTGCCAAGGACAGGGCAGCGCTGTGGTGGGTGTGGGAGGCAGCCCCGGGTGCCCTGCATTCAGCCCTCTCACCCTGCAGCAGCACCAGCAGCACTGTGTTTTGCAGAGCTCATAGCTCTGGTCTAGGTCACTTAGGTTATCTTATGAGCTTTCTTTTGCTTGCCTTCCTCCTGGCTGTCTGGCAGAAGTAAGGGATGAATAATACCTGCTGCCAGTGACAGCTGCTGTTATACAACTCCCCCTCTGTCCAGAAAAGGGCAGAGTAATGCAGGAAAAATTACTCCAAGAGGTATCCAAGGAAGAGCTCAACTGTTTGCTGTATCTCTACTCTTATCTTTTTCTAATAACTACCTGTCTAAAAAAAGGTTACCAAACTAAAATACTGATCTGTAGTAGTGCAAGGTCAGGTACAAATGAAAGATGTACAGCAGCAAGAAGTGATATGATAACATTAGCAATGTGATCATGAATAGAAAGCTATTTATTTTGATTCTGTGAGTGGATTATCAGTATTACTACTTTTAGTAATATATCCTTTCACTCTTTTGCTTCTGGCATTACTGTACATGATTGACTAATATTACCAGGGGTTGGCAAATCTGAATTCAGTGCAACCTTACTTTCAATATGAAGATAGTTCATACAAATATGGAAGACATTGGGCTGCTTACATATCCTAAGTAAAATGACTGCTATTTCCATTTGAAAGATAAGATATTTTGAGGGTTATTTTCAAGGAACCTTTTTGTCTTAGAAGAGCAGAGGGGGACATTTCTGGCAATATGCTTTCACATGGCTTTTAGTTTGTCAAATGTATATTTTTAGCTGAAGTTAATTTTCTTCATCTCCTCTTGGGGACCAGGGAGTGAGGAAGGGAGGGACATGTTTCAGAACACTAATTTTTCTGACACTTAATCTTTCCCAGGATAGGTGGGATGAATTGTCTTTCAAAGGCTTTTGTCCTTCCTCACTGGCTACTGAGAAAGTCTAAACATGTAATAGTTCAACAGCCAACTTCAGTAAAATAAACTACATCAGTTAAAAAGGAAGACCAACTAAAACATGCCAATACAATAAATTCCCTAGACATTTAAGAGGGAGGAAAAGAAATTTGAGTTAAATTGTCAATATTTCATCTAAATCCAAATTCTCTATGGACTTGACTGCCCATTGTTTTCTCTTCCATGTCTCCACTCATACTAGGAGCAGTACTAGGTATGTTTCACTCAAGGTCTGTTTGCAGGCATTACAAAAGAGATTAAAAAAGGCTAACCTGTTCCTTTTCAGCTCTGATTGCCACTTGATAAACAGCCAAAAGGTCAGACATAGTTCTGTTTTCCCAAAGAAGACAAGGGACCAAGTTGTGTCTGAGAATCTTTGCTTAATACCTGCTTTCATTTTAGCTTTATGAAGAAACACATTTCAACAGTCTTCCTCCCCCTGCACAGCTCACCAAGACACCTTTTCCTTGCAAAGTTCTCCTTGCCAAATCATCCAGCAGCAAGACATATCACCATGAAAGCTGCACCCTCCCCTTTCACCTGCCCTCTCCAGACATGCCTGTGCTGTCTCAGAATTCTGAGATGGGTGTACTGCTTCCTGGCTGCCGCAAACATGGGGAAAGCATCACTTTCCAGTGCTTTAGGGCAGTGGTAGCTACATGGATTTGCATAACTGGTCTCAGGAAATGAAAATATTGTACCGAGTCCTTTAGCTCATTCTGATTACTAGCCTTTAGATTACTCTTAGTTTATTCCAAATTATCTATAAAATAAACCAGCAGATTAGCAAAAAAATGGTGCACAATGTTGCCGAAACCCCTTTCAAAATATAAAAGATATCACGTCAAGCATATGAAAACCAGACTTTCTGAGGTTCTTTATACACGATTTGAAATTTTGGTCATTTTCATCATTTCCTTCAGCTTGATAAGAATGTAATGGAAATACAATTTATTCTACGCAGGAATACTAACCTTGCTCCTATTAAGATTAGCTGACACTTCTGGCTTTTTAATGCATTTTTGAAATCCTAATAATTTCATCAAATTGAACTGAAATAATCACAACTTTCTTAAGCTTCTCAGGCTTAATATTTTTTAATATTTCGTTTGGATTAAGTCAACTGTTTCCCAGAATGGAAACTTGGGAAAAAAAAGATATGTATTTGTCCATGTTAAAGCAATTTGGCAATAACTTTTGACTGGATTGGATGGCTGTTCTTAATAATAGAGGTAGATATTAATTAAGAAACCATGACCATGGACTCAAGAATACTGAAATAAAATTAATTTAGGCCTGATATTTCAACATGATTACAACTTTGCAACTGAAATAATGCAATTGCAATATATTTTTTCTGTGTTGCTATGTGTACAACAGTAGAAATTATATAGGGATTGCATGCAGTTATAAATGACTCTTAATACATGGTTTGGATTTTTATTTTTATAAGCAACTCTTGTTTTTCTGTTTGGAGCCTAAACCCCAAGCAAAATTAAAAGCATGTTTTATGCTAGATGTGCATTAAAGCCTCTGACCTTTGTAATACAGAAAAAATATATCATTCCTTCCTGCTCCTTGTGTAACAGAGGCAAATATTAAACACATAGACACAAAAACCTCCAAAATAAACTTTTGATAACTTCTGCCTTTTCCATATCCAAGAAGGTTATGAAAGAGTGAGCACTAAATCTTAGTGAAAACTACCTCAATGCCTTCTACTTGGAGAGGCTGATGAACATTTTTCCACATTTGCATGCATAAACACAGTAGTGGCTCCCTAGAATATATCTTTCTCATTTTCCAGGAGTTATTATTAAACCTGGATTTCAATATAAATGTTTGAGAGTCTTCCCAAAGTCTTTTTAGAAGTGGGAAAGCACTTCAGATACTTCTAATACCCATGAAATGAACTAAAATAATTTGTCTTGCTTTCATCTTTCTATATTTCTTTTCTTTGTTCATTGTTAAAAACCTTTACTATTAGCAACTTGTGTCTTTCTCCCTATATAGGAATAAAGCTGCATAGGGTCTATCTGTGGCTCATGGGAATCTCCCTACTTCTTTTTTCTTTTTTGTTTTTTTTGTCTCTCCAGATCATTAAAGACCAGAAGCTACTGGGGATAGTTGGAGGGATGCTACTGATTGATCTTTGCATCCTGATTTGCTGGCAGGTTGTGGATCCTTTGAGGAGGACAGTGGAAAAGTATAACATGGAGGTATGTCCTCAAGCCCAAGTAATACTAATGGTTGCATATCAGTATCTACAGCTTTCCATAAGATTAAGCTAAAGATGCATTAGGTAAAATGAAAGCAAGTCAAGCTGTGTATTTTGGGGGAGGAAGGGTTCTGGTTTTCAAAACCAAATAGAAAAGAAACAACTGCAGCCAAAAGAAATTGTGTATGTAGTTGCAAGTGCCACATTTCTGTCACTTGTGAGGCATTTTATTTTCAAGGGTTGTAAACACAGGAGAGTCCTCTGTTAAGACTCTCTATTAGAGTCTGTTGCAATAAATAATAGATTATCAGAACCCATTAGTGAATTTCAGTAAGAGCTCATTCAAGATAAGTGCAGAAGAGGTCACTGCTTAGACTGCATTCTTTGTGGAGATGGTCAGGAATGATGTTACCTACTGCTATATTTATTTGCAGTAATTTTATGTGCACGCACCCATACTGATTGTTTCTCTCTTAATGGTATTCCCAGAAAGGTCACACCAGAAATTTTGATAGGCAGGAGGTAATAGCTTAATGCCAGTTGTAGACACATTTCAAAACTCTGGTTGATTTCTAGAAGTGGAGGTGAAGTAGAGCTTTCTGGACAAACTGATAGCAAGAAACATGGCAGCAACAATTTATACTTAGGAAAAACCATCTATCTGTATGTAGATGTGCATTGTTTGAGAGTTTATTGCCTCCAACATGGCAACTGGTGATATCTGAAAACTAGATTATATAAGGACAATCTAGAAGTGTTAGTCTCTTCTATTCTTGGTAATCAGTAAGAAAAAGAACAATTGTTTTCTCTTCTGATGTTAACATTTGCAAGAAAATATATACCATTTTACTCCACTGCTTTTATTTTGTTCTTACTTTTCAGTGTAGCTCTGGAATTTTATTAGGAGACAATTTCACTTTTTTAGTATAATTTGTAGAAGATACCCTAGAACAATGCTTCTTAAACTGCAAGCAGATTTCTTTGAAAAAATCACTTAAGAATGAAAAGATTTGTCTCAGTCGTTCCCTAGAGTTTGAAAGACTTCCCAGCTAATACAGTTGTCAATAAAAATAGAAAATGTAGCTGAAATTTGTCTGCTGGAGACGCTTCTGGTCTATGTGTGTATAGCTTGAAGCCATAGCAGCTTGTTGAGAACCTTGTGAATTTCATTTTGCTCCAATTGTATTCTAAGTGATATTTCAGTTGTTAGTATTATTAACATTTTCTCTGCTTATCTGAACCCAAACATATTACGACAAATAGTCACAAAATGAAATTAAAATAATCTCAGATAGAAGGAATTTTACTTATTACTTTAGTTTAAACTAAAGAACCTGATATCTAGTCGTATTAGATTCACTTGAGTATAATTCCATAGACAGCAGCAGTAACTGTGAAGTTAAACCATAAGTACCATATATTTAAAATATAATGTTTACTGTAGTTTTAAATGATTGCAATTTCCATCTGAACTTTTCAGTGTATATTCTTTGATCATCTAATATATAACTCTTTAAAAACTTTGTGTGATTTTTCCACATTTGGGGCTTTCCAGACCACAGGGCTGCGTACCAGTTGCCTGAACTTTGCATAAGAGCTGAAACTCTCCTGGAATTATATAAGCCCATGCAAAGTGACACTCACTGAGTGCACACATGACAATGTTTGATAGCTTGATCCCTCAGCATAGAATTGACTTGAACTTACTGTTAGAGCTCTTAGCTATTAATGTAAGTTGCGCAGAATATTTTTGAAGCTAATGGATCTGGGGTGGGAAGGAAATAACAGTATTGTGCTAGCAAATGTGGTCATTAAACTATTGTATGTGCATAAAATATGTTACTATAAAAGCAGTGAGGTGAACTGCAATTTACTTTCCTGAAGCACACCTCTTCAGGTCTCAAAAAGTCTAGTGTAAAAGTAAATGACAGTTGTCTTCTCTGCTATAATTACTCTTGTTGTTGTTATGTTTTTAATTTTTAGGTTGCTAAAGTTTAATGGTGAATCCTTTAGTTGAGTTTGATGGAGCACATATTATCTTTTCTGTGTTTGAAAAATACTTGCCACATTGTAAAAACTACTGGCGGCAAGTTTCTGTTTTATTTCAGGGATATTTTGTAGTGGATATCTCTTGTCCCACTTGATTCTGTGAAATAATTTTAAAGGGACTATTTCTGCCAGTTAATGCTAATCCAAGTGATAAAGGTTAAAGTAAATGAAGGCTCCAAATTTTGAATGCAATCAGTCATTCTAGCTAATAAACCATTTGAGCTCTGTTTATGAATACTCATCAGCTTGCTGTGTGATAGTTCTGCATTTGGCTTCTATCAGTTGATGCTCTGTTAGTTGTGTCTTCATAAACACATGAATCAAAGGAGCCAAGACAAGAAGCCTAAACACTGTAATGTCCTGTGCTGTTTGCTGTCATTCACAAAATAGTTCATTTTAATGAACCAACAGCAGTAAACTATCAAGAACTTTTTAAAAGAGTTCTTAAACCCAGAACTTTAAAATCCAAGTTCCTTTTCTGGAGTTGTTTGCAAAGTCCAAGCAACCCATGCCTTATAAGCTGAGGATAGGCAGTCTAAATCTAAAAATACAAAGAGAAGTGAAGGCATTTTTAGAGATTTTCTGGCCATTACAGAAGGCAGAAATCCTATGGAATGTTGGATCTGTCAGTTTTCAGACCAATTTCTGGCATCCTGACCCTACAGGTATGGTTTCTTTAGGAAAAGCACATCTGTGGCTGCCATAAGACACCAAGTTAAAAGTTTAAATGACTGAACCATAAAGCATCCAGATCCTCCAATCATCAGCAGGGGAAGCAGTTTATGGTACATGGACAATAAAGTTGCTGGATAAAAGAGAAGAGGTTAAAGACCAAGGCAAGGACAATGTTAAAACTTCCCTAACTGTACAGTGATCTGCAGAAGAACTGTAGCAGTGTCCCTATGTACTTTTCCTAAGAGTGCTGTAGGCTTGATTTTCTCATAATGCAAAAGCATCTGATGACACAAAGGGCTTCTAATCTTCAAGCAGCAGTGTAAAAGAAAAATGGAATTAATCCATAATGTTACATCTATTTATCTGTTTTCCTAATTTCCCTGCCTGTAACATTTCTCCTTTTGCTAATTTTTCAGACCAGTGGAAAGACCAATCACTTTTTTGCTTTACTAATTTCTTCCTAGGCTGAACCAGAAATTTGCTTTTTTCATCATGATTCACCTTTTTTGTCATAAATGATTAATGATTATGCTCAGATCTGACCCAGGTCCCTGCCAGAGTGTTTCTCCCAGTCATGTGAACTGGAGTGCATACTTCCTTCACTGTCTCACTGGCTGGGCTGCCCATGAGGAACTATGGTGCTTCTGTGGGTGCTGCTGTAGAAGAGATTTGCAAGGGTCTACCATTGTTTGTTTTTTGACCTGCTTTCTTAAGAAGGCAATGTTTATGTGCTAGGGTGCTCTGTGAAGAAGGCAATGTTTATGTGCTAGGGTGCTCTGTTAGGCTACTGCCTAACAGTTTCAGTCAAATCTGACAAATTTGAGCAGATACAGCTCTTAAGGACATAGGACCACAGTAGATTTGCTGGAAACAGCCAGCTGTGTGGAGGAGAGGTTCTGGTAGTGTCTCCTCTAAGAGAAGGGTCACAGAGTGATTTTATCCCTTCGTCTAAAAACAGATACTTTAAATTACTTGCTACAGAGAATCTTCACTCTTAGCTGAAGAGAATCCAGCCACAAGAAAAGAACACTTAGGAAACCAGCTCCCTCTAATTTCAGTTGCTCAGCTGTGTTGGAATGAAACCACAGTCTGAAATAGCAAAATCCTTTAAAAAGTGCAGTCTGTGCAACAGCTATATCATAATTCAATCATGTTCTTAGTGCAGTTGAAAGGGTCCATGTGTACACATGCACTCACACTCACACTCACCTCTTGCTCACAATTATCTCAGCTAGTCAGAGCATGGCACTGATAATGCCAAGGCCATGTGTTCAGTCCCTGTATGGTCCATTCACTTAAAAGCTGGACTCAGTGATCCTTGTGGGTCCCTTCCAACTCAGAGTATTCTGTGATTCTGTGGCGTAGTAACTCTTTTACTCTAGAGTTCAGCTTGAAAGCCTCTGACTGGCTTATCTTCTCCCAACACAAATGTCTATGAAACAGACTGGATCTCTGTGGCCTTGGAAGGTAGACAGTGATAATGTTTAATAAATAATAACTTGTAGGGGAAATGGACTACCTTTTACAATTCCCAAGGTAATAATATCTTGCATTAGTGTTAGATTCAATGCAAGTAGTATCTTGCATACTGGATGCCAATATTTCATGTAAAATTTTAAAAGGTTTATCCAGGGCAACAGCCTGGATAAATTAAGTAGTTATTTCTGTGACGTTTTCTCTTATGCATTCTTATGATAGCATTATCAATATTTAAAAATAAACTTCATTCTGGTATCTGGAATACCAGGATTTAAGGTTTCACCTTAATTTTTCTTGGGATGGTAATAAACATGAAATAGAGAAAAAAATATGAACGAGATTCCATTTTGGAAGACACAGAAGATAAAAAGAGATCAATGGGACATGTCCTATTTGGGCTTCTAGCACTGATATAAATGTAAAATGCAGAAACCAATATGAGGAAACCTTGTATAAGGATGTTGTAAAAACAAAACCACCAATATTCAGGAAAGATTAGTAAGCCATGCCAGCATCAGGGTAGTGCAGTATCTTAAAGAAAAGTCAATTCATATTACCAAATTAATAATTTCAGTGAGTGAGACAGAATTCCTATGTATTATAAGTGCATAACAATGCCACCAGACACATATTACTACACAACAAGCCAGAAGTTTAGCTTTGACTGATATGTTGAGAGACTCAAAAACATTGCAAAACCAAAAAAAAAAAATATGTGCTCCTCAAACTAACTCATATGTAATTCAACAGATTAGAGAACCCACAGACAGAGACTTAACCCTTGATTTCATTCTGAATAGTACACAGAATCCAATCCAAAATCTTGATATCTGAAAGAGTTTTCCATAGCTACAAATAAATTGTTCTTGGTTTTGATAGCTTTGAGGAAGCAACAAACAAAAAAGGTCTGTAGAGTGGTACTCACAGTCAGAAAGCAGAAGACCATTAAATTAAGGATGAGTCTTAAAGAGAGGCTAAAGAGTAAACTGTAGAGAGTTAAATCAGGTGATTTAGAGAGTATTAAGAACTTCATATGCGAGACACAGAGTAAATTCATGCCACACATCAAGTAAGAATTGAAAAAGAAAAGAGCATGACAAAACAGCAGGAAGACCTCCTTCAAAAAAATAAAATTATATCCAAACAGGGAAAATACACAGAAACATAATGTCTGGTAAGTTAAATGTAGAAGAAAATAAAGCAGTCTGAAAAAGCATCTTACAATGAATGAAAAAAAGAATAATAAATCTTTCTGTAAATACCGGTAGCAGTAAGTTTGCCATGGAATCTTGAGAATAATATTTAAGCAGAATAGAAGATCATTACTTGCAGAAAATAAGGCTATGTGGAATGATTAAATGACTGCTTTGCTGCTTTGTTCAGCAAAATTCTTAGTGGAAGGATTTGTGGAGATTGCTGTGCTAGAACCCTTTTGATGAACTCACAGAGGAGTGAATCATTGGAGTTGCTGGTAGGAATTGGGAAACTGATCAGAAATAAATCAATGGAAAAAGATTATATTCTCCCAGGTTTTCTATAGCAATTCAAAAGAATAATTGTCAAACTACTGACAACAGTATGTGATCATTAGCTCAGAACTGCTTTGATATCTGAGCAAAATGTTGCAAATATCTTGCCATCTTTTCAAGACCGAGTAGAATCCTTAAATTTGTAAGTGAATGTAGTAGGCCAACTTATAAAAATTATAATCAGGAGTAGGATTAGAAATTGATATGCTACACTGAGGAGTAGTCGACATCACATTTGTGAAGGCACAAGTCATAAAACTTAGTGAAGTCCTTTGAAGAAGCCAGCAGACATGAATAGAAGCTGACACAGCCAGCTAGGTCTCAAAAAGAACTCATCAATTTCTTTCATCAAAGGCTCTCACAGACAGGAAATCGAGACAGAATAAGAGAGAAGCCCTCAAATCAGTATGAAGTTCTTTAGAATAAGGAAACAGAACTAAGAAATAAATAAAAGTTCATTTTCTAGTGAGGAAGGCATGTAGCCAGTATAGTCCTTCAGGACAAATTCCAGTCTTTGTGCCAGTATGAGTATTGTTCAGTGGAAGAGGTTATATCAAGTTATTTCAGAAAATATAAATGAGGGCTGACTGTGAAGAATTTGGGACAGACATTGCAAAGCTTAGCATAAAGTAAAATGCTCTTTCCTTATTGCAGCTGCAGCAGTAAAAATAAATGTTGTCTTGTTTGTGATGTAAACTCCTTCTGATATAGAGGAAGGTGGAATTATAAATTTAAGTTCAGCTAGAGGAGCCCCATAAATAGATTAAATAGACTGGGTACATCTTGCATCTTTCTGAGTAAGAGAGAAAAGCCTGGCTTAAAACAATGATAAAGTTTTCATTTAAATAACTAACCCAGAAGAAAATCATGTTAGCTGGCTTGACAGAGCTCCCTGAGCATCCAGATACACTGAGTATATCCTCAATAGATCGATGTAAGTACAACAGGACTGAAGGAATAAATATTGCTCCTGGGTATCTGATTGTCTTTTCTATGGGACTCCTCTAGGAACCTGCAGAAATTAATAGTACTGAGCTGTTACTTGGGCTGTACATGAATTTAACTATATATAGATGTACAATTCTAAAAATTACTCACAATAGTAATTCAAAGTCAACAGTAAGTGAGAGTTGTGTGAAAATTACTGAGCTGGGATGTAAAGAATACTCAGGAAGGAATGCATGTATTATGTGTGAAAGTCCAAGGTGAGCATGGTGATATACCCTGATGGGCTTGTTAACTAAGAACTGTGCCTATCAAGTATAAAACATTTCTTTAGGAAATATTTTGTCTTTTTAAATTGCTTTGTCCCTATATTTTTTTGATTAAAGTTATGTGAAAATTTGGATTTGGCTGCACAGATGTAGATACTTTTCTTTAATATCCATTTGCATTATTAACACTGCTGTTGAAGGGACTGGAAAATACTTTGGTCCAAAATCATACACAGAGGAGTGTGGGGGTGGGCTGGGGTGGGGGGTGTTGGTATTCACATGATAACATGGGAGTAACATAGATACGGAATTGGTGAAGGTATCTGGTTCAAATTCATACACTCAAGCAGATTTCTGTAAATTCTTTGGCATTTTGAAAAAGATCAGATCATGTTCTTTTCCCTTTCTGCATATGTATATATGCATAAACAGATGTGTTTATGGGGTTTTGTTTACATTGTGCTGTTCAGTCAGCTAACAGCCAGATTAGAGAGAACTTTGTTAAATGTGTGATGTGAAATGAAGAATTTAATTGGCTGAAGCAGTTTCTGCGGGTGTTCAGCCTAATGCAGGTCAGAGCTTGTTAGTCAATTTGTTCTCTGTATATCGTCACGCCCATCTGTTTCCCCTACTATTTTTTAAATAAATTTAATTTCTTTCCTTCCAATTTGAAATATTACAGACTGTGGGAGCCAAATGTCTCCTGAATTCTGTAGCCTGCTTTCACACCCTGCCATTGTAGCTCTCAGCAGGTGGCCTGCCAGGAGTAGCTGAAACTGAGAACCCTTACTTGCATCTGCTGGGACACTCTGGTGGCGGGCAGATGCTCCAGAGAGAAGGAAACTGAATGTCCATAAAGTCATCTGTAAGCCTTCTACCGGCCCAGAGGATCTAGCACAGGCCCAAAGAAAGAGTAAATACTAAAGAGTAAAAGCTGGTTTACTTCTCTCTTTCATTTGACATCAGTTTCCAAGGAAACAGAACAAAACGTGAGAGCTGGGAGCCAGCAGCTGAGATTGACTCAGCTGGTGGCTAGTCCTGCTTCTGTTCCCATGGAAACATGTATCAAATTGGCAAAAATAAAGAAATAGGGCAGGGTCAGTTCTAAAATGGCAGGATGAATGGCTGCTGCTTAACAACAGCTACTTAACAAGATGAAGCTTGCTGGTACTCATTCCTCTTCACTAAACAATTCCAATATTAGTTCTGCCTCCCAAAAAACCAGCGCTTAGAAAGTTCCTACTTTAGGAACGTAGGAGCCCCTATCATTGACCAGACTTGTAACTCCTCTTGTCCACCACCTCGTTTCAAACAATGACTGGCCCAAATACTTTCAGAGGTGGGTGCCAGAAATGTGCAATGCACATCTGAAAGTTCATCTGTCACACTTGAAAATTTCAGCTGTGATTCATAATGAGTAGTAACTTGAAATGAGCAGTTGTGTATAACTCATAGTTCTTATACTCTCACTAATTGAACACTATTTTATTCTCATAAATGTCAGGGGTTTTGACTCTTGCAAACTTTGCAGAGATCAGAGTAATGGCTAACTAGACATGGTGCACAAAACTTCTTTTTTCAGTTTTGGAAATCTTGCTTTTCAGTTTCATTGAACATACATTTTTCTTTTAGGGAATAAGAAGAGAATTGAGTCTTCCACATTTCCTTTGGCAGCACCAATCATTACTATGCCTCTGTGTTTACAACCTTATTTTCCTCTTTTCTCTTTGGTAGATAGTCCCAATCTTATTAAGCTTTTTTTCATGTGACATGGAAACTCTAAAGCATCCTTTTTAGTTAGGATGACTAATATTGCATATTTTAGAAGATCTGTGTAATGTGTTTTATCTATTATTCATCCTCTTCCATATATTTAGTGTATTATTTTTCACTGTTGCACACCATTGAACAAAATTTTGGACTTCACTGTCAAAGCGATTCCCAGAACATTTCCATGAACTAATTATGACTCTGAGAAAATGTATAAGTAGTTCTACTGTTTTTACAGTACCATTACAGCTACTGAAATCAAATTCCACTTGTCATCATATGGCCCACTCAGCTACACTCCTCACATTTTTAGACTCAATTAACTTCAGTATTTTTGTCTGGGTATTTTCATGGTTGTGCTGTTGGGCAAAACTGATTTTAGTATGGAAGTATGGTTCTTACAGAACCATATATGTAGTTCTGCATCTCTTACAGAGTGGAAGTATTATTCTGGAATATGGAAGTATGATAGTGGATAGGGTTTTGTTATATAATTATTGTTACTTGTGCTACTGTTATGTAGTCACATTTCTGGCCTGTCACTGCTACTTTGTAGTAGCTGCTCCAGTTCTGAGGGGTCTGCTACCAGGGGTACCCAACAGGATTCCTCCTGTCAACTGCTTTTGGAAATACAGACTGTTGTTCCCCCTTTGGGATTTTAAGGCATAATCCCTAGTCCTCAGTGAACTAGTCTGTTGGAGGAAAGGAAATCAGATGTCAGATATCTAACCCCAACAAGTCAGTATACACACATACACCGAGCAACCACTTACCGCTTACGTTAGCAGCACCGCTGAGGTTGCTGCATGAGGCAACCAGTGAGTGATTCACCACCTAACCATCATTAAAAGCTGCAGGCACATCATCTGTCAGGGATACCTGGGTGCTTCACACAGAAGACACTGTGACAGTTTTGTTGATTCATTGAGGAGGCTCAGTATATGATAGACCCAATGGCACTTCTTCACTTTAAACTTCAAATACATTGGATACAATAATTCAGATTTATTTCTCTGAAAACTGAAGCCAGAGCTAAACTTAACCCTGATTTTATGCTCCTTCATAAGACTACATTGTTGGTATAGGACAATACTGATATTTTGGCAGTTAGGAACTACCTACCAAATACAAACATAACTGGCTTTAGGATATTTCAGCCTTTGTTAAGCGCTACCACATTAGCAAGTTCAGAGCTCTCTTCCTCACATGCTTACCTTCCTCTTTCAGAGATAAGTCTCTATGAGATCTCTGGACACATTTTCACTTAAACTTCATATTGAATGTGAAGATTTACAGACTTTATAAGTCAGACAGGAATTTTTTTGCTCTTTTTTTTCAGTGATTTGAGTTATTATTATCAGAAGTGAAAAAATACAAGAAAACTCTTCTCTCCATCAGTCACCAAAACCTCATGAGAAAAAACTTCCAGAAATAAATCTAGGAACTGATTAATCTTCCTTGTTGCATTTTATCCTGGGTACTCAATGTTCAACCCTTTCTAGCATTGTAGCACCTCTCTTGTTTTCTGGAAGAAACCACCACTGTATAAGAAAGACAGACTTTATTGCTTATGCCTAAAACCAGATGCTGATATGGATAAAAAGAACCATAATGAATTACTCCACGAATATGCTAAGGCTGCAATAGAGACCAATAAAATCTTTCCACCAGACATCTCTGAAAATAGAGAGTTCTCCATTAAAATAGCTATTTAGGATAGAAGATTATCTAATTTAATTAATACTTCTTTGGGTGAAGAATGTTCTCTTGTTCCTGCAAATGTTTAAATAGGCTGATAACTGAAAAGAAACAATCTGGATATCCCAGTGCTACTTTAAAACTATTCTTTCAATCCTAAGCAACTTTATGGAGAAGGCAAGCCTCAAGCTTGTATTATGGGTAATTATAGGTAGTATCATTTGTCTAGAATGTCCTGAGTTCTGGCCAGCAAATTGCACTGGAAAGGATTAAGGGAAGTGATTGTCAATTTGGAAAAGCAAGCCACAAGTAACCTGCCACAAGATCTTTATGCAGTGCTTGACTATGAGGTAATGCTCTCTCACTCAAAAGGAGCGCCTTGGCTTTGCACAAAAACCACTTCAGTGCTGCTCAAACTTAATAGGAACTGATGTCCTTTTCCTTCGAGGTGAAGTGCCAGGTGGAGCACTTGTGTTTGTAAGCACACCCAGGCAGACAGGGAGAGCTGCTGGACAGCCAGGGCACACATACCCAGGCCATAGGCAGATGGCAGAGTGCTGCAGACTTGACCCAGACTTCATGCTGGTGGGCAGAGGGCCTGAGGAAGAGCTTCCTTGAACAAAGCCATCCTCTTCATAGCTATGCAGTACGGGTCATTTTGCTTCTGTGTTTGGTTCTCCTGGATCCCTCATTGTTTCTTTGCTCTCTGACAGAGCAGCATCTCTAAGCAGTGGACTGTATTTGTGCCCAAATCTTGAAGACTTTGCTCTTCCCTAGCACAGCAATGCAGTCATATTTTAAAAACTATTTTTTGAAAAAAAGTGCTAGTACCAACATAGGACATTTTCTGCCAGTGCCTTGGGCCATTCTCTGCTGGAGTTTCCCACATGGTAGTAAATCAAAGCCTCCATATGATTACATTTTAGGTATGTTAAATTGTTTTGCTGTAGAGGGTAGATTTTTTTTCTTCTTGTCACGATCCGTCCTTACAAACGGGGTTCATGATGGCTCATGGATTGATCTCAGGGTGCAAAAATACCAATATGGCACAGGGGGTTTGCAGTGATAATCAAAACAAATGCACCTTTATTGAATGACCACAGAAAAATGTAATACAGAGATTAAGGGAGAGAAAAAGATTAAGAAAGAGAGAGAAGAGAGAGAAAGAGGGTGATATGGCTTCCAAACATAGAGACGAAGTCCTTTGGTCCAGTCCAGTCGAGGATCTGCCTGTTAGGTTGGGGAGACTTCAAAATCTCTAGCTAACTCAGAGGTTTTATCATGATAATTCTATGGAAAATTGTGAGGGTGGGAAACAGATACAATAAAGAATAGATGTAACAGGTAGTCCATGTTCTCAGCAGTAAATGAGAGCCATTGTTTTCATGGTCCAGTGGTCACAACCTGCAGGCAAACATCTTGCTTTGGTCAGCTTGCCTCCCCCACACCCCTCCCCCAGGTAAGGGGTTTCAGCCCCAGTCCTTCGGAGGAGGAGAGGGGCCTTTTCACATAGGGGTTTCATGTCTCAGTCCTTGATGGAGAGGCTCCTTACATCTCAGTTTGTCTGTGACGGTAGTTGCAAACGAGTGAGAGAGGTCTTCTCATGGGGACCACCCAGAACTCAGGAGAAGTCCAGCCAGGCCGAGAGGTGGGACAGCTCCCAAGGCTATTGTTGCAAAAAGGGCACGGTGCCCCCTTCTCATTGGGCTCAGCGTAGCATACAGCAAAAAACACCTGTGAAAACCATAGCTTAGCACTGTGCTCTCAGGTCTCGGGCCTGTGGCGTGTGTAACTTTCTCCTACGGAGAAGACGAGGGAGGTCTGCTCTTCAGGTCCTCAATGACGATCATGAGGCAGATGAGGGAAAATTCGGACAGACTCTCACGCTTCTCTGGTAAGCATGTTCTAAAATTTTAATGTATATTTCATATGCAAGTGAGAAAAAACTTTCTTCTGGCTCTGGCAAACACTAGCATGGACTTTTCTATAAAAATTGCAAATTTTCACAAATCTCATCGGTGCAAATGCAAGGATTGTTTCTCAATCATTGTTTCTAACTTCTCTAACAGAAGTTAGCTGTCTTCCACAGTAATATCCAGCAGAATGTGTTTGTGCCTATACATTTTTATTTTAAAATATCCTCCTGTATAGACTTCTCTCCCTGGATAAAAGAGAAGAAACATATAATAGCTGTTAACCACATTATAAGTGGGGCTAATAAGCATTAGCAGTACTTTGGTTGCATATGTATTTTTTAAAGCTTTAAAAGAGGGGGCATCTTGCTTTTTAAAGACCTGAATCGCCCTGAAGTCTACTTTCCAAACTGTCTTTGTTCTCAGACCTTCAGCAGCTCTATTCTGGGCAGTGCATTCCTTCTTTCCATGCTTCTCTACCATCCCAAAATGTTTTCTCCTGCCTGTCTCCATGAACTGTCACGCTTAGCAAATCTCACCTCATGCTCACTTTCACTCCCATAATGGGCAGGTCATTGATACAAATGACTGTGTCAAAGGACAGCAAACTTGTGGCTTAGGCCAGCTCGGCTTTAGATGACTGACTATCCATTCTTGAGCAGCTGTTAAAGACTGGTGGTGACATGACTGCAGGTGACCATCGGTCAGAAAAAAGAAGAAAAAGTGAAAAATGGATGCAGGTTGGACAATTTCCCAAGAGAGGTACTCACTTCTATTTTTGTTAAGAATGCTGAGGCTGATCAAATCCAATCATTCTTTTTTTTTTTTTCTTTAAAGAAAGAGTTATGGATCAACCATGAGCTGCACAGGTTGGTATGGACATACTTCTGGACAGTCAGTGGAAGGCTTCCCAGTAAGACCTGATTTAATGGTTTGTAGTTAAGACTCAAAACCAAAAATGCTCACTTAGTAGTTACATGGAAGTGAAGCGAGTTCCTAGTGCATGAGGGTGGCTCATAAAAGGAGAGACCCAATCCCCACAGCTGCCTGGAAGCCCTCTGTGTTGTTGTTGTTGTTTTTTGGTTTGGTTTTTTTTTTTGGTTTATTTTTTATTGGGTTTTTGTGTGTGTGTTTGGGTTTTTTGTGATTTTTGGCATTTGGTTTTTTTTTTGGTGGTGGTGGTAGTCAACACTATTTTCAACAGAAAATTCTGAGTTTTCATTTTAATGTCATCGTTACTTCTTACCTTAAAAGCAATGTCATGGATCCATTTTTTTGATTTTTGGGTACATTTAAAAAAAACTTACCTACTTGCCTTGTTCTTGAGAACTTGTATTAGCCATTCTAATTTTTCTCATGTAATTTCTGCTATAATATATAACTTCCTTATTATGACTGTGTTATAAAGGACTCCTGGTTATCTCAAATAACATTTTGGATTTTTGTTATTGGTGTACTTATTTCTTTAGAATTCCCATTTTATTCAATGCTTTCCATTAATTTTGAGATATTTTTATTGCTTTCTCATGAAGCATCTCTGACTCAAGTAAGAGTTTTAGAGAGCTGAGAATCTTTCTAAGCAGTTGATAATTCCTTTATCACTTTATATCAGGTTAGAGTTTACAAAGTGAGAATCCTCATTTTATGGAAATACCCTGCTTGTATTTTAAAAATATTATGTCTGCTTTTATCATCAACAAATGAATTATTGTGTAATTTTTACCAGTAATTTTTATCTATAATTTTTACAGATTCTTCTAATCTGTTCAGAATTAGATACTTGAAAAGGCACATATTTGAGAAGAAAATTCTTGTCTAAATAGTTATTTTCAATATGTTGCATATAGATGTAGATGTAGATGTATGAATGTGCGTTAATATGTACAAATATAAATATATATTTAGTATCTTGACTATTGATATTTCAGTTCTGGTATTTGGTGAGGGACATAACTGAAACAACCAATGGTTTGGATTCTGGTTGACAAAGGCTGGATATTCCCTCTGTTATTTCTTTCTGTGTGCTGGCTAGTTCCCTGCAGAAAGGGAATTTTTAATCTAACTAGTCTGATTGGTTCTCCCACATTTTTTGGGGCTGTTGCAAATAAAAGTGGAACAGTACACTAGCATCCTAGATCTGTAGGGATAATGGTTGAAAGTTCCATTTACTATGGAATTTTCTTTTTGCAATAATACCATTGAGCCAGCATGTAACTTTGTGCAGCAAATGAAAGCAAAATGAAAATTTCTTGTTTCCAAATAGAGATGCTCTTCAGCTTTGCTCTACAGGTTGAAGGCACATTTCTTTAATGCTTTCATTGGGATCTAATCTTACAACAATGCTGTGAGCAGTTTAAACCAAAGTATTTTTCAGTTTTTCATATTTTTCATTTGCATACATTAATATAGAAGAAAAGCCAGTTAAAGCACTCTGGAGACACATTCAGGATGGAAATGTGTGTGATGACAAACCATCAAACAATATTTTAAGACATGGCATTGCAAAGGAATTGGGCTGGAATAAGATGGAAAAGATAACTGTGGCAGCAACTTGGATATTTTTTAACTTTTTTTCCTAATGTTTGGCCTCTTTTAAATAAATTAATAAAATTTTAATTAATATGAAATGAGATCCATATCAGAAATCACCAAAGTAATTAGTTAAGGAGTTGAAATTATGAACTTTGACAAGTCATTTTACAAGTCACTATGACAATGATTTCATAATTAAATGCCAAACAAGATTTCTGGTTTAAGGGAAAATGACAGGATAGGTGAAGCTGCATATAAATAAATGCCAGGTGATGGTTAGATCTTGATACAAGACCATTCAGTTTTAAGAAAATATCATCCTATTGCACAATAGGAGTCAAAAGGCAAACCAGGTGTAAGGAATTATAAGAAAAGAAATAGGGGACAAAATATAAACAATACTATGGCACTGTTTAAATCCAGAGTGGAGTTATACCTATACTGTGTAGAGTCCCAGCACAGATCCTGACATCCAGGAGATGGAAAACATCCAGAGGTTTGTAGAAGCTTGAGAAGTATGGATGGAATAGCCTCCATCCAAGTAATAGGCTGGAAAAGAAATGGATGAGGACAGGGCAGAATAAAATCTTCAGTGGCTTAGAAAATGAGATTAGAAGTGATCACACATAGTCTATTCCTGTGCAAGAGCTCAGGAGTGTGAAGTGGAACTGGCAGGTTCAAAGAACAGACAACACATAATGCAGGTGGTGAACTTCCCTGCAAAATGTTGTCCATCCTATGAGTTTACATGGGATTAACATAGCAACTGGGCACACTGATGAAAGAAACAGCTATCTGGTCTTAAATAAGCAGACCTGACCTCACTCTGAAGAAATCATTGTGTGACAGATGACAGAATATTCTAGAGAGTTGTTTCTATATGCTTGACCCTTTTCAGATTTTTCTCCAAGGGAGGCATGGTTTGGTTGGACTTGAGACAGATTTTTTGAGTACATCTGTTATACACCTCAGCTATGGAGAGAGGGGATACCCCTGTATTTTTAAGTTCTCTTTGCATTCAATTTTATTTTTATTCTTTATAATTGTTCTCATAGACTAAAGAGAGCAATTCTGACAAACTGCAGACAGCATTTTTGAACATTGATAGAAGAATGTTTAGAATGTAATTCTCAACACCAGGTGTCCTGCATTCTTTTCCAAGTATGTCACATATTTTTAGATCACTTGATAGTTGTGCTATGATGGGAAAACATATTCTAATATGTCATAAAGAGGAAGATATCTTCAGTGTTTACCCAATTTTTATTTAATTTGTACAAACTGACTCTTGAAAAAGAAACTGAGGTTAAGAAATTAAATATAGAATTATAGAATCTTTGAGACTGGACTAGATCTCTGGATATTTTCTGCTCAAAGCAGAGTTACTTAGAGTGCATTGTTCAAGACCATGTCTAATCATATTTTGAGTATATTCAAGAGTGGACTCTCCACAACCTCTCTGGGCAACATGCTACTGTGTTCAACCACCCTCATCATCAAAAAAGCACTTTTTTCTCATGTTTAAATGGTACTTCCTGCATTTCAATTTATGCCTTTTATTTGTTCATTGAATACCACTGACAAAAGTCTGGCTTCATCTAGAAATATATAGCTAAAAATTGATCATGAGTGAAGAGACACTGTGTGTGGGAGTGAGACTGTGTTTCTAAGGCACTAGATTAGTTGGAGATCTAGAATGGTCTTCTTTTGGGGGGGTAATGATATAACTTGAATTTCAGAGTTTAATAATGTTATGAAAGAGATTATGTGATGTGAAGACTGGCCCCATGTTTCTGTGTTTTGGAATTGGTCCCCAGATTTTTACAAAGACCTTGTGAGAACTTTTTTCATCCCTGCTATTTTCCAGTTAAAGGCTGGCTAGCTTCATCTGGATTTTGAGATATTTTTTCAGCTGCAAATGGCTAACACAAGAGAGAGAATACCACAGCTATCACTGCATCTCTTTTAAAATGGTTCATTTGCCTCAGGCTTTAGGATTTAGCTGTAATGAAGATGAAAGATTGATGGCTGACTGCTGACCTACTTTGAGGAAATGAAAGAGCAGGTGGCATGCTGCTGACTAGGAAAGTAAAAGACTGTACTAAATGCAGAGAAATAAAGCATGGCTGAATAAAGTCTCTTTTAGATCATAGCTTCTTTTCAGTAGCCCAATACAGAATAATACACATCTGGAAACCTCAAAACCTCTTTTATATCTCTGCATGTGTAAATATATTTAACCTATTTGAAATAGTTATTTTCATTTTACATAAGAAGGCTCTATCACTTACTGCTAGGGCTTTGAATCTATCCAACTGTCACAGCATATTGTAGAAACTAATAGGAAAAGCTAGACAAGGCAAATTACAAAAAAATGTAAGGCTTAAAGTGTGGCAGATGTTTCTTTCAGTGGTTGCAACAAACTGTTCTCCAAATTTTTTTTAACCTTTGGCAAAAGAGAGGCATGTTCATCTAAACTCAGAATTAAGGTGCTTCCAACTGTGCGATGGAAGTGTTTAATCATTGTTGTGAACCAGCCCTTCAGAAAAGAGCTGCCACCCTTCAACTGGGAGCAATGTACTCTACTTTGTGTCAGGAACTTCAGGCATGAAACATGAGAAAGGATTAAAAGAAAAAAACATTTTCAGTTTCTTGGTAGCAGTCTTTTGTTTCAAGCAAACCAGTAATACCTTGGTAGATGCAGCTGATGTTGACCACCAAATATGTCTGCAGCTTCTCATAACTGATACATTAACAGAGAATGGCATGATTTTTTTAAGCTAATTGTTTTCATTAAAAAGCAGCTATCTTCCATGTTTTGGAGCAGGTACAGAAGAAAAGAACTGTATTTTGTACCCAGTGGGAAAAGGATTGAGCTGCAAGCCCAGAGACTGAGTTGGAAGCAATTATAATCCCTTACAACTTGCATTTCTGCACTTGCAACAGCCCTCATTGATAACTGCAGTGTCATGCTGACATCCTGAAATGAGAGGAAGTTTCACAAGCTAAGCAGATCCCTCTCTATTCGGCTTCAGATAGCAACATGACCCTGGGATGTCATTTAAGACACCCAATTCTTATTCCTTTTGAGAAGAGTCAAAGGAGTGTGCCATTTGGAGAACAGTCAAAGGTGTGTGGCTCTGACTTTCCCTTCAGTAAATAATTATGAAGGTCAACTACGTGACAAAAGGCATCTTTGTGTGTCTTTACACTCTTTTCCTTTAACAGAGAGAGTTTATTAGTTTAGTTTATTTAGTTTATTCTTGGGTGCAAGACATGGGAGATACCAAGCTAGTAGGCTGTCAGTTCTGTAACTGTTACCAAGAACTTTCTTTTCTTAAATTCTGGGAATAAAAATCTGATTTTATCATCAGACATTCAGCTCATATTCTAAAACAACTTAGTAACTCATGGTTATTTTTGTCCTGTCTTCCTCTGTTCTGCACCTTTGAAAGAGGAGAAAGCTAGAGGAATAAAGGGAGGAAGCATGTATGTGTGTATTAGGGAATGTGGGAGTTTATGTGCTGAATCTTTTTTTTTTTTTTTTTTCCTTCCCATCCTGCAAAACATTCTAGTTAGGAGAATACTTACCTTGGGGTTTTCTTTGTATTTTTGGTGGGTACAGGACAGTTGCAGGAACTTTTTCCTTTGTGTACAAATAGTAATAAGCATTATGTATGTGTATCCTGTAAAGGAAAAAAAGTTAATTTTATAAATCTTTTTTCTCAAAAGAAGTCTGATTTCCAAGTTGTTGTATTAATGCTTATGGGTGTGGTTTTCTTCGGGTGTAGGAACTGTGCCATCAAGACTCCCTTTTCTCTGGTTTTGATCTGTCACACCAGGTGTCTGATGGCTGTTCTGGTAGCTTGCACTCCTAGAACCCACCTGATAGACTCTCCATCATTTGTTTGCACCAAATGCAGCTCACCGAGCACAGACCCTTATTGAAACTTTGCATAAAAGCTCTAGAAATGACATAAAAATTAGTTACTTTTTTAATGTTAGATTTAACACTTATAACAAATTGAAACCTAATATTAGCATTTTAAAAAAAATTTGATCTCAGAATCTTTTAGTCTTTCATGAATAATAAGACTGTCTATAAATAATACTGATATAGGAAAAGGAGATGTCCTTTATCTATTGTTCTTGCTTGGAAAAAAAGCATGAGAAACAGGAATGAAGGTGGGGGTGACCTAAAGAAGAAAGGTAAGAGGAGAAGAAGATTATTCTTTTGAATCAGAATCCCACAAGCCAGCAAAGAAAGAAACCAAGGCAAAATATACATGTCTACCAGTGAAAATGCATGTGCCTGGGCATAAATAAGAATCATCTATAAAGAAGATACTGAGATAATTATTTTATTGTCATAAACACAGACTAAAAACTGGTAGCTGAATAGGTTATTTTTAAAAGGTTAGTGAAGTATAGCCATTAAAATGGTGGGGCTTGGAATGTTTTAGAAGTTAAAACTATTTTAGTGAAGTTTGTAAGCATAAATTAAAAGATGACTGTAGCCTTAAGAGATCTATTCAGAATGTTCTATGGTGAAGTGATGTCAACATTCGTCTGTGTTAGAAATCATAGAATCATAGAATGGAGGAAGGGGAGGTTGGAGGGGCCTTTAAAGGTCGTCTAGTTCCAAAACCCTGCCATGGGGAGGGACATTTTCACAAGACAGGTTTCTCAGAGCCCGTATTTCCCCTAGGTGTCACAGATACAATTTTCCTTTTGTGTAACATTTAAAGGAAATTTACTGCCATTGCTACTGAAAGATTTAAGTGACTCACATACGAAGCTGAGAGAATTAAAGTAAAGGTGAATCCTAAGATGGACATACTTTGTGGCATTTCTAAATTGATTTTGACCTAACTTACAGCCATTTCGTTTACATCAGAACCCTGGCTGCTATACAGTTATTAATGTAACCTTTTTCTAATTCTGCAAATTTTTCACCATTTTAACTGACATATTTTAACTTCTATAAATTAAGCCAGTGATGTTTATTATGCGGACAAGCTACCACTTTCCAAGCTATCAAGTTACCTGTCACAAAAACATTCACTCTAGGTGGTACAGATTGAAGGATTGCAATCCTGTCTATTAGGTGTATGAATACCTAGATTTGGGTCTATCAGTGTACAGAGATAAACAGTATAACTTGTGAAAATTCAGTTTTCTTTGGGATTTAGTTTTTACTTTATGTTGTCAATGGAAATATTCATCATAAACAATTTGTGGGATTTGTGATAGGAGTGGTGTGTAAATAATCTTTTGGTTGTAATTTGATTACTGTTTGCTCACATTTTTGGTCTCAACACTCCTTTTTCTTTTCCTCCATGTTTTCCTAACTCTTTCAATGAACAGAACTGTAGCTTTTCACTTTGATGTATGTCCCTTTTGATTAGGAGATCATCAATTATTTAGATTGTTCCAAACCTTGCAGTCTAATACTTTGAACATAAGACTGTAAGTAGAGCATTTTCAAGATCAATGTTTAAAAATAGGTCATGTTTTTCAAGAGATCAGCCAATTCAGTGCTTGAAAATCTGGAAAACCTCCTGATTAACATCCAGTATTTGTTAACCTAATATGGACTTGTTTTTAAAACATTAGCTGTATTATTTTCTCCATTTAGAAAAGTCACCTAGCTTAGATACAACATTTAATGCCGGTTCTATTATTAACAGTATCTGTTAAAAAACAAGGATAATGGTATTCAAGGGGTTTTGCTGAAGGAAAATAAGGTATTTTCTCAACCTTTTAAAGGTATCAGTGGTTTGTTTTTTTTTTGCTATGATAATTATTTGGTGCCTGTGCTTCATTATTATTATTAATAGTAATAATAATATTTTGCATTTCTGAAGCACTTTTCATCTGCCAACCTCACTTCTTTTTGCAAACAGCTAATTAGACTTCAAAACACAGTAAGTGGTGCTATACCCACTTTTCTGCAGGGCAGTACTGGAGGGCAAACCATGCTGCCTCTCAGTAGGCAGTCCAGGAAGCTTGAGGGGATGAGTAGGAACCCCCATGAATATGAATTGTGAATTAATATGCCATGAGGCAAGTTTTTCTGCTTGTTCTGACTAATTAGCTCATGGCCTGATAATGAAAAGGACAGAAAATTCAGACTGTTCCCTGCAACTGCATGCTTAAAAGTTTTCCTCTTATCTCATTATATATGGCAGTGAAATCATGACAACCACAGAGCTTTTCACAGTAGTTTCATACACCAGAGAGAAGTTCAAAATTTGTTGATTAAATGGTATTTTCCATCCTAACCTGTACAAGTGGTGATAGTTCTATTTCTTCCAGCTTTGCTTCTTTCGTTTTGTTGTTTTTCAGATGAGTTCTGGCCAAGTGCTTTCAACCATGTAGCTGCTGATACTTGTCTAGTTTTGGTGTCTCTCCAAGCACTGGCTGTCATGCTCAAGTGTATTAGAAGTGTTTTCTGCACATAAATGCTGAGAGATAGCTAGTTACATCATCAAACCACAGATTCAGTCAAACATCCTCCTTTAAAATAAGGAGGGTGGGAGCAGTGGATACTATCTCTTTACCTCAACTTTAGGAGGGCATTTGACACTGTCTGCCATATCCTTATAGAGAAACTGCAGCTGATGATGAGCAGAGAGTGGATTGAAAGGTGAATGGCTGAGACCAGAGGTGGTGATCAGCAGCACTAAGTCCAGCTGGAGGCCAGGAGGCAGTGGTGTACGCTGTGCTCAGCCCTGTTCAACATCTTCCCTGATGATCTGGATGATGGAGCAGAGGGTACCCTCAGCAGGGCTCCTGGTGGTGTGTAACTGGGAGGGATGGCCAGTACATAAGGGGATTGTGCTGCCATCCAGATGTTCCTTGAAAGTCTGGAGAAATGGACTGACAGGAAGCTCAGGCAATTCAACAAAGAGAAATGCCAAGTCCTTCACGCAGGCAGAAACAAGCCTGGGTGCCCTGAGGGCTGACCAGGTGGAAGTAGCTCAGCAGAGAAGGACCAGGGCTTCTGGTCGACACCACATCAAATGTGAACCACAAATGTGCCCTTGCCATAAAGGTGGCCAGTGGAACCCTGAGCTGCATTAGAAAAAGCACTGAGAGCAAGTGAAAGGAGGAGCCTTCCCCTCTACTCACCATTGGTGAGGCCACCCCTGGAGTGCTGTGTCCAGTTCTGGGCTCCCCAATACAGGAGAGACAGGGACACTTAGGAGAGTCCAATGAATGGCCACAAGATTAAGAAACTGCAGCGTTCTCTTCTGAGGAAAGGCTGAGAGAGCTGGAACTGTGTGTAAGTATATATGATATGCATATATTTGTATATGTAACACATGATATACATACAGCTATGTAAATAAATACCTGAAGTGGGGGGACAAAGGATGGAGCCAGGCCCTTTTTAAAGGCACTCAGTGACAGGACCAGAGGCAGTGAGAAAAACCTGAAACACAGGAGGCTTTTTCTGAACATTCAGGAAATACATTTTCATTCTGAGGCTGGCTGAGCACTGCCACAGGCTGCCCAGAGACATGGAGGAGGTATTCTCACCCTTGGAGATGTTCAAAAGCTGCCTGGATATTGTACTGGAAAACCTGCTCTAGGTAGCTCTGCTTGAGCAAGTGGGTTGAACAAGATGACTTCTGGAGAGCCCTGCTACCATAGCCAGTCTGTGATTCTTTGATTCTGTAAAATAAAAAAGATGGATTTCCTAATACTCTACCTCAGGGCTACTTGGGATTTCCTCTCTGCTACTATTTTTACCTTGGTTTCCATGGAGCCAAAGGCAGAGGAGCAGAAGAAATCAAGTAATGAAGCCTACAAGTAGTTTCTTAAGGGAATGAGGAGCTGAATAAGGTAAATTGATATGAAGTAAAACAGAAACTATTGCTCACCTCACTGAATGCCTGAAAAAATAACAGAAGTATGTCTCTGAATGCAGTACTCTCTGGATTGGTATTTAGCATCAATTTTTAATATCTTCAATTTTTCCCTATTATATTATTTTTATTACTAGTATCACATTTAAACAGTAACACCATTTAATGCTTTCTGAAATACATTATGGACACAGAGGGTATTAAGACCAGTAACATGATTTAAGTCTTGTTTTAAAAGGTAACTGAGGCATAGATGGCTGTCCTACACACAAGAGAATTTCAGTGTAATTTTTTACTTAGATTTTAAAAAGAAAGTATTCACTGTTCACAAGTAATTGTCCTAGAGACTCAGTGAAGAATCACTGTGATGTGAAATGAAATACATCATTAACATAGCAGAAATAGTGAACTTTGTTGTACCTAATATTTAGTATTTGAAAAAGAGTAAGGTAAAAATACTGGTTGAATTTTCTGTTCTTAACAACCAGAGTACAGAATGTCATTTTGTCATCTGTGTCTCATGAAACAGCTCATCATAGCACATATCATAGACTTTTTTGTCTCTGCCTTTTTTTCTTACCAGTTACACTGCTGATTCAGGCCCTGACTCTGCAAGCTATTGTGCACAGCTACCAGCATGTGCTCACTGCCTGAACTGTGGCTTTTCTGAACACGTGCAGTATTCATTTTATGCCAGATTCTGCATTAAGATATTGGAGATTATTTAGGGAGTGGTGGTGTGGGTTTTATTTTCTTTTTTCCTTTTTTCTCTCTTTCTCTCTTTTTTTTTTTTTTTTGTTTTGTTTTTGTTTTGTTTGGCCTTTTGGTTTTTGTTTATTGTATTGCTTGTCATCAAAGAAAATAAGTATTCTGTGGAGAGGGTCCAGGTGAAAGAGTGTTACTTTAGTGCTCCAAGAATATATTGCTACAGAGGGCAAAAACATTAAGGTGGCATGTTGTAAAGTCACTAACTACTGGGAAAATTCCAATGAGAGGCTGTTTATCAGAGATTGTAATGTATTATAAGGAAAAGCATTAGGAAACTGGCAAGCAGACCAACTAATTTATTAAGAAGATGTTAAGAACTCAAAAACCACTAAGAACCACTGTAATGGAAAATTGCATGGATCATCAAATGGAGACTGTATACGCAGTGAAAACCAGTATTCTACTGATTCTTTATGGACTTACATGAAATTTGGGTTAAAGTTATTCACTTTATAACACCAGAAAGAGTGACTTATCTCAAGATAATGGCTCCAAGGTCCTCAAGCTACAGAATAACAGTATCCCCTCATGTGACCTATTTTATGTGGTTTGGCTGGTACAGCTGAACAGCTGCAGTCACTCTGATCTCCTCTCTTAGTTTTGCAGAGAACTGTTGGCTTTGTAGGGATGACCATTTATCAGGCTAAACCTGAGGTGTCCCTGGGGTAATTCTGATGGAATAGGAGCTACAGCAGTAAGTGATATCACTTCCTGAAAATTATCAGAGAGTTTTGTTTAGGAAAGCTACATATCCATCTTTTTCTTCTCTTGCTTGTTGTTTTCATGTAACATCTGTCTGTTATCAAGACTTCTTCCCAATATCCAGCAATATTGGAAATTGAAAAAAAGAATATACTACTGTGTATTGTGACTTTTTAAAATTTTGAAAAGCATTTTTTGCATGTCCATGTTTTGGCAAGAAAAAGTATATATATATATATATATATATATATATATATATATATATATATGTATTTTTTTTTCTTTTCATTTATCATTATGGCAATACCTGTGGGTCTCCTGGCTGGGACACTAGAATGACGAACAGATAAACTTTTGCTAACTTTGCTAAGTATTTATTTTGCAATGCCTAGCCATAAAATACACTGGGTATATACTGACATAATTTTTACCCCAAAATTCCTCTGATTGCAGATGTATCTGCTCAATTGCTTCCTGCAGTGTAAAGCAAGTGCAGTGGCACTCAGTGCAGGAACTCAAACTGGTCACTACTCCTGTCAGAAACTCCCCAGGCTGTGTGCTGTAGTTTATGTGAGGGTGAAATAGATGCTGTCCTGAGAAAGTGTTTTGAAATTACTTGTAGATGCCTTCTTATACATGATATAAATATGCTACATGTTTTTTAATTTTTCACAAAGCGCTTTTATTGTAAGACATCTAGCTTGAGGTATTGCTCTTCCCACTTTTTTTTTTCATTCACCCATTCAGCAATTTATTATGCACCCTGTCAACTTTCAAATCAGATGTCTCCTATCTGCTCCCCTCCTCTCTCCCCTTTTTCCCTCCTAAACACCTTCTCCTCAGGCATGTAATCAAAGGTTTGGCTCTTTCACTGTTGCCATAAACTGCATCTGCTCCTGAGTCATGTTCTCTGTGGTTGTGGACTTTGGTGAGCCAGTGCAATGAGTCTCTTTTAAACTTCTCAGAAAATGTAATTTGGCCTTTTGGGTTGATTACTTGATTTGACCATGAAGGAAGGTGAAATCTGAAACTTTCTTCCCTGGATTTTGTTTGCTTTTTTTAGTGGAAAAAAATAATGATAAAAATCCCCTGCCACTAAACTGAAGGAACTGTGGATTTTGTGTAAATAAGTACTGAAAGGGTGCTGGTTTCCAAGCCTTTCTTCACTTTATAACACTTACAGAGTACATTTCCATCCATCTCAACATACATCTACTCCTTTTGTATTTTAAGTATCTGATAAAATTGCACCAGAATTGTCTGTTATTTCTTGCTTCCCTCCCAGATCCAACTTGTCCTAAATGAACTTCTATTCCAAAAAAATACAGTCACTAAAGGAGCAGTGAGGTGTGAGGAGAATTGTTTTCCTCTGGACCTGTCAGTCCAGCATTCCTGTTTATTTTGAAACAATCAGATCCTGCAACTTTTTTTTTTCTTTTGCTGCACACAGTTTCATGTCTAACAGAAATACAAACTCAAGTACAACCCTGAGTTCCCTAATTCCTGTTGAAACTGATGAGAAAATATTGCAGAAATTAGTGTCTGTGAACTGATCCAAATAAGCATTTAAATGTTCTTCTTTCCTCCCCCTCATTCCCTGAGTGCCTCTCTCTCTCTTTTCTCTTTTCATTCTTTTAGCTGCCTTCTTTCCAGATTACTCCTTTGCTCTTTATTCATTCATTTTTAACCTACTACATCTCTTAACTCAGATTTTGCCATTGGAAGGTTACTCTTTCAAGGAAAGATGTTTGTTTTTCTCTTCTCTGCTGAGGATATACCTGTTCTTGGTTAACTAGAGTACTTCCTTTTCTCCTGCTGTACCTCTGCATGCACCAATTTCGCTCAGCTGAGTGTTCCATAATGTGGTTCTACAGAAAAATTATTAGGATCATTGCTACTATTTCTTCCTAACTGTTGGAGTTTTGAAGTTGGCCATATTGCTAAAAAACAAGCTGTAAGACATATCCCCTGTTTTGTTGCTGAAATATCTATGTCCAATACTGATCAAGTCTTTATCAGCCTTGGGAACTCTGTTTTCTTTTTCACTTGCCTTCAGTGTGGAACTGGATGTAGTCAACAATGAGGCATAAAGATGTGCACCTATTACTGGGAAGTCACTCTCCTCACATAATTTTTAAATCTTAAAAATAAAATAGAAATAAAAAGCTAAGAAAATAAATTAATCTTTGGCTAATTAACAATGCATATTCTTAATAGAACTATGGCATAAATATTCATACATGCAAAAAATTCTTGTTGAGAGAGACTTATAAAAGGGCACCCTTGCCAAAATTGCAGCATCAAAAGTGCATTTTTTGGTGTTGGAGCATACAAAGCACTTGTTTTTCAGACTGCTCTGCTCAGTGCAGTGGTTCAGTCATATTCAAACCCCACCATTACCATTCTCTGAGGCACTTCACCTGAAAGCCCTTCCAGCCATTGACAGCTGTCTGACCCAATCGTCACTTCAACTTAAACTTTTATACAAGCTTAACACCTTCCCTGAGCCCTTGATTCATGTGCCAGCCTTCAAATATGTCTTCTTGTGCTGAAAAAAAACAAAATACAAAATATTTTATCTCCTTTAAACTGAGAACCCCAAAATAAACAGCAGAAAGAAATGTCTCATATGACAGCCTATCTCCCACAGAAAACAGAGCTGTGAAGTGCGTAGACAGATGGCTTCTGCAGGCAAAGCATATTCTCAATGTGTGATAAATCAGATTTTTTATAAATATGCTTGTCTCTTTTTTAAAAAAACTGCTGTTATATAAAGGTTATTATTAACTGTTAAAGAATGGGCTATCGATTTCATCCTCAGTGCTGAATGGGAGAAGATCATCATTCACTTGAGACTTCTCACTGGCAAGGCTCTCCTGAGAGGCAATCAAGAGTGGTTTGTTCTCCAAAAACTATTCTAGTTTTGGAAGTGACACACAGATTATACATTTTCAGAGTCAACCACCTTTGATAGTTTTAGCTCCATTATTTCCATTAACATGTATGTTTTTACTATTAGAGTACAAACATCTTACACATACGAAAAGGTTTTTCTTCCCTGGAATACAGAATTTCCACTTCTCACTGTTATCTGCTCTTCCCAACAATAGTGAATAAGTGATATTTTAGGGTATTACATTTTATAGTGCTTATCTTCTTCCCTTTACTGAAGTTTTCTCTCTTACTGCTGCATATTTTCCATTTATTAAACTTAGCTGTTCACAGTATCAAGCAAACACATGCACTCCCCTTAGTGTGAAATTTTGCACAGCTGTGTCTAATAATTTAATTGAGTTGAGAAACATAGAAAATACACACTATTAAAAAGCTGAATTACCTGGATGACTCTGCTCTGTAATTATGAATGCAAGAGAAGCTAACATTTCTATTTTCCCACAAGCAGCTCCTTTTCTGCTTTTTTTTCTGTCCAAACCTAGGACATGAGTTGTTTCATCCCACACTGCATGCTCAGAAAGTAGAACCCAGTTGACTGTTTTCCCTTCTTTTCCTGTTCTTAATTGTCCCCTTGGCACTCTTAATACATTTTGAAAGAGCCATGTCTGCTTCTGTAGCTGGGGGGAACTGTCAAACTTGACACACTGCGGAGCTTCTTCCCTTTAGCAAGCCAAGCCAGGTCATAGATTGGGGGAAAAAAATTTTAAAAATCAAACCGCATTTGGGAAAATTTGTTCCTGAGACTTCATTCCAGCGAAGAGAAATCCTGAGCCAGGTCTGAGTGAGAAGCCAGGAAGAAATGTGTCAGAGAAAGCAGCAGAAAAGAGAAGCACTATTAAATCTGTTGTGGTGAACACAGTTCATGACCATGGTCAGGCAAGGTCAGTGTTTGTCAGCATCATTCAGTAGGCTGAGATGAAAAGCCTCTCACCAAAGACAGAGATAGTTCCTGACCTACTAGTCTAACCTGGAAGGGAAAGGGTCCATCCCTTGCTGTGCAAATGTAAGTGGTTTAGTTAATTGTGCTCTCCATTCTACTGGGGTATTGGTTTTGTGTCTTCTGCATCATTGTTTGTATGAACTAATAAATCATTAAGCTTGCACCTGAATTCAGTGGTGAGGGTTTAAACAGTGCTTGGATTTAGATTTTAAATCATGACTTTTCAACTAAGAACAAGGTGTACCAGTCAATGGCAAGCTTGCTGCAATAGTCCCACCTGTAATCTTTCACATAGATAAAAGTCCTATCCTTAAAATACTTTGCAACTTTATTGGTCTTTTATAGGGCAGAGGGATTTGTACATAAGGTTTATGTAGTAGCATTGTATACTAAAACAGTATCTGTCAAACATCACCTGTGCCATTCTGCCATTAAGCTGAATTCTTTTCCTTATTTTTTTACTTCCATTTTATTGTTAAGATCCTGGAATATTATGAGAAGGACAGCGCCTTTCTGGTTTTTGGTGCATTCAAGGATGTCGGGGTCATTTGTTTGTCAGAGTGACCCCGAGAAAAGTTCCAAAGTCTCTTTTCCCAGCCCGGCGCTTAAAAAGGGAGTCAGAACTCTTCATCTTTCGGTCTCAAGGTCGTTTATTAGTTCTTATCTAAAAAATTTTCTTTCTGCCCAGCAGAGATCTGCTCAGCAGGGCAGCCACAGGCACTCTGCCCGCCCCCGGGGCGGTGTTGTGTCTTTATACTAAAAACTACGTGTACAATATTTACAATTACTCCCCAATACCCATCACCTATGCTAGACAGTGAGCTTCTACTCTAAACCAATAAGTAAGTGCCAACATCACTACAGAAGATGGAGGCCAAGAAGAAGAAAGAAGAAGCACGAGGCACGCCCTGATTCCTCCATCTTGTCTCCATAACCCCCCTGTACAGGGATAGAACCCCCCTGTACAGTAGTTCTAAAATATATAATTCACCCTGTGATAATTTCACTAATATTCTACCTAAACTCTTGTGGCTTGCTATCTTCATAGAAGGTTGGTTTTTGTTCCACGGGCCATAATCAAACTCACAGAGGCATTTTGGGCTCTGTGCCAGGGTCTCTGAGCCCCCCGGCAAGGGTCCTGGCTGCTCAGGACAGCCAAAGGGATGTCCTGAACCCGACAAAGGAGAAAAGCAGTGGGGAGCACAGAAGTGAGAAAAAGGAAAAATATAGATAAAGAAGAGCAGCAGTGGTGCTGCCTGGTTATGGTAACTGGCAAAAGTGAATAAATGACATCTACAACTTAAAATTTCTTACCTTGAGTGAAACACATATATTTCAGTGTGTGGTTTAGGTTTTTTTAATAGGGTTATCTCTTATAAAGCAATAATAGTATTCTGTCAGTGCATGCAGGACTTTTCTCAGTGGAAAATAATCCTGCAACAGTTTTCTGAAGCACTGTCATAACCAAAATAGGGGCATTTTTGCAAATACTTTATCATCTTGCGCTTTGCCTTCATTTTGTGTTTTGTCATACTCTTTTAATGTTACATTATTTGCTTTGCAGCCTTTGAGGGAAGGCTCTATATACCCCGTGTACCTAGTATATTTGTCTTATTCACAGTTCACATGTAAATTACACCACAGTTTGCCCCTCTGATATTTAAGGAAAAAATCAAAATTATCTTTCATTGTTTGATATTTCCTTCAGTTCTGTCCTTTCCTATTTTCAAGTTCCATCTTCTGAGAAGAAAAAGACTCATACTTTTTCTTGGGAAATTTAGCAGTATTTATACTTTGTTTATAAATCACTTCCTCTTGGTCTGCAGACACTTAGGTTTCACTGGTTAGTTCCCTCACACCTGAAATTCTGCATCTGTAAGTGGATGTTCACCACCATGCTGTGTCTCAGGCCCTCCTCTACATATCCCTCTTTAGGCATTTGATCTAGTACCTTGTTGTAAGAGCAGGTCTGACACATACCAGCAGTATAAGCTCATCTGAAAGCATAGCTTGGTTAAAAAGTAGAGGAACTGTTCTTGGTTCAGCTGCTCCAGCTGGGGTGTGCCCCATCAGCTTACCTTTTGTACTTGCTGCCTTTCCCTTCCTCCTTGTAGCCCAGCACAACCAAGATGGTTTCTGTTCAGACCAACAGCAGTTTCTGCAGCTGTAGGTGTGGGACTGTAGTTTCTGAGACTGCAGGTGTGATGGCAGTTCAGCATCTCAACATTTTCAGTTCCCTGTGTCCTCAGCAAGGCATGCATTATACAGCTGAGATATTCCTACAGCTGCACTATCCAGGTGTCTTAGTCAAAAAACATTGGATTAAAGTCTCCACAGATTTGGCCTGAAGCTAGGAAGCTAGTTTTCTCTACTGGAGAAACTCTGGTGTGTGACTATCTAGCATAACTCTTCCCTTTCTAGGAGTCCAAAGCCAAAGGAGGGTGTGATTTCAGACATACCTCTCCTATTAGTTTTGTACTTGGAGTAGTGGCTCACTGCTCAGTGTGCTGCTGCTTTAAATCTCATTCAGAAGAGTGCTGAGGAGAGTGCAAGCAGCTGACACATCTTGGTGAATTGCACTTCAAAAGAAGATGCCAACTACTTCAAAGCCAGACACCACAATGCCAGGTCTCACACTGTGTCTGCATCCTTTTGCACAACTGAACTTTGCAATTTTAATTTTAATCTTTTAATCTGCCACCGACAGAAAGCACTTAAATAATCTCTTTCATCTATTGGACCTTGCAGAAATGCACTTTCATGCTAAATGACTTCACTCAGTCTATTTCTGCACACAACATGTCCAGTCCTCAGCTCAGTAATCAGGCAGGCTGGCAAAAGGTAGGGCAGGCCTGGGCTGCCCTTGGACAAGCAACTTGGACCAGCCAGTGAGCTCCAGGATGTTGAATTCCCTGGCTGGAATGCTATTTTCTTGTTGAGCCATGCTTAATTGTCCCTTCCCACCTCTGCTCCCTCAGTGTGCTGGGGCTTTCCTTTGTGTGCTGGTGCTTGGAAGTGTCAAAGATGGCAATGGTGACCCTACACAGTGTCAAACATCCTCCCAGACCGCTCCAAGCTGGAAACGTGTCATTTTACATAAAGTGTCTGCTCTCAGCAGTCTGCATCTTCCCTTGTTATAGTTTACTTTTAAACAGCTTTTAGACATACTATTAATATAGATATTTTAAAAACACACTTTCTTGAAGTTTATTCCTTTTAAAGTCTTGCAGGCAGGTAGCCAGGACACATGTCATAAAATGCGCTAATTTTTTTATTTTTTTTTTAGATTCAATATTGCAGTCCTGTCCACCTTAGCACCCTTTCTCTTGTTACACTGCACTTCCTATTTCATCCAATGTTCTGGTTCTGAAAAGGGAGAACCATATGTGGAAGTTCCCATTGTGACTCTTCTAGAATTCTATTGTCCCCATTAAAACAAGTAGAGTGATGAAGATTTTGTTAATATTTCACTAAAAACCTTTATCCACTTATCCAGTTCATTGTCTTCAGAGTTCTACTATTAATATTATGAGTTTCTGACCTGCAGAATTTTTATGGGCATTGGTATTACAGGTATCCTGAGGATAGTTTTCCTTCATATCCCACTGTATTTCATGTCCTTAATCATCCTCCGCAATTACTTTGAGTCTGCTTTCTTCTTGTGGGTAAACTAACACTTCACAATCTCAGATCACCTCAAAATTTGGTACAAATTTTTCTATAAAACCATTAAGAAATATATTATTAATTCAAACAATTTTAATTTTCTGTGGCAGGTGATACCACACGCTTCAAAAGATGGTGTGATATTTTCACTGACACACAAACAAACACACACATCAAGATGTTATGTACCCATAGTGAAGGTTTATTCCTTTGCTACAGCAATCTGTGCCTGACTTATGGCTGTAGTGTCCTGTAATTGCTCCTGTGTCCATTCCTGCTGAACTTGCAAGAAGGTCACCTGAAAGTGTTTAGCTCCCTTGCCTTACTGAAGATCCGTGATGGTTGTGTTCCTGCTTCTTTTCAACTCCCAGGATTTTGTCATCTCAGTAACCTCTTTTAGTAGATTTTTCTTCTTCTGCACCCCACCACCCTACACACGTACTTGTGAAATTGCACAAAATAAATCTGCTGAGATTTATTTTGACAGTGTAATTGCTGGGTTCTGAATGAAAATACAAATATTTTCTGGGAGATTAACTGAATGTCTCCATTCTCTGCATGGAACTGTACTTGACCACACAATAACAAAAGTTAAAGGGTACCTCTGAACCATTTCGGCCATCTTTTACCACCAAAAAAAAATTATTTAAAAGGACAATGAGTACTAAAAGCTAATTTTTCCTAGGAATTAAAAAGCCACAAAGATTAATAGTTCCTGGTCAAAGGGAGTACCAGCTGAAGAAAAGGATTAAACATGAAGCAGATTTTTGCTAATGGTGTCTAAGGGACCATTTTTTTCCTCTAACCTACAAATCAAAGACTGCCTGTGCTAATAATAGCAAACTAACTCTTTCAAATTCAGCAATTAATTTTTTTAATGGAATGATGAGTATGTGTTTTGCTAAAAAAACCCCGTCAGTTTTAGTGTAGATCACATAACCTTGTGGTATTTTGAATGTTAACTGCCAGAAAAATAAAATGCAGGAGGCTTGGTTTAGTTTTAGCTCAAACAATACTGTTTATCAAAGACTTACACTTTTATTTTTAATTTTCAAAAGCCAAAGATTTTAAATTCTCTAAGCAGTGGAAAAAATGGGAGACAATTATTCATGTTAAAATCTTGACATTATTTATAAACATTCTCTACATATGGGAAGTATGCTTCATAGCTGTGAAAGTATTTCTTTGTATTAATATTCTAAAGAAAAAATGGTTAAAATTATTATTACGGATATTTTAAGGCAAAAAATGTATTCTCAATGCTGATTTACATTCCTTCAAAAACTAAAATACAAATATCATGAAACAGTAGGCTGAGAACCAACTGCAGCTATTTAAATGCATGTGCTAGGAAAATGTTATTTGATTTAACAGCTAAAGATGTTTCCTTACCAGGGACAGATCTAATAAGAGCTTAGAGGAAGTGAGGCTAAATTCAGATAATGCTTATGTGCTGAGGGTAAGATGTGTCTGTAAGCAGCAGTCTCTGGCAATAACACCGATTTCTTGGGATGGAAAAGGGAAGATGGAGGTCGCCTCGTGGCGCAGGGAAGGGAGGGTGCTCCAGTCAGTGCCTGGTGTTTCACTCAGACCCTGCTGAGTAAAACCCCTCATCACCCTGCTGACGTGCTGCCTTCAGAGTGCATCATATCCCTCCTCACCAACCAGAAACACTGCAGCTGTAGATGGGCTCAGGCAGGGGTGGCTTAGTCCTCACATAACTGTAACCAACCACCCTGAGCTGAAGCTTTTAGTAAGACAGTAGTACAGAAATGAGATCAATATGCATTTAATTGGATCCTTTCACAACCCCAGCTTTCTTTGGGTTCATGTAGATGATGGTAGAGATGTCTCAATATATTTTCTAGCAGTTAATAAAACCCCAAAACTAAAAAGTCTTATAATACGCTGCTCACTCTGTAAGTTAGTGGCCACCACCACGACAATACATCAGGAGCAACCTAAGCTACATGTTTGATAGTTTTTTCACCAGTTGAAAGTTATTGTTTCAGTAATTGTTTTCTTGAATAACAAAAGGCTAATTAACACCCTGTGTTCTTCACAGAAGCATTTTGTGAATGTTATTGAAGGAGTTCTGACAAAACCAAAAAAAGGAAACAATTTATTATTTCCAGAAGTGTGTGTTTATGGACAGAGAATTTTAGTGATTTGTCTCAGACCTTAGAGAATTGGCTACAACACCCAAGTTACATAAGATAGGATGGGTTATTTTGGTTCAGAATCTAGCTGCCTATTAGTTACACATAACACCTTTCACTATTGTTGCACCCAAGTATTTTTTGGGATCCTGTCTGGATGCCTGCCAAAAAATGTCCCTAACTGGCCAAGGAGGGCATGACTTTAGTGTTTACCTGATATACTGTCTACCCAGAATTGTACAGATACAGCACTTTTGCCCTAGGTTATCAACCTCTGAAAATGAAGATCTAAAATAAAACTGATGATGTAGCCTTAGCTGCAGGAGAACTCAAAGTCATTTCTCTTTCAGCACAAAGTGGGGACATTTTCTTTTCCTCTGCAGCATTGTGGCATGCTTGGACTGAGTCATTTCTTTGATGTGTAAATGCACCTTAAGAAGGACATTAAATATTTCAAG
Organism: Setophaga petechia; assembly: GCA_024362935.1. Lineage (NCBI taxonomy): Eukaryota > Metazoa > Chordata > Aves > Passeriformes > Parulidae > Setophaga > Setophaga petechia. The sequence continues at coordinate 29,689,111 of JANCRA010000008.1, forward strand.
TAATTGGTACAAACGTGAAATCTCTCATTAGTGTCTGCTAGACAGCTGCAAAGTGCAGATAAGAAACTGCATGTGCTAGTACAAGAAAATACTCCAAAATTCTTGAGGGAAGCTTCCTGTCTAGAAATGCCCCGCTTCTTTTTGCCCTTCCAGACTATGTCTGTGCAATCTGTGTCTACTGTAAAAATTCTGGTTGTGTGAAAAAGTAAAGCACTGTGTCTGTTTATCTCCTTGCCACAAAGGCTTTTCCTTACAGTTACCTGACATCCTACATCTAGGCTGCAGACCAAAACTATTTTCCCACCTACTTGCAGAATTGAATCTGAATGGTGCTTATTTAAAATAGTTTAATTTGTCACATGTTTGATTTTGAAATGTGTTTTCAATAAAATCCAGTGAAGTCCATTCTAAAACTGATGTGACTGTCTAAAATGAAATGACAACAGTAATTAACATTCTACTTCATGGTTAATTAAAATAGATTATATATTAAGAAAACACAAATTTCATACCAGAAAACTAGTTAATTAGTCTTCTCAAAGCTGCTTTTATGAGATCTGTTGTTTTCACAAGCTCTGAATCTGTCAGTGCAATTTGGATGTAAAGAAATCCTCTGGACTGTTTTTGTGGAAGGAGAAAGTTTACTTCCCCACATGTACTTCTAGTAGTTTCTGAGAAAGTCTGGATATACAAATTCATCCTTCCTGAGACTGAGCAAGATGTCAGTGGGAATTAAGGAAGAACCATGAAAGTAATTTCATAACAGGCTGATTTTCAGCATTCATTGAAGTTCCTGACTGCACTGAGGAGAGAAGGGCAGTCAAGTGTGTACTGCCAGTATAACCATGTAGAATACTAGTTTACTGGGGAGACCAGAGATGAAGGCTGGAAACAGGACTTGAGTCCTTCAGAGAGCTGGATGTTTTCCCAATACGTGGCTGGGTAGAGTTGCTGTAGTGAAAATCTGATCTTTTTTCAGTACTGCTCTGAAAGCAGAGTAGGATGATGTCCTTGCTAGTGCAGAATCCCAAAGTACTAAGAGCAGCTCTCCCTGTTATCTAATGTTGTAACCTGTATTATTCATTAACCATTAATTACTTTACAGATTTTTGGTTTTTCAAATTTACAGATTTCTCTAAAGATTACCTTCTTTCCTATAAATTTAGAATTATAAAAGAATACCAGCTGGTAGTTTTGATGAATAAAACTTCATATCTCCAGATTGGGTTAAGGCAATCTTTTCTCTGACAGTGGTCTGCAAGCACTAAAACCAGAAGGAAGAAGGAACTTCCTCTGGAGATAACAGACCTTTCAGTCATAACAATATGTACAGCTCTGACTTTCCAGTGAAAATGCAGACCATGCTGGTGGACAGGAGCGCAGGACCCGACAGCCAACATCGCCTTGTGAGTCTTTTAAGCAAGAATGGCTCCAGCATCCTAATGAACAGGGCTGCAGTGCAGTAGATATTATACATAGGAAGTGTTCTTCTCCAAAGGAGAAATGCTAGTTTAGTTTTGCTTATAAATAAACTTTAAAAGACCACAGTAGATATCATCAGGTAATCAAATTATCATCAGGTAATCAAACTCAAGCAATGCTTGAGTTATGCTTGAGCTACTTCTTGGTCAGTCTTGCATTTATGTGCCTTATATCTTGAGACATATAAAAAATAGTTTTTCCACTCTTGGACTTTTCTGATGTTTATAACAAATTTTTTCCTTTAGTGCTGTAGGGAGAACCATAGAACAGCACCTCATAGGAAGTACAGTCATAAATGATGCTGTGACAGTACATTAGATATTTTGTGCTTGGCTTGCCTTCCACAATCCAAGAACAAGGAAGTGATAAAAACACCTGGTTTAGCCATTAGTGCTAATTATCCATTTGTCTCAAACTGTCTTAAGTACATAACAAAATTAAGTTTAACTCAGAACTATTTTTTGCAATGTATTACTTTGAAGAGTTTACTGTCTTTTCAAACCTGATGATGAGCTCATAATTAAATTTATCTTGGTCTTCCAGTCAATCTAACAAATCACCTGCTCCTAAACCCCTGTTTTTCATGTCATTAAACACTGAAGGTGGAACAACGCTCATATTTCATATATTTTAGGAATATTGTTCTGTGGCACAGCAAGGGAAAATGTTTGCAGCTTTTTCATTAAAAACCTGTGTTTTATGCTCAGCGCTGCCTAAAATATCCTTATGTAACCTCATGAGAGAAATGAATGATACGTACTTACTCCTGAACAATAGCACTAAGAGGCCTTGACTGATGCTAAGGGGTTTGAATGTTCAGGAATATTACCATATGTAAGTGGGAGACCTGGGACTGCACAGCTCAGTGAATATTCCTCTAAGCTATAAATAGCTTTTGGAAAAGGTATCAAATGCAATTTAAAAATGCCCAAGTGCCCACAATTCATAGCCCTGTTATCTGGTATTACTGAGTATTTTTGATCTGTTTAGAGTCTGATCTACTTTTTGTGCCAGATACTGCAATTGGGGTTGCTTATTTTCCAATACAATGTTAAGGCAATTTCAGAAATACCTATGCAGAGAGAAAAGATACAAGTTACCTAACCCTTTGATCTGGCAAACAAAAAAAGCATGATTTTTGAGTGACAATCAAAATTATCACTGCCCACGTTAAGAAGCAAGAGGGAACATTTTGAATACATCAGTAATGAGCCACAAGGCCATCCTAATTGTGCAGTAAAGTCCCCTTTCTTAGCAACCCTCAATTCAGCAGTGCTCTGTAGCATTCAAACTGCAAAAGGCATAGTGATAATTTTGTATTACTGTGAATTAATCTCCTTCTAGTCATCCCAGGATATAGAAGTTGTCTTGCCATTTTTGTGATCCCTTTCTTTTTCGTCTTCCTAATTACATTAATAGCCCTGTTCTATTTTTTTTAATCCTGACACAATTGTAAATCTTTCACATTTGAACTCCACACCATTTCAGGTCTCTAGAAGAAGGATCTATCTTGTTTCTAGTTTTGGTTTCATACCAGGATGCTATTTCAATGTGTTGTACACCTTCAGCATATGTCCATCAGGGTACTCATACTGAAGTCAACATACTTAAAAAGAAGCATATGGTTAAGTAGTGGGGTTTTTTTGTTTGTTTGGGGTTTTTTTTTCCCCTGAGATTTGGATCTAAAATCATGCTGAAAATGCCTGAATATAAAAGAAATGCTCTTCTTCCATTATGTGGAAGAGCAGGATACTTGACATACTTCCATATTTCCTGTCTGTGTGCCATTAAGCTATATTTTGTGGGCTTTCTTTCTATATAAGTGTATGAAGTTAGAGGAAAAGCTGATGTAGCATGATCCTGTGCAACCACAAGCAAATTACATACACTTCATTATGTAACTGGAAGGCTGGATGAGCAGTTCTGCTAATGCTTTGCAGAGATAATCTGTTTGAGTTCTATGAAGACTGACAGCATAATATCAGATTTTGATACCGTAACCAAGGTTTTGTTGCATAGATACTAAACAAGATTGTGGCCAAGCCAGTATTCCAGGTTTATTTCTTTGTACAGCTCTGCACAGAGTCTCTGTTCAGGTCATGAAGTAGTGCTAGGTTTTCACTGTTCATTCTATTCATTAGCTTTGAAGGGGCTGGATTTGAATGCATCAGTTTTCTGCTTCTCTTTCATATGCATTCCTTACCTGTATTTGCAATAGGTTAATTGTGTTAGAGTCATCTATTTAGTTTAATCCATTAATGGTTTTGTTTCTTTGTTTTGTTTTGTTTTTATATTGCCCATTTATGTGATGGAAAGCAGAGAGACTTCTGGGAACAGGGTCAAAACCCAGCTATTTCTCTCCATCCTGGTTTTAGCTAAGCATTAGGTGTTCACTCTCTGGCATTTGTGTGGAAACAGGTCCATGTTGATGTGAATCCTTGGAACTCTTCTTTTTTGGTGAGTTTGCTGTTACTCACAAATATTTCTTACCATACATGAAGTCTTTCTCCTGTTTGAAAGGAGAGGAGGCAGTTGCAGAGGAGGATTCTCAGTTCTGGATCTGAGCAGGCTGAAGTGCCTGCCATGGAACCTTCATTCACAGCCTGAGGAATCTGGGAGAGGTCCGTGGTCAGGCACAGCTTAGCACTCCTCCCAGGTTAACTTCTGCTCTGCAAGAACATTGAAATGCCTTTTAAAAGCACTTCAGTTGCTGTCAGCTGTGCTCTGGCAGATGGACTCTGGGCAATTTACTGCCACCAAACATCCAAGCCTGATATCTATTGGGGCTCTCCAGATTGCTACCAGAAGTGGCAGAATGACATTTTGGCTGCCACAGAGTGCCACCTAAGTCATTAACCTAAAAGAAAGTCAGCAGTGATTGTAAGTTAATGTGTGAGCACTGAATCACAGTGAGTATATCATACATTCTGCCATGTGGCTGCAGTGGCAGTAGCCTGTGCCAGAAGGAAACAGCTCGGATTGGTGACCTCTTGAATCTTCATGAATTCCCAGAGACTGCAGACTATAAATCTGTCATCGGCTGCCCTGGGAGTTTAAATGTCTAACTTGGATACTTTGACACTTAGGTACTTTGAATCAATCTCTCTTTGCAATAGTGGGGAAAAAAACCCTAAAAAAACCATCAAACACCCTCTCCACTCCTCCCCACTCTTCCCACCTCCAATCCCTATACTGAGCATTTAAAGCAGATATTTGGAATCAGCCCCTTGTGTTAGGTGGATGTTTATTTTTTTGCATTTCCTTACTGTTTCATTTATTTTGCCCATTACCTCACAGCTTTGCAGTAACCTCTTCCATATGAAATTGGATTTTAAAATGACATATATTAACTCTTTTTCTTACAGTCACTATTCCATTTACAGTCAAAGAACAGTAAGAATCCATGCCAACTACATCACGTCATCAAGCCTGGTCTCTCAGGTCTCTTTTCATTCTGCTTAATTTATCACTTCAGCCCATTTGCCAAGTTTAGACTTATGGTTTAATGCCAAGTTCAAGCTCTGGAATTTTTTAAAATACAGACATAACCATGGCTATGCTTAAATATGGTTTCACTTTTGTAACTATTTTTTAAGGATATCTGTTTCCAAAATAGAGACTCTTTTCTTCCTAAACTACAATATTTGAGGGATGTAGAGAAAATATTCTCTGAAATTCCAGCTGGCAACTAAGGGGATAAGGCACTGGAATTTCTCAAATTCTTCTGCAATCTTACCTATACAATGAAACTCCAGCAGGACAAAGGCATTATTAGGGTACAAATTATTTTACTGATGGTCACTATTACATAAATGAAAACTGTGGTCTGCCCTTCTAAAATGTGTTTGCTGAAGAGCAGTTGATTGTAGAGGATGAATCCTGAGCTGAACATCCCAATCCCTGCAGGAGTATCCTGGTTTCATCTCCATGCTCTTCAACCTGACATGTCCTGCCTTTAGGTTTTCAAGGGTGCAGAAAGTGCTGCTGTACCTGAGAGTTCAGCACTAAACAGGGATGTGTCAGCATTGCTGACATGTGTGCAGGTCTTGGCTATTGCATTGAGAGTTTGCTATATTCTGGATGTTTTAATATGTGTGAAAAATGAATCAGGAATGAGTATAAATTACATCATCTCAGGTGCCAAAGTGTCTCATTACAATGAAAGGCCTCCATGGTGGATTGTACTGTTCCTATAGTACCATAGAAGCTCCAGACCTGGCTATTTATAATGCTGTCACTCTTGTAAAAGGATATATCGCAAATATTTGATGTACATTGACAAAATCTGATCACAGAACTTTCCCTGCAAGACTTGGTCTATCCAAGTTCACACAATACCAGATCAAGGCTGATGCTCCTTACTGCTCATAGTTAAAGAATTCTTACCACAATAATGAACAAATTGAAAACAAATTCACAATTAAGTGTTACAATTTGGAAAGTAGGTGTTTCTTTCATGTTTACATCATCTGGCTATTCAAATGTAGCTGATTTTAAAAAATCCCTCTCCCTAATCTCAGGTGATGGATAAGCGAGCTGTTGGACTTCCATGAGAAGGTTGTGATGGCCAATAAAATATTTGAAATAATTAAATTTATCAGATAAAGTTTAGGACTAAGAAAAAACCAGCACTCACTCGCATCTGTTATTTTTGGTGTAAACCTCTCTGATGAATTTAGCCAGAACTCATACATTATTTTTGTGGCTTTTGAGCCTTGTCACTAATGTTGGCTCAGCCTGTCCTGGGATGTCTGTAACCACTCTCATTATTTGTTTAGTTTCCCAATACATGTCAGTGTTGAATCAGTGAGGTAGATGAACAGCTGTGGCAAAAAAGAATAAAAGGAAATCTTTTGCTATGGTACTAAATGTTCCATGTGAGCAGACCATGAATCCTACAAATTACTGTCTACAATATTCCTACATATAATAGACTTAAAAACCATAAAATATTTCTTTTATTTCTTTTATATCTCTTAAATGTGTAATAAAAAGTTGATCTTTATCACTGTTAGCAATATGGCAGAATAGCATCAAACTGAGGACTATTTATCTCAATTTATTATGATTAAAAATATAGAAGAAATATATTGTTATGGGAGAATGCCTTTTACTAGCCCATTTAGTGCTCATCCCTCTGTCTGAGATCGCTTGTGGACCAATATAACTAGTTTTATTGCTATTTATTTGGACAAATGTCAGTCATATATTTCTCTTGACCTTTTAGTCTATTTAAAGCAAAAAGGAAATAGATATTTATTGTTTGCCAGCCCTTTTTTTCTGTCTCATTTCACTGCATATGTGCTTGCAATCCAGTTTTCTAGGCAAGCTGACTGCATTCATTTCATTCACCATTCTGCCATCTGTGAAGTAATTAACTTTTGACTTATGGAAAAAAAAAATCATGAAGAATGACAATCATTTTATTTGTTTCCCAGTACTCCTGGAAGATCATCAGTAATATTGTTTCTATTTAAACCAGGGGTATGCATGAACATCCAAAATCTGGAAATTGCTCAAGGTTTCTTTTACAGTAGTCATTGGAATTTTACTACAGCTAAAATTTTACTGTCATGACTACTGTGAGCTGTATTTCTGCATCTGGGTTGGCTGTGGCCCTGAAACTTAATACAAGGACTGGGATAAACTGTTTCATACAGACTGACGTTCTCCTCTACCAAACCACAGCACCTCTAGAATCAAGATTAACAAAAACATTTAGAGATTTAAAATGTTTCATGTGGTTTGAGGTAGGAGAGAAAAGTATTTTTTTTTCTAATTTACAAGGAGATTTATATTACTAGAAATGTTAAGAGAAAATTCTGCTGACCATCGTTACGTGATATTAGTTTTCATCCTAAAAGGAAGACACTTTTACAGGACTGTTACAATGCTGATCACAATAGAAGATCACAAGTCATGTTATGTTGTGTGGAGGAGCAGAGAACTGGCAAAAATTCTGTTTACCTACTTTGATTATAGCAGCTCACAGTCTGATGAGCTAGCCTGAAGCATTCCCATTCACACTATAGAGCAACCATGTGTAGTTATTCATCCAGGTTGGTGCAATGATTACCTTTCTTCCCTTCTGTTTTAATCCAGTTGAGTTGGCACATGGTGCATTAACAAATAAAGCAGAAGTCCATGTTGCCTTTACCAGTTTTTCCACTCCTCTCCCCAGGTGTTGCCCTTTCCAAAGCAGGACTGGCTGGACCTCACATAAGGTCTGCAACCCAGAAGATGAAAACAATTATAGTACCTGGGGGAGTATTTTCCTGCAGTTGTCTAGGGACTGCTTCAGATGTGGTTTAACCATCCTTTGGCATGGTTATATAATAGCTTTGGGCATCTTACTGCCATCCTCACTGTGAGTCAACAATATCAGAATTACAATCTTTCCTTTAGAGCTGCTAATATTTCAGGAAACATTTCCTGGGATGGCAATTTCATGACCTTTTCTCTGCAGTATTTTCTGTTTAAGTAGCAAGGCGTCAAATATCTCTTTCTCATATTACTGCCAGGGATACTTCACCTATCCAGTGGGTGAGCTGAACAGATTGTATGGAAAATGACTGAGGAAAGACAGTATCAGGCCAGGAGTGAGAGCAATTTTAGGTGAATTAGGGTTACAGCATAACAGACTATCCATAAGCCAGCTCTCCTGGTGAACCAAAGGACATCCTGCCAGCTAAAAAAAATGAAAGAGATGAACAAAGACCAGGAAGGATGGTCAGAGAGCAGATATACTAACCCACAGTCAGGCTCCATCAGGTGGCACTTGAAACTGCTGTGTCTGTAACATGGCTGGGAACAGTAGCAGAGCCATTACCACTGTGCATACTGGAGAAAGGAAAATATTCACCACAAGTAACCATCAAAGCACAGGAGCACGCTAGCTGCTCTTCTATCCAGCCTTTGCAAATCTTGTAGGGAAACATTGCTAAATTGTTAAATGAAATAGGTTAAATATTCTTATTTTCTAACAGGTTCTCCATCCCAGATGCTCTGACAGTTTTTCAGCTATATTCAGCTTGCTTTTTTTTTTTTTTTTTTTCCTGAGGGGATGGGAAGGATTTTAATAGAATATAGACAGTATACGTTTTTTAGTTCAAATATGTATTTTAAATGGCTGGTGAACTATGTCTTTTCCAAAGTTATTTCCTTTTCAGAGTGCCACAGATTTAGGCCTTGTTAATAACATTTAGAAATTCAGGTTTGCTTATGTTCATTGTCTCCCAGCTCCATCTTGTAGTTTCAACTATTCATTCACAATTATAAAAATATGAGTATGAATAATATTCTTGAAAAATATGGATGGGTGCTATGGTACTGCTGGAATCAAAAATCTGGCACAGTATTACCTGTCATAGTCTTTTGTCTCATTTTTCTGTCCAGGTCGTGAAAGTTATTTATTCATATTCCTGTACAGCCCAAATCCAAGTAAGTTTTCCAGGGATTTAGTTAATGTTGTCATTATCCTTTCAGAAGGCAAGGAGCTCATTTCTGTAACATCTGGTGCAAGACAGTTCAATCCCCCCAATTTGTGCAAATCCTGCTGTAGTTTAAGTCCTTTGCAGTGTTTTAATGTCTGGAACCATTTAGTCCAATCAGCAAACTTTAGTAATGCACAGTCCAGTTCTCTCTTCATATGAGTATCTAAAATAAGTATTGCTTATAACTCTATAGGATAGAACCTTTTAACCTTTAACCCTGCTGCAGAGTGTGAAAATGAAATCCTCCTGCCATTGCATGCTCTAACCCAATCTAAATCTACATTTGTTGTTACTTGATTGACTAATCTGCTCTGCCTTGGGTGGCCAGGAATGAGATTGGCTTTTTGAGTTGTGACTACTGGGGGTTGCTGCAGAGAAAAGTATTGTAGGTACAGGCAAACTTGATGAAGGATGAAATGTGTCCAAGTTTGTGCTTCTTTTTTTTTTTTTTTTTTTTTTTTTCTTATCTGATAGATCAGATGTTAAATTTAATCACCACAAATTGTATCAATGTTTTACCAACTTCTGATCTAGATTCTCAGACAGTTTCCCTGGCTCTCATTTAAGTTACTTCTCTCTGTAGATTATAAGACTGCCTTTTTAGGAGCAGCTTTGCTATCTTTAGAAACAGTTGCTATTTTAAGAATAACTTGCATAAACGGTAGGTTTAATTGCACTGGATTATGCAAAGTATTTTCTGGATATGTGGTAGAGCTAGCTCAGTATGCAAAAGTGCCCAGAAGAAGAAAGGAAATATGTTTTTTAGCTATTAAATGTTAGACATTCGTTTACTCTTCCATATTTAATCAATTATAATTGGCCAGCCAGCATAGCATGGTTGAAATATATGCCCATTCAGTGTAAAATGCTATGTATGCTGCTTGTTGAAATAGTTGCTACCAGTCTTAAAGACCTGAATTAATATTGAGATATTAATATCACTTTCAGACATTCTATCTGTTACTCAATAAACATTTTGAGTCTTTATTATTGAATACCAGAATATTGTGCCATACTTTCTGTACAGATTGGATTCCACTTGTCATTGCTATCAAAAATATAAGGCTGCTTTGTTCTTAGCTATTGATAAAATGGCAATTAAAATATCACCCTCTCTAAAGATCCTTCTCAGATTTTTGTGATAGATAAGGTAAGACATTAACCACTCTGATGATTCTATAAATTAAAACATGTATAAAATACTTCATTTACATGTTTATTTTTCTTTTTCAAGTGTTCACCTAAAAGTTTGTTCCTTGCCATTGCTGAGAAGAACCTCGTGCTAAACTTTGGGCAGACAAAAAAGCAAATGCATGAAACTCAGTCCAAACTTATAGACCATATGAGAATGAGTGGTCAACAACAGAGCACTAATAAAGCATTTATCACGTAACAGAATCAAGGAGAGTTTCAGGGAAAATTCCCAGGAAAGAAGTGGATTTAGCTTAGAAGACTCATACAGCTTACTCTAGGATGGGGCAATATTCCCTTGGGTAGTCCTGTAATCCTGTGCCATACCATTGCCATGAGAGTTGTCCCTTAGTGTTGGCAGATTACACATTAACCAGTTTGACCCTTTGCACTGGCACATCTCTTACTAGCCAGTTTTTTATTTATTTCATAGATTCAACCAATCCAGCTTGGACAATATGGGTTACCTATTTCAAGAAGGAACAAACACAATAGTTTCTGCATTTCTACTAGTTTTGCTATCTGAGATGGTGGTAAAATTTGAGAGTTTCATCTTGACCTCTTGAAACCATTTTCTCAATAGAAATCACTCAATATCAAAGTCAAGTTTTCTGCAGAGTTCAAATGTGTTGAATTTCAAAGTTAGAGTGTAAGACTCATTCATTTCTTCAGGAAGCAGCAAGAACCCAGTGATCAGAGCTTGCTCTTGTGTCACCAGAGACTCACTGGACAACTGTCCAGGGTTCTTCAGTGCACTGTTCATTCTGCTGAGAGTGAAACCTGCCTCTTTGGAAGCTGCAGAATAAATATCCTCTTCAGTACACTCTTTCACATTATTCCTTTCAATCCTTGAATGAAATACCATCTGGTCCTGATGACTTACTGTAATTGCATCTCTAATTGCTCTGTAACTTCCTCAGAGAGTTCAATCTCAGGGAAAGACGTATTCAGATTTACCATTAAAATTGCCTTCAGTATAGCAATTCAGTTATCAGGTCTCCTTTTTCTATATCTCACTGTATCCAAATTGTGTAGAAGAATAAAGGCTACCATAAGGATTTTTTCTGGCTTACAGGAATCCTGCTTTGGTTAAATAGAGCTGTTTTTCTTGGAAAGTGTATTACAAATCTGACAAGTTGAGAAATAAGATGAATTGGGAAAACCCCCTTAACACTGAAAAATCTGATATTTATTATCACTTCTGTTGATTACATCTCTCTAGTCTCAGGACTGAAATTATCATTGTCAATCACAATGATATTACACATTTACTATGAATACTTTCCTGTATCTAAAGTCTCAATCCCTATGCTGTTCTGATGCTCTGTTCTGATGTTGCTCCAGGTTACACTGACTTCCCTAATATTTTTAGGAAATATTTTTGAAGTACTGAAAATTATGGAAAAAATACACACACATTTTTTCCATCATTTTGCGTGCATCTTTCTGGCCCCTGTAGTTGTGGTGTAATACACCAGCTTCAACAAGCTGTTGAAGCATCCTAGTTAGTGGGAGATGTTGCTTAAAGGTTGTCTGTTCTTTGTGCAAGCAAAGCATCTATTCTTTCATAGACATAAAGCCCACACTTCATTTTAAGGATCAGACAAAGGAAATATTTTTGATCCATGAATCACTTACAGAGATCCTAACACATGATCATCTTGCAAACAGGGAAGACACAGGACATCTTTTCCTAAGAAAAAGCAGCATGTTTAGCTCTTTCTCTTGCTTTCCACATTTTTCTGTTTCCATTTCTTCTTCTCCAACATCTGAAATTATTTGCAAATAGGTTTTGTAAACCAGTGTCCCTTATAGCGATTACATACCCTTACTTTCATCTCAGAGATACAGAACAACTTTCTGTTGCTATCTGTGTCACTTCCTCCTACAAATCCAAGAGAAAATGGGAAGATATAACCAATATGGCTCAGTCAGTTTTCCCATATGGATCTTCAGCTCAAGACCATGGCATCACCCTTGTTGTGCTCATTAGGATCTGAGGACTTTTTCCAGATATTGAGTTCAGTTCCATTCTTTCCTGGGACTGTCCTGGGATCCTGAGCAATTTCAGCAAGATTTCTGGTCAATATCATCAATGTGATCAGCTGAAATCCTGGCACCACAATGTTATTATAATTATTATCTCGTATGGCTTCACTTGCAAGATTTCACCTGAGGCTGCTTCAGAGCTGGCTGCCAGTCCAAAGCAGCATGTGAGCATTTACAGTCTCACTTCTCCACAGAGGAGTGGTCAAAGGATGTCTCAATGTCAATATTTCTCTCCCTTCAAACTTATGGTGTGAACACATGCCTCAACACAAGCAAACAGGAGGCATATGGATCCTCAGCCATCCACTCCTCCTGAAAATGTTTCAAAACTCAGACAATCCAGAGAAGTGACATTTTGCATCCTGACAGATGTTATATTGGCCATATCCGCCAGGTAAGGGAGAACTTTTCTCCCTGATAGGTTCAGCATGAAATAGCTTGCAGAGCACTGCAGTTACCAGGTGTAGCAGCCCCCCACCAGACTGTTTTAAACAGTCAATAATCCCCAGGCTGCCAGGTAGGGTGAAAGACCAATCCTTTCAGTACAAGAAGGAAAATGAGTAATGAGTTGAAAACATACCATTTTGTGCTATAAGGAGTTACATTCCTGGCTCTCTCTGAGATGCCCTTTGGCATTCTTTTTTTTTAAAAAACCCCTACGACAAGATTCTAAACCAATTTCTTGTTTAAAATGGCAGTAATTCAAAATGGTTTGTCTCTGCGGATCCTATTATCTACTTTTCTTTCTCTCTTTTCCATCACCTTGCCATGCTTCCAGGACGACTCAAAGTGGTAGATAGAATACAAGTTTTGAATCACTCTGAGATAAGACTCTTGAAATCCTTGAATTACAGTCCCAGTCAAAGAATAAGAGAGATATGGGAATGTCCCTATGGATAAAGGATGCATAAAGACGAATATTCAGAAAAATGTGCTTATAGTAAATTCAGTGACCATGTGAATGTCCTCTTATTTGGTTGGTGGGGGTAGGGTTTATACAGAAATAGTCTGGACTATTTAATTTATTTTTGAAGTCTTCTCCCTCTTCTGGAGTTTGTGTCTGTGCGCAAATCTGATTGTTATCATGTTTGAGTTCTACCACTACTACAAAGACATTTATACTGTTGACATTTTTATAAGTAGTATAAGGTGTTAGCTATTGTATCAGCTAGAAAATCCTTCACACACTAGTTTATATGTTCCTGTGATTTGTGAGGCACTTATTCTGGATTTAAGTTTAAGAGTCCTAGAAAAAATTTTCTCAAATCTAGAAGCTTTATGGCAAACTGATACATATTAATAAAGCAAATTTGTTTTTCCAGAACAGTGACTGTCCGCTACTTCTTTTCCTTCTTGTAAAATATTAATCATCCATGTAGGAAGTTCAAACAGTACTCAAGTGATAGGCAATAAATCAGAAAATACTATTTCTTTGTTGTTTTGGTAAGTGGCTTGCTATTGGTTTTCAGGTTATTTTTGGTATGAGGGAGGGTGCTAGCATTTATCTAGATTTGTTCAGCAAATGTAGGAATGGGTTATTTTACATTAAACAGCTCAACTCTATGGCAGTTTAAACCCTGTAAAATTTATAAATAATTCATATTTTATAAAAAGAAGGGAAAATGTTGGCAGATGTGTAAGTTATGGACCCTTTTTTTTAGATACAGAGACAAAACACATGATTTGTCTTCAGGCAAGAATAATTGAAATGTCACCCAAGATCCATGCACCTTGACCTCTTTTTGCTGAGTAACACACCAGTTGCATGACATGTGCATTTGAAATATTAAATTTTGATGGAACTGGAAAGTATAACTAGAGCTAGATATGTATGTCAGCAGAAATGAAAGACATGGCTAATCTACCAGGAACAAAAAACTATTCCACGTCAGACATAGCACCTGATCAGACATTGTATCACAGGAATGATCAGAGTTCAAATCAGTTTCTCTTATAGGATGATGAAGTCTGTCAGATTTTTACAAGCAAATGACATGAACTCACTGGACTGAGATTTGAGGAGAAAAATGGATTTAATCCAGAAGTAACTGACAGCATGAGAGATGGAAAGGGTCAAAGGTGGGGAAGGAGAAAGTGCTTTCTTGGAAAAGTAATTTTTTTTCAATATAACTAAACCAACATAGATGAACTTTGCAGAGAGTCAGACTAGATAAAATATTCATACAGACTGTTTTAATCTGGTGTCTGTATATTCTGTATAAATCTTGTCCTAATTTATGCTCCCTTACCCAATATAAATAAAATAAGATTGTATATTTGAGGTTAAAATACAAGGCCAGTGGTCTCAAATCCAGCCTAAATTTCTGAATTATGAGACCACTTTCTAAAACTATTGTAAGCCTGTCATCCTACTGGTAGCTTCAGTAGGGAAATGGAGGGGTTTTCTCTGTACATTACTGTACATAGAAAAAGCTGACTTTTAAGCAAAGAAGGACTTTCCAGAGACCTCTCAGTGATATACTCCGATACTCATTGCATTGCCAGATGCATGTCTTTAACCACATTGTTACTAAAAAACCAGTTATGGATGGTGATATGCAGTCCATTGGCCAGAGTAGTTCTGCAGAAGTGGATATAGTGGGAATTCTGGACTGAGAAGCATGTTACCAGCTGACATGATGATATTTTGCTGCACACTACCAGTATTCACCCCTTCTGCATCACCTGGAGTCAGTTATCATAGCAAACCAGAATAAAAAAAGAGAGTTTTCTTCTGTGAGATGACTGCCTTTCAAACCAAAAAGCATGCCACTCATTCAGCTGTACTTATCTGCAGAAGTTTATTGGTGCAGACTTATCAGAGATCCTTTCAGGCATTACTTCATCTTATTTGAAGAAATGTGAGCAGTGACAATGGTTTCTCCATGCTGTGGTGAAATAGAGCAGCAGGAAACAGAAGCTGAGACTCCATCCCTCCAGGCCAGCAATCTCAGGGGCCAGAAAGATCAGTTTCTCTTTTTCTGCATCAGCCAATGTTAAACTGCTTAGTTTCATGTTTTCTAAGATCAGATATTTGTACATAAACATCAGCCCAGCTGACTTCACAAACTTAGTTTTATAAGGTTTGAGTAAATTTTGGTTAAGACTTGAGGCTCTATGAAGAGAAGTTTGAGTCTACAGAATAACATTAATGACTTCTTTATTTGTTCTCAGTTTTGCAATGCTGAGCAGATATGCAATATAAAGAAAAAAGATAGGAGGTTAACAGGCAAATTAAAAACTGGAATTAAGAGAAAAAGTTCAAGAACCTTAACTGGAACTTCAGAAGAATATTGTGATTAAATCCAAATTAGTGCAGCTGTAACCTAAACCACTAACACTCCATTTACTGCTTTAAAATCCTCTAGAATGATAACACACGTGATGAGTTGCCTCAGTCTTGGCAGAATGGATTAAACTCTTATTGTTTTGCACCAGTAATTGGAAGGGAAGCACCCCTCCTCTTAAGTTTGAACAGCTTAGTCTTTAGGCTTAACACGCTCTGACACATGTGAACTTAAAAAACCACCAAACAAAAACCTCTGTGACAGTTGGTCCTTCCTTGTAAAATGTAACCCTTCAGATTGCACAAGATGCTGATGAGTTTGTTTGCCCAAGAACTGGTAGACATTTCAATTTCCTGATCGGTGTTTAAGATCCAGTTCCAGGCATTGACTGGCACATTTGTCTGTATCCTGGAAAATTGTCACTTTGCATCATCAGATTGGAGACACAAACTGCCTTTGTGGATGATTGATCCTGAGTCTCAAGGTTACTTTTTATTTTTATTATTTATTCAATGAACCAGGAAGTAGTTCCCTTCTTCCTGATCAGTGGTTTAAGACACCAATTTTTGTGTGGAAATGGAAAATCATGTCTTTTGTTAGCTTTGTTTAAAAAAAATGCAAGTATGTTTGAGGTGTGTGTTTTATGCTGAAGAAAGAAAAAAAGAAAGAAGAGGAATCTGTATGATGTGCCTAAGAGGCAAGATTTAATGATCTTGCCATCCAGTTACCTAGCGCTTTCCACTTGAGATTCAAATTGTGCTGGTTTCCATTTGAGGATATATCTCTATGTCCACATACCAAGGACATTTGAGGATATCTCTCTATGTCCTGCCACCAAACCTGTGAAGGCAGATGCTTGAAAGATAGCCATCCCTGTCCTTGCTTTCTGGATCTTCTTATTGGATCCAGCCTTGAGAGCTCATTGCTGTTGTGTAGCAGCAAATTAACTTTATGAAATACAGTTTTTTAAAAATTCTTTCTTATCTAGCTAATAAATTGCTACCTTAAAAAAGAAATAATCTGGCCTAGAGACTTAAATTTATCATGGCATTAATCTAACTATGTTTTTACTCTGGTTAAAGTTTAATTTGATTCTTTCCCTTCAATAAATCTCATGTTAATTAAGACAGCCCAAAATGAATTATAGGGACTGTTACTGGATGCTCATTGTTGAATATTTCAAAGATAAGTGAAGCTGACTCCTGCCTTCAAGTGAAGCAGAAACAGCATGAGGGCATGAGCACTGATGGGCATGAGATGGCAAACTGTAACATGAACAAGAGCTGTGAGGCTCCAACCAGCAGGTTTTGGCTTGTAGACTCAGTAAAGACAGAGACAAATCTGGAATTTCTATAGGGAGTACATAAGGTGCACTGTCAGTCCAGTGTAGCTGTTTGGGCTTTTTTTTTTCAGCAGTGGCCATCAACACAAGTACCCCATGCCAGATGTGCATGGCACAGCTGGAACAGAGTGTACAAACTCATGTGCAGAATCAACAGTATCACACTGCAGCTGAGCCAGTGAATTTCAACATTTATCTATAACAGGCTGGTGTCCCAGCCAAGCACTTTTCCTCTCCTTAGAAGAAGGCTATCAGTGATGCCAAACTCTACAAAGAGCACTCAGTTCTTCTTTCTAATTTGCATTGGCTTGAAATGTAGTTTTTCAGATATACTTGAAGGTAGAATTGAGCCTATAAAGGCTCCATTCCTTCAAAGTGTGATGTGCATGCAAATAACTCATTTTACAAAGGTTCCCATTGATAGCCTTAACTTTATAGCCAGATGTTTCATGAAATCAATACCTTTGACAAGAGGGAAGTTTTTTAAACATGAAACCCAGGGCTTTTCGCAACTATTAGAAATGAATATTCGGTAAAATTCCCACATTTGAATTTCAGATATCATGAAACACGTTATTTCTTCTTCATAGAATATGAGTAGTTTGATAGTTATCCTGGTTGACCACAGATATTGACAGACATAAGGCAAGAAATATCTGTGTCAGTACATGACTTCATACTCTAAACTGTCTTTTTATTTAAAAGTTTGTTACTTTTTATTTAAAAGTAAGAGGATCATGAGTCCTTAACAAGTTTATTAGACTCTATGTACGGCATAAATAAGATTTCTTTTCCAGTATGGTGCAGCTGGTGCTGTATATTGCAGTATAATTAAAATCAGTTGCTGAAATGGCAATAAGGTCACAGTCAGGATCTCTTTTAGGATAATAAACTAACTGTGTTAAATTTTTTTTTCCCAAAAGGATGGACTTATAGGATTGGGGGTTTAGACGAAGAGTGCTCTTCAGAGTGTATAAAGCAGTAGTAAATGGTAAAATAATCATCAGAGTTGTATGAAGACAAAACCAGCAGAAACTGATAATGTAACAGGTTGATGCCATCCAGTGGTTCACCAAAGCACTCAGGGACAGGTTTTGAGTAGTAGCTGGCATCATTTATAGATCAGGTTACAGAATTGTTCTTCTCTGGTATTATCAGTCCAATTGAACTTGCTTGTATTTAATAACTGGTAATTTACTTTTGTTCTAACCTGCAATTGTGCAATACTCTTCACATATGCTTTAACCTCATTTCATGTACACAGGTATATATTGTCTTGTCTATATCGTGTGTCTGTGTGCACATACAGACAACAGTAATGTTATATGGTACAGTTTCCACCTGAAGGGGCCTGCCTCAGCTATTCAAAGAAAAAGCAGCTAATTTTTCTGTAAAACATTAAAATATGTGCTCCATAAGTGGAGTGATTGCTTTATATCACAGCTCTACACAGCAATAAACTTTTTATTTTCTCAAATGCCTATAAAGGGGAGACATACTAAATGGCCTGCAAGCAATTAAGATGAAGCAATTATGAATGCTTTCTAGAAGTAACCTGCAGCACCATTCTAACAATATTGCAGTTTATTTATGTGGCCACCATTTAGAAAATAAGGAAATACCAAAGGACTCAGTGTAGGAGGTTTCAGATGAATCCATTGCATTACCAAGCTGCAGAAAAATTGCCTATTGACTTTTATTTTATAATGTTCAGTAAGCAGAACCAATATTTTGGTTAGTTTCAAATCAGGAAATCAGTGCAAAATGTTAAAAAAAGATTAATTCAGGCCCTGACAAGAAATCTGCTTGCTAGTACATGCCTGCTGATTTCCGGGGATTGAAAGAGGTATTGAAAGTTGTTTGCTCCTTTGAGAATGGACATCAGTGCTAAACAGGTCTGAGAGACCACAAAGAGCTCACACTACTTTTCCATGCAAAAGCAGCTTCAGGAGTGCTCTGCATTGGAATGCCTGCAATTCCCTGTGGAGTCACAAGGGATGGCACCAGAACATGGCAAACACACGTTGCAGTACGTTAGAAGAGCTACTAGATTCTGTTGCCCTATGTGGTAATTGCATCAATTTCAAAATTGCAGATGTGGGTGGGAAGGAGCGTGCAGTTATGAAGGATAAAATAATACTTTCTGTGTGGCTCCCTTTTTCTCTTCTGTAAATAAAGGAAGCAGAAAGAGAAAGAAAAGGGCTGAGAAATGCAAAATGACTGACAAATGAAGTTATCCCTCTTCAATTTGATGGGAATATAAAGGGTGTTGAAAACAAGCCAGTTTCCTGGCAGTCTGTTTCATAGGAATTCCTGTCTGCTAACAAGAGTGATTAAAACAGCAACTGAAACTTTAAATATGAGTTACCAAGAAAGCCTTTTGAAAACTTAATTGTTGCAGTTTTTCTATTCCCTTGAGTTCCAAGCAGTACACAGTTAATGTCATGCCAGCTTTCCCCCCCACAAACTTGTTAAGTCCACAGCATTTCAAACACAGACGTAAGGTTTCTGTGTGTCTGTTAGCAGGGAAGTGCCTTCTCTCATTTAGCAATTATTACTTTTTTTCCCTAATCTCAGCCACAGGCGGTTTAATTTTACTTTGATCAACTGTCTTGTCTTTCTATCACTTGTCTGAGATCTGAAGAGAGAGAAACATCACTGAGAAAATGCTTCTGAACTGGCATTAATGTGATTTAACTCGTTTGAATAAGTTTTGGATTAAATTGGACACTTTTTTATCTCTGAGTTTGGATAGTTAGTGTTCATAGATATTGGGATGAGAAAGCATGAACACACGGATTCAGTGAAAGAGTGAATAGTTAGAGGTGCCTACATACATCTGTGCTCTTTGTGTGTTAATTTTTAATACATAATCCTGTGCTCTCTTGTATACTTACATCGATTATTCCCCACCTCCTCAAACTTTGATCTTGCCTTTTCCTCTGAAATACGAGAATATTGGTTGTTCCAGCATGCTGAAAATTGACCAATGGCATGGGTAAGGAGAGTAAAACCGAAGATTTCTCAGGGCAAAATTCTGGCTGCCTGTCACATCTCTGCAGAGACTCTGCTTCTCTGGTACCCTTGCAGGCTATACTGCACAATAATTATTTCAGCAGTGGATTTTTGCCATTATTATTTAGACCCTTGTCAGACTATTTAGGGCTTTATAGGCTTAAATTGTCCCTTTCACTTCTACCCAGGAGCTCACTGAAGGCCAGTCCAGTGGTGCTGAGGGTAGTAGTGTAATGGGCTTACCTCCTACTCATCCTTCCATGTAACCCAGGTTTCAACATCTGAGGCATCACAGGCAAGCTCTCTGAAAAATTGTATTACAGTGACCTTATTTTGGCAAATCCTGCAGTGGAGAGCAAACAGCATGGAGATGAACTGGTCTCTGCATTAAGAGTGCAGGAGCAGCATGGCCAACAAAAAAGAAAGCCTTGACTTACAAAAAGGAGTCTCTCCTGTCTAAAATAAGTTGCCAGGGTGAACTGGGGTAATGTTATCTCTGACTTGATGAAGTGTGTAGCACTTGAGTGCTAAGTTAATGTGAGTATTGGATAATATATTCCCCTAGTTCAGCACCTCCAGACAAGATGAAGCTGTAGGACTGTGTACCACAGAAAACTGCTTATCTTTCTTACTGCATCCAGTCTAATCCTAGGAGACAAACAGTAAGGGAACACCATTCCAAAAAATGACTTAGACCAAATAGTTCACAACATAATTGTCTTGTATGTCATTCAAAGCATCCAGATGTCTTACAGCAACCCAAAAGTGTTTTGTTACTCAGTCTTTTTAAAGAATAACACTTGTTAGCAATATTGTCTTGAGGCTGAAGTGATTTCTGGTTTATTATTTCTCACCATCCTGTGGTGCACTGCATTGTACTGTGAGCTAATTAAATCTGTTGTCTCAGAAATTACAAATTCCTTTTCTGTGTTTATCTTGTCAGGCTGAACACAAAAAGGAAAAGTTTGGAGATAAAGGCAGATCTATAACTAAGATTGATGTAGATGGATCTTACTGGATCCCATGTTTAGTAGCCTCAAGCTTCACTGTCCAAACATTTGAAATGGTTTGGATTCCTGAACATTTGCAATGTCAATCAGCAAAGGAAGAATAAAACATGCAGTCAGTGGCTTCGTTTTGCTAATTGTTGTTAGGAATTTGCAGACAAACCCATAGCAAACCACTTCTGCTTCACTAATTCTGTGTAAGCATCATGAAGACCTTCCAGAGGAGAACTTTGAAGACATGTAAGAAAAGGGGTTTGTGGGGTAATCCAGAGAAGGAATTCAGAAATGTCTCTGTGGAGTCCTCATAACTTATTACAGAGTAAAGAAACAGGCTTGTAGCAGTTGCAATAGTAGAAGAAACAAAAAGCAAAACCCGAATTCAGAGAGACAGAGATTCTTCAAATTTGTAATTTAGTTTTAAAAATGTGTAATATCTACAATTACGTTATAAACCGTTGACTTGAGCATTTAAGAACACTTTCACTACAATAGAAAGGATCATTATTTTGTGAAATATTGCCAATGACAAAATACAAATTGTAGAACAGTCACCCTGCCTTCAATAGTCAAAAACTTACCAAAATAATTTTGTTAAATAATCAGTTTATAGGAACATAGATCATAAAATAGCAAAGTGATATGAAGCAGCTAGCATCAATTTATCAGGAGTAAATCAAGTCAAATCAGGCTGTGTTTCTTGTTGACAGTGTAACTGGCCTGGTGGATACAAAGGAAGCAGGGGATGTGATATATTATATTTGGATATTAATAAGGCTTTTGACACTCTACCAGTTACATTCTCATAAGCAACTTAAAGAAATGCTCTGGATGAAATTGCCATCTGGTGGGTGCACCCACTGGCTGCAGAAATGTACTAAAAAGTAGTAATGACAGTTCACTGTCAAATTGGGAAGACATATTATATAATGCTCCTTACAGACTTTTCCTCTGTTTTGTTCCAGTTTCATTAATGATCTGAAAACGCTCATCAAAAAATTGATTTTTTTTTATCCACTGATAAGATGGGAATATTTTGGAGGATTAAAATTCAAAAGTCATGGCAGTTTGAAGAAGTGGTTTGAAAATCATTGCACATGAAAGAACTTCTACACTTACTAAGAATAAAATACTCAAACAGAAGATTTGAAGTAAGGGTGATAATACTGTACAAAGGAGCAGGGATAGATCACAGTCAAAACTGCTAAAAAAAGAAAAAAAAGCAGAGGATTTTCAATTTTTGTATCTAATGCATGGGAGGTAGGAGGTATTTTGTTTTACATATGGCATTTTAACTGGACAATTATGTCAGATGCTTGGCTTTCAGAATAGGTAAACATTGTTTAGAGTAGAAAGGAGAATCAAAAGAGATATCAGAAGTTTAGAAAATGGCTTGTGAGGGAGGTTTGAGAATTTGCTTATTTGTAGTGTTTTCTTCGTTCTGAACAAAGCAATTATGAAAAAGCTTGTCCTAAAATGAACTGGGAAATATTAAGATTATTGTAATGATGAGAAATTCAAATTCCCGCTTATCCACTGAATATAGGACAAAAGTAGTTAGCAGAATTTATCCAAGAGAGAGTTAAGTTAGATTCTAAGAAAATGTAAATGTAGGGACAGATTGTGCTGGAACATGCTAACTGTGCAGTCTCCTTCACTGGAGATTTCTGAGGACACATTAGATGAATGTGTAATCAAGAGTGAGCTGGGTGTGCTTCATCCTGTCTCAGAGATTTCTTTCAGCCTAGCTTTGTGTGATTTCTACTTAGTAATGCAAATGTCTGAAATTAGTGCTTAGGTGGATTCTAGAAAATAGCTCTGAGGTGGATTCAGGCAAAAGTGTCTCTGCCAGCAGTCTTGCAGCAAAGCCTCCTGATGGGACCTGGAAGCGAGGAGTGAGGGGGTGAAGAGAGATGGTGACCCACAGTCCATTAGGGACGTGGTGGGCTGTGTTGGCAGGAAGCTGCAGTAGACAAAACAGAGCTTAAGAAGGACAAAGCAGGGTGAAGAACACCCACTTCAGGCACATGAAGGCAAACAGGGAAGTGCCACAGACAGCAGGAGGAATCAAAAGCCCATGTGAGGGTGCAGGTCTTTGGCCCTACACAGGCAAGGTGGGGCAGCTCCTACAGCCCAAGGGGAAGAAGCCTCGTGTTCAAAACCCCGCTTCTCACAAGGTTTAATGCTGGACACAGCATGAAACAAGCAGTCCTGATCCATGGATTGCATTGATGGCAACTTCCCAGCAGGGGTGACTGGTGATCCAGCAATGGCTGACCCTCCTTAGACTGGATGCTTGCAAACAAGAAAGGCTTGGGGATATGAAAGTTGGGGGCAGTCTTGGCTGCCCATGAGGTGGTGGAGAGCCCATTCTGGGCAACAAATAGGAGGAGCATGACTCTGGGTTACAGAACAGCAGACTTTGGCCTCTTGAAGGATCTACTTGATAGGAGATGGTCATGGAGAGAAGAGCAGAAGAGCAGAGGAGCTCTCTCTGATTTCCAGGATGAATAACAATTAGCCATGCCAGTGGGGAAGAAATCAAACCAAAGTGGCAGAAGGCCTGCATACACCTCTGCTAAGTTTTGGGCCTCTCACTGCAAGGACATTGTGGTGCTGGAGCCTCAAAAAGGGCAACAGACCTGGTGAAGGGTCTGGAGCACATGTCTTATGAGGAACAACTGTGTGACCTGGGGATGTTTAGCCTGGAGAAAACCAGGCTGAGTGGCATATTGTTCTCTATAGTTACTTGAATGGAAGTTGTAGAGAGAAAGGGATATTAGAAAAAAATTCTTTTGGAAAGGGTGGCCAGGCAATGGAAGGGCCTGCTCAGGGAAGTGGTAGGGTCACCATATCCCTTGAAGTGCATGTGGATATGGCACTTGAGGACATGTTTAGTGATGAATATGGTGGTGGCGCTGAGCTGACAATTGGACTTGATGGTCTAAGAGGATGAGCTCCTTAATTCAGACCAAAAAAAGAATAGTAGAAGAGGTGAAAGCTGGAAGAGATGAAAAAGAGGAATACAGAGATATTCTCTGACTAAGCAGGAATGGCATTGGGAAGGCTAAAGCCCATCTACAGCTGAATCTTGGAAAAGACAGGAAGGGGAACATGAAGGACTTTAACACGGCCATCAACAAAAAAAGACAGATCAGTGAAAATGAGGACCTGACACTGAGGGGGATGGGGAGAAAGGACATGGGAAAGATTGAGGTACCCAGAGCATTCCTCACCTCAGCCTTACTGATAAAATCTGTTCTGAGGAATCCCAGCTCCCTGAGACCCATGAGAAAGGCCAAAGCAATGAAGTATTATACTCAGGAAGATCACATTACAGAATACTGAACCAAGTGCATGTACATATCTGTGGGACACAAGTGAATGCATCCATGCCATATGGCATCTGGCTGATGTCATTGTGAGGCCACTCTTGATTATCTTTGGAAAATAGTGGGGACTGAAGGAGGTCTCAGAGGACTGGAAAACCAGAGGTCATTGGTATGTTCAGTAAGGGCAAGCAGGAGGGTCTAGGGAACTACAGGACAATCTACCACACCTTAATTGCTGTGATAGTGATGGAGCAAATCCCACCAGAGCTATTTCCCAACACATTACTGTGTTTTAGGCATTTTCCAATCCTTTGTAGAAGAATGCAAAATATTTTTTTGTTATTTTTAGTATGATACACAGAGGTTTCATGTCCACAATGCTGAGGCTCTGTTTGGTTCAGTGATCTTGCTAGTCAAATGTCACTTACCTTTTTCTGTCTCAGCAACAAGCTGAGTCAAACTTTTGGCATCTCATAAATGGTGGAATTCCACATAGTCAGAAAGTCTCTTCCAAACACCACACTCCTACTTTCTAGCAGGGCTCAGATTAAAAAATAAAAAAACCCTACTTATTCTGAACTCCACCATTTCTGCATGGCCATCCTCATGCCATGGTTTGGCATAATAAAGTGGAACTGTCTGGGACTAGCAGATATATATGAGAGAGCGTGAGGATGAGATTATCTGGGCGTAGACTGATTGCAGTTGCAAAAGTAATAAATTCATTTTTAAGGGAACAATTTTCAGGAAGTTTAATTTGCGGAGCGAGAAAATTAATTGAGAGTATAGGCAATTTTCATCTTTCCATCCAGCAAGGAGAGAAAAACTGAAGGGAAATACTGAATATAATCAGAATGACAGGAAAAAGAAGCAGTCACTCATAATTGTTCTTGGTGACAGCATAATTTTTAGAATACAGAAGTGTCTGAAAATTACTTTCAATAGCTCTGAAAATATATTAATGATATCCAGTCAACTATTTATTATGACCAAAACCCTTACATGGTAAGTCAGAGCCTTGGATAGGACAAACTCATATTCCCAAATGTAAAATATTTTAAAAATCAATAATTAACATACAGGTGAGACATACTCTCACACTAATTTAGTGTCTATGCAAACAAAAAAAAATAACCTTTGTAATTCAAGAGGAAGAATTGTACAGCTTTGTTAAGCACAGCATGGCTGTGAATCTCTATTGAGGCTGTGGGGAAAACTGTCCTGAAAAAATTAAGATATTTAAACATTTGTATTTTTTCTGAATTATCATAAAATTACAATATCTTTTTTTTTCATAGAACAAAACTACCTTTTGTAACAGGCTTGTTTTCATATTCACCATAGTCATGGCTGAGGCTGCCTGGCTCCTGATTCTGGGGATGGCTCTGCATGAGCTATGGTGTTGGGAGAATTTAGTGCTGCTCAGAAGACTGCTAATTAGCAACTGGTCTAAAGGAGCTGTTTGCCAAAGTAAGCAGAGTGCGAGAAAACTCCAGCCCTTTCCAACACGTTTCCTTTTCTAGGAAGGGTGGGATGCTACTATGTTTGTAATTATAATGAACTGTCTTGTGCTGAAAGGACCCTTAGCTGGCAAATGTGTCTCATTTTTAGACCCTTGATACTGGTTGAGCTGTGAAAAATAAGTGAGGCAGATCCGATAATCTGACCCACTCGACTCCTTTACAAAGCAAACATTATCTATGAACACTTGATTTCCTGTATCCTCAAGGAAAATTACTTTGGAAGAAGAGACCTCTCATGAATGGCTCTTGATAGCCTCTTTTCAAATGCTTATCCTCCTGGGTCAGCAGGAAAGTCTTGTTTATGACAAGGGCTCCACTCCACCTCCTTGTTTGGGATACCAAGGGTAATTCACACACATCTGTATCTTGGTTTTCATCATGTTCTGTTCTGCTGTAAATAGCAGTTTTATTGACAGCTATCAGCCTCTCTGACACTCCTCTGTTGGCTGGAGATGTGAAATTCCCCAGCTCCATGTTTTGTCAGAACATCTCCCAGAGATATAATGAGCAGCAGCAGGGATTGGAAAAAAGCACTTGATAAGTGCTCAAAACCCAGCTTTGTTCCTTCTTTGTGGCAATCTCCTCTAAGGTTTGCTGCCTAATAGTGCTCACACTACAAAACACTGCTTCCTACATGATTAGCCTTTCCACTACTAAAATATTGCATTCTTTATGTTTAACCTGATTGTAAAAAGAATTTTCACATCAGGCTGCTGTTGGCATTGTTTTACATGGAAAACAGTGCAACTGTGTTTTAGGCACTCCAGAATCTCTAAAAACAATACAAAATAAATAAGCTGTCATTGACAAGGACAGAAAACAAGTGCTGTCATGGAAAAGATGCCATTTCTTCACATTTGGGGTATTTCTGTAATCTTTGCTGCATAGCACAATTACTCTGGAAGTTGCAATTCTTTTTTTTCTTAACACATAGTGTCTTTAATGGCTAAAAATAGCTGTCTAACATTCTGTGCTTCTGCCCTATAGAATTAGCCTTGCAGAAAAATGCCTCAAGGCAAAAAGAGGCAAGTCTGAACTTGACCCACATCCAGAGAATTTTGTGAACACAAACCCCATGGGCTGTTGAGTTGGTAACAATTGGAATTGCAGAAAGTTTTCTTCTAATTCAGTTCTTCCTCGTGGCAATGCAAAGCAACAAGAAGAATGATGCAGAAACTATATTAGGTGCTCATATCCCAAATTCAAAAGCACTAAAAAAGTAGAAGGTAGAGAAATAATATTGTGGCTGCAGAAGTAATACCTGGTTATATTTAAAAGGCAAGGTATGTATCTGTAAGTCCAGTTGGATTTTAGAAAATAAAGAAAGATCAGCCCACTGCCTTGTATTTTCCATAATATTATCATGAGCTTCACAGTTTTGATGGTTTTCTTGACTTTCTTATCTCCTCTCTTGAAAAAAATTGCCTTTATTCAAATTGTTTGTTCTGTTAATTTTAACAGGACATTTCTCATGATAAACATATCTCTCACAGCCATACATCTTTGAAATGAAAAGTGAACTTATTCCTATTATATAATGTCCATTTCATTGCATCTTTTAAACAATGGTGAACTGCTGCTTTGTTCATTGTCTCCCTAATTATCTTTAGGACATATGTAGCCTCCTAATAAAGAGTTAAACATATTTGAACTTTTTTTAAGTGCCTGTGAAGTCAATACCATTTATACTTCACAAATAAACACACTAGAATTAAAGTAGAGGCAAACTAGGGACATAAGTGAAGTTTTTACATGCTACATTTTGCTATGGCCCTTGCACCTTGAGGTAGAATAGAGCACTGGGAGGTAGTTTTTGTATTTAAAAGCCCTGTCAGTTGCAGTCCTATAGGCTGGGCTCAGGTGTGTGTGTGGGAGCACACCTGCTGCTGGCAGAAAGCAGCCCTGGGTGGCCCATGCTGCCACCATCTGTGGTGTATGCACCACTTGGCAGAGGGATTTCCCTGCATTTCCTAGGAGGCAGGCCCCATCCCTTTGCTGTTGCCATGGCCACATTCTGCCTCTTAGCATCCTGGAGTGGAGAAGAATGCAGTGGTGCTGCTTCCCCAGGAGATTGCCTGTGTACTTCCCCCTTCCTTGGGCTCAGCACCAGCATGGCAGAATGATGGGATTTGGTGATGGATCTGGTGAAATACACCCAGGTTGGGGAACTTTAACCACAGAAGTGGGCAAGCCAGAAACTACTCTTCAGCTGCAGGCAGTTTGTGCTCCTCATTGCAGTGCTGAATTTAGAAGTCTTCTTAAGGAAACAAATACATATATATATATATATATATATTTATAAAGATATACTCTCTCTATATACATAGTTATGTAACATTATACCTAGAGAATAGGGTCCATTTTCCCTGGTTTATCAAATTTGAGGTTGAATTTTGAGAAAAAGAGTAGCACCTGAGATCTGGTTCAGGATTTATCTCTTCAAATACTCACCACTTTAGCTGATTTCACAGACCTTCCATAATATCAGTCAATATTCCTATTTTTGTAAGAATAGCTTTGATTTCTCAGTAAACAAATCTCTTTTTGCTAGCTTGCTGTGGTGATAACATTTTGCATTACAAGCAGCTGCTCTGTAAAGATTGAAATGAGGACTATGTGTTAATATCACAAAGAAGAAACACTGGGCTGCAAAGTGCTCTTTCTTTGTCCAGGTGCCAGCACTATGAAGAATCAATACAAAATGAACAATTAGGATAAGAAAGAAAACAAACTTAATTCTGTCCCCTCTGCTTCTTTCTCAATGTTAAAAACCTAGTTATTAAACAGGCGGAGGGGAAAAGATGGATAAATGCTATGAGAAATGAAAAAATGAAGCCCTCGGAATTTAGGACTTTGTCTTCTTCTAAAATGGCAAAGACCAAGGTCATTTAAAGTCAGCGAAACAGGAGCCATTCTGTTGTGCCCTTCAATTAAAGCAGGGTGTGCATAAAGATGATTTTCTCTGCTGCATCCTTTTCAGACTCTGACCCAGTAATGACAACCCAAGTTAGCATGATGACTTTGATAATCATTGTTATCTCAGGTATGCAGAGGTGGTGAGGAAAAAAACCATCTTATAAATACCTGCCATCATAGTAAAGTGACAATATATTTCATTATTAAGGAATGGGATCTTCAGAGAAATTGTGGAAACAATTTAAGCAGTCATGGGTAGAGAGAGAAAAGATTTAAAGGGAGAGGAGCTCCAGCCAATGAGAAAAATCACATGGATGGATGGATGGATTGCATGATCCTTAATTGGGATTTTATTTTTGCACAAAACTTTTACTGCATTATTCTTTGCAGTAGACAGACATCCAGCACAGTCAGACACACATCCCACTTGCGTTTACTGAGGGATACAGCATTGAGTAAGCAGGGAATAATCCTTCCAGATGCAGAACAATAATTCAGACAAAACGGCCTGCAGTAAACAGAAGAATTGAGTGTGAGGCTTTCACACTGTCTCCTAGACTGAGCATCTGTTCAGCAGCTGAGGTGGATTCTCAGATTCAGGAGCAAATCTTAGTATTTTTGCATAAGCACAAGCCCCTTTCTCCTGTGAGAAGGGATTTTCCAAGCTGCGATGCTCCAGTGTGGAGAGCCACCTGGTGGGGGCTGGCAGCAGCGCCTTGCCGGGCTCACCTACAGAGCCACAATACTCTTTGCCTCAGTCCTTTGGTTATTATTCTCGAG
Organism: Setophaga petechia; assembly: GCA_024362935.1. Lineage (NCBI taxonomy): Eukaryota > Metazoa > Chordata > Aves > Passeriformes > Parulidae > Setophaga > Setophaga petechia. The sequence continues at coordinate 29,718,525 of JANCRA010000008.1, forward strand.
ATCTCTGTTTGCAAAGTCTTCATGGCCTCCTAAGTTCTTCTGCTGGTTTTTTTTTCTTCTTCTTTTTGCCTTTGTATTTGTGCAATTGTAATTATTCTTTGCCAAACAGGATTCATGAACAAGACTGTTCGTGAGCCAATTCATAGATGGACAAAATGTTTTAGCAAAAAAAAAAAAAAGTGAATTTCTTCAAAGTAAAAATTCCCAATATTTTACAGACATAAACCAAATTCGCAAAATAATTTCATGTGGGGGAAAAAAGAAAGGTGCCTCATTCAGATGCATGCTTGAGCTAAACAAGGGGGGATTATTTTCTGTCTGCCTGCTGTCTCAGGGCTTAGAGCAGTGTGGAAGGCTGGAGGGGACTTGATTCAGTTCTAATAAAATCCATCTTCTGTAAGACTGAAGGCTGGATGTGGGTTGAGGAGGAGGTGCCAATAATCAGATCATGAGATGTTCTAAACAAGGGCTTCCACGCTCTTCCATTTTGAGATTGTTTCATTATTTATTAAATATCGACATAATTACACTCCCCCTCCCCACAAAAAAAAAAATTAAAAAGAAAAATACAAAGAGAGAGAGCTGTCTGAGACTGATTCTACAGCCATGTGCTGGGACTTCTGCTGGATAGACAGTATATTAAGGCTCTGAGGTGCACTACAGGGGTAGCAGGGTTGGAGCAGATGACGTTTAAAGGAATCCCTCCAGCCCACACTAATCTGTGATTCTGTGATTCAGCACACACCAGTGCAAAGCAGACTGACCATTGTGGCAGCAGGGCACTTCCCAGGAAGGTAGGAACTGGGAATTCAGATCCCCTCAAGAGGAGACATCTGAGCTTGGGGCTCCTAAACTGTAAAACCACCTTTTTTTTTTTTTTTTTTTTTTTTTTGGTTTGGCAAGTACAGGCTTTCTTTAGCATTGTTCTTTTAACAAGTTCAGAAATAATATTTTATCTAAAAGAAAAGGATTTTTTTACTTTTTCACAGTAGGAGAAAATGGGGGAACAATCTATGTGAGCCACATAGATGTGGGTGTTTGGTCCAGACCAACAATTTGATTCAACTAACAAAAAGTCTCACAGCCTTAATTACAAATGTGGTTTATTTTACCCAGTACTCATATTACCACTGATATTTTTTAAAAGCATTAAGAAAGTGCTCCACCTATATTTTGCTTCAGAGTTTAAAGGCGATGTTGGAAATTCAGGCAGTGACTTTTCTAATTTCCCAGTATTTCAGGAAAACAGCAGCTCCTTTCAGAATGTTGAGCATCCTTTAGGCTGAGAAATATCGGGGGCGTTTTATTTCCCTGCAGGAAACAATAGCAAGTACAATTATTCTCTTTTCTGTTGTTTTAAACTGTCGCCTTTATGTAATTAATTAAATATGCAACGCGGAACTGTTATGAGAGAGTTGAGTGTGCTAGACAGAGGCTCTTATCTTGCAAGAGAAGTTGGAAAACCACTTATCTATATTCTTCTCAGGGCATTCAATGTTTATTGCAGGATTGGGGTGAGCTGTGAACCACTCCTGCCCCCATCTCACCCGATGCCCTATTTACAGCTCACCTGCACTAAATTCAGTGTAGGTTTGCAAAACACCCCCACGCCCACCTTCCTGCAGCATCAGGGGGCCCCCATATCCTCAGATCAATCACACTGCTCTCCTCTGGCTGCTCTGACATTGCTGCTCAGTCACCATAATGAACATTTTCTGTCTGCAGCTGTTTCTTAGCTGGTCTCAGGAGCGGGTGTGGGCTGAGTGAATGCCCTGGCAGGGAATGCTCAGCCTCAGAGGTGCAGTCAAAGCACCCAGCCTGCCGAACAAAAGTCAGTGCAGGCTTTTCAAATTTCTCTGTTTCTAAAATATTGTTGATTTCATATTTTTGGTCCCATTTCTCTTTCCTTAATTTAAAATATACATTCTCATATTAATATACTTTATGTCAGAGACATTTCTCATTTGAATGCCAGAGTAACATAATGGCTGTAGTTCCTCTGCTTAGTACATGAGCTGCTGTTTTTTCTAGAATGTCTTTCAACAACCAATCTTATTATTTTGGAAGAAGAAAATGATGGTGCATCCACAATGCCCTTACATCATGCTTATAATTATTGTATAAACTTGTTGGTAACTATTTTCACTGTAAAGATAATGGAACAAAAACAATTTTGTTTGCCAGCAAACACAAAGTCAAACGTCAGCTTTTAAAATCTTTGTCTCATATAAAGTACAAACCATGGCATATGCTTCAGAATAAACTTTACTTCTACTTTTCACCTGGTTTGTTGCACATGGAAGCCTTTTATTGCAGTTCTGTTTTACAGAATCAGCTACTTGCCATGAGCATTCAAGTAGAATTGCTGATTTTACAAACATATACATCCACCTGTCAAAACCATAATTCACATTAAATGGAGACTGCAAAATTAACATTCTTTCATGAACTAGGTCACATGTGATCTTACATCTGACGAATCAAGAATCTAGGACAGAGCCAGTTTGTGGCCCTAAAATTACTGCTGTTAATGTCTAAATTGATGTGATTAAGATTTCAATTATTTATATGGGCTATTCACTTAAGATTTGAACTCAGTCCTTGTGGGTCCCTTCTAACTCAGAATATTCTGTGATTCTGTCCTGTCACTCTAAGTCCTTGATCAATTTTTTTGAAAATAATTTAAATTATATTTTATATTCTATTTCAAGGTATCAGTGATGATTCCGAAAAAATTACAGTTTTATTTGGAATACCATTTCCTTGAGTTCCTGTACTATTCCAGGAGTCAAAGCAAAGCACTAATACATCCTAAATCTCTGTTGAGCTCATTACTGGAACAAGTTCAGGATAGGGCCACCAACATGATAGGGGCTGGAGCACTTCACCTTAGGGGAGAGGTTAAGGGAAAAGGTCTTGCTCAGCCCTGAGAAGAAAAAGCTTCAGGCTGGTTTAACATCAGCCTTCCAACACCTATGAGGACTTTGCTGAGGAGATGAGCTTCCTCTCAGAAGTGCATGGGGCAGGATTAGAAACAATGAGCACAAACAGAAAAGATAGGCCTGGCCTAGACACAATGACATTTTTTGCAGGGGGCACAGTCCTGTATTAAACCAGGTTGCCCAAAGAGGTTGAGCAGTCTGTCCATTGTGAGACTGGACTGGACAAATAACTGGTTCTGACTCCATGGCTGACCCTGCTTTGAGTAGGGGGTTAAATTACAGACAGGTCCCTGAGGTGTCTTAGAATTTTCCTGTGAACCTATAATACATTGTTTGAAAGGAAAATTGTCTATTAGTATGTCAGAAGCAAACACAATACTGACACAGTAGGAGTGGCATGAGGAAACCTCTAAAGTTTAGCCATCTCAAGAGACCTCCAACGATGTCATGCTAAACTGCATATGTTCTGATACAGTAGCTTTGCTGTGATTACACATAATGATCTCTAAGCCACAGGAGAATATTATTTTCTCTCCTTGTCATAGGAGAGAAATGTCTACAGCAGCGTTGTCATTGGGAAGGAAAAATTAAAACAAGAAATTCTGACAGGAAGAACTCATGAAGTGTATCACCCTCGTGTAACAGTGGTTATGCACTAGAAGGGGTTGCTTCCACTTCTGCCATTCTTTTTAAAGAGTTTAGCTTAAAGAATCTAAATCTCTAAGGCTCTGCAGCCTTTTATGTAGTTATTTGAATTTTATTTAGATGTAAGATTCATGTTAAGTGGAATTGTTTCTGCTTAGTCTGAAAGGGCTCTTCAAAATAATTTGCTGTGGCTGTCACAGTTCTCCCTTCTTCCCCAGCCAGCAGGGTAAAATCCTACATGAGATGTGCCTGCAGATTTCATGTACTGTTGAGTTGCATATTTAAAGTACAGATTATTTGTGGTGACTGCGAAGCAAGCTCTAAACATAACTTCTCTTTTCTGTATGTTTTAGCTGCACAGTATAAGGAAATTCGTTTCAGTGCTCATTGAAGGTTGTTGTTCTTGATGTTGAGATTTTTTTAACAAACAGAGACTTGCTTTAAAGTAGTAAATCTGCGCTTTTGCCAGGGATGAATGTAGTCCTGGATTTAATTCATTAATTTAGCACCTATGAACAAAAACAGTTAAAATCCAAACTGAAATATTCCAAGAAATCTAACACTGCCATAGACTCCAGCAAATGAACAAATGATACATTTCTGCCAAGACGACTGGTTTTTTCAGGCATATAAGAAATAATTGGCTGACAACCTGGGTAGATGAGCCTTCTTGGGGAATAATTGCTTCAAAAATGAAAAGAGCAGCCACAAAGTGTGAGTCACTACATCCAGATGCGGAAAACAGGAACTTAATATATTTGACATGCTCTAATAATCATATATGAAGAAGGTAGAAACTTTCAAGCACTTTTGTAGGACAAACCTCCCCCTTTCAAGTATGAAGTGTAAAGAGCAGTAATCCTAATAAATAAATGTGCAGTCAATGAGGATACCTTTGGAGTTTCACTTTTGAAGCTCAGTAGAAGCTGAAATAGCCTGCCCTCAAATAACTTTTAGGTGTTTGGAAAGAATACAAGATTACCATTCCTTTCAAACAGCGCAAAAACATCAAAAAATTCCTGTCCTTTATATTTTCTTTAAAGCTTTAAAGTTTCTTAAAGCTTTAAAGAATACACTGAAAGACTTTATTGTCAGAAATACCAAACTAAAAGTATGAGGAGCAAAATTTGAAAGTACGCCAGTTGGAGCAGTTGATACATTTTCCAAATGTTTTCTTACATGTTCTATTTTTAATACCACAAGATACTAAAACAAAAGTATATCACAATAATAGAGCTTGTATGTACTCTATAAGCCAGTGATCTGTGCAATCATTACTCTATTACAAAAAATGTGTGACAGTATTGTTACCTTACATTTTAATAGTGAAAGTCAGAAGATGGTGATATTGATCTGCTATTTTTGTTGAAAAGCACATAACAGATCAGAAAAGATCTGCCTTCATAGATCTAGTAGTGTAGAAATAAATATAAATATAAATATACCTATACATATAAATATGAATATAAATTTGAAACACCAATGAAATGCCTCAAAATCAGTATGAAGGTCATAGTTACTTAACAAGTTGAAATGGGGCCATGAATGTTTGCATAGCAAAACTTATAGCTGGCCCTAACTTCAGTTTTATTTAAATTGTTGTGAAACAACTTAAAGGCTTGAGAAAAATGCAGCAAAGAGAAGCATAATATAAGAGTTTCCATTCTGAAGAGCAATTTTATAGCTGATAAGAGTGGTAGATGTCAGTGGCACACAGTGATGAAAGTGGAATATATACAGAAGCAAGATCAGAGAGATGAAAGAAATTTCAGATAGTAGGAGGACAACAAAAATCATAAAGGAGTTTATTTCAGAGGCTTTCTAAAAACTCAGAAAATATAAAAAAACATAGGAGCTAGTAAGATAGTAGTATAAAAAATAATTAATGGCGGAAAAGGCCAAACAGTGTATTTACTCTTCAAATGTGACATCAGAAAACTGTTCACCAAAGTCTTAATTTTATCAACATCTTTTTAATAGATAAGAGTGTATACTTTGCACACTATGCATAAATAACCTGTTGAAGTAAGTTGTGCAAGAACTGAAGAAGAAAAAAGCCTGCAACCTTTATACAAATAATAAAGGTTTTACTAGTCCTTCATAGAAAATTCCAGTAGTTTGGGAGGAATATTTTGTTTTCTTTTTCCTGGAAATATGGTTAGCTAGTAAACTTGGACATTTCGTAAAGCACATCTGGAAGTAAGGTTCTAGCAACTGTGCTATTGGTCTTAACTACAGTGGCAGTTCCTTTGTCTTTGCTGTGGTGCAGTGCAGATATATTAGTTACCTTAAAAAAGTAGAAAAAACACTGCAACAAATCATGGGTTTAAGTGTAAATTCACACATGTCTCTGAAATATAAGTTGTACTTCTATATAGCAACAGCAAAAATTAAGACCTGACTTTTTCTATAATGCTGTTTTTAAAATCCACTTAAATTAAATGAATTTTTCTTTACTAGTAGTAATAAATTAATTTTTTATTAATTTTTTATTCTGCTACCACAGCAGAAGTTTATGCTGCTTGTATGTTGTCATGACACTTGTGGGTAGGTCGGATATCAAAGTATAAGGATGAAGCTTCATTTCCTACCAAGTTTGTCCTTGATACTAATTTAATTGTTATTCCTGCCATGGAGAAGTGTTTTGCAGCAAGGACCACATGAGATTTTATGAAGCTCAGTACAAAATGCAATTGAAGCTATTGATGACCGGGGTAGGAGATTGGCATAATGGTCTGATAACTTACTCAGGATCCTTATTGAGTCCACTTGAGTGTAGTCATAATTCCCATCATGGCTTTGAACGATCCACTTAGTCTCTCATCATTCCCCACTACTAAAATGGGAAAATCATTATTTTCTTCAAGATACACTGGGCGTTTTTGCTGTTGGGATTGGAGTGGGAAAATTTCAATAAAATACCCTATTTCAGGGTATCATTTCTTCACTCTATGGGAGGGTTAAAAATACAGGGTTTTTTTACTTCATAATAAGATAAATAGTAACATTTCTTTGTGATAATACTTCTCATCCTTACAAAATTCCTATGAAAAATACATATGAAAGTTTTTCTTCTCTCTTTTCTTACCAGCCAACTGAAAGGTGACACAGATAATTGAGCAGTTTCATATTCTACCAAATGCAGCTTACTTCTAATTAAGTGTTGTCCATGTATGAGAAAGATTACAATATTAAGGTCTTAAGGGCAGGATTAGCTGCAGAAGCTGTCTTCATCCTCAGGAAACAAATTAAAGGCACTGTTGATTAAATGGATGATTTCCAATAGTCAGTGTAGATAGTCCATCAACATCTCCCTGTCACCATATTTTCTCAAAGTGACTGGTACGTGCATGTATGACAGCATTACTCCCATTTAGGAGAAATTAGACATTTACTGTGTGCAAGGAAGTACTGGAGAAAATTTTATTTTGAAAGTATGAAGAGATCTGTTGATGGCGGCTCAGGGTGTTGGTGACCCTGACACCTCCTTGTTTTGCTCCCTTTTTGGTTATTTGAGTCATACAGCAATTTTTCAATAAATGTTTAATATACCTCGACTTCCACCACATTTTGAACTTGTTTTGTCCTTAAAACCAGTGAAACTGCTGGCAGGATGGATTTCTGTGCCACAGAATTAAGTGTTAGACCTAAAATAGAAAAGGATTAGAGACGCTTAATGGCCAGTGATTTCGGTATTCCAGTACACCACCTCAAAATTTCTCAACATCCTTCCTAATCTTTCTACCTATTTCTTTCACTGCTGCTCAGCCACACAGAGAACTAGGTCCATTTTCAAGTGCTTGCACTAGTTAATAGAATTCCTGACACCAGATTAGGTTTTGAGGTGCCTCATTTCAGCATCTCCTCTACTCCAGCTGACAGCTGTACATCAAGGGACACAAGGAGGTGTCCCTGGCAACTTCTCTTCCCAATTTGAGTACAAGGTTTTAAATTCCACTGTGCTTCAGCAAGTTAGTGTGCAAAAGCGGAAGGTGCTGGTTCAAATTTGATGTCATGGAATCAAGTTTGAAGTTCATCTGTATTCCATCCCAATAGACAACAGTTGGGATGGGAGGGAGAAGAACAAAACGATGCCTCCCTGCCCTTCCCACCAGCTCTGTTTCACACAAGGGTAGGTACTGCCAGAGCAGAACCAGAAAATCAAGGCCCACATGTCAGTCAGTTGGGAAGCATTTTGTGGTAAGGCTCATCAAAAGACAAGCTACAGGTGAGCAGATGTCCTGAGGTGCCATGCATGCACCTCACTGCCGAAATGGAGGTGCCTACTGGGAATGTTCGCAGAGGAAACTGCAATGTCACAGGGATGTGTTGCCTGCAGAGCTGGTCTGCCACAGGTACTGGTGATATCAAAATGGTGGACACTATCCCTGTCGTCTTTGTAAATGTGTCCTTGAGCATCGCTGGTAGTTCTCACCTTCTTATTTGTTCTGTTTTGTTGTCTTTGACCTTAGTGAGAATGGTCTCATGAAGTGTCCTCTATCTAACAATTGGAAGAATTGCCTATTTATTCCTTTGTTTTCTTTCTTCTTCTAATGGCTCTATTTGAGATGGGCTGGAATTTTCATGATAGATGTAGATAGGAGTTTCTTTGTTTCCTAGTCTATTTGCCTTCAAGGAAACTGGTTATAATTACTGTTTAAGGTCAAACTCCAGTTACTGATGAGAAAAACTTCTGCTTCTCAACTTAGTGCTCAGAACTGAGATGCAAATAAACATGAACTGAAATAATTAAATCAATTACTAACATTGACTGTTCTCCTGGTAATCTGTGTAGGCTTTATATTTTCAGAATAATAATGTCCAAATTCATCTTAGCTGAAGTAATTTTTTGGTTGAGATTCATTCCTTCCTCTCAGTACTCAGAACTAGGTCTTGCTTGAGGCAGTCATTTAATTTGTAAAGAAATTACTTCTCTAAACTTTGTCCCAATGTGACTTTTGACCAGTTTATGTGTGGATAGCTGAAACAATACATTGCCAACAGTTTATTAACTTCAGCTGCCATGTCTTTCCTTCAGTATTATATGTTCAATACTTCTTATGATTTAGAGGCCATAATTTTAACTTACCAAGTGTGTGTTTCAGATGGGGTGAATACACATGTAGTTTTGAAGTTAAACATAATAGCTTCTGTTTGGCTTGGGGAGCTCTGGATACAGCAGGCAATTATTACCAGGTTCCTGTAGCTTTACTATTCCAGCCTTCTCTCAGACATCTATTTCTCTTTCCCACTCACCACAAGTAGAAGATTGCCTGTCGCTCAGCCTCCCATGGGCTGAGGTGCCCTGGGCTGCATGGGTGATGTGGCAGCCTCTCTGGTGCTTCCCAGGTTTTCTCATCCTCATGAAAACCTGGCTGCTTCATTTTTACCTCTGCCACCAGAAGGGAAGGAAATTGTAAATAAGGAAAATGTCCACAAATTTCAGGGCTGCATGGAATTAAACTAATTAGCTACATGGAAAATGTTCAGAACTATTCAGGGGAATTCCTTGGAGCAGAAGATCAATGGTTACAAGGCAAACAGAAGAAAAGGAGCTGGAGATGGCAGGTGGTGGTTGCGTGTTGACAGTATTTGCTGCATGATGGTGCATTGTCCAGAGAAAGCCAACAATAGCTAAAGCACTGCAGGAGGCATGTGGGAATGCAGGGTCAGGACTCCAAAATTATTTCAATCCTTAATTGCCTAGATGTCTCATAGGAACCTAGGTGCGAATTCACCCAACCTCAGTCTAGCTGCCACTTCTTTGCTGTGGAGCTCCAACTCTGCCAGGGTTCACAGGCTGTGCCCTCCTCCATCTAATATTCTCTTTTCAGTCTTGTCTGTTTTAGAGGACTCAAAACAGATTAATAGTAGTCTCTTTACTCTAGCAACCTGTGGAAATACAGGTTGCACAATTACAAAGTTTTTCTACTGGCTTTGATTTCTTGGAGAAGTACCTTGGTCTTTCTGTTTGCATGATCAGGAGCTGAGACTACCACATACCTTTAATGAAGTTCTCTGTTTTTACAAATCCCTGCCTGACATTGTTCCTCCTCACTACCCTGTTTTTAGAAAAAATAAACAGCAAATCTTTAGGCTCTAAGTTTGAATATCCTTGGTTCTTGTGAGCCTTACACATAGTCTGCCCTCTTAAGGACATTGTGACTTACAACAGATTGGGCACAGAAACCAGAGAAAATGTCTTCAATTTTGAATCTGTTATTGAAACTTCTACCGACAAACTGAGTATCATTTCAGTGCTACAGGTGCACATTCACTGTACATCTAACAGCAGTTTAATTGTAATGCCAGGCTTTTTTTTTAGATTAATTTTTTAATTGGAGATCAAATCACTGCTGCCTGACTGAAAGCGCCTCTCATTTATGTTATAAATTTATGTCTAGCAGCTCCACTCAAGCCATTGGAGTTGTACAAGGGCCACTGATAATGCTATCATCTTTATAACTGTGTAAACTTATTAGGATAATTTTTTGATCTTATAAATGAATTCAGCAAGCTAAAATCACCCTTCATCTAAAGCAGATAATTGCATTAGGGTTGAATTAATTTATTTATTTGATGATTATGTCCTGGAGCTTGCCAGGATCCTGAGACTATCTCTGTCTTAACTCCCTCTCTTGCTTCCTGGTATGAAAGTGATGGAACTGAAAGAAAGGTGCAAGTAACAAATTTAAGTGCATCACCACTGACTTTTCAGTTATTTGTTGCTGTTTACAGAGCAGCTCAGGTTTGTGTGACACAGCAGCCAAGTACAGCATCAGGTTTCTGCTTGGCACATGGGAAGCCTGATTGTTCACCCCTTGGCTTAGGCATTCCTGCTTGCAGGAAATGCAGGTGATGTGAGCATAACCTGACGGCAAATCTGAATGCTTCGTTCACCTCCCCTCCGTTAGATTTCTGCTTTATGCTGACTGCTCAGGGAGGCATACCAGTGTAAGAGATGTGTGCTCTACCAGCTGTGGTCCTGGAACAGGAATCAGATGTGATGAAAGTTTGCTATTGTGACAGCAAAACCTGCAGTTGTGGAATCCTTTTCCACACTTCCAAGAAGTAACATCTAGAAAGGCAAAATGCAGATGAAAAACAAGTGAAAATTTGCAACAAAGATATTCTTTCCCATAACTGTCCTGTTTTCCTTTATTTGTATATGTATATCCTCTTCTATCTGTGATGGTTTTTTATACCTACTTGAATCCCAGATGTTTTTAAAAGCAGTTTAAGTTCACCCATATAGAAGTATGGGTCATCAATTCATTACTACATGCATCATACATCACCTCAAGTCTCTCTAATTTTGTTCCAGACTTCAACAGACAGTAATATATATATATATATATATATATATATATATATATATATATATATATATATATATATATATATATTTGATTTATCTCATTATGAACACTGGTTGAATATCAGGCCTCTGGAAAGCATGTTCATGCTTTAGAGTCTCCTGACAGGAAAACACCAGTGTGAAAGACCCAGGGGGATAGAAAGAGAGAGAAAGAGAGAAAAAGGAGAGGCACCTTTGATCTATTCCTTCAAAGCTGGACCTTATAAAACACCTGTATCTATCAATTAAAAATACTGATTCTGAGATATCAGGCTTTGTTAGCTCATTTGATGCAGGACTAATTGTTTAAATACAGAGAAAGATGAAAGAAGTCATAAAAGTTAATCTGTTTCTTAAAAATTTTGCTTCTGGTAGATGATAGGGTAATTTTCATTGAAAATTAAATTGTAGAAAGTCATATATAAATGTGGCTAAATACAGCCTGGGAAATTTTTATGAAAAGAATATATTCTGTAGCTTGGGATAAAACATTCAGAAATGTAGGAGTTGCTATGGAAATGCTTAAATTAAATGTAAAGCATGCATAAATTTTCAATATACCCATCACTTTGGGAATTGGTGACATATGTTAGGGGGAAAGACATATACATGAAGACTAAGCAGAAGGTAAAATATGGGATTTATTTTTTTTCCTGTGGATCTGTGTTTGGAATATTCCACTGGCACATCTATACTTCATGTTGACTGCAGACCAAAATCCACACTTGAGTACCAAAGGATTCCTGTGCAAACTTCAGGACAAGCCAGAAACGTGGGCCTGAGGTAATTGTGCCACCAGTGCCCTGTCTTCTCATGCAGCACTACAGCTTGGCCAGCTTTGGGCAAACAAACTGAATATTCTGTGTTTTCCAGGAAGGTGCTGGGTACCACCACATTCAATCACACCTTGCGGTTGGCCTTAACTGGTTCTGTGTGAAGCAGAGATGACAAGATGAATTCCAAATGTGCTTTCTGACCTCAGCTATTCCATGGTTTCCTGGAGTTGGAATTGTGTGAATAGCCTGATATCCTGTTGTCTTTGCAACAGTTTGTCCACTGAGCTACAGATGTTCTTTAGCAGATGTAGTTAAAAAGACAGAAAAGCACACTGGGTAAATTCCACTCTTTTACCCTCATTCTCCATGAGCTGTGAATTTGACAGACTAAGAATTTGAAAGCACACACTTTGCATTATACTCCAAAAAATTGCCAGTTAACTAACAAGATACTCTTTTGGCCGTAAGAAGAAGTGCTTGGGAGAGAAGAAATGCTCAGCTTTTTGCCAAGTGCTCAGGCTGCTGGCTCTGTCAGCTCTGTGTATTAAGGAGATGACAGGGCACTGTGTATTCCCTCCTGATCACCTTCAGGAATTCCTTGACTTGCTGCTCATGCACAGGAGTTCCTGCACATGCCAGAGGACTCCAAGGTGCAATGGCTGGGTGCAATGCCTGTAAGGTGCTGCCAAGAGTGACTGCTGTTCTGTACATGGGAGCCACCCTCAGAGATCAGCCTCACCACACTTGGTAGTTTGCTATCACTGTTTGACACAAGTTAAAACTCACAGATCTAGAGAGAGGGTGTAGCTAAAAAACCCCCTCCAGGTTTCTGTGTGTGGTGATGCTGACATAGTGAATGTCTAATCAGCCTGAAGACTGCAATTTGCAGAAACATACTGAATCTCTCTTCATGCTTGAAAGACAGCTTCTGTAAGGTGGTTCAGTTTTCTGTTTTGATCTTCTTGCTAAATTATAGTTCAGCATTCTAATGTAAATTAAAAGAAAAACTCTGAATCTTCAAATTGCAGCTTCTTAAAAGTTGATTTCCTCTTTAAAAGGGAAAAAAAAATATATCTATATCAGAGATATGTCTCAGGAAACTATACCCATACAAAGGCACATGCACCTTTAATAAGTTATTCAGTTTAATCTAAATCTTGACTTATGAAAAGGCTTCCCTCCTCAAGGAACCTTGTGTCTATCTGTCTGCCTGCATCAGCATTTTGATTTGGGAATGTGCACTTGGGATTTGGTTTCACTTTTTTCTGTGGAACTACATCAGAAGTGCTCTAAAAGTGTTCCTGATGTGCTCTATCCACTGGTGGGTAACAAGGCTACAGGGCTTTGTTTGAATAGGTGTGCCCAGCCCAGGCAGTGCTGCAGGTGGTGACTCATAGCTGCAGTTGTAGGAATCCTGTTTGGTTTGAAAAATGCAAAAAATCCCACAGATATAATCTTGACTGCACTAAAATAAAGAGTAAGATTCCCATTCACTTTAGGGAAGGCTATAACTACAGTAGGTGCTCTTCCCACCCTAGCAGCTGCCTGACAGGGATGAACTACAGCAATCAATTTTTAGATATGGCTGCTGGATCCAAAACAATTATATACTCTGAACTGCACCTCTCTGCAGAGCTAGAAAAATACACCCTTTTGCACGCTTTAGCAAAGACACATTAACCCTGCTGGACAGCCACTTTAATGGATAGGTTTAATAACATCATATCTTGGTTTTTTGCTATTGTCCATGCACACAAAATAAATTCCTCTGCTAACACAATCTGCCTGTCTTTCACACCCATTTTAAAAACTATTTTATACAGTTGTGAGTGTTCATCATTCATTAAAAATTAACTTGATTATGGTAAAAATAGTATATTCAGTCATGTCGTTCATCTGTGTATTTCTGTCATTTCTCTTTTTGTTTTTTCATTTAGATAATGATGGAAAGCTAAGGGTTGAAGATAGCCATGCACATGTGCAGATAAGCCTAGGAGGCTAGGAGATGCCAGTAAAGATATTCTTATGTCCATATAGGCAGGGGTTCTATCAGGAATTTCAGGTATTTATTTATATTAATTGTCCACTAAGTAAAATATTCTGAAAAAAACCACTCAGAAGCAAGAAATGGTACCTGGTGGATTTGATTTCCATCTGTGAGCAATATGGTGTGTCTTTGTAACCCATGGCATAGGCAAATGATTTTAACCATGGAGTTAAACATTAGTGGATTCATTGGAGACTATTTTGGCAAACATAGAACCTATTAAAGAGAGAACAAGAACTCATACTTGTGAAAATATGTTGGGAATAGAAATTGAACTATAACATCTGCATACTATTTAATTAAAAAGAGCATATATGCACGGCTAATAAATATCAGACATTAATGGAGGAAGCTTCTTATTGCTTGTCACAAGAGATGTTGGTCCTCAGGGTTTGATTTGATTCACACATGAGCAATGCATATCTCAATGTTTAAATTCAAGATCCTGTGAGTCAACCCAAATTGCATATTGTGACTATTAGATTTTATACAATTCTTGAAAGCAGTGTATTTAAAAATACTGCATTGAAAACTGAAACCTTTTATTTAGTCATAATTAGCAGATATAAGAATCAAGATACCACAGACTTTATGTCTTCAGGGGATAAAAGGTATTTAAAGAATGGTAAGAAGTTAATATGTCTCCATAAAAACTTAAATCCATATTGTGAGAGTTTGCTCATACAGTGCTAAGGTACTATTTAGCATGCCAGTTGTGTAATGGGGACTCTCTCATGTTGAAACACTACATTCAGTTATTCAGGTACTTTTTGCTTAACCAATTGCTTCTCAATTTGTCCAAACTACTACAGCAAAGAATTATTTGTAGAAGATGATTCTATTTAATTAAGGAAGGCTGTCATAATCTGCCTGCACAGAATGGGTTCATGTAACTTTCAGCTGTATAATATTTTATATTATATATATGCAATATAACTGTAATATTTTGAAATATAAGGTAAGCATTTGTTTGGATTCTTCCCTGAAAACAATAGTATGAGTCCACCTTTCATGTTGCTTTCAAAATTTTTCATAAGCAGTGGATTTTATTAATCCCTCAATTATATGCCTAAAAACCATGCTACTTATTCACTGTCTGACATATATAAATCCCTGTGTTTTAACAGGTTAGCTAAGTCATGGTCTACTCAAAGTTTTGCACTTGTTCATTCCATTGAACGTATCCTAGCACTGCTCAGTGGTGGATACACTTGTCTGTTCATAAACAAGTGTATGAAAAACTGTCATATGTCTTCCCCTGTCCATTCACCCCTGGAGGGTAATATTGGATAGGTATTTTTCAAATTAAGATTTTGTTAAGTCAAGCTCAAAAGACTACATTTGTATTTTGCCTTTATAACAGTTCCTGTTTTTATAATAATTATAATAAAGTTTCTGATTCATACAGAGGTAGATTTCATAGCCTTCAACCATCTCCTAAGTAATTTGCTGCTTCTAACGAATAATTGCTGTTGTTTAATTTGCTGTATTGAATGACCAATGTGTTCATAAGGTAATGTCAAGGTGATTGTGGGAACATCAGGCCTAGTTGCATGGAAATAAAGATTTACTTATACAAACACATTTCAAAAAGAAGAAAATCACTTTTTCGAAAGTTCATTAAGAAATACTTTTTAATTAATATTCACCAGGCTGCAGAAAGAA
The DNA here is from genome assembly GCA_024362935.1 of Setophaga petechia. Classification (NCBI taxonomy): domain Eukaryota; kingdom Metazoa; phylum Chordata; class Aves; order Passeriformes; family Parulidae; genus Setophaga; species Setophaga petechia. The sequence goes on from JANCRA010000008.1 coordinate 29,733,957, forward strand.
TTCTTTGCTATTTTTGGTTTATATATGTTGGTTTATATGTGTTAACTGGGGAACTATATATAGGATTAATGCTGAGTCAGTTCATATCCCTCTTGGTGGTGAAAGAAGGAAATGCTGTTTAGGAGGATCATGTGGACCTGTCCACTTTCTGCATTAGCTATCTCTTCCCTTTCTTCATAATTTGGCAGGCAGAAGTGTTCACCACCACTTCCTTTCTTCCCCGGGGTCTTCCTGAGCAAAAATGGTCTGATGCTTCAGTCTCTATATCCTTGATAGATCTGTGAGATTCTTACTTAATTTTGTCAGTAATTTATGAAAAGTCTACTTTGTATAGAAACTCAAGTGACCAGGAATTGTCACTGCTGACGCTTTTTCAAGGCTCAGATGAGTTATCCTCAAGCTTCAGTTTAGTTTCTCAGTGGTAGGAAAGATTACTCCAACAGAGGACTAAGACATCTCACCTTACTAAGTTGGACCACTTGGCTCTGGCACCAGAGGCGCTCCAGAGATCCTCAGTGTGGATTTACTTTGGGGAGAATCAACTAAGAGCTCTGTAGCAGAACGTTCTGCAGTTTCTTTAGCTCCTCAAAGCACATCAGCAAGACTGAGATTTCCTGGGGCCACAGCACTGCTGCTTCCCCAGCTGTTTTGGCTGGTCCTGCTCTGAGGAGCTCCCCAGTGCTGCCACACCTAGCCCAGCACAAAGTGCCAGAAGATCCCACTTCCCACCTCTCCTAAAGTCCTGTCATGCTGCAACCTTAAAGAGGAGATGGGGACAGCAGAGTGATTGCTCAGATATCTCAGACAGAAGGATTTGTTCTGAAATGTGTGACAGGCTGGTTAGTGGCTGCAGGTGAATACTGCAAAGGAGGTGAATGGCCCAGTCAGACAAATCAGGCTGACATCAGCCTGTTTTGAATCAGCTGTTCAGAAATGTGCTGCTTTTCCTGCCCTCATGCTGATAATGCCTGTGCTTATCTCATCCTCTACTGGTCTCTCAGTGGGCTGTGAAAAGTGGTATCAAGAACAAAGGCATCAGTCCCTTACTGTTTCTTTTTAATGCCTTGATCTCAGAAATGAAAATTTGGGTGTAAATGTAAGCAGTCGGGCTATGCTGAGAAAGAGTTTTTGATGGCTTTCATGTCAGTTCTGGAAGTGCTTTGGAAGAATTACATATGCTCACCTGTCAAAATAAAATTATGGAATAGACATCCCTAAAAAAATAACAGGAGAAATTATTAAATTGCTAACTACACCTTATTAAAAAAAGGTACGGATAGATTTATACACTTTACCATGGAAATAATGACCTCAATGAATTCTTCAAGTCCAGTAAAGATTACAGACTTTGCTTCCAATACTGAAAGAATGCAGCTTCCTGAAACATGCTGACACCTGACACAGTATGATACACCTGTACTGGGAAGATGCCTGTAGGTAAGATTGTCTCTACCTACCTACCAGGCTAACTTCAAGTTCTCATGACAAGAGAAAAAATGTAAAGCTATGGATATACACTATATATTTAGCTATAGAAAGGAAATGAAAACACATCAGAAAAATGCTTCCTATAAGTATCTTGAAAAAATAAGCATTTTGTCTTGTCCAGATTGTCTAATGTAAGAACTCACAAAAATATCACCTTAAAAATAAGCAAATGTACTAATATTATCAAGAATATGTGGGAATTGCAAGGCAGAGTAGGTTCAGATTTATTGGTTTGTGTTACCTACATATATTTATACATATATATCATATATATGCTTCAAAAACAAACAAAAACCCCCTATATCATTTCAAGTTTAACAATGCAAAAAAAAATCCATGGAAATGTAAAACTGATTGTATGGTTGCTAGGTTTTTTCCACATTGGCTTGCTTTTTCAGCTGAACATTCTTCTGTTGTATACCAGAGCAAAGGACCTGCAACATTTAAAGTGTTTGGTAGACTTGTGTTAAATGAAATCTGGTCTGACAGATGCTGAAAGAAAATAAATTATTTAAGGAAAATGTTGCATAAAAGTTTTACTGAACTGCGAGAAAGAAAAAATTCCCATGACTACCTGCTTTACTCTGAATAACGTCAATAGAAGTGGCAACACGGAAATAGCTATTTGTAGAAGAAAGATGTCATGGAAAAATCAAAAATCCCTGTAACTGCTATTCTTTTTGTGTTTAGAGGGCATGTAACTTTCAAGGTAGCTTACTGCAACTATTATGGTTTTCACTCATGTCAACTATTCCTATGAAATCAAGAGAAATACTTGGTGAATAGGATTTCAAGATTATCTTTTTTCTTTTCTACAGCTTTTAAACTATCATCACATTTCTGTATTCATTTAAAATAGAGAAAAGTTGAGAGATTTTGGTTACATGTATATGCCTTCGTCTAACTTGACCTTGGGTGTTATGGTGGTATTAATCCTGGATATGTCTGTAGGGCAGCTATGATAACTGAGCATACTCCATTCCACTTGCCAAATTTCTGGAAATGTGCTGGTCCAATGGTCCAGTGAAGACCAATAAGGCACGTTAAAGAAAGATAAAATATGTGAACAGTGAAACACGAGCTCAAGACATAGTTTATCAAGGACTACATTAAGAGTTTACTGGGTCAAAATCTGTGAATACCAACAAAGCAACAAAATTTTGTTATGCAACCTTTCAATTTGGTAGACAAAATATAATAAGAACTAAAGGAACCTGATATTTCATTTTTGACATCAGAACCAAAATTAGGGTTATTTTTTCTACAGCCAATACAATTGGCTGAGCAAGAACTATATAGGTTTATTGTCACAGGATGTTTTTTTCTAAAAGAGATGTTTTATTTCAAACTGGAGTTGAAATATGAATATGAAAATCTATATTCTGTGTTTTACTGAAGATGAGACAGCTAGCAAGACATTCTCATTTAACTGTAATGTCAATATAACTGGGAAATATTTATCCTCATTCCAGAGTCTTTCTTTAAAGCAGGACGGACATTGATTTAAGATTCCAAGTGTAATTTTTGTTTAGGCCTACATTTTTCACTGCTGAAACAGGACTCTACTGAAGATAAAGGCATATTTGTACACCTTTAATCACCTGCCTTTACCTGTAAGCTTTGCTGGCATAATTATGTCTGTAAAAGTTGCAAAGATGTGTGGTTCATTCATTGGTTTCAGTGCTCTGATTTAGGTTCAGTTATACTGGCCAGCATGAATCTTTGGAAGTAATCCATCAAGAACACAGATTTACAGCTAATTGCTGATGATATTCCCTAAGTTAAGTATTGAGATATGTTTCTCAGAAAATATTGAGTAGCCATAAGATTCATATACTAGTAATAAAAAAGGTGGTCTCAGTCAGTTTTCCCATGCAGAATTATTTTTGGTAGGAAAGTGCTAAAATATTCTCATTGACCTTTGCTAACTAAAGAACATTTCTTTTGAATTCAGCATGACCTTTCTTATCAAAATGGAGTTAGGCTATATCAAAGAAGGTTATCAATTTTGAAAGGTCAAAACAAAATCAAGTCTTTTGAAGTAATCAAAACATTTCTGTTGACCTGACTTTTATTGATTTATTCATCCACTCATTTTTGCATGAAAATTGTATGTAAAAATGTTATATCTGAGAGATTACTAGTGATGCAAGGTGGGAGAAAAAAATCAAAATCTTCAAAATTTTTATCAAAGGCTAACGTTTTCATGTACTTCTGTACATTGAGATGCACCTTATGTTTGACTGTCAACAAGAACCTGGGAGTTGATTGAAGAGAAAGCAGCTTTTGTGTCGGGGAAGATGAATTACCTAATTTTAGAAGGATTTATGGAAAAGAATTCAAAGTTTCTGCTTGAATCATCATGATGAAATTATGGAATATACTTACTAAACTAGTCTTAGGATTTAAAAATTAAAGATTTTGTTCAAATGTTTGAAAACAAAGGAAATACCTCCCCTTACTACAGCAGTTCCTCAATTATGTCTTAGTGCATAACAGCAAAATCCTCCAATAGGTTGATGGACCATCATCTTATTGTTTTGGAGAATATAAAAAAGAAACCAAGTGAGGAAATTAAAATCATCCCTAATGTTGATAATTAATCTCTTTTTGTTTGCCACAGCCCAGAAAATATTAATTTATCAGTGCCTGCATAAGGTGGCAGTGGTCCCTGCTGATATTTGCCTCTGAAAATGTCATACAACACTATTTTATGTTTCCCTCTTCTCCCACACATGATATATATGATTTTAAATCCTCTTAGGGAATGGATTTTTCACTTTCAAAATTAAGTCAGTGTCCATTTGTTGTTGTTTTTGTTGTGACTATAATGCAAATAAGCATAGTAGTAAATATTTTTAGAATCCACAAGCACTAAACAGAAAATATAAGACAATTGTAGAGGTGAGATTGCTGTCCTCCTTGACCCAAATATCTGGGCACAGTAGAGGATCTGATTTTTCTTACAGGAAGAAGCAACTGATGATAGATTCTGTTGGTTGTTGGGTGCAAGCCGGGCTTGTTTACAGGAAAAGTGTTAAATCCAGTTTCTCTGAGTGCCACATAATGGGCAGTAAGTCATATCCTTGCTTACAACTCAAAGCCTACCCACTAGGAAATTAATTACAAAAACAGCATCTAACTTGGTTCCAGCTGGGGCCACCCAAACAGTTTGTCCCTGGCTGTCCTCTGTGGTTTCACGCCACTGTTCTCCTTTCTGCCTTTGCTGTCATTCTCAAGAATGCTGTCTGTTTCCATTACCATAAGCAAGGAGGCACTGAATTGCTCCAGCCACCAAAAGGACTGCCTGGCATGGCCTTCAGCATAGCAGGAAATCTAGCTAGGATAGGAAAAAAAAAAAAAACTAGAAGGAACTGCAAGTCTGGATTGTGAGCCACAATTCTGGGCAGCTTCACCAGAAAGGAGGGGACAATATTCATCTTGTGAAGCTGATACCAGGAACTGCACTTTTCTGGAAGAATCTGTGCAGTGCAAGAGGGTCTGGGTAGGAGCAGAGTTCCTCATTCCCCTGACCTACTTCTCTTGTGTGTCTTGGCCCCTTGCCCTCCCCTCAAAAGAAACCACACGTTCTGCTGCCGAGTGCTTTATTAAGTCTTTGGAACACTTGTCCCTCTGTCTCCATGCACATACACAGAAAAATTTCATTACCCAGTCACTAGATATGCAACTGGGGCAACATTCTCTGAGGAAATAATATGATGTAAAATTTCTACTGAAGCGATAGCTGAGTGCGCAGTGGGAAGACTTAGTCACAGTTGTTTGAAACTCTCCATGATTCAAGAGAATTTTGCCTTTTCCCTTTTATTTCCTAGTCTTTGGTTGTTTGTAAGCATCACAGAGGCTTCTTGACTCAGTCTAAACTATTTTGCAATTTATGTTAATGCAAATAAATGAAACTGCTTGGATTAGGAGATGATATTAATAAAAATAGCAAGGAATCTCTGGGAACCTTTTGCCTCTCAGAAAAACAGTTTCATTTAAACAAAAATGAACCACCACAACAGGGAAATAAAACTCATTAAGTAAAGTGATGTTATAAATAATGCTGATGGGGGATTTTCTCTGCAAATAAATGTATGGACAAATTCATGATACAAGAGTTTATAAATAGCTCTTCTGGCATTTTATCATCTTTAAATCAGACTAATTTACAGTACGTATGCTGACTGATTTATGGAATTATTTGTACAAGAGGCAGATGGGGACCTTAAAAAAAGTTTTCTTTTAAATATATTGCAGGATGATATCACTATGTCTGTGTTTTCAAACCTCAGTTTTTTGGGATAATAGGAATTACAGAGGTTATCTCTAATACATTTGGGGGAGGAGAGGAGGTTTCCTGTCTTTCTTCAATCCCATTCACTTGGAAATTTAGGAGTGGATTCTGTATATGTAACAAGCTGAGGAATGTAAAATAGCAACATTAATATCCTTGAAGCCCCCAAACATATCAGTACATTTTCCTTGGTTTATATGGTACATCTTTATTCTTTAGCAAACCAAATTGAGAAAAGGACTGAATAAAAAAGGGGATATTCATGGTGGTATTCCAGCAAGTGTCATTTTGCTGTGTCATGATTTCAAGCTAACCATTACTGAATTACTATCTCATACTAAAATACCACTTGGAATGCAGATTTTTTAGGAGTTACAATATAAACATATATATTGCTATATTGAATTGTGGGAATAGTTTAATTTTTGAAATATTTGTGAAGCCAGACAATGCCTAAAGTCCAGTCCATTGACTGAGGTGGGGTGGTGAACTGGATTTCAGTATAACAAAAAAATGAATGAAGCAAAAAATACCCTTTCGTCCCACTGGATAACCTAAAGAAATCCTTTAGTTCCTGTCAAAGAGGCAAGGGGTGTGTATTTAAATCTGTGTAAGAAAGCTTGTGTCCTGAAACACTGCATACCTCATCTTTCAATCATCAGAATGTTACAGGAATTTCCAAACTTCTCAATTCACATTGGAGGGAAAATAAATTGGTCGCTGGACTGCAAGAATTCAGTAATAGTTTTGTGCTTTGCTGAGATACTCTGTGACATATAATGGGATCCATGTTACCCAAACCTAAGCTCAGGTATCAACAAAGACAAACGAGGCTGCCTATTATTCTAGGTTACCTACCAAATTTTTAATTGGAAGACATCCCCAATGAGCTACCCTAGCTTAGTATTGCCATTTCTATATTGCATTAATGGAAAGTATGACTGCACAAAGGAAAAAATACATGAAACAAAGGGACCTATTTCCTGGAAAATCTCTTCTTCACATCACTGTTCAAATCAGCTGTTTTGCTCTAAAAATACCTACAAATTATTAAGTAATCAAAAAGTTGACAGTGTCTGATCCTTCTCTTTTCATCAGTAATTAAGAGCCTGGCTCTCAATTTCACACTGTGTGCTCAAACTGTTTGAATCCTTTTATGAAGTACCTTTACAGAATTCAGAGTTTAAACCAACTATAATTATCCTTGGGAGGAAAGAAAAAAAAATTAATTTAAGAAGTAAGAACGATCTTTTAATTTAGCAAAGTCTGAGTTTTAAGGCAAGCAATCACATGTGAGCTCCATATGACTGCTAAATGTGCCAAATTAAAGATGCCCGAGATATCTAATTCACACTGCAAACTAGCTGTAGTACACAGTCATTATGCCAGTTCAATTGAAGCCATTTAAAGGGAAGATAAAACAGAGTGGGATGGTATATGAAGGCCATTTTAACAGTGTGACAGAAGAGTATGATCCTGCATTTTCCTATACTGTGGGAAACACACAGTTTCTTTTAAACATAGTAAACAGAAGCTGCAACTATTTACCTTATGTTCCATACCCATCTTTGGAAAAGGGACTGAGGTCTAATGTTGTGCCTTTCTCACTGGTGAAAGTGCAGCTCCAGAAGTGTCCCAGAGCCACCCTGGGCTCTGCTGCAATGTCCTGAGCCAGCTGCTGAGACTGACCCCGCTGAGCTCTGTCATAGCAGCACCACAGCTCTGCAAACAGAATCCTCTGCTCTACTGGCCAAGGGACCTGGTGAGGAGGTTGTGTAGAAAAACTGTCAAGGACTTTTGGATACTGTGTGCTATCCCAGTCTGTTCTTCACAGATATTTGCTGGATAAAATGCTCCAGGGAGCATAGACCCTTCCTCCTTTTAAAACTGTGGTGAAGCTACAGAAAAGGAATAGCAATAAAGACAAATAAATAAGTCAAAGGTAAATTAGTCACCATACAAGTATCTGCCTTTTCCAGAGAGTTTTTGGCTAGTATAATAACCACTAAGAAATTGCACTTATAGATTTAAAAATTAAAAAAAAAAAAAAAAATCAGATTTCCCTGATAGTCCCTGATAGTTTTAAGCTTTACTTCTCACTCCACCAGTTCCCACCTAGGATATCACTCATCTGTTATGACAAGGATCTGCCAGCCCTCCCAGAAGACTGAAGAGCAAAGAAAATGAAAAGGCAACGGAACTACAGAATTGACTAATAATAGCTAGGACACACACACACACAGGGGATATCAGCATTCTGTGGGTAACCATTTACTGGTTTGGGTTGCTTTCTAGATCTAGCAGATCTCATATAAAACAAGCATTTTACTGGTGATGATACACAACTCTTGCATGAAGTGAACAGACTAAACTATTTATGTTCAACTGCTGAAAGCACTCCAGAAATTGATGTTAATGTCAGAAACCTTATTAGGTTTCAGAAGAGGTAGGAAAGCTTCAGCCTAATCACAAGATAGGAGGTCTTCAGGCTTTTGAGAATGACATCTGAAGGGCATTGAGATTGTTTTCTATAAAAGGAAAGGGCAAATTTCCAGTACATATATAATCACTGGTAGCATTTATGTTGTCATCCTCTCTAAAGCAATAACAAAGTGCACAAATGGTGGATGATTAGAGAGGTCAGTCAAGTGCCCCATTCAGCTGTAATTGTAGAGTTTTCAAAAATTCTTTTGACATCAGAAAATATCATATGTTTTTTTAACCCTGCTTTTTGCTATGATTAGTTAATTCATGCAAAACCAGTGAAGAAACAGAATGGCAAATTAAAAGCAGTAGAACACAAATGTCATTTTGCAGTAGTGGTAAGTAATCAGCAAAATCCGTTCACTTTAAAATTGCTGCTACCTGCCAACATTTAACCCCACATGCACAGGACCTCAGCAAATCTTTGTTTAAAAATTTTACCACCTTGCAGATCTCAAAAGTCTTTTGAAAGAAGTTCTACCCCATGTATGCTTTTGCTGCAATCAATATTCTCTCTTTCCCTGGTCTACCTAGAGCACTTCACAAGATTTTCCTATCTCACAAAGAAAACCTGAACACACTGTTTTACTTAATTAACATTGATTTTGAACTATCATGCCTCATAAAATCTGACAATCTTCCTACTAAGGAAATGATGCTTACTCTCTAATAGTATTTGAAAATAAATTATGTTTTCCACTTCATCATTTTTGTGCCTGGATCTTAAAAGAGAAGTTTTGAGTAATAAATGGACATTCACTTTCCAGTTTTGAATTAAATTTTAATTAGAGAATATATAAATTGTATAAAAATATATAAACATATAATCTGCCACAAACCAAATAGGAGTTCTCATTTCATTAATATTCCCCAAAACAGGGAATTATTCCAATTACTTATAGTTACTTAAAAGTGAGGAATCCTTCAGTCCAGGTGTGATAAGAGTTTTCAATCTAGGAACAAGGAAAACAAACCACATGACATCATCCATCACATCAGGTGAAAGTCCTCATTATTTATACCCTTTCTTGCTTCAGAAAAGTGGGAAACTGAAATAGAAGAAATACCTGGCAGGAAGGATGTGGAACTGGGAAAGCAAAGTTCTCTGCTGACTCGCCAGTGTGAAGGCAAAAAAAAAAGGAAAACACTCTTATGATGAAAACCTTAAATTTTATGTCACTTCTGTAATTCCAGACCATTAGAGATGGAGCTTTTGGCAGGTTAGAAAAATTTCTTTGTAGTACAGTCCTGCTGGCACATCAGTAACACATTCAGAGCTCAGTGTGAATGATTTGTCCTGTGAAGTTTATTACATAATAGAAAAAAATAATGTTAAATGTATTAGGTTGTAATTTTGACATGAAAATGTGCTTTCAGTGCACCTAAATTTCAGCATTGGGCTTTTTTGTCATTGATCAGGGAGAATAAGGTAGTTCAACTGATCCCCAGACAAACATTTGTAGCTTCTTAAACGTTGTGATGACACTTAATGTTCGCAGTCATTTCAGTTCTTCAGCTAATGGCTGTTTGCCTGCCATCAACAGCCATTAGGATGGAGTCATAAGCTCTTTGAGAGACTTAATATTGCTGTATTGTTTTTTATCTTATTTTATTTTAGGACACCTTTTTTTCCCAAGAGTTTTATTTTTCCATTTAGGGTTTCTACAGAAGTTCAGGGTAGGAAAAGGTTTTTAAAGTTAATGTCTTGCCTACTAGAGGCTTTGCAAAGAAAACAGTGAATAGTTTCATTGTGCAGTGCATCATAGCACAAGGTTGTTTGGGTTTTCTCACTTTTTTTACAGTGCATGAGATCAGGGGAAATGCCTCACATACAAAAACACCAGTGGAAGAAAGTGAACTGAAGATTTTTGCTATGACCACTGAAATACATAGCAGAACTCCTACCTCATCGGAGGAAGCAAAAATAACCTTTAGGAAATTATTCAGATCTCCCCAAAGTTCTTCCATGTACAATTCTACTTTTCAGTTAGTGAAAACATTATTTTTCCTTATATAATAGTCATTATACTTTTGCATGAGACATTTTACATGTGTTATTCATAAAACAGGAAAATTGAAATGCCTACTGGGCCAACCAGGTACAGAAAGCTACATCTGGGTTGATCTTAGTTTGGGTGAAGCTTCCGTTGTTTGGAAGTGAAAAAATAGCTTTCAGTAATTCAGCATTTTCTGTGAACACAGTGGACTGTAGGTACATGCATCTCTCAACAGGAGTGCTCTGCAGTATGTTACTAAAACAAGTTCTCTTAGAACTGCATACAAGATCCTTGTGTTCTTTAACAATGCACACCATTAACAAGCAGTCCAGCAGTTTGACCAGACCCCAATATCTATTCTAATTGCATACAGCAGAGTAGCTAGCAACCCTTTTCTCTGTATGTCAGCTGTTCTTTTCCCTGTGCATTAAAAAAACAAAGTGAATAGGTCAAGGGGTGGTTCTTGCAGATTTCTCTGAGCCTTTGTTATTGCTTCTCCTTCATACAAACACTTCTGATAGTCTCCAAGTCCTCTTGATTCTGCAATATTGTACAATCTCCTTTTCAAAATAAATGGAAAAATGCAAAGCTTTATCTTCACTTTTCAATATTTCATTTTACACGGGCAATCACTGGCTCTGAAAGACATTTCATTGGGGGGGGGGTGGTTGTTTGTTTTGTTGTGGGGATTTTTTTGTTGGTTTGGGGTTGGTTTTCTTGGTTTGGGTTTTTTTTTTTATGATTTATGATCTCTCCGAAGCTGCTGCTGCTGTTCAGATAGTCTTTGATTAGCTCATGGTTATCAATGAAAAACCACCTGAAACACAGCAATGTTTCAAATGTGTATCAGCCATTTGCCAGTGACACAAGAACTGCTAGGTGAAGGAAAGAGAAATTTGAATACATTATTTTTCATGCCTGCGCTTTCAAGCTGTTTGCCTTATAGAAAAAGTAGATATCCTAAAGCTGATAAATATGACTGACACTGTTAAATATAGATTGACTTCAGATATTTTCTTTCAGGTTTGCAGTAGATGTGACCTCACCAGGTAGTAGCTATCTAGCAACTGTTTCCTCAGATCCTTGCTTTTCACTGTTCTGCTCTGCAGGTTCATGGGTCTGCTGTCACCACAAGTTACTCTTAAGTTGTCCCCTCTGTATCCCACAATTCCTCAATCTACTGAAATAGAGCTAAGTACCACTGAGGTGTGAAGCAAAGGATACCTGAGTCCAAACATTTCACCTTTTGTTTTTGCAGCCAGACCCTGCGGGCAGAGATATCTCCATCCGACCAATCCTGGAGCACTGCGAAAACACCCACATGACCATTTGGCTTGGGATTGTCTATGCCTACAAAGGGCTGCTGATGGTAAGCACAGCTTCTTCTGCACAGCACTGACTTCAAACTGCTGTTTGCTGATAGGCATGAACTGCATTATATTTGCTTTCCTTATGGCTGGGATTGAGTGAAAACTACTTTGAGTACAACTTCTACAATCAATTCTGTTCTAGTGTTCATTAGACAGTAATATGTGGATATATGCATGTGTAAAATAAATAAGACATCAGTAGCATTTGAGCAGAATATTATGGATATACCACAAACTTAGAAATTCAGTGCTGAAAAGATGGGTCTATAAATGAGACAACTTTGTGAATAAAGAAGTGAAATCATCCAAATTACTGAAGGTTCTCCAAAAGGTAGAACTAGGTTGTTCGAGATGTTTGCCTCTTAGTTGCTAATGGATTTGAGGAATAGTCTTGAGACGGAAGACTAATCTGGGGCCTGAATCAAAATAAACCTTTTGTCTCTGAGGCCCATCTCCATAAAAATATATAGTAACTAAAAAAGACTTCAGGAACCAGGGACCCTGAGACTTGATAGTTAAAAAAAAAAAAAAAAAAAAAAATTGTATAAGTGATTAAAAGTTCCTGAGCCTGAAGGTTTTGAAAACCTCTGATATGGACAGCACTGACCAGCAGAACACCTCTCTAGAGTTGAGCCCCATCTGGATCCTAAGCCTGACAGGCATTAGTCTACACTGCCTGAAGGGGTCAATCTGCTCTGTGCATTTGGAACATGCTGGTTCATTAGGACACTGGGGAAGGATTGGATCAGCTGCTTCCACTTGGCATGGTTGGTGCTGCTGCCCAGAGGGGGCTGCTGGTGCCTGGTTCCCTCTCCCTTGTGAATGACTGCTCTGATGAGCCCTGCTGCTTTTCATGCTGCTTTTTTCAGGCTGAAAAGTCTTTAAATATCCAATATGAGGTTCGGCAGGGAGGGAGGAGAAGTTTTGTTTCTGTAAATTCTGAACAGTTGCTTTGTGGTCAGACCACTCTGCTGGTGTGAGCCTTCAAGCAAGGAGGCAGAAGCATCAAGTGTCTCCAGGTGAGAGCTCTGATCCTCAAGCTACTATTCAAAAGGAAGCCTTCTCAGCTTCCTTTAAAGAAAAAGAAATGTTTAAAAAGGCAACTTTAGGTGTAGATGCCTCCTTTTCAGAGAATGTCCAAGTAGGAAATAAAGAGCTAGGACATATGTAATCTCTCAAAAGGGATCAGCAATTAGGAGAGATTCCACACCTCAGCATGTCTTACTGGTTGGTCAGCTCGGGATGGCCGTGGCATGTAGCACAGCATCAAGGAATATACATTTTCTGGCAACTTTCAAGTTTGAATGGTGTTAGTAGAATCACTCAAACTGCTTGGGTTCTTACTAGTCCTTTGCCCTAGATTGTTTTGTCAGCATATGGTCTAACATATGTTAGACTGTTTTCTACAAGATATGTGACTCTCTTTGAGTCTGCAAGTGTCATTTGCAAACTTATTTTGCAAATGCCATTACATTATTAGACAATAATATGTGCATATATGTGCATACATGCATACATAAAATGCTCAATTCACTATTGAATTTCTTGGCTTGTGATATATCTGTAATATTCAGCTTAAGTACTGCTAATATCTCATTTATTTTACATATGCCATTACTCAATAATTTCAGACACTGTTTCATAACCACCAGTGAAATACACACTTTTTATTACTCCAGTGCCCTCTTAACACACAAATTGCTGCATATTAAAATGGAAGATACTCATCTGAATCATTTAAATAATTGCTATGATGAGTGAATGAGTGATATGAGGACAACAGAATTGATGCATTCTATCTCATCACTAAAGACATTCTGTGCACCACACATACTTTGCCTTCAGAACAAAAAAACAGAACCTCTCCTGTTACTGTTTATGAAGGTTTAGCTAATACAAGTCTGTGATTTTTAATAATAAAACACATATCTAATTTAACATGATATATACTAAAGAGCTGGTATTGCTGATTTCAGCACAATGCTAAGGTGAAATTGCTTTACTTAGGCCAAAATTATTTACTGTGACCTCTTGCCTCAAAATGGTAATATAAAAAATGGGGTTAACCTAAAAAAGTTCCTTTCTTTTTTGTTTTGAAGTAAAAGCAATACTGTCCATTTAGATGTCTTAAATGCACTGATGAAGTGAATGAATCACTCAGGGTAGGGCAGAGCACAGAAGGGCACGAAAGGGCAGGGAAGGCAAGGAATGACAAAATAAGGGAAGGCGTTATTTAACAGGATACACTGGATCCCTCTTCATTAAAGTTAGCAAACTCTAAAAGTCAGATTCACAATTCTTCAATTGCCTCTTAAGGGATGTGAGGAAATGCTTACTCTGCATGAAGGCTTCTCAGTTATTAGATTTAGATTCCTCAGGTGACTAGAGAATAACAGGAAAATTACCATCCTAAATTTTGCCTTTGCCATTTTATTAATCTTCTTAATAGCAAGTGTATTAGTCTTCTCCAGCTACTCCATACCTAGAGGATTCACTGTTTTCTCCCATCTCAAGCTGAGCTCCTAAAAGGCTGCATTCAAGTTCGAGGTCTGTCTATGTGTACGTGTTGACCCTCACGGAACTACAGAATCAATTAGGCTGAAAATGCTTTGGAGATCAAGTCCAACCTGTGCCTGAACACCAGCATATCAACGAGTCAGTTGCAGTATTTTGATTTTTGATGAGGCACACATAGTTGAAAAGCACCTTTCTTTCATATATGCCACAGGATGACAGAAAACACACCACCTTGAACTTGCTGGTGGTGCATTATTAGGGAGTGCACTAGCATCTTTCTGAGGGGTATGAGTTACTTGCCTCATTCAGCCAGAACAATTCCAGATTGGACTCCTAGAATGCTTTGCTTATTAATGACACACACATTAGTCTTGTCTACTGTTTAATTCCTCTCTTCCTGATAAAGCTTGGTGTTAACATTAGACTCAAGGTGTACATACGTTGGAAGTTTCATTGTGTCCCTGACATAATACAGGTACCTGTTATTCAGCTACAGAGAAACAGGCTTTTGAGGAAAAACTATATTTTGAGCTTGACTGTTGCTCTCTGTATGAAATCCTATTTTCTCCCTGTGTTAATTGAGGGGGGTTTAAGCTGTAACTAATAATAGTGACCACTTCTCATACACTGTTTTTAATGTGTTGTCCTCAGCCAACCTTGCCAAGAATGAAAATATCAGTATTTCATGACTCAGATAGGAAAAAATAATGCATATTCATCATGGGACTTGATAAATGTCACTAAGAATAAGAAATTTATTTTCTTCTAACTATTCATATTCCAACATTTCACTATAGTTGATATACTGCTCAACTCTGTAATTGATTTAGAAGCCAAAGAAAATATTAATTCAACTAAAATAGATCCTTGGGATAATGTTAAATCTTAATTTAAAGTCTGAAAGAATCCTCTGCTTCCTAAGGCTCTCTAATTGCTAAGATGAATTTCTCTTACTTCCAATCCTTGAATTTTGGTGGGTCATGCATATGTGTTATCCCTCTTGCTCTAAAATTACCTATGTCCTTATTTCTAGGCAAATTTCCTTGTATTCAGCCATATTTCTGTGATTTCTTTAAAAATCTTTCTGTGAGTTGTCTAACATCCTTACCCTCTGCTTCCTCTGCATCATTTTCAGCCATGTTATCATCTCCTTCAAGTCAATGTACTTATCTGGGACAGCTTAAGTTGGAATTTTTTTTAAAACTATCTTCTTTTTTTTAGTAGCTTCTCATTAATAGTTATACGTTGAGATCCACCACATAGATTTCAGTTTAAATTTGTTGTATTGATTTTATAGCATTCTGTATTTAAATAATGATACTGTGCAGTATTAAGACAAACACTACTGGGAAATCCATGTATTCTGCATGAATGTAATTACCTTTATTCAGTCTTGCAAACTCATTTTAAAAAAATAATAGCAATTTGAATTATATTGCTATCCCCTTCTTTTTTTTTTTTTTTTTTTGCTGCTTATTGGCTGAGTTCATGTGTCAGCCATTTCATTAATTTGCTTAGGATAGAAATTACGGTAATAGCTCTGTAATCACTGGGGGTGTTCCACTTTGTCTTTTCCCATATGGCCTCTTTGTATCTTAAGTGGAGCTTTGCCAGAATTCCAATAAATATCATCAATTAAGCCCAGCAGTCCAGACAACTTCTAAATCAATTCCTAAAACTACTGCATGTAAGTTACAGGATCTCTGCGATTACAACTCTGTCTTGTCTTGACAGAGTTTTCAAGAGCTCTCTCTTACTGCTGGAATGAGCTGCACTTCACTGTTTTGGCAAGATGTGAATGGACTCTTTTATCTCTATGTAAATATAGGACAAAACCCCTTGTTAAGCATATCTTATCATGCATCATTGCTATTGAATCTGTCATCTCCCAAGGAATGAATTGTTATTACGATTCATTTTTTCTCCACTTCTCCATTTTTTCTCCACTTCTCCATTTTTATAAATCCTTATGAATTCTGTTAATGCTGCTAGCCATTCATTTGCTACTATACATTTAAGTTACCTTTCCACTATCTCCATTTTAGATCTTTGATTCACAATCATTATCATGAATTTCCTCTTTTTAACTTTTGTTACATTCTGCCCAGTCTTTGTTCAATTTTATAACTTGTTTGCTTTACATTCAAAACAACTAAAACAATTTTTAAGGTAAGAATAGCTTTTTTACACATGTGCAGCTTAGGACATAGCATTTACAGCACATACACAAACATCTTTCCATTGATCGTTGTAAATATACCTAGTGCTACCCCTTCTCCCTCTCCAATGGCTTCCTTTGCTTTGTTGGCTAATACATAAACATTATTTTTCTGGTTTTTTTAAAAAAGGAGTTAGGTACCATGGTTTAGAGCTTGGGTTCCAGTCAGTGCCCTGCAGCCCAGTCTTCAGTCAGCCTTGGTGTTGTTCTTGCCTCAGCAGGCAGAAGGAGAAGCAGATACTGGTAAGAGGAAGCAGTTTGCAAACATCCAGCAGAAATCTTGGTCACTGACAGCACTTAAGTACCTTCAGGTGGTACTGAGGGATGTTCTGGCTGTCCTTGCTAGATGCTGGATGTAGATTCCCACTACTGCTCCAGGTGCTTAGGCCCTCTGTGTGTGTTGAGCCCAGGAGCTGGGTATGAGCAATACAGCTGTGGTGTACAACACATGCTCCTGCTTTTATTATTTTACTCTTATTTTATATTTACTCAGTGAAAACTGGATGTAAAGAAATTTTTTTTTTTTGTCACTAAGGAAAGGGAAGCAGTGGAGCAGCTCACCCAGACAGTTTGATCAGTCTTTGTCCTCAAAAAGTTCCAGAAGCAGGCTGGATAAAAGTATGAACATCCTGGACTGAACTCACATCTGAGCCTGCTTTTTGAGCAGGAGGTTGCACTAGATTATTTCTTCAAGTCCCTCCCAATTATCTTATGAAATTATACCAACCATATTATTAATTAATTACTTATAAAATTAATACATTCTATGTATGGAAAAATTGAATCGTTTTCAGATTATGTTAAAATTCCCCATTGTTTTCTGATAATACCTTTGATTCTTAACATGTATATTTGCATTCTTTTAAATTCCCTTCATGATCAAAAAGAGAACTCAGAAGAAGGACCTACCTCCTTATCAATTAACTTGCATGATTCTAACTCATATATATGGTGGGATGCATCTGTTCCATCTTACAATAATTAGAGAGGAAGATTGTTAAACTTTGTGGTGGGGGAAAGCAGTTTATAGTAGTACCAGATATTTATTATTTCTTCAATAAAACATGGACAGTATTTTAGCATCCAAAGCCACATTTCCATATGGTTTTGTTGGATAAATTTTTCCTTATTATGACCATAAGGAAACTTCAAATATATTTTTGAAATGTTGTAGATATTGCAGTATTCCCTTACATGTCTCTTGGCATCCGTTTTTGTATAGCAGAAATGGATTTAAACTGTAGCACACACTGGCTCTTAACAGAGATGCTTCACCTCTTTACTGACCTGTAATTGTGGTAATCTTATGCCAGAGACAGCAGAAAGCTATTCCAAATGGATATTTGCTAATGACCAGTTATGCATTTGTTTCAATTGGGTTCTATAATTGTTTCATGACCAAGTAGAATCTTCATGCAAAAAGTCAAATATACTCTGAATGAAAAGAGGGGAAAATATTTTATTGACCTGTTGATTTGGTAGAGTGGAGTATAAAGTGAAATCTGGATGCCTGTTAGTGTTCATATCTTTGTGCAGCTGCTTTTCTATCTTGCACTGGGAGCAAAGGGTTTTGCCAAGCCCTTTAAGAAGAAAGTCCTTCAGCTGAGTGGCTGAATATGCATATCTTGCAATAAAAATCAGTATTTAGCTCTTGTCCTAATGCTCAATAGAAATATTAAGCTTCCCTTTAGTAATGTCTATCCAGAGCAGCCCTGTGAAAATTAACTAAATGCACAGCTGACGCATGGCAGACCAGGGGAGAGAGCAATGGTTTAACATCAGATTGTACTGACAGTGAAGGTAAGAGACCTAAAAGGGAATAGTTTGTCTTTCAGTTTCCTAACCTTACTTATTTTACAGGTAATTTAAAAAAAAAAGTCATTTTTCTATGCATCTTCCTGGAAGCTGCTCAGTATTTTGTACTGCACAATTCTGCGGTGAAAACATGAAAACCAAAATTACTTTTTTTTTTCAATTGAAAAATATCTGCAGCCATTTCACTGAAACAAAAATGTGCCTGTGTCTGTGATGATCTAGATTTAATGAATTAACCCAAATAGAGAAACACACAAGTCAAGCTTCACAGTTACTTCAGGCTGAAGGGTCTTCAGGGGTCAGAGTACAGAATTGGCTTGGTTTAAAGGCGCCAGGAAGGGAAATGTCACAGTAATCTAGCTAGAAGAAATAAAACCAAAACAAACAAAAATCTCCAGATGTAAAATCTTTGGAGAAAAGGCTTTCTTTTATTCTTTTATGTGGCACACGGCAGGGCTACAATCCACAAGTGAACAGGGGCTGTGCTACTACAACACAGCAATTAGCTGCGAAGCTGCAGCCTAGTCCAGTATATAATCTTTCCAAAACCATATCCCCCAGTTATTGGCAAGCATGACTTCTGAAAAGACTGAGATTTTTCCTCTGGTATTTCTCAGCTCTTGTCAGATATCTTTAGCGTCATTTTCTCTATCTTTCTTTACTAATACTATTCATAACCTAAGCTGGCATGACTTTGAAATTTTTTTTCCTGTCATGTGACAGTCCATGCAATCCAATAGCAAATAAGGCACTTGATTGCACCAATATATGTTGTGAATCCAAGCAATTTTTACTGTCTTTAGCAGTAATTCTCATGAACAAGATTTAAAATTAACTAGCTGGTAGAGTTCTAAAAAACAGTGTTAAGTGTTTTCCAATACTTCAGTTACAATCAATTTTATTATATTCCCAGGCATCAAAATTTGGTCAGTACAGCATTTTTTAAAATTAAAGTTTGTCTGTTGAATCTAAACACGAGTATAATATTCTCCATACACCTGTTACACCTCTAACATTTTAACACGGATTTCTTTTATTCTGTCTTTAATCACAGTGATACAATGCTGTTGTCTTCAGATACTGTTTTCCCCAAGTCTATACAGTGTTTTTCTCACTGTAGCCTTTTTAGGTGCACTGCCAACACAGCCTAAACCTACCATACCAGCAGCTGCAAAGGCAATGCTCTAAATCAGTGTTATAATGGAAGCTGCTTATCCTCAAAAAAACGGATGAAACAAACCAATCCTGCCTGTACAGCTGCCCATATCTTCTGAGAAAATCCAAACCAATACTTTATGGCACTTTCTATATCAGGAAGATGTGTGTATTAGACCACCAAAATTGTAGAAGGCTTTAAGTTCATGAATAACAGTGTAGGCGGCCCTTCCTATCTACATTCTCAGTGTCATTGGTTGAGATCCAAAAAGGACTAAAATTAGGCCATTAGGCTTGACAGTAGGCTGAGGTGTCCTTAAATTTTAGGTGACAGCTTTCTATTGGGGCATGTGTATCCCTGAGTTATTCAAACTCCTTTGGAGATGCGTGGGGTCCGTCAGAAGCCTCAGGATGGGAATTGTAACTGGTGTAAAGCAGTGGGCACAGATGTGTCCTACACCTCTCTGAATCCAGCACTAGAGCACTGCTAGGAGCTGCCTGCCTCCATCCCAATGTGTATTTATGCACGCCTTCCCTAAAGACTGTTTAATCAAAATTCTCAGCAGAGATCAGAACTAACATCCCACGCAAGTGCCCAATTAATTAAGACAGTCACTCTCTCATTACATAAAATCCAGCAGCTCTGAAAAAAGTTTGAGCGCTCCCTCTGAAGCCAGACTCTGCCCTGGGGTTCGGGAGCACATCTCAGGCAAAATTTGGAATTGTGCTGTGTTCTCCAAACATGAAGCTACACAATGGTCATCATCAACATCATTGTCTCAAATGAAGATGGCTGTTGATGTTTTTTGCCAGCAGACAGTCTTGAGAAGCCTTTACCGGCTTGAGCCCTCTAGGAGCAATAGGAGGAGAGACAGCTGCATTGCAAATCCCGGCAGGCAGCCTAAAAATATCAAATAGTCCTTCAATTCCACGGCAGCCTCAAGAATTAGGTCCCCCCCAGGCATAATTTAAAATGTAATTTTATTATCTGGCAAGATGAATGTTTAAAGTTTAGGTACCAGGAGTAAAGAGGAGCTGAACTAGGTACTATGAGTCTGTGTCTCTAACTGTAGCTCCCAAGTCTCATATTCAAAAGTTGTCAAGGGATCACAGAAATCTGGACCTTTCACTAGCAATGTCTGCATCCCATTCCTCAGCCAAGCCATTTTACAGGATTTTACCAAGGGATTTACAGGATTTCTACAGTCATAAAACTGAATCTTTCATGTGTGCATATCGTCTGAGCCTCGGGAAGGGGTAAAATAGGAAGGACAGGCAGAGAAAAAGCAAAGCATGAAGTTCCCTCAGGAAGGCTTTATCTCAGAGGAGAAATCTACCAGCCCCACAGAGCCCTGCAGGCATTTGTACCCAGCAAACAAAGAGCACCTCTGCAACCACAACTGCCCTGGCAGCAGGATGCAGAAAACTCTCAGCTTTTATCCATGTTTGAGTCTCAAAAATGAGCTGTGACTTCTAGAAAAGGAGATCTCTCTTCCTGAGGCAAGCATTTTACCTAAAATGCTAATAAAAATTAAAAACAATGTTCCTAGATTTATAATGCCTCATTCTGAGGAAACTCACTTGCTGCAAGAGCCTCTTCCTTTCTTTAGTGGTTGTATAAATACACATATATCTTCCTTTCACCCAAAAGATATTTAACCATTTTCCATGCTGCTCTCAATTATAAATGAGAATGGGCTAAATCGTAAGCCCCCACAACACTCTTCAAACGATCTTTTTTCCATTATAATTGATCTTTTAGATCGTTTTATAACCACCTCAGCTATAAATTCATCCCCATTATTCGTAATAAGTGCTGGCCTCATGTAAGGATGTTGGCTGTTTTCCCAGAATAATCCTTTTGGAATGGAATCTGTTCATAGTGGGGGAAGTGGAGGAGAGGGAGGGATGACCTACAACCCTAAAAATCTTATTAATAATTAACCATCGTATGAGAAGGTAGAAATGTTCTCTATAGTTAATCAGGGTCTCATCTCTTTAAAAATGTGATGAAGAAATGCAGACAAGGGTTCCTTCCACCTCTCAAAACAGCTCAGCCCAGACCAGCCTGTTTGTCAGTTCAGGGCTGGCAAAATGTAAATTTGCAGCAGAATTGAGTACTGCAGCACCAAGAGTGCAGGGAGTGGAGAACAGGCAGCCCCTGAGATGGTGAGATTTGGGGGGAACAGGTTTGTGCCCTGACAAAAGGTACCACTGCTGTATGTCCCCTCCATGCACCCAGGTGAATACAGTGACAATTTGCTTCCTCAGAGCCTGAAAAGGAATCTGTACATTACTGCTCTGCCTGTGCACAGTGCCAGACCCAGCAGCAAAGGAGTGCTGCCTGCATCCTTCCCTATTGGAGAGAATGCCCAGTTTACCAGAGGGGCTCTGAAATGTATCAGAGGATGAGCTCTGGCACAAAGCTTGATGAGGGGTTCACTCACCTCCGCTGCCCTGCCTGAATGGCTGAGACCCCTTGCTGACCCAGGTAGCTGTCCACAGACCCCTTAAGAGCATCCCCTTCCTATGCTCTGCCTGCAGCAGCCCCTACTGTTCTTCCTGCAATTCCTAGGGAAGGCCAGTGGCAATGTGTCTTGATAGGGACTGCAGCAGTGACGGCAGCATTGGAAAGTGGGTGAGCAAATGGTTCTACATCCCTTGCCTGGACTGGGAGGCCCCTGCAGCCTGCCACACTCCATGGGCTGAGAGTAGATGCCTAATCTGCCAAAACCTCCCAGCCAGCTCTGCTCCTGCACACGTGGCAGGGTGACATGTGTGCTGCAGGCAAGAGAATGAAATAAACCAGCAGACAAGCTCAGGGAGGGCAGGGCTGGGAGCTCAGCAGCAAGTCCTGGTTGTCAGTGCCTGGATGGTAGGTGGCTGCAGCCTGCAAGTGCGTGTAGGAGTGCAAAGTAGCTGAGTGGTTGGCTTTGTTGCCACTGTTACTTGAGATTAAAACTAGGCAAATAATCAAGGAAACTTGCATTACCAGTGTCCTGGTGTTACTACTTCGGTTGAAACCCAAGCTTGTAGAGCAAACATCAATCTGCCATTTCTCTTATCTCTTTTGCTTGTTTGGCAACCAAATACTGTTCTTCCAGTCCAGGTTATTTGCCGCAGGAAAAAAAGAAAAAAAGCAAACAGAAGAATAGAAGGTAAACTGTACTAGACAACTGCAATTAATCCCCCAAATGGCATCACCATTAACCATATTATCTCCATGACATGACAATGGAGAAATGTGTTGGTCTGGGGGGAAGGCTACTTAGGGCAATGGGAATGCACATTTGTTCTTTCTCCTTCTTGTCTGTCCCTGCACTGTGATCAGAAAAAAAGCTAGAAAACACAGAAACCATGTCCTGGACCTTAGTGATAGTTCCTTTCTCTGTCCTTACCTTCCATGCAATACCATCTGCTGTCTGTCATGCTTCCCAAGGCACTCTACACTCCCATGGGGCTGTGCTGAGACCATAGGCTGGGTTACCTTACAACATCTTCAGTTCGTTTTGGCTTTTACTGCATTGCCAGAACTCCTCTGAGGAATGCAAGAGGAAGAAAATAATTGTCTGCAACAGTTCATGTTGCAGAAAAATCTAATTAAATTTCAAGGGATGGAGATGGCTTCCTTCCACTAAAGGCTTTCCCCTGCTGAATTGCAAAAGCATATTGCAAATAACAAAGGGGCTAAGACTTAAAAATACACCAAAGGAAAAAAGCAAACAAAAAATTGCCACAAGAATATTTTATGCCAGAGATCATTAGACAACTGCATTTGAAAGGCCATTACCAACTCCCACTCTAATAAAAGACATTATAATTGTAATTTGAACAACTCGGGTGACACTTTCTACATTGTATATTTATCCCTCATGGGACACATCTTGGCACTGCTGCTTATTAATGTAGGTGATAATCATGTAATGAATAGCTAGATTGATAAGAGTATATTGAGAACAGCTGCTAAAAATAGCTAAAAAACAATGCACATTATATTTTACCGGAATCCTTGAAAAGAAATAGGAAGGACAGTCTTTAAAAACTATTTAAAATATAAAGATAATCATAGCATTTAGAAAAATTTGTTCCAATCAGAACTAATTTTAAGTTTCACATTTTTCTTGCTAGAGCAGGAATCTGTCCTAGTGAGCAAAACAAATCACACAGGTAATTAGATATTGAGGAAAAGGTAGGTGTATATCTCTGAGTTGTAATATGTCCTATATTTGTCAAGTTGGAAAACATACCTGTTTCAAATCAGTGCTTTTTCTGGATGACAGCAAATTCCTCTTAAAAGTTTTATCATTTCTCCCCCTTTTACCATTCCAGTTATTTGGGTGTTTCCTCGCCTGGGAGACACGAAATGTCAGCATTCCTGCTTTGAATGACAGCAAGTACATCGGGATGAGTGTGTACAACGTGGGGATAATGTGCATTATCGGTGCTGCTGTTTCATTCCTCACTCGGGACCAGCCCAATGTGCAGTTCTGCATCGTTGCTTTAGTCATTATATTCTGCAGCACCATCACTCTCTGCCTTGTGTTTGTACCTAAGGTAGGTGAATTTGTTTTGCATAGATCCAGATATTTTTCCTGCTGTTTTGTAATTATGATGCAATATGTAGGTATATATCAGCTTTTCAAGTGCAGGGGATGTGTATGAATTCTTAACCAAGCCCATCCATAAATGCTTCTTTCTGAACCCTGAAGGAAAAACAAAGCTTCATGAAATTTTGGAGAAAGTGTGAATACATGAGCTAATAATGCCTATATTTTTACTGAAATGGTGACCAGGAAAACAAAAGTTGTTTTCTGTAGTTTCAGTAGAATAGCCTCCATTTCCAACTTTCAGGAAATTTTTGGAAGGAGTGGAGATGTAAGTGGAGATTCAGGGGAGACAAGTCCTGTTGTCTACTCTGCCATGTTTCTTCCCTTTCCTCTTATTTTTGGTGACCAGTTATAGGTACCAAAGGAATGGCATAAAGCTGTCTCTGAGGAGTTATCAGTTAGATATTAGGAAAAGGTTCTTCCAAGAGGGTGATTGAGAACTGGAAAGGGATATTCAGGGAAGTGGTAACAGCACCAGCCTGACACAGTTCAAGAAGCATTTGAACAATACTCTTGGGCACTTGGTGAGATCCTTGGAGTGCTGCTGTGCAGGAGCTGCGCTTCAGTGATCCCAATGGGTCCCTTCCCAGGATATTCTAAGATTCTTACTTACCCTAAATAAGATAATCAAAATCTCTGTTTCTATACCTACAAACATAGTAAAATCTTTTTAGTTCACTAGTATGATAAGAGATCGATTGTGTTGAAACCTCCAAGCATTCATTTATGGTGGTAAAATAGGCTTTGTCAGTACCTCAGAGGAAAACTGTATGTATGTTGCAAATGCTGACTCTGAAGTTATATTTAATAATGGGTATATTAAAGGATTAAGTGAGGCACAGACTGGGAGACCCGTGCTTTCATTTCCTTTTGCTGTTCTGGGCTCTGAGGACAGGTTTATTGTGCCTTGTTAGAAGAATTGAGAAGATACCTACAAAGGGCTGGAACTTGATCAGTTCTCTTGCTGAGTTAAGCTTAAAACATGAATATGACAGATCTTGAATGGAGGGAAAACTGGTTTTTATGTAAGCTTACTTAGCAAAGCCTAAAGTACTAGGGAATACATTCCATGTTTTGGAGCAAAATGTTCAATTGTAT
The DNA here is from genome assembly GCA_024362935.1 of Setophaga petechia. NCBI lineage: Eukaryota > Metazoa > Chordata > Aves > Passeriformes > Parulidae > Setophaga > Setophaga petechia. The sequence goes on from JANCRA010000008.1 coordinate 29,759,003, forward strand.
TCCTTTTAAGTGGCTTGTGTAAACATAGCTTATTACCCCAAATTAGATTCATATGCAGTTGGATGTCTGAAAAATTTGCAAGGCAAAATGTAGGTCTTTTTGCCTCTAGAATCTGTTTTTAGATTTTTCAAGTGAGTATTTATAAGAGGCTCTTTATTGGACCACGTTCAATCAATGTATTGAGCAAATTGTAGTCAGTAGATTCTGGTGCTAAGTGGCATCCCATCTACTGGGCAGCCGAGAACTATGTGTGCAAAAGAAGCAAGAAAAACAAGCTAATAAACTTATCTCAAAGTGCAACCACTGAAAAAAATTAAAGGTGCAGACTAGAGATAAAAGCTGATTTGTGATCTGCAAAAAAAAGCAAAATAATTCATTCTCCAGGACTGACTAAACGGGATGTTTTTGCAAGTTTTGCAATTCACTTCTCAAATATTAAAAAGCTATACAGACATGTGCAGTCATATTTTTGTTCTGGATCTTAGGAGAGAATCACAACTTTGTTCTAAATTGAGGGAACGTTCACAGACATGACAATAGAGTGTACTTTGAAACACTACAAGATTTGAGTGGGTAAGCCATATGAAAATGCATATTAAACTCTTATGCCAAAAATACCTCCAAAGAATGTCAGAACTCTCTTCAAAGAGAATTATTAATGCTGTCCATGCCCTTTGCCCCTTTGCTTTCATGCTCCTTTGCCCATCCTTCTCTTGTCACGGGCTGTGAAATTACTTTTCTGATTCCTTTTTTAACCCCTTCCTCTGATCTTCTTTTAAACCCCAATTACCCCACACTCATTTTTCATCTGTTCTTTTTTACTCAAAATGCAAACATGAACCATACCCCCCTAGCATGAAGTCCCTAACCTTTTTCCATCTCTTGTCAGGATTCCAAATGCTTAGCTATTTAGCAATAAAATTCATCACTGGCTAAGGTACAAAAAAAGATGTTGAAGCAGGGGCTGGAATGCAGCCCTTCCAATGCCCATGGGAGTGTTTTCACAGCTGGAGAGTTCTTCTAGCACTCATATATATTGTTCTACATCTCCTCTGGTCATGCTGTGCCACAGCTGGCAAGCACTCTCCCCTCAGCCTGCTCAGGTTGCCCAATAACTCCTCTGGACACCACAGATTATATCCAACACTACCTAGTTTGTAAATCTAGATAAGATGCTAGTGTGAGACAGGCACCAAATCTCTCCCCTCAAGCAATTCTGTTGTAAATTAGTACAGTCTTGGCAACTCAGGTATATTTCTGGTGAATACTAAAGCCTCATCAAGCACAGGGGATGATAATGAAGACCTGGAAGACTGCACTTTCTCATTTATTAAACTGACCAGACAGATGCAGGCAGTAATGTGGTTCTGAGCCAGGTGAGTGCCACTACTTCTCTGCTGTACTAAGTACATTCCTTTTAACTAATCTTCAGCAGTCTCCTGGGTCAACAGTGCTGAAATTCAATTTTACCCCACAACCCTTTTAAGTATGCAACTACTCAACAATGTAGACACACTAAGGAATGAAACATGACATTTTCCCTTCCTTCTTGTCAGCTCTACTAATCTTATTTACTTATAACATGGCAATTACTATCTCTCTCCAGTTAAATGTCCACTTCATCCATTGCCATTTTGTTCAGTACCAAGTGCCTCAGAAAAAACCATGAGGAAAATCCCATAGCAGAGTAAGAGATATCAGAGGAAAAAAATGCTCATGACCTTCTCCATTTCATAGTACAAGTGTTGACAGCATTGTACTGCATCGTACTTACATTAACTGTACACATTCTTGTTATCCAGCCAAAAGCTTTCCAAACACTGTTAAAACTATTCTAGATTTCTGCATTCAAGGGTATCTTATAGAAGTTATCTGCAGAATTCAAAGACCTGTTATGTATATTTTTCCTGTCAGAAATTAACTGCAATGTCTAATTATCTTTTTAAGGACCAAGATGTCTATAGTACTTTTCAACATACTCTTCACTTCCTTAAAAGAAAAAATCCTAATATGATTCTCTCTTCATGAAGTATTGTCACAAACTTATCCATGTTTATGATGCTTCCATGTCCTTCCATTTTTCTACTCCATCCATTTTGAGACAGGACAATGGGCTCACTTGTAGTTGCCCAGCAAGTGGATATTATTTCTGGCTGCAATGGCACTAACACATTAATTCTGATCCAGTTTCCTGCAGAGCAACAAAGCAAAATCAGTTCTAGGTATTAAAACATCCCTTTTCTGTGTTGGTAGCATTTTATGCCTATTTGCAATTGGCTCTGTGGATATTCAATGTTGACCCTTTGTGAAAATTGAAACTACACAGATATAGGACAGCAAGATAAAAGTTCCCTTGACTATATGGTAGAAAAAAAAAATATAAATCTCATCTAACCTCATTCATACAGCATGAGCCAACAATGTTGCCCATGAACTTTTTAATCTAGTTCATACCATGTGAATGAATGCATTTAAACCATATCCCTGTTGCAAAACACCCAATTTTTAGCTATAAACTCCCAGATGAAGATGATTCAGTGACAATACTTCTATCTTATATTCAGTTTGAACTTAGACCACATCAAATTGCAGAACTTTTATCTTGTAACAGTTCTGCCTGCTGTTTTAAGAAGCGTTGTAATTACCATTCTTCACATTTAACTTAATTTTCATGTAGTTTTTGGTCTGGGACTTAGACACATCAGTCTTTACAATCATCCTAATTTGAAACAAAGACTTGTGAGAGTGAAGACACTTCCCTCTAGGAAGGCTCAGCTACAGCAATATATCCAGGGCCTAAAGCAGTTGGGCCTTGGTTACTTCCTGATGAATAATTCCCAACTCCTCTGAGCATCTCTACGAGCATTTGAGCACATTCACAATAAGAAAAGTTGTATCTGATCTTTAAGTGAAAATTTTGGGTTTTGAAGCTTGCATCTCCCGCCCTTTTACTGCAGGTCATTGAGAAGAGTCTGGCTCCATCCTCTTTACTCTCTTCCATCATATATTGAATACACATGAATAATGTCATACCCCCCCAATGTCTTCCATTTCAGGGCTAAATAATCAGTCTCTACTTGTATCATAAGGGCTGGAACCTTCTTTAGCATCTCTGTGGCCCTCCTCTGGGCTTTCTTTTCTACACCTATCTCTCTCTTGTTCTGGGCAGCCCAAATCTGGACACAAGATCCCAGATGTGCTCTCACCCAGGCTGAGTAGAAAGGAAGGATCACCTCCATTGGCCCAGGATACTGTTGGCTCATGTTCCACCACAATTTCCAGTGCCTTTACTGGAAAGGTACTTTTCAGCCAAACAGACCTTGTGCTGTTTGGCTAGGTGCTTGGGGTTTATTTCTCCTCAAGGGCAGGACTTAGTACTTCCCTTTGCCTAGCTTTAGGAGATCCTGTTGGCCCAGACCCATTTCCCTCCAGACTGAGGAGCAGCATTTGTGACTGGCTACCACAATCTTCTGAGCCTGTCAGTTCAGCCCAATTTGCATCCACTTCAGTGGTTCCTTGCCCAGTCACTTTATCAGTTTAACTTTGAGGATGCTCTGGGAGACAGTGTTAAATCTTTGCTTAAGTCAAGAAAAATAATTCTCTCCTCTCATCTGCCAGCCCAGACATCTCACTGAAGACAGCTATAAATTAGGTTGTTCAGGCAGGATTTCTCTTTCATAAATCAACAACAAATGCTTCTAATCACATTCTTGCTCTTAATATGTTTGGAAATGGTTCCCCAGAGGATTTACTGCAGCATCCCCCCCAGACTGAGGTGAAGGTGGCAAGGAGGCATTTCCCCAAATTCTTCTGTCACATCTCCTGAAATCAGCTATGACATTTCCTTTCTTCTAATCCTCAAAACCTGCTCAAAATCAACATCATCTTCCAAAAGTAACTGAGAGTGGTCTCATGATGACATGGACCAGTTCCCTTAATCCTCAGGCATACAACTTGTCAAGTTGGCTGAACTTGATGTATTCAATTATGTTAGAGGTCTGGAATTTTTGAAGACAAGTATTACCAGTAAAGACTAAGGTGAAGAAGACACAGAGCACCTTAGCCTTCTCCATCTACTTTACCACCTGAAAAATAAAATGTATTATTTGCAAGCATTATCCCAATCTGCAGCCTTGGTCTGTAAATAACATGCCAGGGACCACACTCTTCAGGGCCTGAGAAGTCAAATCTCTGTTGATCAGAAGTTAGGGCCTTACTTTGTGCCACTGGAGCTGCAGAGCAATTCCATGCTCTCAAGAATTAGAGGAATCAATTCCAAAATGCAGCTACACCACAAAATCTGGCTGGGCTGTGCGTGCAAAATGATTGCCTGTTCTCTCTTTTCAGACAACTCAACACCTTTGGATTTATGATTCCATGCCTATCCTTCAGCTTTGTCTGTATACAAATATATATTTATGCTGCTTGGCAAGTAACATAAATTTTGTATTCTCTAGAGTAATCTGAGAATCTCTCTCCCTGCTGCCAAACAGCAGTAGCTTTCTCTCCTCATGTCGAGGTGATATTTTCACATTGTCACTGAGTGTTAAATTTTACTTATATTTGCTTAAATTAAATATGTTTAAGGTTAACCTTTTTCTAAGTGGCTTATTTAATTTTTTTGAACAGATTTGGTTTATTTTGGGTTGCTAAAAACTAATTAAGTTTCTGTTATCTCCAGAGTGCAATCTCCCATGAGTTCTCTCTGTTAATACTCCTGCTTCATGTCTCTCGCTGCTTGAGCGTTACTTGTAACAGTAGGAAAGGAGAAATTTCAGATGAAACTGTGCTTAGGAAGAGGAGGGTTTGGTGGATTGTATTTTTCTTAAAGAAGGAGTATCCTTTGAAAGTATGAACATATCAATGAAGGAGAAAATACATTTTAGTATATTTAAAATCCAGATAAATATCTTTTGAATGAGTTTTTCCCTAGTTTTTTGAATGCTCTCCTTCTCATAATCATTTTCATTCAATCTATTCTATAAAGTTATTCAGAAATCATCTCAAGTAGTGCACATGGCAAGCAGAGCTCACTTTCCAGAGTTTTATACTTGAAAGTCAAAAAGGAGCTCTTGGTTCACCTTTCAGTGTTTTGAGATACAAAATAAATAGCTGCAAAAATAAAACAGGATTTCTTAAGGTTTTTCAATCTTTCAGCTCATCACACTGCGAACAAATCCAGATGCAGCCACACAGAACAGACGGTTTCAGTTCACTCAAAATCAAAAGAAAGAAGATTCAAAAACATCGACATCAGTCACCAGCGTCAATCAGGCCAGCACATCTCGACTAGAAGGATTGCAGTCAGAGAACCACCGCTTGAGAATGAAAATTACAGAGGTATTGTTTACTGTATTTACTGCCTAGGCACTTCAGTTTTCATTGGTTTTTTGTTGCAATTCTGCAATCTGCTTAAATGCTGGCTACTTTTTAGAGAACAAAGTCAACTTTTCCCATCGAAATAATAGGAAAGAGGCAATTTATATGGATTGCTAACTAGTACAGCAAATACGTGGCAGGTGTGATAAAATGAAAATGTGCCTTAGCAAAATGGAATTAAACTTGCCCTATTTATTTGTGACAGGCCAATTACCCTGCTGTTTCACATGGACATGCTGAGCTCCACAGCTCCAGAAGTGTAACCTTTACAAGCAAGCGTAACAGAGATCCGCAGCCCCAGGGGCACTTTAGGGCTGTCTTTGTTCCTGTTTGTGGTTGAGTTCTGAGGCTGCTGCTGCTGTTATTTCTCAGCCTCTCTGAGATTTTGCTCAAAAACTTGCTAGACATATTTTTACGTCTTCCATGAAAAAGAATTACATATTTTCTTGAGGTAGAAAGATACCATTATGAATGTGTGAGCTGACTCTTTTGACACAAAGGTGATGGTTGCTTCAATACCTACTGAGGGAAAGTCTGAGTACATGAATTACATAACAACTACAGCATGTACATTTGTAGTTATGTCCATCCTTGCTCAGCAGACCTGAAATGATGACAAACCAGTCTTGAAGACTGCCTCATTTTTGAGACAAGATAACCATAACTGATCATATCATAAAGGAATCAACCTGTTCTGAGCCAGTCTGCATTCTTATACCTTGATGAAAAACTATTTTATTGCAACAGTTATTTCTTTGCCCAGATCTTAATGACAATTGTCTATGTAACTATAAAGTATTTACTCAGGCTACCAAAGAGTCCAAAAGTAAAAGTTATCTCTGCCTTGTTAAAGAAATTTAGTTCAGCTTTGCCAGGTCCCTTTCATGTGAGAGCCTTGAAATTTTTAATGAAGGCCTAGCTGCCTGCTGGCTATTTCTGTTCCTTTACTCTACTGTAGCTTTTTTCCTACTAAACCTCCTAGCACAAGCTCTCAGCCTGTGCCTTACAAGGCTCATGATGGTGAACACAGGTAAGGCTGATCAGAGCAGCCACATTAGTGCTTCAGTGCCCTGACTATTTCATTTTGGACTTTGCTTAAGTAGATTGAATTCCCAGAACCAAATCAGTGGGTCTAAATCAGTTTCATTGTCAAGGGGATTTGGAACATGCCCTACCATGGCTAGCAGCTACATCTCTGGCTCATCTAGATGAGTTGCTGTGCCCCAGTTCTATAAAGAAAAAACATAAATCTAAATTCAGCACTTCTAAAATTCAGTTAAGCTGCTAGGGAGTGGGACATACTCTGGACACTACACCATGCACAGCTGTTCACAAAGAGGATTAGGAAGCTTGTTTCTTGTTATTTTCTATTAGGGCTGTAGACAACTGAGTACAAGTCAGCCTCTGAGGAGAGCACACTGTGCTCTGCTCAGCGCTGAAAGTGCGTTCCTGGTAGAGTTGACTGCAGTCATTCACATGACTGGACATGCCATAGCTCCCTTGTATTCTCCTGTATGTTCAATAATTTGATGAATGAAATTATTATAGCTATGTATGCCACAATTTTGCATATAGGTAATAAATAGTTCAGAGGTTTTCAGACTGGGCTTTCTTATGCCTATATCTTTTTCATTTGTCAGTACACCTGAATTGCTTCTACTGTCAACTACTAAAGCTTATTCCTCTCCTATGCCCTGTATGCAATGTCACAGTTGAACACAATTTTTTACTTGTAACATTATTTTTAGAGGTAGTGTAGTAGTGCTGTAAGAAAACTGTATTTGTCACAGTGTAGTAATTGCATTACTACCTGCCTTCCAGCCTAACTATGGAAAGCTGTGCCTCAGTGCAGATGCCTGAAGTAAAGACTCATGAATTTTGAAGGATTTGTACTCTTTGTTTTGCAGCTGGACAAAGACTTGGAAGAGGTCACAATGCAACTTCAGGACACTCCTGAGAAAACAACATACATTAAGCAGAACCACTATCAGGACCTTAATGACATTCTTAGTATACGGAACTTCACAGATGGCAAAGGTGAGCGTCAGTAAAATCCATTAGTAGTTTATCATGCCAAACCTTTGAATTGAATTGGCTTCAGAGCACTCAAACCTTGGTAAAACAGTTTAAATATTTTGGTTGAATTACTGGGAGTATGCAGATTCACATAATAACCTACATGGTACCCACTGATTAGTTATTTCTGTATATACATCTTCTATTGTAAGACACATGATGAAGGGGGAAAATTTAAGAAGTGTACTTGTGTTCAGAAGCCAAGTTTTTTGTGCTGCATGGAGAGAGGAAAGCCACAGAATTTTAAGCCCAGTTTAAAATGTGTTTGCCTGACTAGGATGCTGAAATCCTGCTTTTGAACACTGCTATCAAGCACATAAAAAAGAAGCATGTAAATATTTCAGTGCTGGTTTGGATTCTAAATGCAGAATTGGAGCCACTCATGTATGAAAGTTCTTCCCTAGGAACTGATAAAAAAGGGTTTAATGACAACTGTAATATTCCTAAGTTGTTTCTCCTGTGTCTCTTGCATTGCTCCCTGAAGAAATACATGCAAGAGAATTTCTTCCATTAGAGCCATTTTGCTTTTTGGGAAGCAATAAAATCTGGTGCATAGTGGAATAAAAGTGGAAGCCAGGACACCTACCTTCCGTATCTGACTCTAGAATGGATCTAATTTGTGACTTCTGGCAAATAGCTTTGTAAGCTGACTATTACTATAGTGTGTGACAAACTGGTTGCTCTGTGTTTGGAATTTATATATTTGCGTGTTTGCTAACTGTGAGGTTCAGGCTTCTTATTGATGTAGCACCATAGGCTTAATTATGTGGGATAGAAGTTACTCTTATGAATATACTTGAAGAACAATTTTACAACCACAGCAACAGTTCACATATGTTATTGACGTATATTGAGATTTCTGTTGGATAAGGTTACTTTTTCTTGAGCTTTTTGTTTTAACCTGGGTATACACTGACTTGTATAACTTGTGACAAAACGAAGAAAAAGGGAGTGTTCCCAGTGTCCTTTTTAAAAGTAAAAAAAAAAAAAAAAAAAAAAAAAACCTGAAGAGGGGAAAGGAGGAAAAGGAAAACGTAAATAGCTGCTGGAGGCGTGTGATTATTGGGCTGAGATCAGGAGCAAGAACTAACATCAGTGAGTGGGATGAGGCAGTTTGAAAGGAACACATAGAATGTTCCTCTCATGTCAGATGCTCCAGGAAAAATGATAAATCATGAATAATATTTCAAGCAGAAAAGATACATTGCATTGTGCCAAATGCCCATCTGAGTCTGGGTATGAGAATCAAAAAATGATTCTCAAGAAATACACTGGGTATAAATTTAGGATGGATGCTTCCCACAGCAAGATGCACTCCATTAGCAGTAGGAGGCTGGCAAAGAAATCAAGGATAAAATATAACCTTTCGGCACTTGTGGCTATGTCTACAAAAGACATTGATGCCTAACTGCTGCTTTAAGCAACAGCATCCAAGATTTTCTTTGTTCCTAATTTCCCCCAGTACAGCTCCCTAGTTTTTACAATTCTGCTGTGGAGTGCATATTTAAAATCATCTGTAAGCATGGAGCCTTAATGTCCAGAGTAGTTTGGAGCTATGTAATAATTGGGATTTACAGGGTAGATATTCTGCATACTGAGGTTGCTGGACACAGTTTTCTCAATGGGCCTGCCACATAAAGCTCCACACAAAAGGTGGGACAGATGGAGAAAGATGCTTTCACTTGTCAAAATTTATATGGAAAGGTGAGAGTATCCATTCACCTGAGAATGAGGAAGACCTGGATCCCAATTTGCAGAAGGTGTTTGAAGCTTGGTCCCACACCTGGTGGCAAATACTCCTCACATGCATATTGTAGTGTATCCTGATTCTGACACAAGGGACACTAAATATTCACACTTCCAGGCACTGAGCCACTGTGTTAAGCAACCCTTGCTAGCCTTTTCCTGTCCCTCCAATTCCATTTCTTCTGCCTCTAATCTTTTCACATTTCACTGTCCCTTATCTACATCTGAATCTCCTGTCTGTTTCTCTCACTGCACCCATTCCCAATAGTCAACCTATGTGCTTAATATAAATTTGCTGTTCCAATCAAAATAACAAGGCTTTGGAGAATTCATGCTGCTGAGTCACTGCTGATTCTGTGCAGATTCAAACAGACACCACTTAAATGGTACTTAAAAAAATTCTGGCCCTTACGGCTACAGGAAAGCTAACTCCAAATGACATGACTATGCTTTCTGTAGCTATGCATTTCATGAGCTTTCAGTAAAGGAAAGTACAGAAATTTGAAATTATGCATCCCTGGTGGTACTTGAGTGAAGCTTCAGAATTGTAAATAATCTATTAGCGTGACCTAGGAGTGACCATCTCTCTCATCCCCACTGTGCGACTGGGGAAGCCAGTCCAATATTAGTTTAAAGGTGATGATGAGGTTTGTGCCTTCCTTGATCTTGTGAAAAATGTAAGCTGGGAGAGTGGGAATAGGACAGTGAAGAGAGAGGCTCAAAATAGCAGCTGACTTGGAGCTAAAAATCATACCAGATAATTTGCCACATTTGCTTTGTTGTTCACTTCTATGTGAATTGTTTTTATAAAAGACCTTGCTGTTCTGGAGGAGCTCACAGGGAGGAATGCCATGTAGGGTAACCCCACTGCTATTGCTTACACAAACTCAGGGCACTGCTCTTCACAGAACAGATCATAACATGGGATTTAGGCAATGCGGCTTGAACAAGCCCTAATCAAACTTTAATGTCATAGTACACTTCAGCAGGCTTCTGATCTGTAAAAATTGCCCGGAGTTAAAAATCCTAATTCCTATAGCAAAGTGCCAGAGGAGGTTATTTGATTCATCTCTTCCTTCTTCACCGCCCTCATTTACATCAAATATATGGATTTAAGATACTGAAGTTAAATTACTTTAGCTAAAATAGGTAGATACAGCTTTGAACTCCTATATCTGCCTGACCTCAGGCAGTGTTTCATAACTTTGGGATTCCTGCTTAGTTATTAACAGCAACAGCTCCTGGTGTATCCCAGGAGCTCTTTGCTGGCACAGGGACTCCTTCTTTACAGCACACTTCAGTACATCTCATTTAAAGAGAGATATTTTCTGAGACACTCAACTCTTGTTCACAAATGCATGATGTCCCTGAGACATCCACAGCAATTGGCTATGTAAGAAAAGCAATTAGGAAAATGTGATTTGTGCTTTATGGCTTGATTGCTTTCTTGTAATGCAGGCTTTTTCACTGCACTGCTGCATAGCTTTCTGTGGTCAAGCAGTTTTTAGCATGCTCCATGGACTATGGCTCTGAAACTTCAGATGCTGGATTTAAAAGGGCATCCCCTTAACTTCATTTCCTATATTCTTCGGATGACTTCGAGTCACTGTGCCTGCTAGTGACCTCAGCTCTGTGCACAGAGCAACACTAACTTCTCCCCCGGCATTTGTGGGATCTGGTCTTGCTGGAGTGGCAGAGCCACATTATAGCCTGGGTTTGAGGCAGGGATAGGGTGTGGGGGAGGCTTGGCTCAGGCCATCTCTAGAGACAGAGTCATTCAGCAAGAAGAGTCAGGCTTGTAGGCATGGTTGTGTTTGCCAGGCTGACATTTGGGAAAAAGGACAAGTGCCTCAACTGTGTAAAGGAAGGGAGGAGGGAATGTTAAATAATATTGCTATACTTGGAATGTTACTATCTTACTCTACTTGACTTCTTTTTGACATTTTAATACATGAAATTATTTCCATGTGACATAATTCAAAAAATCATGGATTGAAAGAGCTTCATATAAGGCAAAGCTCAGAAGAAGTCCTGCAGAAGAATGTCCCTCTATTTCTGCCGTGGCCAGTACATTTCAGAGTAGCATGTTAGGGAAATTAAGGAATGACAGCCATTCTGTGGGACATAGAGAAGAAGCAGGAGACAGCCTTGCCACAGTCCCCTGTTATGAGCAAGCCCTTTTTGCAGGTTCTCTCTCTGCAGGCGCCCTTCCCTGCTCAGAAAACCTTGTCTGTTTCAAGCTAGAAAGCAGTCTTTACTCATTGCTGTAAATGGGCTGGGAGCATTCATTTACATGTCAGATATGCCTACATACTGTCACTTGTCACCCCACTCCCATGTTTCCTGGTGTTAGTTTTTCCCCATGTAAAAGCAGCTCAAAGAAAAACAGATTTCAAAGGCATGTTGCTCACAAATGCAAAGCAAAACAGAGTTCATCTGTGGTAGATGGGGGAAGTATTATTTCTATGAAGTTCATGCAATTCAAGCATTGAGATTGAAAAAGAGATTCAAAGGTAAGGGCTTTCAGAAATAACTCTTTTAAAGGGATGTTGTTTTAAAGCAAGGATGTAGTTTCTTTCTTTATAGAGATATGTATGCTAGTTTCTATGAAGTCTAACAAATTGACTCAATCCTGAAATTGGAGCATGTTTCTGTTTCAACAGGGAGACCAACCTATCAGAGGTTCAGTACCTGTCCTTTCTTGCACAGAAATGAATCTGTAGTAAAGGGAATTTCTTCTGATTTAAAGTAGTATAAATCAGAGCAGAATCTTGCTGGCTTTTATTTTTAAAAATCTTCCTCTCAAAACACAATTATCAGAATCTATGATTTAGATTGTCTGTGCAGAATGCTCACTTCAGGAGAACTTTTTTCTGATTACCAGCAGACAATGTGATCGTTTTAATTTTTCCTTTCAGTTTACTCTCTCATCACCCTATTTACATGAAAAACAGAGACTGGATAGTCATGTTTCACAGTCCAAACAACAGAACTGGGAAAAATTACAGCAGGTTTTCAAAATCTTCCTCTAGTTTTAAAGTTTCCTGAGTTCTTTAGTAAATCAGCAATCTCTGCCAGATCCTGTAAGTCCTTGTTAAATCACACTTGCTTCTTTGTGGAGCATAATATATGTTTTCTAGCAAAGAGAAACAATAGTAGAATTGAAAGATATTGGATGAAGAATAGTTCTGTCATCCAGTTCTAAGCCATCGGAGGAATATTGCCACTAAAGCATAATGATGAAGATGTTCAATAAAGCTGCAGTGTACAAACATCAACCAAACAAGTGCCTAGTTAAAAAAAATATGTTTTCTAAACTCTTGGAAGAAATTGAAGCATCATCAGTCACCTGGTGCATTCTGCCTGCAGCTGAATGAGTGTTGTTAATATGCATGGCACATTTGAGCCTGCCCAGGTAATTTTGGCAGCACGAGGTTGCAGAGTGATTACAGGTCACCCCTGGCAGAGGGAGAGGAGAGCAGCTGGGAGCAGTGACCTCCTCTCTGAGCCCCTCGGCAGCCTGCATCAGGTGTGCTCTTGCAGCTCAGAGCTTTGTAAACAGAAGCTGGTTTTTTGCTATGGGTAGGCCAAGGTCCCAAGCTAAAGCCCTCTGGCTCTCACCAACCACTGGCAGCGAGCTTTGTTCTATAATGAGCCCATTGCCGAGCGCTCTGTGAGGCCCTTGAGATGTATTTGTCTTTTCTCCCGACAGCTTTCTGAATGGAAAGCGCTCAGGCATCCCTTATCCAGACTTCTGAGTTCCGGTTTGAGATCTACAAAGGTGAAAATTATTTAGAAGGTGCTTCTGGCTAATGTGAGTTCAATTTAAATGGTAGTTACATCATCCCAGTGCAACTTACTGGGTAGAATCTGCAGCGGCACACAGTGCCCTGAGGATGAAGGGCATTTTCCAGCCAGCATACTTAATGGACAGAGGTGGAGAGAGGATGGGGAAGAATAAAAAACACTGTGATACTTTCCAGGGGAAACTGGGAAATCACATGTTTACCCCCCCCCTTTCTGTTGCTCACATACATAAAACTAGTTTTCTAAACCCTTAAGTTTTTTAACTGCATACGGCAATAGTGTTTTTTCTTTAAGCTCCAGCTTCCAGAAGCATATGACTAAGTGAGAATCTTGTTCTTCGTTATTTAAATGAAAGGTAAATGAAAAATAAAGATATTCTAGTTTCCATAGCTGCAAAATAAAAACCTAACAACTCCTCTTCCAAAATGCTTAACAAATAAGAATTACCTTTTTTTTTTTAATTTTAAAAGAAGCAAATAAAAAAGGGGAAAAAAGTGTCTGTATTTTGTCTGCATTTTATACATGTACAGTAAAACTTGCATTTGGTAGCCTTGTGTGCAGAAATTTATTCAGTGTATTAAGGGCAAGTCATCTGCAAGAGTGGTAGAAAAGAGTCTATTAAGAATAACACACGGTGATATATGAGCAGTTGGTGTTGAGAGGTGAGTAGGAAGAGAATACATGATTTCTGCTCTACTCTAAACTAAATCCCCCACCTTTTTGACAAGGACCACCTCCTTCTCTTTCTCTCTCACAGCACAGCTGAAAGTACATGAAACTCCTTTAGTGTGTACAACACAGATTATCCTATTAAATAACAGACTCCCCAACAGCAACAGTTGCATTTTCCAATCTTTTGATGAAGAATTATATCTTTAGTGGCTTTTAAAAATGTTAAATCGCTTATCTTGGCAAAAGGAGTTGGAACCCTAAAATAATTAAATTTAGAGCTTTTCCATCCCTAATTACAAGGGTTAATCAAATTTTTACTTTGGTCTATATCAAAAAGTCAGCAGTTTCTATTGTCAGCTTAGATCAGCTCAGGACTGAATATTGGTTTTAATCACGGAAGTAAAAAGAGTTTTTTTCTACATGTCTGTTTATAGACATCACAAGACTTTTATGCAAATGTCAAACTTGATATACAAAGAAATGCAATGTACTGAAAATAAAAACCAAACTCTTGTGACAGCAAGTGCCACACCAGCAAGCTTCAGGCTGCCCTGAGATGATAGAACTCACTGCTTATCTTAACTGCTGTCAGATTTGACTCTTTGCTGTACTCCCTTCACATCTAAACCATCAGTGAATCCTGCCATCTCTTAATTTTAAATACACTTCTTGTTACAACTGAATTCCTTACCTCTCTTCTACTGACATTTTTTTGCCCTAGCCAAAGCAGCTTCATGTGTTCTGGTCACCTCCTTTCTCACCCAGACTGTTCTCTTCAATGCAACATCAGTGAAAATTCTTGTCTTCTCTCCTGAGCTGTAGTGATCCCCATGTCTGCACATTGCTGCCTCCTCATCTACACACTCTGCTGTTTCTTGCTTGTTAGGTTTTTCACAGCAGGAAGTGAATGCTGTCAAATAATGCCAGGGATAACCTGGTTGGGAGGGAAATTCTAGATGTTGGAGTTTGTCCTCAAAACATTTATGGTTCCAGCTTCTTTCCTCAGTTTGTGTTTCTGCTGCTTGTTTTGTCCCCCCAGTGCCTGTTGACATCATATATACTTCTAGCAAGCTGGGAGCTGAGCATTATTTGGGGCTTCTGAACATGTGTACAACAGAAAAGCCTTAACCCTTCAAAATGTACCAGCTCTTTCATGCCATTTTCCTTTTTTCTTCACTCTTTTCCTGCTTTTCCCCTTCGTACCCACTTTTATGTTCAAATCCTCCAGTACCCTCTTCAGCAATTTACCTCAGACTCCTCTTCCATGCTGCCTCAATGCCTGCGGCAATCACTGCTGCTCTGTTTGTGTGGCAAACAACTGCTGGTGATGGATTTGGATCTCTCTGTAATTATTTATGAAAACTGTGAACTGCCCTCATTATTCAGATGCTTTCTGTTTGATTTTATTTGGCTTACCGCAGAAAGACACTTTGAAAAAGCAGGCAGGAACAGAAAGGGTCTTAAAGTGGCTGTGTTTGCCTGTGTTTCTCTGGGGAAATGATGCCATGGGCTTCAGCACAGCTTGCCAGGGACACCCAGGACACTCAAGGGAAACAAGAATTCTGATCTGTTTTGCTATCACTATGCAGAAAAGAAAAAAGTGTAATGACATCATTAGCTGTCCTTGCTGAGACAGCCTATGGACCAGTGCAGCTGGTATGAATCATGTTTCCATGCTGAAAATGATGGCAGTAGCAGACAGGCAAATGACAGCACTTAATTTCATGTGTGATCGTAAGAGTATCAAGGTTTTAAGATCAATGAAGATATAGTTTTTCTAGGAAAAGTCTTAAGAAGGAGGGTTTATGAAAAGGTTGCAATTTCTAACTGCAAGAACAGTACAGTTACATTATTTTTTCACATAGCCCAAGACTAGATGAGAGACCATGATGTCACTTTTGTCACTTTTCTGTTTCTTCATGATGGTTCCTATGGAGGAACACATCATCCAAAACAGAGGAGTACCAAATTCTCACAGCAAAACTTGAGACTATGCTATATATAGGTAGTATGAGTTTACTTTGTGGCATTATGGATATGTGGAAAAAATGAAAATGAAACTATTTTTAAATGGTCACTTGGTCACAGTAAAGTTAAATTGAATGTGTTGTCCATCCAGATGGTGAGAAAGCCATTTTGAAAAATCATCTTGATCAAAATCCACCAGCACAGTGGGGTTCATCAGACCCTTCCAGAACAAGCAAAGATGCCATAGAAGACATCAACTCTCCAGAACAGTAAGTATACATCATTACCTTGCTGACAAGACATTTATTTAAATTACTACATTTCGTAAAAGCCTGTATTTTCCTTCCATGCATTTTTTAATGGAAAGACCTTCACTGTAACCCCCTTTCAGCCAGCCCAGGCTACAGAGAGAGCCATAAACACCAACAGCTAGGGAATGTGCATGGCACCTCCTGATGCAGCAGTAGGCACCAACGTTGTACTGTGCCTCCCTGCCTCCCTGCCACCAGCTCACCACCCCAAAGGAACTTCAAGGATATCAGGGGCTTTAGAACCTAAGGTGCCCCAAAGACAAATCAATATGCTCCCTTTCTCTTGCTAGAAACATCCATAGCATGATGTCCAAAGTTTCTGTAGAGAATTACAGGTTTAGCTGTGCCTAAACTGTGTGGAGGAGAGAAAAGGATGTACATATATGCACAAATGTCTCATGACTCTTGTCAAAGGTCCAAGTCCTTCCACACACCAGCCAGAGGGGTTCATGGTGTACACAGACATTTTGTTCTTTTGCATTCTTTAGCTAGATGAGAAATAAAAAATGTCCTGAGGGCTTTTCAACGTTGCCATAGCAGCTGGACCTGAGTTTTGGCACAGGAAAGCCCGCACTAAGTAGTTTCCCTTAGAAACAATGCTGCAGCTACAAGGAGAGGGTGGCACAAAACACTGGCTAGATTTACAGAGGGGAAAGAGTCTTGTGGTGTCAGCTTTTCTCCCTAGAATTCTCTACAATAAACTCGTGTCCACGAGCTGGGCAGGACCTGCCATGGGCAGGAGCTCAGGGAAGCGCTGTTCTCGTGTGTGCCCTGGTCTGCCACTTCCCCACGGCAGCCTGGTTACATGAGCATCATTTCATCAGTGTCTGAGCTAATAGCTGTCAGACTCCTGGGCAATTTAAAAGCTTATTTAAAAACAGAATAAATTAAACAAATTACTAGAATGAGTCACGTTACATCAGCAGCAGCAACCCTGATTGCAGATAGTAGCTCCTGTCTCGTACTACCTGGAGCAGGAAAACACATGGATGTCTAAATCTGTCCTTGCACTCAAAGAAAAAACCCAACCCAAATCTGCAAAATAGCTAATTCACACACACACATATGCACCAAAAATAAATCCCACAGTAGATGAAATATCTTGTAATTTCACAAAAGCGGGTCTCTTGCTGAGAGAGCTCTCATGACTTCATGGGGTCAGCAGAGTGTTGTAATGCATAGCTGTTAAAGGCCTGGGTTTTTTTCAGCACCATTTGTCAGAAATAATGTAGTGTGAATTCAGCCTCATCCACATGTGGCCCACTTACATTAAGGAAGATGCTAAGAAAAACACAGACACTCAGATAATCCAATTGTCTCAATACAGATTTAATACAGACAAAGAAAAAGAAAAATATTTGGTGGTGACAGAACTTCCTCTGGGCTAGTGATAACTGATGAGATGACTGAGATTTCCTAAAGGTTCTGGAGAGTGGTTCAGTAAAAATCTGAACAATCTCTGACATTTATGGAAAGCAATTAATAAAATCCTGCTAAATCTAAGCAGTGTCATGAAACACTTGCACTGCTGTGACTGTGTCTGGTCCAAGGGCCAATCTCTCCTCTGAGAACAAGTTGGCACTTTGGGTGCCACAGCCACAGTGCCCAGACACAGTGGATCTGCCAGGGAGGAGAAGTATAGCTGTCTGCAGGACTTCCCTCTTTTTCACAAGAGATTGCCTCTCTCCAAACTTTGTACTCTTTAAGATATCCTTCTGCACCTCTGGGATTGTTTTTCAACTTGTCTGGCAGCACTTCTGTCATTTGACGGTTGCTAAATGTATAATTTTTGGGAAAAAAAAAAGGAGTTAAAAGCAAGCTGTAGTTTCTGTCTTTCTTATATCACTTCATACATAGGATATCTGATAGGTAGTCACACAGTCTGAGAAACTTATTTCTTATTCAAGAACACAAATCTCAAGGAGAATTAGTCTGAAAAAGATTTCCTCTTGGTCATAAACCTGTGAAAGGAGGATGTCCAGACAATCATTTTCCTGCAGAAGTTTTAACTCTTTAGTGGCTTTGGGGGGAAAAAAAGTCATCCCAGCTTCCTGTGTTTGTCAGTACTCATGAGAATTGGCATCTTCTACCATGAAAGCTCTTAGAGAGTCCAGAAAGGAGCTGATTTGGGATATTTTTTTCCATTCTTTCTCACCCTTAGTGCTACATTTGACTTATTTTAAGATCCCTTATTCTACAGTTGTGCACAAAGTAAAGGCACAACAGTATGCACACACCTCAGGCAGTAGTGCAGGAAGTTGTTTCACATTTTTTAATGGGGTGATGTTTACACTGTCTCAATCAGAATGTAGAAAAATTTGGTTTTGTGCTTGGCTCAGATTTAGAACCCTGCACCAAAGGAAAATGCAGTCTGTATGACTAAAGCAGCATTAGATCATGAATATAGACAAATCTCAGTTCCCTTGGCGGTTCCTGTTGGACAGGACCCAGTACATTTTCCACACTGCCATGTAAAATTTTCCATACCCAGTCAGACTATCAGATAAGAGGAGCAAAAAGTGGGTACTGGCTGCTTTCTTTCCTGTTTACACTGTTTACACAGTATAAATTAACACCTCCTATAGCAAGCAAAGTGGTGCCAGTGCACAGGCACAAGCCCTGCCCTTTGATTTCCCATTTTTTAGCATACTCCCCAGCACAGCTGTACCAGTTTGTACTCTCCAGGTAGTGCTCAGCAACAATCCTGGGGGATGCTTAGCTGTGTGGATAGACACTGTACTGTGCCAGCCCATCTCAGGTCCAGAGAGCACTCTGAACCAGTTTAAAATAGATATCATTCTTTCCCCAGTAGGATGAGTTGTCTCTCAGGCAAAGTCATCTGCTTTGATGAGTATTAAATTGTGCATATTTCCTGATGGGCAGTCCTGCTTATCTAAAGATCACATCAGTCAGCTTATCTGCATGATGTCCACGTTCACTGGTTTATCTTCTGTGACCCTTAAAGACATCTGTCTGTGCACTTCATCCCTGCACGTTGTCCCTTCTCATCAGTGATCTACATCCAGCAGGTCATTGCTTTTTGGCACCATTAGAATTTATTCCATTCTCATTTTAACAGCAACACTATGTAACAGTCTTCCAGATCTCTAAGTAAACGTGATAACAGATTTCTGCAGGACCCCACTAAAACTTGCCATCTTAATAGACTATTTCTATATGCAGGAGTTTTGTAACCTTCAAAGCATAGCTGGAGCCAGTTATGTTAATTAAAGTAACAAAAAATTCTCATTCAAAAAAGTTGGTTGTGACTGGATTATTGCATTGCAGCCATATGCCCCAGCATGAGCAGGCCTTTGTTATTTGGTTTGTTATTTGGTTTATCTATGGTCTATCTATCTATGATCTTACTCAAATGTGTCATTAAAATAAGGTGGGTTTAGAATGGTTAGTTCACTTGCTAGTAGAACACCTTGCTTTACTGCAATGTTTTAGAGCTTCTCCAGCTTCCCTGCATTTGCTAAAACTCAACATTAATGTACTGCAGAATTAACTGAAATAATCCCTGAGTGCTTAGGCACAGTTTACACACTCCCACAGAATTTCAGATGTTTGACTAATGCAGCAATTTGTTTCAGTCCCCCCACTTACCAATGGATCTTATTAGTGGTTTTCTATGGTAAAATCAAAATATATTTCAAATGCCTTGGCCACCCTTGTGGTATTGTACATTCCATTGTGCATTGCATTGTGCTCCTGCATTGACACTGGAAGTCAAGGTTTTACCTGATTTTATGTTTCCCTAATAAATGGTGTTCCTGTACAGAGCTGAGGACACTTGCCCTGACACAGAACCTGATGAGTGGGTGCTCTGTGTGTGGAATCATCTTTGCTTTCCATCCCCTTCAGTGGCTGCCTGTGATTCTAGACCCACTATTACCAACCATTACCTCTCCAAAATACTTGACCATAAATGTGCTTTCACATACATAGCTGTATAGTGTGGGCAACTTGAAACAAACTCCTAGAGTCATATAATGGTTTGGGTTGGAAGGGATCTTTAAAGGTCAGCCAGTCCAATCCCCCTGCAATGAGCAGAGACAACTTCATGTAGATCAGGTTGTTCAAATCCTTGTCCAGTTTAGCCTTGAATGTCTCCGGGGATGGGGTGTCTGAGCCACCTGTGGCAGTGTTTCACCACCCTCATCATAAAAATTCATTACTTTTATGTAGTCTAAATCTACCCTCTTTTGTTTAAAACCTCACACAGCATCCTCTCACTCCATGCCCTTGTAAAAAGTCCCTCTCCAGCTTTCTTGTAAGCCCCCTTTAGGTACCCTAAGGCAGCTTTAAGGCCTCCCTAGAGCTTTCTCTTCTCCAAGATGAAAAACACCAGCTCTCTCAGCCTGTTTTCATGGAAGACATCCCCCAGCCTTCTGATTTTCATTGTGGCCTTCCTCTGGACTCTCTCCAGCAGGTCCCTATGCTTCTTATGAGAAGAGCTGACTGCAGTATTCCAGGTGGGGTCTCATCAGAGAAAAGCAGAGGGGCAGCATCACTTCCCTCATACTGCTGGCCACACTGCTTTTGATACAGCCTAGGATATGATTAACTTTCTGGGCTGCAAGTGCACTGTCCAGCTTTTCATCCACCATCACGCCCAGCTTTCTCTTGGTAGGGCTGCTCTCAATGTCTTCATCCTCCAGCCTATATTGATACCAAGGATTCCCCCCAAAGCATTGGCAGAGATTGGAAGAAGGGAAAGTCACTGATATTGGGGGAAAAAAACCCTAAAAACAGTGAGGCAAGGCACAAAATTTGCTTTCACTTCAGGCAAAAATACCAGGTTTGTTTGGATTTTGCTACTCGTTTTGTTTTGTTACATGTTTCACTCTTGGGGTTTTGTCTCCAATCTTGATTGTGTGCAAGTCTCCAGGCTACAGTTCTCTGCCCCAATTCCAGGAACGAAGTTTTCAAGTGAAAGTAAACTTTTAAGTACAGTTAAATCAAAATTTGCCACCCACTGCAGCCACCATTGGCATAGCTAAATAAACATGCTTTGTCCATGGTATGGCTAACACTGAAATGGATGGGAAAAAATCCTATTCACTTGATTATGCAACTGGATTCTCTTGGAGTAGCTTCAAAAAGCCCTTTAATGAGAAGCCTGTAACAGTTGAACAAAGTAAGCATTTCCACTGGTGGGAAAATAAGTGCAGGCAATTCTGCATTTGGCCCCTCAACAAGAGACAGAATGACAATCCACAGCATCAGGCTCATAAAGATTCAGCACAGGGAAACATCAAGCCATGCCCCCTCTGCACTCCTTGGGAACAAGGCATGACTTCATTGATAGCACCAGGAAGAGCTGAGCACCCTAGCAAAACAACAATGAATGGATTTTGTTTAGTTCCAGGAATGCATTGCCAGCCCTAGAATGATCATCACTGAGGACTAACATTGTGTGAAACTTTAGAAAGGAGTTTGAGAGGGAGAAACAATGAGAAAGAGTTTCCTGGGTAGGCAGACAACAGCTACTCCTACTGCACCTCTGTATAAACAAGCTGAAGTTTGTAGTGGTGAAACTAATGAGGAGAACAATACATTTCTTTCTGTTTGAATTTAAAAGCTATACTGCTTCATCCTCCAGAAGTGCAATGGATGCCTTAGTATCTGTCTTTGCTACTTAACACAAAGCAAAAAAGCAATTAAATGTCATTTGAATCAAAAAGGCTGTCCAAAGGTTAGCTTTCAAAGAAACACCTCTTATAAAGGCCTTTCTATACACTGACATTATATCAGATAACAGGCAAACATAAATTTAAAACTCTATTATACTGATACAATGCTTTCTATGGGCAATTTTGTCCTGAAATCCAAAAGTCAGTCTTCCGTTCAGCTCAGTCACCTTGACATCTCTCTTCTCTTTAGAAAGTGCCTCTGTGTTTCAAGGGGAAATGTCTCCAAATACAAAGCCATCCTGATGATAAAATGACTGAAAACATCTTTTACGCTAGCAAACCTCAACAGGATTTTGATTTTATGAAAGGTGCTAATATATCCACAGCACAGGAGTAGCAGAGCCCTTTTCTCATGGCACCATCCTCTCCAAAGAAGGGGCTTAGATGCAGTACCTGTGAGCATGACTTAGTATGCATTTAAAAAAAAAATTACACCTGTTGGCATGATGTCAATCCACTTGGAAAAATAGATACAGGATGTTGGGTTCTGGAACACTGAATTTTAGTATGGGTGTTGGGCAGGACTGCTGTTAGAGGGCCAACTCCTCAGTCCCATGACACTCGAAAGCATCTCTCACCTCAAAAGCACAGACCCACACTTTAAGGAGGAGCAACTTAAAAGAGGAAAAAGCTGTCAGTCCCAAATCCTTCCCACCATGCACCTGTGTTTGCTTTAGCTGGAGTTGCAGGAATGCCATCCTTAGTACTGACATCCTTGTGCTAAGTGGTGCGTGGCTTGAAACTCAGTCTGTGACCTCATGCATGTCTGCTGGGTTGGGGTTCTGCAGGCAGGAGATCTCATGTATGACTGTTGGATGGGGCTCTGCAGGCAGCAGATCCCTTTGCAAGGGGTGGGGGGTCACCAAGCCATACACCCTCTTTGCAAACTTAAGGTTTTCTTGGTATCAGCAGTCTAACAATTAACCTGAATGTGGCTGGTAATTTTAGGAGGTTTTCTGGGATGCTGAGAAAGTTTCCTTTGTTATGTCCAACCTGTCAGAAAAATTCCCCAAGGGGAAAACAGCATCCTGGTGGCACAGTTCAGCGTCAGCCAGTGCGATGCTCGTGGCATTAACCCTGTCGGTGACAGCGGCAGGCACGGGGGACTCCCTGGCAGCAGCCTGGGGACACACCAGCCATGTGATGTGCTCCCTCTGCCCCTTGGTAACACTCCTGTCCCTGTCTCCCGCAGCATACAGCGCCGGCTGTCCTTGCAGCTGCCCATCCTGCATCACGCCTACCTGCCGTCCATAGGAGGAGTGGATGCCAGCTGTGCCAGCCCCTGCGTCAGCCCCAGTGCCAGCCCTCGGCACAGACACGTGCCACCCTCCTTCCGAGTGATGGTTTCAGGGCTGTAGGAGGGCGAGATCAGTGCTTCCTGAACTGCTTTTAAGTACTCAAAGACTGGACTAAACATCCGACCTAGAACTCTGCTACAAACATGTAACATTGGCTCTTACCACAGAGGAACTTCTGCTGAGGCCCTCATCACAGGAGTGCCCACGTAACTCGTGTGAAAAAGCAAAGGAGGACACAAAGAGTTTGATCTGTAGCCTTATTCATGGAGTTTTTATTTCTTCACCTAGAAGTCACTGAAAAATGTTTCTTCCAAAATTTCTACTAGCAACAAGGATGCTGGGATATATGGATCTTGCAAAAAAGACACTAGGGAAAAATAAAAAAAAAAAAAAAAAACACTCAAATGTCACTGAGCTTCACGTGGCTGCTGAGAACATGCAATTCTATACTGTATCCATGTAAGGAAAATGTAGTGGTCGAGCTATACCATGTTGGAATAGATACACTCATTTTTACAGGAGTTGTGTTAAATCACTGGAAACATTCTGCACTGGTTAGTCTTGCTTTTTTTCATTTCAGGGATGATGTTTAGCAGGAAAGAAGAATTGTGAGAAATGATTCCTCGGGTGTCATTGAGACTCTGCAGTGCTGTGAGCAGGGTCACCTTTACCTTGCAGCTGTATGTGTAACCCAAGCAGAGCCTGAAGCTCCAGCTCTGAGTTGCCACCAGCTGGAGAGCTGCTGATTGCAAGCAGAGCACTTCACCCTTCTCCAGGGCAATGATAGTGACTGCTGACCATCTGCAGCTTCATTTTTAGCAAAGTTTCTGCACTTATTTCAGGATAAACACCACCAACCATAACACACTAAACTGTCTGGAAAAGTCCTAGGGCTGATAACTCAGGAAACTGAGGACAGATGGGTAGTAAAGTCTTAATGCCACAAGATGAATTGTTTTTCCTAGTTTGTTTGAATTGTGTCACACATAATTACAATAAAATTAATTGAGTGGACTTGGGGGGGAGGGATTAGGGCACAGCACTTTGCTGCTGCAGGCAAAGCCTGCAAGGCACATAGATATGAATATACACTATGTTTGCTTCGTACCTGCGTACGTGTGACAGTTGTAGTGGATAGGAGAGGACAAATCAAATCTACCAATAGAATATTTTACTTGACTCCTGAAAGGACTGTGAAAAAACAGTGGAGTTTATACTTTAGCTCCTTTCCCTGAACCAAAGTAATTAGGAGGAACGATAGTGATGTACCGTCTGGACCAACTCTGGAGCCAAACCCTCAGGCACAGGTGAGACACACATACAGCTTATTTTTCCAAGGGACTGGAAATTTATCCTCCCACTCCCAGGGCTGTTTGCTAAAAGCAGGGCGGAAAATAACCCACATGAAGCACCCTCTGGGCTCTCAGTTTTCTTTAATCAACACTTGTGCCCCTCAGACCAAACCTTTGGAATGACATTCGTACAAAGGTTTATAAATCAGCAATGACTGAAGCACAGCTGAAGGGGTTCCTTAGCTGAGAGATTTAACTGCAGCTTTCACAAGCTAGCGTAAATCTCCATTAAAAATAAAACACACCTCATAGTGGCCAAAACCAACATGCATATGTATCTGAATCTTACAATCAGGAGCATCACAAAATATTTCACTTGGCACATACAGTAAGAGAGGTTGTGGAAATATCTGTAGCTTTTAGAACAAAAAAACATGTAAGTATAAACACAGATAAACTAGAACTCATTACTCTGTTTAAGCACTAAACACTGACGTCGTCACTCAATGTGTGTTGACAGTATTCTCTTGCTTTATTAATATCATCAGGGCCTGGTTTCTTTTAAAAGGAATGTTAATTTTTAAAAAGAGAAAATTATGAAATTGTATATAATGTATACACAAAGATCTCTGTAGAAATATTATTCCAACTTAGCAGGAAAACAAAAAATAATTCAGAAGTATCGGACCATTGGAGGTGAGTGTGTGTGTGTGTGTGTGTCTGTAACTTCGTGAATACTGACTGTGTGACGTTTATTAGGTTTAAACCATGCAGTACATTCTTTGTCTCAATGATACGGTAGTTTCTCCCATAACATTTTTTTTTACTTTACTGCAGATAACAAGACCAACCAAGTGAATATAGCTATTTAATGTTTCTGTTCTTTTATACTGCAGCAAAAATGTACTGTAAATTTATGAAGAGGCTGTGCCCCAATGGCATTTTCCAATGATGTTAGTGCACAAATGCTTTAAACTAGACTGGAACTGCCAGAATAAAATGTAAATGAAGAATTTCTTGTATAACCTTATACTGCATGAGATCAATTTTTAATAAATTGTTGCAAATCTGTTTTTATGAATAAAATATATAAAACTTAGCTTTTTGGACTCAGTGCCCTCTTCCCCCATTGCAAAATCATTTTTGATGAGAGAGTGTGTGTGTATATATATAAACATAGATGTTTATATATATAAAAGCCTCCTTGGAGAAAAAGGAATCCTATTACAACCCTACATTTCAATAAAAATGTAATATGTAATAAAAATACACATCCTAGTTGTAGAACAGTTTGCGTTTGGAGATAACAGGTAGATGAGCTCTGCCCTGAAATACAATTACTGCAGTACCCAAGAGTGAAGTCTAAGACCTTTTGCAAATGGGAAAATAATCAAAACGTGTACTCAACATTTCTATCCAAACCACACTTAGCCCACACACTGTTCTCTCTTCCCCACAGTGAATGTGAATTCAGAAGAAAAAGAAATATTTTACTATTTCACACAAGTTATTGAAGTTAAGCCAACGTTCCAGCTCAATAGTAAAATCTCTGCATCAACAAATGAGAAGTTTCTGAGAACAAACACCAGTTTCTGTATGAAGGCAAACACTAAGCCTCTCCATCTAGTTTTGTGCATGTGGTGGGATTTGTGTCTTAAAGCAGGTTCTTCTACATGGCAGAACAGGAGGGGGGTGGGAATGTGGGGCAATGAGAAAGTGAATGGAAAGTGCATTTTGAGTTGTTTGCTTTTCAACAGGGGAGCAGCCTCAAGCCAGCACAAAATGTCATAAAGCCCAATGTGGGAATTAGATCCACCACAAATGGTTTTCCAACAGTTTTCTCATGCATCTCAGATGTCCCCCTGATCATATGCAAAAAGAGAAAATACCAGTGAGGAGTTAACAGTGTGGATTGTGGCTCTCAGTGCAGAATACCAGATGGCAGGAGAAACTCAAACAGATACATCAAAGCTCATTCAAGAAAGGAAAAAAGTACAGAACGACTTCAATGTGAAACCTATATTCAACCAGAAATTGTGGGAGGATGTGAAGAACTTAAAATTGCTCATGAATAATAGGAAACCAGAACAAAGTGAAATATTACTTTAAAGGGTCATGAAAAAAAGAGGAGAGAGATGTCAGCAGAGCAACTTTACTTGAACCACTGAGTTTCCACAGCCACAAGAAATACGATTCCTACACAATCATAAAGTTGCCATTGAATTAATGGAAGGTTGCTAATCTTGAAGCACTACTTTCAAATAAATAAAATCAAGGGAGGTAAGGAAAGATAATTTCCCCCTTCTTGGTTTGTTTGGTTGTTTTGGGGTTTTTTGTCCTTTTCTTTTTTTTAGATAATATCTTATAATACCTTTCCTTAAATGTTGATAGTCAAATCTTTTCTGATCTTTTCAGAACTTGATTGTTCATTACAAGTCTCAGCACAATGTGCCTGTTCTTCCCAAGACTGAATTACTGTTTCTGCTGATATCCAATCAGGATTGCTGAGGTGCTGGAAGCCAGCCCTGTAAGGCTTGTCCCAGCACTTCCACAGCTCCCTATGGATATCAGCAGGGCTTACTGTGTTCTCAAACCACAGTCCAGAGGATGGGCTGGTTTCTCTATTCAGCAAGCTGACTCTCTCTGTCACTGGTTTGTTTAATGGGGATTTTCTGCTCACTGTCTGAGAAGCCTGACAGATTTATTACAGTGGTTTAAGCATCATGGTTTTTTATCAGAGTTCAGTTCTCAGTTATTGACTGCCTTTCCATCTCTTGACAAGGTGAATAGTACTTACAGCCATTACTTTAATATGCCTGAATATTATTCATGAGTGCATTTTCAAGAGCACTCTGCCTCTTGAGTCCATCAGGACTCTGAGAGCACTACTGTGCTTGTCACTACTCACTCAACAACATCGCAGAGGATCAATAGAGGGTCTAGAAATGCACTGGAAGAGATGGGAAAGGGAGAGCCCAAGCTGCTGGCAATGGCAACCCTGGGTGGCAGAACCACCACGTCAGTATTGCCACAGACAACTTGCAGACGTTTTGAGCCGCCAACTTTGCAAACTACAGCTGGCTTAAACTGCATCCCTTGATGATGAAATAGGCATCTTCAAACACTGAGAAAATCCTTTACTTCCCCAAATAAAGTGGCTGTTATTTTCTTTTTTTGATGGATGCCCATCAAAGCTAAGCCTCATACAAGGATTTAAACAAATTCCTGAACTTTGGAGGATAAATTCAGTAGAGGTCAAATAGATCTGAAGACAGGATCTGTAGGTACTAGCAGCAAGCAGCCTGTGGGTTCACTCACTAAGAGAAAGGAGCATAGCAAAAAGGAGCTCACAAGGCCTTGAGCTTCAGGAGAAGGACAGACACCTTCACAAACTGGCAAATACAGGCATTGACTAGAACTGATCCTGTGCCCACATCCCAGATGCAATGGGTGCAACAGAAGTCGTGAAGAGTGTTAATTGTATTTACGACACACAGCGGCAACCTCCTCAGGGACCACATCACCTACCTACCCACCTACCCACCACTGCCTCAGCAATGTAAGATGCCTGCTTGAGCAGAGGAGCTGCCACTGGTAGCAAATCGTCTCACAGATGTGAAGTTGTCCATTCTGGGAAGTCAAATTGACTGAAAAATAGGGGGCAGGTGTGGAGCAGGGAGTGTGTGTGTTAGTGTTTGCATTTTTGTTTGTATTTGTATGTGTGTGTATGTGTTGCAGAGAGCACAGGCAGGACACAGAGAAAGTATGAGCAGCTCAGCATTAATAGCCTACAAAACACCACGAGTGTCAAGGCAGAGACACCCATGCTACCTCCTGCTTTGAGAATCTGGGAAACATTTGAAAGCAAAAGCGCACAAACACACAAGCCTTCCCTAGCTCAGAATTAATTCTCCTTGGTCCTGGCCCACTATGCCACAAAATACTGAGCCTTTCCAGCTGAACATTCCCTGTTTGAAAGCAAAATGGAGCATGATGCAGAAATTAAAACCTGGAAAAAAGCAGGCAAGAAAACATGCACATGACTTTGTCCTCATAAAGTGCTTTGCTGTACTGTTACCCAAGTGACTCGTACTCTGCCTTGTCTAAGGGTACTCCAGTAATCCCAAACCACAGGCATCCCTCCCAGCAGACACAGGGATGGAGACACCTCTTCTACAGGAGGGAGGAACCTCACATACTCACCAAACCAGCTAGGTGACATAAAACTAGTCCACATGATTAAACAAGCTGTCAGCTGGTGATACAAACCAGCACAAGCTTCATAAGAGCAAAGTATTCTCCAGAACACAAGCATCTCTCTTTGTGTTCTTTTTATTTTGGACACATCATGTACAGCACACACAAGGACAGCTCTTAGTACTCCAGAGAACAAAACCGTTCCTCCAGCCTAAGAAACACTTCACTTTTGCCCCTACTATATCTGTGTCTGAAGCAGAGAGACAGAGACAAAACAGTAGAGGTGAAATTAATCTCTTGAACAGTTCAGGAGATAAAGGCAATATCTCCTGAAAATGTGCTAGGACCACCTGCCTGAGTGAGAGGGTCATCTGCAAATAGAGGTGCCTCTGAAAGACCTGCTGAGAAGAGCAAATTGCTGAGCATGGATCAGCTCCTCCTCCAGAAAGGTAAAAGGAAGAAATGTGTAAGTTGCTTATCCTAAAAACAGTCCCATTTCCAAATACCTTGACTCTCCTCATGATGAGTGGTGGGTGAAGGACACTAATAACGAGGGGAGCAAGGACAGTAACTTCACTCTGGGCTTGCAGAGGGAGTGTGACAAGGTTGAGAATTCCATAAGCCCCACAATTCATCCTGACTCAACACTGGAAAGAAGTCCTCTTCAGGTTGCC
The DNA here is from genome assembly GCA_024362935.1 of Setophaga petechia. Taxonomy (NCBI): domain Eukaryota; kingdom Metazoa; phylum Chordata; class Aves; order Passeriformes; family Parulidae; genus Setophaga; species Setophaga petechia. The sequence goes on from JANCRA010000008.1 coordinate 29,788,122, forward strand.
TTGGCTCATACTAATGTCACTGGGAGACATCATTTAAGAAATCCAAAGGAGTTCATGAGAAAAAAGGGAAAAATATCAAAAAACCAACACATGTGCAAGAAGATGGCTTGAGAGTTATAAAGATGAAAATGAACGAGGGATTCAGCTGCAACCACTTCTGAGGAAGATACATCAATGTCAGCATCAGATATGAGCACCCCTAGCAAAAGATAGTAGTCACTGTCACTGCCAGAAAGCTGGCTGTACAAATAAAGCTGTTAAAATTGTCAGAAACTAAGCCAACACCGTCACTAACTGCCTCAGTGTTGCTAGTAACTAAACTGGGAGCAGCTTTCCTCCAGATTTTGACCTCAGATTCTAGTAGGCTCAAAGTTTGAAATTCAGTTCAGTACCTCAATATCCTAGGCTGTTTCCAGGCTTTCATTATTACTGAAAGGCTGCAGGAGTGTGAAGCTTGCAAATTACTAACCCTTATGAAAATTTTTCAGACACTGGTTCTTACAGAGAAAGAAAGTTTTTTTTTTTTTTAACAAAGCTGCCTTAGTCAGGTTGTGGGGAGAGGGAATATTTCATTTTTCTTCCTATGTATACATAGTTTATTGTTTTCAGAGGCCTCCACAGAATTTTCCTTTGAGATTATAAACTCTCCAAATTGAAAGTACAACTGAACATCTGTTGTACTGCTGGGTGATAAAGAATATTTCTCTAATAAGTGTCCCCATTCTTTGAGAACCTTTTATTCTTTTCTCTCCCAAGAGATTCTGTATTTTCTGCCTTGTTTTAAAGTCCAAGAATCTATTTACCTAGGAATTAACTGACATTTGAACTTAAATAAGCAATTTATGATGAGAGTGAAGCTCAGTAAAGTGGAATAAACACATGAGCTGTTCCAGCATAATCCATGCAAACAAATAAGAGAAGTACTTACTACAGCTCAAAACTTTCAGACATATCCCACTGAAACAAATGAAAATAATTTGAAAACAAAATCAAATAAACACATCCGAGATTTAATGGCCCTTTGAACTAGAGGACAGCTTTCAGTTGTCTTGGAGCAACCAATTTGGGTTGCCACAACCTGGGATCCAAACCTGCCTGCTCCACCCACAGGGGCCCGTTTGCTTACTGTTCATTAAAGCCGCCTTCATCTCAGCAAAGGCTGCCATGTAACTTTTTGAGGGTGGAAGAATTAGCTTTGAAATTCAGCCTTGCACATAAGAATTCTTCACAGATCTTTTAATGCTTTCTGTTAACCTACCCTTCCTTCCATCTCATTTTGCTCTATATGATACTGTCATTTTGTATAAAACTGCTCTTATAAGGGACAAGAAAAATTTTAATGAGGATGGAAAGACATGTAAAGACATTCTTCTAATTGGTCTGTAGCAGAGCATTTCTGTAGTAGGAGTGACAAACTGATGAAACCAAAGGCAGCTGAAACTATCTGAAAGGAGTTTGTAGCAGGTGAGGGTCAGCCTCATTTCCCAAGCAACCAGTGACAGGAAAAGACGACAGAGCCTCAAGCTATGCTAGGGAAGGTTCAGGGTGGACATAGGAGGAATTTCTTCATGGAAAGGGTTATTAAGCATTGAAACAGACTGCCCAGGGAGCTGCTCAAAATGAGACTGGACGTGGCACTTATTGCTGTGGTCTAGTTGACATGGTGGTGTTCAGTCAAAGGCTGGACTCAATAATCTCAGAGATCTTTTCCAACACAAATATTTCTCTGATTCTGTGATCTCCCCCCACTGAGCAGCAAGTTACCTGTTTTGCCATGGTACAGAAGCAGTTGTGTCAGCTGCCCAGCCGTTCCTCTCAAAAGAAGTTTGCTTTGAATTTTTATGCTAATCTATAGCAGGAAGAATAACTACCCGTCTCCTCTTCCAGACTTCAATAATGTCTACTGACTGATTCTTTTAAAAACCATTAAGAAGGTGAAAATTCTCCTTCATCCTTCTGGACCTGATCAACTCTGCTCCAGCACCCTGTGCTCCTGCAGGCAGGCAGAGCAGCTTGGGCACTCAGCAGCCAGACAGACCCACTCCAAACCACATTTCTCCACAGTGCAACATCCAGAAATGCTGCACAGTTTCACACTCCATCTTTATTTTCTCTTTTTTTTCCCCTTTTCATCTACTTTACCAGATTTACTCCACTTGCCATGTCCATTGTTCTTTGTGCAGTTGTAACTGATGCTGAAACATGTGAGATGTTCAACTCTTTCTGAAAAGGCTGTCAGTCCTTACTTAAGGAATCATGACAAGTAAATGTTTCAGGAGACCCAAATGTGATAAAAATAATTTCAGGAATCAAAAAGTGACTCTTTTAATACAGTCTCATTTCAAATAAGCTCTATTTTTTTTCCCAGTGTACGTCAGCAATCATCGACCATCATTGTCTTCTATGAAGACAAATGAAAAACGTGCGCATCCAGCTCACAGGCATGCCTGCACTTCTTTTCATACCCCTTGTTTTTGCCTTTTTATTTTTTCATGTTGCTGATTTATTGTTTGTTTGTTTTCAAGCAAGACAGAAATAAAATTAACTTTTCCATATGGGAAACACCAGCCACAGAGCACTTGTGTCTGTGCAGTACAAATGCTCAAGAATAAACTGCTTCTCCTCATCCAGCATGCAGAGTGCATATCCCAGGCTGTGCGGGTAGAAGCTTAGAGCTTCAGTCAGATGAAAGATAATAAAATGAGCTTGGGCCTCATTAACTTACCCTGTTGATGTGAATATTAACATAAATTAAAATCCAAGCTCCAAAAAGAAAACGCAGTCCCAGCTCTCATCACAGGCAAACTGCAAGCAGTAATAACTTCCTTGAATTAATTTACTTCATCATACTCTAAAGCTACAGTAAGACACTCAACATAAAGGCCTTCTTCACATGGTTTTGGAAGTTTTGTAACCAAGTGCAATTTCAAGAATTAAATCTCTGGTTATGCACTTTGTTTATGGCTTTGATTAATACCCTGCTGCTTTGGCTTCATATAGAATAAGAGTCTAGGAAGGCAATTTCTTTCTTTCAGGATCTAGTTCAGCGCAATATGCAAAAAAACATTTACGAACATATCAGAATCTAGACAACCTTGCTCAAATTAATTTAATGAGGTGTATTGAAAATGATGAAAAGATGTTTCTCATTAATTTCTCTCTCTTCTGGAATAATGCTTTCCTTTTACTGATGTTCAGTTCTTTTACTCTGTTCTAAATAGATGTTATATTACCTTCATTATGGTTACATTATTAGTACTACACTAGTTATGCAAATAAGGACTCTTCATCTTATTTCTCTCCTCTGCTATTCCTACAGGGGATCTGTGTTTACAGTGTAGTCTTTGTACTTATGAAAGAAAAACTAAGGTGGAGGGAAGAAAGGAACTGCTGGATTTTTTACTTGTACTATGAACTTCATGTTTATCATGGAAGTCAGGGCATGTCTTTAACAAGTTAACAAAGGGAAAAACATTTATGGAGATCATTCATTCCTCCTAAAGTTCAGTCCAGTCTTGAACTGTCCCTTAGGAAAGCATCACCCTCTCCCTGGTGTAAGAAGTTCAATGCATTAAGTGGTCATCAGTAATCTTCACCCAAAATCTTTAGGCCATTTTTTAGCTTTGTTAATCCCAGTCACCAGCTGAATATTTAGAAAGTGCTTTCCCCAGAATCCACTTCCTCATTTGACTCCCATCATGAGATTTGTCTGCCACACCACAGGACAGTGCTCTGCTATTTCCTGACATAGCTGACATGGAAAGACACTGAAGTTGAGTTTACCCTCAGATTCCGCATGCTGAATGGCCAAGGGGATTTTATTCATCATGGAACTTACCCCACTCTTCAGGATACAATTGTCTATTTCTCCATCTACATTCAGGGTTGTAAGCTGTCCCTTGTGAACTGTGGTAGTCTTAAGATAGACATCTGTTCCTGCCTATGTGGCAGAGACATTTCCTACCATGTAGCTTGTGAGATACATCCTTACATCCCTGTAAGATAACATTAACCCTGCAGAAGGGTAGAGCAGTAGATCGCATGATTTTCCAGCATGTGTTTATTTAATTGGCAAAGATTGATTTGGATATTTTTGGTACAGCAAGCTACACACTGCTTATGCACTGTAGTTTTCCTTATATTTAATACCCAGATCACTGGCTTAGCATACAATGGATGCCTCTGCTGATGACAGTCCTCTGTCAGAACTTCCTTCTGACACTGTTCCTGATGCAGTTGCTGTGGGCAGAGCTGCATCTCCCCAAAGGCAAACTTTCTGCATAAAAAGCATCCCACAGTCTGCTAAACTGCTTTTGCACCTGTCAGGCAGTCATTTGGCTACCCATAAATTACATTATTCCTTCTTGCTCTACGCAGCATCCTCCTCATGTTTTTTCAGTGCTCTTGATGAGGGCTTCTGCTTTCAAATGCTAAAAGTCTCTTCTACTTTTTTCTAACTACTCAATTTCATGTTTTTGTTTTCTTTGGTGGCCAAATATGCCACTCACAACTTCCAAGTGCATCAGGCCTCCTAATAGGTCACTAGATTGCTGACTGAGCTCTTCTTTTGTGGGTGAAGTGGCAAGAATGAAAACCAAGAACAAAAGTTCTTCAAAGAAGATGTAATCCAGTAGAACAGTGATGTTATTGCTATACGGGTCATGTTATCTGCATTTTCTGAGTGATGACTCTTCTAGCAAGACTTACTGGGTTGTATTTTGGCACCTCTGATCTTGGTTCAGTTATGGCTGCAGAATCACAAAACACTTGGTATCATCTGCTTAACTTGTTCTTTAGCCTGAAGCTGACAGGTTTCAGTGTATACGGTAAAGGACTAAGAAAACACAGTGATTGTAGAGTAACAACTGTTGTTGGCTTGCCAACAAGAAAGACTGACCAAACAGACTAGCAGGGTACAAAGATAATCTCTCCAAGCCAAGAGAGAACTGGAGGAAGGGAGTCCACTCCCACTTCTGAACTCTTCCTGGTGAAGAATTTCAGTGACCAACATCTCACCTCAAACACTTTCCTCTGAAGGAAATTTGATGCTCTTGACCTTCAGGGCTCAGAAGGGCACAGGAAAAGTGTATACAAAAGCCCACATAAGTATGATAATATAAAAAAAAGGAAAAGTGCAATTTTTTCATCTGAAGTCATTCAATCATTTGGAATACCATGTGTCTGATGGCCTTCTAGCATCTCTCAGAATTAGCACAAGAGAGAGCACAGAATTCACTAGTTCATGTGAGATGCAAGGTATTTTCTGTGTAAAGTCTTTATCCTGAGAGTTACATAAACTAAATGATTCAATGCTCCCTGAAATTGCCATGGAAAAGGCTGACAATGAGAAGTGTTTTCCCATTCCTGCCTCAGAACTCACCATTATTTTCCACCATTATATTTATGCCAATTCCCCTTAGGTTTACTCTAGTTTACTAAGTTCATCGTGTCCATAAGGGAGAACAGGCTGTTGCCTTATTCTGATCATTTTTAATAATTTTTAATTCTAGACATGAGCAAGAATCTGAAAATCAAATGTATTTTTAAAAAAATTTAAAAGAGAACTAGGAATACCTGAAGAAGGAAGAATGGTTTTCCCTCTCTTTTTCCTTGAGAGAAAATATTTTTACAGGTGGTTTTCAGATCAACCTGAGCAATGTCTCAAATAATGTAGAAACAAGCAAACAAAAATAAGAATACAAACCAAAACCAAACACAAACAAAACACCACAAACACACATATGGATTACAAAATTAAAAAAAAAAAGTGACAGGAGTTTTCTACCACTTGCCTACTCCTCCTCCCCCAGTGGTTATGTTGGTCAAACCTGTCACTGGGCAAAACACATTACTAGCAGAGGGAGAAGACAATTCAATATTGAATCATGGTTATTTCATATGGTTTCCCAGATGGAAAACCATAAATCAGGGTGAGGGTTTACTGCAAAACAAAACAGTCTGGAGACGGGAGAAAACATATGCATGGATGCATATATTAAAAGCAATTTGAGAAAGCCAATTAGACATTTAGAAAATGACAGGCAATGAAGAATAAGTTTCCACATTTTTCCCAATCAAAACTTTGCATTTGAAACTGTTCTCTGGATGTATTGATAATTTGAGTAGATGTAAGTACATTGATTTTACAGTGCAGAATTAAACCTCCCTGCTGCCAAATTTGGAACATTGAAGTCCTGTGTGCAAAATTAATATGGAATCATAGGCTCACTAAGTTTGAGAAGACTTCCAAGATCATTGAGTCCAGTCTTTGAGTGACCACCACCATTTCAACTAAACCATGCCACTAAGTGCCCTGTCCAGGTGTTTCTTGAATACCTCCAGGGATGGCGACTCCACCACCTCCCTGGGACAGTTTTTCCAATGCTTAACAACCCTTTCTGTGAAGAAGTTCTTCCTGATGTCCACCCTGAATCTCCCCAGGCACAAGTTGAGGCCATTTCCTCTTGTCCTGTCACTAGTCCCTTAGGAGAAGAGATCAGCCCCCACCTTGCTACAGCCTCTTTTCAGGGAGCTGTAGAGAGTCATGAGGTCTCGCCAGAGCCTCTTTCTCTCCATATACATACATAATCCCAGCTCCCTCAGCCACTCCATTTAGGACTTTAATTTCCAGACCCTTCACTCTGTTACCCTTCTCTGGACCCACTCCAGCACCTAATTTGTCCCTTCTTGTAGTGTAGGCCCCAGAACTGGACACGGGATTTGAGGTGTGGCCTCACAACTGCTGAGCACAGGGGGACAATCACTTCCCTGGTCCTGCTGGCCACACTATTTCTGACACAGGCCAGGAGTCCATTGGGCCTTCTTGGCCACCTTGGCCCACACTGGTTCATGTTCAGTCGCTGTCACTCAGCACTCCCAGGTCCTTTTCCACCAGCAGCTTTCCAGTCACTCTGCCCCCAGCCTGCAGAATTCCCTGGGGTTGTTGTGACCCAAGGGTAGGACCAGGCACTTCACCTTGTTGAACCTTATGTTGTTGGCCTTGGCCCATTGATCCAGCCTGTCCAGATCCCTCCTGCCCTCCAGTAGATCAGCACTGGGTGTTATCTACACTCACTGACTTGATCTCCTCATCCATATGAGGAGATGAGACAGGATATTAGACAGGATTTGCCCAAATACTGAGTCTTGGTGAACCCCATCGGTGATCAGCCTCCAACTGATTGTGGCATCGTTCACCGTGACTCCCTGGCCTGGCCATCCAGGCAGTTTTTCACCCAGCAAAGAGTGCACTAATCCCAGCCATGGATTTCCAGCTTTCAGAGAAAAATGCTGTGGGAAACAGTAACCAAGGCTTTACTGAGGTCTAGGTATACACATCCACAGCCTTTCCCTCATCCACTGCAGGGGTCATGTGGTCATATAAGCAGATCAGGTTGGTCAAGCAGGAACTGCCTTTCCTAAACCTGTGCTGGCTGGGCCTGATCCCCTGGTTGTCTTGTCCATGTGATTGCACTCAAGATGGTCTTCTCCACAACCTACCCCAGGCCTGTTCTTCTCTGGATCCTGCTTCTGACACTTCCTGCAGGTGGGTGTCACGTTTGCTAATCTCCAGTTGTCTGGGATCTCCCTGGTTAACCAGGACCGATGATTGATGCAGTTCTGCCAGCTCCCTCAGACACTCCAGTGAATGCCACATGGTCCCATTGACTTATGAGTGTCAAAGTGGCTCGGCAGGCCACCAGCTACTTCCCCATGAATTGCAGGTCATCTATTTTGCTCCCTATCTCTGTGTAGAAGCTCAGGGGGATGACTCCCCTGAGGATAAATAGTCTTTCTGTTAAAGACTGAGACAAAGAAGGCATTAGACACCTCAGCCTTTTTCTCATCCTTGGTGACAATGTTCCTCCCTGCATCCAATAAATGATGGAGATTTTCCTTGGCTCTTTATTTATTGTTAACTAATTTATTTTTAAAAAATTATTATCTGCCATAGCAGTGTCCAGATTGAGTTCTTGCTAAGCTTTCACTTGGTTTTCTCTGTACATATTCTAACGACATCCTTGTATTTTTCCTGAGTTGCCTGCCCCTTCTCCCAAAGGTCATAAATTCTGGTTTCTCCCTGAGTTGCAGCAAAACTCCCTATCCAACCAGGTTGATCTTCTTCCTCACTGGGTCATCTTTTGGCACAAAGGGACAGCCTGCTCCTGTACCTTTAAGATTTCCTTCCAAAAGTAGCTCCAGCCTTCCTGGATCCCTTTGTTATTAAGGACTGTTTCCCAAGAGACTCTCTAAACCAGTGTCCTGAACAGTCCAAAATACTCTCTCAGGAAGTTCAGGGTAGAGTTTTTGTTGATGGCCACTCCTTACTTAACCTAGGATTGAAAATTCTCTCATTTCATGGTTGTTGTGCCCAACACAACCTCTGACCACCACATCTTTCACCAGCCCTTCTCTGTTTGTAAGCAGCAGATGTAGCAGGACTTCATCCTTGTAGGCTCACTTACCAGCTGCAACAGGAATTTATCTTCCATAACCTCCAGGAACCTCCTAGACTGCCTCCTTTTCTCTGTGTTCAGTTTCCATCAGAAGATCAGCAAGTTAAAATCTCCCATCACCCATATTCTTGAGTTTATAAGACATTTTGCATAAATATTGTTTTGGTTTATCATATAAGAATATTTTGACAGGATGTTCTAGGCTCATGTATTTTTTATAAACTGCTGCTCTTTTGGTAAAGCAGAAATGTGGGGTGAACAACAGCAGGAAATAGTTACAATTTCCCATCTTGCATAGCAAGAATATACAGCAATCCAGGATATATATCTAACTTCACCAATAGCTTTCATTCTTCTGCCTCTTTACATTTTCCTTATTGTGTTATTGTTGAGGGGTTTTTAATCATTAACTTCAAATTGACATCCTTGGGCCAACTGAGTTTTAATTTAGGAGTATGAAACAAAAATAGCTTTATGAGACAAGAATTAAACAAATGAGAAATGAGCATATGGCAAAACCCAAGCCCTTTTAGCTGCTCTTTGAATGTAATATGATTTATAACAGTGAGGTTATGTGGTAGAGTTTAGAGTGCAAAGCTTACTAAATAATGAATACAGTGCTTCCATGTAATTTTGTTGGCAATGGCCCTGAGCAATTTTAATTAGCTTCACCTCCCATTAACAGCAAGGACAGCTGTGGATGTGCAGCCTTCCTACAAGAGTTCTGCAAGTTGACTTATCTAGATTCAATTTTTTTTTTGCTATCAAAACACATCTCCACCAGCACAAAGGAGCACAGAGGAGTGATGACCAGCAGCCAAACCCCAATATCCTAATCAGAGCAGAGCACCCCAACCCGGCTATTCCCAGGCTCAGTCCTGGTACAAAACCCATCATCAAGATGAGTTTTGGTGGGAGAGCCCTTCTGGATAGCCTTACAGACTGAGGCAGTGTTATCACCTTAAGGGATGTGGAATTCTTCGAGGTATGCCAGTGAGGAGCATGTGGGGGTATTACAAGACTAACTACAGGTTTTAAGGGAGGGGCAGTGAGGGATCAAGGAGGTTTCAGGGAAATAAGCACAAGAAGCCCCCCAAGAAATAGGATAAAAGCAGCTTGTTGTATGCAAACAGGTCATTTTTTGGCACATCCATCTGGCCATGCCCTGTGCCTGACTGCAATAGCCTGTCCTGTATTCTCACTAAACCCCATTTCTATTTTCCTGGGTGAGGACCTCTCTGTATTGTGTCCATGGAGGCCCAACTATCACTGATCAGGGTAAGAGACCATGAAGAACAGAACCCCTTTGTGTGGTATGCCAGCAACTGGAGAAAATAGCACACCTGCAGACATGCATGGGTGTGTAGAGTTCTGTGTAATCACTGGCAAGCATGAGTGAGACTGGCCGGTGAGCAGAGTGAGAGTTCTGGCAGCCAGGTCTTGCAGCAGCCAGAAGGGCTGTCCAGATGGGCTGGACAGTGGAGAGACCAGGAGGTCTGAGGGCTGGCTGCTGGAGGGATCAGGAACCCAAAACCAGCTCTTGGAGAGATTGTGGCAAATGGAGGTCAGCTCAGACACCTTTGTATGCTGTGTGCCAAAGGCACTGGAGAGCAGAGGATCCCAGCACAATTTGCTGGGTAGTCTGTGGGTCTAAGGTCAGTGGCTGGAGAGATCTCTAGTGTGCCTCTGTGTGTCTGAGCACCAGCACTGGATAGTCACAGATGTCATCTGATCCAAACCTTGGGGTGATCTTGGCTTGTCTTGTGATAATGTGTACAAGCAGTTGCTTCTTTACACACTCTGCCAGTTTAGCCAGACAAACCAGACCTCATCTTTGCCAGGCCTGGAGTTAGTGCCATCCTATTGTTCCCTTCTGTGCTTATGTCGTGGCAAAGTCCTTCCATGGCCTTAAAAGTGCTTGAGACCGGGAACTGTGCTCTCTAAGTCCTTACAATTCCCTGTGTGCCTGCAGGGCATCCCTGTCCAGCCTGGCTGCTGGGGACATGGGGCTGCAAAAGCAGTCTCACCTCCATCTGGCTACCAGATTTGGCAGCTCCTGACAATTTCTTCCTGAGATGGCAGCTGAAGGGTGCAACCAGCCGCCCACATCATTTCCTCAAGGAAAGGTTAACAGGACATCTTGCTACAAACTCAAGGTCAGACAGCAGCTGTCCTCTGACACTGACACTTACCTGTGCTGGTGGAATCAGTGATATTTATGTCTCTTGCTATTATCTGAAGCCTGATGTTCACCTACAACATTAGCCTCAGCTGCAGTTCCAAAAAGGCATGGCTTAAGGAATGAGTTTGGACCTCTTTGTCCTTAATTGTTTAGCTGCTGCCACACTAAGAAATTGCATCATTTCTGTTCTTCTGCCCATTTACCTCCTCTGTCCCACTAGCCAACTTCCAGCTTGATATCAGTTCCCTTCAGTGCAGAAGCCTTTTGGCAAATCATGAGCTCAAGAAATGGCTGTAACACCCTGAGAACAGCATGCCACAGGAGCCCCTCACCTCTTGGCTGCCTCTGCCTGTACCCTGGTGGCTGCAGAGCAGACCTCTGCTCTCTTGTGAGGCACATCCCTGTATAATTCCTAACATCAGGGAAATTTGGAGATACAGCTTTATGCAGAAGAAAGTCACCTCAGGACCAGAGATCTGCTGATTAGATGATGACTATGGCTAGGTGTGCCCAAAGAATTTTAACCTTGCCCTTCCTCAAAGCTCAAGACCTTTCCAGCCTCAACACCAGATACAAAGAATTTCTCTAGTGAGTGTGGATAACCCAGCAAACAAACACAGCTCAAAATGCAAGACTGATAATCTGTTCCTTGCCTGGCCCAATTTTCATTTATTTTAAAGGAGGAAAACATGAATAAGGGTGTTTCTGTTATTTTTTAAATAAAATCTATTATGATGTCTGTATTATTACCAGAGGTATGTTACAAGGTCCATAACTCTGACCTCACAGTTCTCATCACCTTCTTCTGTTATCTAGTAGCAATTCTCAGGGGGAAGAGGAGGGGGGAGTACTTTATCAATAAGGGATTAAAAAATTGGACCTATTCTGTTTCAATATACCAATTTACTACAAAATGTTGATATTCTTGGACAACAGATGCTTGGAGTCTTGCCAAGTGGGAGAAGAAAATCAAAATAGTTTTCTTGTTGTTATTACAAAGAGTACTGTATATTTTTGGTCTATAACATATCATCACCTCTTTAACAGTCTGTCAGACAGCTGGAAGTTTTCTAAATTACACGAAAATACCAGTTTTAGGTTCTGTCACTACAGAAACTTAGAGCGGCCAAATCCAGAGAACAGAGCAGAAGTCTACACCAAAAGGATAAGCCAGATGGGAGGGCTCTACATGATGGCAGACTCCACAAAACAGTCTGACTGCTCAGAGAAAGCTGAATGAATTACTGAAAGTTTTTCCTTAGACATGCATTCATGTTTGATGTAGAATATGTGAGCCCAGATGTTTTCTCGTGTTGTATTTTAAAAGAACTCTAGCCACAAGGGATAAAGCAGTAGCTGGTGAAGGGCGCAATGGATCCAGCTACTTTGCTGAGGAAGAGAAACAGCCAGTGAAACTAATCAAGGAGAAGGAGCAAGTGGGAAAGGGACTTGGAGATAAATTAGTGTCTTGTACACCTTGTTTTCCAAAACACTTTCCCCCCAGCCTGACTCACATCAAATCAAGAAGTGTTAGCTAGCAGGAGATGCTCGGGTGATGTCTGTACAGCCAACACGTCCTTCCCGTAATTACAATGCTGATGGAGCTCCATGCACAAGCCTGCTTTGGCAGCAGTGGAGATCCTCAAAGCAAGAGGCAGTTTTACAGGACAGGTAGTCAGACCTTACAGCTTTTTAATTTATTTGATTGTGTCTCCACTGTTATTTCACTGCTGAGTGTAAAGCAGGTTGCTTGAGCCTTTAGAGACGTAGCTTTGTGGAGGGGGCAGGCTAACTTTTGCAGTATCACAGGGGTTGCTATAATCGTGGTGCTTTTCATACCTGAGATAATAAGTAGACCATTCCCCAAAAGACAGAATTAGCAACAAGGACAGAGCACACACCTGGAGCAAGTTAATTACTCAGTACAGGACAAAAACTAATAGCTGTGAAAAAAGCAACTGGGGGGCTGACCAAAGTGTATTTAAGGGACTTAACTTTTAAAAACCACTTGGCCTTCAAAGTAGTCTGTAATCAGATATGCAAAACAGAGCTAAAAAAAAATCACTGAGTTTCTGAAATCTTAAGGCAGGAGGTCTTCCTCTCAAGAAAGGGAGGATGTGCTGTCTCCAGACAGATTTCTAATTTAGGAAAATAAGTTCTCTCTATACAAAGATGTTGGCAAGCCTACTTAGCTCTTATCAACTTTGTTTAGGCTTCCTAGCAAGTCACCACATGATGTCTTTACAGAGTTAAAGAAAGCTTCTAGCTAAATGACTTACTGGAAAAGATGTCCACTTTTAAACTACACCTATACCTATAAAATAAGTATTCAAAAATTCATCCAAACATCTGGGCTCAGAGGTAAAATATCTAAGAGGAAGAAAACAACCACATGTGTACCTATGTCAACCATTATCAACCATTCATGAACCCTATAAGTCTCACCCATCAGTCACTCCCCTCTTTACACCCAGGAAATTTTGCACCAAAACCTTCAGGTGCACAAGTACATCTCCTGGAGGACAAGCACAAAAGCTATTTCCAAGGTCAGGGTCTCTTCTGTTGAAAATACCGTGTGTCTCAGCTTTCTTCAGCTGAGCTGCGAGATGTCAGCTCTAACGCTAGAGGCAATTGTAGCTGTCATCAAATAACTCAAGAGAAAGTTGGCCTTTAAGATATTTGAAGACTTCAACCATTTTCTGAGGTATTCAATTTGTAATAACAGGAAGAGAACTCAAGATCAATACGTAGCATAGAACATGGTTTAATCATAATTTTACTGACAGGCTCATTCACACAAGAAAAACAAGTGCATTTGGAGAAACAAGGTAAGCTGTGGCTTTTAGAAAGACTAAAGCTCTTCTATTGGGTACTTATTAGCAGAAATAGGGCTGGTCCTATTCCAAGAGGTTCTCAAGAAAATCTTACACTTAGAAATTTGGAAGTTAAAATGTATTTTCTGGGGGCTGAGGAAAAGGCTGCCTGCGAAAAGTGGCATTATATAAATGAGTTTTAAGCTATCACAATGATAGCTAGGTTTGATCACCCTAGACTGTAAAGAAGATCCTTTCAATATATAAATGGCATTTTCCCTATTTCAGTTCATGCCCATTGCCTCTCATCCTTCCACTAGAAAGCAGTATCCTACCTCCAGAGATCACATGAAGGCCTCTGCTGTGCCAAGGGTATTTGTTTCAGTCGCTGCAAGGGACCATGTCCCAAGTGACACCTGTCCATGGCCCCCCAGCAGCCTCTCTTGGCTGCCTCCATCAGTGCCTCTCCTGTCACACCCTGCATTTTCACCTTCTGATCAGAAAGAAAAAAGCCACTATAGAGCTGCCTCCCCACATCTGTTTTCCTTTCTCCAGTCTCCTTCCCTCTCCTCCTGTTGCCTGGATTATTCCCACTCAGTGCCTCTTTCCTCCCACACCCACCACTTACACCTCTGCACTGTCTCTTCTCCTTTACCAGCTGCACCCTCACATCTGCCCCACAGTCTCTTACAAACTGTTCAAGGCAACCAGAGGTGGAGGTGTTATGGCAACCTCACTCTCAGGAAACCCAAGTCCTTAAGAAGTGCAAGAGGATTGTACCAAGCAGTCCAGCCTAACCCACCACTCCGATACATTTATGAGATAGGATCAGGAACTAAATCACACCAATATTTCTGTTTCTCATTTTTACTTCCTGTCACTTATTATCTTGCTTTTATATTTCCTATTAGGTTTCCCAGCACAAGTGTAAAATTCAGCAGCCTACATTTTCCTCTGTCTCCACTGGAAACCTTTCTAAAAACTGGTGTTGTGATTTTAACAACCTTATAATATCAAACTGGTTTTAGACAAGAGTTTGTAAGGCTACTGTAAGGCTCTTGCATCCTTACATTCTCCTTTGGAAGACTTGGGTGAATGTCTCCCAGTCTTGATGATATGGTAATATTCATTTTGTCTATTCCTTCCATAATGTTTCTGCAGTCACTTAGGACTGGGCAATTTAATGTGTGACTTCTTTATGATGTGCTAATCAAAGATAAGCATTGCAGTCAGGATACTTTCCCCTGAAACATCCACCCTTTTTGAGATGGTGGGAAAGAAGTGCAAATACTTTGCTCTCTCACACACCCACTCCCTGCCTACAGAAAATGTATTTTTTAATGCCCACACTCAGAAGAAAGAAGTAGGAGTGCTGCAATTTTAGTATACTCATTTGGCTGAGAATTTATACAACCTGCTTGCTTTCTGCTTCCCCACCCCAAAGGCTCACAGAGCCAAGCAAGATGCTTCCAGCTGCTCCTGGCAGATGCCCCCAGTGGCCAAGACATGCAGGCTTCCCTCCTGCATTCCCCTGGCACTGCAGAGCCTGGACCAGCCCTGATGTGGGCTGGTGCTACAGTGCAGCCAAGTCCTCGTGTACCAAGGAGTAAACCTCAGCTGTTACATAAAACACACGGATTCCCTCTCCTGCGCTGGAGAGATTTTTGTGTGGCTCCGATCCCTGCCCTGGAAGATGGCACAGATGAGATGTAAATCCATTCTTGTTCCAGCACAGAAGAGGTGGATCCTGCCAGCTCCCTGTTTCCCAGGCCCAGCTCTCACATACATTTACACACTTGCACTCGGGCTGGGCGGGGGCGGGTGTCTGCCTCCTGCACGTCAATCCCGTTTACATCTCTCTCCTTCCTCAGAGGGCTCCTTCAGATCTGAAAAGACCTAGCTCCACTCCACTGGCTTTGACAGGAGAAAAAGCCTCCCTTTCTAAGCCTCATCTTATAGGAATGTCCATGCAGATTTTTAAAACATATATATAATGCTTATAATACAATACAGTATAATCCTACTGTCTTTTATTGAGGAGGACTGATGTGGATTTCCATTGTTTCATTATGTAAAAAAATAGATAATAAAATATTCTGCCAACCACACTGGCTGTGAAAATTAAATGTTACAAGTGACCCAAATAAAATTTAACCACTATGTTTCTCATTCTCTCCCAGTGAAGCCATCACCAGCTCTGATCCCTGACAACAGATTATTTCCCATGTGCTTCAGTTCTTTCTATATTTTTAAATAAAAAACAAAGCAATTAATTTGATGTAGAGTGATTCAGCTATTGGATTCTAATCTGCATTTCTATAATCTTTGAGGAAAATGCTTGTTACTGCCTGAATGGTCATAGGTTTGCCACCTGGATGATAATCCTGATGCAATTTCACACTGATTACCAAGACTTTTACTGTGGCATTGCAGATCAGAAAAGCCTCATAGGAGATTCTATAGCAGTCTTGGTGATCTGTAAAATCATCTTACTTCCTTATTTCTTCATGTTTCTAAAATTGCTACATATAACACATATAAAGAAGTAAGAATATTAAAAATTGTTTTAAGAAGTGTAAGCAGAAAGCTAGTGAAGGTGGTGATGAGACCTGAGAGGAACCTGCTGATGGATTTTGTTGTCAGAGAGCAAGACAATTTCATTGCCAGGAAGCACTTAGGAGGAGAGGGGAATTGCTAACAGCAGACAACTCCACATGGCATCCACACTTCTTCTTAACTGTGTGCTTGGGCAGCAGTAAGGCAGTGGAGTGCAGAGACATTATCTAAGAGCAGCTGATGGTTAAATTTAGTACATCCACAAAAACCATGAGGGACCACTCTCAGGTAAAGGATTTAAATCACATAGAACAAAATTTCATCAGAAATCACTTACTTTGAAAAGTAAGGGCTGTGGTTACTGTTCTTAGACCTTATTCCTCACACACTGCTTCTGCTATTGACAGGGAGCCCGTGCTTGGCTTTGTGCCAGCCTGCTGTGGTCAGATTTGGGTGCTGTAAACCCTCACTTTGAGCTGATTCCTGTCAGCTCTGAGCCCACCACAAGTGGAGAGCTCAAGAGAAGATCACAGCCAGTTCCCCACCAGGCATTAACCTCTGCCTCCCCCAGACCTTCCCCCTTGCTCAGAGCACCAGTGCACAGTCACTCCTGTAGCTCCTCTCTCTGTCCCAGCAAGAGGCAGGTTTCTTTTGCTTTCCTCATCCCTCCCTCTCAGGCTGGGATCCAGAACAGCTTCTCCTCCCTCTAAACACAAGGGAAGAAGCAAAGAAGATCTCTCCTGAGCACCCTGGAAATGCAGCTGATAATTTTCACCCTGCATGCACAAGACTTCAGCTGCACATCTAACATTATCTACTAGGACTTAAAAGTGCATGCTCAATGGATCTCTTTAAGTCAAAAAAAATATAAGCTCTTGTTCCATTCTTCAAATGGAAACAATTTTATACTTTCCTAGAAATTATCAGCTGTTTCATAACCTCAATATTTAGTTCCTTTCCTCAACTAGTTAACAGTGTTTCCAGAAATGCTCATTCCTAGAATCATGAAATTATTAAATTGGAAATAATCTCTAGGATCATTGAGCGCAACCATTAACCCACCACTGCCAACTCCATCACTTAGCCATGTCCCTAAGTGCTACATCTACATGTCTTTTAAATACCTCCAGAGATGGTCACTCCACCACTTCCCTGGGCATCCTGTGCCAATGCTTGACAACCCCTTCAGTGAAGAAATTCCTACTAGTATCCACTCTAAACTTCCCATGGTGCTATTTACATTCATCCTCTACCATTTTACTTGGGAGAAGAGACTGACACCCACCTTGCTTCATCCTCCATCTCCTGGTTTTGAAGGGCAGCTACAACACACAGCAGCAGCAGCAGTCAGGATGCGTCAATGTTTAAGCCAAAAATAGGATAATCTTCTAGCAGGGAACTTTATTTGTCACTTAATTTTGAGGTTATATTGATTTTTTTTAAACAATTTGGGCCATTGTTTGCATAGAAGACATTTTAGAAAAGTACACTGTATTGTATTTATTTTGAAATAATTTTAATATTATTTGCCAATGTATGCCATACAAATTTCTGTTCTCTTTGCTGTATGTCCTTCTATGTTAGGAACTCCCTAACAACTATCCTAATTCCAGAAACAACTGGAATTAACCACTATCCTAATTTCAGAAAAAAATAAAATAACAATACCAAAATGTATTCCTTCTGTCCACTCTTGCCATGCTCAAAATCACTGAATTGTCCTAGTGCATTGCTGAAATTTTTTTTTCAAAATCCCATTTCACAGATTGCATTGGATTTCTTAGATGCACAAGTGACTTTCCAGCCAATGCTTGGGCACAGAAAACTATTCAGCAAGAATACCCTACTCATCCTGTACTCCTAATGAACACACAGATTTTACCTGCCCTCTGGAAGCTTTACCCTGTGGATAAACAAAATTTCTCCTCTTTCAAAGCCTGCTGCAGCCCCAAGAGCCTCCTCAGAAAAGCAACAGATCCACAGCCACCCTGCAGCCAGGTAATTCCAACTGTGCAGAAATGCAGGATAATTAGAGCTGGATTTCCACAGCAGGTGCACTCAGTCCCCGGACCTTGCCATCTCCTGGGGAGCAGAGAGAGAGGGGGGAGAGAGAGGGGACCTGTGGGGACAGCTCTGGGAAATTCTGAGCCCAGGGAACATATTTCAGCTGTGCATCAGGTTTTACTGCTTCTGCATCTGCTCTCTTTCCTGTGTTCTGTCTTTCCCCAGAGGCAGGGATCCTCAGAGCTGTGCCTGGCTGCAGCTCTCCAAGGCAGACACTGCAGCTGCCATGTCCCCAGCCACAGCTCCCTCACGTGTGTCCTGCACCACAGCCTGGCCCTGCTCCTGACCCCCTGCACTGTATTTACGTGTCTGCCACGCTCCTGGTGCCACTCATCCATCAGGCACACACACCTGGCCCTTTCCAGAGTCACTCACATGTCCAGGATCCTTGTCAGTACATTATGGTGGGTGTGCTGCTGCCAGCCTGGGTCAGGTCCCTTTGTTCTCACACATTTGTTGCCATCAGTGTTGTTCTGCCCATGGTAGAAACCTGATGTTATCCCCTGTAGTTTGATGATCAGTTTAGATTTTAGTTACTAATGAAATCAAGCCAGGCTTAAAATATACTTTTTCACAGGTCTGGGAATTGAATGGAAACTAGCTGCTTCACCAGCAAGAAAGCGGTTTCACTCTTTCAGGTGCTTGTTCCTTAGCCTAACTTCTAAGGTCTCATTTGTACTTTAATTATTGTTACTCAGTTTGTTCAGGAAGTTTTAACTTGCTTGTTCCTCACTGCAGGTCAGAGGTGTCCTTTGTAAATAGAATCCAGTCTGTTTCTAAGAGAAGCAGTAAGAAAAAGTCATAATATTTCAAAAAAGCATCTTGTAATCATTTAGAAAATAAATTTTAAAAGTGTTTTCAGATAGTCCTTTTAGCAAAGCAGAAATCTGACAGAGGAAGAGGGAAATTGTCTGAGAGAAACTGTGGAACAGGAGTTTAGTGGTATGCCAAAAATTTCTGATGGAAAAAAAGACAAAGCAAAGTTGTGATCAGTATTCAGTTCAGCTTACTGAAGGTCTGCATGTGTTACCCTCTGCATGTCCTTCCCTCTTTAATTATCTTGCCAGCTTCAGTGGCTCTCAATCTCAGGGTCACCAAAGCTACTTGCTGGTAACCTGATTGCCAACAACAGCAAAAGACTCAGAAATGCCTGTTTTGATTATTGTTTAATTTTCATTCAATTCACAGTCAGTCCATGGTGAAAAGGGCTTCTAAATGTCTTTCTCATGATCTGGAAATTCTCACCAGTGAGTGAAAATAGCTGCCCCTCAGAAGTGAGTGCAAGTCCAGAGCTACTGGTCACTCAAGGACACCCAAACGCCAGCAGTAGCTATTTCCTCCTAAAAGAGCCTGTCCCACATGTGGACTCATTCCCCCATCTCCATCACCCTTAGGTGATACTTCAGCTTCTTCTGGTGAAGTCGACTGAAAAATACTTGCTGTGCAAAGATCAAAGTAAAGCAACAATTAAAACTGGTAAGGGTGTTGCTGAAGTTTAAAGGAGAAATGCTTGAAGACATTCACAGAGAGAAATGTGGAGAGGATGGGCATGTCATTTTGCAGCACCGGAGCTCTTTCTGATGTGTGATTTCACACGGCCTTAACTGGCAGAAAATTTTCAGAAGACTTCTTCAAAACAAAAATTCAGAAAGACTCTGAACTTCTTTAGGCACAGCACAATCAGGCTTGAGTCAGGGGATGAGAAGGGGAAAATTAAAAATATAATGAAACACAGGCCAGTACCCCTCACTTTGCTCTCTAGCTTTTCAGTGCCCACCTGTGACATAAGAGCAACTCCAAGACTGCTGCCCTTGCAAGCAGCCAGTTTTCCCCAGGCCCTCTAGATCTGGGTGAGACAACAGCAAGGAAGCTACAGGAGCCTGTGAAGAAAAAACCACTAACACAGAATTGGCAGCTCAGTGCAGGAGGCAGAGCTGTCAGGGGTTTGTCTTCCTCACACGGGTGCTTCTTCACCGCAGCCACCACCGAGGTCCCTGGAAGAAGGACTGTAAGGGAGGAGGGCATGTGAAAAAAGGTTTTGATAGCTGGCCAGTACCTAATGCTCCTCTTGAAATATTCAGGGAAAGAAAATGGTATACTCCTTCAAGTGTCTCTTCTCTTTCGATTCTTGAAACTCAGTCTCAGGGGTTTTCCTTTGTGAGAAACCCTAGCTAACTAAGAATAGCTTCAGGATACACAAGGCCTCATCTTTGTGACATCAACACATTGATAGTTCCAAGGTGCTAGGGAGAATGAGGCGGTGGTATTACTGTGAAGAAACAGTAATGATCTCATTCACAAGAACTGGGTAGGGCCAGAGATGTCCCATTTCATGAAAAACTGTAATATCAACAAATATCTGTAATACAACTCCGAAGAGTCTCTCAGAATAGTTTTTAAATAATTGAAGAGGGAGTTTAGGTGCTGCTGAATGATGATGCTCTGGGCTTTCAGGCCAAGTTTTCTGAAGTTTACTATAGACTCCAAACAGGGAGTGCATTCTAGCTTGAAAGCAGATCTGAGTGAGCATCAAGCTGCCCTGGGATCAAAGTTTGTTAATATTTTAATGTTTCTAACATGACGCAGAGTGCATGAGAAGTATAAGCCTTGGGGACCATCCCGCTTAATTTATGTAGTGAGTCACTACCAAAAAGCAAGGCTGTAGCTCTGCCTTCCTGATGGCACATTAAATTCTGGCTACTCTCAATAGTCCAATACAGAGGATTAAAACAACCTCTTCTTCTCCTTCTACATTTTTAACAAAGACAATAGAAAATTAAACTGGTTCAGGACAATAATAGGCAATCAGGAGAAGATGTTGGAGCTGACTGTCATTAGCTATACCGCTTTTCAGTCTAGTACAGAGATAAATCAGATCAGCATTTGGCAAACAAAACAGTCATGCTGGTGCTGGAATAATTGCATGCATTGTCAGAAATGCAAGTAAAGGCCTTCAAATGTTCTGCCTACTTAACATCAACTTTGCTTTATTTAAAATAGTCATCTACAGAGCGAACATTATTTAGGGAAAAGCAGCACAGTGAGCCACAAATGGGTAACAGTAATCACAAAAAGCTGTGCAGAGCACGTGTGATGGGCCCCACCATGGGACATGCAGTAGCAGGCTGGCTGCCCAACTGCAGGACACACAGCAGGGTCAGGGAAAGGACAGGGAACCTCTCAGGGCTCTTTTTTGTCCTAACAATCCCAGGCAAAGCACTGGTTCTCCAATTTCATGGGCAGAGAGCTTAGGACAAGAATCTCCCCAGAGAGAGGGTGATGTAGCACAGCTCTTTTCTCTAAGAAAATAATTTGCCAGCCTTAGCCTGCAAGCATTAGCTCTGTGGTGAGCAGACTGAAGTCAAGTCCAGTCTCCAGATAGCCTTGGATGCTGAAAACCACTGCACCACCAACAATGGTTTTGGCTCTCCTGCCATCCCTGCTGCCTCGTGTAATTTTGTTCGCTCAGAGCAGGATGCCAAGATGAAACCCAGGACAAGTCATTTATGGCCACATGAACAGTAAGGCTGTTGGTGAGAAGGGCTGTCTGTACCTGTGCTCCAGAGAACAAACTTTCTGCAAGTCACACATGTCTGGGAGGAGTCCCCCACCCAAGGGAGTCCATATGGACCACAGTACATTAAAATGCTCCTGCTTTCTCCCTCCCAGTACACAATACTGGGCATTAAGGGAAGATCACCTCTGCAATGGGCATTTGAATTCAGTTCGAGTTTCTGGCCTCCCAAAGCAATGAGTTACCTTGTCCTGCCACAGCTGCTGGCCTGCAGTGCAAGTGCTGGGTTTCCATGGCTAGGGTGTGAGCTTGCAATTTTTCAAAGTGAGTTGAATGTAAGCAAAGGCTGTGAGTTTGGCTTGATCACCAATCCCTGAACCATCTCAGTTTTACAGCTTCTGCTGGCAAGATTTTTACTGAATTCAGCTATTTTGGGTGATCTTTAATCCTCAAAGGAAAAAAGGGAAAGCAGGTTGATGTTCTCCTCTGATAAAGAAACAGACCTCAATATATCAGGCAGTCTTTTTACCTGACAAAGAAGCAAAAACTGTGGAGTTCTGTGTATTCCAGTGAGCGGTTTTTACCTCATACGGAAGGCTGTATACACTGATACAAGGTTTTATCCTAGTTTGAAAAGACTGAAGAATCTGATTGTTTTGTTACAGCTTTCTTCATCCCATCACAACATGATTCCCCAGAAGATTTCACTATCAACGATGCACTAGCAATGATGTTCTGTTTGTGTCCTGAAAAGTGGCACATCTCAGAGATGCTGCAACATGTCACTGGCTTGGTGTTTGTAAAAGGCTCCACAGCAGCCAGACAAGCCAAGGGCTTTAGGAGGCAGAATGTCACTGTAGGGGCAGCTACTCCTGTGGCAACCTGGAGAGCACTGTTCCGTGAAGCTGTTAAAGATGCAGCAATCATTGATCTGGACCTGCAGTGGATCTCCCGAAATAGCCTGGTACTGACTATCCTACTGGAAAAGGGAATAGCTCAGCCAAAAGCCTGCAAGCATCTGGCACCAACATGCCTCCACATGTCGTGAATGCCTGCTAGCAAAGCTTCATATGGCCATTATCCTATGAAAGGTTCATTTGCATATCTGTGCCACTTGGGAAGTGAATATTGTTTATATCAGCCAAGAGCTGATGACAAAAAAGGGAACGTCTGCCTGGGACATGGTGTGCTTTCAGAAACCGAAGTGTATTGGTCTGCCAGCACATTGCCATGAGACATGGCAAACAGCTTCATGATTGGAACACAGGAATGGCACCACAGCCAAAGCCATAACTGGCCAGTCTCAGACATCAACACAACATTGTACATGCCTAAAACAGGGTCTCCGCCTGGCTGCAGCACAAGGTGGGAAGGTGTCTGGAAGAAAAAAACCACAAAGAACAGCCCCAAGCTGCTGCAGCCCAGCTGTAGGAAAACTGGACTTGTCACCACTGCCAGCTGGGGAGATGGTGCAGAATATGAATCTCAGATCTAAAAGCACATTGACCTCTACACTGACCTCAGAGCCTACTGCACCTGTCAAGAGCTACTCCTATCACAGGGTAAACTACGTCCTGGTGACTCAGAGAGCACATATGGCGCCTTTAGAAGGAAACAGGGACACGACAGCTTCTTCAAAAGCATATGTTCACCTTTCTCCCACGCCTACGCAGAAGCACAAGGTGCAGAACATGTTCCACGCACACATCATCGTCACAGCCACAGCAGAACACAGTCTGCTCCCAGGAGGGGCAGGGGGGTTGCAAACATTGAGCCCTTAGGCAAATCTCAAAACTCTGCAGTGTCTTCATCTGTTGTGCCCATGCTGAAGCTGTGCTCAGGCTGAAACCAACTAGTTTTTGCTTGCTTTGGGCTGGCTCTTTGGCTGGGTCTGGGGCACCAGTTCCAACCCTCAAGCAAACAGCTGCTGGGGAAAAAGGGGATAAGGAACAACTCCAGGCAACATTTTTCTAACATTTGTTTGCTCTTAGAGGCATATCAAACACAAACTTTCATTTGCTTTCTCAAGACTTATAGAGAAAAGCAGGTACTACTTTTTTTCACACAACTTCTCTTATTGGTTCAGAGACCACATTTTGGTGTCTTACAGATGACCAGTCAACCCCACCACCACCGTAACAGAAGAAGACTCCGAGACCAACAGCACAACCTTGCAAGCCCTTCTTTGCTTTTGGAGAACCTCTTTTAGCCACATTATAGTGAGTAAATTGTGGAGAAGCAAGGAGATGCTTCCAGGTTGTTTTGCTTTTTTTAAAGATCTTTCTGGATAACCTGGTTAACCACAAGTCACTGCACTGCTTAGTAACTCAACAGAGTACAATATCCCCTCCTACATTATGCAAAAGGACAAGCTGAACAGCAACTGCACATTCCTCTAGACTTTAAAAAAATCAATTATTTGTTTGTTTTTAAATCTGTAAAATCCTGTGGAGACTTTTGCCTCTCTGCTGATTTTGTGGGCAAGGACAGCTGGAAAGCGTTTCCAGCATCTGCTACGTCTGTGGGGAGGCTTTCCACACAGAGTGTCAGTCCCTCTCCTGACGTGGCTGGAAAGGCTCTCACCAAATCACAGGAGTCACTCACCAGCCTCCTCTGTTTTTACTGAATCAATAAAAGAAATTCTCACCACTGTGATTGACTGATACTTTGATGGTGCTGCAAAGATGCAGGAGGCATAAAATCAGCTGCTGCACAGACACCCCAAGCATATGCCACAAGTACCTTCTGTCTTGGGTTGCAGCTACCCTGTTATTTTAGAACTGGACTTATCCCTTAGCAGCAAGTGCTAATTGCTCCACACCGGGCTGTGATGCTGAGGTCTCTGCAACTTGTCACTGCAGAACAGAATGATATTAGAAAAATCAATTTATGACTTAAATAAGGAAAGAACAAAAGAGTCCAAAGACAAGATACTACACTCTGTCACAAATATCCAAAAGACAGCATCATGAGCCTTAAATGCTTCAAACAAGAGAGTTTTGGCTTGTTTCAAAACAAAACAAAAATAAAGAAAATTATTTGCCAGCACTTTAAATAAAACAGTTTGGTTTGTTAGGTACTCCCAGACAAACACAAATAAATAAAAAGAGTTCAAAACCAGTAATAAATACCTCTGCATTGGTAGAAATATTGTAGCCCTGGGGAAGAGGCAATAAGTTCAATGAAAGGAAGAGTACGGCTGCCATAAAAAGGACATTTAATTACAGCAGGATCCCTTAAACTGGAAAAGAAATCCATGAGCAGGGAATATGCTAGAGGTCTATAAAATCACGACTAACAAGGAGACAGTGAAAAACAACTAATCCTTTTCTTTTCTAATATAATAACAAGGAGGCATTAAATGTTCCAAACACACAAGAGATGCATCTTCTTATTGGCACAGACTTACCCTGAGGATTACCAACTAATCACAGGGGAAATTATGCGTTTGCATGGATTCAAAAAGCAATTAGACAAACCCATGGAAGGAAAAGGAAATTCATCAATAGCTAATAAGCACCAGGGCTCTTCCTCTGGTTGAAGATGTTCCTGAAACATAAGTCACTGGCATCTGGGAGAGTTTGATCATATGATCCACTGTGATGATCCATCACTTAAAAATCATAAAATCATAAAGTGATTTGGGTTGGAGGGGACCTTAAAGTTCGTCACTCCCACATCCAAAGCCACATCCAGCCTTGCCTTGAACGATTCCAGGAATGGGTCGTGTAAAACTTCTTTGGGCAACCTGTTCCTGCATCTCACCAGGCTCACAGTAAAGAAATTGTTCCTAATATTTCATCTAATCTACCCTATAATCCAAATCACAGCTGCTATCAGGAGGTGTCTGAGACTTCATTAGCTTAAAATCCTCCCAGGGCATCCACATGGTTAGACAGCCTTTCAGAATAAAAAAAGAAACAGACAACAAAATAGACAGAAATTTAGGTCCCATTTTACACTTCAACAAGGTAAAGCAAAAAGATTAAGATTTTCTTACATCCTCTTCAGACTGAGTTGTTGGGGTGAGGGACAATGTTGGGGTGAGCAGACAGTAGGATCCTGTGTGATTAGGAGGTGCTCACTGCTTTTTGAAGTTTACAGTTTCCCTACTGCAGGATAAAAATGGAAGAATGCTTTCAAAATTCATGTTTCATGAGAAATGCTTTTCACTGGAACAGTGCATTTGAACAACTCAGAGGAGACAGAATACCTGCGTTTGAACATATTTGTAATTTATTTTGAATTTTTGGGTATACATGACAGGTGCTGCAAATACACACTTATCCTTTTTCTTGTATTGCCACCTGGTGGTCCTGGGCATGTGGAAACAAGCAACTCACTGACTTGTCAGTGAAATGACCACGGTTCAGGCACTTAAAATAGCATACATTGCTTTTCCTCTGACAGAGATGTTAAGCAATTTTTTAAATCTAGAATTTTAGGGGCGAGGAGCTGTTTTGGGTTTACAACCAATATAACAGTGCCTGTGTCAGCTCTCAATTATCTAAACAGATGGCTGCAATGGCCACCCTAAGTCACAGGGAAACAGATGGAAATTCAGAGATGGATTGCAGCTCTGGACACCTACCTGGGCTGAGTGCCTTGCTCTCCGGGGCCAAGCACCCCTCACCCAAATGGTGGCAGGAGATGGAGGGAGCTTCCAGCCAGAGCCAAACCATCTTTCCTCTGCCCTTTCCACCTTACCAGAGGTGGAAGCATGAATATTTAACTAGTATGCCAGGAGCTCTTTTGTTCCCAGAGGCAGTGTGCTGTGTGGCCAGAGTTCCTGTCTGGTGGGGATGCTGGAATACACTGCACAGGGAGTATGGGGAAGTTCCCAGCTCTGCAAACACACATTAAAATCTGCAGCTCTATCTTGGGATTGCATCACGACCACACACAGGCAAGTACATGCAAAGAAGTAGTGTAGGAAAATATATGATAAGGTTAAAGAAAATAGAGTTATAGATTTGAATTCCTAGGACAGGAAATTGTACCACAGACTTTAGACACTTAGTCTATTGTAGAGACCGTGGGCACCTGTCCAGTTTGGGGTTTTCCCAACACAGGAAAGATGATGTTAAACTGGAGCAAGTGTAGCAGAGGGCCACTAAGGTAGAGGGAGCTGGATCAGGTGCCCTGTGGAGGAAGGTGGAGGGATGGCCCAGGTTTAGCCCATTAGGGGAAGAGAAGGCTTTGCAGGTACTTGGTAGCAGCCTTCTGATGCTAAGAAGGAGACTGTGAAGAAGATGGAGCCCACAATGAAGCTCTCCACAATGAAGAAACGAAGGAAGGTAAGAGAGGGCATAAACAAAACAAGAGAGGTTCAGAACAGAGAAAAGTAGAAGAAAAGCTTTCACCATGAAGGCAGTAAGCAGTTAAACACTGCAGTCTCCATCTTCTGAGATTTTCAAGACCAGACCAGCAAAAGTTCTGAGCAGCCTGGTGTGATTTCACAGTTCACCCTGCCTGGAGCAGGTTGGAAGAGACTTCCTGAGCTCCCTTCCAATTTTAAAAATCACATGATCCTATTGCTCTGTGAAAAACAATGTTTTTATTACAGCTTTGAGCTAGCAATTTTCAGTACTACTAATCTTTTAAGCACTTAAATGCACTTTTAAGCAATTCATAGGAATTGCAGAATTTCACATCAGAGACATAACTCCTGGTTTGAGCTATGACAATACCTTTTACTTGATAAAACACACCAATTTTCTTTTTGATGGGTAGAAAAAGCTGAAGCTGCCATTTGTCTAGTAGCAGCTAAGCAAAACCAACATTTCTACCTTTTTATTAGCTTTAATGGCCTACATCCCATGCACCTATAAGTACAGGGGCAGTCTGTCAGCCTGGATCAATGCTCACCAACTGTAAAGGGGCTCCCACTTCAACTATTCCCAATGGACTTAGTGACCTGGGGCAGTTACTGGAGGCACAGCAATGTCTGTGATATAAACAGACAGTGTGCACACACCAAAGAAGCAGCAGTTTGACCAGAACACCCACAGGAGGCTTCGACACCACATTTTAGCACCTGTTGAAGTCAGAGCCACCCTGAAGACCTACCCAGGGCAACCTACAGGAATCTCAGGAGCTTCCCTGCACTGCAGAGAGAGAATCATGTGTCGCAGCTCAGCTAGGTGCTCTCTGTGGACAGTGGTGAAAACTTGTAGCATCCAGAGAACTGAATATAGGACTGCCTGCCATGTCAAAGGAAAAAACTTGGAACAGCAGGAAGATCCTACACTGTAAAAAGTGTGTCTGTGGAGTACAGATATTCTCTCAGAGAGGCACATCTTTATATGATAACTCACAGGAAGGAGACTCTCCGAGATTATGAAAAAGAGAGACAAACAGAACGATTGCTTTATCTTGAAAAGCACTTGGAAAGCTTCCCTTGGGGAGACTGCAGTCAATTCATTTTTGCAGAGGAGAAAAGTTCCCCCCACTGGCAGGTAGACAGCTTATGCTTCAGCAAAGGAGGAGGGCACACTGCTCACACATATGCCAGTAATTTGTTGTCAGGGAGAAAGGAGGTAATGCTGCTGGACAGGCTGTGTAAACACCAAAAGCCCAAAACCTAGCAAAGGAAGAATCAGAGACACAGGAGGCTGAATGGAAAATACCAAGAGGATGTTATACTTGATACACTTGAATTCTCCCAGGATCATGTATTAGAAAGCATTGGATTATTTTACAAGAACAACAGGAAGAGATAAAAGGCTGTTGAGAAAACAAGGATTGCTTGCAGGAGTATTTAGGGGCCTGCAGGAATAGAGAAGGGACCAAGAAGGCAAATTGTAGAAATTGTCCTTTCTTAAAAGAGGGAGTGAATAAAGAGAGAAAAGTCCTTAGAAAAAAAGGACTATGAGGCAGGACAAAATCAGTGTTAGCAGAAGCTTTTGAGGCAAGGGGAACAGCTCCTCTGCAGTTTAAAAAAAATCTGTTTGCTGCATCCTTTGTTATTTCAACTGTGATCTGCTGGAGTCTGTACAAGGGTGACACCACTGTAACACAGCAATTACCTTGGGCACAACACCTCCCCTCATCTGTGCAGCTGTAATGTCAGCTGACTCCTGCAAACACCAATTACATGAAGCAGCTCTCCTTGTGGACTTAAGTCCAGGGCACATCTGGTTGGAAGAGCTACCCCAGGACACTGGAGCTAGTCCCATTATTATGGTACAGCATTGGGATTTGTCATATGCTATACCCTAAATTCCCTCCAGAAAGAGAGAAAGGTAATTTCTAGCTTTATTATTGCATTACAGCATAGGATGCATTGCTGCAGAACATAAAATGACAATGTTTGGATATTGAACACAAACCCCTCAAATACAGTCACTAGAGCCTGTCACACAAGGTGGCAGTGAGAGCTGTGCTTGAGCCAGAGTACCAGGGGCTGGCAAAGGGAGCCCATAGCCTCCCCCAGCGCCCCACAGCAAACACAGAAGCAGGATGAGGGAAATCTGGTGGTTGACATAGGAAAAAAAGGCAGTTCCTGGCTGGGGGAGAAAAGTGTCTCTGAAAGGATATCCCACAACTGTATGAGGGTGTGCCAGTGCACAGGGCAAAATGGGAATGCTTGGAGGGTCAAGGGCTGGGCATGTCACAGGGTAAACACACTGCCCTGCCCTGCTGCCTCAAAACTACCACTGCAGAGCCTGATAAGGACTGCTGATAAAAGAGCAGTAGAGGGGCATTGCTGAACTGTGCTCAACAACTCCCACCTCCACCAGCTTTCAGTGCACAAAAGGCAAATTCTGATTTTTGTCCTGTCAGTGATTTTTGCCTCATCTTTTGTACAGCTCCAGATGCTCCTTAAAACAGAGCAAGTAATATTTTTGCTTCCAATTTCAGTTATTTTAAAGTTTCCTTATTTTTAACAGCCACTTCTTTAAAGTGAGATTTGAGTCTAAATGAGGACACAGCTGCTTCCTCCTCTTCCCTCATCTCTGCATTAGCTGCAGTTGGCAGTGAGCCTTGGAGCATTCTCATTTCTTCACATTAAATATTTTGGAAAACAGAGATTAGTCAGAGTTACCAAAGTGATGTTTTCAATAGCTCAGAGTTCAATAATTGACTTAAGCCTTGAAATTTTCAACTGCCTCTAGTTACTTCTGAAGTCTCAGCCCACAAGAGAAACAGCAGGATAGCACTTTTTTTAAGGCTTAACATGATGCATAACCTGCTCCTTCTTTGCCATTTCATAAGCAAAGGAATTAACACAATCAATACCTTGGCAGCAGTGTTTAGGGAGCTTGCCACGTGGAGCCCAGGTAGGAGTTCCTCAAGCTGAAGGTCAGCATCCCACATCCTCCCAGTTTACACAACAGCTTGTTTTGCCCTCCTCATCCACCAGACACCACAGCATGCTCACCTCTAATGTCAGTGTAAGCATGGCTTGTTGGTGCAACACAGAATTGAGGATACCTACACCAGCATCCTGGACTGAAAGATTTAAGATTGCTTTGGACAATCTCAATAATGATTTGATTCTGGTTACAAACAGCAAGACCCATGCCATTTCTTGCTTGCTTTGTCACCTACACCTCTACTGTAAGACAAAACAATCCTCCTCCTTTAGGCCTGATTACATAAAACAGTTTGTTCACATCTTTGACCACAAAGTCTCTTCAAATTTAGCATAAAGCCAGTAAATCGTGATAATGTGCATCCAAAATCTTCATGGGATGGCTTTACCTCAAATATATCAAAAGGTAAAAAAATGTTCTTTTCAAAACTTCAGTTTATCCCATCAATTTTCTCAACTCCATTTTCTGTGGCACTGTACAACAAGCAGAGAATTTCAGAGTGCCAGGTACATTGATAGCAGCTCATTCCATAGTATTTTTTACATGCTCATTTACATTTTGAAAAGACATGAGTGGATTTATGAGAAGATAAAGGTGTATATTAAAGTCACATCTACCAAATGCTTAGCAAAGTGATGTGTGAGAAAAAGGAGTAGCATACATAAAATATTAATCATGTGTTGAGGTGTCTAACCTCTAACTTAATTGAAAATTTAAAGTGTGTATTTTAAACATTTAGCCTTAGGAGACCAACAGACTAATCTGGTGCATTTAAAGCTGGAACAATGAATGTGATTGAGTCACCAAGTCCCAGGGGTAATGGCATGGATTACTAAATCCTCTAGTAGCTCATGCTTGTTAATGACAGTATTTCACAAAATAAAAGAGAGGGACAACCAATATGATATTTCATTGTCAACTATACCCAGAAGTGGCCACATAACAAGAAGTACTATTATTGAAAAGAATTGTGCAGTATTATCATCAAATTTTAAGATACAAGATCACAATTGTGACACAGAATAAAGACCCACTTTTGGCAGCTTTGAAACCTCATGAGTGGTAAGTTATATCTTTCTCTTGTCAGGATACAGTTGCTTAAAAATTCCCAGACAAGTGAAATACAATACTCAAATGCTTGAATGCTAAAGCACTCGTGTAAGGAAAGCACTGGGTACCACAAGTAAAATGTAGCAAATTATCTTTATTAATAATTTTTTTTTATTCCCCTGTCCCCATTTTAAAGAATGGTTTTGGTTTTTTTTAATGGCTGAAAAACAGAACTGAAAATAAAGAGCTAAAATACAAAACCTTTCAAGGCATAAACACAAAACCCTTCAAGGCATAAACCATAATTACTCGGAAGACAGTATAGCCCACTCTGAAAGAGCTATACTCTTAATCTAAATATCTAACATAGCAGAAAGTTAAACAGAATTCCAGTTACCTCTGCACTGCCAGTTACAGGTAGCAGGCAGTTCTGGAATAACAATTTCACTCTCAAAGTTTAACTAATTTCTAAGTTAGACTTTGGAACCAGATACGGACCTGCTGACATGAAGTCCTTCTGAAGTACCCTCAGTCTATTAGCACTCTACCTAAATTACACTATGGGACAGCTAAGTTAACTTGTTTTCACAAGGGCAAAGAGGGAGCCCTCAAGAGTCAGGAAGAGCCCAAAGGCATTGTAAGGAATGGCTGCCTCCTTTTAGCTCCTGCCTAGTGATATCCATAAGCTTTTCCAGTCTGAACTGTAGAGGACAGCCCTCCAACAGTCTCAGAGGTGGCTCTTCTATCACACTCTGCTCAGAGAGGGCTCACAGGGGAAACACCAGAAGATTTAAGTGGTCTCTGAGTTCAGCTTTAAGCCCCACCTGACCAAGAAGTATGAGTTCAGTCCTGTTACGCAAAGTAAGGGAATAAAAGCAAGCAGGACTGTCCAAGCATCTGAACACAAACTACTCCTTCCAGAGTCAGGCTGCCTCAGACTTGGACCAGAGCTCTAATACACATTCAAAGGCAATTCAGAGAAAGTTCCATGTTTAACCCGGATCTCCGGCTGCACATGCCTGAACACACACCGGCAGCACTGGCAGGCCCACCAAGAGCTAACTTTAATAGCAAGAGGAGATTAAAAAAATCAGTACTCCCAAGTGGAATCTCAAGCACAGAAGTGCCCAAGTGTCAGCACCTTCCCACCTACCCTTTGAGTCACAGCAAACAAAGCTCTCTCATTGTCCTCCCATGCCCTACCCCACCTCCCATCCCTCAGTTTCAGGATATTCACCAAACAAAATATATACTTCAAATTCCCAGAACTGCAGGATTAGAAAAATATTTAACATTTCAAACTTGCACTAAAGTTGCTTTAATAAGTTACATGTAAGATATTTTACTTTCCACAGCAGAAAATAGAAAATTCAGTAATCAAAGTGGCTAAAAAGTTAAAATGAAATGCTGTGAATCTGTTTGGCACAAACGGGCCTGCTGTCTTTGCTAAAGAGCAAATCTGTTGACATTGAATATTTTAACACAGTGATCAGCTCCACAACTTGCAAGCTGCAACCACTTGCTGCTGCTCTCATCATTATGTCCAGCTCTGCCTGCATGATGTCTCCAGCATAAGCGCTTCACAGCAAGAGCATGGCTTTGGCTGCAACAAAAAGAAATCCATACATAACTGCAAAATGTTAAACACAGTTGGGCATGTGAGCGTAAACATCAACATTCCTGTAATTAGTACTCTTCAGTTAACACTACCAACAGAGGAAAAACTGACTTGTGACAACCAGCAGGTATTAAGTTCTTATTAAGTAGGGTCATTAACACTAATGACATTTTATCCTCTCACTCATCAATAATTCAAACAGCTATTGATTTTCAGTTTTGCCACATTAAGCTGGAGGTCAAGTATCTCAGTTACTTAGATATGACAGATTTCTGGCTTTTAGCCTGCAATTTCCTGTTATCTGGTGTCTTTTTCCCATTCACTGCAAGCACACACAGGCCAAAGTCACCATCAACTTCCATTTCTGTCACTATCAATGCCAGTGTGTGATAGAAGAACCCAGGGGAGTGCTTCAAGGAGTGCTGAAACATTACAAGTCTCTCCACAGTCTCTCTAGCTGTCACTGCAGTGGCCCCACTTGTACAAAGCTTGTCATTCCTTTGGTTTCTGCTGGAAGCTGCCCACCAAAGTTTGCTGTCACCCACTCCTAAAGGTTTTGCTGATGTTCACAGACAGCAATCCTTTCCACTCTCTTATGAGTATTTTCTATCATCATATTTATGACTGAAGGTAAAGCTTTTTTTTTAAGTAGGGTTTTTTAACACATCTAAATAACTAATTTCTTATTTCTGGGTTTTGCTTCAAGACATCTTTAAACTTTCAGGGATCAAACTTTTCCTAAAAGGATAACAATTTTTGATACAGAAATAAACTAGATTCATATATTTTATACTATAAGAACAGAACTCCAGCACTGTTAGTCTGAAGAATAATATTTCATTGCTCCTAACTCACTTCAAAAGACATACCTGTTATCTATCTCAACACCTGCGGTCCAGTCAGTCAGTGCTGGTTCCTTCCCACTTTGCTTCCATGTGTACAAGATAATCTTCCCATTCTCTAGGCCTACTGCAACAATGTATCTATCAAGAGAATAATTACATTCATTTCATTAGAAATTACAGCAGACAGCTCAGTGAGGTCAGTCCTAATGCAGGATAGAATGAAGAGCACTCAAGCACTGTTGTTGCACCTTGCCCTTTAAATCAGTATTTACTTTTCCATGAAAAAATTAATACATAAAAGTTGCTTCACAAAAAAATTAGCAAAGCAGAAAACCTGTTATATATATTTGGTTAGGAAAAAATAAAGAGGTTAAAACAACATCAGGCCAGTCAATATTTTTGGAAGAATTAATGTGTTTCAGGTGTGTCCATGCATCTCTTCCCTCCCCTCTCCCACTTTCATTACACTGCTTGGAAAAGTCAACATATGCCTGAAAGGGTGGCTAGGAAAGAAAAAAAAGTAGAGGTCATTCTGTTAAAGAATGGTCAAAACAATTGGCAGGTAGATTTAGGGAGCTATTTAGCCACAGGAAACTAGTTGACTAAAGGGATAAATACTAATTTCAGATTAAACACAAAATGACAATACAGAAAACCAGTAATACCTTCCATCAGGAGTAAGCACACGGCTGATACCAACAGCAGTCACAGAATCCCCAGCATCCAGCACTGTTGAACAAGGCTTGATTGAATCCAGCTCATTCCCTTCAGAAATCACTGGCAAATCACACTGGCCCCAGATAATGACCTGTAAGCAAAAGAGTCATCTATGAACTTCCACTTTAATCTTCTTGTAAATGCACATACAAAAACATATGGAATATTAAAATAATTTCAAGGCACAGTGGATGACCCTAAAAATGGTAAAAACATTCTCTACCTACAAAGATTCAACTTTGTAGGCAGTCTGTTTGATTTCATGAAAGTTACTGACAACAAAACCAGATTCTGTTATGAAAGTTAAAGAAAAACTTGAGACCCATAGAATTATGCGACATATGCTTGTCTTACTGCATGAAAAAAGAAGGGAGAATGTCCAACCGGCAGCCCACAGTCTTGTATATACATATTCAAGCACTTTATTTAGCTTATGAATGTATCACTGATTTCTGCGCTAATACATGCAATAAGACTTTTGTGTATATATAAAATAGGGGCTCGTTAGAACACAGTGTTTGTTATTCTAAAAGACATTTAAAACAAACCTGTGTTTTCAAAATTCTTTTAAAATTAATTACCTTTTTGTCCCGACTTCCAGTAATAAAATACTTGCTGTCTGGTGTCCAATCACAGGACCAAATGATTCGACTGTGAACAGCTGTATTTTTATCTGTGTATGCACAGCAAGTGAAGACTGGTCCTGGAATAAAACATGCAGAGGAAAAAGCCTTGTATCAACTGCTTTACATATTAAAAAAGATTGTTACTCTTACTTGACTCTATGCCAGAACTGCAAGAATACTTTGACATTATTCCACTCATCTTTAAAGCAACTGGGAATACTTAGGACTATATAAAGTTTTTTTCCAGCACTTACCACAGTGATAACTAGCACCTGTTCAAGACGATATCAGTAAGACCTTATAGCCCCAAAGCAGTAGGAACAGTTCACTCTTTTAAATACATTTCTTTTTCAGAAGAATTTAAGCAGAACACCTTCAGGTTATGTCTATCAAGTTTTTTTAAGAACACTGACTTCAGAAGTTTTTGAATAGTGCAACATTTACCTTGTGTTCATATTTCCCCAGTAATTTCACTAAAGCTCCTATTACTAGTAAAAGTCCCAACTGCTCAAATCATAATGGTCCAATTGTAAAGATTAATGTGTTCCCAAAGAGACAAGCTTAAACTTCAGCATGTATACAATTAGGCACTATATCTGATCAGCAGATCAGTAAATGAGAATGCTTTTCCTAAGTAGAAAAGGTTGTCATTTTGGAGCACAGACTTTAAATAACCACTTCTTGGGATGCCAATAGCAGCAGTTTTGCTTTACACTGATAATGATGTTATTTGTAGACAGAAGGGTTATTGATGAACAGATGAAAAGAGGATTTCCTCCACTTGCTATGAGTATTCATGGACCTTATCCTGAACCATTGTGTAACTACTGTAGACAATATGCCAGGCTTTAGAATAGAAGTCTGAATAGAACAGAAATTCAAGCCAGGATACAACTGGACACTGTCTGAAGGGGCCAAAACTCACTGCCAAGTCTCTAGGAACATTCTATAGAGCCCAGCAGTGTTTATATGCTATTAAGCCAAGAGTGCAATGATAATCACTTTCAGCACAAGCATCTGTTCTAGGATTCTATTAAAGTATTCAATAGCAATCTCCTCATGATTTTGCAAGGCTCGAAGTCTTAATGAGAAAGTCAACTGAATCCTTACTATTAGCTCTTTTTCCAGACATAGCCAGTTCTAGTCAAATTAATCAATTGTGTAGGATTATCAGAAAGCCACACCAAAGACAGAGATTAATCCTGTCAAGAGTCTCAAAGTGTCATGCCATGCAGGCAGGGACAAGGTAGCCTATGCAGGATATGGGTGCAGCACTGAACCTTCTGGCTATGCCTGCACAGAACTCTGCAATGAAGGCTCTCCTTGACAGAATGCCAATCTGAAGTTCAGCTTGTGTACTTGATTTCAGTAAGTCAAACGTACAATCACACACAGAAGGCACAAGGACTTCATTACATCCATCAATTAAACACTATCTAAAGCCTGATTACATTCTTCTCTGCATTTTAATTTCCTTTTTACGTTTCCGCACATTAATTGCATTTCTTAAATTCACAAGAGCCTACAACACTAATAATTCTCCAAAGTTTCAAGCAAAATGTCCATTAAAATATTTTATCAATTCTCTTTCAAATATTCTGCAGCCAAAAATACTGAACAAACTGCCAAGCCTACAAATGCATACATCACTTCACATATCTTACCTGACTCTGAGGAATCCTCTTTCCTCCACAGTGACCAATTCCTGTCTCTAGAAACAGCCAGTAAAAAGCTGTCATCAGGCGAAAATGCCAGCTGAGTAACAGTCAGATTGTGAAAAGACAAACTCTGCAGTTTCTTCCAAGAAGTAGTGCTCCACAAAATAATTGCTGCATGTTCTTTTTTGGAAGCCTGTATGGATGGAAAACAGTACCAGTGTGAATTAATGAGAGCAAGTATAAAAGTCACACATTTCAAAGTAGTAAGATATTAGCTTGTTTTTAGGTTTGCAATCCACTAAGACCCTACTTTCCTCTGGGAAGTTTCAACATTGTTTCCCTACTTTGTTCTAATGCTGACAATATATCAGTAAGAAAACATTTCAGACCTGTATTTCTTAGAATTTATCTTACTAATATCTTCAAATGAATCACACACAATGTAGGAATAATAACTCATTGGCAATCCACCCTCACCTCTGCAAGCCAACTGTCACTTACACAAAATCTTTCACATTTTGTGAGAAAGAAGAGGATTCAGCCCTAGAAATCGGACAGCACTTTTCACTAGGTGGTGCTAGAATCTTTTCTTACCTTACATGCTGAGGCAATTAGAGTGTTTGAATTATTGCAAGCAACACAAAAAATTTCATATCCGTGTCCATATCTGAAATACACGTGAAAACAAATTTAACACATCACAATAATTTCTGCAGTATGTAACAAAGTTGTTATAATAATTTAAATCCCTTTTCAAAAATGAAAGGCACCTGCCAGGAACTTCTCACCACTGTTTCTGTATTACATCCCAAATATTTTGTTCAGCTTTCAGTTTTAACATCTGCACAATTTTTCCACTAGAAACTGGCTACAGAAAAATCTTTTCAGTCCATTCCATTGTCTTAAAGCATCAGCACTGCAAAAGCCACCCTAATGACTAACAAAGCAGATTAAAGCAGCATTTAATGTATCCTTATTTTCTTAAAAAGCAATTTTAACACTACCAATAAAAATCATAAGCCACATATTTCAAAATCACTGAAGGAATATGCCACAAACACACAGTCAAAGCATACCTATTTTGTGAAATACAGCAAGAAGATTTCTGAACTAAAAGGAAATGTTAGAAAAGGAAAAAACCTCTGTAAAACCCCCAAAATTTATAGCCTTCTCCACAATTACATTTTTTAACCAGTGTTCACATGAGCTCTGCTGAAATCCAAGCTCATATATCCAGATTGGTATTTAATTAATAAGGAGAAATTCCATACAGACTAACACAAATTAAAATCAGTCCCAAAAATATTGGAAGTAAAGTAAAATTGGAGATGTAACCTATAAACAGTAGACAAGTATCACTCGGTGGGGTGGGGTGGTTTCCTGTGATTCTCCTAGACCTGAAGAGATAGGCAGTTCTCTTAATAAACTCCTTGGTCAGCAGCGTTAGCTTCTTACATGGGACTGATGTTCATGGGATTTCACTGGAAACCAGAACAGCCTTAAATGACAAATTACTGTCTGGATCTGTTGAACCAAGTCCGAAGCATCACCGCTGGGCATATCCCATCAACAGACTGCCAAAGCCATATCTGAACACTGGGAATCCACTGGCTTTTATGAAATGCAACTGTGCCTGGACCTTTTAACAGGGAGAGGGACTGCTGTGTACCCCTAACTGAAATGTCAAGCTGTAAATTTGAGTGTATTTAGAATGATGAAGGTACTACTGCATGTCTTACTCTTAATTTGCCACCAGCAGGAGTTTTATCATAATGCTTACTTTTAAAGCATATTTCTGGAAACTGTTTTGTAGTGAAAACCACTGCAAGCCAATTTTCTGAAACTAAAAAATATTTACTGTCTCAAAAGATAAATTTCCTGAAATTCAAAGACGGGAAAATAACCTGTGAAATAACCTGTGAAATCCTCAGTTGTTTTGGTTTTAGTCTCTTAAAAGTAGTATTTGAAGAGCAGTGGATTTCAAGCTTTGGCATGCAATGCTTCTTTTGCTAAATTGAAATGTCAAAATGTAACCATTCTTATTAAATTAACAGAAAACATAAAATATTTCCTCTTGCAAAGTTACATGAGCAGGACTATCTTAGGTCAGACCAGCAGCTCTACAGACCATTGCTGTCTCCAGCAGAGAATTAAGCTATTGGCAACAGGAGATGCTGTTTTAAAGGAGTGTATACGAGCCTTGACAGCATAGGAGCTACACTACAGTCCCATCCTCTGATCCCATAAACAAAATCTGATTTCTTCACTACATAGTACACCACCAAATAAAGGTTCACAATGGAGAGAAGTAACTGCATGAATGAATAATGAAATAGTATTTTCAACCACAGGCAATTTTGCCTCAGCATTGTACAATGCATAGCATCTTTTAATGCACAGGTAGACTGAATGGACTTTCAAGCGTCCAGACAAATGAATACAGTAATTTTCTAGTGTCAAAAAGGATCTCTTCCAATTTCCAAGTGTATTACATGAAATGTACATACGTACAAACATAAATATATATGTCATCACTCAAGCTTTAATCTCAGCATGCTGCATATGAACTCTCTAAGATAATTTTCCAAGGGGATAAAGATTAGCATATCCTCACAAAATTTACCGTGTTTTTAAAGTTATTATATTATGCAAAAATTCAGCCAGTTCTTCATACTAAAATCTCCTCAACAAAACACTTCACAAAACCCAACACTAATCCTTCAAAATTTGGTGTCAAGTTAGAGCTAGGAATACACAAATGTCAATGACAAACAAGCTATTTTTAGCAAGTCAGTGCCTCACACTGTTCTTCTGCTGCTATGGCAACTTGAAATCTACATTATGTGATTTCATGTTACTTCTTTCAAGATTACTCTGACCAAAAAATCTGAAAGTCCATGAATGCTTTACATCTTGTTGCTCTTGCATAAAATGATCTATATCATTAGCTGTGTCTCTAAAACCAGAAAAAACTGCTCAGATAAAAGTCATCTGAAGACTGTCATAAAACAGAGTTATTTTAATGAATGCAGGATATAAGATAAGCAGTACTCCCATAGCACAGTATAAAATATTAATGTCCCACTACACTTTGTGAAATGTCAAAGGCAAATGATGAAGAATTTTGGCCTTGGCTCCTTTTCACTACTTAAACATCCCTTATCAATCTACTTATGTGAGTGCATTAGCAGCCATAGAATGCACAGAAGAAACAGTTAAAGGAACTGTCAGAAATTACAAAATGTGCAGATATGGTCTAACATCCACTGGCTTTCCTCCTAAAATCATTT
This sequence comes from Setophaga petechia, assembly GCA_024362935.1. NCBI lineage: Eukaryota > Metazoa > Chordata > Aves > Passeriformes > Parulidae > Setophaga > Setophaga petechia. The sequence continues at coordinate 29,827,829 of JANCRA010000008.1, forward strand.
TTGAGTATAAACACAGTAACAGAGCTTAAAAGCATTCAAATCAGATTTACTGCCCAATTGAAGGCAAAGATAAACTCTCACAGAACTTCCCCTTCGGTCCAATGAAGCAAGCTGCACAGCATTTTCTCAAAGCTTTTTATTTCCTTCCTCACAAAACTGGTAATGTAACTGTAATGTTCCTTCCTCACAAAAGTGGTGACTTTAACCATCAGCAAACGCTCAACAATCTTCTTGTTCCAGTCTAAGACCCTGTTCAGGAGATTCAGATAAATAAATCCACAAGAGATTGAGATTATTCAATTCCTGCGTGCTATACTTTGATAGAAAAACTTAAAAGATTTTAGAAGTATAGCCTCAAGTTACTGAGATCTTTAAGAAACAAATCATGTGAAAATTGTTGTGAATTTCAGAAAAGGAAGAAAACACAGCTGAAGAATTCCAAAACCCTGCAACCTCAAAACAATTATCATGGCCACGTAACTCCATTATCTTTGCAACTGACAATTACTCTGTCAGCATTCAATACTCAAACTAGCCTTGTAACCACCTTACTCAACACTTATCACTTTGCTCTACCACTAGACACACTAGAGTGCTGCTGGCTCCATCTATTGTACCTTACAACCCTGACAGGAGTTAGGGGCAAGCTCCTCCCTGGATGCCTCAGCCTCTACTTCCACACCACATCTGCAAGCCTACCCCATGAAGTGGAAAGTGGCAAAAAATTCCTTACACAGAGAGACCTTCAGCATAGATCAGGTTTTAAGGAGAAACAACCAACTAAAATAAAACTGTGACACACCAGTTCTAACTGCCATTTTCTTCACTGTTTCCTAATTTATATATATTTATATGTAATTTATTTATTTTACAAGCACACACAAAGCCAAATGACATAGTACAACAGGAAGAGCTACAAGACTAGGCTACATTAATATTTTACAACAGCTTTCCGGAAATTTTGTAACAAAGAGCAAAAGGAAAAATAAAACTTACAACTTCTGAATTTCAGGCCATAAGGTATTCTGCAGCAAGTGATCCTCTGGTGGAGGTTCTGAAAAAGATTTGTACAGCCTTTTCAAATCAGCTAAATAATGCTTCAAGTTTATATTCAATGAACCTCATTCTCCATTACCTATAACACAAATAATTCTCATACCTGTAAGGATCAAGGGTTGAAAAGAAATCTCTGGATACTGATTTGAAATGGTATTAAATGATTCTTCATCCTCATCTGGTTGAACAACCATATCTCCTATTAAAATAAGGACCTCATTAGCTAGAGAACATACTAGAAAGGAGGGAAAATATGAGGATTTATTATACAAGTAAAAAACATCTATATTTTTTACAAGCAGTTGAAACTGGGTTTCTCTGCTGGCAGAGTTACAATAATATGAATACTAGAAGCTAGTTATTATAGTGCATATGAGAATGAGAAGATTTAAAAAAAACCAATAATCTAACCTTCATTTTGAAACTGAACTCTCTCCATCAGCACAATCTTTCAGAGATTCCTAAAAAGAATTTCACTGAGCAAAGCAGTCACCAGAGTTCAACCTGTGTGTCCCCAGTGTTAAACCTTTCTTTCTGTACTCGAAAAATCTAAGACAAAAATCTCTGATACAAGTGATGAGTTCCTAAATTTGATGTAGATCACTAAATGAAAACCTATATTTGAGCAGGTGTAGCTATAACTTGCAAACTTGAGCAAAAATGCTGAGGGCTCAGTCCTTAGCTTTAAGCAAAAGTACCAGAGGTAACCATACCTAGTTAATTTTAAGTGAAAATTCAACTCTGTCCTTCCTTGTGAAGGCATTAAGAAAAAGCTACAGAGATGGGGAACAGTTCCTCTCAGACAGCATCTACCTTTTTGCCAAATGCGCCTCTCAAGCACAGCAGTTTCAAAAAGAAGGTACAGAAAAAGCAAAGCAAAGATTATCTTCTCATTCATCCCATCTTTGCTCTCTTTGAAAATGAAATGAGCACCATTCATCTGAGACCACTGTCTGATCACCAGGAAGATTCCTCTGCAGAGTAAGTGAGATCACATCTGTGGTGTTTCACCCTCAGCCATCAATGCTGACAGCACTGTGTGAGCAGTGGTGGATGATGCAGGGAAGTTCTATTTGTTGTGCTGCTTCTGGTTGTGCCACATGAAATCAATGGAAATTAGTTATTCTCTGTGTGGCAATAATCTAGAAGAAGGAGGTTTTATTTCCCCTCTCACTGGAAGACCTCATGAGTTAGCAGGGGAAAAAAAGATTTGCCAAAATATATTTACAAGTTATTTGAAGTATAACCGGGTTGTTTTTTCTCTACAAATTATTTAGGAAAATTTGGCTTATTGCCATTGAAGACCCTGGAGACAAAGCTTATTAAAATGCTTCCTTTTGTGGATCACACCTTCTGATAAAGCTTTAGGCAGAGAAAAAACCAGATCTGACCTAATTTGTACATTCCACTATAGTGCATTTTTACCAGAGGCTTTATGAAAAACGAGATCCCTGATCTCATTCCCAGCATCAGAAAAATACTTTTTATCATTCCAGCGAGATGTCTGACCCTCCTTCCCTGTTCCCCCACAATGTAACCTCCACTGCCTCTCCAAGATATTAGCTACTGTTGGCTAACTAATTCTTTCCTGTGTTTTTTTACTTTAAAACACCATGTTTAGGTGCTAGCAAAGAAATAAACACTTTGCTTTATTTTATTTCTAGATTCTAAACTTGCAGTCAAGCCTACACTTACAGACCTAATATGTACATTAAAACAATCCCTTAATTAAAGTTTCCACATGAAACACCACAACCATTATTTCTCACTAGCAATACCTTCAAAAACAGCTTTATTGGATAATCCCAAAGCTGGCACAGTTGCACCTTCTGGAAGATCAGATGACTGCTGAATTAAAGAAAAAAGAAAGGTTACACACAGATTGTCACATAGGCTTGGATTTCAAAGACCACAGCTTAAGGAACCCCCAAGAGCTTCTAGAGTTACTTTCCTAGAGAAGTGAAGGGGGTACTTTGAAAAATTCTTGCCTAGAACATACCCGGGACAAAACAAAGACCAGTACTCTGGCAAGAAGGGAGAAGAAAAAAAAAAACCAAAAAACGAAACCAACAAAAAAAGCGCCTTTCTAAGGCCCCAGCTCAAGGATTTTCTTCAACACTAATTGCAGGTTTTCTTCCACAATTATATTTATTCTAGCACATACATGACAATTAATCTATTAACTGAGAGCACTGCAGTTTTTAACACAATAGAACTGGGAAATCGTTGTTCTGAAGTGAAATAATAAAGCAGCATTTTGGAAAAAGAGAACAGAGGGTGACTGCCTGTGACCACAACTTGAAACGCAGCTCAGTAAATAGTACTGAGATGTGGCTGGAATACGTGTCTGTTTAAAGCAGCACAAGGGAAGGACAGAAAATACTTCCATAATGGTATAGGGAAAGAGTAAAAGTTTAGAAAGGGTAAGGGAACTTGGGGACCTTTGTGTAGAGATAAAAAAAGATTTAATAGCTGTAAACCCACTTCCTTATGGTATCAGGAAAGTTCAAAGAGAGACTGTTTTACTGAATTAAATCAATATTTTAGGTGACAGCTTAAAATGTACTTAAATATTCATAATTAGATGAGAAAATGTATCAGAGACCCAGACAAGCATAAGGCCTCTAAAACAAAAATGGTTCCTCATTACAACCCAAAGTATAATACAATCCTATGGATTTGAACTGAATATAATCCTATTCAACCCTTTTAGAATATAAAACTGTTTTTTGGTTTCAGGTACTTTTTTGGAGAAGGCATTTAAGCCACATTAAGAAAAAGCTTCCCCACTTTAGTGACAAAAAGCTTTCACAGAAAACAATTTCAAGAAAGCTGTTTAAAAGCAGCTGTATAATTAGAGCACATAAAGCCTTCCTCTTTAAACAAAGCCCATGTGAAACACTTTATGATATGAATCAAAAAACAGCACTCACAGGAAGAACCAATAAGAAAAGTCTAAATAAAGTAAAATAATGACATCTGCCACCCTTATAAAAGCACAATGCTATTTGTACAATAGCCATTATGCAAATGCTTACGAAGTATTGTGGAATTAAACCACTAAGCAGCTACTTACGTAACTTCTTCCATCAAAAATGATTCTATTTCTATCCCAGATGTTTCAAGTGTTAAATTAAATGGAAAGGCTAATCCATCTCTGAGAAACTGCACAGAAAACCCTGCTTTTGAGCAAGATATCTGAGGCACTGTACAGAGGCAACTATCTTGAATGAGGTCTGCTCCACAAAATGCAGACAAAATCAGAATTAGACCTTAATGCAAATGGGGAGCAAACAAAGGGTAGCAGCACAGGACAGCTGACATACCCACAACTAAGAACTGGAACATAAAGAAAATTTCCAATGCCAACAGGAAATAAAGCAAGTACATATTTATAAATATTTGTATGCTAGAACTAAAAATAGTGCTGAAATTTTTATGCTATCTCCAAGCATGCAATTGCAAAAAAAAAAAAAAAAAAAAAGTAGTAATACCAACACATAACCACACAACAATAATTAGAATTAGGCATGACTACTACACCCTTAAATTAAGGAGAAATACATCAACAGGCTTTATTGTTTGCTTCATCCCCAAGTGTGCACAGTGGTCTGCTTTAGTTTGAGTTACCTAAAATTTACCCACACTCTTTTCAATCTTTTGACACAAGGTCTTGTTTGGTTTCAAACAGAACCCATTTCATATAACAACACCATAAAATACATATGAAACAACACACATGGAAGCAAGCAGAAGAGAAAGGAAAACGAGGAGAAAGGAAAATGTACTGAAAATAGTTTCAGTACAATTAAAAGAATTTTTACAAAGTTAATGCAATCTGACATTTACTGAAGCATTATTTATTTAACATCTAACAGGGCTCTCTTCATGTAGCATTGCTTTCGCACACTTACACGGGAGCAGAGCTTCTCTAGTGGGATCCCAGTGATGTTACTGAAGTTTTCTATAAAGTTCTTGGGAGCACGGAAAACTCGAAGCACTTTTTCATCTGCTCCTGACACAAACTCAAACCGGCCGATCATTGCCAGACAGCGCAGGTCGTACCCGTGCACTTGAGGCCTGGCAATTTCATGCCACGTTACCTACAAGTGAGCAGACACACAGGTAAAACACAATTCTTAAACAGAGAAATAGGGCAATTTAAAGGTCCAAAAAAGCACCACTACTTGCTGAATTTATTAACACAAAGAAAAGTTAAGAACAATCTTCTACTGATGTGCATAAAACTGGTGCTCACATACATCAGTTGAATCCTCTTTTTCCACCAAACCTTTCCTGTAATTAGTAAACTGTGTCCCTGCACAGATGTGTTTAAGGCACTTACTGTGACTTCTTCGTGCTAGACAGTCAGGAATAGAACATAATTTGCCAAAGTAAAAAGAGGTTTCTATCCTACTACTTCCAGGACGGTAGGTCTGAAAGACCTAAGAAAGGTAGTGATAATTATCCTGCTTCCTTCATCTGTTCTTTCACAAAGAACAGCAGCACTTCTGTCAGCAGGCTACAGGTTCCTACTGTCCTCTTTTCTTTAAATATTTGATTCAAGTGAGACCATTTAATAGAAGCTTTGCAAAAACCTGACAAAACCGTAACAGATTCTAAGTGTCATTTGCTATTTCACCCAGATGATAGTTCAGTTGGAAAAACTCAAGTGTGTATTTTGAGTTAAGAGCTAGCAGAACCAGAATCAATTGAAATAACTTAAGACTGCTTCAGTATTCTAATGCCTATAGCCAAGACTAGATATCATATGAGTATAAGCAAAGGCATTATATTGACTGTAAACTCCACATATCACCCTAAAAATTCAATTGAGTTTTGAATGTTGAAGTTTCTGATAGGACCTGAATGGGAGTTTGAGACATCCTACAAAACCTCATGATTTGACAAGGGCTTGATTATTTTTCAGTGAGGAAAAAATCATGCATTCTTTAAAAAAAGATAAAATTAAACAGCGCAACAAGCCCTTCTTACCCTTTACTGGGTACATCTCTGCATACAACACAAAAATCTCAAACCCCAAACAAAGAGAGGGCTATATAAGTCATGCAATAAGCTTCTTCCAGAAAAATCAGGATGCAAATTTGCATGACAAATTGAAGCTGATGGTTATTCCTCTTCTCTGATATTCTGATATCAGAACTGAGACTTTAAGAAAGGATGCTTATTTGCATTCAACACTTTGTTTCCTTTTTATAGGGAAACACATGAGCTGTAATACTAACTTTCCATAAACATCTGAGCCATCCATTGTGTCTTGTTAAGACAAACATCAGATGTCACCTGCTGTAATTTTTCAGGTGCTAAACTTAGTGTGATAAAGAAAGTAAGGCATTTTAAAAGCCTGTGTTATCCAAGTTCATGAGCAGCAGAACTAAAAACTTTTCCAGGGTTCAGAAGTCCTGAATAAATATCTTCAAATGACCCATTTCTATTCCAGCCCTCCACTTCACCCATCCGAAAAGGATACTAAGGCTTTCTCCCACACTTCGTGCAGCAGCAAATACCGAAACTACTTAGATTTACACCTGGTCAAATTAGCAGGAAGTCAAAGTACAAGAATTCAGTTCATGCCATATTCAGATATGAAGACTACAATCACTCTGCTAAATTGATTGATTCAAAAGTTTCAGGGTGAGCTGGGCAGGTAAATCACACAAAGATCAGTTCTTTTAGAAGACAGGATTAAAAATCAGCAAGCAGCATACATAATAAAGAGTGGTACTTCAGTAGGTCAGAGAAAATGACATTGACAACCCTTGAACGCTGCCAACTTACATCACATGCTAATCCTGAATTTTGTTTTGATATATTTAATGTACCCTCCTGAGTGGAGATTAGGGTAAAAAGCATGGAAGGAAACTGGAAATATCCTTCCCACAACACAAGGCAAAACATAGGTTTTGAAATGGGACTACCACCATTCCTGTGTGGCCTGGAAGAAGGAAATCAAAGAATTGATGGCAAATTCACTGTCTCAGGTTTCAGACCTCCTGTGCTGGTCTACATTACAGAAACTTTGATGAGACAGCTATAATAGCCTCCCCAACCAATAGAATAGGACCTTATTTGACTACAGTCAGTCTAGTTTCTGCCAGTTTCCTAAACGGAATATTGATACTGTTCTGCCAGAAAAGGTTGTATTTGTAGAGGAGAAAAATGCATGAGAAACAAGCAACAGGAACTTTTAAACAGACTTTTCCCCAACCCAATGCAGGAGGAGTGAGCAAGCAGCTGTGAGCAAGCCAGCAGTTGCTGGCTGGGGGTTAAAACAGGACAGGCACCAGCTGCACTCATGTAGTTCAGATAATCACTCTAGTAGAACTGAGTCATTAACAAATTAGTATAAAAAAATACTAGTGAGAACAAAATCTAAACAAAATGAGAACTTTGTTTAGATTATGTTTGTGTAAAAAAGCACAACCAAAGTTGATTCTCTTTATTATTACCTGCAGCAGTGTAGCCAATTGTTAAACACTGCAATAGGTAGTTATCAGTACCAGTCATGTGTATTCCTCCTTCTCAATTACTGCAGAGCCCTCTTTCCAAGACTCTGGGAGAACACTAACTGAAGGTAATCTGGACATGGACTCGGGATTGAACTGCAACCATACTGTGTGATTGCAAAAACTCTACCACTAATATTTTTAAAGTGAAAATGTCACATACTCAATTATCAAACCAAGCAGTTTTAAACAGACCATCACTTGTGGAACTTGAAGGTTTGAGTTATATTCACACAACTCAGGACTGACCAAACCCCCTTAACCACACTCACACTCGCAAAATCTCTGAAGATCCTACCTCTGTTTCTTCCTTCCTTTTCCATGGAGCAAAGAGCCTCGTAGTTTGATCAAAGCCCACACTGATGACAAACTCTCCTTCTGGATCCCATTTCACATCTTCTACACTGTTAAAATGTCCTGAAATCACAACTTCTGGAGTCCATTCTTTCTATGAAAAGAGTTCCGCAAAGAAGTAAGGAGTTTTTTGTTTGACTGATTGGCACATTCTAAGCAAAATAAAACTATAAATGTGCTTATTAAGAAAGTAAGAAAAAGACATTGGTAAATAGCAAATTATTAGAACACAAGACAGGCTGAAGAGACACAAATACTGATGTATTGCTCCCATCTGAAATAAACTTGTGTCATTTGTTCAGCTGTGAACAAAGCACAACCACAAAGGAGTTCAAGCTATTCAACTGACTTCTTACTCAAAGGTAAGAAACAGGGTTTAGAGGCTGGAGCATTTCAACCTTCCCCCTCTGCAGGAAGGAGACTCCTACAGAAAAGGACTATTTCAATCACTAATTTTAAATTATACTGTTACAGAATAACAGAACAATTGCTTTAATAACAGAAATTTACCTCAAATTACTTAAAAGTACAATTCTTTTAAGTAATACTACTAACAAAAAAACCAATGTACCTTATTAACTGTATCCTGTTTCCAAAGGTGTAGTGCTCCATGGAAAGCATGAGCGATGATCATTGAACCATCTGGACTAAACTGACACTCAAAAAATCCAAGGGTATTGCCACCCACTTCACCTACACGTACCTAAATTAATGAACAGAAGTGAAATAGCCATGAAAATGGTCTTCCATTCCTACAAAATCTTTCTTACTTCATGAGATGAAAAACTACCTCTAGATAAGAGTTCACATTACACACACAAACACATTCAAAGAATATTTTAATTACAAAGTTAAGCACTGAAATGTCATGGGAATTAAAGCTATGTGCCAGTTGAATGGAGCTTCCCTTCATAGACATCTCAAGATAGGATTCCCCCAAAGGAAAGAAAACACTACAATAGATGAGACGCAAACCCAAATGTTCTGTGCCTCATTCCAGCCTGTTGGATGCAACAGTTCCTTATCGTCTATTGCACAATAAATAAAAATGATCCAAAGAAACAATAGTTCCCAAGTACATTTTTTTTTCTTACTTAATTTCCAAGATTCCCTAGCATACCTTCATTTCCCTATTTCTCCATGAACAGCTGCAATTTACCCACACTCCTTCTGTGGCATATTCTGGCCTCTGTTTTGTGCTTCTCTTATGACTTCCCATACATGCACGAATGCATACACACAGGCCTTACAGTTGCTCTAGTACCCTTCCACTTATCAAATTTTATTAAAAGATTAATAAAGTTACATTTTCAAGTTTTATTTAAGACATAAGACCACAATTTCTTTCAAGCTTTCAACTCCCCCATTCCTATACAGACTCTTTTAAGACCAAAACAAAATGAACCAATGTCCCATTTTAAATGGCAATGCACTAGTAGTTCAGTTTTATTAGCACTCATTAAAAAAAAATACCTCTCATATTGAAGTGACTTTGACATGCCATGCTAGAGGCAGAATTCTAGTCTCACCTCTGAGCAGGGGAATAAATTTCTGAAGACATCTTGTTCATCATATCATGATGAAAGAGAGAAACTGAGACGTTCCCCTTGCTCCCTTCCTCCCTGCAGGTTTCCAGCTCAGATTTTCCTCTCTGGATGCAAAATGGATTTTTGCAGTTAAAATGTCTGATCTGAACTAGAAGTTACACATTTGTGGTCAAACCAATGCAAAGAGAATGCAAAATTGAAGAACCACAGCTTCCAACAAGCTTTACTACACAACCCATTTTTAGAAGCTTGTGAATTTAGCCGCAACTCCCTGTTACACCTAGGGACATCAAATGGCATCTCCATGTGATTGCCCTTTTTTGAACTAATTTCTACTTCAAGCACAAAGGCATCTGAATTTTTCAATGAAACAGGAAAAATTAAACACCCTACTGTAATTCCCGCTTTTTCATTCAAGAGACAATTGGAACTTTCTTTGTGACAGGAGAGACCACAAACAATGGTTGGCATAACCCAACACAAACAACTTCAACTAAACTACTGCAATGTGGAAAAGCAGGTCAACTGAAAAGACATCAATCAAAGCACTAGAGAAATCTGGTTGTACTACTTGTTTATTTAGGATGATCCACATCAGAACAGCCTTCAGAATACTACATGAGTGACACAGGAGTATTCAGCTTAAATGGAAGAAAAACCTAATGACACAGCCAATGATGAAGTTACTGTGAGTAAAACCAGGCTGGTGAATTGCACGTCAGCTACTTTGTGGTAACTGCTTAGGTCACATTCCCACAAGGATGAACTGTATATAGCTCAGGAGGGTTTCTTCCTCCTCTTACCAGGAGGACATAGCATGCATTACTGGGCAGCCCCTGTCTTGTACACTCTGAATGACACTTGAGCACAAACAGCCCTTATAAACTCCTCAGTACAGCAATAAGAAAACAAACAAGCAACAAAAATCGTATTGTATACCTTTTTTTTTTTTTAATACAGTTTTACTTGCAACAGAGCATCAGAATGAGTATTTTTGCAAGAAAAGACTTTGCCTTTCCCTGCCAGAATTTTAGAGAGTTCTTGCTCCCTACAGTACACACATGATGCTGGAAAAACAACTTGCATACAGCACATATTGTGAGAAAGACTGACACTTGCCTGTTCTAGCCAGACTCCAGATTCTTCATCAGGTTCCCAGATGATTACAGTTTTGTCCATTGATGCAGATAATATCCTCATTGGTTGTTGCATGCTGCCATCTACAGTACAAGGAAAATTATTACCCTACAACCTAGGAGCATATGTTCTGAAGAAATTAGGTAATACTGAAATATAAACACATTAAAAAAAATTGTTCAGCATCAGAGACATGCAATGCATTTCTTATATGCCAAATTTACAGGCTCCACATTCTTGCCTGGAGAATTTGTATTCTCCAGGCAAGAATGCGGAGCCTGTAAATTTGGCATATAAGGAGGAGATATTGTATTCTCAGCCATAATCACCCAAAGAAAAAGTAAAATACATACATAAGAAAATCATATTCCATTTTTCTTACTCCAAATTTATATTGAATTAAATATAATTTGGAGGAAAAGCTAGAGTTTCACAAGGAGAATGCACAGTAGTTCTCGGTTCCATTCCTTAAGTAAGTTTTTACTGAGCAATTTACAGTTTGAAATAATTGCCTAGCATTCACGTTTGGGTTTTTTCCCAAATTGTTACGTTTGCTACTGACTTCAGCAGACTCTAGCACCCTGTAGTATATACAGTAACTCAGGACTGCTCCTCAGAATGCAATGAAACACTCCAGAAAAAAAGCCCAACACAAAATCGGAAAGAGGGAGCTGCTTCATCATCAGTTGTGGAACCTGTAGGAAAACCACTGAGGAACTTTTCTTGTTAATCGAGATATTGGCAGGCATCTCATGAGGTGATAAGTTAACAACAGACTTCCCACCCTACCTTCTGCACTGAGAATATGTCCCTCAGATCAGTTTACCTCTAGTGAAAAACTATTTTATGGAACCCAGCATTGTGCAGGCCACAGAACAGAAGCAGCTTCACATACATGGAAGTACCTGGAAAACTTCATGGTCTAACAGGACAGTTTTCAGACTGCAGTGCAAGACTGAAAGGCCTACATGGTGCCTAAACCTTGTTCTAAAAGGCTAAACCTTTTACTGGTGTCTAATTTAGAAAAAAGGAGAAAAGTTTAAGGACCAGATAACTAAACCAATATTTTTAAAGCAAGCCCTGTGTCTTTCACTAAGTGTATTTTGACATTCTAATGGCGTTCTGCTATTCAAGTGTTGTACACACCAGCAAAGCTGTTATTTGTACTGCTGAAGTCACCTGCCATCAGTAACTCTAAAATATGTCAGAAAAAGACACCTTTACCAGTACAAATAGTCAAGGGTGTTCTGACTGTGCAATGTCAAATCAAGAATCTCTTTCCCTTATGTCAGGCAGATACATAACAGCAAACCAGTACTGCAAACAAGGCTGTCAGAATTGAAGGATTTCAAAAGAAAGATAAATACTAGAGCAAAATGTAAAATTAAAACTATAAATAACACTGTTTCAATGGGAGTCTGCAGTAATGCCTTATAGTTACATGCTTTAGAAAAACTGATACTCCAGGAATCTACTCATAAAACATTATTTGCAGAATTTAAAGACTGTCATCTCTACAGGAACAAGTGAACATGCAAACACAATACAAAGACACGTGACTGTACTCTATGTATATGACACTTAACACTGGTAAGTGTTTGATATCTTTTTACCTTTTGAAAATGAAGGTTGCCAGTGAACTGCATACACCCAGTTTTCATGACCAGCCAACACAGACTCCAAAGAAACTGCATATGATGTGTCAGTATCTACCACAAATCAGAGAAAAGCATATTTCTTTCTAAAAGCCAAGAAAGACCAGGTCATTTCTGATATCTTTAGTGATAATAATCAACTGCTTTCAACATCTACCAACATCTCAAAAGCTTACTGACACTGAGCAGCTCCTTGAAATCCTACTTTGGCACAAGCCCTGAGGACCAGATTTATGGTCACAGGTCAGTGCATTGCCTCAGAAGGGTCTCTGAGAATTCCTGGAGAACTCTCAAGCTGTGTTGAAATAAATGCCCTAAATTAGCACTACACATACTCTTATGCATATTTGCATCTCCAAATGACTGCAAACACAAACATTAAAACACTTCAAACAGTGAATCAGGATTTCCAGGAAGTATCATGAGCACTTTTTACATATACCTTGATTATATTAACTAGGTTGCCAAACCATGTACCCTACAATGTCAGCAATGCAAGCATCTGATGTTATCATGCTTAAACAGCTCGTCACATGACCATAAAGTAAGCCTGCACATAGTTATCTGTTACTTGCAGTATTTTTCTAATCTTTAAGTTATAGCAGCACCTTTTAATTCATTCAATTCAAAAGAAAATGAAAGCTAAGCTATTAAACTGGAGAACTACAGAACAGCTTCTCTCCCACAGACAAATAAGTGTCCTACATATTGCATTTGGAATATGTATAACAATAACAACCCATGTTGATATTAAGCCCTCTCACTGCTTTATCCTTTCGTGTAATATATCATTAACTTTTGGCTTTAAAACAGTAATTCTGCTTTCTTAACAGCTAAAAATAATGCAGTCAACACAAAAAAAACACCTTGTCAACTTCCCCAGAACCACGAAAAGATACACAAGTGAAAAATTGTGCCAGAGGATTTTACAGCTGTTACCTACCTTTAACAGTAAAAATATTCTCTTTCAGTTTTATGGAATCATCTTCAGTTTCTGGAAGCTGCTTTAATTTTGTACATACTTTCCAAATTCTTATCAAACAGTCCTGAGCACAGCTTGCTAAGAAAAGGTCTTCACCTATTAGTTTTCAGAAAAAGAAGGAAAAAAAAAATAGAGCCACATTTTCATTGCAATCACTACCATGACTTACCTACCATCTTTCCATACATGCAACCTAACAGCATTATCCCAATTTTTCCTATTGTACACAATATCATAAAAAAATTCAGTTTTATTTCAACATCAATTCACTTTCCCTATCATTCAAATTCAAATTTTCCTACTGCAATTCAAATTCTCTACTATTTTATAACACACTGGGAATATGTCCATGATTGTAAGATGTGGTAAGCACTGTACATGTTATTCATATACTTCCCTACTATTTATGGGCCTTCGCTTTTGGAATTCTATCAGTCTCAATATTTGTCAAAATTTCCTTTCCTCCTTTTCTTTCCAGGCTTGTACCATACTCAAATTCCTTTTTTTTTTTGTACCATTGCAATAACCATTTGATTCATTGATGTCTGAAAAAATTCCCCTCATAATTTCCCAATTAAAAAAAAAAGGGGCAGGGGGGAAGCAAGAAAAGAAAATATAAATGTACTATTCTTCCTCACTCAGAGGAAGAATAGGAGGAAATAGTACATTTATATTTTCATTTTCAACATTTGTGTATTGAACAGGATAAGTTGCTAAAACCCCAATTTGTTTGCATTTAAGTACCAGTCAGGTAAACAAACCTGAAACAAGCAAGAAAAATGTTTTAAAAGGTTAAAAAGTTTCATCTTCATTTTTAATATTAACCACCATCTCAGGAAAACAAACATCACAACCACAAGAGCTTAGGTGCTACAGTGCATCAAGGTCAACTCTTGGAGGGTTGTGGTAAAACACTAGTACTGGCATTCAACCACTATTGCACTTTATTCATCTTGCATACTGACCACAGACTGCCCACTCAACGCCTCTTATCCAATCTTCATGGCCAGGGAGCATTAACGTTTTCTGAAACTGAATAAAAACTCCTGTTACATCACAGAAATGCACCTAATGACCGTGCACCTATCAGCAATAAGCTTTATTTTTTCAAGTCTTTTATATTTATAGCTTCTATTACCTGAAACAGAGAAAAAAAATAAGCCATAGCTAAAGACTGTAATTTACACAGAGCCATTTTTGTTTTGCCACTATTGGACGAGGTGGCACAGGTAACCCATATATGAGCAGGAAAGGATGTCAAGTTAAGGTGCACACCTTCAAGAGGCTACAGTCTCTCTGTGATATCACTAAATTTTTTTTTGAGTTTATCAGGCTTACTGTGGTACAAAAAGTCTGGCACACATATTGCAGCTTTGATGTGACAAATAATTTCTCGTATTTGTGTGAAGTGGATACAACTGCAGATGATGAAGAAAATGAATACAGGTAAAATCAAGCATAAAAAGAAAAGCAAATGCTTTGACATTATTTTCAATAATTAATTTATATTTATAATAGAATATGAATAATAAGAATCAGTTATGGCACTGGAAATATTCTCTATGTTTCTTAAGTTTATTGATAAAACTTCTAAGGAAGGTATACATCAAGAACTGCTGATGGAAAACTCTACATGAACACGGGCTCAGGAACACTAGAGTGCAAACACAGTCTGGATTCCCTTTTAAGAACTTTCACTACTAATTTATTTTCACTTATAACATATGTAACATTGCTGTTTTATTTTGACTCAAGTCCAAATATTTTCTCCTTACTTAGAATTTAACCCATTTCTGCTTTTCTTTGCCCAGAAACAGTCCTACTTCCATGACATTTTTTGATTCCAAGTTGAATTCCAATGTCTGAAGTAACTATTACAGTTAAAACACTAGTTAAAACAGTTACTTTAGTATGAATAACTTATCACATTATTTCTGGCATTATATTCTACTAAATCCTTTACCTAGGCCTACTTAAAACTATGACTAAATGACAGCCTTTGCTATGAGTACAAGTCTGCAACTGAGGTCTCTCTTCCAATCTGTGACAGGGAAAAAGAAAAAAGGAAAAATTTGTATGTGTATGAAAAAGAATCCATACTCAGAAATTGGTGCCTCTCTCTTTGATCCAACATTTCTGATATTCCCCAAAGCCACCTTCCCATCAAACAGTGTTACTCTGCCTCTCCTCATCACACATTGCAGTCACAATCATAAAACGGTTTTGTTTGAAAAAGACATTAAAGATGATCTAGATCCACCCTCTCCAGCCATGAGCAGGGACACTTTCCAATAGACCAGGCTGCTCAAAGCCCCATCCAACCTGGCCTCAAGCTGCTCCAGAGATGGGGCATCCACAACTTCTCTGGGCAATTGTTCAAGTCTCACAGTAAAGAATTTCTTCCTGATATCTACTCTAAACCTACCCTCTTTCAGTTTGAAGCCATTGTCCCATCTCCTTGTAACTCCATGCCCTTGTAAAACATCCCTAAAACTACAGAACCATCTATATATGAGATACATGACCAGAACACAATACATGATCAGACTAAGCTGATCAGATACTTCCAAACCAGAAAGTTTAAGCCTTAAGAATGAGTTCTCACAGCCACCTAAGCCTCATTTGGCTCATCACTTCTGCAGCCACTGGCACCTCTAGATAGGGCATTCCAGAGAGATGTTTATGTTAAATACCTAAAGGGTTAAGTGTAAAGGCAGGAAGGAACAGTCCAGGAAGTGACATGAAACAGCAACCTAAAGATTTTTCTGAAGACATGCTTCTGGCAATACATAAAAAATATCTTCAGCAATTGACATTTCAGATAATAGATAAAAAACATTTATTTATTCATTTATATGATCTTTGAGAAAATGCTCTCTATTTTACAGTCATTAAAGTTAATTGGTAACTTTTTTTCTAAGGGAAAGATTTGTTCAGGCTGAACTGTTGCTAACATCCTTCTCTTTTATTGCTAACACTAAAACAGTGTGTGCATCTCCTGAAAGTTGACCCTAATATTAATCCAAACACACATCTAATAATTTTCTCTTTTCAAGGTGTTGTGTTGTGGGGTTTTTTATAATTACCCATCTTACATCAAAGAGATCTATTCAGAAAGGCAGCCATTTGTTTTCCCTTAAAAGAGTAAAACCAATTATTTTGAGATTATTAATACCACCCCAGATTTCTAAGTCATTTCCTGAACAGGTTTTTAGGCACTACTTAGCTTGAAGTCAAGCATGCAGTTCTTTTGTGCTGCAGAACAAGCATATTTAAATAGTCAGCTAGAAGTCTGTACTAATTTTTATATGCTTCCATTGAATAGACCCACTGACCTACTCACATGATTTAAGGGGGAGGCTGCTGAATTTTATTACCTCATATTCACTGATGGCAGTAATACCAGCACCAGATGGTGTATGAGGCTGAAGAGACATACCCCCAAACCCCTGAAAATGCATCCAGCCCCTTAAATGGACTCATGCTGCTTTCCCATCCCTATAACAACATCCTCCACTCTTGACCTATCTGAGCAGAGTCAGTACAGTGGCTGGAAAACAGAGGTGAACACAAGGGCTATTGCCACATACAGAAATGAAGCATGAGGAACACAACATTCTTGGTCATATGCTTTAGTTTTAGGTGGTATGTGGGGAGCAAGGAGTTGGAGCCAGCAGGCCTTATGGGTCTCCTCAGACTTGAGATATTCTAAGATTTTATGATTCAGTCAAAGTTTTCAAGATACTGGTTCCCATAAAAATAAAAACTGTTGACTGAAAGTGAGCAAGGAGGAGTGTATGCTGTTATGCTAGGATTTTTGGTATTGTTTTTGTCCTTTTCTTTGAAGTTTATGTCTCTTGGCATCCTATATTCAGTTCTTCAGATGTATTCAGTTCTAAAATTGAATAAAGGTTTGTACAGATGCACATGGGCATTACTTTTAGGAGATTCAAAGTTTCTATTATTGTCTACGTTCTATATACACCAGTGTTTTGAGCTGTCATTATTCTCTTTTTTTACAGATTTTGTTTTTATAGTCTCATATTTCTTCTCTGTTTCAGTTTCCACTTGGTCCTCACTGGATACATAAGAGGTTACAGCACCAACAGTTAAATCTAACAAAACCTCCTGGTCTGACTACTTCACAGGCTTTCCCATGCCTCTTACCTAACCTCTGAACATTGTTGCTTAGCAGCAATCTGGTCTCTCTCCTTTTAAGCAAAGAATAAAGCTGTTCTGTAGGCAGTACAACTAATGAAGCTGTGGACATGCCCAGCACACACTGCACAACTAATCCTGCCCACACTTTGGGCACATCTCTTCCAGGACCAGGCTAGTAGCCTGGCTAGTAGTTTGGTAAATTTGGCAATAGGGGTCCAAGTCTCCTCATTTTTTCTGCAGCAGACACTAGATGTGATATCCCTCATCTATGGAGCTGTTAATCTCAACAGATTAGAAAGAGCCTGAATTATCTTTGATTCATCCCCCTATTCCACTTCTCAACTATGCCAGACTCTTTGGCTGGAACCCAAAACACAGAGTGCACCATCTACTCAAAAAACCAAAGCTCAAATAGAAATGTTCTGGTTTAAAACTCTAATTTAATCTGCTGGTTTATTACTTGCCCTCCACAGGCCACATCTGTAGATGTTATATCCCTAGCAGGAAGACATATTATGGTTTCTGAAAGATTTTTCCCCGGATACTTTTATAAATCAATACTCTCTTCCAACAAGTCAAAAAAGCAAAGAATTCATTTTCTCTCTACTATATAACAAGTAAGGGATCTGTGGGTAAGAAGTCTCAAAAGATGAAAAGCGTGCCCACTCAGTTTTAAAAACCAAGCAGTTTTTAATGAATAAATACCTCTTGACTGCAAAATTAATGAGTTTACCAAAAGGTAGCCTGAATTAGCTAAGTATGCCTCATCCTCCCTCAGAGTCTACAGTGAAAGCCCTTTAAGTTTCATAAGAATGCCCTGTTATGAATGCATGCTCTACCTCTGGATTCATACTCACATTCTTAACAACCTTTTTGAAGATGTTAACTAAGGGAAGTGCTTTACAAGAGGCACTGAATTAACTGAACAGAGCTACAGGCCCTTACCAGTAAGGGAATGACACAGGAGCTAAGATTCTAATCACTCTCCTATGCCAAGTTCCTGGCTAGGCAAAAATGGCAAGGCTATAGTAACACTTCCTTCAAATACCCTTAATACTACTAAGAAGCCATAAAAAAGGTGTCAGTAGATCCAAGAAAACCTGATGAACGAAATTTAGCAGCTAGGCAAGAATTCATGTCAGAAGGCTTGCAAGGATGTTCTAATTCTGTTAATAGTTGTAAAGCACAACACAGGCTCTTCTCTTTGAGGCCTGCACAGTTCACTTAGCTAGAAAAGATGCTCTGGAAAATTAAGATAGACATCAACAAGAAGTCCCACCTCATTTAAGAGATATTCTGAACACCAACTCTGCCACAACAGCTGGTGAAAATACTTTCTGAAATTGAAACTGTGAAAAATAACACATGCAAAGCAAAACTGCTCACCCCTTGTATAAATCAAGTTTCCTACCTCCAAAAAAAGACAGCGCAAACTTGCTGATGAAGCTTAAGAGGGAACTTGTTAATTCAAGTTACCTTCCTTTAGCCTCCACAGACTGACTACCTTTTAAAATGGTAGACTATTGTTATACCAGAAAGTTTGGCCAACAATGGACAAAATAAGTTACATATCTCTGAACATTTTTGGCAGTCAAACTGTATATAATTTGTTAACCTGAATCATACAAGAAAACAAATTTCCAACTCTGAAGGAGAAAAACCAACCACACAGTCCCTGAGATAAAAGTCTGTCTTTAACACACTGAAAATCAATAGTGGCATTTTGCCATTGCTAATTCCCAGAGAATTCATTAAACTGACATAACTTAGAAGCTACACAGGAAAAAAGAAAAAAAAATCTAACCAAGCACCCTTCTTTTCTTCTCAGTGGTCAAGAAATCATTAAACATAGAAGAAGAGGATGAAGTACTTATCTTACTGGCAACAACAGCAACCCAAAAAAACTTATTACTGTACATGGCAGCGCGAACAGGCAAAATTATCAATAAAGTAGCTTTTATCTCTCTCTCTCAAAAAAAAAAAAAAAAGAATAAAGGAGTATCTATTCTTTAATCCCTAAAGGGAGTGTGTCTGAGCAATTGCAGCAGACTAAGTGGTTCTATATATGCCAGTTTCAAAGGGGGGGTTCTAAATGCAGCTTCACTGGTGCAATGGAAGACCATTTGTGCTTTGAAGGGTTTTTTTAAGGCAGTGAAAGAGAGAAAGAAGTGATACTGAGCTCTGTTTTGGAAAACAGTCATTACACATGCTTTAGAATCTAACAAAACCTCTGAACAGATGCAAGAGAGGACATAACGTTTCTCTACTGCTCAAAAGGAATATTTATCTGTATGAAAAACTAAAAATTGCCAGCTTCTAAATAACACATGAAAAATATGTGCTTTTATAAGATCAGATACTCCTAAAAATACTTTTTTTTGATGTTCAAAAGCAGTCAAGCATAAAGGGCACACTTAGCAACAAACATAAAATTCCTCAGAAGTCATAACAGTTTTATTATAAGAATTTATAGAATGAAAGTAACATCATTTCCATATGAACAACTCAATGCCTGGATACTTAATGAAGGAGGACAATTGCAGCTATTCTGTATCAGCAGGAATAGAAACAGGTTATCTTCACACAGGGGAAAAAAATAAGAAAAACATTTTCATGCACTGAATTCAACTTCAATATTCTGCATGTGTATTTCATTATTACATAGAAAAATGGATGAACTATTTGAAAAAAGGTTGTTGTATGCAATGGCTACGTAGAGACAGAAAGGACTTACTGAAGAACTTGGAAAAAATCACCAGCACATTTGAAAAGAAGCAGAAAACTCAGTAAGGCTCTGAGCAAGAGACAAAAATTGTAATTACCTGACCATTCTGCTGTATGAACAAACTTATTTTGCAGTCATCACCACCACAAGCCAGTATTGGTACTAGAAAGGAAAAGAAGGTCTTGAATTTTTTATAAGATCGAATATTCTAGGACATGAAAAAATATAAATAATGTAAAAATCAATATAGAAATATATCAAAATATAACAATACTAACAGACAGGCAAGTCTTTTTTAATGTTTTCTACATTAGCTGTCTAATAAATTAGTATCTTAAGAACACAGAACTCAAAAATTATTCTAACTGCAAATAATATCTATAAATATTTAAGATGCTAAAATGAGTAACTTGCCTCAAGCTCATATATGTGTAGGAAGTCCAAGAATTAGAGTTTTTAATTAAGTTTTCACTCAAGACTACTCAAGTCTTGACTAGCAGCTGTGCACAAACCCCGTAAGTCTATTGAATCAAACCAGAGGAAGTTATGTCTGAGGGGGTTAAAAAAGACAAGTTAGGCAGTGTATTACCTCTTATCCCCAACAGAAGAGGATGAGGTAAAATAGTTAACGCTTACTCCACTCTTTTTTTTTAATGTCATAGGGAGGAAGCATTACTGCTAGGGACTGAAACAGTAAAAGCAAATAAATTTAGTATAAATCGATGAAGAAATAAATTATAAGTTAAGGGCTAGACATTTGAATTTGTCAAGTCTGGATAGAAAACTAGATACTAAATTTCACTAAAATCAACTACTTATTTTAAAAAAAAGCTTCCATGACATCCCTTCATATAGATAATTTTATCTTTACTATGGATAGATCAAAAATCAACTTGAATATTTGTATTATGTTTATCCTCTATACTAATCTCTTCTTTCTACTTGTACCAAATCTGTGCCTAGTTATCCACTGTTTCTCTTGCACTTCTCAGCCACATTCCATATTCTCATAGTTCCATCATCACTTGCTTCCTCTCGCCAACCTCTAAGTCAAAATTCACCTCCATCTCCTCCTCTCTTTAATAAGTCTAAAAAGCTGCTTTGCATCGAAGGTGATGAGCTGCTTTGAATGAAGACCTGGTCATCAGGTCCACAGAAGTTGGGCAGGAGTGATGTTCCATAAAACACAATACAATGGATGCTCTTGAAGACAACATCACTCTCTCCTGAGAAACATTTTATGGGCCATCACTGTAATTACATATTTACTCAGTGGAACAAAACTTTAATTAAGAAAACCAAAGAGAGAATTATGATTTAGTTGCTGTTGAAGACAAATGCAAATACTTTCACTCAAAAAGTTCAAGAAATATATCTACATATCTGGACTAGTATATAGTTTTTCACATAAATGCTTCACAGTATTAGAATTTGGATGTGATTAAGATAAAATTCCTGCAGAGGAAATAAGAAACTAAAGTTGGATAAGCAGAGCTTTTCCAAGTTCACTTGCTCTTTTTTTTTCACCTGTTGCAATTCAGTTCTGAAGAGACAATTATTTGCTGTCAGAGGTCATGCTACATAATGACAATTATCTAGGTTGTACGAAGAATCAGATTATCTAACAAATAGCTCATCAAGATCTGTAAAAACAAATCCTATTGCCAGCATTTTAGAAGCAGAGTTTGTGAAGACACTGTAAGGCAAAAAGCAGGCAAGCAAGCAAAACTGCAAAAAGCTCTTCTTCAAGGCTAAACAGCAAATGTACACAAACTCCTTAATAAAGAGGCTGCTAGAGAAGTGTTTAAGCTGCATTCCAGCTGCAAATTACTGGTCAGGTTTTAATAAGCAGTCTATCAGATTTCCCTATTTGACTTCCTGACAAAAGTGGTTTATTTTTTTGTTTATCATTCTTTTTCAAGGACAATCAGTTAAACTCCTAGGCATCAGGAACATACTCTGAAAATTAAAGCATCCATTGCATATGTATCAATTTTCAATGCAAGCCTCAAATTTCTTTTCTTGATGAAATTAGAGGTTGCTGTAAATGCTTCAGGATACATAGTTTATGATTTTCAGAAAAGTAATTCCATATTTAGTTCCTGACTTAAAAAATGTAGATTGTTCTCAAGAGAAAATCTTCTTTGAATCCCTGTGCAGCTGACAACTTAGCCCTCGTAAAGATTTCTGAGCAACTCCTAAATTTATCATAATCATTTTTCCCTGAAGATCATTAAAATTCCAAATTGCCATTAGAGACTAATGTTTCTGACAAATGATCAGCAGTGATTTTTAATAATATATTTTAGCTACTTTATTTAGATTTCAGAATTAACATAGGCCTCATCTATATGGACTACTATGTCAGGTTTAAGGAGAAAACACTAGCTATGCTTTATTAAAAGCTCCTTTACAGATTTCTACAGGAAACATTTCTATACATTTATGGTTCAAAATCTAAACTATGGTTCAAAAATGAAATTATGCAAATTGAAAATAATTTCAGCTCTTGAGAAAAATAAAGAACTGTTTTTTCAGTTTATGAGCACTGTACTGCTTTGGATAACTAATCTGAATTGGGATGGGAAGAGTTCATAATAAAGGATTGTCCTGCTCTCAATGTCACTTTAAGCAACACTGGTTTTGGGGACCCGGTAAACAAAATCCTTGCTATTCTGCAATTCAAAGAAGCTTCAAACATTTAATGCAATTTGAATTTCAGAAACAGTTTTAAGAGCTAACATGATAATTTTACTTCATGATGTTTTTAGAATGTAGGGTTACTTCTCCTCTATACAACATGATTTCAGCATTGAACAGATGCACTACTCTAGAGTGTTACAGTGAGACTTTCTTCTCTGTACAGTATCCTAAATGAAGATACAATCTATTGTTTTGCAATCTGAATGTTATACTCAGACACCACAGGCACTTCACTGCTAAAGAATATTCACACTTGCAGTAATGATTTTAATTTACCCTCAAGCCTTTTAACTTCACCTTAGAAGTACATTAGTGTATTCACAGGAAAAGAGAGAGGTGTAAATGTTCTTTAATGGTACAGATGCTGCTTTTGGTATCAGACATGCTCTGAAAACAGACACTGGCATTTCCAAATAGGACAACACATCGTGATAGAGCTTTCATTGCTCACAGAATTATCAAAACCAAAGAAAAAGGTATGCTTGTAGGCATATAATCAAAACAACACATCACTGTGGAATGCATGCAGCAGAGCTGAAAATTCCAAATACAGTAAGGAAATTTAGCACTTTTTCAGTTGGGAGCCTGGCAGGCCTCTATCTAGGTGAAAGACTCTAATGATACTTAAACCCAAATTTAATTCAACACATGTATCTGGCTTGAGGATACATCTGCTTTACCAAAAAAAGCTTCTACCTATTTGCACAAAAAGAATATGTCTGTGGCAGCCTACAAAACCTAATATTTCTGTTAGTAGAAACCTACATAAACCATACTAAACAGGTTATAGTAGTTCAGCATTTCAAATTTTTTCACACTTAAGACTGAACAGATGATAAACACTGCTTGGAAACCCATGGTTTTCAATGCAGGCCTTCAGATTTTTTCTGAATTTTGCCCTTCAATTCTAACAACAAGAACAAACATGCGCAGCAGCACAAGGAGCAGGTGGAACTAACAGCATCATCCTATCCCATTAATTTACAGCATTGTTACCCTGGTTTAAAGCTTTCCATCAAAAGAGTTCAAACAAGCAACTCCATCTGAGTGCCATTTTGAAGACACTGTAATCAGTCTTTGTTTTTAATTACTGAGAAGAGTTCAGAGAAAATCTTGAGGTACAAGAATCAGCTTAAGCAGATTTCATAGGAAACAAAAACTATGGCACACAGGTCTGGAGTTTGCAAAATGAAAATCTGTTTGGGGGATTTCTTATATTTTTCTTCCTGCATTGATATTCAAGATGTGCAGCTTTACTTACCATCGCTGCCAGGCAAGAAGGATAAGCAGACATCCATAACAAATCCATTTCCAAACTGCAGAATTTCAATGCATTTAGCTGGAAAACAGGAACAGACAGTGTTGATCTCATTCACTGTAACTATTACAATTACATTGTCATTTCATTCTATATTATACAGTTAAAATTTCCCATCCATTTTTACTTTAAGAAGCTGAAAAAAATCTACATTTTTTCAAAAGCATAAACAATAATATCATCTTCTGTGTGGCCATAAAAATTCATCCAGTTGGTTGGGTTAGAAGATAATACTGTGTTAAATCTATACAGCTTCACTGTGGTAACACACCAGAGGCAATAAATATTACAAAATATATCCTATGGCAACTGCATTCAAAACAAAGGAAAATAAAACTGAATCCATTTTCTACAATGGCAGCTAGAGAAATGAGGAAAAAACCTGCAAACATCCCTGAGACCCTGGAAATCGTTAAATTAGTAAACTAGTAATCACTAAACTAGTAAATAAATAAGAAAATAGCAGAAAAAAATTGTCTACAGCAGAGGAATTAGTCCCTCTATCACTGTAACCACACCAGCAAGACAAAATGGAAAAGATGAGACTTCGTGGGGCTCCCTGGGAACCCCAAAAATGCCTTCCAGAACATGGGACTGTAGATCGGCAACTCCACCTCTCTCACATAGGCAAGGCAATACGAGATCTTCAAATACACCCAAGAAGGAAGAAAGTAGCTAAAGAAATGCAGTCACTAAACCTCAACCAGCAAGCAACACCTTAAATCTCAATTATCTACCCAATTTATTTCTTAGGCGCTTTAGAATGCTGTTTTCCTGTATTTCCATGCAAGAGTCTAGTTCAACAGAAGGTCAAGATCCCAAACTTCATTGGACTCAAGCCAATAGGAAAAAACAAGTGACTAATTAAACCTCATCTTTCTAATGCCACCATTAATCATTTTACTATGTAATTCTACTTCACACAGGCATACAGCTGGTCTGCCTCCACATTACAGTGGTTCAGATTGTCATAACATGAATACATATTTTAAAAAAAAGTAAATTCAGGCCACACATCCCTGATGAAATATAAAGATGAATCATTCTGCAGAACAAATATGACCCAAGGATTTCCAAGAGTAATACAGTGCTTTGATGTACTAAAGTCTGAAGACAAATCAATGTAGTTGCATTACAACATGTTAGTATTTAATACCTAATGGATAAGCATTCATCATTCTTATTTGATGTTATTTCTAACATTAAAAAATGTTACCTTCTGAACCATGCTGAGACCAGATTCTCACAGTAGAGTCCGAGGCTGCAGAAGCGATTAGCACATTTAAATCAGGTTCATCTGACTGGCAGAGAGCATCCACAGCAAAAACAGCTTCCGTGTGGCCTTTGAGAGGAATGTTTTTCACAAGCTGAACACATGAGAAAATTTTACAAATTTTAAATTCCAGTAACTTATGTGAGAAAACTTTTAAAGCAACTTTAGAAAAAAAAGCCCACTTAATATTTCAGGAAACCCAGAGAAGGGATACAGCAGCAATGAATATTAACTTAATAAGATTTTGCTCAAAGCTAAACAGAATTAAATGTTCCTGTGTACACTACACCCTCACTATGCTATAACCTCACCCTTCCTTGAGGGAAGTTGGAAACAGTACAGAAAGTTAGGAAGAATAGTTTTCCTTCCTCTTTCTCCTTCTCTTGTCCCTCACCCTAAGAAACATCTCACAAAAGTTTGAAGAACCTTAGTGAAGGAGACAGAGCAGAGAACACAATGGAATTCACAGCAGCTACAGCAGCTCTAGCAGCAATGTTTAGTGTGTTCTCACAAACCAAGACAGCTTTTTACTCCTTCAAAATGCCAACATGAAAAACAAAAACGCTAAATTTAGACAATAAATACAGGTGATTCAATTTGCAATCTGTTCCTCATAAACACAAAGATCAAAGTGAGAAGCTTTTAATTTTGCAACCAGCAGTCATCCAACGTCTATTCAGATTTTTATCATAAACAGACTTGACATCTCTTTCCAAAATACAGCCTGGTAGGCCTCAGTGAGAATTTTTCATTAGCTGAATACAGAACTTTGTTTTTAAGAATTTACACTAGTCTAGAACTCCCATTAAAATGTCCACATCTAGCCACATTCTTTTGAAATTATTGCCATATGACTGTGCACCACCTCAGCAGAAAAAGTTTATTTAAAAGTCTGTAAATTAACTTATATAAATGCATGAACAGTTAAAATGGATCAGGATGAGAAATAATTATTTCTGAGAACTTTCCCTCATGAAAATAGGTTCATTTCCCCCTATTACGCATTCTTGTGCCTTTTAAAATGCCAAGTCTAATAACCTACTTTGAGACAGATGATGAAATGGGTTACCTACACAGCCATTCCCAACCCAGTGCTTAATAAGCAAGATATTAAAAGCTAGATAATAAAGCAGTTTTTTCATCAAAATTTTGGGTCATTTAGAAGGCTCTTTCAAACAACACTAAATCTCTTGCCTTACATTTTACAGTAGAAATAATAAATTAGCATGTCTCCTTACTTTCCTCCATTGCTCTGAAAAAAGCCAATTGTTGCACAGATTTTTTTATTTTCATTTTTGTTAAACATCTACTCCAACTCGTATATCATCCTGGTAAGACTATCTATATACAAACCCCACATTGCTGTACAGATTGACCAGAAATCACTAGAAATGGATATAAGTAAACAAGGAAGAAGGATACAGAAAATGCCAGCACAGAATGGTCCTCATGGTTTGAAGGTTTTAGGTGCTTTAAAGAAAACTGCCATGTGAGATCAGAAAGCTGATGAGTCAAGAACAGACAAACAGGGTCTTTGGGACACCTAAACAAATCTACTCAACGACTGACAGGTTCATTAATTTCTTTACCAATGCTGATTTGAAAAAGATGAACCACAGAAAAGGGGAAACAACATTTACAGTAATACCTAGCAAGACAGAGTACCAAGAATTTCAAGGATATACACATTGGGTTCAACTTAGAAAAAACCAAAAACAGTCAAAATTAAACAAATAGTATGAACCAGAAATACAAACAAAACAGATAATTTGTGATATGTGAGATACTACTGCAGAGGAAGATTTGAGAAGAGATTATTCCTGCTTACCTGATTATTCCATGTTACTGTGTCTTTCCATTCCCAAAGAATAAGTTGTTTATCAGATCCACCAGAAATTAACTCTGTTTCAGAAGCTAAAAAATATGCTTTGGTTAGTTCAGTGTGCACTTAACTTTGTAACAGCAACATAAGCAGTTCTACTGGTTACTACTCATAAAATATCACTGGTAACCAAAGCTTCCACCAAAATAAAGAATGGTTAATAGGAGTTGCCCTGTGCAGAACTGGTTTAGAGCAAAGATATTCCCTAAGAAAATATAAAGAGAAAATTCTCAGGACTATTTAAAGTTCTGTGTGAAAGTGGTAAAAATATCTTTCCAGAAGACTCTCACATTCAACAGTGTAAATTATCTTTTGGGGTTTTGTTTGGTCTTTTTTGGAAGATAGGAAAATAAAGTAAGAGAAATTTAAACAAATGGTATTCAAAGTTTCACAAGGAAATTTAATTCCCAAGTTCCCTGAAAATAACTTCTTTTAATAATTTTTTGAAAGAATGTTTCAGTGCAACGCGTTGAAAGGATGGCAGTTTATGTCACTATTAAAAACTAATGTTTGCAACTCAGTACTTCTCAAAAAAAGGAAGTAGCTCATTACATTAACAGTCTAATTGATAGTCACATTTCTCTTCTTCAGTGAGAAACGTCTAAGCGTCTAAGGGCAAGAATATATGCCTATGAAAAGCCTGCACAAAGCAATGTTAAATCCTGGAATTACTATCCAGCAAAAGCCTCATAAATGTCTCAAACATTTCTATCTATCTAAAGATTCTTTTTTTCGAGCACATAACCTATATGCAACTTCAGAGCTTTATACTCAGAGATTGCTGAAAAGACATTGCAAATCAGTTTACAGAGTCAAAACACGCAAAACTCCAAACCTTACTGAAGAGACTGGTGGAAGAACAAGCAGCGCAAGCCATCCATCAGTGTGAGCTGCCACAGCCCCAGGCAAACATCCGCCTGGGCTGGCCCTGGCTGTGGGGCCAGGAGCAGAGATCCCCTCACCACGCAGCTCACCTGGGTTTGGCAGCTCGCATTCCTGCAGACCCATATATCAACATGAGGCCACACCTCGAGTACTGTGTCCAGCTCTGAACCTCCCAATTCAGGAAGGGCACTGAAGTGCTGGAGCAGGTCCAGAGATGGGCAATAGAGCTGATAAGGGTCTGGAGCACGCATTTCATAAATGGCTGAGGGAGCTGGGCGTGTTTAGCCTGGAGAAGAGGAGGCTCAGGGTGGACCTTATCATTCTCTACAACCACCTGAAAGGAG
This sequence comes from Setophaga petechia, assembly GCA_024362935.1. Classification (NCBI taxonomy): domain Eukaryota; kingdom Metazoa; phylum Chordata; class Aves; order Passeriformes; family Parulidae; genus Setophaga; species Setophaga petechia. The sequence goes on from JANCRA010000008.1 coordinate 29,856,378, forward strand.
GGAGCCAGGTGGGAGTCAGTCTCCTCTCCCAGCTAGCAAGTGACAGGATGAGAGAACACAGCCTTAAGCTGCACCAGGGGAAGTTTAGTCGGGACATCAGGGAAAATTTCTTTACAGCAAGGGTGCTTAGACATTGGAATGGACTGCCCAGAGAGGTGGTGGAGTCACCGTCCCTGCAGGTGTCTAAGGAAAGAAGGGACGTGGCACTCAGTGCCGTGGTCTAGTTGACACGGTGGTGTTGGGTCACAGGTTGAACTCAATGATCTTAAAGACATTTTCCAAACTGATTGTGTGAAAATCTCACCTGGAAACTAGGCTTAAGGCGAAAGGATGCACTGCAAGGTGGCAGCTCCCTATTTCCTGGAGTGTACAGCGCAGCCCCGCTGCTGCCGAGCCTCCCCCACCTCCTCTGCCCTGCAAGGGCAGCAGCGCCCGCGGCCCGGGGGGAACCGGCCCCGGTCCCGGCCCCGGCCCCGGCCCCGGCCCCAGCGCGGCACCGCCGCGTTACTCACCGCGGTCCCGCCGGCGGACCCAGCGCACGCAGTTCACCCTGTCGGCATGGCCGCGGAGGGCGGCGACCGCCCGCCTCACCTGCGGGACAGACAGACAGCACCGAGCGTCAGGGACAGGTCCAGGTCCAGGTCCTGGTCTCGGTCTCGGTCCCGGTCCCGGCCCCCCCCAGCCAGAGCGCACCAACTCACCGCCGGGTCGTAGAGGATGACGTCGTGGGAGCTGCCGAAGGCGAGGAGGCCGCCCCGGCCCCAGGCCACGGCGCCGCCGGCCGCGCGGTTGGCGCAGCAGGCGATGTGACAGAGCGACACGGGCGCCGCCATCTTGGCCGCCGCCGCGTGCGCGACCCCGCGCGGCTCCCGTGGCAACGACCCCGCGCGGGGCGGGACCTCAGGGGGCGGGCCCTCAGGGGGCCGCCGGCTATGGGGGGTTGGGTGTGGGATTTTTGCGTATCTTGTACCTTTTGCCGAAACGTCAAAGGTTTCAAAAGTGTAAAACTTTTCTCTTTTCTGGCTCCTGTGAAGAAATTCCTCCGAATGCTCAACCTAGATGTCCCCCGGTGCAGCTTAGGGCTGTACCGTCCTGTGTCATCCCGTCGCTGGGTGCTTGGGAGAATAAAGTGACCCTCACCTGGGCATAATCTGTTTTCGGGGAGTTACAGGGATCGATAAGGTTCCCCCTGAGCCTCCTTTTCTACAGGCGAAACAACCCCAGCTCCCTCAACCACTTCCCGTAGGATTTACCCTCTAGACCCTTCACCAAGTGAGAGAGCTGAGTATCAGAGATGGTGTCACCGATACCCATTCCTGGGCTGCTTCCATCACCTGGGAAAAAGGTGGTACCAGCTCCTGATAAAGAATCATGCTCCAATTAAGTTTCTGATGTTGGGATGTATTTAATATTACCATGTATGATGTCCCTGAAATTATTATCGTGGAAAGCACAAGAATTTGCCACTGAGCTATGGCCAGGCTCACTCAACTGCTTGATCTGAATATGTCTGAATACCTCTGCTTTTCAGGAGGAAAAAAAAAAAAAGAGAGAGAACAGAGCAGTTAGTGAATTCCATCTGCTAGATTTTTATTTTTTCATTGCCCTTCCTGCACAAGAAATTGAAATCAAATCAAGGAAAAAAAATACTGCAGTGGTATTTTAGTTTTACTTGCATGGTCACTGGCCTTGAGAAACGGGGTCACAATGCAGGGTATTACACTGGATAGATGTGCTCAAATTGTATCAGCCACTTGGCTTCACAGGTTCAAGACTTTGCTCGTTCCCAATAGCCACAGGTGCAAACAGCTGCCCCACAGGCTGAGTAGGAGCCTCAGCAGGACATTCAAGACATCCACTCTTGAAAGATGAAACACAAAAAAGGCTGTGGGGCAGAGGCCAGGTTGAAGTATAAATGAAGAGCTCAGCTATGCAAGCATGGAAAAGGAGAGAAACAGAGATGTGCCTCCTGTCCCCAAATCACACCTAAGATAATCCTGAAATAACTGAAAGTAAACTGAAAAGCTGGAATGTCTGGGCTGGAGGGAGAAGCTGGCTTTATGAGGTTGTGCAGCAGGTGGGGGTAGGAAGAGAAAGCAGTGAAAAGCAAGCAGGAATCCAGAGGAAACACTCTGCATAGCACATGGAACATTTTGGGCCTAAATCTTTCCTGCCGGGCCTTTATCTCTTTGTGTGCTCTGGAATCCTGGCTGTAACCTGACACAAAACCACTGCAGATAGGCACAGTTGTTTTCCAGTGGGTATGAGAGGAAGGAAGCTGTGCCTGATCACACAGAAGATACAGCCAGAAATGTTAGCTGCTAGGGGAACAAATGACTCCTTGCAGAAAAATGCGTGGATCCAGTCATCAAAGCATGCCTTGACTGAGGAGTGCTGGCCTGAGCTGCCAAGGATGGCTGTGCAGCAGTCAGGTTGCACAGCAACCCCTTCTCAGCAGGTCTTGCCAGGGCTGGAGTCAGGGCTCTGGCAGAAGGAAGTCGGGCACTGCCAAAATCATGGGTCATGTTATAGGAGTTGCGTCTGTTGCTGTGGGAACAAAGCTGGCTCTGGCTGTGATTGTAGGCGTAAGTGCAGGCTTTTCCAAGATGGATTGGGTGAGAGACTCCTCTGTGACACAAGAAGTTAACCTGACTGATAGATAACCTGCTGCTTTTGCTGTCCTGCAAAGAGTTTTACTGGGGTGCTGCTTGGATTGGAGAGATTAGGGGTTCTGTCCTGCCTGAGGGTGCAAGGGCTTTGCAGGGTTTTGTGGGGCTGGTCCTTGCACACCTCAGGGTGCTTTCCCAGCCAGTTTGAGATACCACATTGTGGAGGGTTGCTAGTGCCAAGTATTGACAGTGATTGCCTCTTTTCCCCTGAAAAAGGTCTGTCACTGTCACCCCTATGCCACCCTAGCAGAGTCCAACACTGAGAGAACTGGGATAAATCAACACAGAATATGGACTTAATAGTGCCATAAGGAATGCTGTGGCAGCACCATGGTGCCATGGCTAAAGAAGCACGGGAAGGTGGATTTATGTCCAGACAGATCAATGCAGGTGAGCCTAGTTTCTTACTTGTCATAAGTACTCTGTCTGACCAAGGCCTCATTCAAATGAGACTCTGAGCCTTTGGTAAAACCCAAGAAAGTTCTTTGTGAATTCTAATGTTACAGGATCTTCTTTTGAAAACTGAAATATCTGGAGGATATTGTATGGGAACTTTAGAATATCAGATAAATACAATAGAACCAGTATGCCTTTTAGGAACACATACTTTATATGGATGTAATAGTGATGGTCAGATATCCTTCTACAAGGATAGAAAAGCACATGCTCTAGACTTGTCACCAGCTGCCAGTCTTCATAGCTAATCTCCTCATGAAATTAAAATCTCCTTTAGAGGCCCAGAGAAGTTTAGGCTTCCTTCCCTTTGGAGTGGGTCATCACATCTGTCCTTGTTTTCCTTCTTATTCCCAGAAAAGAACTTCTGTATTTTTCAGAAATATATGTAAAAATAATCTTCCTCTTTTTCTCCATTTGGTGTAATTTTTGAGACACAGGAAGAACTCAGTTTATTGAATGTCAGAGATGGTTATTATGGTGCCTAAGCAAACTTCAAAAGTCACTCCACAGTTTTGTTCATATCTTTTATGCATCCCCCTGCAGTTCTGCCAATGGAGGTACATCAACGAGCTCTGATAAGAGAGATACTACTTGAACAAAAGCTTTCCTGAGCTGGAAATAATTTTTCCAGTTAGTTAGGCATTGGAAAAACTTCTGTTCCAATTGTAATTTAGTAGCAACACAGTAATTTTCTACAGTAATTTTGTATAGTAATAGTAATTTTGATGCTAAATTCATATTTACAAGTGAGATTTTGCAGACAGAGGTGGCTTGGTGCCCTTCATGTTCTCCCTACCCAACTCAGTTATGCCTACACTTTTATGAGAGAGATGGAGAAAATACAACACTAATCAAAAAGTTGTATTTAGTGCTTAATATACTTAATCTAACTATATCTAAACATTGAGATGTAAATATAATAATGTTGCAAATATGTTAAATCAAAGTTTAATGCTTTCTTTCATTGGGTGAAATCTTCTTGATTTACCCGAATATGTGTTAATAGACAGGAGTCATTCTACAAGACACTATGAGAAGCAGCAGTCACATGTTAGGTTTACAGTTTAATTATAGGTAGTTAAGTTCAACAGAAGAAAGTTCAAAAGTTGTTCAATGGGCAAAGCCAGTACTCAAAGGCTGGGGGCCTTGTTCTTGCAAGTTGTTGAACTTAGCCTATCTTTATGTGTCTTCATTGTATATATGCTTATGAAGTAATCCCTAATGAAATTGCCTCATTTTAGGTTGTTTGCTCCAGTAGCAACCTGGATGAGTAGTGCCTTGTGAATGAGACAGCTATTCAGTATTTTGATGTCTCCTCATGAGCTACATCATGGCCCTAGGCTTAATTTGTTATACAGTTGTCTTTTCTGTACTGCACAGAATCATCCTTTTCTGTAGCCAGTTTTGTTTTGTTTTGTAACTTCTACTGCCACCGCACCTGAATGTCTCAGAAAAAACTTTATGAGTTACATTTTTCTTTATAAGATAACTCTTAGGAAGAGGGGTATTATTATATTCATTTCCTGGGGTCAATTTCTGCCTAGACTAGAATTCATAATGAAATCACAGACTCACAGAATGTCTTGGGTTGGGAAGGACCTTAAAAATCATCTACTTTCAAGCCTCTGCCATGCTCAAGGATACCTTCCACTACACCAGGTTGCTCAGGGCCCCATTCAACCTGGATTTGAATATTTCCAGGGATGGAGCATCCACAGGTTCTCTGGGCCACCTGTTTCAGTGCCTCAGCACCATCACAGTACAGAATTTCTTCCTAATTCCTAACCTAAACCTGCTCTCTTTCAGTTTTAAGCCATGCCCCCTCTTCCTATCACTACACTCCTTGATAAATAGTCCCTCCCTTATTTTCTGTAATTTCCATCCACTTTAGGTACAAGAAGGCTGTTCCAAGATGTCCCCAGGGACTTCTCTAGGTTCAGCAACCTGAAATGTCTCAAGCATCTAACGTCTTTAGGGGTGAAATGCCCATTGGGGAAGACACAGAACAGCATTCAGGAGAGTGACAAGACACCCACAGCATCCTTTGCCTCCAACTTGGATTGAGAGCATTCAAAACTTGTAAATCAGATTCCAGCCCTGGGATACTTCTAAAGGCTGTACCAAGGTTTCATCTGAGGGATCAGAGCTGAAGCACTGAGAAAATAAATATTAAACAATAGGGACCAAAACCATAAAGATGAGTTTAAATAATTTCACAGCTTCACAGGGGATATTGTGTACAACAGCTGGGAACAGCTCCATTGCCTTTGACATATTGAAAACAGATCCAGCCTCTTTCTTTTTGCCAGCTGTGGGATCTGTGTTGGAAGGCATTCCACTGCCTGTAGAATACTAATTTGTGGGCTTGCTAGGATTTCCTTCCCTTGAGCATGCCCCTACCAGATTTGATGCCAGAAGGGATGATCAAGGAGAAGTGTAATTCTCAAAGTTACTAATTGAGTCCATTAAAATTCAGCATCAGACTGTTTTTTAACTGCCACTGGAACAATTCTGGAATTTTAGGTCCTGCATTCAATACAAGTTAAGATTTCTACTGTATCTTGCGTATAATGTAAGCCTGGAGCATCCTTCCCAAATAATTTTCTCAAGATAGAAAAGCAGATATTGTTACTTGAATAGATTTAATTTTAAATGTTTAGAGTACATTTTTAGAAATAATTTCTCCCTTAATTCATCTCACTAAAGACTGAAGGTTGAATGATGCTGGTGAAAGAAACTGAACTGAACAAATCTTAACTGTAGCTATTCCCATTTTTCTTGAAGGCTGTATTTTAAGTATTCTATGAATAGCTTAAATCCCCACTGCCTAAATGGATTTCTGATTTTCTAAAGGAAAAAAAAAACCCTAATTATTTAGAAATACAATTCAAAATTAGTTCTCCAAACAATGACTGTAATTGCTGGCTGAAAGAAATTCTGCATAAAATCTCTCTGATATTCTTTTTTTTTTTTTTTAAATTAAGACCTAACACAAACATGACCTAGAAAATTGCTTGGGAAGAAAAAAAGAGAAAAGGGATGAAACAGCTTGTCACATAATCAAACTGATTATGCATTATGTTTTTGAAACAGAAGCTCTAAAAAGAGGCATGATAATGGGCATTCATTCCCAGAGAGTGTACGTGTACAAACACACATGCACGCACACACACAAAAGAAACGTACGTGGAAATGCCATCTGGAGTAATTAAAATAATATTTTACACTTAAATTCTGTATTAGCAGTAGTTTTTGTAGGACTTGTATAGGATATTGTTCTATACCACAGAATAGTATCTCCCAAACCCAAAAATAAGTTTTGTAATAATCTCCGGATACATGTATTCATGCTCATTTTAAAAATCCAAACCTAACACATGGAGTTAATATCAGTTGGTCGTTTTATTTGCACACACACACATTTATCACTTAGCCACATCCACTGCATATATATTTTAAATGGGTTTGACCATTTAAAAAGGGTTTTGTACAAGTTACATAACCTCCAGAAGGATATGCCTGATCCACAACATTCAGCTTTCCAAAGCAGTCAGAGATGCCCAGTATTAGATGAGGCTTTTATACAGAGGTCTGGTTACTGACACTAGGAGCTGGCAACCTTTTTTATCTGTATGATAATGCCACACTTCCCTGCTCTTTGACACTGTCTCACTCCCTCCTAGTAACTTGGTGAGCACAGGCAGACCAGGACCTGGTCTGGTCCTGCTGGTCTGAAGCTGTCATGGGTTTCAGCTCAGAGGAAGTACAAACAGCATTATAAGTTTGCCTGAGGGAATCCCCATTCCCAATGCTGAGTTCTCAAAGGCACATGTCTGCTGAGTGTCACAGCTGCAGAGAAGAGAGGAACATGACGCAGCATATCCTATGCTCATACAGCAGCCTGCTTGGGTTGGGTGAAAATTCCTCTCCTAGGAAAGATAATGAAAAACTGTCTCACTTCTGTCAAAATTCCTTTTTAAATTGGGGGGATGTTTCTCTCTTTTTTTGGTATTTTTCATTATTGGTGCACATTGGCGTACAAAGTTTCTGTAGTAGACAACTTCTTCGGAGAATTTGATGAACTGCTTTACTACACATTGTAGATGAAGTATTAAGAAAGGCTTGAACCTGTCCCACCACGGGGCCCACAAAGTGCCCTATGCCATTAAGTTGGAGTTGGCATCATAGATGATTCTGTTGCTTTTCCCCTGTCACCCATAGCAGGACACAGCCCAGTCAGATCCCACAAGCCACAGAAGAGAAGTACAAAATACTTTCTTTTGCAAGGGGAAATGTGCCTTCTGTGTGGTGTGGCTCACCTTAAATAAGCGCCTCAGAAGAAGACTTCATACCACACCAGCATTAAGAAAACATTGCTAACAAGAAAGGTATTTCCTACTGAGATATCAGACTGAATAATAGTTAACGGTAAAGAAATTTAGAAGGGAAAAATATTGAGTGAACTTGAGGGAAAAAATCCCACTCATAAATCAGTTAAAGCATACCAGGTTAGGAAATTGCAGTGTCATGAACAGGAGCTTGTAATATCTCTTTGGATTTAAGGTAGTGAGATATGCTTTGCACCTAAACCTGGAGTTCAGCCTCCTTCTTCTGCATAATAATTCTCAAAAACATATTCTTTGGACACTGAGCAATTATTTTGATACTCAAAATTAACTCATTTGATAAAACAGAAAAAATGAAAATGAGTTTGCATAGGAAAAACACCATGAAACAGAGAGAATGTGAAACATGAAAATATAAAAAGCTGCATCATTTTAACCATTGAGAAAAACATGTACAACATGCTGCTCAAGCTGGCATTTCAAAGCACATTATTTTTAACTCTCGCATGCTAAAGTGTTTTGAGGCAAAGTATTTTGTCTACATTTCCAGTGATAAATTGAACCATTTAAAGAAGTAAAATACTGAAGCATGGATGTCTGAAGAACTAGGGCAAAAGCAATCTCTGCATCAGTGAGCCTTACAGGACATTCTGCAAATAGCTTTGCATGAAAGAACCAGGCAGAAGGGGCATCTACCAAAGGCCTGCAGTGCACACTGAAATTCACCCATGAGAATCAAACTTCTGCACACTCAGCAGTAATAACACTCAGAGAGTAGATCCTTACCTTTCATGCTGCATTAACTGTCAACAAAATCAAACTTACACAAGGCTAGGGTAAATTTTTACCTCATTTTGAGTGCATGAAAAATTGTCATTTCACCAAGGAATATTGTCAGTGTAAATTGCAACATGCCTCATAGCTCTTTCCCCAGTTCTTCAATTTCTTCCATCCAAAAAGCTCATCATTCATGTAATCAGCAACAGGAAAACTTTGCTTTTGCCAGGTTTTCCCTATAGTCCAAGACTTGACGAGCTACATCCTCCTGATTATATATAAATATTGTGGGGAAAACAGGAATTTTGATTGATTGATTGATGGCAATTTGAATGTGGGTCAGCAGTGTGCCCTGAGCCAATCACATCCTGTGATGTGTCAGGCACAGCATTGCCAGCCAGTTGATGGAGATTATTGTCCTGCTCTGCTCTGCACTGGTGCAGCCTTACCTTTAATATTGTGTGCACTTTTGGGAACTACAATGTAAGAAGGATATCAGACTGTTGGAGTGTGTCCAGAGAAGGCAACCTAGTTGACAAAAGGTCTTGATGGCAAGAGTTCAAGAGGTGGCTGAGGTCACTCGGTGTCTTCAGTTTTGAGAAGAGAAGGCTGAGGTGTAGCCTCATTGCAGTCTACACCCTCCTCCAGGGAGGCAGTGGAGGAAGAGGAGGTGCTGACTTCTCCCTCTGGTGACCAGAAATAGGACAAGAGGAAATGGAATGAAACTCTGTCAAGGGAAGTTCAGATTCTTCACTGTGATGGTGACTGGTCACTGGAACAGGCTCCCCAGGGAAGTGATCATGGCACTAAGCCTGTCAGAGTTCAAGGAGTATCTGAATGATACCCCTAATTATATGGTGTAATTTTAGTAAGTCGTGCAAAGAGCAGGGAGTTGGACTCAATGATCCTTATGGGTCTCTCTCAACTTGAGGCATTCTATGATCCTTTTCCTAGTCTGTCACTACCTTCTAGAAACTTTTTTCCCCTTTCCATATCCTTTTCCCTCCCCTACTCACTTCCCTGTTGCCTTAACTTCTTCTGTTCAAGGAGCTGGCAATCCTGACCATCCCTGTTCCACTGGGCCTTGTACACAGGGCTGGAGCAGCCCATTCATTACTGTGAGCAGCCCTATGTGGGAGCCACCCCACACCAACCTGAGCTGCACTGGTGTCTGTGGGATGGAGATAACATTCCAAGCCGTTGGAAGACTGACTGTTAGCTGGACAGCCCTGCCAGATAATCTGTAATTTACAGATTAACAAACTGTTGAGAAAGGTGACTTTTGTGTGGATCAGGGCGTGGGGCACAGCTCTCCTGCCCGGGAGAGGGCTGCCGATGGAGGAGCGAGTGATTGGCTCAGTAGGTTGGAGCATGATGCTAATAACACCAAGGTCACTGTTTGATCCCCATACAGGCCATTCACTTTAGAGTTGGACTCAATCTTTCTGTTCCCTTGCAACCCAGAATACTCTGTGTGATCACATTTCTCTGTAACGCCAAGCAAGCACAGGTGGGTGCTGGACTGCCTGCCCAGCAGGGTCCCTGTGCTGTGCCAGGTTGCACAGGTCTCTTGCCTCCAGGGTCACCTCACCTGTGTCACAGTCACAGAGCTGTCCCCAGGCAGCTCCCACACCGTACCAGCGACTTTGCCTCCTATATAGCCTTGCCTATATCTAACCATGCAGCACAAAGCTCTCTGAGCATTCTTCAGGAACAGAGTTTTCTCATGAGAAAATCCTATATTAGCTCAAAGAATCAAAAGGGGGAGGATGGGAAAATGTCTTTCTATGGACAGGATCTGCTCTGCATAGAATTCCTTGGGGAAATCCATCTGTCTCCATCAGATGCTGCATGAGCACAAGAGTTCCCAGCATCTGAAGGGATATAAAATATACTCCCTGTATATATATTCCTCTTCTTATTGTACAAAACCTTGTATTTTATGAATTTGTTTCATGTTCTATCCTTTCTTGTTGTTACCCATAACAAGCCCTGTTCTGTCCCTTTCCCCCTTCACCTCACCCACTCCCCAGTGCAGAACAACCTCTTCTGCCTCTTCCTCACCACAGGTGTAACTCTGCCCTCTAATCCCACCATCAGCTCACCTCCGTCCTCACAGCCCCGAGAGCCAGGCCATAAAAAGACTTTGAGATGCTCATGAAATGGCATAAAGTCCAGGTACAGGGGACTGAAAGATTCTGTTGCCCACCTCAGTGTGTTTGCACTACGTTTATATTTCTCATACTGTAACATATTCCCTTAAAAAAAAAAATTAAAAAAAAAGCTTTAGAAGTTGAGAGATCTGCACTGAGGAGGTGCCTACATGCCTCGAGCAGAAACCAGCTACACCAAACTGGGGAGCTCTGCGTCACTCCCAGAATATTGATGTGCCTAATGCAACCAAGTCACCTAAAAACATATAGCAAGCAAGATAAAGGGAAGCTGCTGAGATGACTTCTACTTGCACACTTCTCTGCTTTTCGTTGAGCACTTTGTGAGACTGGCTTTAAATTATTCTGTTTTCAATGGCCGTTTTCTTTTTTTTGTTTTTTCCTGACTGTCACTAGTCATTACCTGACTTGGAAGTGCTCAGGATCTGGGGAAGCCAAGGCATTTTGGTTCATCTGTCAGGTAAGGCTTGTGGCAGATGGCAGAACTTTATTCTTAATGAGAAGTTTTTACACCACAGGTCTCCAGTGAGGGAGTCCTCCCTCCCCAAGCCTGCAGTGAGCCCAAGGTCACTGTGGCAGGACATGCTCTGGTGAGTACCAGGGAAAAGCACAAGCCCTGGGAGGTCTGTAAGTCTGCAAGTGCTGATGTTACCCTGAGGACTATTCTGCCTTTTGAACACCTGGGTAATAATAAGGATGGCAACAAAAGGATAAACCTTTAGCCTTGGGGAAAACTGAAAAAAGTGCCTTCACATTGGAGCCAAGAAAACAAGAAAAAATTGTGTCATTTACTTGGACTTTATTGCAGCCAACTGCATCAAACATTAGTCATCTTTATAGAGTTTTTAGTAGAAGGAATGACTAAATTATAATTAGCACAACACTCTTATTTTATAATACAGTACAAAAACAACCTAAGTATTAGCAGGTAAGCTCTAAAACTATAGACCCAGCTTCTTATGGTCATATTTGAATTATATAATCTCTAACAATTCTTTCCTGTCTTTCCAGAGGTATATCAATGGAATTGTTACCACAATCTTTTCCAAATTCCTAATAAAAGGCTTCAATGTGAATAAAAAAATTATGGCACATGGGCATTATTAGCTTTATGATAGGTAAGGGTCATGATCTCTCTGTTGTATATTTGTAACTTTCTGCATAAAAATTTTTATCTAAACAATATTTTCTGGTCCCTTTTTAAATATGTAGCATCTCTTAGGAAGTAAACACAGATTTTCTTGTACTGGAAAAAAGATGCCAATGTTCTATGTGTTCTATAAAATGCTAGGAAAATGTTTGAAACATGATCTTTTTTTTTTTTTTTACATGAGCCTTTTTTTCTCCTTAGATCTGTGAAGATAATATATTTTCCTTTTTGCTATTTCCATCACATGTAGGAAAATTTTATTTTTCTTAATTTAATCATAATATCATAGAATTGTTTGGGCTGGAAGGGACCTTGAAGATCATCTAGTTCCAACCTCCCTGCCATGGACAGGGATGACGTCCACTAGACCAAGTTGCTCAGAGCCCTATCCAGCTTGTCCTTGAACACTCCCAGACATTCAGAGAACTCCTAGAATAAATCTTATCTCTCCCTAGATGTAAAAAGCATTACAGGAGTTGTCCTAGGCTGGTAGAAATTGTTATACTTCTCTTGGAGCAAATCTTTGATTGTTTGCATCTTCTGAAGTCTTGTTTCTTAACTGTGGTAAAAAAAGTGGCATTTTATTCCCCGTAAGCTATGATATGAATAAATTTATTGTAGCCCCAGTACACTATAAAAATCCTCTTATGAATGTTGGAAATTTATTCTACCATTTTCAGAGCAACAGCTGAAAAACAAATTGAATAAATTTTAGGTGGGTGTTCATGAAACGGAAAAAAAAAAGAATCAGCAGCCTCTTAGGCAGATTTTTCCCTCTCTAGATTTTTTTTTTGGTTTTGTTTTTATGACATAGAAACAGGATGTACCTTCCCTATTTTATTATAGAAAATTGCATCCAAATCTTTCCATATATTAAAAATAACTCATTTTCATACATCTTTGGGCTTTTTTTTTCTATATTCTACATCACTATTATTCCACATTTTGTTATATCTATTTGTCCAGAGCTATACCTTTTTTCAAAAGAGGTCATCAAATGCAATTTGACAGTATTTTTGAAGAAGCTCTGATAAACAAAGAATGACTAATAGGGGTTTTACCATTATTCCACATCACTGTTCACTTCCAAGTGAAAACCTCAGCCTACATTTTTAAGGATGCTATTTGTATGAACAGCCTATTTGTTTGTTCAAATATTTTCTCATAGAGTAGTTCCTTTTCTTTCCTTTCCTTTCTTTACAGTTACTTTAAGTCCTTACTTGATGCTTACAAGCACATTATTACATGAATATTTTAATTTTCAGTACATGGACATCCTTCTGATTTTAGCCTGTACATATTTTGTCCTTTTGAAACTCCAGAGAGTATTTTTTGTGTCTAAGAGACTTAAATAGGTTAGTTGTTTATTTTGCTAAGTCATGTTCTTCTTTCTGAGTAAGACCAAATTCTAAATTATGTTAGTGGTAAACTGAATATTATACACAGTTTTGATATATATTAACCAACAGAATTGAATAATATGGCAATAGTTTAGTATTTATATGTATAATAGCCATAAAATTAGAATCATATTTAAGCCCAAAAATTTTCTTGAGCATTGGAGCCTGACATAATCTGGTTTGGGGTTTACATTTTGTGATGGTTACAGTGATTTATGTCTCATTTGACACGAAGGTACCTGATAAAGTGTCCTTTGAGTCATAGGACTGGAAGATTAAAGAAATCTAAAGTTTTCATATCTTTGGGCTCCAAATCCAAGTTAGGCATCGTAAAACAGAGGTGACCTGCCTTGAAGAGATGCTGAGTCTCAGCTGGAAAGTCATGAGTTGTTCCCACTCATCACATTATCCCACTGAAATCCTCATGTCTTGTCCTGTCTGCTCCCTGTTACATGTGACATATTTTCTCTGATCACACATTCCTTCATATTCTCTTGCCCAGTTGTTTTTTCCCAAACCTCCTTTCTCTTTTAACCCTTTCAACAAAACTGTATGCTTATAAATATTTCTAAATTCCATACAGAGTTTTAAAAAGCAAGACACTGAGTAAAACCGTGACCATCACCTTTTCTTCAAACCCTCTTCTTCCATAATCCCCATTTTTTCCCATGGTATATAATTTCCCCTGCTTTTATCCTATTTAGAGATTTACATTATTATGCTCCTATAAAGAGATTTCGCATTTTTCCTTGTTCACAGACAATAATTTATTCCATACAATGAAATATTTTATTTCTGAGCAAATATTGATTAAGACCATGCTTCAACACATGAAAACTGTTGATGATCCTGCAAATCCTAGGTTGGTAATTTATAGTTCTAGATTCTGGGGGTCCCATATGCCTTTTCTTTAGAAAGAGGAAGGTAACTCCTTGTTCCCTTCCACCTTCCCCCAGTGCATCAATCCAGCCCTACTGTGGCTTCAGGGATATTTATGAACCCTCAAGACTGAAGGTGATATGAGGTCTGGTAGCCAGAATTCAGCTAAAGAACTCCAGTTTTGCACAGAATTTCTAAGCCAACACTTCTGTCCTGCCAGCTTTGTTTTGCACTGGAGAGCTGTTACCCACAGCCGAAGTGCAGAGTGGGTTGGCACATTTTGTTATTTCCTAAATTACTGCAACAAGTTTTGTCTGAACTTTTTGATCTATCTTCTCAATAGATAGAGTGAATATAATAACCAGGCAAAACACAATATTCACAAACAAGGAGGCTTCTTATCTGTCAGAGACTTTTTTTCTGTCCTGTTTTCATTCCCCGCAGCCACATAATAGAACTGTCATATTTTATCATGAGATGTTGTGATATTCCTCTGTTGCTTTCTGAAGCAACAGAGTTCCTTCAAGGCCAGTACAGTTATGTTTTCAAGTAAAGTACAATGTCATACATTTGTTTCCATTTTCATCTCATTGACAAAGAGTGAAGGTAAAGAATATATATTGTATTTTCATCCAGTTTGTTCAGGAATTTGAAAACCACTCATAGGTTGGCAGGGCCCTCTATCAGTGCATATGTAGCTTCTCACACTTATTACAAATTTGCACATCTAGCTCTCAAGCATATTCATCTTTTCAGTGTCATTTGATTTCAGTCAAATCAAATTATTTCACTCTATACTGAAATCTATATTCAAATAGTCGCTGATTTCACTCTATATCATTTAGGTAATACCTTTTGACCCCAGTGTTCTCCTCCACTCTGAGTCGTGGGATCTTTTGGTCCATTTGTGCAAATGCCCTCCCACACAAAGGCAAGTCAGAGGTGAAATACTGGTCTTTGCTACCTGGAAGCCTATTGCTTTGATAGAGAAGTATTTTGGTGTCATTCCCGAGTTCAGCAAATATTTTTATATTTAATGTTCATATCTTTAATAAAAATAATTGTCCTTACATTAATAATTTTGGTGGTTCTGAAGAACTGCAGGTTTTGTTTTATTTTTGACTGAGTACAGTTTGGTTTAAAATTAACTTGTTTTGTTTTGCTGAGCATCATAAGGAATTTATCATTTATTATTTGCTGAGCCTGGAAGGAGAACATGACTGGATGTGATGTGCTCTGAGCCCTTTGTCTGCTGGTGTTCTCCTGTATAAGCTGTACTACAATATACAGAGTTTGTGGTGGACCCTAAGTAGCCTCCAGCAGGGCTTTACCACACGCCACTGAGGTTATAACTTTGTAAATGGCAAAAATTAAATTATTTAATCTCCAAACTAGAAGCTAAGTCCTTTTGCTATCTTTGACTGTAGGGCTGCCAGGAATCCCAGGGACCACTTATATAAAAGCAAGTCACCCAACACTGTATGAGACATTCTGGAAATTTTTTCCAGAGCTGCTTCTGTTCACCTACACAGGCTGTCCTCAGTGGTAACTGGCAGGCTGGCCAAAGCCCTCTATGGCTAGTTTTCCTAAAGCCTGGCATCTTCTTATTTCTTCCCCTTGTTGAAAAGAGCTCCTGCCTGTAGGTTGCTTTTTGCTGTGCTATGAAGGCACACTTACTCTGTGCTAATAAATATGGTGATAACCTTGCTGATCTTTGCCTCAGTCCTTGATTTTTTTCCTTGTTGTTCAGCTGAGGCTGATTTTCAAATCTTTTCAAGAAACTTTAATGAGAAAGAATTTTTGCATGGATCATCCTCCCTCCCACTTACAGCAATTGTGATTTTCTCCTGTTATTTGAGGCAACAATACTTCTAAAGAGACATTTCTTATGTGGAAAATTATTGCTTGAAAAAAGGTTTCTTCTCCTATTACTATTTCACGGTTTATCAGGTAGGATCAAGCTAAAATGCCTAATCCTATATCTAGTTTTCAGGCTGTAAACCACATATAATAATCCTATTTTGAAGTCCAGCAGTAAACATAGGAGGGATTAGATTACTCAGAGGAATAAAAAAGGCTGCGTGAGTATCTGGAAACATTTTCTTGGTCAACCTGTAAAATATTGAACAGAGTTTTCCCCAGGAGAAAAAAAAATGTAGCTTGAAACATTGAAACCAAGTTTGAATGCAATACCTTGTAGAAGAAGAATGTTGTACTAAAGCAGATAATAAGCAAAAGGGCTTGAGAGTTCTTTCTGTTTCTTCTCTGTGGAAGTGTAATTAGGTATGTGCACAATTACAAAGCAAGTGGCATGCATGATGATGTTTTCCTCAGTCAGATTTGTTTTTCTGTTATTCTAATTTGGCTTTAATTAACACTAACACAAATAGAGTTTTTTCCTGAATATAAGCACAGATATGTACTGTGGTTAAGGTCTTAAATCACACCTGTGGTCCACTTAGGTAATTTCTATTGGTATTAGGGAGAATAACACTTGTTTGTTTTCTTATGTGCAGCTAGAGCAAATGGTACCCAAGTATGACACTGATAGTCATGCTTTGTTGAGGGTGTGAAATTCAGCAAAGGGAATTACCAACCCAAATGAGCGCTCCCACATGAAGGATAGTATTAAACAAATCTAGCTCTAAGTCCTGACCTTCCTACCCATAATTCCTGTCAGGAGACTTTGAAGTCTGACACTAAAAAGACTGTGGAGCTTGGAAACTGAAAACAGCATTTCACAGGTATTAGCATGATAATTAGGAGTCTGTTTAACACATGATTTTAATTTGAAAGTAAGTAATCAGAGTTTAGATGACACTTCACTTAATTATATTGAGTGTTTGACATGAAAGTAAATTAATAGCAAATTTACTTCCACCATCTGCTACTATTAACTCTGGGAAAACCAGTGGAACTCCAAATGTCATATCTGTGTTTTATTCATACATTTTTAAATAGTATTATCCAAAAGACATGTTGCATCTTTGTAAGAAACAACACAGTGCACTCAATGGAAGAAGAAAGCAGCCCAAACAGTTCCCTAGAGAGCAGAAAACAGTGTGGGATGTGAATGAGATTGAGCCTGTAGCACCACCACTGCCCACTGCACAAGGCAAACACAGTTTGTGATGTGTTATATATTCCAGACTGTGTCCTGGATGAGTTTGAATATAACTACATTAGATAGGGAAACAGTCCCACTAAAAAGACTCATCCCTTTGCAACATGGAGAGAATTGGAAAGAGAGTACACATGTTCAGATTTATCATTATTCCTTACAGTTAACCAAGGCTCCATACGCCCCAGCCTGAGAAAACTGTCAAATGTTATCATCCCTCAGTTTTACAGCCAGGTTGTTAGAGAGAATACTTTTTTTGGAAATGTTCTGCCTTTGGCATTGTTATGAGG
Source organism: Setophaga petechia (assembly GCA_024362935.1). Lineage (NCBI taxonomy): Eukaryota > Metazoa > Chordata > Aves > Passeriformes > Parulidae > Setophaga > Setophaga petechia. The sequence goes on from JANCRA010000008.1 coordinate 29,873,637, forward strand.
ATTTTTTATCTCAAAATGCAAATTATTTCCCAATTTAAATGTAGGAACCATTATCATTCTAATATTTCTGTTATGAGGAATACATAATTGGAAATTGCTTCCTCTCCTAAGAGCACAACTTTCTATACAAGGTATACAATTCATATCTAATAAAAAAGACTACAGTGAGAATGAATTAGGCAATAAAACAGTGAAAGTATTTTTAAATGTGAATGTTTACTTGCTTTTAGAACACGATTTGAAAAAGCTGGAAAAAGTCTGGAATATTTCAAAGGGAAGCACCATCCCCTATCTAAAGCTGTTGTTGCAATGGGTTATCTCCCACAATGGGTACATTTCATTTAAAACCTAGAATATTATTGTATCCAGCCAACATATGCTATTACTGTGATCTGGTTAAAGCTGGGACAGGTTGTGCTCAATCTGCTGAGGAGTGACAATTTTAAAGTAGTCATGTCGTTAGTACAGAGGTCCATGACAAAGGTGGGTCAGTTGTGGTGCTGGTTCACAGCAGCTTAGGGGTAAAATGGAACTGCCATGTTACATCTCTTGAGACTAAGGAACTCTGAGAACACTTCTTCAAATGATGGGAACACTCCAGCAAGAGAGCTCTCTTGTCTCATGATGCTGAACAGCGGCAGAATGACTGTGCTTGTGCTGTCTCCTTTACACTGCCTTTAGCTACTGTTTTTCAGACTATTTTAGAGATCAGATTAGCTGAAGGAAATTATCTTAGAGAACCTGGAAGAGAATCCATCCTGAGGAAAAAAAAAAGCCCAAAAGAAAAAACCCGAGCAACTACACTGAAAACAGCCAAATTGCACAGAGGCAGAGCTGAGAGTCCTGCAGCCAGCAGTCAGCAAGGCACTTCATAACAGTGCTTTACCAGATGCTTGCAGAACAGATTTGAACAATTTCCTATTGCTCTTGTTGCTCTTATGTCATGCTACCTGAGCCTTGTCTCCAAAATTCCTGTCACAGAAATGACAGGTGTTAAGGGTTGTGATTCTCTAGGATCTTAAATGGGCATTTGTTTCAGTCCCTAGAAGATAAAAAAAACCTTAAATGTTTTTAGCCAAGGAATACAGTGTTACCACTTCCTGAAAGTTGAAGCAAGGCAATTTTCCCAACAACTTCTGAGACTCCTGAAGCCTTATAAAGACATCGGCTTTATGAAAGCATCAATAAGAATTGAGGATCTCCTTGCAAGGAGCATCCCTCAGCAGCCAGACAAATGCTGTTTGGTTTACCCTGTTTTTTGCTCTCACCAGTAGCAATCAGAGTTCTCCCCCATCCATCATGAGTGGGTAAGTTTTCCTCTCCAGCTGCAGTTTCCTGCAAGGGACACTCTGTGATCATCAGCCACCTCAGGGACACTGGCTGTAAAGGCCATGCTGTGAATGGGCTGGTCTGTACAGGGAAGAGCAGAGGCAGGATTTCCTTTAAACATATATCTGGGCTTTTTGCTCACAATGACAATCCTTAAACATATTGATAAGGAATACAATTTTTCAAGCTAGTGTGCAGACTACTGACAGAATATATTTCCCAAAGCATATTGCATCTTGTTTATTATGAAATTTATTCTACTGTATGAGTATAGACATTTAACATATACACCTCATATACATCCTCAGAAAGGGATGCTGAAAGTCTTTGCTTTATGCTTCAGCAGCAATTTAAACTACATGGATTGTAGGTTTGTGAAGACAAAAATATCAACATTACAAATTAGTGTTAGCTAACACTTTGCCAAACAAATTAATTTAGGCCATACAACTCTGATGACAAAATTTAGGTGATTCCTTTATAGGAAATATCCTTAACATCCAATTTCATTTTCAGACAGTGTTCAGAAAGCTCCTGAGAATGGCTGTGAAATCAGACAAGTTTATCAATTACCACTTTAACAAAAGAGTTGTTTTAAATCCATTTTCCCTTGAAGGTATCTCAGCTCTTCTGAGTGAGAGAAAGGTTGTATTGGGGGAACAGGAAATAATTTCTCTTTGTCTCTCCTTCCATCTTTTTTTTTTAACATTTAAATATACAGTGATTGTGCTTAAATAGAAAAAATCGAATACTATTCATGACCTAATTTTTACTCTCATGAACATCTCACATTCGATTTTCCAACAGGCTAAAATACCCCAGATTTTTAATCTATAATGATTATTTTTTTTCCCTGAGCCTTACTTAGTAGTCCCTCACAGATTTCCTTGAAGAGGAAGAACATCATATTAGGTGACACATTGCTGTAGTTTTCATGCACACTCTCATACAGCATGTCAGAAAGGAGATTTAGGTGCAGAACACTTGTTTAAAAATTCAAGCAAAAAGATCTGGCCTTCTCAAACAGTCCTCAGGTTTACACTTGCCGTGAAGTATTAACAAAAGGAACCCAGAACCCTTTTTTCTTCTTTTATGACTCTTTGTGTCACCACATATAGACGTGTTTTATCAGGTCTTTCACAGATCATACTGGTTTTCCCATCCTAGTTGTGATTTGCTTTGTTAAACTCTAAAATAAGATAAACAAGACATGGATTTGTAATAATTAAAATTTTAACAGGACACGTATGTGAGGAGAAGTGAATCATATTATCATAAATATCATATATCATATTATCATAATTATCATATATCATAGTATCATAATTATGATAAAATAAAAGCAAACCCCTTTTTTAACAGAAGAAATAGATTTTCTGTGCTGGATTTCCATGAGAAGACTGGAGGGTGTGCACCCCTAAGAAACAGCAGTAGCTGCTGTGCTTACACAGTACAGCTGCAGAGTCAGTGTGACATCCTTGGGTGGGCTATGGGCCTTCCCTCTGACAGCAAGATTGCATGTGATAAAAAGTTAAGAGATGAAATTTAGACGCTGAGAGTTTTACAAAACTGGTTTGGTGTGAAAGTCTCAGGGGACAATATTTGCAGATGATGTTAGAAGTAGGCAGAAATTATTAACCACTCTAGGACATCTATTTGCATCTTTGAAAAGAACTTGTCTTTCTTACTTCATTAAATATGTAGTAAAAAAAAAAAAAAAAAAAAAAAAAAGGCATAAAAACATAAGAAGATGTTTCCAGCCTATTTTACAAAGTCACCTGAACCACAATAGTATGTGAATTTCTATGACTGGCTGCTCTTAGCTTTTGTAGTTAACAAAAAAACACTCAAGGAAAAAGAGTATCTTACTCTCATGGGTCTATCTGTCCTGAGAATTTGGATTATCATATTTACTGGAGCACAAGACAGACTTTCCTTCTCTGTACAAGACAATGAGGGAAACATGCACCTGAATTGGAGGTAAGACTGCACAATCTTATTAAGTCAATGATCATATTAAGAAGCACAGATTCATTTCCTTGGTGGTGATCCTGTGAATAAAATATCAGGCTGCTAGACTTGTGCTATACCTATATTTTACCTATAATGCTGTTGTTTAGGTATTTATAAAAAGTTATGGGCCTTGATACTCAGGATGACCATCAAGGGCAAACTTGGCATTTTACTTACTGATTCTCACATCTGATTGTAATGCTGTGACATTCAAATGCAAACCCATGAGGGAATATAGCTTCTCAAACACAAAAGTCTTGCTGAAGTGATTTTTAAGAACATAAGAACAACTGCAATGGCCCAGACTCCCAGGGCATATTTTTCTAGTGGTCATATTTGTATGAATCCCAGACTGGAAGCAGAGCTGTTTCTGTTTAACAGGCACTCCTGTGAACACCTGATCTCAGGAGTCCTACTTGCTCTCAGAGGAATCTCCCTGCTGAGGTGCAATCTACAGAGACACACTCTGATGGAAAACTGGACTCCCTGGCACCTAATAAAGTATGAATTCCAGATGAAACTTTCTTAAAGTTGAATCTCTCTCCTTTCTTGCCTGCTTTCTTCAAATGTACTGGAAACTTGCATCTCTGAAACATCTGTTCTTGAGATACAGTGACACAGAGTCCTTGGCTGTGGCTTGTATTCATAGGTGATTGGGGGAGAGGGAAATAAGTACACAACAAGCAGTGTCACACACTCTGTGTTCCTTCACTGGAGGCAGTGTAGAGTGACATGGGCTTTCCTGTCACACATGTGAGCATAGGGGTTAGCTCCTAGGGCCAGGATGTCAATGTATTTAAATGTTCACTGACTTCACAGTAGATGTGGTGTTTCATGCAAGTCAGAAACTTTGACCCCTCTATTTACAAAGTGCAAACTCATTTAACTCAGTTGATCTGAGAAACACTCCTGATTAAAAAGACTTTATTAGGGATAGCTGTTCATTATGCATACCCACAGCTTCCCAGAGAAACTCATTCTCAGCACCCTGCTGTGACAGAGATTAGTCATTATGCAGTAAAGCTGTACTGCTGGGACCACATTTGCATTATTAAATGAATTAGAGTATTACTTACAAAAAAAAGCAGTCTCATAGCAGTGATCACCACCCCCAGACCTAGGCAAATGTGGCCAGCAAATGTTGCAGGACACATCTCACCATTTGGGAAGAGGACTGCATCCTCAGTCATCTGTCACAGTTGAACCATACTTACACTGGCATCTATAAAATACAATAGAAGGGAAGTCTCACAGAAACTCCACATTAATAGCCAAGTGCCTACTATCAAAAGCAAAGCTGCAGTAGAAATACTGCTCATAAAATACTGCAGTTGTGGAGTGGGTTTTCTCCCCCACTGCACAAAGCCTGCAGCACCACTGAAACACAGCTACATCCAAACTTTACACAGATATTTCTGCCAGGGCACTGCCTGACCCACTGTTGCCCTGGCCACTTCAGCAGAGGACTGGGTATGGCTCAGCCAGCCAGGAGTAGCTAGCAGTTGAGGGGCAGGCAAGAAAAGCTTTTAAGTGACCATTATCCAGGCATCTCCTCTCTTTGAACTTCCCTTCTCATCTTAAAGAGAGTTTCAGTAGGTGTATGGAAAGCATGTTTTTGAGTTTGAACTAAAGTGAATTAGAAGGACTCATGCAGTCCACCTTTGTTGTGGGATAGCAAAAATGAGCTGAGGGCATTTCACTTTTTTGAATGGCCTCCTGACCATCCTAGGACACTTAAACTTTTCCCATCTCTTTTCAAGGCAATTTTAAACATAACTTTAATAAGGTAATGCGTTTCACTTTGAACCCTTGTGAATTAGGAAACTCCACATGTGGTGCAATTAAAAATAAATCCTTATTTCTGTGCAGCCATAGACTGCCAACCTTTAGCCTCTGTTTCTGCCTGACTTATTCAAGCCAGACAGCATGTAGAGCATGGGTTGTGGCCATCTTTAGAAATGGGGCTGCTCTTGCCTCTGCTCTGAGACACATCCTCAAGGAGCTAACCCAGTGCACACTACAGCCCAGGGCTGGTAATGTGGCTGGATGGTAAATGAGGGTATATGCTTTTATTCAGGTAAAGGTCTAGCAGTTCAGACATCATGTGCCACAATTCAGGCAGCCTGGAAAACCATGTGAGGAAAACCAGGAAGGAAAATTGAGCTGCCAGCACGTCCTGGCCATGCAAATGAATGAGAAATGGATGGTGGCCAAATGCAAGGAGCTGGTGCACTTTAGAGTACAAATACTGAACTCAGTAACATTTTGGAAAAAAGGCCAAAATCATGCACTCTGGAAGCACACAGTCCCTATCTGAAATGAAGACAGCTTTTTACCCCCTGCAGTAGCTATTACTGCAAGCTGTGAGCAAACTGGTGACTTGAACTCAGTATTTTCAAAGTTATCACCACAATTGTAATTCCACAGATCCAAACACAATAAGGTATAGATCATAGCTGTTACCAAACTCTTTGAAAAGCAAATCAAAAAGGATTTACCAGCCTAGAATAAAAAATCACAAGCCTTAACATTTTAATAAATCTGTGCCCAAAATCTTGGACTCTGGAGGCTTTGGGCTATTGCAAATTTGTTGTAGGACTCAAAGGGTCCAGTCAGACTAAATAGGCTGAACTGATCCATCAGCCCAGCGCTGCTAAAAGAAGCAGTTCTTCTCCCTCCTCCTTTTTGTCACCAGTATCCTCCTTCTTAGTCTTACTGCACTGATTTCCCAGCACTTCCCTGGGGTAACTTGATGCTATCTAACCTTTCAAGGAGGCAGCTGAGCTCATGAAAGTGGTAGAAATTAAGATTTTTTTAAAAAATAAGAGAGAGAGAGAGAGAGAGAGAATTATTTTTCAGACATAGCAAGCTGTGAAGTCAGCTCAGCCATCTCATCTGATTGTACCTTCAGACCTGCTGAGTATAAAACAAGCAAACAGTGGCTGCTCTTGAAAAAATCTGCTGAGTTTTTCAAATACCAACATATGCCCTTTATTAATCTTACAAAATTTTATGAAGGTGCAAGACAATAGAGTCTGACTCAAAATCTGTAGAGTTCCCTTGTGCTAATTAGAAGTGGCCTTTCCTTGTACCAGTTCCAAGATGTTGCCTGAACTTTCAAGTGTTTCTGAGAAAGCTCCAATTTCTTACTTGAAAGGAAGGACCAACAGCTTAATATTTAACCTGTAACTGTTGTCAGCTATTTAACCTTGTCCAGAACTGAACGGATAATCCCCCTTTGCTAACAAAAGTGCAAAAAATATCTTAAAATGACCTTGTGCAGAGTTTATGGTGAAAAGTCACACTTCAGTAAAGCCACACAGTGAGTAATAGTATTGACCTTTTGTTCTTGGCCATCTGAGGACGTTAAAATCTGACTGAAACCTGATTACACCATCTTGGACTCAAAGTGCTTAAATAAAACAAGGGACAGTGGTAGGGAGGATAGAAGGCTGAGACAGTGTGAACTGAGCCCTGCTCCAGGCAGCCCTGAGGAAGAGCTGTAATAATTTTACCTCACTGATTTTTGGCTGGTTTAAAAATTTTTGTTAGCAGAATAGACTTCTTTATTTGGACAAAAGCTGACTAAGAAGAGGGGATTTATTCACAGTAACAGGCAGTCAGTATTAATGACTCATTAGCATATGATCAGAGAGGGTTTATAACCCGGCAGGCCTGTGAGCGGGGCTGAGAGAATCAATAGAAGGAGAAAAAACAATGATGAGTTTGCATTTGAAAGTTTGTTTTAGGAAAATAATCCAGATAAGAAGGTCATCAGTTATTAAGAAACTAGACTGGCTAGTGGATATTCCTATTCAAAGAATAAGCATATTAAGATTTCTCAAACTGTAGCATCTGTATAGTCTTATGAAACTTAGACTATGCTGCTAGCAAAAGGCAAAGGACCTTACTCATGACCCATGAGCAGTAGAGCAGTCTGGGGCTCTTGGTGGGTTGGAGATGTCAGCCTAGTTACTCACACATCTGAAAGAAACAGAAGATTTTGTAAAATGCAGTTCATCAAGTTTGGTTCGCATCCCTGAAGGGTGAAATATGCCTTTTCATTTCACTCTGTGAGGGTAGGACCTCCGTGATGTAGCCCTGTGAAAGCTAAAATGGGGAAATTTGGATATTAGCCCACTGCTCTGCTACAGCCTCTTGGTACTCTTTAGCACAATCAGGCTCATCTAGAGAAGAAATCCCACTTCTTATGAGTCTTAGTAATGAAGCTTTCCTGATTTCCACTCAATGCCAGCCATGAAAGGCCTTACTTCTCTGAAGAAAATGCTGTGCAACTCTCTACAGAAAAAATCCCACTGCCTTCTGACTCAGCCATCATAAAAAAAACAAAAAACAAAAAACATTTGCTTTGATGTAAAATTGTTCCTGAATGCACATAAACAGGCAGGGTTCGAAATTTTGGTGCAGAATTTGTCCTTTGGGTGCAGTTTACTGTCTCTGCCATAATTACGTTTTGAAATGCTTGATTTCATTTGTACTTCTGTCCAAATGAGCTCCCATCCTCTTCTCCTGTAACCAAGTGGATCTCACCTCCATTGTCACCAGAGTGGTGGTGTCACAGACATCTTTTATGAAAAATCCTTTCCTTAGGATTTTTCCTCCTGAGAAGCTGAGGAACAAAATGTAAAGAATGGTTATCTGTTGCTGTGGAATGCAACAGGTGGATCTGTGATTGGTCTCATGTGGTTCTTTCTAATTAATGGCCAATCACAGTCAGCTGGCTCAGACTCTCTCTCTGAGCCACAAGCCTTTATTATCATTCCTTCTTTTGCTATTCTTAGCTAGCCTTCTGATGAATCCTTTCTTCTATTCTTTTAGTATAGTTTTAATATAATATATAATAAAATAATAAATCAAGCCTTCTCAAACATGGAGTCAGATCCTCATCTCTTCCCTCATCCTCTGACCCCCGGGAACACTGTCACATGGTAGCTTCTCGTTTTAAAATGAGAGGTGTGTGTCACCCTGCATATCAGCGATCACCGTTGCAGTCTCTTCAAAAGTTTCCAACAGCCAGAAGCAGGATCACACTGCAAGTTGCATCTCCTCCCTGTCACTCATCGAGGGGAAGGATTGCTACAGAAAACAACGTCCCACTCAGCACTGGGGGATGGAAGTCTTGGCTCTTTTGCCATGGGCAGGGCGAGCTCTCCTGAGCTCTCCCCAGCCCTGCATTCAGCATTGCCTTTGCAGGCAGCCTGGCTGCCTCCCACCTCTGAGAGAGCTGTGGTGCCTCTGCCCACGCAGGCCCAGCGGGATGGACTGGGAATCAGCGGTCACGGTCCATTCCACAGGCGCGCTAAATAAACAGAAAATAATGGCTGGGAGTTCTCGTCTGCGCATGGGAGATTCAGCGTGGCCTGCTTTGTTTTCAGAGTGCTGGGAGAAATCTGTTTTGATTGCTCAGACTTCAGAGCAGCTGCTGTAAACATGACGTGTCCGAATGTTTCTTCTGGGCAAATGCTGGCAACAATGCAGCTCACAAATTCTGTTAAAACAGATTATCCTCCATCTTCCTGCTCACCCTTTTTAGGGCTAACTGACAACTCATTAATCCTTGAAAATTTAAGACCACTATGGGTCTCTTTAATTTGCACCTAGCTTCCTCTAATCTAAACTGATTTTTCCAGAAGCCAAAAATAACTGCTGAACATATCCAGCTGTTCCTTTATTCTGCAGGGGTAGCCTAAATACCAGTGGGGATGACGGCATGATTTTCTATTAAATACCTATGATTTTCTTTAAGTACCTGTGTCCTATCCCATTCCTGCACCATTGATATGATTTTCTTGGAGCCCATGACTGACTTTGAATCTCCTTGTGGCAACGAAGAAAAAAACACTGAATCATAGCAGAAGGGAAAAATCAAAACCTATAGGACACAAGATTGACACTGAACTCAGCTATTTACTTTAAACTTTCCCAAAGAGGGAAATGCAAAGCTGTTACTGATGATAACATTGCACTCCAGAAGGTAGGATTTTATCCCATTTCTGGAAGATCAGCTGTTTTCTAGTTTCCAAGTGAAGACAATGATTCACAGCAAAGATGAGCTGGTGCAAATATACCGCAGCAGTGATCCATTTTATAAAACAAAATTTTAATTTGCAGGTCTTTTACAAGTGCCCAGCATCCAGTCTGAAATCATGTGCCTGTAGACATCATGACTTAATTACAGCCTCATTAAAGACAAAATCAAGCAGCTTTGGTCTTTTGGACACCTCAAGGCTGTAGAACTGTCCTCCCAGTTTGCTGTGCCCAAAATCTCCTTTTGATTTTCAAAGCCTATTATGCAAATGCAGGAAGCATGCTAACTAGAACAATGAGCTCTGAACATAGGACTTTGCCACCCAGAAGACATTTCCCTGTGACCTCAAAAACATAAAAGTCTCCCCAGTTCTTTTCTGCCAAGGCAATGCCTGCATTAACAAGTTGTGCAACACCAGTGGAGCGAATCCAACTTTGCAGCCTGCAGTCTGGGGCTGTGGTGGTGATCCAGTGTTGACATACAGTGTTTCAGCTTTTCTCTGGTCTCCTGAACTGACAGCCCAATAGTGGCAGGCGCACACAGAGTGCAGTCCTGAAGCATACTCTGTGCTGGAACCAAATGTTTGGTGTACTTCCATGCTAAAGGAAGGGCTTTTCTGGGGACCTTAGGAAGACCTCATCCACCCATGTCAAAGATCTCTCTGTGATGCAAATAGAAGTGTGGTAAGTGAACATAATCAGGAAAATCACTTAAAGAGCATAATTTTGATCCAAATGACATCATTGATAACAACACATTGCGACTGAGCCAGTATCTGCCTGGGCTTAGCTAACCAGAGGAAGGTTTAAGGACCATGCCAAAAGAGGGGCAGATTCTGATGTGCTCAAGTCTGTGAAGACTGATGACACCCCATAAGGGTCAGCACTCCCTCCTGGCAGAAGAACCTTTTTCACCGTGGGTGCACTCCATCCTTAATTGTAAGGGGCATAGTATTTTTCATTCACTTTTCCAAAGGATAGGGGGAAGGTTGAACCATTCAATCAAATGCTACAACTGTAAATTTTGCCAGGCAACACCAACAGGTCCAATCGCTTTTTTGAGGCTGTAGTTCAGCCTGAGGAAATGAAATCTTTAAAAAAAAAAAATCTAAACACAAGACCTAAGAAAAATATGATTTTCTATTATTCTGTGGCTATCCTGAATTGCTAGCTTCAACCATAAAATCATGGGTGTAGAATTGTATTTGAGCCATTGGCTATTGAAGTGTGATGTAACCCATGTGTAACCCAGTTAGGGAAATGGCATGCAAAAAAAGGAACCTTTTAAAGGCTTCAGGCTTCATGTAGGGCTATATGAACAGAAAATACTTCATGTTATTTGAAGTCTAGCATGTTTTATTGCACATGTTTAGTGAGAACTGTGGGAAGGGCAGAAACATGAAACAAACTGGCCCATATGGATTCCATAATTTTTTTTTTTCTTTTAAGTAGAAGTTTTGCTAGTGCTTTATAGGAGTTTCATAACAGGCTCAGCACCCTATAAATAAAGGAGACCTTCAGCAAGGTCTCTCACTGGGGATTTTACTGTGTCACTGATGTTTTCATCCCCACAGACTACCACACTGAACAAATAAAAGTTTACAGCCTTTTTGAGGGAACTGTAAGCAAGCTGGAACCCTTCTGATATTAGGAGAAAGACCATGTGAGCATTCCAGAGAACAGACATCCTCTAAAAACAAACTAACATGGAAATTTCTTCTGTTTTCTGAAAACTGAAAACAGAAATAAGTACGATGAGTACTCACTCCCAGAGAGATTTCCAAGTAATTGAATTAAATCTTGAACCCCAAATTTCATATGTTACTTCATAAACTTCATATGGAAAGGACTTCAGCTGCTCCCTAAGTGTAAGATGTTACCCTGTTTATCTTCCAGAAAAGCTCTAGCTGACTCCCAAGATCTCTAGCTAGAATTGCCTTCTCTAAAGGCTGTGCTATCCTACCTGTTTCAAATGCCATACACAGTCAAATATGATAAATATCTGTGGACAGGCACTGAAGATGTGAGTAATTGATTGTGGATTAGGGTTGGCTATGGCCCTAGTGAATTGCTAATTTATTGAATCTACCTATATACATGATGGCCATAACTTTAAAGATTTTAAAAATAACTCATCTGCAAAACAAGAGGTACCAGCTCACTGTAAAAGAATTCTACACATATCAAAAAAAGATAAGAGCTTTCCAGTTTTTCATGATGGATTTTCAGACATGTTGAAATGGGATAGAATGTTGAAAAAGGAAACATAAAAACAAATTTCAGAATTTCTACTAAGTAACAGCTTATTTAGTTGGCAAGAAAAAGGCTGAAGTGACTGTACCACAAGCAATAAAAAGTGTGCCAAGCAAATAAATCATGATTGTGGCAGTAGATTATTTAAAATGAAGTGGGTGACTCATTCTGTAATAACCTGAAAGAAAAAAAAAATTTAAAGTAATTTAAAAACTATAACAGCTACTTCTTTTAAAGGACAAAATAAAGACTGATAAAAAGGACATATTTTTCTCCGTGGCCTCTGATACTTTTGATAACTGGAATTAAATAGTTACCATAGTATTGCTAATATCAGTTTACAAGGGGGATATTCTACTAGGAATACCAGAATATATGCTTCTATCTAACTACTGAGATCATATGGTACATATAACAACATCTATAACATAACTCTTGATTTTAAAGGTATGTAACAAAACTTTCTTTTCACTGTTATTTATACCCAAAAAAAAGCTAGAAATTTCAGGACATGTTTACCTTTGTCAGCAAAATATAAAAGTATTCTGAGGTTTATTCACCAACAATACATGTTATCACTAAAAGGCTTTTAAAAGTTTTCCAGATTCTATAAGTCACCTCTGTATGTTAGGTGAAGATTTATCAAATGCACTCTCTAAATTGGTTCATGATGGCAAAGGTGTGGATGATGGCAAACCAGTTTTGGCAACTGAAATGCTGCTTATATTATTTTATACTGAGCTAAAAGCGTTTTAATGATGTAATCTTGGAGTAGTTTGATTTTATATGCTGAGGTTTCTAAAATTATGTGCTGTCTGCAGAGTAATGACAAAGAACCAATGAAAATCCTTTTGTCAGAGCAGTAACTTTTATCTAAGAAACACATCAAAAAAAGCACAAGGTGTGTAAGAAGGGATAAATTCAGTAGCATATGTCGGCTCTCAGAAACCTGAGTTTTCAGTTTTGTACAAGTAAACAAATTTTCAGCCACCTCCTATAGAAAAATATCACTTTTTGACATAAGTAGGACTGAAGGGCTGAAATATGACAAAAGGCTGGAATTGGACTTTTTAAAAATAATATGTATGAAGAATAATATATGTTGAGAAATGCAGTAGAGAATCATTTCTCTGAGGAAACTGTGAATGTGCTCCTAAAGCTTACAGCATTCCTACTAAAAACACTACCTGATATTTTTACATTATCCTCTTTCCTTCCGTCTCAAGATGATCACATAATTTCAGTTGATCTTCTTAAGTCCAGAGTTTTTAACTCTTGCCTGACAGCTCTAACTACACCATTAAATACAGAATCATCAAAGTTGGAAGAGACCTTCAAGATCATCCACCCATCAACCCAGCACCAGCATAATCACCCCTGAACCACAGCCTCAAGCACCACATCCAGATGCCTCTTGAACAGTTCCAGAGACAGGGAGCCCCCCACATTCCTGGGCAACTTATTCCAATACCTAACTAGTCTTTCAGTGAAAAATTTCTTTTTCTAACATCCAATCTATACTTCCCCTGGTGCAGTTTAAGGATTTACCTCAAATACCCACCACAGTGAGTTACTATTGCATTCCTATTAAATATGGTACTCTGGACTTTGAAGAGCTGAGAGGTGGCACACAGAATGGACTTAGGGCTCCATCACTGAGTGTCTCCCTGAATTCTTCCTCAGCAGCATCACCTTCCAAGGGCTCTTCAGAAAGTTTGCTGACTATTTCTTGCATATCTTTTCCATAGAAAATGTGCTGTCTTCTCTCAATCCAGTGGAAGTGCTCTCCAGGCAGCTCATCCCAACAAAGCAGGAAACCTTCTTGTCACTCAGGGATGCTCACCCCACCCCAGACCCATAAAATTATGCTTGACATAAGAAACTGTTCTCAAATACCAGAAAACCAAAACATGAATATCCAAGAGAAAGAGCATGAGGCAGCTGTAAAAAATAATTCTGCAGCTGTTGGTGTCAGTTCCCAGCTCTCTACCATTCCCCCTGCTTCACAACAGCTGCTGCATAGACCTTGTGGGCGATTTCCAAAATTTTTAACTGAAGCTGTTTTGCCTTATGAGAAAATCATAATTTCATTCCTGTTTCCAATTTTAGAAGAAAACAGCACCATGTTCTGGGGGATTTAACCCACAGCTACTTAAATCCTGAGAAAGCTTTCTAAAACCACTTGGAATTTGCCATGGAGAAGGCTGTGTGTTAAGTTCAGTGCAACTACAGGGCTGTAACAGAGAGCACTGAGGATACAAAGTATAGTGCAGCTAAAACTGCTCAGTTGCATAAATATTGCATTTCCCATACTTTCCCATACATCCATACATGGATGGCAGCCCTTCAATCTACTCAAGTTGGAGGCAAAGTCTGAATACAGGTCAACAGCAATGAACACGGAGTGAAGGACCACTGGAATTCTCTTAGCTGAGCCCTTCCTGCAGGCATTCCAGTTAATGTGCCTCAGGTTTATCAGGATGGGACAGGAGAAATAGCACTCTCTCCAGTGATGAGTGATCTCACACTTATTTTTCCTGGTGCTTTGAATAGTTCTGTCATCCATTTAACTCTCAGCAGTATCAGTCATCAGAGGAAGAGACAACTTAACTGAATTCATAAATTGGTGAGTGCTTGGAAACAGTTGTTTGCTTCTAAGTGTCCCAGTGTCTTTGAAATATTTGAAATAACCGGTATAATCTCCCACATCTTAGTACCAAAAGATATTAAAAAAAAAGAAAAGATAGTACCCAGCTGCCTGCTGTAAGATCTGATTAACTCCTATTCTGTTCCCCCCCATGCTCCCATATCCCTTGTTCTGAGGTTCTTTTCAAATCCACATAACTATTTACAAGGGAAAAATGAAGGGGACTGAGAGCACAGAGAGTGAATGGAATTTGTTTTGTGAGTTGAGAACAATAATCTGCCACTAGCAAATTTTGCTCAGATAAAACACCTGTAAATTTCAAGTAATGAAGTGACCAGGTCCAAAATACTTGAAAAATAAAATGCTACTGAACAATACCAAACAGAAGAATAGCAAAAATAATCAGTGTAAAATTAAACCAGTCAACCAATAACACCCCCAAACATGCAAACAAAGGCAACTTTTCTGCCCTAACATTGCGCCAGTTCCTAATGTCATGGTTCTTTTTAATCTCAAATGTACAGAATAACATACTTGATGAATGAAACATGGATTCATGAGCTCACTAGGTAGTATCATACAACACAGAAGTAAAATTCTTCAGAACAGGATTTTACCCATATCTATCAAGGCTTTTCTTATTTCATATTGTGGGCTGTGCTCTGTTTCTCTGTGAAAAGAAGTGTACACTATCCCCACACCAAAATGCAAATGCTCTGGAATAACAGAGTCCTGACTATGCCAGCACAGGAAAATGTAGAAACTGGGAGGACTTTGAAGAAAATGAAGAAAGTGAAAAAAGCAAAGAAAAATACTCTGAACTAAAGAATGATTGTGATGGGATTCTTTCGCTTGTAGCAATGAGAGCATTGCTTTGCTGAGGCACTGATCCCAAATGTTCTGGGCCCCTTGGGGAACTGCTTTATACAGAGCACTGCTAGCTTGTTCCAACAGACAAGGCATACTGGCTGTCACAGTCACGGATATGAAATTTATCTTTCTGTAAATGAATTACAGGCTTAGGAAGCCAGCAAACAGCCAAGCCTCAGAAGAAAAAACTGGAATTCAGATTGTCTAAATTGTAGTGGGCCATTTTGCAAGGTGACCTGCCATTTTATCTCCGAATAAGTTCTTACAAAATCCCAGCTCAGCTCTCAGGACCCAGAACTTTCACAAATCTGAAAAATATCTTCTGAAACAGCACTAGCAGTTGAATGATTCAGAAAGCTATTACTGTTGTGCCCCTATGACCTGTAAAGCTGAAGTCTAAATGAGAGGAAGGTTTTAGGTAGCTGTTCTTGTAAGACATAAGAGGCCCACCATGTATTTTATTTTCCAGGAGTATTTCTTAAAACTGATAATTTGTAGTTCCTGGAAATTCTACTGTTGAAAAACAGATGATAACCAAAAACCAAAATACTGATTTATTGATTTTCAATTAGCAAGTTTCAGTTGAGAAATGTAAAACCCCTGGATTGATTTGAAGCCAACTTGTCCTTCCTCCTTCCTTTGGTACCTCAGATGCAACTTGCAATTCCATTCTTTTCAGCAGCCTGGGCTTCCCAGACAGGCTGCTTGTGCCTTTGCCCATGGCCCCCAAGTGCACTGTGTCCATTTAATGATGGGAGACACTGTTTTACTTAGAGTAATTGCAACTAAAAAAAAAAAAAAAAAGGGATTCCAAACTAATCTGCTTCAATTCAAGACAGAGACCCTTGAAATCTCCAAATTAAATAATGAATTTTTTGTCCTATATATATTTTATTAAGAAAAGGAATGTTGAATTTTACTACCCTGGCCTACACTGAGAAAGAAATGCATTTCTAGATAGGTGTTTCATTACTGAAGCTTTACAGGAAAGTAAATCTGATAATTTTCCCTTTCTCTGCTTCCTTTTTTTTTCCCAAAAGATATTCAAAGAAATTATAATTTTTATTAAGCGGTGGAAATCCAACAATTTAAATATTATCTTTGGAGATTGAATATTTTGTTAAACATTAGTGATTTAGAACCACTCTGACATATTTCATATTCATATCCACTACTTGTTAATTTTTCTCTTTCCATTTTTCTGTCATGTATATTACCCAGTGCAGCTGCCAAGTTCAGCTTAGAGTGTGCTCAACTTTCATGAATTTTTCCTTTTATGTTCCTGCTGAATTTATAAAGCAGTTTATAATGAAAATTCACCATAGGAGAAAAATTTACAAGATATTTTTATGGAGCAGTCATAAGTTTTACAATTTAAACTGGGAAGCATAACTGTGAAGTCATTGCCGTACCCCTGGTATATTTTAATCATCTGTCTACAATATGCTGGAAAAAAAAAATTAAAAACTGAAGGAGATTTTTCCCTCCTTGAAAAACAAAAGAAGCAGGAATAGAATTCTGAGCTTTGGAGACTGTCATTGACACCAACACTCTGTAAAGATAGCAGCAATGAAATGTTACTGAAAGAATTCATTGCAAAGAGTTTGTTGACTCTTCTGTTTTGTACACATAGATAGAAAGGAACCGTAATACAAGGATGGAACTGATGACAATTTCCCCCATGCTCAGAAATCCCCTTCCAAACAGATAACAAAGGCACAGAGAGCACTGCCTCGAGATCCTTCAGCTGAAGTCTCTCACTTGAATGTGACAGTAGAGAGGCAGCATAGTACAGGAGAAAATAACAGTCTCATGAATATAAGTTATGGGCCAGCTAGAAATTTACACATCTAAGGCAACACTTCTGAATCTCCAAGCATAATCCTCAACTAGCTGTTGAAAACAGACAGCACTAGTACACTGGTTCACAGTAGAATATCTCAATTCATGCAGCCTTCCAGCTTGTACCAATTTCAGTCTGTCAGTGGCTTGGATTTTGCTGCAGTCGAGCTCTAAGGTGCACAGGCAATGTGTAGGTATGTGCTGGAGGGGATCACCACCACCATTTGGTCTGCTCCTGGGTTTACTCAGTACCTAAATCAGCAG
The DNA here is from genome assembly GCA_024362935.1 of Setophaga petechia. Lineage (NCBI taxonomy): Eukaryota > Metazoa > Chordata > Aves > Passeriformes > Parulidae > Setophaga > Setophaga petechia. The sequence continues at coordinate 29,890,903 of JANCRA010000008.1, forward strand.
ATAGGAGAGCAGAAAGCTCAGTCTCACTTGGGAGGGCACCTAAAGGAGCAGGGCTCTCAGAAGGAGGAGGGAGAAGGGATAGCATTTTTCTGGGAAACTGCAGGACAGTTATGCTGTAAGGACGGTGGTATTCCAGAGAAACACAGGATCTGGGTGTACCCACAGTATTTTTTCCAGTGCTTCAAATTTGAGGAGAACAAGAAGAGAGGGATGCAATTTGCAGAGGTAGAGGTCCAACTTAGAGTCATAGAATATCTTGAGTTGGAAGGAACCCATAATGATCATTGACTCCAAGCGCCAAAACGTACAGAACTAGGAGCAAAGGAGAGGTCTGCTACAGACCTGAATATAGCTTGTGTGACCTGAAAGGAGAGCTGACTGTGAAGTCTGTGCTGCAAAGGACCAGTACACATCAGTAGCTGAATTCATGCTTTTCCTGGAACCTAATTACAGCAGAACTGAGAGTGTACCCTTCAATTTTACTTCTTCTGTGGTTGGGAGACCAGTAAGCCAGAACTGAAGGCTAGGTTTGGGAAGGCTAGCATGGAGCCTTGTCCACACTCTCAGACTTTACAACCATATTCAATGCATTTAATCAGTATTTACACCTTTTTTTGAACCCTTAACAGAGTGCATTTGAGATAAACTGAACAATAGAAGTTCTCACTATGCTGAAATTGCTGGAAATGTGCCAAAAAGTAATAGCAAATTTACTAAAGTATTAGATCAGTAACATTTTATTTTATGTTAATAATTTATCACCCAAAATGTCAACACTTACAAAAATGTTTGAAGCCCTCTTGTGATCCCTTTTCAATGCCTGCACAGAAGAGCAAGGAGCTGCTGTTCTGTATGAGATGGCAAGGAGCTGTGGGTGGACTGATTTATCCTTTTTCTGGGGTGGGCAGAGCACATAAAATACCATGGGCTCACGGGTCAGCAAGCTGGGCTGCATCCCACAGCAGGAGAGGAGGAAATGGGCTGTGCCAGGAAAAAGGGTGGTGCAAACCACTTCCCCTTTGCAGCTAGGAGGACACTTGACCCCGTGAGTCAGAGTTCCCAGGTCAGTTTAGCTGTGCTTCTCCTTTACATGGCTTGAATTGCTTGGTGGAAAGCCAATGTTCTGGGTTTGTTGTAGAGAGAAACAGTTAAATCCTTTTGTTAAAAGTATCTGCCCTGGGTTTCCTTTGGTTTAGGGTGGTAAAACTTCTTCATTGTGTTATACAAGGATTGGAGTGGTTCCCCATGAGATTCAACAATACCAGTGTTTGAATGGTGGTTTTCCATTTAGCGCAGTATTACAAAAAGTGTAACTGGTATATTAGTCAGCATTCCAATTTGCCTGACAAATTAAAAACCCTGCCAGAACTCAGCCTCTATGCTTCTTTCCTTGTTATCTGACTCTGCAGAGATCCTCCTGTTTTGTAGTTGTGAAATTTTGTTAAATGTCTTGGAACTGGTAACTTCTCAAGTTTTATGGTTGGTATAGTTTCTCACTGCGTTTATAGTAACAATAGTCTGTGTGAAAGTAAACCTGAAGCATCCTCAAGCTTTACTATAAAAAATTCCCCTGTTAAGGAGACATCTGCTATCTTTGTGTGTTTGGCATGTTTTGCCTCTATAATCAGAATTATACTCTAGATGCAAACAATGCCTGTTTCTCATGTAGTGCTCAGGCTCCTAGCTTCACTTAAGCAGTATATTATAATATCTAAAGGGATTTGCTTAAGTGGCAGAGTGTACTGCAGAGCAGCTTAGAAATGCTTTCTTGCAGGTCTGGAGTAAAAGGAAATAGGTGGTCTGCACAGAAACACACAGCCAAACTGATTCTGGGTAGAATGGGTGGTGAGATTATGACACCAGTTAAAAATATAATCACCAGTGACTCAGCTTCTACTTGAGCAGCTCCCTAACTATCCAGAATGCTATCAGTTCAAAACCTATGAGTTATCACATATGTATTGGCAAAAACACTCAGTGAGTCTCATGGCTAGAGCAGAGGACAGAAGAACCCAGGCATCTGTTTATGTCTTAGCCACAGATTTGCTGTGGAAGTCCAAGTACATTTAATCCTTTACATTCCCATAACTCAGTTTGCAAACTAGAGAAATAAAAAAAACCCAGCTAGATATGTTGTAAATACTGTCTTTAAGGGGTTAAAGGAAAAGCAAATATGTCAAAGTTAGTCCTAAATCACTAACTCTTTTTGCTGTAGCTACTAGTAAATTCCTCCCAGTAAGAAATGCCAAAACGAATTTAAAGTTCTGTCTCTCCTGGAAGTCTCTTGCTTTTGAGAAGGAGGGGAAAGGAAAGGCACCAGGCACATAAAGGCATTCACTTTAGAACTGCAAATGAGCCTGCACAATGTTTTATCCTTCACCAGTCCTCTTTGTCGCCTTCTCTTCTGACTGCATTCTTGGAACATCTTGTACAAGAATTTATAAGACTGTTTGTTTTATTGCCACATTTTTAACTGTACAGACCACATTGCAGTCTGAGAAATAGGTTTGAAAAGAATGGTGAACTGTGTTATTTTGGTTAAAACCAGTTCTTGCTGAAACCAAAAGCTGTGTTTTTCTCACATTAGAATTTAAAAAACGTACTTTGGCAGAATTAGGACATGAAAGGTATCTGAAAATCTGAACTTTGCAAACACTAAAATGCTATCAAGTAGAGTTTCATTAGAAAGTATGGGGTGCAACATCACTTGTAAGTACTCATGAGTTTTGCATATTTAAAATGCACAAAAGTCACCTCAGTTTTCTGGCATTAGCAGAAAACTGATCTAACTTGATAAAAATACTTGAACACAGTGTACCTGTTGATAAACAGAATTAAAATCAGTCAGAACTATTTAGAATTTGAGTACTGTTTTTATTAAAACTGAGCTGGAAGCCAAAAGCTGTGCCTGGAAGAGAATGCATATGGGAATCAGCCCCACACCACAGGTGCAAATAGCCCTATGCAGGTAAAATCCCTTCAGGTGTCACTTCAGAAGGCAGCAGCACTGCTCATCTGCCAGAAGTGAGGGATGTGCTGCTTTCCTGATTATCAGAGCAGTGGCAGGGGATGGAAGCGCTGCAGACTCTGCTCCTCCAGCCATCCTTTTGCACCAGCTAATATTTCAGATAAAATGGGCAAATTTCATTTCATGGAAAAAGTGACAAATGTCAGCAAACTAATCTGAGTACAGAGATTTCATCAGCAGGCTTTTGGTTACTGCAGAGTGCATTATTGGATGACTGGGTCCATGAACTATATAATAAATATTAAAGAAATATTCAAAATTATACCATTAAATGATGACAAAATAGAGTCTGCTTGTTTCAATAATTCAGATTCCCTTGAGATTCCCCATGACACAGACAATGATTATAGGGAAGTAATACAGGCTAGACACATTATGTGGTGAAAGAAAACAAGTTAAGAGGTGTTAAAATACATTTAGGAAAATTAATACGGAAGGCAAGCTTAGAGGCTGCAGGCTTATACTTCATTACATAAAGACATATTTCTTTAACAATGTCACTCCTAGTCCATAACAAAAAAAGTCCGTGGGAATGGCATTTTTTAATGAGAGGATACAAAATCTGTTGAAAATTGTATTGGATACCATTTTTTCCCCATAAGTATTTAAAATAATTCGATGAATCAATTTTATGCATTACTTTCTACACTCATTCATTTGAATGGTACCATCTGTGATATGTTTGCATAAAATTAATTTCAGTCTCGCTACAAAACATTTGTTGAAAAATAATTCTGAATTTACTTTGGAAAATATTCACTGTAGAAATCTGATGAAAGCTCTGTATTCAACCAAGTAAAAGAAATTACTAGGGAATCTATAAGAAATTATATTAGCCTCATTTTTAGCTTTCAAATGACAAATAGCACAATGAAAAAAATAAAACAACATTTTGTTCTACATTTTCCAGTAAAAACCTACCCTGGAAAAAAAGTGGAAAGAAATTATACTCGTTGGATCAGACTGTTAGAAATTATATGATAGACTGTCAGAAACAAGACTAGTGCTCTTTATAGCCTTCTCCAAGAGATCACAGCTGCCTGGAACATATTACTGATACACAAGTAAATGCTGCAGGACTCTTCCAGTTTTATGTAATTGCTCATTCAGGTTTTCCTTACAATGACTAATATATGGTTCCTGAGTCTTTCAGATGCAAAGGCATTTTCAGAAACTACCCGTGTTGTGATTTATAAGATATTGTAACTTAATCCAGTATCCCTTTATTTTGTTGAACTAAGATGTGTTACACACCTGTGAACATTAGGGACCCATATTCAAAGAGTGTCCTTAAGCTTAGCTTGTTACAGGGTTCCAGATTCCGGTTCTAATCTCAGATTTAGTGATCAACAGCTTTCTCCAAGTAATTCAGTATTAGGTTAGAAATGGTGATAGCTCAGGGTTCCTAGCTGTGCATTGCAATGGAGCAGCAGGTTGCCCCTATATTCAACTTGGAGTTTAGCAAAATGTGTTAGAGAAATTGTCCTAAAAAGGAAAGCTCTGTCTAACAAGCCTGCTGAGCCTGTTGGCCTTGCCTGCCCTCTGTGCTTTGGTGCTGTGGAACAGAGGAGGCTCAGCCATCTCCATTTGCCAACAGGCTTTGATTTTAAACGTTCCTCTGAAAACATGGAACTTCTCCACAAAGTTGTATTAAAGTTGGCTGAAGAATTCCTTCTCAGACGAAGAGGCTATGAATGAACTGGTTACTGCTTAACAGCTGCATGGTTGGAAAAGTATGAATTGAAATGTACATGTTGGATTGTACTGGTATTTTTATATGGGACCTAAACTGAACGACTTAGCACAAAGAGAGGCAGCTATTAACAATAAGTGTTTGACCTCAGATAACAAAATTGAAAGGAGTGGCCTAAACTTAGCCTTTTTATCCTTGATCATAGTTCCTGGCATTGTCTTCTTCCAAGGCTGAACTTAATACAGTCCTACTTTCCCACCTAAAAAAAGTCTCTAAAATCTCTTCTAAGTAGCACTTCAATTAAGAGTTTCAAAATTTTGTCTGTCATCCACTGGAAAGGGATAAAAATTTACACAGCAACGTGTCTCAACTAGAAATCATTAAAACACCTACTCAGCCAAACCATGCAAATCCTTTTTTGGTTGTTTTTTTTTTTGGGGGGGGGGGGGGGGGGGGGGGGGGTGGTAGTATGAGGTCCCGTGGAACAATAAGACCTCTTGTTATTTTGTTACTTTTTCTGACTCTCCAAGATGCTCTCTAAGGCTGGGATCTATAGAAAGTAAAAGTCAGGGAATTGAATACACCAATTCTCCCAGCAGCCTCATATAGATAATCCAGAAAAGAGAACTCTAACTTTGGTTGGATCAGCTCTCAGTACATTCTTAGAATCAAAGGGAAATCTCTTAAAAAATCCCTAGAAAAATCAGTGACTGATTCTTTTGAAGGAAAATTGCCAAGGAAGGAAAAGAAGGTAGTACCTTCTTACTAGGAAGAAATCAACTTCTGTTCTGAGTTTGCCATCAATCTTGGACTAGAGAAGTCTGTATCTCTGAACAGCAGAGAAATAACTAATGGTATGTATCATTAGAAGGTGAATTCATCATTAGAAGATGAATTCAACTACTGGGATACTTGATGATCAGTCCTGTCCTAGGTCACCTTATCAAAGAACAGGGAAGGAATTCCTCCCCTTCCTCCTCCCCTCCCTCCCTCCCAATTTGCATCCATCACATTAGACAGGAAATAAATGAAAAAAGAGATGAGTAAATAGGGATAAACTGTTTCTCACTATCAACTCCAGAACAGGACAAAAACAGTCATGACAACTATAAATATTGTAAGATTCAATAGGTGCATGTTCCCTGAGCCTAATTCCTGCTAGCAACCTTTCCACATTAGTCCGCCAAAAACTGAGAACATCCATAGTGCTGCGCATAGGATAAGTAAGAAAAGCTATCAAGTGTTGGGAAGCCAGAATATAACTTTCTTCTGACCAGAGCTTGGGCTATGTAGTTGGGAATTCACAAATGTGCCTTTTATTGACCTGTGCCTGACCCAGAGGACACAGGAGATGGCAGCTGACTGCCACTGGAACAGTTTTAGGCCCATGTCTGAAGGGTTTTGACCATCACCAAAGAATTTCCTTCAATACAATCCTAATGAGAGAAGTATAAGGCAATAAAACACTTTGTAGGGTTTTACTCTTCCTTGCTAGAGAATTGTGACCAAGTATATCACAACCAACTATAAGCAGGCTTGCTGTATTCAAATAAGGAATATGACAAACTACTGATTCTAATCTTATGAATATTTTGATCTGTAAAAATTGGGGAAAAAATATCCTAAGGGATTACAAATGCAGGATTTAAATGAGAAGTATGTTAACTGGAAAGAAGTTGTGATAAGAGATATAAAAGTAACAGTCTTATTCAAATTGCATGGCTATAGTACAGTTCTATCATGCACATTAAGTCTGTTGGGATCAGCATATATACACAAAATCCCTGTCTGAAGACAGCTGCTCATGCCTTTTATAAAGTGCCCTTGGAACACTGAACTTTCTCTGAAACTCGTATTTAATATGTGACTTCTTTTTAAGAAAGTTTTAAGAGGAAGAAGCAAAATGATGCATGATTTAGGAGTCAAATGTATTAATGCAGTTTCCATGTTAGTTTCCATGATGAAGGCTTTGGAGGGAAATGTCTTAAAGCACCTTCAGATACTGAAAAGAACATTAAGAAGAACAAAAGAAATTATGTTTAAAACCTTAAGTGGTTTTCTACCATTCTTTGTTTGGCATGAAAGGTAGACTCCAGAAACATTGCTAAACGTAGTATGAGTTGCTCCAGGTCACACTTGTAAGTCCTAACTCTACTTTGAAATATAAAGAGCAGTAAATCATAAGTTCAAAGTTTTACATTAGTAAAATGTTAAGATTGAAAAAACACTATTGAATCTTGTTTGGGTTTTTTCCTGACTTTAGGTAAGAATTAATTGTGGGGAACAGAGCAATTGCTGGTTTTTATCTGAATGAAGATGAAGCCTGACAGAGATTTCTTCAAAAAAAGATACCACGTTGAAACATTCATAGCTAAACATGCAGATGGGAAATGGGAATTTAGTTTCAAGACCATGATCTGGAGCTGGCTAAGCAGGGATTCAAATCAGGTTATGAAAGCTACATGTGTGACCTGTACACCAGGCTACACTAATCTAGGTGGATTTTCAGTTTATGTCTTGCCTCTGCTGTGCCCATTTTTTAAAAAATGTGAGTCTTAATTATCTGTCTTTCAAAGTCAAGGATAAGTTCTGCTAGAGCTAAAAGAATATTATCATTTGCTGTATCCCCTTGGCACCTTGATCATAACTTTTGGGAAGGACACAGAGTAGATAAAATACACTTGCTGCAGTTTCTGCTGGAAGGGCTGAGATTTCCTACCTGATGTGTACCAGTATTTGAGCATGACAGACAGAGTAGGAAGCAATTCCATCAGGATATAATTATCAATCACATATCACTCTGTAATATTTTAAGTTTCAAAAGGTACACTGATTTAAAGTAGAGCGATATTTTTCTAATTATGCTGCTCGGTAAGATACATAGCATTGTGAGAAATCAAAATGGGTACATATAGAGGCATAGACAGTAAAGGAGGTCTTGAGAATCCTGAAGAAACTTGCAGGCTAAATACCTGGTATAAATCCTGGAACTGAAAACACAAACTGTCTCCCATAGATTGGTTTCTCCTCTTTTCAGAGAAGCAGGGGTTTTTGGCATTCTTTATGGCAAGATCAAAGAAACATTGATTAGTAAACCATTTTCTCCTTATCCAAAGCTCACAATTAGATTTCACATTCTGATTGCTAGAATAAAGCAACTGTGAAAGAAGAAAGTTTGGACTTTTAAGTGCTTTCCACCTGTGATCTGCAAACTTGCTCCTGCTGAGGAACATGAACAGTGTCCCGAGCACACCTGAATGTGCAGTCCTCATGTGGCACCACTCCAAAGTACATCAATGGAAGAGTTGCCAGGTCAGGACTACTGTTAGTAAGTACAGCAAAAATCCATTCTGTCAATGTTCTCTTTGCACTGCAACACCTCATTTTGCTTTCAAAACTTTTGCCTCTTATGGTCTGTCTACATTAGGATGTTTTCCAAAAATGGCTGATATTGCACTGGCAATTCAGTACAAACGTCAGGTTCTAAGAAATGCTTTTAGTACTTTGAACACAACTAAAAAAGAGAAGCTTCTAAATTTTCAGTTATTTACATTATGCTTTCTGGAACTTTTAGTATTTAGTATAAACTCACTGAATGTACTTATTTCAAAAATCCTTTTGCTCCCTTGGCAATAGCTTGCCGCTTCCCCTTCCATTTCAGCTGCACTTACAATTTTCTGCTCCAGTTCTGATACTTCAGCATGTAGTCTCCTGCTGCCAGAAACAGAATTGAGTCCTACCAGCTGCCTGTAAGGGGTTAGCAACAATATCTTTTAGCATTGGAAGTATTTTGTTAGTAATGTCTATTAGTAATGTCTTTGTTGGGCTTAAGTTGGTTTGTTAACTGAGAAACTGCAACCCATCTTTTAAAAAGAACATACACTGAAACAAAGTGGGGTTTAATACCCTGTTAATGAGGAATTTTCATGCTATGAACACAAGTCTAGAAGCTGCTCATATTTTTAGAACAGATCCAGGTTAATTTAACAATTCCTGAACAAATGCAATGGTTTGGAGGTCAGAGAGATCTGAAAGATGCAATGTCCTTAGATATCCCCAGGTTCTTTTCTTAACAGAGATTTTAAAAAAAACAGGAGGAAAACAGAGCAACTGGGATAACTGATACGTGATAAAGTATATTCTTAGATGTTGCAAAAACTTATGCATGATAATCATCTAAATAGAACCCATGTGCATTAGCATCTGTGTTATTTTCCCCTACTATCTCATTAACATCACAAAATGCAGACCAACAGGATTTTGATAGCCAGCCAGCTCATGCATGTTGCAATTATGCTTCCTCTCATATAATTCCCATACTTCCCTCACATATCTGAACAAACTAACACAGTATCTGTGGTTTAAATCATTAACATCTATAAGCAGTATCTATATTATCACACTTTTCAAGGAGTGTGGTATTTATTGCATGACTAAGTTAGCAAACGCACATTTGAAAAGAAAATAGCTTCTAATCTAAGTATTCATTTGCTGATGAATTAAAATCACCAAGTTATTCAGCACAATTCAAAATGGAAAAGCTGACATATCATTTATTGCAAAGGCCACAGCTATAATGGGAACGTCATTGTTTCCCTTTCTGCTGGTCTCACACATTCTTTTTAATCTTGATTATTTGTCACCCTGTTAGGGACTTCTTATGGTAATGAAATCTTTTGTCAGTGATGTAACCAGAGGCTTTTGCTGCATTTTTCCTTCCTACATAAGTTACAATTGCAGTTATAAACACTGTGGAGGTTTTTTCTGAATCACACAATTGCAGATTGTTTGAAGGAAACGCACATTCCTGGCTGTTGCTAGGTGGCAAATGCTCTTAAAGATTTTGCAGGCTAGAGATTTCTTCAAACCTTTAATCCTCCATATTTATTTTATAACCCATAAGAACTGTTAAAAAAACAACAAAATGCCACTGAGAGTTAGGATGATTGTAAAATTGAAAGCAATAAGAGATTTGGCAACAAAAGCTTATTCCCAGTCCTCGCTAGAGGTTAGTTTAAGACTTTCATGAGGGTTGATTATCCTGTATCTGCATATTGCAAGGTTGCTCATGCCTTCTTCTAAAACTGGTGTTAGCTCCTGTTTAGAACAAGGTCCTTGATGTAATGGACAAGCCTCAGCCACAGTCCTTTGAAAAAATATGCACATGCAAAAGAAGAACTTCACAGACTGCAAGGAAAGAAGGCAGAACTTTTTTGCTTAACATTTGGGAACTGATCATCTGGGGGGATTTTGCCTGAGATGTTACAGCAGCACTGAGTTTCAAAGAGTATAGCAATGCATTGATAAATCTATATAGTGCTTGTCTGAAAAGAATCCTGCACTCTACTGTTCCTAGGGTATGATTTTACAAAACTGCACATTCATTCCTACTTACAGGTCAAGTTGAATCAGTATTTTCAGATGTTCTTTTGAAATAAGGCCAAATTCACAGCTGATGCTAAACTGATGAGAATTTCCACCTCCAAAAGCTGTCACACCAATGTCAGTGTTAGACTCAAGTCTATATATCAGTAATATGTATTAAAGGACAGCACAAGGAAGCTCTAAATACAAAAAAAAAAACCTAACAACCCAACAAAAACAACCCAGGCTTTATTACAGAGCAGCTTCAGCTTCCTCTGCAGTACATAGTACCTGTTTAAAGGCTCAGCATATTCATATTCAACCAATAGCATGGGTCTTACAATGGAAATCTTGGGTAACTCTAGCAGTATCCATTATATATTATCCACTACATCTTTTCTTGCCAATGAAGTCTGATATTATCATTAAAAAAGCAAATTTTTACAGGATGGAAAATGGTTCCCTTGCTCTTCCCTATCTCAGACACACATCTTCTACAACTGCAGGTGGCTTTGGCAGGAAACATCAGTGAAAAAGTGGGATATTACCTTCAGACGCTGACTTTAATGTTCTTTCTTTAATTTTGATTGGTTGATTAAAGCTTCTGTGCTCTTTGTGTTCAGCATGATACAGGAAATACATGTTTTGTACTTAGATGTGTTCTCAAAACCTGCTACTTATTACAGAAGTCTCTTGATGGTGCTGGGATAAAACACTGTGTCCTTAGGCTTCCTGGAGAACTAGCACAGGTAATTGTATTCTTTTGAGCTCTGTAAAAGAGGCAGTGAAGCCATGGTGGGCTGTCAGCCTCTGACCATCCAAACAAGGTTCCTCATTTTCCTCAGACAAAGGGAACAGAAGCTTTTTGGAAGTGTACCACATTTGGTAGCATGGCCAAATAGCTGTTACTTGCTGAAGATTTTGACAGCCACCACTTTGTAAATGCAAAGGGAAAGAGAGCTTGAAATCACCCTCTGGCTGTATGGGCACAGATATTATATATATATATTGAATATATAAATTATTATTATTATTATTATATCATTACTCTGGAAAACCTTCAGATAAAAATAGACACGAGCTTGTAGTCCTTCAGATACATCTATCCATTATTTTTATATCACTTCTTCTTCATAGTTTTTGTAATAACTGTTGCAATCCCACTGTGAAACTAGTAAATTCACGAAATGACAAATATAGTCACTGTAGAGTCACATAAAATGCTGTCTATGTTAAAAAAAAAAGTAGTCTTTTTACTAAGGGGCATGAAGCAAACATAAAAGATTGATTGTTTTTATAAAGAAGTAGTGCACTTTGGAGTTAATAACCACTAATAATCAGGATTAGACATTTCACGCAATGCTTGTCTCCCATCTTTTGACATTTCTCAAAAGCCTAAATTTTTTAGCCATCTTTAAAATTACTGATTTCACAAACTGCCTGCAAAACATCCCCACTGAAAAAAAAAAGAAATATGACTTTGTCAAATTTTAGAGGAAACTAGAGGCAATCGAGGGAAAAGCTTAATCTTAAAGTGGATTTCTAAATTTCATCTGGAAGGATGATTGATGTGCTTTCCCTTCCCACACTGCTATAACTTTAATCTCACCTAGAGGAAAGAGAAAGGGAGCAATCTGACACTTAGCCCACTCAGCTCTGCTTTCCAGACTGCAGCTGGGAGATAAGGAAGCAATGGAGGCCCTGCTTCCTCTCACCCCTGGATATTTGGGATGCTCTCTGTGGGAGGATAGAGACCAATTACCCTTTGGAGTTCATCCTCCAAGTGTTAATAATTTAGCTAATTCCTATATCTTATTCATTATAAGTATGTGTTGAAAAGCACTCATTATCAAAATTGACTAAAAAGCCCTCTGATCTCATCAGCTGTCCTTTGCTGGTATTTCCCTGTTCTCCCTGCAGTTTGTGCTTCCTAGACCAACTGGTCCTTGTGTACAGGAACTGCTTAGCTCCTCTTCACAGTTCACAAGTCCAAACCCGTCTTCACTGGTTAAATGGCATCTGCTTTGCTGCATGTGCCTCAACAGCACATATGGAACAACTATAACCTACTTCCTAAGGAAGGTTTCTCCATGTGGAAAAGGCTTCTGTGTTCATTGCTGAACCTTATGCTGGTCAAAATGACCGGATTAGCAAAAGCATAATTTAAACTGTTTAAGTGTTACCGATCTCATTTTGCTTGATACAGGCCAGGGAACACACACATCTTAGCTAAGGTGCCAGCTGCTCCATCAAACTGAGGCTGACTGACAGCTTCTTCAAACAAACCATGGCACAGGCAGCATAAGAAATGCTTAGTACGCTCATTAATATGTTTCATATAATTCTCATCAAAGCTAAGAGGTCAGCATCCACGGTGAGAGGCTTAACTGTACATAAAGGCTCAAAACAGCCATCCTTGACAGAATGTCAGAGTGTGGGGAACAGCACTTTTGTCTGAGAACTTTGGCACAGCACTGTGCTAGGTAGTAATGCTGTCTACCACAAAAGCTACTTCAGATAGGAACAATTAAAGTGAAGAACTGCATGAGGGAAAGCTGGTTTATATTCTGTATAGGAACATAAGACCTAAGCTCATGGGAGATCATGGACAGAGAAGCAAGTGTCATGTCCTTGAGTGAAGTCTGGAAACAACACAAACGACCAAATTGACATGTTCATAATGCTGTGAGGATATGAATCACTTCCTTCCCCTTGACCACTGACTAAGTTATGAAGTTAGAAATATAGTCCATTAGGCATTACTCTTGTCCTCCATAGTTCAAATGCTTTGCATGTTCAAAGGCAGAGTTGAACAGGGGTAACTCAAGCAATAACTCAAGTGGAATCATGAGACTGCCATGGCCAGTGGGTGGTCCTCACACCCTGCAGACACCAGGGATGTTCTTTGCGGGGTGGGCTACTGCTTTTGTGGGCTGATGAGGATCATATGCAAAATGTTCTACTGCTGAGCATTGCACAGTGTGCTCCCTCAGAGGTATGTGTTGGCATGCCAAAGGTGTGGTTGCAATCTATCATACTGGCTCATTCAAATTGTCTTAACATAATTAAAAAGCACAATTAAGCTCCAGGCTATGATGTTTGACGAACTCCTCAAGGTGTTTTTAAAGATATTAGTCTGCAGCATGCTAGTGCAGTGTTATATTAAAAACATTACAACACGCTCTCTGTTTGCCTAGCACAGGATTCCAGAAGCAGAGCAGTAGTTTCCATGCTTAAAACTGGAAGCACCTGAGGAGGATAACTGGGAGAGGTAGACAGTGTTGTCACTAGCACCACCTGCTAACGCTGTTTCTCGAGTGAAAACAAAATGCAAGCAGTAAAACAAAGTGGTAGATTGGGAACAGGACTTCTGTCTGCAGAAAGGCATTGCAAAGTTCACACGATTTGTCCAGTAGGTGCAAGAAATTATCTTTAAACTATTTTTGCCACTTTTAAAGTCAATGTTTCTTTTTTTTTTTTTTAATAGGCTACAGTCTTCAAAGTTAATCATTAACCTCTATTACTAACACTGCTTCGAATGAGAAAATGTCATTCCTGGAATGTCTGATCTGTTATTGTGCTGAAGACAACAGGCAGCTGTCTTTAAGTGACACAAATTGTCAGACTATAAGCTGTGTGTGCATCCAAGTGTTCATGTCCTTCTAGTGCATTTCTGACGTGAATCATAGATTTGTATCTGTATATGCTGGTGACAGTTAATTTGCGTTACAGCAATATTAATAAAATAGTAAATAAGTGGGAATAACAGGGAAGAGGGAAAAGGAATGCACTCCTCTGGTATTACTGACACTTTGGTGGATGTTTCTGCTCATGATCCAGAACTCTCCTGTAGCAGCGTAGAGTCTTGGGGAGGCTGCAACCATATCTGCCCTCAGGACTCTATCAAAATGTAAGAGAAAGCAGTTGTTGCCAGAGCTTAGAATATGGCTATTGAGAAGTAAAAGAAAAACTTATTACCTGAAAAAGAACAAAAGGCGTTGAAAGAAAATTAAAAGTTTGGCAGAAAAACAAAACAAGAAATCTCAAGTGTGCTCTACGCCACTTTGATCAAGCATGACTAGCATTTATTTCAAGTCTACACCATCATTCAGATGTTTTTGTACCATGGCAGGTTTAAGCCTTCAGTTCTCTCCTGAAACACTTGATGTTATATAAGATGTCATTTTAGAAAATATGAGACCGTGTTGGAAACCAATTTCCTGAAGAGCTAGGAATAGGGTCATATCGTTATCTAGTGTAATGCTTGCAGCTCTGGCAATTTTCTTTTTTAATAAATATGGATAAGTCCATAGGACTCTAAAGGACAACAAATATTGTCCTTTATCTTGTGTCTGTGTTTCAAAATTGTGGAAAAGATGTTATAAACAGAAAGGGTCAGAAATCTTTTCAAAGACATAAAATGATACCAAGTCCCTGATCTAAACCATAAAAAGAGCCAAAAACACGATTACAGAGTTGTGTTGTGCGAGAGCTGAGCAGTCAAAACAAATCATCAGTTCTGACCAGGAAACGAAGTAGTTACGTGGAAGTGATTTACTGTCGGACCCTCCACAGGGCTCGCTGGCTCCCGCACAGCACTGCACTGAGCCAGGGCTGGAGCTGCTTTGTACCTTGGTGGTTTGGACCACAGCCACAAGAGCTCCATTCCCTGCCCATAGTCTTGAGCAGACAAACCTGTAGAAGAATCAGCCGTACCAAACACAAGCCAAATGGGACCGGTAAGCATCGATGTACGGATACTTTCAAGTACAGGTTACTAAATAAAGTGGAGAACTGAATTTAGCCCATAACAAACCCCACAACACAAACCAAGCCACTTTTATTTCTTTGAATTACTTTTGCCTTCTTTTTGCTAGATCAATCACAGATGTTCTTGCTTTAGCACCAGGGCTGGGCAAACCCGGACAAGCACGATAGCTGTTCTCTAAGAGGGGCCAGGTATGGAATACAAATCACCCAAAGCCAGAAAAAAGTCTTTTTCCCCCTTCGTCGTGAGGTTTCTGAGAGAGAAGCTGATGGCGTTTAGTTTGAGACACCTCACCAGCCCCCCGGATGCTAAAAGTAGGCGAATCGCGACTGCAGCCCTTCCCCAGAAGAGAGGGCTCCCCGGCTGCCTCTCTCTGGCCCCCACACTGGCTCCTCACACCACCCGACCGAGCCCCTCAGCCTCCCCGGGCCGGCCGGTGCCGCTGCAGCCCAACGCCGGCCACCGGCCCGGACTGCCGCCTCCCGGGGGCCACCCGAGCCCCTCAGCCACCGCCTGCTACGGCTTCCCCCCTTCGGGCAGGGACCCTCCGCCTTCCCCCGGCCCAAGCGACACCGGAGGGGAAACTCGGGGTGGGAGCGGTAGTGGCGGGATCATTCCCAGTTCCCTTCCCCCGCCGGCTGCGGAGTGGGGCAGGGGGCGGCGGGAAAGGAGTGGCGCGGAAGGGTAGGCGGTAACCCCCGGCGCTGGCTGCGCGGCGGGGCGGGAGGCGAGCGGGCGGGAGCTGCCGCTTTAAATCCGTCCCGTCCCGAGGGGCGGGGAAGGGGCCGCTGAGGGAGAGGGACTCGGCGCGCGCGCGCGGCATCGCCCGGCGCGGCAGCGGAGCCCCGGCGGGCGCGGGGCGGGGGCGGCGGCCCGGGGGCGGAGCGGCGAGAGGGGAGCGGCGGGCACGGGCTGCCCGTGCGGGAGCGCAGCGACGGCAGCGCGGCTGGAGGGGGTCCCGGCCCGGCTCGGCTCCCCCGCTATGGCCACGTCCCCGTGCAGCAGCAGCGGCGTCTCCTCGTCGTCCTCGTCGGGGCTGGGCGCGGACGCGGGGCTGGAGATCCGCACGCGCTCCGTGGAGCAGACGCTGGTGCCACTGGTGTCGCAGGTAGGAAAACCGCCGCGGGAGAACGATTTCCCACCCCGTTCCCCCCGCAACCTCCGGGAGGCTCTGCTCGGCCGCCGCCGAAGTTTGCGCGCTCGGGTCGCGGCGCTCCGTAGCCCCCTCTGTCCGGCCGCGCCGGTGCTCTGAGCCGCGCCCCCTCCCGCCCGTCCCGGG
The DNA here is from genome assembly GCA_024362935.1 of Setophaga petechia. Classification (NCBI taxonomy): domain Eukaryota; kingdom Metazoa; phylum Chordata; class Aves; order Passeriformes; family Parulidae; genus Setophaga; species Setophaga petechia. The sequence goes on from JANCRA010000008.1 coordinate 29,907,035, forward strand.
GTCCCGCCGGCCGCGGGCGGCTGCCGGAGCCGGAGCTGCGTAGGTGATGCTGCTCGCACGTCCGTCCCTGAGGAAGACTCCGAAGTTCCCCGCAAGGTCGCGGGGGAGCATTGCGTAACGCCGGGCGCTGCGGTGCCGCCGGCGGTCCGAGCCCCGGGACGGAGGCAGTGCCCCGCCGCCCGAGCGCTCCGGCTTCCCGAGCCTCCCGGCCGCCCGCGTGGGAGCGCGCTCCTTTCCTCCCACCTCGGCGCCGGAGAGAGCGCTTTTCTTCCAGGGGCTTTGGCGGAGCTTTGTGTTTTCGCGGTCTGGCCTGAGCGTTGCATTGATTGGAGCTCCTGCTGCACCCCGGGGTAGTGCCCGGTTTTTAAGAGGTTCGATAATAGGCGAACTGTCTTGGTGACCTTTTAGCACGTCCCGCACATGCTAAATGACCTTAAAACCCACCGAAATCGGGCTTTTCATTGCACTGCTAAGTAATTATATGCCAGTCACTTTGGCGTTGGTGTTTTTTGTTTTTGTTGCTGTTGGGGTTTTTTTTTTTTTCCGGACATTTAGTTACAAAATTGGCACTTGACAGACTAATTAGAATTTTGTTTCTTGAAAAATAATATCTGAAAACATCACAGTGTTTGCTGTGTAGGATTTTTGTGCTTTGAGCACTGATCAGTAAAATTAGCAAGTCAAAACCTATCTGTACGAAATCCTGAAACAAAATGTAACAGCTATACGAAAATAACTAGTCCTGATGAGGTCAATTTGTGTTTATATCCTCATAATCTATCTGGAAACAAGCTGTGGTAAGCCTTATTTTGCGTTTCTGTGTCTGGGCTTCAGGGAGGGTTTCTGATGGGTAATTGTGTTTCTGTACCCATCATGGTAATGTGTAGGTTTTTTTCTGTTTGGAGACGTCACAGTCAGTACAGCAAAGCCTTTCAAAGGGATTGAACCACTTTTTCCAAGGCAAAGTAAAGTTAAATTAATTTTCTAGTCCTGAAAGAAACGAGATAAAATAGGGAGACCTCTTTTAGGAAGCTTAAGAACGGTTAGAAACACATCCAGTTGCAAAAGCTGAATTTAGTTGCGTATGTTAAATTTGTACTTTTAACAGACTTCTGTGAAGATGTTCTTATTTCTCCGGAGTACTGTTTAACAACAGTGATCTTAGTGCCTTTGCAACGAAAGCGAAGTGTCTCATGTATGGTTTTTCATTGTCCACAAAGCCTGTGACAACATCTTCCAGAAGGGCTAAGCGGTTTTCACTTCCCTGTATGCCGGGTGTGTGAGCATTTGTGAAACACTCAGAGCTCGCTGTTTTCCTGCTGAGGCGCTCCAGACTCGAGACAAGTGTGTTCCTTGAAGCACGAGCAGTGAGCTCTGCTCAGATTCAGGCTGAAGTTGCTGATGGTGTCAGCAGTAGCTCCCTACACCTGCCTGGTAAAATGCCCCACTTACTGTAGTGGTTTATCAGTTCTGCCTGTACCTTTCCATCTGGATTACTCAGTTGAGATCTCGCTGGTTGGCTTTGTTCGGAAATTTATGCAAAACGGTGTTAATAGAGTACTTCTTAGTCTTAGAATTTGCTTGTGGATTCTGCATAAGCTTAACCCCCAGGACTTTGTTTTTCTGCTTGTACAAAATGCACTTGCAAAGGGCTTTGGTCCTACTGTGAAGTTAACTTCACAGTTTACCCTTTTGTGAAAATCTGAGAAGCGCTATGTGATACTTGTATACTACTGAAAAAATAGTCAGAATGTTCCTGCTCCTTTTCACTACTTATTTTAAGCAAAAGAGAAAACAAAAGTGCCTTGTCTGACAAACTCACTTTCAATCTCTCATGTAGGGCTAAATCTTTTCTTTAAGCAAAAAAGAAAAAAAGCTGCATTGATTCTTATTCAAATTCATGTACGGTATTGTACATCGTTGTAATATTGTGGACATGTGTTTGCCTGCTTGTTTTCCCTCAGCAATTGTGAGTGTTGGTTTTGTTTGATTTTTTTTTTTTATTGCATTTTACAGCTTGGGTTTTTTTCCTTATAGACTACATTGTAACAGAGTACTTTTGCTATCAGCAGTGGTATAAGATTCCTATTTTTCCAGCAGGAGAAATTACCCTTAGAGTCATTACTGCATGTACTTATTAGACCAATTAAAAATGCTTTAAAAACTTAGAGTATTTACAGAGTTAAACTAGATCTGTTCAGACCTTGATGTGACCCATTTTTAAGAGTGCCACAGATGACAGACTACAAATTTAAGCCACAGTATTAAGCATGTTTGCTAACACTTCTTTTTCACTGTCTACATAACTGAACCGTGAAAAGAATCATTGTACAATATTTTGCAAAGCATGTGGCATGCAGTTCAGGAAACATGGCTTCTGGGGTGAAGCACCACAATTTTCTTCAGAATAAGCAATATTTTCTTCACTGGGATAGGTGTTTTTAGTTCAGTGCATAAATACTATGGCATCCTTTAAACGTCTAGGCATCCTCCTTCAGTGCTGCTATCCATTTCCAGTCCAATTATTTTGGGGTTCATTCTTTTAATGGGAAGTTTTTGGCAACACACATCAGGAAGGGTGTTTGAAGTGGTCAGTACTGACTCATTTAATAACAAGTCGTTTAAGCAGTTGAGGAAAAGCAAAGACAGGGAAAAAGCACTTTTCAGGATGTGGCTCCACCAGTGCCTTCCGCAGCTGCTGTTCTGTACCTGTTTGCTGGTGTAGGAGCAGTCGGGTACCTTCATAGCTGTAGGAGTTTGTCTGTCTAGATCTGTTCTAAGGAAACACTCTGAGAAACAGTAGAATAGGTATTTGTCAAACTTCACAGTCCCACAGTGGGAAAAAGAGGGAAACTTTGAGATCTATCTGCCTGGAGAAGAGAAGGCTCAGGAGAGACTTATTGCAGCCTTCTAGTACCTAAAGAGGACCTGCAAGAAAGCTGGAGAGGGACTTTCTTACAAAGGTGTGTAGTGATAGAGCAAGGGCAAATGGCTTTAAGCTGGAAGTAAATATGTTTGGATTAGATGTTAGGAAGAAATTCTTATCTCTGAGAATGGTGAGACACTGCAGTGAGTTGTCCAGAGATGCTGTGGGTGCCTCATCCATGAAAGTGTTCAAGATCAGGTTGGTTGGGCCTCTGGGCAACCTGATCTAGTGGAAGATGTCCCAGCCCTTGGCAGAGCAGGAGTGGAACTAGATGACCTTTCCCTTGCATCCCAAATCATCCTGTGCTTCTATTTCCAAAAGAACAAAGTCACTTTTCATGGTTGAAGGGGACCTATCCTCCAGCAGCTGGAGTGCAGACCAATGTGATTACAGCTGCTCAACTTCCAGAAAGCCCATTTTGTCATAGGCACTTTGGAGAATGATTGTGTGCACATATGTTACTGAACATGTTTTTCCAATTTTCTTGGTATAGGAGGTCCTTCCAGAGGTTTTGTAATTAACTTGACCTGTATAGTAAAAAATATAAGCTTTTTTTTTATTTATTTTAGCTACAAAAAGCCCATGATACCAATGCTTCTGAATGCTGTTGTCAGTCTTAGATTCTACATGAGTTAACAGTGCCTTGAGCTGAATGAAACAAACCTGTTCTTTACTGTCCTATTGTTTTCTTGCTTTCTCTGAAGCTAGCTAAAATAATTCCCATTTCAGTAAATGTTATATAACATTATGTAATTTTCTGCCAGTGTTCTGTTTTTCCAGAAGTTCCTGGAGTTGTATATTAAATCCCAAAGAATCCACAGCTGAAGTTTTCCTAATAGTGTGAGAAGCTCACAGATGCAGTTTTCAGACTAAAGGTATGACTTTAGAATAGTCATTATGCATCAAGCTAGAGGTCTGTATATAATCTGTAAACTTCTCTCTGGCTTTTTTTTTTTTTTTTTTTTTTTTTAATTATCAGGGACTGATATGGAGGCCAGTACTGTTCAACATCTTTCTTAATGATCTGAATGTTGGGGTGAGCACCAGCATGTGAGACCAGCATGTTCAACAGGCACATCAGCTTCCCTACAGCAAGTTGGAGAGTATCTGACACTGTGGATGACAGGGCTGCTAGACAGAGGGACAGGCTGGAAAGATGATATGACAGGAAGTTTGTGAAACCAAGTCATACATCTGAGTCAGGGTAACACCGTGCAGCAGTACAGACTGGGATCAACTGTCCTCAGGAAAACTTTGCTTGAGAATTCTGGAGGACAGGTTGAATGGTCAGCAGTGATGGCCAGCTGCACCTGGGGTTGGTAGCACAAACATAACAAGCAAACTGCAGAAATTATTCTTTTTTTGTTTGGCACTTGTGAGGCAGCATGGGGTACAGTACCATCAGCACCATGTTGGGTACTTTCCTCTTTGTATCTCTTGAATCTGATTTTTTTTTTTGTCTCTGGACAAGGGCAGAGTTTACCGCAGTCTGCAGCTACCCACCCGATGGCAGATATGGAGAAGACAGAGACAGACAGATCCCAGACATGTATGGTGACAGAAGTTGGAACATTGGAAAGTCTAATGAGATATAAGAGAGGGCTTTTATCAATATAAGGGAGGCCAAACACTGGATGAGGTGTGCAGAGCTCCTACAGAGTCTGCAATTTTGGAGAAGTTCAAAATGTATAAGATTATAAACAACACACTCCAACTGGACATGGTTTGAGCAGGGAATTAGAGTAGATGCTCCTGGAAATTGCTTTCATCATAAGCAAGTCAGATTTTTTCATGGATGTCTGTTTCATAATCAAAAGATCATGCTGCTGAGGAGTAATGGTCAACTCAGACCTAGCTTTCATAAGGAAAGCTAGGAATGTACTTTCCTGTATCATTTTGATCTGCAGTGATTTTTTTTGTTCTGACAATTTGTTCCCTGGTCAGTGCTGCAAGATGTTTTTGCAATTCTGTAGTCAGATCTTATCTTTACTGTCCCAAATAAATTGGGATCACCAAAAAATCTTCATCATTTTGTTACTTGCTTATCTCACCTCTTTATGATTATATATAGTCGATGTTGCAGTAAAGGTTTCTGGGCAGTTCTATTAAAGTAAGTTATCATTCACTTTCTGATATCCTTCATCTTCCTTCTTATCGTTCTGTCTCTTGATGAGTTCAATATTCATACAAAAGATCCGCTTCTGTTTCTCTCAGACTTGTCTGATGTCTCTTGAAAAATGTGGTGTCAATTTTGTTTCCTAGGTTTTTTTCAGTGGAGTGCCTTCTTATCCATGTAATTGGTGATGTCTTCAGAGAAATCTGGTTGTTTTGTGAGGCAGTAATTCCTTTATAAACAGCTTTGTTAGATCTTTGCCAGTATGTCATATTTATTTAGGTGTCCACTACTTCTTTTTAACTTTTTGTATTGGTTTGACATGTACAAGTGTCAGGGCAACATTTGTACTTCACCTGTTGACCTGGTTTTAAGCAGGAGATTGCATGAGTAAGTTGATGCAATCCATTGTATCTTTGAGCCCCTTGAAATCTTAGTGAATAATATCTAATGTTGGCAAATTATTCCAGTTCATTTTATCTAACATTGTCATATCATATTCTGCATATCACTTTGATTCCATACAGATTCTCTGGGTAGCCCACAGAGGTACATTCTGGAGTAGGGATTGCTTCACTTTCTTTTGCAGTTGAGGACAATTATGAATAGCTGTGCTGCTGTCCTCTAATTTTCTGTCAAAAGAATATGGCAAAACTGTGGTAAGGAAGTAACAGAGTACATCAGGGTTATAACTCCTGAAGAAATGGACTAAAATAGCTGGTACATTGCTGTATCTTTAGTGGAACTGATGTTATTCTCCATGGAACTAAAAAAGCATCCACTGTCCAAGAGAGATTTAAGAGAAGTGTAAAACTGCAGACATGGAGTTCACTGTGCTACTGTCAGTGCTACTGACACTGGCCTTTGGAATTTGTCTGTAGGCTAGCAGTCATTTTGGGAAAGCTGTTTTGTGGATTTGCTGGCTTGGAAGTCCTCAGAGGGCCTCTTCAAGTACCTCAATAACAAAAGAAAAACTAAGGGGAATGTGAACCTGTTGTTAAATGGAGGCGGGGCCCTGGTAAGGGAGGATGCAGAGAAGGTGGAGTTACTGAATGCCTTCTTTGCATCAGTCTTCACTGGCAACACCAGCCCTCAGGAATCTCTAACTCAGGAGACCAGAGTAAAGGAATGTAAGACTTCTGCCTCACCAAGGAAGACTGGGTTAGAGAACATACTTGTCATCCACAAGTCAATGGGCTGTGACTGGATGTATCCATGAGAGCTGAGAGAGCTGGCAGACACCACAGGTGGGTGCTCACAGGAGTCTTTGAAAGGTCTGGGTGATTGGGAGAGGTGCCTGAGGACTGAAGAAATCAGGTGTGACCCCGCCTACAAAAAGGGTAAGAAAGGAGAGCCAGGGAGCTACTGGCTAGTCATCCTCACCTTAGTCCTTGGCAAGGTGGTGGAGCACCTCATTCTGGAAGCAGTCTCCATTCACATGGATAACAAGAAGGGGTTCAGGAGCAGTCAGCATGGATTGGTTAAAAGTAAATCATACTTGACCAGCCTTATTGACTTCTATGATTGAACAACTTCCTGAATAGATGAGGAGAGAGCAAAAGATCTTTTCTTCCTCTACTTCAGCAAGACTTTGGACACTGTTTCTTGCAACATACTCATAGGCCAACTCGGTAATTGTGGACAGTGAGGTGGTCTGAGAACTGACTGAATGGCAGATCCCAGAGGGTCTGTAATCAGTGGCACAGGGTCTAGTGGGAGGCCTGTCACAAGTGGTGTCCCCCAAGTTCAATACTGAGCCCAGTATTGTTTAAATAGTTCATCAGTGACTTGGCAGAAGGGGCAGGTGCCTCCTCAGCAAGTTCACTGATGAGACAGAGCTGGGAGGAGTGGCCGATACGCCAGAGGGCTGTGCAGCCCTTCAGAGGTGCAACCCTTGACAAGTTGGAGAGATTGGAAGAGAGGAACCTTCTGAAATTCAGTTGGTTTTTTTAACAGCTTTAAAGCAGCCAGTCTTTTATTAAAAGCACTGTTAGGCTTCTGATTTATTTATCGCTAGTTCTTTATTCTTGGAATTCTACAAAACTGGGGGAGGAAAACCCACCACATTGTCCTTGCCTTTTTTTCCTCTGCATCATGCATCAGTCTTGTATATAGGCTTATGTTTGAATAACTGTAGCCATAGTATTGTATGGCAGTACAGGCTCGTTACATATCTACTTTTGAACTTGTTAATCAAATGCATTCTCTTTCTCGATTACAGTCTAAATAGAAGTGTCTCATAAATTCTCTGGACAATATTCGTAATCTTAAGGAATATGTGTAGTCTCATTTGCTTCCTGAACTTCAGCCTTCAGTCCAAACTCAGATTCACTTCGACTTATTTGCATTTCCCATGCAGCAGATGCACTGACAGATTTGTTCCAGCAAATCCCTTGGCTGCCTTGTTTCACTGGGCATTTTTTTGGTACCTCTAGGTCTTTCTCTTTCATATGTCTACGGTGCTGAAGGGTTCTTATATTGTTGGCTGGTGCCAGAACTTGTGCATTGCCCCTTATGGCTCTTTTTGGAGGATGAGAACATTTTTTTTGGAAAAAGTAGGATGATCCATATTTGTCTTTAGCTCATTGCATTTGAGGGATAAAAAATATCTGCATGCTCTCCTTTTAAACTGCTTCTTGGGACCCTGTCTTTTGTTTTTCCATACATTAAAAATCCTGGTACTGTGAAAGCTTTGAGAAGCTGTTTCTCCTCTTTTCCAGAATCTTCTGTCTTATGAATTAATTTGGTTCTCACTTTAGGCTTGAAACTTGGCACTACTGTTGAGTAATAAAACTATGAATTGTGGTATAAAAGCTTGTGTTGTAACTTGCGCGGAGGGAGGCAAAGCTCCTGCTAAAGTCAGAAGAGCTTGCCCCCTGTGCAGCAGAGCAGCTCTGCCGTGGATCATATGCTGTGGCTGCTGTGGGCCCAGAAGCACACGGTGCTGCTGCCTGGGTACAGAGTTGCACCTCCATGGTTCCAATCAGTCACTGACTCCGAGACTCCTCTCCCTGCGGTTCCAAAGGTGTTGCACGTTAAGTTGTGAGCTTCTGGTGCCTGTTAAGCATCTTGTGCTCCATGCAAATTCTTTTTCTGGCAGAAGCTCAGCTGTTACTCAGCCTACACTTGGTGCTCTGTGCCCCTAAAGGAGCCGGATTGTTTCACTTTGATTTATGCAGAAGAGTTAATCTTAGGAGATTGTCATCTGGATGTAGAAAAGGTGATTATTTCAAGGTATCAATTGTATTTCTTGGCTGATGTGGTTGCAGGTTTCTTTTTAATGAGACTAGTTTTTGATTGACATCTTTTAGTCATTGAAGCTAGGTCATTGTGAAACATTGAAAGAGAAATAGATAATAATTTACAGTTGTGGTTTATAAGGTATGCTGGGGAGCCCAGGAGTACCTCAGAATAACTTAGAGGTAAATCAATTTTTTTTTTGCTTTAATAAATAATGATGTTACTATCACTAATTATGTTTTGCTTTACAAGGAAAATTGCACTTGAACATTTTATCACATGAGCAACAGCACTATGATGAAACAGCTGTGGTTTCAGGCTTTTTTTTCTGTGGGCACTTGGATAGTGAAACTGGCTTTGAGTTAAGCTTGGCTACTGCTTTATAAAGTTCAATACCTTAGTCTTTGATGTGATAAATGAGTCAGACTAACATTTCAAGTGGCTGAAGGAAGACGATTTTTACTGACGTAGCTGAAAATCAAATGCTCTTTTTCAATGGTATCGTATCCTTCATATTTTTGTGATCTGATAAATGACTTTTCTGCAGATTAAACAAATTTTTGTAGTTCTCCAGTAGAATGAGCATTAAATCAAAACTGCCTCTCTATGATCCTGCACCAGAAGAATTAGAGCAGCTTTCTTGCTATTCGGCATTGTTACCAGATGGTTTTAGACAGATTAGGTAGGGAAATCCCCAAAGGATGATTTATGAATTAATGATCGCAAACAACTCTGATTAGTAAAACAGTTGTGTGGTACTATGAGCTGTGGCTTTCTGCATGGATTTATTTTATGTTTCTTTACTCATTAGAAAAGTATAACTCTTGCTAGATAGAGCCTTAAAGTCTTTTTTTCACTTATTGAGCTATACTGCATTTAATTAATAGCCTTGTTTAAAGCTAATGGGATAAATGAGAAGTGAGATAGACTCTAGAGCCAACTTAAAACTGTTGCTCTACTTTAGATACTGAATTGGATTATTTCTTAGTTGTATGCCTAAAATGGTAAGATAACTCCTAAGCGCAAATCGGAAAAGTATTTTATGAGCAAATCCCAAAGTTCTTTCTGATGTGCATAGAAAACTAAAAAAACATGTTTATTTTTTCTCACAGAAATATGTTTTTATTAAGCAGAATGAATATAACCATTTAGAACCACACAAATACTATTATTCAAATAAAAAACAAAGTTTTTCTGTAGTAGCATAATCTTTTCAACATGGGGCTTATGATAGTATTTTTGTTAGTTTGTTTATTCATGGGCATGAAGAATGTTGGCAAGCAGAAGGGTAATACAGTGTTGCAAGCACTTAACTTGTAGGAGTTAGAGCAGTGCATGGAGCATTCCCTTTTAATTACCAATGATTCTGTATCGTATCTCTGTTTCATTTAAATATTCTTAAATTTTCCAACTGAATGAGTTTTTATTGCCCTGGAGCTCTTCAATGAAGCAATCAAAAGAACTTACAGGCACCTTAGCATAAATAAGATAATAGTTCCTGGATTGTATTAAGTTTTTGTTTTGCACTCCTGTAGGTGGATAGTAGTTGGATTTGCATAGCCTTTTCCAGAGCATACTGTACTTCTCATTTAATCTCTAGAGCAAGTCTCTGCTTTTCAAAATGGAATACCAGGTGTTGCTCTGAAGTGGGATGTCAAAATGCTGCTAAGGAAGCCCTCTCTGAAAGAGGCTGCAGGAGCTCTTCTGTTGGGAAGATGCAGTGTGAAGAGGATAGAATAGCTGCTATTCATGGCAGGGAAGCTACCTGCTCATGAACTAACAAGGAATATTTTCTACATCTTCAGGAGCCAGTCCAGTTTGAATAGAAGAGTTCTCAGTTGCAGGTGAAATAAGTGTGTTGTCCCTGCTACATCCTTTATTACAATGTCTGAGATTTTAGTTCCACAACAGTGGTGGTTTTTTTGAATAAGCAGCTCAGAGCTGGCTCAGGCATTGTTTGCACAAGCAGTACAAGGTTAGGTACATTAACAATAGCAAGTCAGGGGGAAAAGCCAGAATTACTGTTTGCCAGTCTCTGGTTTTGAGGTTATCTGATTATGTTAGTAAATACAGTTATTTCTGAGACTTGCATCTCTATGGTGCTGAAAACATGTCTGCATCTGTTTTGACCACATCTGAAAGTACACATTAAACAATGAACTTCCCTATGAGTTGGACTTTTTTAGGCTTAATCTTGCCCAGGCTTTCTAGGTGTGGAATGAAGAGCAGGAATTGCTTTGTTTATAAAATCTAGCTGTTTGGGTAAGAAGATACTGAAGGGCAACAGGAGGGGAGGAAAATGTACTGCCTGGTATGCCCTGAAACCCAATTATTTGGTCTACTAGACTGTACTCACCTTTTCTAGTGAGGTAGTTGTGCATTCCAAACTTCAAGATAGCATTTGAGTTAGAAAGCCATTTTTACTTCTGAACAGATTTTGTAATGGTGAATGCATATTTCATAATGTCCAGTGTGCTTTTTGATGCACATATTCTATTATCAGAAGAAGTTAAGTTGGACCTTGTTGGAAAAACTATCTTTGCCAACTCATGTCAGGTTGCTCAAAGGTACAAATTTTGGTGCCAGCTCAGTCTGTGAACTTGTATGTGTCTCTTAAAAAAGGAAAGAAAGGTTGAATTTGAATTGTCTGAAAATGATGATCTTTCTCATGGTCACTCATTGCTATAGAAATTCTGAAGACTCCGTTTTTGGGCGAATGGTGGGGCAGTCCTCTGACTTGTACACCATGTGGGAATAAGAGTAAACAAGGTACCTTTGATCACTGATTAAGCCTCACTAAGGATTTTCCAATGATTGGTTTCCTCTTCCATGTGTGGAAAAAAGAGGATAGCAGCAATGCGGGTTGTTTTTTGTGTACTTTTCTGCTTCACCTCTGCAGATCAGTGGGGATCCCTGGTTTTAAGGAATCTGTGAAAAGAGAACATTAAAAAGAAAGCATATTTTTTCCTCTAAAAGTAGGGTACTTTAATAACATCATTAATTTAATCCTCTATATCAAGAATCCACAGGCTACAAAAACAGTGAGCTGTGTTCATTCCTTTTTTTTCCCCTCTGATCCTCCTTTTCACAATTACAAAATAAAAATTGGAAATAATTTAATCCCATAGGGGGAAAAAAGTCCTGAAATTTTCAGAGTTCTTGGTGCTTTGGAAAAAAAAGAAACCACAAAAAAACCAAACAAAGAAAACCTACTGCGCAATCCCCAAACCCAAAATAACCCACACTGGAGGAAATAAATTGGTGTCATCAAATTGCTGCACTGCATTTGAACAAGTTCATTTATAGCACATTTTAGCTAATAATTTTCTCAATGCTGTTTGGTTTGGAACTTGAAGTTTGAAAGTTCCTCAGTTTTCTAGGAATGCATTCAGCACAAAGAAAGGGTATTCACTGCTATAGTACAGTCTTGTTCTGGGTTGAATCCTTTCTTTTGATCTCTTAAGAATTCCAAGAATGTCTAACAAGTACATAGCAATGGTACTAATAATCTGAGGTGCCTATTTGAAGTTGAACTCTTCTTTTTCCTGGTGAACTTTACAAAGAGTAGATTTTAAGTGTGGATGTGAAGCAGGTGAAGAGGACTGTTTTCACCTCTTCCAGATAATATTTCTATCTGGTGAAGGTATTGTGCTTGTGAGAAGTGTACAATTAGGTATTGTGGTGTTTTGAAATTTAATGTACAGTTTGCAGTTAGCTAGCTGGAAATCTGGTTACAAGGGCATTATAGCTCATGTTGCATTTGCTTGTTTAATTCTCATGATCTTTTCTAGGCAAGCATGTGGAGGACTGCAATATACGATATTAGGTGAGGTACCCCAGTGATCTGAGCTGGTAAGGCTGTTCTTGTTGTGCTTGGCAGCTCCTACTTGTCACTGCAGGTCGTGGATTGTTCCTCCTTCCTTTTCAAAGGTGGCTTACCAGCTTCTTAGACACTGCATGTGGAAGATTGCCTGAGGCTCTGCTAAGCGTGTTAGCATTTGCCCACAGATAAGTGAACCAGCCTACAGGTTGTTAAAGTTGTTTATTTAATTTGCTTCCCTGAAGGTTTTTATAAAAGATGTGTATAAAACCAATGAGAAGATACTTTCAAAAAATTTCCAGGTTAAGGTACAATGCCACAAATCTAAGTACTCAGCAGTCTTGGATATGCAATGCATTTGTACCACTATTCTAGACACCAGTCCAGAGGGACTATGAGGAAAATTCATAAATTGGGGTAGCTGGATTACATCACTTCATGGAAGCTGTCTCAAAAGTGTTGACTCAGCATCCTTGAATGTCTGTGTGTCTTCTATAAGAAGGGTTGATTGTCCCTGTTCTGATTCGATAATCCGTAAAGCAGAGGCAATTGTCAGAAATAATGTTTTCAGCATAAAAAAAAAATTGAGTTCTTACAGTTAACTAGTGCATTAGTAGTTGGCAACCTTTGAAAACTTTCAAAATTGAGTTTCTGCAAAGTTTATTTGGTGAATTTTTCTACAAAATTAAATATGAACAGAAAGATATTAATTTTCTGATGCAAAAAATCCACATGCTAGCTGAACTTTAAAAAAATACTTTAGTGCTTGAAATTGTACAAAATGCTTAAGGTTTCTGTTAGTGCCTGAACAGGCATCTAGTCTTAATAGACTTTGGTCTTCTAGGGCAGGTAAGCAGGTAGTCCTTGTTCACTTCCGAAGATCCCTGAGGCTCATCCTGTGATGAGACATCTGTGTGGCAGTTCTGCTTGTAGCCCTTATGGACAGGATGTCAAATGCCAGCTGCTGCTTCTCCGCTCTGTCTGATGCATGTTTGTATTCCGTAGCTGGTGTGGGTGTTGGAACAGCGTGTGCTGTTGTCTGGCTAAATGCGTCTGAAGACCTGATCCTCCTCAAGGAGAGCGCAAGACCTAATGAGAGACAGTACCTAAAATGTAATATTAGAAGATCCTCTCTGCCCCCACACTCAAGATGAGCTAATGAAAGTACAAACAGTGTGGGAAAGGCCTTTTTGACCAAGATATCTTTGTGTTGTATTAAATGCAACTAAATTTACCTTACAGCATTCTTCTTGTAGGTATTTGTGACTTCTTTCCCAGTATGTAGTGCTATTACATTTTCTTAGCAAAGACTGTTCATTCCTGGTATTACTGTTTTTTTTTAAGGAACTGAATTTTCTGCCATTATAAAGTTAATGGAAGGTAGGAAGCAGAAAATACACAAAATGGAAGAGGAGCTTTTGCTGTAAGGCAGCTAATCCTAATTGTATAGAGATAAGATCAATATAGAATTAAAGAATCAATGGCCTGGGTTGGAAGGGACCTTAAAGGTCATCTAGTTCCAAACGCCCCATACATCTTCCAGTAGATCAGGTTGCTCAGCCCCCCATCCAGCCTGGCCTTGAGCACTTCTAGGGATAGGGCATCCTCTTCTCTGGGCAGCCTGTTCCAGTGCCTCACCATGCTGAGAGTAAAGATTTTTTTTTCCTAATATCTAATCTAAACATATTCTTTTTCAATTTGAAGCCATTCCCCCTTGTGCTGTCACTACATGCCCTTGTAATAGACTGTGACCGTGTTCACAGGGGTTCTTGGATGAGGAGGAGATCAAGATCTGACTCCATGTTTCAGAAGGCTTGATTTATTATTTTATCATATATATTACATTAAAACTATACTAAAAGAATGGAAGCAAAGGTTTCATCAGAAGGCTAGCTAAGAATAGAATAGAAAGGAATGATAACAAAAGCTTCTGTCTTGGACAGAGAGGCCAAGCTGGCTGACTGTGATTGGCCATTAACTAGAAACAACTCTATGAGACCAATCACAGATCCACCTGTTGCATTCCACAGCAGCAGATAATCCAACATTTGCATTTTGTTCCTGAGGCCTCTCAGCTTCTCAGGAAGAAAAATACTAAAGAAAGGATTTTTCGTAAAAGTTGTCTATGACAACAGACCCTCTCCATCTTTCCTATAGACTTTTATCACTCACTTTGAGTGAGGTCTCTCAAAGCCTTCACTTTTCCAGGGTAAATAGAGTGTGTTGGGTTTGTGTGGCAAAGTTTTAGTACTGGGGAGGCTACAGGGGTGGCTTTTGTGAGAAGCTTCCAGAGGCTTCCCCCATGTCTGACAGGGCCAAATGTCAGATGGCTCCAAAATGGACCCACTGGCCAAGGCCGATGGTGGGTCCATCTTGGAGTCAAGGATGGTGGTAATGCCTCTGGGATAATGTGTTTAAGGGCAGGGAAAAGGTATTGTGCAGAAGTAATTGCAGCCAGAGAAGAGAGGAGTGATAATATGAGACAATTCTACAGACACCAAAGTTGGTGCTCCAGTTGCAGGACTAGAGATTCCCTTGCAGCCTGTGGTGCAGACCGTAGTGAGGCAGTTGTCCCCCTGCAGCCCATGCAGGTTCGCAGGGATGCAGAGATCCATGCTGGAGCAGGTAGATACCTGAAGGAGCCTGTGGTCATAGGGGGAGCCTACACTGGAGTAGCTCCTTGCAGGACCTGTGGCCTTGTGGAGATGAGCTGATGTTGGAGCAGGTTTCCTGGCAGGACTTGTGATCCCAAGGAGCACCCATGCTGGAGTAGTTCATGAAGAACTGCAGGCCATGGGAAGGAATGTGTGTGAGAAGTTCATGGAGGACTGTCTTCCCTGGGAGAGACCTTGTGTTGGAGCAGGGGAAGGAAACCTTGCTGAGGAGGAAGGAGCAGCAGAAACAGCATGTGAGGAACTGATCAAACCCCCCACTCCGTCTCCTTGTGCTGCTGGGGGAAAGGAGGTAGAGAATCAGGAATAAAGGCCAGGAGGGAGGGGTAGAGGGAAGGTATTTTTAAGATGTGTTTTACTTCTCATAATCCTACTCTGATTTGATTGATCATAAATTCATTTCATTTCCCCAAGCAGAGGCTATTTAGGCCGTGACAGTAACTGGTTAGTGATCCTCTCCCTTCCTTATCTCAGCCCACAAGCCTTTTATTATATTTTCTCTCCCTTTTCCTTCTGAGGAGGGGAATGATAGAATGGCTTTGGTGAGCACCTGGCATCCGGACAGGGTCAATCCACCACACAAGAGGCAGTAACAAATATTACTCTTGAGAGTCTAAATCATCCTGTATACAATGTGGGTACTTTCCTAGGGAGAGAGGTAGGCAGGATGTCTTCCAAACATGACTTGCCAGTTTAACTCTTGTGTTTGTAGCAGGGGCTGTGAAATAGCTATGTTTCCTCTGGTTTTATTTATAGATGTCTATAAATACTTCCTGAAACCCAGTCTCTTTAAGTATCACTTAATTCTGTCATGCAAGACTTAATTACACTGACAATAAATAGACATTAGAATATTTTTAGCTAAGCATGCTGTCATGATGCTTCCTGAGCATGAAGCATATAATGACTTAAATGTCAGTATCTGAAGGCCCTCAAAAAGATCTGAAAACAGCTGCTCAAAAATTGCCACAACTGAGCTTGTTTCCTTAAATAGGAAGTACTTGATACATTATGGCTATATCTGTTAGTTTTGGTAAAGTTTTTGAGAAAAGGCCATTATTTTTCTGTGACTTCTCATAACAAGTGAAAAAAGAATGTAGCTGACAGATTCTTGAGGCACTCCTCAAACTGATTGTCTCAAATCTCAGATAAACATTCCATGGAAATAGTGTGAGAGCTCTCATTAAACAGAGGGTGAGTACCATCAAAAGGACTGTTTCCTTTCTAGGACCTGATCAGTAAATCCTTAAGTAAACAGCATGTAACGTATTACTCTTGTTCAAAGAGACTTGCAGGTAATCTTTTCAGCTGCTAACTCCTGTCCAAACATCACAGATGTTGGTGACTGGGAAATACATGATCAGAATATAACAGATTAAATATTTGGGCCGTGTTAAGTTTGAGGGAGGCCTTAGATGATGTTCTTGGACTTGGCAGGTGTTTCCTTCATTAAAGAAAAAACTAAAACACAGTAATAGTTCTAGTCTGATTTCAACTGGATGGACTGCAGGGGAAAAGCAATTTCTTGTAATCTGAAACATCTTAAATGTTGCAAGTTTTACTAGTTCAGTTTTTATAGGCTCTTAGGGTTTCTTTGGTTGGTTGTTGCGGAGAAAATTCCTTGTTAAGTTTCTTCTGGGTCTTTCCTTTTCTCCATTTAACTTGTCTAATTTTTTTATCTTTGTTTTAAGCATTGCTTAAAATTAGGGAGCAAAACCTTTGCTTATTCGTTATTTTAGAAGTCTTTCTTACTGGCCCATTAATGCTCCCTGTTGTATTTGTGTTCTGAGGCAATATTACTGAGTGCTGGAATGGTTAAATAATCTTTGCCCTGCTTATTAGCATCACAGTTTCGTTCAGTTTGTCACTTAATGTACTAGTAAAATTCCTCTCCTTGCTGAGTTAAGATCTTGTTCTTTTTTTAACCCTGACTGTTAATTACAAGCTTAATTAAGTCTTGAAAAAGAATCCTAAACTGCAGTTGCCATTACCTCTGCTTTTTCAAAACTTCACTTGACATGGAGGATGTACCTGTCACTCGTAGCACTCTATGAGGGAATGAGAATGCATAATTCTGAAAAATCGTTTTCATTGTTTGTAGAACAGTGTTTTCTGCAGGTGGCAGGTTATGAGGAGCCCATCTTGTATCTGAACAGCTTTCCTCATGCCTTTGACATTATTACATTTGGTTTATGTGTAACTCAAGTTTCTAGAACCAAACCCAGCCCTCTTTTCTTTAACTGATCAATATTTCATATCTTTCTTTTATCATGACCTACCTACTTCTATTTCAGGGCTGTTTGCTACTTAGTTTTTTATAGGAAACATCTTATGCAAATCTGATATCAGTATAGTCTGCATTTGCTACGTAATGTTGATCACACTGGAAAGAGGTGTTACACGAAGCTGTTAGCTGTGATGTTTCAAACTTCTTGACCAACTTCTGTTTTGGTTCTCTCACAATGGTTGTTTTTAACTGTCAATCCATACAGTTTTTGGACTTACCTGAAAAAAGTTTGGAGCTCAACCACTTTCCTCCATTCCAATGTTACTATACTGGCCCTAAGTTAGCCAGTCTGAGAAGAAATTATATTGCCCAGCTAAAAATTCATTATTCCAGGAAGTATTTTCAAAGCCTCTGTTGCTGTGTATAACCGTAGTTTGAGTTTAATCTTCATATACAAGGTACTCAAGTGGGTGTCTAGAGTAGACCATAGAATCAGAGAATGGTTTGGGTTAAAAGGGAGCTTTCAAGAACATTTAGTTCCACCCTCCTGTTGTGGGTAGGAATACCGTCCACTAGACCAGGTTGCTCAAAGCCCCAGGTTGTTCAAACTACCTGGCCTTGAACTCTTAAAATGATGAGGCTTCCACAGCTCAGGGAAATTGTTCCAGTGCCTCATCACCTTCATGGTAAAAAAATTCCCTTCTTATGTCCAGTCAGAATCTACCCTCTTTTAGTTTAAAAATGTCAACCTCTCTACTTCACTACAGGCCTTGGTAAAAAGTCTTTCCTAATATTCTTCAAAGCCACCTTTAAATGTTAAAAGGCTGCTGTGAGGTCTCCCTGGAGCCTTCTACAGACTGAACCACCTCAGCTCTCTCTGCCTGTCATGGTCAGAGGGTGCTCCATCCCTCTGGCCATCTTCATGGCCCTCCTCTGAGCTGTCTTCAGTAGGCCCGTGTCCTTCTTCTTTTGGGGATCCCAGAGCTGTACACCCCTCTCCAGGTGGGTCTCACCAGCGCAGAGTAGAGGGGCAGAATCCCCTCCTTCAACCTCCTGGCCATGCTGCTTTTGAGGCAGCCCAGGATACAAGCACATTGTTGACTCCCATCCAGTTTTTCTTGCACCAGTGGCCCCAGGTTTTTTTTTGCTGGGCTGTTCCCAATCCATTCATCCCCCAGCCTGCATTGGTACCACACATTGTCCCAGCCCCAGTGCAAGACCTTGTGTTTAGCCTTGTTGAACTTCATGAGGTTAAGATGACACTGGTGATAAGAGCTGTCAAAACAGCTGCTTATTCCTGCTTAACCTTGGCTGGGGGACTAGAGGGGTTGTTTTTTGCTGCAAAAACTATGATGCCCTCTGAAGAGAGTGCAAAAGAAATTGTAGAAATGTAAAAGGCACTCATGTTCCTGAGAGTGTTTTGTAAGACTTCATTAAAGGAATTAAGACTGTAATATCTTCATGGTTTTTATTATTTGCATACCTCTGCAGTAACATGGGAATTAAAATAAATGCCCTTGATGATTTGTAAGAGACAGTGGGATTCCTTTCACTCTGCAGTGTTATTTGCATATGCATTTTTTTTCAGGGTTATGCAGAGCATGTTTAAACTTCTACTGGTGTAAAATGCTGTGGGAGGTAAACTTGCAGCCAGTATGTAAACTTGCAGTTTGTTTTAGGCCAATGTTATTTTACATATACTTCTGAGAAGTCAATAACTGTATGAATGTAATACTAATCCAGTATGGGTTGCTGTTTACTTGAAAACAATTTGAAGAAACAAAGTTGTGACCCTCTTTTCACTTTGGTTTACTTCAGTGTTTGGACTTATGCTCTCAGTTGGCTTGCTAGCTGTGCCTATTCAAGAATTCACCAACTGGCACTGTTAGATTAGCTGCTGACAGATATTTTTTAAATTCTGTATACCTGAAGTACCTACAATGCAAGAATTCAGGAGAGCTGTGTAGTGCAGTTGTTTATATCATGAATTTCACGTAGGTCTGAATGTCCATTGAAGTGATGATGGTAACTGTGTGCTTTGAGGAATGTCATTCCTCATTTAAAATGAATTTGAAGATGTTCAGATGTTTCCTCAGTTTACTCTCTATTAAGACTCTGTTTTCATTGTAAGAAGATATTTTCACTGGAAAGGTATCCAAGGTTCATAGGCTTTGGAGTTGAATTTGGTGATCCAGGGGTCTCTTACACGGACAGATTTGTTGTATGAACTGTATGGCCTTCCTTTAGACCTTGTGGCTTAGATACAAATTGGAAAAGTAGGGCATGTATAAGAAGGCAGTGGGCAGACAATGCATTTCTGTACCAATGTTTCGTACCAGAATAAAATATTTTTATATCTCATAGCAGTTCTTCCATAGGGCAGCACTATTCTCAGGTTTTTGGGGTTTTTGATTTTTCTTGTGTGTGCAAAGCACTCTATGGAGTGTTAATATTTCCTATTGCAGAGAGTTTAATACTGGAAACTTGGCTAAACCAGCTCTTGGCATTCAAAACCAGCCTTAGCAAGGTGTAAACAGCACCACTCTTTTTTTTCCTCCAGAGCGACGACTCAGTGATATCTGAAGGGTTAACCTTGGGCATTGATCAAATCATGAAGCAGAACAGTTTCTGCTGTGCCCTTGAATTTTTAGTGAGCGTTACAGGTACAGCTTGTATGCTCCTGTCCCACCACAGGCTTGACTGGTGGGAGAATGAGTGAATGATGATTTATGTCTTTTTGAGGGGCAGCAAAGACATCTGTGATCAAGCTGATAGAGCTGAGATGTTCAGACACTTAGGTAATTCAGGTAATTTTGAGATTCTCTAAACAGACATCTTTGAGCTCCTGGGGATGTGGCTTACAGTGGACTTCTGTGGCCATTATAAACTATACTCCCACTGAAAAGAGCGCTCCTGCCCATCTTTCCTCAGGCTGGACTGTTTCCCTTTTGCTACAAAAAATATTCATGAAGCTGTGCAGTGAACCAGACTGGGGACCTGATTGTGGGGAAAACTAAAACAACAAACATCACCTCCACAGCTGCGGTTTAACCCACATCATATAAATGCATTGCAAACATGAGAGTGGGAGACAAGGACAGGCAGGACTATTTTTGTTTGGTTTTTATGCTGGTTTAGGATGTTAGAAACTAGAGAGCTTAATTTCTCTCCTGCTTCTCACTAGAAAAGAATTGTAGCAAAAAATGTCAAGCTCGTGTTCGTAATGCAGTTTATAGTCAGTTAATTGTGAGTTGCAGGATTGCTTACTGTTCTCTTAATTACCCGATGCCTTGGTTCAGAAGGTGCTTCTGCAATCCTGCCTTTCTCCTCTGTGAGGGGAAAGGATCTCTTTGTTTCTCATGTTTGTTGTTTTGGACAAATCTTCAGTCTACTACAGCCAGCATGCAGCTGATCTCCGGTCTGTGTGATCCGAGAGGGAATGTACAGCGCTTTGCAGTAGGCAGGAGAGCCAAGTCAGGAGTTCAAAATAGGAATGTCCTCACAAATTGTTTTGCTGATAACTTGTATCAAAATAGCAACCTTTTTTCTAAATTCTAGGAAATGTGTAATTGAGGATGTTTAAGTTGTGAGTATGGTGGATATTTTAATGAGGGAAGGGCTGTGTGTGTAGTGTGAAAGGCTGTTGAGATCCAGGACAGTTTATTTTAATACTGCAAAGGGGAGTGGAATAAAAATCCTTCTTTTCATGTGAGATAAACTGAGCAGATGAGCAACCTTTATTACACTTCAATATTTTTTTCATTCTCTGAGAAGTTAAATGATACTTCATGATGCGGCACAAAACTGAATTTTATTAGTGAAGTACTGTAGAAATGTATTATTGAGTTCAATTCAAAACTTGCCTTTAGTACTAAAGTTAAAATGTGCTAATAAATAATTATTCTTGCTTGCAGATAACTACTCTTATTAATCATAAGGATAAACCAAAGCGCTCCGACAAGACTCTGCAGGCAATCCAGCGAGTGGGCCAAGCCGTTAACCTGGCAGTCGGCAGATTTGTTACTGTGGGTGAGGCCATAGCCAACGAAAACCATGAACTGAAGGAGGAAATGAGTGTTGCTTGCATCGAGGCAAGGAGAGCAGGTATGGAGTTACTCATGAAATTGTACTGGTGCCATTTTTGGCACGCTATTTTTAGTGTCAGGCATAATGTAAGAACTTTATTATTTAATTGCTTAACCTTCCTCTGCTGGTTCATTCAAGGCCTGATCTGTTCCCTGATTTTGTCACTTACTGAAATTGCTGTCATCTTACGAATAGGGAATGGAATTGTGTGTTGGCTTTGATTTTTATAGGATCATTTGCCTCAAGGAATTACCTGACTGCTCATTTTTATGATGTTAAGACAGACAAAGAGCAGAGTGTTGGGAGTACAACTTTAGAGTTTATTGCTGCCAAGTTAAAACAGCGGAGTATTTTAAGTTATTTGAGTGTTATACTATTGAGGTCACTGCATTCCAAATCTCAGTGTCTGAATGAAGGTCAGTGTCAACCCATATTTCATCAGGACTCAGTAAGATGACTCACATCAGTCATCTGATGACTCCCCTCACTAGAATGAAAATCATATTGTGCTGGCCTTTTTGCTGGATTCAAGTTTTGTTGCAAACTTGCTGTGTGTATGAATTGAATGTGAAGTGTGGATAATTGAGTTGCCTGCTGTCACTCTCCTTCCCCCAGAAGACTCTGTTTAGGCTTGTAGGGGATTTCATTCTCTGATACTGTAAGACAATGCCAGTGTCGTGCAAAAAACTGCTTTCCTAGATACTAAATACGATTCCTTGCCTAACATTTCAGTGGCCATCAGTAAATGCATATTCTTAGATCTGCAGTGAAGGCTTCAATATGACATGTAGTAGAATGTTTCTTTTGTCGTTGGTGGGGTGAGGTTTTGTTCTTGCTTTCAAATACTTTTGGATTATGGGAAATTCTACTTGAAGCTTTCCCAATTTGAGCAGGTGGATGAACCTGCAAGTGTGATAGGCATTCTGCTTGCTGTGGCTTCAAGGAGACAATCTTGAGCTTCTGTTGTGGGGACAAATAAATGACGCTTCAACATCCCTTCAACACTAATGTCTTGATTACTGCAGGATGGAGCAATATTCTGCTCCAAGATGTGGGTTACTGTACTTGAAACTGATCTGTTAAGGTAAAAAGGGGGCTTTGGTGGCTGTTTGGTTTTTATCTTTGAAATTACCTCAGGGTTCTGAAGAACTTGTCTTTGCTGACCTAACTGGTATACGTCTTGTTGGATCGCTGTTCTGGCCTCAGACTTTGGGGATGCAGTTCATACTATTATTTGTGATTAAATGAAAAAAGAAGCTTAGAAATTGGGCATGGTGCTGTAAGAAATCCTCTGAAAATCTCTCAACAATGAATCACAACGTCTAGAAACACGCTGCTGATGAATGATTGTTCTTGTGATTTGAAGGTCTATTCTGCATAAACTTTAGACTGAAAATTCCTACTTGCTTCAGTAAACTTGGCTGCAAACAGAAATGTCCTAATTTAAAAACATTCAATTTGTTATGTGAAGCATGTGTTTTCTCTTCAGAGATCCAAGTAAAATGCTGACAGGACAAATTTGCCAAAGTTTACATCGATAATCTCAGCTGCTGGAAGAGCAATGCAGTCTGAATCTCTATTTTTTGACTTGCCAGTTATGCTGTGGTTAAGTATTTTTTTCTCCCTATCACTGTATGCAGGAGGAGCTCAGAACCTAAAAATAGTCTGAAATACTTTATCCCAGCAAAGACTATAGTTCTTTTGTATTGAAAGTTTTATTTCCTGTTATGCAGTAATAGCCTCAGTCTAGAGGAGTGAAGATATGGCCTGTTTACATTTCTGTCAGCCTCACGTTTACTTTGGCACGGCTCACTTGTTCCCTGCATTTGAGATCTAACTTACAGCTTACATGGGAAATTCAGTATAACAAACATGTTTGCTCCTGGTTATTTGTTTGATGGAGGGTTTTTTGTGCCAGTAGTATCTCTGTGGACTGTTCAGTGTTGGACACAGCAACATAGTCCTTTGAATGGATAAACATCCTCTGAACTCAGTTTCTGAACATGGTTACTCAAGTGCCATTTTTAATAACTTTGGTGTTCCCAAGCAAGCCAAAAAATTTTTCTGGACAATTATAGCCAAGAATATTGTCTGTATTAATGAACCCTATGTTCTGAGGGCATAGGCAGCAGAAAGCCTTTGCTCTTTAGGGCAGGGAATCTGGTAGAGCTGTTCATACTTCTTTTTAGCCAATAAATTAGATTCTGTCTTAGGAATGGAGATTTTACAGGGCATAAAAGATTTCAACACAAAAGGATTTAGAACATTAAGCATCTCAATTTCTGAGAAGAGTAGGGAGTCTTTAAATCAATTGCATATTCTGCAGAGGCTTTGAAGGATGACAGATGTTGTATCTGTTTCTTGAGAAGGGTATAATCAGTGATTTGAAATGTTTCAGACTTGTTATGACTATTTCCTTGTAATAAACCTTGTAATTTGATTGACTCAAAATAGAATCCTAAAACACTGCAGAGGGTCATGTAGCAGATTTTGGGTAACATTATTCTTGCACTGTGTCAATGTTTACAGTGACAGTATAGTAGTGGAATTTAACTTACAGAAGCACATTTTAGATGCCCATCTGTGATTTATTTTTTTTTTGTCTTCCTTTTCTGTCTAAAAACTAGGAAAGACTGGCTAATTTAAAAGAGAAAGCACATGTCAGGAATAAGTGTCATAGCTTTTCCAGTATTCTTTGCCAGTTGACTACATAGCCCTAAAGGAAGACATGGAGTAAAATAAAAGCAATAAATAGCTCTCTGCTATTTTTGCTTTGGTTTTAGTACAGAGAGAGCTAAATTAAGAAGGTTGAAAAATGGAAATTTAAATGGATAAATGGAATCACAGAATAACTGAAGTTGTAAAGGTCATTTTAACTCCCAAGAATGGAGATCATGCAATTTTTTGTACGCTGCTCATTTCTTACTTCTTTCTTCTGCCCTTACATAAGAGTGTTTGACTACCTTTGCTGTGGCAAAAGTATTTTCTTACATCTTGTTCCATCAGCAAACCTACTGGGATCAGTCTGTCTGTGTCTCCATACCTGCCCCCTGGGGGGATAGGTGAAGAGCCCAGAAAGCTCTGCCACTGACCTTCTCTTCTGGGGGCAGAATAAACTTCCTCCCTTCAAGCTCTCCCCTTATGTCACTCGCTCCACTGTGTCAGCTGAGGTGTTGAGGAGCCCAGAAGTGGACATGGTGCTCCAGATGCTGCCTCACAAGTGCCAAAAGGAAGGGAAGAATCATTTCTGCAGCCTTCCACATGCAGCTGGCCATTCGTTATTGCTCCTGTTGAACTCTTTGTTACCCCCCATGTCTTTCCCCATGAAGATTCCCTGTTGACATCTGATCTCAGCATGTAGGACTGAGTATTGTTACCCTAGCCCAGATGTGGTATTTACTGCTTTTGTTGGACTTCACAGATTTTCTATCAGATGATTTTTTTCAGCCTGTTCCTCTGTCTGGCCTTCCACAGTATCAGACACTCCCCCACTCTGGTATTGTTCACACACTTGCTGAGCATGCTGAGTAATCATCCAGGGAATAGTTTGGATGACTCCTGTCAGTCCCAGAGATACACCACTGGAAGTTGACCACCCAGTGAAATTTGTACCTGTTATTAGTGTCCCCAAGCCCACCAGTCAGGTTTGTTTTCTACCCACCTTTTTGTTCACTTAGTGATATAAGTGAACAAAAAGGTGGGTAGAAAACCATCCATATCCCTAGATGAAGCTATAAGGAAACTATGGGAGATCCTGGCAGAGGTCATTCTGAAGCTGAGATGCACAGCATTTGTTACTTTCTTTTTTTAAAAACAGTGTCATCTCATGGTAAAAGGCACTCAGATCAATAAGGGACTATTCACTTTGGCAGGTCTGTGATGGCTCTTCCTGGTTGCTTTTTTCTGCTTAATGTGGTAATGTCTTCCAAGATTATTTTAATGGTAATCCTGGAGGCTGATGTGAGGCTGACTAGCCCACAATAACCTGTTTTTTTTTTTATTAACCTTCTTTTACATGGATGTGACAGTTGTCTTTCTATCATTGGAAATATCACCCAATTGTCATAATCTCTCAGTCATGATAGGAGAATTACAGTGACACTAAACTGTTTCTTTGACATGCTCAGATGTGTTTTAGGGACTGGTGAATACCCAGCTGGGTATAGCTTCTCTAGCTCCATCTCTACCCTAACAGGTCTTGTTCGTCTTAGCTTACTCCTTATTTAAGCTTAATTAAGCCCCTACAGGGCTTAGTTCCTGTTCCTGTAGTTGCAGATCTATAGGCAGAGAAGGAAGCCTTGTTATGTTACCAGAAGTCTTGAGTTTCTGTGGCTCTCTGGAGCTTTTGACAGGCAGATACTGCAGGTGTTTCAGTGTTCTCTGATAACTCTTTGTATGACTAGCTGCTTCACCTATGACTTGATTCATCCTCTAGAAGGAGAATCCCATAGCATAAGAAATGGGATAATGATGTGCATCCTTTCTTGGCTGCCAAAAGAACTTTGCATCTGTTTTAATTGTTCTCTGTGTGATTCTACAGCATTTTATGTTGTCACAGATATTGTGAGGTCCCAGAAATAGGTTAATCTGCTGATAAAGGTGAAAAAGTAGAAATTGGTGTGTAGTGAAATGAATCGGACTGTGGAGAAGGCAATGGCCAGTGTGTTTTACTGTCAAATGATCTCCTTACCTGACTGGAGACTTGTCCTGCAGCTTTGCTGGGAGTGCCTCTCACTCTTTGAGCTGCAGCTGTACTTACAAGTCCTCTTGCTTCTATCCATTTCCAGGGCCTTCAGCTGTGGAGCTCACTGTCTCAGACTGTACCATAGTACAGTATATGGGTGACTGATTATTTGGAGCATGCCTTTTGTGACCTGGCCTGGTCCCAGCAAATGTACTGGAAGTTCCTTTCCATGATGCAATACTATTTAGGCAGTTTAAGAACCCAAGGGATTACAATTATCAGAGGAGAGAAGCACTATGAAATGTGGAGCTCTTTAATTTGAAGGACTGTCAGGCCTTCCTTGTTCTATAGTGCATGGTATTTCTGGAGTACCAGAATAATTCAGGTTCTTCAAATCGGAGCACTGGCTTTATCAGGCTTTTGGAGTATTTTGCCTGCTTAGGTGAATTACCTTTGTTGAAGTTTTGAAGATGAGTCAAATCTCCCAGATTTTATCTTTAAAGATGATCTATAGGTCGGCTGTAGGTTGATCACCTTTTCTTGCATGCTAACAAAACTCATGTCTCAGAGCTTGCCTGAGTCAGTCTCCCAGCAGCCCTTCTCTGGTTACAGACTGACAAATTGCTCTGTCTCTCCTCTATTGCACTACTATCTAAGGTACTCCAGAAGATTCAATTGGATATGGTCTGTGTTTCTTTCTCAGATAAGGAAATCCATTAGCAGCAGTGGATGTAGAGTTTTTACCTGCATAAAAAATAAAAGTGGTCAATTAAGCCTTTTAAACTGTCTATTTAACTAAATGCAAGTTGAATAAAAAGATGGTGCTGAACCAAAAATCAGCACTTCCTTGCCTATTTTTTTTCTCTCCTGTCTCTGACAGTGCCCTGTTTAGTGGCCCTCCTTTGAATGTGAAGTGCAGTAGTCTCACTATAATGTTTCAGTCCTCCAAATTGTAAAGTTATGTTTGGAATCTCTTTATTATTCATGCCTGGAGGCTTCTACAGGAATGGGAAACCTATAAATTATGGGAATGCTAATTGAAATTTGCAAAGTGCAGGGGAGTTCATAGTTCTTTTTTCCTTGCTGCATCCCACTCTTTCAGTGGATTGATGCTGCAAGTGTGGGTACTGGTGTGACTTTGGCTATTAAAATCAGAAAAATACCTCCCATGAATGTTTTCTCCCTCCACACTCCTTAATTCTTCCCATCACTCCCCTCTCAAATAGCTGTAGATTACTGTAAGGAAATTAGTGTATGTTACAGATGGAAGAATAAGGTAGTAGTGAATGGTAATCCACATTTAAATATGGAGAGGGTGCCACCAGCAGTCAGTCGAAGGAAGTAAAGTGAAATAAAAAGAGTTGTAGATAACTCTGAAATTGTCTTATCCCTCAAAGGTAAAAGTTAAGAATGTTTAATAGCCCAGTATCTTTCTTCTAAGTATGGCAAGTCACTTTTATTTTTCTTTCCTTCTAGGTGAAACAATTGCACAGCTTACAGATGTGGCAAGCTTGGATCACCCCGAATCTGATAGCCACATAACAATCTTTACGGACAAAACGGGTGTGGTGAAAGCTGCAAGGTTGTTGCTTTCTTCTGTCACAAAGGTGCTGGTGTTAGCAGACAGAATTGTTATTAAGCAGATTATAACTTCCAGGAACAAGGTATTGTAGCTTCTTTTCTGTTATGTTTAACTAATACCTGTAGTCAGTGCACAAGAGTGGTGGTAAATGTGATATTGTAATTGTCTCTCTGGAGGAATTATAAAATAAAGAGATAAAATCAATGTCTTGCGCATACTCGTCTGAAAAGGGATGGCTTTAAGTCAGTAGGATTAAAATAACAATTTTCCTTGATTCTGCATTTTATGTCACCCACATTGTTTTATTAACTTACTGTGTTGGAGAAGATGCTGTGTTACTGCTTATTTAACTTTAAATTTGCTGTGAGGTGAAAAGTGTGTCTGTTGATAAAATGGTCAATAAATCTTCTACTTGCTAATGACAGGATGTTTGTTCTGTCAGGATCAAGACAAGGAGAGCATTATGGGATCTAGGCAAAAAGCTGTGAGGAATGCACATAAATGTCTGTGCCAGTGAAGTGAGATTTACAGATGAAAAGGTTTTTGTGCAGTTTAACTTAGGTCTTGAAACTTAGGATGAAACTACTTGGTTGGTTTAAATAATCTATGAAGGCCCATTTAACCTCAGATATAATCTGTTTTATGCAGTGCAGACTTCACTCTCTTGCCTGTAGGATATTCTTCCATTTTTTTTTGTCACAATGTGCTAAAACAAAAATAGAAAAATCCTCTATTTGAAAAATGAGAGCCTGATAAGGCCTGGGGGTTTCCATTAATTTTGAGCTTGTAATCCAGAGCTGTGCCTCTTTTTCTACTTCCTATGTCCTGGTTTACTTTCCAGACCCACTGGACTCCTTTGCAGCACCTAGATCCAAGGCACTTAGTTCAGTCCACGATTCAAAAACAGTGAAATTACCTGCTTCTCTCTGGCTTTAGACTTGGCAGCACTGATCTGCTGTCTTTGTACTCATTTCTTCTCTCAGCAGTTGATTCAGTTGGCTGCAGCATTATCAATATCAGTTTTCTGGAGTTCCTTGTAGCATTGGTCTTTCTTTGCACTGAAGACCATAATGGTGCATTTAATACCGTTTGCTGCTTTTCTGCTGTCGTCTGCAGCCATGCGCCTAATTAATTTACCTTTCCAAAAGTGGCAGGTTTAGGCTATGGAGCAACTGTGAAAATGCACATATCATGAAAGGATAAGGAAGGAGCAGGCTAGGTTTCTGGTAATTTTAAATATATATGAAAATATTGTCACACACCAATGTGAATATAATAAGCATAGCTGTAGCATTTAATTTTGAAAGCATTTCAAGCAATCTCATAGTCTAGACTGAATGTTTTTGACTCTGATAGCCATAGACACAGAATCTTAAAATATCCTGAGTTGAAGGGGCCCAAGTACAACTGCTGGCCCTGCACAGAACACCCCAAGAGTGTTGTCATCTTATTGTAAATCTCCCATACCTTCTCAGTGATTTCTCATGGGCAGCTCCTCACAGCACTGACACCTTCACAGCTCAGCCAAAAAACTCCATCTCTCTTTACAGCACAACCTACAAACTCCAACTCTCTCCTTAACCAGCTAACCCACTCTTTTGTAGTGCTCTTCTTCATATTGGACACAGCTGTGGCCTGTTAAGGTCAGGCCTGTTCCTAATCTTTGGTGATTAGTACTGCAACTCCTCAGGTGTGAGACTGCCTTCTGCACTATCTTTATTTTCTTACATTCTATCCCTCCACACAAGAGTAACACCATGTGCCCAAGAGTACTGTCCAAATGCTTCTTGTCAGGCTGGTGCTGTGACCACTTCCCTGGGGATCCTGTTCCAGTGCCCAAGCGCCCTCTTGATGAAGAACCTTTTCCTGATATCCAATCTAAAACTCCCCAGATAAAACTTCAGGCCATTCCCTCAGGTCCTGTCACTGGTCCGGTCACAGAAGAGATCAGTGCCTGCTGCTTCTCTTCCCCTCACAAGAAAATTGTAACAGCAGTGAGGTCTCCCCTCAGTCTCCTCTTCTCCTGAACAGAAAAAGGCACCTCAGCTCCTCCTCTTATGGCTTCCCCTCAAGGCCCTTCACCATCTTCATAGCCCTCCTTTGGACATTCTCTAATGGCTTAATATCCTTCTTATATTGTGGCACCCAAAACTGCCCCCAGCACTGGAGATGAGGCTGCCCCAGCTCAGAGCAGAGCAGGACAGTCCCCTCCCTTACCCAGCTGTCAGTGCTGTGCCTGGTGCCCCCCAGGACACAGCTAGTCTTTGGGATCTCCTGGGTTTTACTGCATTCTCCTTTTTCTGCATAGTGCATATTTGGGAAAGTCTGCTTTTGTCTGTGGTACCAGTAGAGCAATTCACATCTCCAGAACCAGATAAAATAAATGGTGTCTTATACAGGCCTAATATTTATATATGCCCTAATTTTTATAGAATACATTCCTGAAAAGTATGTCAGACACCACTATGATGGATAGCAAAGAGGTTCTTCCTGTAGGAGACTTTGTGGTAGAGGGGTAATATGGGCAGGGATTTAAGAAGTGCACAAAAATACTTTGGAGCTGAGATCTTTTGGAACAGTGATGCATTTCAAGAAGCCAGAATCTTCTCCAGTTGACAGCACTGATCATCCTCTCCCTACCTTTCCATCCTCTTTGCCATATTATACTACACTGTCTCATTTTACCTTAAAGACTGAATGCCCAATGTTAAACTTCTATTGCCTTTTTTTTTTTTTACTGCCTATTTCTGAACACCTTTTTTTTCCCCGTTATCATTGTCTTCCTCATGTAAATAAAGAGTCAGTCAAGGGCAAAGGGTAGAAGAACAGATGAGTGGTTGGACATCCAATCTCTCAGACAAAGAAAGTGATTGAGATCTTCCAGAATGGTGATGTGTTCCAGAATCCAGCCTCTGGCTGATGATCCCCAGTGATCCTGTTTCTGCTTCCACATTCTCTGCACCATATATGCTGTCCTTGTGTTCTTGGATTGCATTCATTTTCTTCCATAGCTGCCCTCATCTTTTCTGGCTTACAAAATCAGTTTCATTGTCCAACAGACTTAGTCACTGCATCGGTGAGCTTAAGGTTTTGCTCCACTCACTGTCACCAGTCAGGTTAGGAGAGCCAGAACAATAAGCAGGGAAGTGACAGATAGTGGGGGAGTTGCTGCATTGTTCATTTTGGATCAAAATATGGATGTGCCCCAGGGTAATATCAGCCTACAGCTGCTGTTTGCAAGGCGACATTCATCCTGCAGCAGTAGCTGTGCAATACCTAGTGCTAATTTAGATGTTAATAAGAGCTCTAAAACCTTGGGGGTTTTTTACATTTTTTTAACCCTTTAATTAATAGATCTATGTCTTCATTACCATCTGCATATTTCTTGTTGAAAAAGCTTTAAAATGAAAAATTATGATGACATCACAGGTATTTTGCATTGTATCAGCATCTTGAATAAGCTTTAGACAAATTTAGAACTGTCTATACAGTTTTTTGGAATGTCAGCTCTGCCTGGGATGTCTAGAATTATTTAATGTAATGGAAATGCATGTGCTTTCACTGTAATTTTTATTTGACAATAAATTTGTCATGAGAGAAACACAGAAAACTGTAACAGAGTTGTTTGCAACCAAGGTCTGATTCATAAAGTACCACATTTGATTAAACCTGGAATGGTTGAGCATCATTAATATTTCTCTTTGTCTATTTTTAGATGATAAAGTTGAACTTTAGCTTGTATGTTTTCCTCTTTTATCCACATTTACTTCTCTACATCCTCACTTTCTCAGTCCTGTGGATCTCTCCTTCTTCCACTCTCATACTGCTATTTTCACATTTTTATGCATCTTCCTTCCAAGTCCTTCGTACTCCAGCCTTTCTCATGTATCAACAGCCCAATCAGGAAAACTCCTCCTTTCTGCAGCCTTTATGGAACTGGTTGCCCAACATAATATACTCAGACAGATTGCTGCAGTCTAATATTGCTTGATAAAGCTGTGAATTCCACAGCAGTCGCAGTGGGACATTTGCTTTACTGGGGTTACAGCTGAGATTGAGTGGCTGCTCTGCCACAAACAAATGAGAGCTTCTAGGAGAGTTTGCCAGGGTTGCAGGGAAGGGGGAGTTGGTCATAATCAGGTGTGTACACTGTTTTTGTAGTTGTGGGGAGATACTTTTGGCATAGGAAAGGAAAAATCAGTTGAAGTTTCTCCCTTTCAAGTACAGTCTGTTAAATTTTCATGTGGTGTTTTATCTCCAGTCTGAAAGACAATACAGAACCACTTTGAGTGCTTCCCTTCTGAAGACATTTAGTGGATTTGAAAGATCACTTTGAGATTAGCAAGTATATGTCTAACCTGAAAAATGCAGATGTTAATTTCTGTTATAATCCATAATGTAGTGACTTCACAGGATACCTTCAGTAATCAGTAATTTATAAGTTCTATGATAGTCTTTCTGAATGTTTAAAAAAATGCTGATTTTCCATGTGTTTATATATCTTGAGTAAGAACTTGGTACAACTTGGGTTTATTTAGTTCTTTGTTTTATATGCACTTAATAGAAATCTCCAGAGTTAGAGTAGGTTGTTATGAAAAGTACAAAACTATGAATTCACTTATTTTTAACTTTTTCGTTCAATTTTGTTGAATTCTGTTGCTTTTTTTTTTTTTAATATGCAGAGCCACCGAAACACATCTGTGTAACTGTGATTTTAGACTTTAAAAGTGAGGCATCTGAAATGGAGAGTTACAACACAGGGGTATCATCTGCACTTGTTACTGTCATATTAAATTTAAAACCACATTTTTTCCTGAATCTGGAAGCTGAATCCATCAATACTTTTATTCTTCATATTGTGAGGAGGAAGGAAAATGTTTTTTCAGGCCTGACAACAAATGACTCACTTTGAATGCAGCATGATAATTAACTCATATTGGATTTCTGGCTGAGTTATTAAGGCTTAAATTGTGACAAATATATACATTTTAAACTACACACCTTAGGAGTGTCTGTAAATAATAGTGCTCCTAGTTCAATGATAATGGTTTTTGTTAATCTACAGTATTTTCATTTATCTTGCAGGTTCTTGCAACAATGGAACAACTAGAAAAAGTCAGTAGTTTCCAGGAGTTTGTACAGATATTCAGCCAGTTTGGAAATGAAATGGTGGAGTTTGCCCATTTAACTGGAGATCGGCAAAATGTAAGTGTTAGTAAGGACTTGTAAGAGATGTTGCACAGTATCTTGTTATCAGGGAGGTATGGGTTCTTCTGGGATGATAAAAGAAAACAAAACAATTGCTGGTGTCCTGTCTGTGGAACGTTCCCTCTCCTTGCTCCACCCAAAACACATCTTTTGAATTTTAAACCTCAGCCTGAGAAATATGGCTGCATTGTTTGCCCTGCAAATCTTCCAGAAGCCTGGGTGTGTGTTATTTTCATTGTCTTTTGGCTTCAGTCACTTTCTTTTGGCTCTAACCTTTCTGGCTCATTACTCTGGTAGAGAGTTTGTCTTTTGTTATTTGACAGAAATATTTGATGTTTTCATGCAGTGAAAGGACTTAATTATCTTAAACTCCAAAGGGATTCTAATAAAGCATCTGCTTGGTGGCTTGTTAGAGTTTGGTTTATTATTATTATTATTATTCTGAAATATTTTTCTAGGTTTAGGTTGAAACCTTCTTATGTTAGGGCAATGAGGTTTAATTCTCACAGGCAGCTACTCTTTCAAAGCCTTTTGTCCATACTGGAAGCTTTTTTCCCCACTACTTCCACGTAAATTTAAGGGTTTGCTGAGGCTTAAGACTTCTGCTGTGAGCTCTGGTTACTTTTCCTTGATAATCCAGTCCTCTGCTCAGAGCTAAATCAGGGTTTGGTATAAATATACATAGTCCCTAATATCCAACAAAATTCAGAAATCTGCTGGTATAAACAAATTGGCCAGCATCATGTGTTTCCTTTTAGTGTTGATGTGTGCATGCTTGGTGTCAAAGAACTGGGAAAGCTACTTAAAATTAAAGGAAATACCTGCTTAGAAGTGAACTCTTTTTTTTCTCTGAAGTATTTTTTCCCTGAAGCAGTTGTTCCTTTGAAAGGGAAACATGCATTAATTAGGAATTCATAGTCACTTTTCAACTACATTCACTTTTCAACTGGATTTTCAGTGTTAAGTGGTCTTCTGCTCTCCCCTCTTTGCCTACTTGACTCTTTTGGCAAGAGTGCTACATTACCACTTTTTCAGTTGTGTCAGGACTTTCACTGTAAACTGCTCTGTGGCACTGCTGGTTTCATGGGGAGAAGGCACTCCCTCACAGTATTTTTAAGTGTGCCATAAATTCTTGAGTGCCATCCGATTTATCAGTGTGTAATGTCAGAATTTCAGAAATCAACTGTGTTCTTGTTTCATTGTTTTATTGATTTGGTTTTTAATGTGATTTTGATCTTAAAGATTTTCTGTAGTTGCTAAATACAGACATTATAAAAATGTCAAAACAGGCTGCTGCTGTGATTTATCTGGGTGGTTTTGTTAATCTAGGGTATATTAGGATTAATTACATCTTGTAAAGCTTCAGCTCGTCCCATTCACTTGCCTGTTTGACACTCAGAACTCAGCTGTCCTTGTAAGCAGTGAGAAGGTGTAGCTTTCTAACTTCTTCCTCTTGTTAGACCCTCTTGCATGTTGAGGGATTCATGCCCTCTTCCCTCACATCCTGGTTTGGAGTCTAAGTTCTTCTATTGTGATGAATTTTGCTGGGTATAGTTCAGTTCTGGAGGTGTATCCACCTTTCCCTGGAAAGTTCTTGGTAAGTTTCTGTACTCAGAGCAGAGACATAGCAAGGAATTGCTTTTTCAGCCTGTTAAGACTTTTTTTATTACTGGTATGTAACAAATATAACACTGAAGTAGAGAAAAGATTTAGTTTACATTTCCTCCACTGCAGTATAATGAAAATGTGTTCTCTGTTTCTGCCTTACCCTCCCCTCCATTTCAGAAAATACTTCTTGTCAGCTATTCTTTTCACTTCATTTTTCTGTTTTATGAATAATGCCTTATGATAAAGGTATCAAAATTAGCAACAGTTTACATAACATGCTCTGTATCTTGGAGATCTTCCTTCTTTGAAATCTGAGTTGAATGGAGCCAAGAATAAATGCATAAATTGAAGTCTGTCTGAAAAGTAAGTTCTAGATCATGACTTAGGCTGAAAATAGCAGTTGTCAGAAATTAGAAAGCTTTCTCACAACCATTCACCTGCAAGAGTTCTTTTTCCAGTCTCACAAGTTAATATTTTAGATACTGTGTAATATTTGGATCTTTTTTTTCTTTTGGTGTTTAGGATTTGAAGGATGAGAAGAAAAAGGCTAGAATGGCAGCATCTCGGGCTGTTCTTGAGAAGTGCACTATGATGCTCCTGACTGCTTCAAAGGTGAGTGAGTTTGTGCACCCTTAAACAACTTGGCTAAATCACAAAGCATGGCATCTGCCAGGAGAGCTGACTCTCCTCTCTCACTCTCCCACTTCAAATTTCATGCTAAAGAAGGGTATATATAAGTGTAAAGAGTGAGGAAAGAAAATCTTTATATTCTGAGTAACGGTGTGAATTTGACTTAACAGCAGTTTAACAGAAATAATTCCATATTCTAAAATCATTTTCTAGACTTGCCTTAGCAGGAAGCATTCATTTCAATATACTTCATGTGTACTCTTTCATAATAGTTACTCTGCTTTCTTTAAAAAGACTTGTCTGAGGCATCCAGACTGTGAATCTGCTCGTATTAACAAAGATGGAGTTTTTCATCGGATGAGACTAGCTTTGGAACAGGTGATAGAAATTGTAACTGACTCCAGACCAAATGGAGAAAGTGAAATGGCCCCCATCAGCATATATTCTGGCATCAAAGAATTCAAGGTAAGAGTAGAAATAATACTGTTTTCTGCAGCCAATAAAGTACTTCTTAACTAGGATTTTGGGGGGAAAAAGTGGTTTTAGATTTGAAATCATGGAGCTGCATCTCTTCAGAGGTGTTGACTTAAATAACTGTCTCAAAATGTTAAAGAATCTGTCAAGAGGTGACTATAATTTAATTGTCATTGCCAAAACACGCCTCTCCTTCTGAATCAGTATGCATTCAGAACTCTAATATGTTATTGAGGTGATGCATTGACATTGGCATTCATTAAAATAGTTGTTGTTGAGGATTCTTGCTTTTTAAGTGTTAATGTTTTTAAAACTGCACACAAAAATATTCTTACAAACATTTAAATGAGCAAACTGTCATTTAAAAGAAATGTTCTGAATTGAAATTGTAGCTCAATGGACTTTTTTCCTCATAAAGGCTTTTCTAAATTTCATACTCCATTAAGAACAGTTAATGAGCAACCATGGCTTACTGTTTTTGAGTGTGTCACTTTGATTCAATTTATTTGTTTATCCATTTCCCCTCTTTGAATTTCCACTGAAATTTTTTGAGAGTGCCCCAAAGTATTAAATTTTCTACATACACATTTTTAGAAAACTGCTCAAATTGGATTACATGGATTTGGAAGCATCAAACAAAATTGGAACATATATTTAATTTCTGAAACTTCCTGAGTTTAGAAACTTTTTATTGACAGCAATAGAACAATGATGTATTTGCTGTTATTCCTGATAAGGAATACAATTATATATTTGCTGCTGTTTCTGATAAGGGGCTAGTAAACTGCTGGTTGTATTATCACTTTTAAGAGACATCCCAAACCCCAAACTGCAGATCTGGACACAAGGAAGTTGTTGGATTATTTTGAACATAAGGGAGTAATTTTTAAAAGCCTTAAGGAGAAAAATAAAATGTAAAATGATAGATCTGCTTTCTGCATTTGCGTCACAACTAAATAATGTAAATTCTCAAGGAAATTTTGTGCTTCTTTTTCAGAATAAGGTGGAAGGTCTCCGTGAGAATCTTTATTTTCTCTCAAAAGAGAACCTTTCAACAATGCTGGAAGTTATCCTGGAACACACAGAAGACTTCACAGACTCTGCCTATACCAGTCATGAGCACAGAGAGCACATTTTGGAGCTGTCTAAACAAGCTAAAATGGAACTAGAGCAGCTGGTTTCAGTGTGGATGCAAGCTGTAAGAGCTTTTTAGCAAAGTAAATCTTTTCATCTCTACTTTGAAAAGAAATTTTGAATGCAGTCTTTCTCCTGGTCTAGGAAGAAAGAACTGGGTGTATTCCTCACAGTGGGAACTGATCAAGGAAGCCACAGTTTGTTCTGTGCTTTTGCAGCTTCCATATGTTCTCTCCTCCCCCTACCCAGTGGTATTGCTTCATTGATTCTTTGATGGCTAAATTAGGCTACTGATGGCAGTAGACTAATTTTAATGAAGATGAGAGTGTAAACAAGGCAGTGAACAGAAGTATCACTGCACAGTCTTAAACAGTGAAGTCTTTTGGTGGAGTAGTTCAGAGATTTCAATTGTCTTGATCCCATAGCTGTGACCACAGTTTTCTTTCTTGTTTTCAACTGAAACAGTTCAGCTATTGGAAAGGGAAACATTGTAAAAAATTGCCTGGTTTTTAATACTATGGAGAGAGAAGAGAAACAGTAAGGCTATTTTTGTCTGTCCTTTTTTTCATTATTTAAATGATGGCAGCTTTTAGAAAAGAATCATGTTAAGCCTGCCTCTATCATTTGTCTTACTTGTTCCTTGAAAATGATAGAAGATACATGCAAAAGGGGAAGCAAAAGCAGAGATGGAAAATGCAGCTTCTGGTTTTGAAGCTGACTTGCTTTCAGTCTTGCTTCTGGGGATGTGTGCAGCACAAAGTCTTATCAACGCTCTGAAATAAGGCAGATGTGTCCTGGTATAGGATATTTACTTAACTGAGTGTATGTCTTATGAGAAAGCATTTTTGTTCCTTTTTCTTCTTTGAATCAGGTACTGCTGTCAGATGTTTTTAATGCAGTAGTGTAGTTTGAAGGGCATATAAATCTTACTGGTAATACAGAATATAGTTATGACAAACAAGACACATACAGAATATCAATTTTATACACTCCCTTTAACTATAGGAGCTAAACCTGTGTTTAGCTTGGTGTTGGTGGTTAGCCCTGGTAGGCAGCTGTGAAAACATTGCTCAGCAGTAACTAACACTGTGTTGTCAGCACTGCCTTTATCACAAATCTGAAGCAGCAGCATGCTGGATTTATAAAGGAAGTTAATTCTATCCCAGCCAAAACCAGGATACGTGGTTATTTCTTAGCTCTATTACTGTTGGAAAATAGTCACCTCTAAATAATTTACAGGCTTCATTTCAAGAGATATAAATGAGAACCTAGCTCAAGATTATGCACATATATGATCTGTGAAAATAGTTGGACTTGCACATGTGTGCTTGTGCATTAAGAATTTTCATTAATAAATAACCCAGCCTAGTTGTGACTAAAGACACAGTAGCAGGTAAAATAATAACAGCTCGCTGAGGTGGATATTTGGTTTCAGCTCAACAGTTTCATTGCAAGGTGAATGTTCTGAAGAACCAATCTTATAATTCAATATAAAACATTTGGTATAACATTTTTAGGTACCACTTTATTTTAAAAAGATGTTTATATTAAAAAAAAAGCCTTAAATGCTTGTTTTACTTTAGGATGGTCAGGTAGATGATTTCTGGCAGATGTCAAGGAAACCCTTTTCCTGAAAAAAGCTCAGTGAAATTCAGAAATAAATTCCTGTTGAACACAAGCAGACAATCAGATTGCCTCACAATTGGTTTTAGATTTAATTTGGTGATAAATGTTTCTATAAAAGAGTTTTTCTAGTAGAATATAGACAGGCTGCATAAGTGAGAGCATTTCATCTAGAAAGAAAAGGCTGTCTTCTAAAGCTTCTTGAGCTAATGACATATGATGTCAAGGTGGGGTTTGCTGGCTTTTTTGTGTAATGTCTTGTTGGTTTCTTTATTTGCTTTGTAGCAAAACCAAAAGACAAAGGATCTCATGGAAGACTTGGAAGTAGCCATTTTAAAAACATGCCAGTGTATGAATGAACTTAAAAGGGAGGTAAGTACAGCTTAAGCAAGATACGGTGAATAAATTTTGAATTTCATACTTTTCATCCCACTGTAAAATGGAGTACTGTACCCAAGAATACTGCTGCCTACTCATAGACAAGAGTAACCAAATCAGAATTAGATCATGGATCTAGCTACATCATCTTTGTCCTTACTGATTAGAAATCTATTAGCTGCAAAGGTTCATTGTTAACCCAAAAAAGAAGTATTTGGAAGCAAGTACTATGTCTGTTATCATTATTTTAAATGTAAAGGCAAACTTCCCTTGGGGATGCATACATCACTGTTTGTAAATACATTATCTTCTAGTGTGTGCCTAAATTAATAAATTACATTTGCAGTTTATTTGTATTTAACTTTTCCTGTTGATTTCCTTAGCAGAAATGTGTTATGACAGCACCTTATACTCAGGGGTTTTTTCTCAGCAGTTGTCAGCTATGTGTGTGTCTGTAGGACATTGTTCTTTTCCTAAGTGCAAGTATGCTGAGGTCAGCTTGCATACACACATGGAAGAGCTGCCTCATTTGGTACATGGGATGGACTGCCCTTGCTGCTCAGGGTCTTCACCCTTCCTAGTGAGGGTAGCATTGGTGCCTTGTCTGTTCCACAGAACTGAAGCAAATAGAGAATCTGATTTCTGGCAACTTCCTAAATATTTGCACATGATTCTGCTATCTTTTCAACTGCTCAAATTGCTGTTCTTTTAAGCAGATGGAGAAATGAAGATTAAGAACAGTGAGTTTCAACACAGAGCACTGCAAAGATGTTAGAGAAATGTGGTGAACTTGCTTAGGCTGAGCTGTCAGCTCCTGTAACTGGAAAATCTCAACTGCTGAAAATATCGTGCTCCCCTTTTTTACCATAGGCAGAATGAGAAATTTTGTCTTCTGGACTATAGTTCCTGCAGCTGTCCTGAAGATTTGAACAGTACTTTCAATCTGTTTCAGTTCAGTTGCACTTCTGCTGTCAGGCAGAGTGTTGGGCTCCAGAAAGTGGAGGATAGATAATTTTTCCACTTTGATTATGTGCTGGTTTGTAATTTGGTCACCATTATGGAGGAAATAGGCAGCAGTGCTTTGCCAAAGTGGCCTTCACTTTGGAATGTGAGCACTTCACAGTGCTGTGAGATTATCCTTCTTGAGTAACATTGTTCCCAGGTGCTGAATGAGGTGGAAGAGTTCCCGGTCAAATTAGGATGAGACTATTTAATTGCATATATCATAAAGCCACAGGTGGCTGGAATATGTTGTGTGAAAGAAAGGATTCATGCTCTTAGAAGTAAGTTCAGAGAATTATGTTGTTTTTGTTGTTCACTGTGTAGTGATTGAATTGATCTCAGAGTGGCCATGCTTCTGTACATGGCTGAAGACTCTCCTCTCAGTCTGACTTGGGGTGCGCCAGTGTGCCAGTCAGGATTTCTACTGGTTAAATTCAAATACTGCAACTATAATTAAAATGTTTTTGAGAGCCTGAGTGGCTGAGAACAAAAGACAGCCTTGTTAAAGTAGTTAACTCTCTGTCTTTTTATGGAAGAAACAGAAGTTGTATTCCTTTCTTGAGATGATTTTACCGCTAATGATCAGAGACAGCATTAAGTAGAAGTATATTTCTATTTTGGATCAGGATGAAAAGAATCTCTAATGAAAAGGTGATCTCTATGTAGTCTACATATAAATGAGAATTGCCTGTTCCTACTTCAGCATTACAAGCCTTTCAGATATCCTTTCTTCAGAGTTGACTTCATTTCTGGGATTAGTGATTTGTGCAAATTTTTAATGCCATGTGAGCAATGTTATATAAATAGTTTATAACAGGTTGTCATAGCTCGTTTTTCCCCTCTAAAAAACAATTGCAGCAGGTTTTGAGGCAACAATTCAGTTGTCTTGTCCTTTGTGAAATTAAAAAACAAATCCAGAAGAACCTAATTGTGGATGCACAGGAAGTACTGCCAGAGGAAGGGGGCAAAAATGGAATCCAGTGAATTAAAAACCCCAACATACCATTCCAGTAAAAACTCTTCTCTATAGAGTGAGTTCCAAGCTCCTCACATTCATAAGAGCTGGAAAAATACTTCCTCTTGAACACCAAGTTTGTTCTGTACTCAGTCTAGTCTAGTAAAGTGAGTGCAGTATTACAAGACTCACAATAGTCCTATGAGCATATTCTGCTTTTTCTAAAGAGGTTGCTATTTTGTTTTAGCAATGTTCTTAAGATGGGGGTCATTGCAGGGTGCAGGTGACCGAGTAACTAGTTACTAGAACAGCAGCAGCTGTCACTGATACCTGTTTTCAACCAGGGTCCTTCACAGGACAGTTTCTGAGTGTGTATCTGGATTTAGAGATGTGTTTAAATGAGAAGCTTCTCCTTGCTTGTTGGGAGACTGAGACTCCTTCAAGACCCATCTCCTTGTAGAAAAGGTGCTTTATACTTTCCTAAGGCTGTGTCACAAGCTGATTATACTCAAGCTTTTATTTGCATCCCTGATAATTCTAATTTCTAATACATTATAAGTTTTGTGTGGCTTCAGTCTGATTTACACAGTTCAATGTGTGTTTTTTAGGAGAAGTGGGATGGCCGTTGTGCTTTGCTTATGCCAAACTTGGTGACCCGCAGATTCATACACCTGGTTTTTCCCCAGCTGTAACATAATCAGAAAGCAGTGGTGTGATGACTTCATGGCCTCATTTTACCCAGCTGCTCTTTTGTTTCTCTCAACATTTGGTTGTGAAGTTGTTTTTTCTTGTTTGTGGGGAGAGTTTGGCTTTTTTTTTTTTTATTGCAGTGGATTTTATCTTTGAATAGTAATTGAAAAACTAAAACTCCAGATAATAAGTAAGCTGTATAGGAGCTTTCATGCCAGTGAAGTTTTTGCTTCTTGAAAAATTAATCTGTCTCTTAAGCTTGTTTGACTTGGTACTGGATAGACTTTTTTTTTCTGTTTCATGGTTTATCTCTTCTTGTTTTAATGCTATTCAAGGTCCACAGTGCAGCAACATCTCTGGCAGCAGATCTTCTAAAATACCATACAGATCATATGGTTCTCAAAGCATTAAAAATCACAGGAGTAGAAGGAAATCTTGAAGCTGTAGCAGAATATACTTGCAAGCTGTCAGAGCAGAAAGAACAACTTGTTGAGGTGAGTTCACACCTGCTTTCATTGTATAGAACACTTAGAAAAGAGTGGCTGGATTTGCACCAGTCTGTTCTTTAGGAAGGCTTTGGTCTGTGTTTTTGCAGTTTTATTTTATTTTCCTAGCATGCTTTTGAATTTTGGATTGTTCTTGTCAGGGTATGAGCCAGATACATCACATCACTATGGCATGCAAGTGTTGTAAAAGGGATTTACATTTGTGCCCAGTTCTCCTCATAGATCTAGACTCAATCTGTATGTAGACATTTGGCCTAAAATATTAAGTAAAAAAGTAAGTTTCTAGGTCCGAGAGGAAATTATCACCCCTTTCTTTCAAGCAGCAGGCATCCAGCAATAGCTGAATCCAGGTATACAAAAAGGCTGGAGATATACAGTTAAGTTTCTTAATGCAGTGAGTTTGATTTTTTGAAGATTAGTCAAGAGGACCACTGAAAATCTTCCTCCTTTATGACAAGCAGTGTGTGGAGGTGATGTCAGCCACATGTACTTTGTTGCTGTCTCTCACAGATGAGCAGAGGCACCTGTGCCAGCAGGAGACATACAAATATAGATCACTTTGATCTGAAATACAGTGATGCCTGCAGCTGTACTTGCATGGTATCCAATACTCATTTCTAAAAAAATATGATATACAGGGCTTGAGGATTCCTCCCAGAAATACGAATATGCAGAAGCAACACCCTTGAACTTCCAGGACTGGCAGAACAATGCTTTTAATTTTTAATTTCAAATTTAATGTCCCCTTGATCTGTGGCTATTCAGTGTTCTAGTGAGACATCAAATGTTTTTTCAGGCATAACCAAAGGTTAAATAATGTTTGTGTGTGAGACCTTGCAGCATGTCTGATAATGTGCAGTTAGTTTCATACATGCTGTCTCTGTCTTACAAATTCCTTTTGATCTGAAAACTTCCATGCTCCTTTCAACCCAAAGTTCACTCTTAATCTTCCTAAAAAAAGATGAAGGAAACTGTATTACTTCCCTAAACTAATTTGGCACTGATTTGCTCAAAGATAATTTAGTCCATTGGATGATGATGAAAACCTAAATTTTCCACATGGTTACTTATTGCTGAATAAGCCTGTTCTTATTTGTTCTAGAGTTTTTCCAAGTTCTATATATGTGTGTTTACTTTCAGTTTTATTCAGTCATAAATATGTGAAATTGTTTTTGGTTTAGTTTCGTTATTAAGACTTTCCTTTCTGTTAATGGCTTTCAACACCTTTCAAGTCAGGATTTAAGCTCCATTTTTATTATTAATTCTCCCTAAGTAGCACCCAGGGAGTGCAGTCCCCAGTAAATATTTGAAAGGACAATCAATAACTTCTTGTTTGTTTGTACACCTTATTTTTGTATGTACACCTTTTCTCACTACTAATAGATGTACTTTTTTACAATCCTTTTAATTTTTTTGAAATAATTCAGATGTGTCGCTTACTGAGGCATGTTTCTGGAACTGAGCCCCTTGAGATAACTTGCATACATGCAGAGGATACCTTTCAGGTCACTGGCCCACAGGTATGTTCAGCTTTTAACTGGCCTCTTCTGCTACACATAAATCAATAAAAATTACTTGTGTGGATTTTTCAGGAGACCTAATGTTTACCTGTTCAAAGCATTCATTTCTAAGAAGGAATTTTGCTCTAGTGCTGGGTGAGAGCTAAAAGAGTGCACAAGGAAGGTCATCAAGCCTGCAATTGTCAGATGAATACACTATGATAATAGTAGCAGTTTAATTCTGTGTTTTGCCTGGGGAGGCATCTGTGAATTCATGTGGAACACTATGTACCAGGACTTACAGGAGCAAATGCTTTGTTCTTTGTCCAGATAATTTCTGCTGCAGAAACCCTGGCATTACATCCATCTAGCAAGATTGCAAAAGAAAATCTTGAGGTGTTCTGCGAGGCCTGGGAGTCTCAACTGAGTGACATGTCTCTGTTGTTAAGAGAAATCAATGATGTGTTTGAAGGAAGAAGAGGTAAGAAGACTGTGTAGAAATAGAAAAATGTAGCTTCAAATCTAAGAATTTTAAGTGTGATTTAGGAGGTTCTGTTTTCTTAAGAGTGGAGTGCAGTAAACAGTTCCACATCCTATGAGATCTAGGTAGTAATACACAAATATGTTTGGTTTGTATAGATGTTAAATCAGGCTGCTTATTGGATTTTTTCAAATAAAAGCAACCAAATATATAAAGGCCTGATTTACGTAAGATTAGCTATGTTCAATTTTCTGCACTGAGATTAGTTCTAGCAAAATCGAATGGAACTGTTCAAAGGACACAAAAGTGTTTGACTCAGTTCTTCGCCAGCAGTGTCCAAATGCAAGGGGTGGTAGGGATTTCACCCACCCCTTGTTTTGTCTTGCACATATCATCAATTCACGACAGTCAAGATGCAACTTGCATTGTGACATGTTTAATTAATGTCCTGTATTTGTAGAAAATACATATATACATATGTGTTCTATACTGTCAGCTTGCCTTGTATTCGCTTCATAATGTAGTGAATGTAGTTATTTGATTTTTAAACTGCTGTCCTTTCTCCTGGATGGAATTTCTGACGACTCTGCACAATCTTGGGATATTTTCTCTGGTTGGTAAGTTTATTGGTATTTGTACAATATGTAGAAGAAAAGCTTGGAATCTTAAGGAAAAAAATTCTGTGTCTACTTTTAGCATAGGGTAATTTACCTTTAAAATGGAAGGCATTTTGGTTTTCATTTTTATACCACAAAATTTTCTTTCAGATTATTTCCTTAGTGTAGCCTGTCACACTTCTTATAGCTATGTCTTTGTTTCAGTCTTTAGGGTATAATTGCATACAGATAGAATGTAATGTATAATACTACTGAATGTCTTGTATTTTAAAGAAAATTGCTCAGGTTCGAAAGCTTAGATTTAGCTTAAATATGGGCACTTAATTTTTTGTATCTGAGATACAGAAAATGTAAATCCTTATTCAGGTTCGATGACACTTTATCAATGATACAATATTCATCTTGCTATTGAGACCTCTTTTCATTTTCAGACTTGATTTTGTAGTTTAGATTTCTGTTCTTGATTATTTGTGTGAGCAGTTCTTTACTGCCAGCATTTTGAGCACAGTAGCAACCAATCATGGGGTGTAATATCTTAAATTGTTGCTGCTGGTTGGTGAATGAGTGTGTGCCTGAGCCTCGTAAAAGACTTGTAAAAAGAAAACATATGTTGAAATTCTGAGTGGGTTTACAATAATTGTATGTACTTCAGGTTATTGGCAGTTTGAGACTTCTGAGAAAAACGTGATTGTTATCCCAGCTGTTCTTCCACCTTGTTCTGAAATACCACATAAATATGTGCAGAGAGCCTGTTTATGGGCCTTTTAACTTTCAGCAGATTTTTTGTT
Source organism: Setophaga petechia (assembly GCA_024362935.1). NCBI lineage: Eukaryota > Metazoa > Chordata > Aves > Passeriformes > Parulidae > Setophaga > Setophaga petechia. The sequence goes on from JANCRA010000008.1 coordinate 29,951,978, forward strand.
TGTTTGTTTTGAGAGCCAGGGTCAAACTCGCTTTCCTTAAAGAGAATATTTAATAACATGAAACTCAAATTATGCTATTATGTTATTGTTAATTTGTGAGAATAAATTTTGAATCTTTAGGAATTTGGAATCTACTGATCATGCAGTATCTGATTTTTTTCATATTCATATAATGGTCTAGCAAAGGTTGAATGATAATCTTTTTATATATTTATATCTATCTCTGTGTGCATACATATATATATATATTACTGTATTTAAAAATAATAGGAAGAGAATCATGCAACCATAGCAAAGCATATCCTTGGCTCTCCAAACAAATTGTTCTTGATGTCAGATGCCCAGCCTCTTCTGTAGTTAATAGCTTTCTCTTGGGGCTGCTGATGGCAGATAACACATAAGTGGTATTTTCCACTTTCTTCAAAGCATCATTTCACAAGGGCAGCCCAGTGTCCTTGCTTGAAGGAGGGAAAGGAGAATGGGTAGGTGTTGCTGAGCAGGTTGGAGGCCATAATGAGTGATGCAGTGAAGACTTCTCTTGTTTGGCATAACCACACAAGTGTGTTCTTGTTAGTGGCTCTCATTTCCTCAGTCTTTCTTTCAGCATAAAGTGTTCTGATACCACCACTGGTAAGATACTGAGCATTGCCTGTGTTCTCTCTGTGGCCTTGGGTGTGTTAGATCTTGTATCGCCAAAACACTGTTGAGTAATCTCCATTTTCCTTGTCACATGGCCCAGACTTTCCTCTGAATCTGGAGTTTTTCATAGTTGCCACCAATTACGTCCTTAGAAGTAATTTTGTGTCTTATATCCACCTGTCTTCTACAAAGTTTTCCCCTCTGTTGTGGGCTAATCTGGTTTTGTTTGTTTGTTTTCTCTTGTTGGACCTCAGAGTGACTCTTGCCATTAAAAAAAAGGGAGGGGAAAAATCTCCCCTGAACACCCCCAACTTTTTTCTACCAGAAAATACCCTGAAGTTACTTTGCCACTTCCAACCTTTTTTCTTCTCCAAGAAAACACACCTGGTGATCCAGTAAATAAATGAAACGAACATATTTACTTGCTAAGAGGTTATAGGAGTGGCATTCACAAACCTTTTGCCTCCAAACACAATCGAGTGTCAGAATATTTGATAAGGCTTTATTCTTCTCGTAATTCATTATACTTGTCTTAATGTTGAGGTTGGTAAAAGTGTCTTTATTTTACAGACTAAAATGTATCAAGTGCTTTATTCATAGTAAAATTGTGACTGTATGTAAGAAGAGATAGAATTATAGTAAGAGGTATATTTTTTTTTCTTCTCAGTTTAAAATCTTGTATTTTTGTACTACCAATTTAAATGTTTGGCTTTGTTAGAGAGTTCAGAATACAGCTTAAGATGCAAAAATTGAATGGTGACTAAATGTGCTGGACACATCAAATAAAAGAAGCATTTTTCAGATTACACTAGATTCACATTGTTTATACTCATTTCTTTATTTTCACAAGCAATTGCATAGCTCCTTTATCTAGTGGGGCTTTTTTTTTCATAACATAAAATGAGGTATTTCTCATGCTGGGTCTCCAAATGCACATGGGAGGAGCTGCATTTAACTTGAAAGTGAAGCAATATTTTACTCAATTTTAATGAAATTTTACCAGAACATGCCCAAATTGAAAAGGGCTTCTCCAGGGTAGCAGGATTCACAGGCATGACAAGGTTGGGGAGGTGGGTGAGCACAGCACAGCCCAGTAACCCTCATTTGTATTTGGGAAATATTCCTGTGCTGTGCAGAACTGTACAGCTAGGTAGAGTTGTCCTTCTTTGCTCAGTCCCAAACCACTTTTTAATCCAGTGGTGAGGAGGCCTGTTCTCCACAGTGTTGGTGTGTGTCCAGGCTGGGATGAGGAGGGTGACAGGCTCCTTGAGAGGGTAACCCTTCTCCCCTGCCAGGCATGGGAAGTTTGATTCTGCCCACAGAGGGATTGTTTGGTTCATTTCCATTTGGTGCTTAACTCTGAGGCTCTTGCACTTTGAGATGAACCACATGACAAAAGTACCTTTCATCAATCCAAGCTACTGGATGTCAGCCAAGCTCTTTTTTCTAATGTTTTGGTTTGAACATGGTGGAGAAGAATGTAAATAAATGATCCTCTGGTTTGCTGCCTTGTAACTGGGGTAAGAAGTGAGAGAACGGTTTCTGAAGATAACTGAAGTATGATTCTGAACATATTTCTCTGCTCTCCTCTTTTGTTTTGCCCACTTGATTTGAGAGGAGTTGAATGACCATGAGATTTCTAAAGGGCTGTAGGTGATGAGTAGGTGATACAGATCAGAATTAGGAAGCTCAAATTCCAGGAAGAAGAGTGAAGCAGGCATGCTGCCATACTCTCAGAGAAGAAGTGACATCAAAAGTGGGAATTGAAAGTTGAAATAGGGGTATTATGGAATGAAAACCAGGACTGAAACTAGTAGAAAGCAGAAAATTGGAAGACAGAGAATGAAATAATGAAAATTAATTTTAAGTGAAAAAAAAATTAAAAAAGGAAAAACATGTTTAAGAAAACACATTAGAAAAAACAAACGCAGAGTAAAATAAAAATACGACCATCATGTGGTGAAAAAAGCCTCTTGATATAATAAAAGATCTGACACAGAAACTAAGGAAATTAAATACCTAAAAAATTACGTATGTATATTCTGCTAATGGAATCAAATAAAACTTCTGTGACTACACTGATGGAATTAAGTATTTTCTGATTAAGTAGGATTATTTCTGACCTGAGTTGATCTGCTCCTTTGAAAGGTCTTGGTATCTGTGGGTCCAGTGAAGTGTGTTTTTTGTATGTGTATTTTGTGATCCTTAGGGTTTTTTTAAATGTTCTGAGAAATAAGTAGTTAGATCTTTCTTCTTTTTGAATATGGTGAGCAACGAAACCCTGGTAAGGCAAATAATGAGAATTACTAGAAGAGCAAAGGCAATTTTTTTTTCTTCTGTTTGCCACCACTTTCCATTTGGTTTCCATTAATTCTGAATGCCTGCCTTGTGTGTGCAAGTACTGTGCCATTGCAGTGAGCATTTTTATTCCATTTGTTATGTCAAAGCTTTCTGTGTTTGAACTTTTTAACAAGACACAACATGTTTTTACATAGCTCCAAGGAGATCTTTTATGCTGTAGCATTTAAAATTGCAAGTTCACTTTTGTTCTTGGTATGTCTTACATGCCCTTTAGCTGATGTTTTGATGTATAGGATGTTGTAAATGACTTCTCATAATTTGTATTGGTCTTTAGGGGAGAAATCTTGCTTGGATACATGTTAGGGCAATTCATATCCGAATAACACTGCATTCTGAAAAAAAAATGGTTATGCAGCTTGTGCCCTGTTAGCTCATTTCATCTTTTGCAAAACTGCATAGGGGAAGGAAAAGTGATTTTAGGAAGGAAGGTTCCATTTTTCCTATTTTTCAAGAGGGTTGAAGGACACTTGTTGGCGTCCTAAAATTGTAGGAGTCAGTTGCCTAGATACAGAGATTTTGATCTTCCTGTTGTGTCAGGAGATAAAGGGCATGCTTTCAAAAAATCCTGAATGCACAAAAGAACTGTCTTCTGAGGATTCAGAATGGAATTTCTCTAGGAGCTCATACAAGAGGAGGAATTGGCAATTGTAGCAACTTAATCTATTGTAATAAATGCAAGTCTTTGTAGACTATTATATCTTCTGGTAATTGAAACTCTAATCTTAGGCTGTTAGCACAGGCAGTGTTTCTTCTTGAAAATAAAGTCTTACCAACTTTTAGGTAACACCCAAAAGGGTTTTTTTTCTTTCTTGATTTATTTTGCTCAGACTTGGAATATTGTAGGCTCCTGGCAATACAAGAAACAATTCAATAAGTGTGTAAAATGCTGTAGAACTTCCTTCTTCATAAAATACAGCACACCTGGGATACGTGTAGTACAACATGAGAGTTTTATTTGCATTACTTAGGAAAAGCTGCCTATGTATTTCTCACTAGTGGCACTGTCTACTCCAAATTTCAGACCGTTCATCCCATGCCAAGAAAAGCCATACATGGAGCTACAAATTTATGTTCTGTATTTTGCAACAAAATGAATGCATGTAGCTAGTGAGTCATGGAAGAGAGTTGCTTTACTTTCCTTGTGAAATACATGCAGGAGACTAGAAATATTACTGAGGAAAATGTTCAGAGAAGCTTTCTTAATTGGCAGTTGCTAAAATCTGAGCAGTACAGAGCTCTTGGCCTGTCTCTGAAAGCATGAGACAGAGGATCTTCTCCAGTATTCAGAGAGGAAGAATTACAGGTAAGTAATTTGCTTTTATAGGACTTCAGTTTTAGGAAGGATGAAGTAAGGCATTTGATCCCACTGATGAAAATCTATATATAAATGTTGGTATAAACCTGTGTGTTCTTCATAGGAGAGAAGCGTGTCTACCTATCACTGCCCAGACCAGGGGTAAGTTGCTTTTGGGTTTGTTCTGTTTACTTTGTATCTGCTGTTCTCTGTTTGATTTCTTTCCCTCTCACAAATCGATGGGGACCTAACAATATCTTGGTAACATGCATCCTGACTGGATGGCTGACAGTAAAATATCAAAGTTTGTCAATTTATTAAGTGAACAATAAGCAGACTGAAGACTAATATAACTAGTTATGTTACATGCTTTAATCACTTTGATTGTACATAAACTTTAATTCCTGTTCATTAATTTTTTACCACATAATCTACTTTCATGCTATATAATTAAAAAGTGTATTGTTGCTATTAAAACAGTAGGAATAAGCTGCAGTATACTGAAACTAAAACAAAAAATAAATCATACTACCAAGACTTAACATTGTAGCCTGAGTTAACCTATTTGGAACAAAGGTTCATGTTCGAGCTTGTTGTAGCCTTTCAAAATAACGGGTTCTTGTTGCCTTCCTTGATCTTAAGTGTGTTTAATGTAGAGAAAAAAGTTACTCCAAATACCCGGGTTTTAGGTGTGAGATATTTAATATCTTTAGCTGATTTTAATTGATACTACACTGTTTCTGAGAGCATCTGTGTGTTAGGAAGCCTCCTAAATCTTGATAGTGTCATGTAATGTCATTTGATTCACTTGCTTGAACTGAATCTTTCTATGGGTAGGAAAAAGGGAAAGAATGGCCTCAAAAGGTACAGTAAGTTCTAGCTTGTTTGTTTCTCTCCTTGCTTTTTTTCCTTAACCTGTAGAGGAATCTGTGTTTGAAATAGTCCTCTGTCTCCGTGTCTTCTGTTGTGCAATTCTACAGCTTCAAACACAACACAACTTCTGACTCTTAATGAAAAGATAAAAGCTTTATAAATCCAATATTTATAAAAAAGTTTTATCAAGCAAATCTGCGGATTTAAATAGAATATGTTAGGCTGCGTGAGCATGGGTGAATTTCACAGTTATGGAACTAAATACTGAAACTTTGGATAAGGTTTCTGTCCCTGACCAGTTTGACTAAGACACATAGCTTCTGGACATCATAATTTAGATATTAAATGTTTGAAGTCAGAGTCCCACTGATTCATATGTTTTAAAAAATATTCAATAAAAATTTGATGGTCAGCATTTAAACAGTTCTGCTTTGTATTGTTTGAAAGGTTTCTGCCTTCTTTTTGAGTTTTGCAAGATACCTAACATTGTGGGGAGTTACAAATGCACATCTGAAAGTAGACAGGAAATGTAGATTGCATCCACGGGACACCAGTTTCTTCACAGAATGATTTCTTTGCTTAGCTGATGCTCTGAGCTTTGGAATTGCCTCTTCCCCGTGCTGTTCCTCTCAGCAGAGCCTCTCCTCCCCCTACAGCTACCACAGATCTGCTGTGCCTGGCTGACGCCCACGCTGTCCCCGCACAGAGGCCACACTGTTCCTGCCAATCTAATTAGATCACATATTTTGTTACATCTGTTTAATTGCCACTCTGCTGTTCGCTGATAATGAGTGGCACCCTAGACCATGCTGTAGATGAGGACCAGAGCAGCAGTGATGATTCATGTGTGTACTTAATGCATATTTTTTCTCTATAGTTTAAAGTGTTGAATCATGTTTTAAAAGCAGAATAACGTATCTACTGCTCTGACTTTTAACAATAGTACTATTAAAATAATGCAAGGGAATACTAGAGTGGAGAAAACTGCAAAAACATTCTGAGCTTCCTTCAGTTATTTGTGAATGGAAAAACTTATTTGTTGTAACCAGGACTGGTTTTCTTGAATACCCTGCCTTGACTCTTCAACTTAAATATTTGCCATACCTTCTAGATCAAAATTTGTGTTTACAGACAAATCTAGTTTGGTTTTGTCTTCCTTTCTTCTTTTAAGACACTGCCTTGAAAACAGCATTTCTGAAATTGCATTTCTAATATGCAGTATAGTCAAACCACAATTAAGACTACAGTCCTTTGTGCTAATGTTTCGATGTGAGATCAGCATTTCCAATACATAGGCAGAATTGCAGTGTCTAATCTGGGTAGACATTCATAAGATTCAGAATATTTAAACATTTTTGGGTGGGAAAAGAGAAATGGCAGATAGTTAAACTGAGCACTAAATTGGACTAGGAACTTCAGTATGGGTACTTTTGCTCAAATTCTTGAAGTGAGAAATGGAAATGGGACCAGAATCTCATTTCTGATGCTGTTCACAATGAACAGGGTTGTTTCTTGGTGTGTTGTTTGGTTTTTTTTCCTGCATGCATTACTGAACCTAATTTGCCTAAGTACTCCCACGAATGAATAGCAGCAGGTTTTTTTCAGAGTTTTTCAGAATGTCAGACAAGGCTGTCAGCTGGGCACTGAGATTATCCAGCTTCCTCCTGTGCCTCACACCTCTCCAAATTATGACACCAATTTTGTGCTACTCCTCTGCAGTCCAGTGGTTTCTGAATGTGGACTGTGCCTCCCACATCTGGTGGTTTTGCTGTCTTTGCACAGTGACAGCACCAGCTGAAATTAAAGCCAAGAACAGCAAATAATTACGAAATAAATTATGAATTACTGCCTAAGTGTGTCATGCAGTTGGCAAGCACTGCCTTACCAGGTAGTCCACTCACATCAGTACCACTGATTATGAGCTAATGTTTGACTTGCAGCCAGACTTATATTTTGGATAGTTCATGACTTAAAAAAAGAAGGAAACCCATGAAAAGATCAGTGTCAGTATTTGCCAACAGCTGCTTCTCCAGAGTGACACAGAATAATGGGCTGCCTCCTCACAGCAGCATTCATATGGGCTGTAGCCTAGGTCAGCTTGCTATTAGCCAAATCAGCATCCCTGTTATATCAGTACCATCAGTGATAGAAAAATCTGTGCAGGAGTACTTGCTTAAGACTGTTTAGTCCTGAGTATTATTGAGGATTTACAGGGTAAAGGGAAGAGACTGTACTGCATTAGGAAGTGAAGCCTGAGAACTGTGGAAGAAGTCTTTTCCTTGCAATTTCAGGGCATCTGCACTTGCCATTTCAGGACAGACAGATCAGAACAGGTTCTCAGTTTCTGCTGAGAAGTTTGTTTGAACCTCTGGAACTCTCCTGCAAAGTCTTTCTCTGAATATAGAGCTACTTCTTTAAGATTTGAAGTAAAATTATTACGAATTCCTTTTTTTTAAAAATATTATTTTTTGTTTGAAACAGAAGCATAATGCAAATCTGAAAGCATTAAAGCCAGTCAAACTAGATTCTGAGGTAAGATGGCATCATTTTAGCAAAAAACCTCTTTTCATATTTTTATCTTATCTGAAAAATGTGTTTTTAAGTGCCATAAATATGCTTGCCATTTATAGGAACAGGCGAAAATTGCAAAACTTGGATTAGAATTGCATCTGCTAACATCTGATGTGGATTCTGAGACAGAGAAATGGGAGGATCAGGAGAATGAGATTGTGCAACATGGACAAGGCATGTCAAGTATGGCCTACTCCATGTATTTATTTACCAGGTAATTACAGTACATATGGCAAATTTTGGTGGGAAAAAGAGCATTAACAGTGTTTCTAGGAAAGAACAAATTTTCATTTTCAGAGCATAATAATTGGGACTGTTTTAGAAAGGAACTTGATTCTGTCTGTAGGCCTTATAAACTTGTAAATTCCTAAACTGTTTAAAAAAACCCTAATTTTAAACCCCACTTTATTTTTAAAGGTCTTAACATTTCTTTCATTGGAGGGCATCTATTTAAATATCTCTTAGGTACAGAAAACATTTGAGGAATTATGTTCATAAATCCTTTGAAAATTAAGGGAATTAAAGCACAAGTATATACCTGTAGATGAGATAGAACTGTAGAAGAGAATTACTGATCCTTGTACTGAAAAGTGTTTATCTGAAACTTGCCTGTGCCATGTCAGCTTTCTTACTTGAAGAATTTAGGTTTGCTTGGGGTTTTTTTACCAGAGTTGAGATTTTTTTTTTTGTTACCTACTAGTCCAATAATACTCATTATGCCAGAGATGTAATGAGTATTAATGGGAACTGAGCCATTGTTAATTCCCCAACAGTGCTGTAGCTACTGAGGTGTTTGTGTAATATATTTAAGTCAGTTCTTGTAGGTAGTTGTGTCTAGTATCTTCTAAAAGACTGATACTTACAGGTCACTGGTGTGAACTGTAAAATGTTCAGTGGTGAGACTATAATTTTTGTAAGTAGCAAGCAATATAATCTGCAGTCTGTAAGTGGCATATCTTCTGCTTTTGTTATTTCTCACAGAGGAGAAGGACTTCTGAAAACTACTCAAGATTTATTTCATCAGGCAGAGGTAATGTATTTTTAACAAAATAGGACATAGACACTCTGAGTGAAGCCAAACAGGAACTTCAGTGTCTGATTCCTTACACATAAGTACAATGTACCATGAATTGACTGGCAGCTGTAGACTTTGAGCAGCCTAACCCTGATACATATTCTGAAAGTGAACTTCCAGTGGTAGCTTCAGACAGGATCATTACAGTGATAGATTCCAGCTAGGAGGAGGGATAGCAAACGGGCATTATGGCATATACAGTGGACTTCAACACGTCTGTAGTATTTGTTGTGTCACTCAGGTCAGTCCCTGGTAGTGTTAACAGATACTAAATCCTAGTCTGAGCAGCAGGATTTTCATGGGAAAGAAAGGAGATGTAAAAACTTGCACAATGCAAACAGAAGGGCCCAAATGAAGGGATGTGAAATGCTATTTCCAGAATGCATACCTGTGTGTAACAGGAGACTTGTTACCTTTGAAAGGACTATAAACAAACAGGGTGGGTGTCATCACAAAACATTTGTGAGCTGCCACGTACAAAAAATAATTGGAAGTTGGGGATTTTGTTATATGTAAAGGGAAAGCCTTTAAACTCTGCTTATCTATGAGGATGGCAGTTTGCTGTGTAGTTGTTATTTCACAAGTCACTGCAAACTGCTGACTTGTGAATTGTAGATGTAGACAATTATTACACGTATTTCCTGCTACCTTTTTACTTAAAAGCACACTATTGAACCAGGAGGGAAAAAGCCTTACCTTCTGGTATGATTCATTTTGTTACATGCTTTCTCCTCCTTTCAGATTTTTGCCACAGAGGGCACAAAGCTTGCTTCAGCTCTTCATGCTCTTTCTGATCAGGTGATGTATCTTATGACATCAGTGATACTGCTTAGAAGTTGCTTGTGCTGTCTTCTCCCTTAACTTGATGCTGGAGTCTTTAACACGGAGTTATTTTGTCTTCCTGGACAACATACCAGGTACGTGATGATGACAAGCCTTTGCTTCTGTTGGAGGCTGAAAAACTCATCACTATGTGCAAGCAGCTCCAGGCAACAGCTAAAGCTTCTGCTCAGGGTAAAAGTGCTACATTTACAAAGGTACAGTAAAAAACTATATATATTTCTCAAAGTAACACTTAACTTGTTTTGAAATAAAGTAATTTACTAATTTATGCTCCAGTTAAAACATGGAATTAGGTTGCAGTAGTACTGTAATCCACTAGAATGCCATTCAGATAAACAGGACCTGTAATTAGGCGTACCTCAGTATGGACTTCAGGGATCAAAATTTTAATGAAGGTAATATGTATTTCTGCTGCTGTAATAATTACTGTTAATTACTGTTACTGATGTTTAACATAAATGTAACAAATTCCAAACCCCCAACTCCACTACTGAAACGCATTTGATTCTCAGTAGGCAGCGTCTACCCTGGACTGTGCAGGTTTTTTTCTGATATTCGTATTTGCTATAAATAACTACATAGACAGTGAAAGTTTCATCACTGTTAACACAAGAAGTAGATCTGCAAAGATCAGAGGGGATCAGTATCCCTGAGCCAGCAGCAATCAGTGTGAGCAAGACCATTTCCATGCAGCTGGATATTTGTTTGCAATTGGCTGTGGAAAAGGTGTTTCAGTTTTACAGCAGGTGTGAAACTGGCTAAGGCATGCAAGCCACTCAGAACCAAACTGAGCACTTTGGGGCTACTGCATGGTTTGTTCTACACCCTCTGAATTAAATGGGAACTGCAGTCTGTTTATACAGTGATGCATCAGTACGTAGCAGTAACAGGTTCTCAAATTGATGTCTGAGGGCTCAGACTTGTGGCCTGTGCTAAGTGTTAAGATTTAAGATAACTTTTAGTGTAACATCAAACTAAGGCTTAGATGATGCATGGCTCTCTAATAAATCATGCTGGCAAAAGGAAAACCATGAAGAATTGTGATGATTTCATGCTTAGATTGTAAGAGCTCCTTTCCAAGAGACTTCTGTTACTGTTTAATATAATATTATTAGTAGCTCATTCTCTTGGGATGTGTCTGCTGAAGTTTTGCTTAACAGAAGGGATGCTCTTGTTTTACATGTACTATACAGAGAAGTTTAAAAAAAAATAGGCAAAACCATTTGATTAGGAGATATTTTAACAGGAAAAGTATTACTTGAGCCAGGTCAAAACAGATCATCTCATGCCAAAAATAAGTGCCTAACACAAGTATTGAGTAATAGGTATTACTCTACTATTAATTGTCTTGTTTAGGTTGATGCATGCATTCTGAAAACAAGGAATGTGATGACTCTGTTATGTCAGCTTCTTCCACTTTGCTGCAAATTACTGAGAAAGGTGAGTACTAGCTTAATCTGCACTATTTAAGACTTTTGGGGTTTGTTTGCTTGGGTTGGTTGTTTGTTTTTAAGAAATCTTTCTTATATACATACACAGAATAAAGCAGGAAATGGTTGTCTTAAGCCTGCTCCACCATGGAAAGAAGACAGAATGCGAACTGGTACAAATGCACGTACTTCAGAAAGAAGAGTGGAGACATTTGGCATCAAGTCTTTAGAAAATCACGTAACAAACATGACATTTTTAGAGAGCAAGTAATCACAGCACTGAGAAATGCAGGAATTCCCATTTGAAAATAACACTTGCTGAAGTTTCAATACTGCTTTCATTTGTGGAAAGTCAAGCCAGGTTAATTTGATATAAAACTGTTGATCTTTGTCACATCTAATAGATGTCCCATTACTTAGCCATTAAAACACAAGCTAGTCTAAATGTTCTGTATTTTTATAATGTGAATGCCTTTCCTACGCTCGCTGTTGATACCGATTTTGTAATTAATGCTTCTGAATGTCTTAATGGATGTGTCATCCCAAAGATGCTGCTAAAAGACATTTTACTTAAAGAACCCTGTGCTGCATATGCTACATGTAACACTACTGTTGAAGTCTGTAAACTCATCTCTGGCCTATTTCAGTCTGTGTATTTGATAAAGCAGAATCAGGAATATAGTCTGAAAGGCTGTGGCCTGAAGCACTGAAATGTTACCTTAGTTACAAGTTATACCTGCAGTGAAGTAGTCCTATGAAAAAAACAAACCTCTTTGAATAGATTCACCCCTGAATTTTAATCTTGACGTGATTCGTCTCCACAAAAACTGTATTTTTAAGTGATTAATAGTTTCGACTTAAAGCCTTTTTCTTTCACCCTATTTGTAGATGGCAGTTGTTGCTTTCTTTTTTATTAAAACTTAATGAGCAGAATTTGACTTGCATGTAGAACCGCTGAAGTATTATACAGACTTGACATTATGCCATATAAAATTGAAGAAAATAGGTAGTGATTATTACAAAATTCTGTACAAAGGGCATTATTTGACTTCAGGATACCATGAAAATACAACTTGGGTGTGAAATATGTATTTTCAAATTTATCTGCTCTTTGTACACAGGCTTTTGTTGCATTTTGGTTTTCCATTCACCTGTGTCAAACTCCATATTGTATTAGTTTAGCTAAATTATATGATAGCTAAATGCTATGATTTTTCTATATGTACTATGCTTGCATTAGGCAGAAGCAAGGCTGATTGTGGAACATAAATAATCTCCAACATGTCATTCTGAGCTTATTTAAAAACCTGTAGTGCTAGAATTCAGAGAAAAGAAAAACTTTACGTCAAATTTTTACAGAAATTTTAATATACAAACTATTTTAACTGGTTTATTCTTTTACGAATCAAGGAGTTTAGTTCCACTTTTAAAAACTGGCACTGGGCCTTTTCCATACTATAAAACTCACAGTGTACAATAAAAGTCACTTATTTAGTATCAAACACAGGTGGGAAGTGTAGAGTTGATTTCATGAAGCAGAACTGCGGCGTTTCATCAAAACTTCCTCGTACTCCTTCTGCGTCAGAAGTCCCTGAGTTATACTCTTGCTTTCTTCAAATTTGGGTAGAACCACTGCAATGTACCCCTCAGTTGATGGCTAAAAAGCAAGACTGAAGTTAGCAGTGAAATAAAAGCTGAAAAATAAAGCACAAGAAAGTGTCTTACCTTTTCTTGCAGAAGAGCAGGATTGCTAAGGATGTTCTCGTTCACTTCAATCAGCCGCCCTCGTATGCAACTGCAAAAGTGTTCAGACTCTGTACATGTGTGGGATATGGCAAGGTAAGGAAAAAATGGGAAAAATCTTACCTGTAAATGGTGTACTCCTCTCCATCTGATGAAGATATCCTGCACAGAGGGGCAAGCTCTGTTAAAAACTGAGCTCCCTGCATTTGGAAAACAAACAAACATGTCTGTAGTTTTAATTACACGGGCTTGTATAAGTATTACCATCAGCAATGTCTGAAAGGAAGGATGTGTGATAATTACAGGTCATTCCAAGTTCCAGAGCTGTGCTTCCCTACAGAAGGGAAGATGCAGCTTAGTTACGTGCACAAATCAAATAGAAGCTTGTTATAAGCTTACAGTTTCAGTCATAATTAAGTTTCTTGCAGACTAGCAATCTTGTATATTAATGAGACTAAAGTCAGGGGAGAGAGGAAAGGAACAGCACCGTTGATTTTGGTGTAAGCAAGTTAAACTGCACCTTCAAAAACCCACCACACTGAACTGGCCCATCTACTATCTAGTCTCCAAATCCTTCACATCTTCTTGGAAATAAATTTTTATTATTTCAGGGATGTTTATGTCCCTCTGAACACTACCAAAAAAATTACTAGAAGTGAGTGTGTTTGAGCAACACCAGGAACCACCAGTGCTGTAGGAGCACTGCAAGACCCTGGCTGGGACAGGCAGACAGGCACATCTTGAGGAAGTCTAAATTCTTCAAGTGCAGAGGGGCTGATTTTTAAATGAAATATAGAAGTAACCTGTTGGGTTTCTATTCAAGAAAGGACAGAAAGATCTCAGGCAGTGTGAGAGATTAAAATGAAAACTAAGGAAATCAAAAAGCCATACCCTTTTTGACTTCCCAGAGACCTTATTCTGAAGTCTGCTACAGTTTGCACTGATTTGGTAATTAATGTTTTTAATTGTTTTCCCACTTTGAAGAAGAGGGTGAGCTTCTGCCAAGGTGATGACACAGATTCTGCAAAAAACAAAAAAAAAAAAAATAAATTATTTCACTGTAGTTGTTAGAAGCCACACCTTTGTGCTCTGAGTAAGTCCTACAGCCTCTGCCTATCTTGTTTGACACCTGCTGTACCAAACTGAACAAAAATGGCATTCTGACCTAAAGCCACTTCCATGGAAAATGCTTCATTTTGAGATACCAGACTGGACTATTAAAAGCTTACTGAAAGAAAACCACTGCTTTTAAAGAAGCCAGTGCTGTTCTATCTGTTGTACCCCATGAGAGCATGGTTGGTTCATTTCAGCCAGCAGCTGAAGTAGACACTATAGTTAAGATAAACAAAGCACGGTGTACTTTTGTCACAAAATGTAACACAAAGGAGTGTTTCTCGACAGCTAAAGGCCCTTTGTGGTGAACAGCTGAGGAATCATTCAGTAATCTGGGCCTTAGTTAACTTGCTGCTTGCATTCCATTTTTTCTAATGGAGGATTATTTCTTACCACAACACTGCACAGTCTGAGACAAGCCCAGCTGAAGAGACCAAGCCTGCCTGGCCTAGAACCATACTTAATGCACAAGCATGAACTTGCCAGTAAACGAAGGGAGTGGAAGCTATTCTGTTTGAGAGTATAAAACCTACAGCAAGCACCAGAATCAACAGAAGAGTGACTGCAGAGAAAGCCCAGCCACAGAACCAGATCTCTCCCTGTGGATGCTGTATCCATCTCCCCACTCTCCAACTGTCGAGTCCTGGTTGCCCAGCTCCCACAAGAGGGAGCTGGATCCTGGTGAATGCATCCAGCATGTCCGAGCACCAAAGCTACCGCCCTTCACCCCAGCCTCCTTCTAAGGGGAAGATGACAAATTATCTTTGAGCCTGTCACCTGATGGAGCTGAGACCTTGCAAAACAAAAAATCAAGAGAAAACTTCACACTGCCTACAAACATGAAACTGAGTCACAGGCCCATACATAATAATGGTAAAATACTTTACAGAATATCTGGCTAAGCTGCTGTGGAATAAAAGGGTGTCCTTCCTTGCTGTTACTGTCACACCTGTTATTTGAAGGTACTCTGGTTTCCCTTTTGAAAAAATGGGGGAAGAACTGCAGGAAACAGCCACAGAGAAGCTCCAACTCCAAAGGCTACAGCGAGGCAATGGTTCTGCTCTGTGCCAAGTATACCCTTCCTTTTACTCTGAATTTCTAGAGCAGGCAAAGCAGGGAATGCAAATGCTGCCTCACCCTTCCTCAGCCAATGAACCACTGGCCCCGGCAGTTTTTGTGTGGATAGTAGGTTCTGTTCTTCCCTCTGGGACTGAGCACCCCAGAAATGCTCCTGATGCCCTAACAGGCTGCAGCAGGGAGGGGCAAGGTATGGAAGGAGACTCCTCATCAGGTACAGGGTGATTTACTCCATACGATTGGATATCCAGCTACATCCAAGCACAAGCAAGACACTTTCGTATCTTGCCTTCACCATCCATTAGTACATGTACATGGAAAAGCAATTAAGTTTTATCTAGAAAAAGCTAAATGTTTGTTCAAATGGAAGGCTTTCTAAATCAAGTTAGACGCCTTCAAAATGTCATTACAGAAAGGCTTTTTGGAACCTTGCTATTCTGCTACTGATGATCACAGAATCAATTAGGTTAGAAAAGACCTCTAAGATCGACTCCAGCCGATGACCCAACACCACCGTGTCAACTAGAGCATGGCACTGAGTGGCAGGTCCAGTCTTTCCATGAACACCCCTAGGACGGTGTATGGGGCCCTTTCAGCAGGAGGGAGCAAGGGCAGCACCATGGGCACTGTCGAGCAGTGCAGTACGAGGGGCTGTGGGGGGCCGTCCGGGGGGAAGAGGCCAAGCCTCCCTGTTTCTCACTGAAGCAGTAATTAAAGGATGGGGAGACTGATGTGTCGCTCTCCCACCCTCCCGGACAGCGCAGGCTCGCCCGGTGCTGTGTCCCAGGCCGCCCCTGCCCATGTCCCGGCTGCCGCAGCCACCGCCACTCCCCCCAGGCGCAGGGCGAGGCCCGGGCTTGCGGCCCGGGGTTGCGGCAGCGCCCTGGCCCAACGCAGCCCGAGGCTCCCCGGGCGCCGGACCCCGCCGGCCACTCGCCTGTTGGAGTGCTGCAGCACGCAGAAGTCCTCGCACGGCCGCCCCTTCACGTCTGCAAGAAGGGCACAAAGAGAAGTCAGGGCCCCTCCGCCCCCCGGCCCTGCCCGGCGCGGCCCCGCCCGGCCCGGCCCGGCCCCGGCGGTACCTGGCTTGTACCAGCGGGTGAAGTAGCGCTCGGCGCCGCCCGGCCCCGCCACCCCCTCAGCCATGCCCGGCCCGGCGCGGCCCGCCCGCCGGCGCGGCGCGATGACGGCGGGAGGCGGCCCCGGCAGCCCCAGCCCGGCCCTCTCCCCGCCCCGGGAAACCCTGAGGAAACCTTTGCATTTATTATCCAGAGCAGCCAGGCACATTAAAAATTGCTGCCGAAAAATATACACATTAAAACAAAGGGCTGCTTAGAGGCACTGCCCCACCAGTTTGCCAAACCTTGAGTTTTGCTACCGGGTTTTTTTTTCTCGAGGTTTTTAACATCTTTCGCCGTTATCTGCATCACTGAGGAAAACGCTCAGACGCCTGCGGTTTGGTTCAGTGGTTTATTTTCTCTAGCACACAGCAATACAGTAACAGCTACAGTGACCATATATACACACGCACACCAAAAACGTACTTTAAATTTAAAGAACAACCTAACAAAGAAAAACAACGCACATTCCATTAAAACAACTGTTTTCTGTTAGTGGAAAATAGAACGGCCCAGTTTTTCCACAGAGACTTTAACTGCACTGGTGTTTCAGTTCAGGCAGCAGGAGAGCCTCAATGAATTCTCTTTCAGCCTTTGAATTCACAGCCTGGGCTGTGTTTTATATAAACATAAAGGAGTTTCATTCCCACAACACACGTGGCATCACATTTATGGACAAAGAATGAGAGAAACCGTACCAGCACCTGATCCCCAGAGGCCAGGCAGGGGAGAACTTGAGAACCTCTACACCTTTGCTCTGACTCCTGCTGCCCAAACATGACACCTCTTCTGTACAAATACAGGCCAAAACCATTAGAAGAATATCTTACAGAAATAAACCAAACCAAAATTGATTCCAGCATTTTTGCCTATTCTGTTTACCTGCACCCAGCACAGGCACTAAAGGCCTGTAACAGCATAAAAATTAGGGTCTGTACCATTATTAAGCTACAGATGGATGCACAAAGCAGACACTTGCATTTATTATCCAGAGTAGACAGGCACATTAAAAACTGCTGCAGAAAAATATACACGTAAAAATAAAGGGCTGCTTAGAGGCACTATCCCACCATTTTGCCAAGCCTTGAGTATTTCCAACACGAGTACATTGCAACAGATGCAGATTCTACTTTGTAAGGCCAACAAAGATAAACAACAAAACAAACAAACCAGCTCAAAACAAACCGAACAACCAACATTTTGTCATCCTGCTGATACAAAACTACAGCAAGTTTTAGTCTGTAGCCTTCTCAGTTATCAGTTCGGACAGCTGCCTATCATGGACATTTCTCCATCAATGATCAAAGAGCACTGAATGGGTGGAATGTTTGTGTACAGGATAGAGACATTTCTGCTCTAAAGGCTTTTTTTAAATTTATTCCTAAATTAGCAATGGGTTTTGATATGTGGATATTTTAATAATCAAAAGCCAGCCAAGAACCCACTGGAAACACTGAAATTTGTAGATTTATTTCCATTATTTAGCCATTAATCTTAAAATTTCCTGAACAACAGTAGGCTACCTGCCCACTTCCTGTGTCATATCCAGACAAGAGAAATCCAGCTGAACTGGCAGCTATTATGGCTGTAGGCTAACAGAAACCAGCAGTGAAAAATTCAAAGCAAACTGAGCTCATCCAAGTCTGAAATCCCCCAGGACTACACAGATGCCAGATTTCTGTAGCAGCCAGGACTGCAGTGCAGAACGTGGAAGCCCCACAGGCAGAAGTGCACTGTACTTAAGGAGTTTTCCCACACCACAGGTGAACACCATGCCCAAGCCCTAAAAAGCCTGCTAGGACACAGGGAATGCATTAGGAGAGCTGAAAGAAGTACACCTTTCTCAACCCCTGGCTTAAAAGGAGGCACAGAACAGGGTTTCATCACTGTGAGCAGAAAAGTAAATATCAATCTTGCTAACCTGAGGAAAGGCTGAAGGAAGAGAAGCCAATAGTCCACTGGGTACAAAAACTCATGTGGCACCCATTTCTCAACTCCTAAAAACCCCTCAAATCTCTCAATTAATTAAAAACATCTATTTCTGAGGTGACAGAATGGTTCCTGGCTTCCACTGTATGACAGACCACAAACTGTTTTAATGTGTCATACATGGTATTATCAAACATTTATCTTGTTGTTCAAGCTTTTTATTCAGCTGATGATTTGAGGCAGTGGATCAGAAGTAGGTTCTAACTGTTTTATTTCTGGGGTTTTTAAAGCTAGCTAGTAAGATAGCATAATTCTGTTATTTATTCATCATTAAAGAACTTTGACATTTTCACATTCCCTGCAAATGCAGATTTATTTTGCTGTTGGTTTTTTCAACCTTCTTCCTTCAGTGACATTCAGGATAGTTAAACATATTAAGACTGTAGGCTTAAACTACATACTTAAGCATACACTTACTATCTTTAACCTTGCTTCTCTAGATATGCTACCAAAGAGATTTCTCAGCTTTAGTTCTTGCAAAAAACATAGCACAGGTTTGTGTGCAATCATACTGAACAAGAAGTAGGCAGCTCTCCCACTCAGCTCATTTTCCCAAAGTAAATCAACACTTTACTTCAGGAAGCTTTTGTAGGAAATGACTGTTTATCCCAGCCTGTAGCACTCCTCCCCCTTGAAATCAAACAGGCTTTAATACACCTTTGTCACTTCAGGCAGTGTAAGTGGGATACAGCACTGCTTTTAAAGTCTTTTTGATGGGATCTGCATATCTTCAAGCTTTGGCAATTTGAGAGCTGGACTTTTGTTGCTGATTTGAGAAACCAGTGAAGAGCAACTCATATCAGAATGGATGAAACAAGTCAAACATTTCATGTAAACACTGAGGACATGGTTTTACATCAATTTGTTTGCAGTAGAAACCAACTGGAATATGACACAGGAATCCACGAGCTACTAAGAGAACCAGCACCACCACAAAGGATGGAACGGACTTATCTGCCTTTTTTTATAAACCAGGTGGATGCAGAAGAGATCAGTTTTTACCAATAAATACATGCTAACCATTACATGTCTTGTTCTTGTTTTACTTTGCTCACTATGCTTTGTATCCACTGATTTTAACTGTGCTAAAATAAAAACCACTGTTGTTTTACTTCTTTAAACCAGAAAAACCACTGAAGTAAAAAACATTACGTATAATTACATACAGTAAATAAATTCAGTAAAAAACAACCCACCCCCCCAAACAATACAGTCAATACAAATAATATAGATTTGGCCATGTTTTACTAAGTACCACTTTCCAAGTACCATAAGCAATGCTAAATCCCAAGTAAAAAAAATACAATTAAAAACAAACAAACAAAACTCAAACAAACCCCAAACTTTACAGTGTTCCTTTCTATCAGGCAAGAAGGGAGGGAAGTACAACAACAACAAAGCACACCAACAAAAATATCTAGTCTGTATCAAATGTACCTTTCCAATAAGGAAATCTGTAGAAAAAACCTCTACTGCTTATAATTTAACACCAAGGTGTCCTCCTGGCAACCAGGATTACAAGTTTATGCTGAATACAATCTTATGTTCAAATACTGAGATAAGCAGCATTATCCCAAATCCCAGGAGAATCCCAGCATTCTGTAACAGGAAGTATCCCCACCGGCTACATCCATGGTCACTGGCATCATTGTGGAGCATTTCAGGTACCTAAACAAACAAGGAGGTGTTAAATACCTTCAAAAGAAACAGTTGCTTCAAATCATTAATTCCTAAGCTGTGTTACACAAAATTTGAATAGGTCCAGGCACTTACCATATCCACAAGAGCCACATACATGAACAAGCCAGCAGTAAGTGCAAATATCCACATTGAAACGTTGTCTGCATAATGACCAATAAGGATCCCAGTTGCCATCCCAAGGTAGGCCAGCATAGCTGACAGAGCGTTATAAAGCACAGCTTGCTTGACAGTCATACCAGCTTTTAGAAGGACAGCAAAATCTCCTATTACGGGGGAGGGAAAAAAAAACCAAGACAAAGTTTTCATTCCTTGGTAAGTACTGCAGTGTTGTCTTATTTACTAAGCTACTTTTATGCTGTTGCTTGCCTTATTTTTTTTCCTTCATAAAATCAGAAATCGCTGAGGGACAGAAATTTAAAGGGTGAACAAGAACAACAACACAGAAGCAAATACTCTAAGTTCCTAACTTTTAAGTCTTTGCATTTTTGAAAGAAGCAGCTTTTTTCTGAATCACAGAACATCCTGACTTGGAAAGGACCCACAAGGATCATCAAGTCTAACTCCTGTCCTGCACAGGACAGCCCCAAGATCACACCATGTGCCAGAGAACATTGTCCAAACACTCCTTGAACACTCAGCCTTGGTGCTGTGACCACTTCCCTGGGAAGCCTGTTCCAGTGCCCAAACAACCTCTGAATGAAAAACCTTTTCCCAATATCCAACCTATACCTTTCCTGACACAACTTCAGGCCATTCCCTTGGATCCTGTCACAGGACAGAAGAGATCAGTGCCTGCCCCTTGTCTTCCCCTCATGAGAAAGCTGTAGAGTGCAATGAGGTCTTCCCTCAGTCTCCTCCAGGCTGAACAGACCAAGTGACTTCAGCTGCTCCTCAAATGGGTTCTCCTCAAGGCCCTTCCCGATCTTTGTACCCCTCCTTTGGATGGTCTTGAATAGCTTCAGATCCTCAAGCAGCTTGAATTTAAACCATCACTGTAAAATGCTGTAGTACTTGATACTCAGTGTTCCTCAGTGTTCCTACAGTAGAATATTCCCACTCAATTGCATATTCAATTTATCATCCTGTAACTGCTCTTTGTACTTTTAATCTGTTTTATAAATTTAATGTAATTTCTTTATTAATTTCCGTAAATGATCCTTAACATCTTATTTATACTTGATGGAATGATAGACCACCAGCCAGAAACAGATTTTCTGTAATTCAGGAAATATTTTTTCTAAACCAGAGTAATATAAGCTATTATTTGAAAATAAAATGGATTCTTTATAAGTTATCTCCAGTTAAACAAAAGCAATTTTCAAAGCTGATTTATTTGTTGCAACAGCTTTTCCTATAAGCTATTGCAATTAAGACGAACCAGTATATTAAAAAACATTCCTTAGCATTAACAATTATACAGTTTTATTCCCAGCTAACCTGAACTAGTCCCATTTGTTTCAATTTTCCTACACCACTTCATGTCCTCTGGCGAAGAAGGTATTTCCTATCAAGTCTTCTGTTCTGATTAAAGAAGTATGATTTAAATTTTAAAAGATTTTTGTTATTTCTAAAACCAACAGAACAGTTGAATCTAAAAATTATCAGGTACACAAGATGAATTTACTTCTTATATATGAACTAACAACATTTAGTATGTGAAATTAATACAAGTTTCATGATTAGCATGAACAAGACTCAATTCCTCCCAACCCATAAAAGCAGATACGTTTTCTCCATAATGTATTTCTATATAATACTACTGTACAAATATATCAAATTGTTTATATAGAGAGAGTTTAATGGTTACACATACTGGTTTACAAGCTCCATTAAATGAAACTGAATGTTCTCCCCTCTGGGGAATAAAACCTTCAAAAAAGTGAAGCAAACCCTTCTTCCTTTATTCTATACACCAAGTGTGACTGTGACCATGACAGCTGAGAAATAAACACCAGTTGCACATCCAAAATGATTTGACAACTGGAAAGATCAGCTTTGTCTCAAGTTCAACTAAGCACATCCATCCTGTTCTCACCAGCTGCCCTTCAAAAGGGCCAAATACTCAACTGATATTGTAAGACACGACAATAATCTCTCATGGGACTGCACACGAATTTAAATCACTTGAGCTTGAAAGACAAACTGTTTCCAGAAAGATTTCCAAGTAGTTTCAAGTTTAATTTAGAGCTACAGCAGTTCTTTGCAAGACTTAATGAAAAAGCAGCAAATGTTATGCGGAAAGTACTTCGACTAATCGTGACCTTCCTTTTAGCAGCACAAGCACGAGAATAAAATTAAGGAGAGATGTGAGAAAATTCTGTCAGGCATTCTCCTGCAATTCTCAACTTATGTTATATACAAGGAGAATAAAAACTACAACTAAAGTAGACAGAAAAAGCTGTAATTGCAAGAGACAGTTTTAACCAGAGTAGGTGAAATATTTAGATTTTTAAACTACTAATTCAATTTAGAAATGGTTTAACAGTCTTTAAGTAAATCAGAGTAACCTTGAATAGAGACCCTGACACAGATAATGTTGTCTGATCAAATTTTTGTTCTCCCACATGAACCTGTAAGTACATAAACCTGCACCATATGGAAAAGCTGGAGTCTTACCTAACTCATGAGGTAATTCATGGCAAAATACAGCCACAGAAGTGCTTAAACCACTAGATAACCCTTCAGTAAAGGCTGCTCCTATGAAGAGACAGGGAAAAAAAAGCAAACAAAACATTACTACATATTTAGACATCAAGTGCAGAACTACTATTGCACATGCTTGTGTCATATTAGGACATATATTTCACTCAAACTTTTCTTTGTGGAAGAATTTAAACTTTAACTGAACAGTTGTTTATGATCCTTAAGTCACAAAATTCTTCAGAATCTTGCTGTTAAAGTAAACCACATTTCACTACCTTATTTCTGAACTAAGCCAAATACATTCCAACACCACAATCGTCCCCCAAAAATGCAATAAATGGAAATACCATCCAAACTGCACCCGAGAGTCAGACACCTTAGGAAAGCAAAGTCAGGTCAACAATAAGAGAGGCTACAAAATCACAGTAACAGATAATCTTCTAAGCAGCTTGCTTTAAGGTAAATACCACAGCAAGTTGCTTTTAAGTGGAGAAAAAAAGCCCCAAAACCACAAAAAGCCCTTAAACTAGTCCAACAATCCTCATTTTTCTTGTCTTCTCTGCTCCTCCTGTTGCTTGCCATTTTTCTTGTTTGGCAGCAGCTCAGGAGGATTCAGCACACTGCAGAGCTGCAGCACAGCTCACACACAGCATGGCAGGTCCCCAGCTGCATGGAGAGCCTCTCCAAGGGTGCAGAGCCACATCCAGCTTCCTCTTCAGCTGCTACCAGGAGCCTGCCAGCCAACAAGATGCTGCCAACAAGCAGGCAAAGCGGCACAAAGCCATGTCACAGCGGCTGGCACACAAGGGATCCAAGAGTACTGCTCCTAGAGGAAGCACTACAATGGCAGTGACTCCCCTGGAGACCATCCCTTCTTTTCACTGGGGAAGCTGCATGCTGACCTAACTCTTGAGGGAGACACGGCTATCCAGGTCTTCAAGTGCAAGAAATGACTGATGCTCCTCCCTGAAGTGATGACAGCAGCAGCACCATTATGTCTGGGATGTGTGCTGTGGCATTCGGGCAAGAGGATGCAGGATGTGGTGAGCAGGCACCTTTGTGGTAACAAACGGGATGGAGAGAGTCTTCAGAAGAGGATCTACAGAGGCAAAAGGCCAAGGCCATCAGACTACAGAGCGAGGCAAGACCAAAGTAGCACTGGAACAGGAAACATGAACTCTGAGATGAGTAACGTTTGAAAACAGTGAAGTCTGGCAACAGGAAGACTCTTCTGTCCCCACTGCAGCTTACTGATCTGCAGAACATGGTCATGACCCTGGCAGCAGTAAGAGGATAAGTGAGTCCTGCCTTGCCCAGCAGTTCAGTACATCAGATTAGAAGTACAAAATGAAAGATTTTTTTTTAGTAATAGGAGATTCTTTCCCATGTAGGACAAAGACAGACCTGCTGACCTGTTGCTAAGGGAGGTCCACGGGTTGCCCAGAGCCTGCCTGAAGGATACTGTGGAGACACCACCACAGCTTTTCTAGCCTGTCATGGATAGATACCAACTGCCTACAGGGACAGAACACAATTAACTTTGGGCTTTTTGGCTACCTCCATGAAGGGGTTCCTTGACCACAGAGAGCTCCAGTACAAAAGTATGAGTAAATTGTGGTTCCATGTGTCTATTCATTCTCTTGGTCAATCAGAGTAACACTAGGAATAAGGTTACAAATCATCTAACCAAGGAAAGGTGGTGGATAAGCCTAACTATGAACACAGGACATCACCATTCACACAAAGTCTTCAGCTGTGGAGGAAAAAATACTGGACACACAAACCAGGATGTTCCTTAATTGTATTGATAATGGTTTCCTACTATAGATGACACAGAAGCGAGCCAGGATTAGCACAGTAAATTGACCTGCTGCTCAAAACCAAGGAAAAACTGATGGCAAATACAGCAAAAAATGACATTGTGAGCATGAGGTAACTGAGTTCAGGACACAGGAGGAGGCTGGAAGAGGAAGAAGCAAAATTAAGACTCTAGGCTTTGATGAAGCAGATTTTGACTTATTCAAGGAATTGCAGTGTAGGGAATGAGTCAAAAGAGATAATGTGCCCAGAAGGGGTGGCCAGTTTGCAGAGCACAGAGATACACAAACGAACAAGCCTGTTTGTGCAGGAACACTTGCAGAACATGTGCCCAGCGAAGTAGTGTGTCCTAGTAAATTAAGATTCAAAAAGGAAGCACATAAGAAATAGGAACAAAGACTAGAAACTTAGAAAAGAAACTAAAAGCAGTGGAACAACAGGGAGGAAGACCAAAGCCCAGCTTGAACTAAAACTAACAAGACTCCAAGGATAGCAAGAAACAGTTCTACAAAAATGTTAGCTGAGAAACAGAGTTCATGAAAAATTCGCATCTGTTGATAGATAGGAAGAGAAATAAGCAGTAGACATAACAAGAGGCAAAGCACCAGCAGAGTCTTCACCTCAGTCTTTTTCAACAAAGCCAGATTCCAGCAAGAAAGAGACATCAAACCACAGAAGCAACAGTTCAGAGAAATGCAGAAAAACCTGGAAATGCTCAGGTGCATCCCAGGATGAGACTCACCTGAGGGTACAGACAGAGTTACTAGTGTGACTAAAAGGCTACTGTCAATCATGTGTAGAAAACCATGGCTATAGAAGGCCCCACTGGAACTCTGGGAAAAGGATAACATTATTCCCATCTTTAAGAAAGAACTCGGGAGTGGTCAGTGTCATCTCAGTTCCTGAAAAGATCACGTGGAATATCCTCTTAAAATCCTCTCCAAAAGCTGCATCCAGCTTGAGGAAATAACAGATCATACAGATGGTGAATACAACAGAACTTTAGCAGGATTTCTGACACTATCTCCTATAGCAGTCTTTTCTGGGCAAAGAGGAAATATGGGCTTGCACACTGACTGGACTGCTGGGCAAACAGGGCCTGGTGGCTGGTAAGAAATAGAGCTCATCAGAACAAAACCTGCAACCCATTTTCTTCAGTATCTTCACTAATGATTGGGATAAAACAGATGGCACCAACAGCAAATTTAGGGGAAAGCAGGGAGAAAGTAAGGGCTGAGGCAACACACCAAGCACTAGAGCTTTAGACGAGACCAGAGCAAACATAAATCTTATGAAGTTCAAAGAGAAAAAGTAAGAAGTAATCAAAGTACAAGTTTAAATATCAAGAACGTATCTTTTTATTTATTCACTGTTAAAAAGAAGTCCTGAAATGTTAACAAATTGAAGATGAAATTAATATATCTGGCATTATTCCCTCACAAGATGCTGATTTATCTTAAAATATACTTTTAAGACATGACTTCTCTCAGGAGCTGAAGGAAAAAATATCTATGCAAGACTAGTATAAAAATAGTGTTCTGCATTTTACTTATTTAGTTGTAATTACACATAAAAGTTCAAATCACAGATGATCCTTTTGCACAAATGAGTCAGATGCAACAGTTCCACGCCTTAATAAAAAAATAAGCACTTTTAAATCTCGTTCCTACATAATTAGCACAACAGATTTGAGGAAAAAAGTAACTAATGGAACTTATGAATAACAAATCACATGAAGTGAATGAACTTAAATGAAGGGTTATGCTGGCTAAAGTTATCTTTACAGAAGCGTTCACATCTTCTTTAAAGTACCGATTAACTACTACACAAGTCGCATTGGCATTTTCACAACACCATCAAATTGATGTTTCCTGTAATACTTTTAAGCACATACAGAACTGAAAGAAACCCGTATTTCCATTAGCCTGAACAAGCTACACAGCAAGACTTCTGAAAGCTACTGCTCTCACTTGTTCAATAAGCCTTTATTAACCTTTCTCATACTTTTCCCTTCATAACTATAAAGTCACAGCTCCTTCCCAAATCTCCCTAATGCCAAGAGGTAATTGATTCTATGTCATTTGTATGCAAATCTTCCTTCTACCACATTTTTCACTACTGATCCGCTCAAAAATTTACATTTCATGCTTCAACTTTCATCAAAAATGAGATTCAATCAGAAAGTCTCTTTTCACATTACACTTTGAATTGACTGAATCTGAACAACTGCAAATATTGCTGTGAGAAAATAGTTATTATTGGGTTTCCTCTTCAAACAAGAATGAATTTTTTCCTACAATAAAATGTACAGAAAGACTGATACTGCTGAACTGCCTCCAGTATGCTAAACAGCCTGGAAATGAATCCAATACCTGTAAAGATTAGTCTTAAATACAATAGTCAAGATCAGGAAAGATTAGCATAAGTACTGAAGATTATTGATTTGACTTCACTTTCTGTGACTTACTTTAACCTTTTAAATTCAATATACCTGTAATCTAGTTCTCTTTCTATGAAAAACATGAGAGAGTTCCCAAACTTGACCTCCCAGACAGAAGTCCAAAACAAAATACTCAATCTACTATTCTTTGTGATAAAAGAAGTATTTTCACTGAAGCGTTATCCAGAAAGATTGAACAACTATACACATTAAGGGAAAAACAGGGGCATGAACTCAGCAGAAACAAAAAGATAAATGTTTTGTTTACAAGTAAAAAAACCTGTTTATATCTGTTCAATTTTTTTTAAAAATGGACTAATATGCTCAACTTTAGGAAAAAGGTTTTGAGTATAGTATGACTACTGTTTCAGAAAACAAAATTTTCAGGCTAAAACTGATTGAAAGCAGGGCCTCATCTCCCTATCCATCAGTGCTCTGGAGGAACACTAATATGTAACCAGGGCCCAGTACAGGCAGGCAGGCAGGCATACCAAGTATAGAACCTGACCCTGCTGCATCACAAGAGAAGATAAAAGAGAAAAATAAATAAATCAGGCAATGGTACCAGTGGCCTGATAGAAGTGAAAAAAACACAGTTACTACGTTGAAAAATACAAGGTTGTCCTAAAAACAACTAAAATTTTAAAAAATTGCTGAGCACTTGCAGGCACAAACTCAATCTTAAATATTTTCATAAGCCTAGCTTTAGTTTTGAAACATGTTAGCTTTAACTCTCCAAAAGCAGGAAATGAAGTCCAGTTTATAGATTTTCTAAAGAAACACAGTTGCAAACACATAATTTCTGTTTCACATATCACTAACCTCCAGGTTGTTAAGCTGGAGATTTTTCTTACTTATTAAGATGATGCTCTGAGAAAAAAGTTTAGACTTTAAAGATCCTCTGCTAATTAGCTACATCCCTAACAGAGGTAAGAGACAGCTAGAAGACTTCAGTGCCTTCACAGCAGGCGAGTTAGCACTTACCAATTGCCAGCCCATCACTAAAATTGTGCAGCCCATCTCCCATGATCACCATCCAGGCCAGAGTTGCTATCCCCGCGTCCTTCAGCTCCTCGCGCGAGTAGCGCTGACTGTGACTGTGGGGATGATGGTTCTGGTGATGGTGGTGGTGCAGAATGTGATGGTAGTCATGGTGGTGGTGGCTTAGATGATCTGTCTGTCCCAGAGTATCGTGCAAGTGAGAATGGCATTTGTTTCTACAGCCCCTGGACACATATTCGTTGTCAACCTCCTCTTGATGAGAATGAGCTATCATCACTTCTTCTTCCTCTTGTACCATTGGCTGCTGAGAAATGAAGTTTGATGGATCTTGAGAGTCTGTCCCTAGATAGCCCTCAGGCCCTGTTACAAAAACCCAGAGTACAATGTTACACATTTTTAAAATCACCTGAGAAGCAAAGATACAATAAACAGTTTGGCTATGTGAAGCAGTAAAGAAGTTTAGAAGCTGAGACTGGAAATCCAATTTCTTGAACCACAAGATTTTTTGGAAACGTTTCTACAACTTATTCAGATTTTAGAGATAATTCCCAGTAGCTCAAAATAAGGAAAACTTTTCATTTATGTCCCCTACTGCTGAAGCAGCCCTTACATTATGGATACAAATGCTTCCTAAAAGGCAACAAATCTTTTCATCTAAGACTCACTGCAATTTAAACAACAGCAAAAGGCCCCAGGTCCCAGTCTCACAGCATGAAGTAACTGTTAATTCAATTACTTCAGAAAAACCAAGTACCCAAGAAGCATGTGCCATTTAGTAATCTCAGGGCTGAAGAAAAAGGATGCAGAAGAAGATTGTGTTATAGATAATTTTGTAAACTCCTGTATTTCAAAACAAATACAGGCACTAGAGTTTAACACCTAGAAAATAAACACTAAAAAACAAAGTTATCAATATAGACCATGAAATATCCTCATATAAACATTGCTGACACACCACAGTTGGTTCTTTTAACTAATTGCTGAAACTTGAAAATTCTTCCTCTGCAATTAAGTGAATAAATATAATTTTTTTCTACATTACAGACAAGTATTTCATTAGTTATAAAATTATTCTGAAAAACAAAACATCTCTTTTATCAACAACGGGTAACAAGTAACTAGTCTGGTGTGTTGTGGCTTAAAGCATGATCTTGGGGATAACATGGTCATTTGCACTCTGAATATTGAACTTCAAGTATTGTCTACAATTTTGTAATATTACCCTTATAAATAAATAATCAAACTAACAAAATCCACAAATCTAAATAATGACTCATGCATATAACATCTAGCAGTCTAAAGAGAAGTGTAGAAAATGTAGCTGTATTGCAACTTTCACAGAAAGACTTCAACTTCTGCTGCTAAAATTAAAAGGCTTTAAGTTCCAACACTGCGAATTCACTACTTCTAACCCACTGATCCTTTTCAAAGGACAGCAGCAAATAGACCTAGTGCTCCACATATCAGCAGACAGACAGGTTTTGCTTTGAAAATAATTCAAATAGGCAGTGATCCAACCTACAGTAAGAAGCAGATCTACAAGTTGCCATCAATCAGGTGTTTTTCAAACAGTGCTGCCACAAAGCAACAACTGTGTGCTATTAATGAGACTTACGATCATCCGTATCCAACTTTTCTTCATTTGCTGAAAACTTCTTACTTTCTCCATCATCTTCATTTTTTTTCTTATTCCAAAAGAAAATACTGCAGTTACAAATATTTTACTTATTTTTCAGGATATACATGAGCAACATTATACTCACAACATTTATGCAGCCTGCACAGAAAGGGGACAACGTGGAACCCATATAAAATTAGAAACCTATTAAAGTAGGATGACAAAGGTTCCTCAGGCTCCATAGGAGGGGACAAAACACAAAACAAAACAAAGATCATAAACAAACAAACCAACCCACACACACAAATGCCCTACATTTTTCACAAGAAATAAGCAGAAGGTTTTCATCTGAGAAGTGAAATGCATCAAATGGTGACTAATTTATTCTGCTCATTCTTTTCCATCATAATGTCAGTATGATGGTTTTTTTATAATGTACAGAAGGAAAACCAAGTAAAATCTCTGTTCCTTGCCAACTAAAGTCTGTATCACAACAATTTATGATCAGTGACTCAATATCTAGGAAGGCATAATTAGTCTAACAGGAAATCCATTCCTTGTGGCTGGGAGGAGACAAAATTCTTGCTTTGCTTGAAACTCATCATGTTGTTTCCTGTCAAACATACTTAACTAGAGATAGGGAAACCTCACAGTTAGTTTAGCTTCAGTATAAACCCCACCAACACAACCTCCTATGATCAAAGAACTTGCATGGCATCTTCCCTGCAATTACTGCCTTAATGACCAATTTAATGAGAAAACTAAACAGAGATTATCAGTCTTTGAGGTAGCCTAGCAATTAGCTATTTTTAAACTAAGTAATTAGTATTTACTAACTTTCCTCAAGCAAGGCTTAGGATTGGTTGGAACCAGATGACCTTTAAGATACCTTCCAACTCAAACCACTCCATGATTCTATTCTATCGCTAACTTCTGCTTAATTTTTCTTATTGAGTCAATTTTGATATCATTCTTTATTCCTGGCTACACAGGTCTTTGAAGAACTGTTACAAGTAATTGGCAAGTTACCAACACTAATGACCTGCCAAAATTCAGTTATATACCTTACACATGAAAACCAGCATAACAATCTGAGAGCTGCATTTTTGGGGATGAAGGGAAAGCACCAAGGGGCTTGACAGAGTGTGTTTCCCCATGGAATGCTATTCCATAAAGTCACTTTCTAGAATATACTTGGATTCTTATTCATGTAAGAACTTACTGCCAACCCTTACCTGTCTGTGCAAGTGCCCTCCTCAACAGCAGTACAATAACTGTACAAACTTATTGCATCCAGGATTAGACTTAAAATAATAATAAAACCAGTTCAGATAGTTATAAATGTCTCAAGATGTCAGAAAGAAGTCAGTAATAAAGTGAGTTCTTAAATCACTCTGTTAAAATTGAAGATGCAATTGGATATTTTCATATTAAACAATTCACTGCAATGTCAAGCCCTGTACTATACTGTCTGGTTATGGAGATAGCAAAGAGCCCTTAATAAAAGGTTTAGAAGTGTTATGTGTCCCTAATAGAAATGACATTCCAATACTAACCCAGTCAGCCATTGCTATTAAATCAAAAGATATATGATATTCAAGGGAGGTTTTTTAATAAGTGTTTTCAGAAATGACTATGTAATACAGTAGAGCTTCAGAGTAATAGTTTCCTTACCTTTTTCTTCTTGTCTTTAAATTGTTTTATTAAAGTGATCAAATGCTCCACTAGAAACATGAAGTACAAGCCTCCAAGTGCTGTAAGTCCTTTCCATGTAGAATCCAGGTAAGCATTCTCCTCTGTACTTTGAAAAACAAGATGTTTGTACATAGAGCCTTTTTGGTCAAGCAGAGGCTTTTCGTGGTGATGGTGATGGTTTCCATGAGACTAAGGGGAGAATGAAAAGGGGAAAGTCATTATATTCAAAAGAAATGCAATGTAAGAAACATAAAAAGTATTCTTCACATAATTTTCCTCATGTCTGGAGTCCAGACTTGACAATTTTCACAGGGCAAATGCTCTGGTGACAGACTCAGACAATTACAAAGGAATCTGCTGATTGGAAATTTGTTGATAGGAAGAAACATTGCAAGGACTGAGCACAGGCCTGGCACTGGCCCACACACTGAAGCTGCATGGACACTGCTTAATCCAAGGTGTACAGCTGTCCCAACACAAACTCCTGACAACATCAAGGAATCTACATTTTAAGCAGTGGTCACAGCCAGCACACCAGTTAGCTTCCCATCTAAGAAAACTCAGAGATGTAAAACAATTTTTTCTACAAGGAAATTGGCTGTAATTTCTTTCTTTAAAGAAAGTCTGACACTTTCCCTGTCCTTATTGGATACAGGTATGATCAGAAATAAAAAAACCTTTTAGCACATCTCATTCACACGTGATTTGACTTACATAACCTTACACAGCAAGTGCAAAATTAACTGAAAGAAAAAAAAACCACATGCTGGATTACAGGTAGGACTGGGAAACCACAGAATCTGCAGTCACTTTTATCCATTTTATTTGAAAGCTGAAACAAGCCACTTTTGCAGGGGGAGAATGTCTGTTTAAGAACCTCAAGAAAGGTAGAAATTTAGCAATCATATTGCCATTTCATTGTCCCTATTACATAACAGCAATTCCAAAATCTATCAAGTAGTATTTTCCCCAGGACTTCAGAAATGATGGATTCTGGTAAAAAAAAAGAAAAATCACAATGGGTAAGCCATCAACCTAAGTGGCTCTTAACAAAAAATAGTTGATTATTCATTTCACATTTAAAGTGTTCAGTGAGCAATTTCCACTACCTCTGAAGTCTATTAAACTGGGGGGGAAGAAAGGGGCAGCACTGCAATAAACTACTAAGAAAATTTATGCAAAATTCTTGTGTTCAAGGAACAATAAAGGGACCTGGCAGCACATATGACCAAGAACAGGAAATAGAGAGGAGGATAATGCCATGAAGCTCTTGAACTTTTAAAGACTGTGAAATGAATAATACAGATGTTCCAAATGGAAAACCTTTCTATCAAACAACCTGCATAACAGGGTTGAGAAATGACTCATCAAATGGGTACGAACTAATAGGGCACTAATACATACAGCTGTCAGGTTCTCTGCTTGGAGATAATGAATGAAACAGTAATTAATACTTACATGTGGAAGGAGGTGTAAGAAGGCATCTCCACTCAAGGTCCCCACAGCCAGTGCCACAAGAAAACTCAGAAGAAATTTGAAAAATACTCGATTCATCAGTGGTACCAATATAACACCCAGCAAGGAAAGAAAGCTGATGACGGAGATGGATATAAAGCCACCAATCCAAGCTGGCAAAAAAAAAAAAAAAAAACCAAAAGCAACAACAATAAGTAACAGCTGATTACATGACTTTGTTTGCCTAATGTTTCTGTTCTCAAATACACCTGATCATTCAATTAATCAGATGTTAACAAAAGGTATGCCACAAAGATTTCTCTCTAATCTTGGTGAAGTGTCAGAAGAAAATGACACTTCTTACAACTATAAAATAGGTTTCTTGGATTTTATAACCAACATAAACATTTTTCCATTAAGCTTTGATGTTACAAAAAAAATGCAGCCTACCTATTTGCAGAGAAAAACTTTTTGGAGGAGTTTCAGCTTTTTCACTAGTAGCATGGACTATGCAGTACTCGCCATCAATCTGGTTAATAAGAGCTGGGCAGAGATAACTAAATTCTGTAGCAGTCAACAATACTTGAGTGCCTATTCCATGAGACTGCATCAGTTTGGATGCATTGGAGCACTGTGGAAAGAGACAAGTTAAAGATTAACCAGAAGCAAAACACCACAATACATCTTAAAAGGACTGCACATCCCATATTAATTAAAATGCAGTGGCACCACATGAAAGCAGCTGTATCAACACAACTCAAAAACTGGTAACAAACCCATTCAGTAAAAAATGTACTTCCACTCCAACCCTGACCCAGAAAGCTGGTTTGGGAGTCTGGGTAGATGACATGGAATTATTACTCATTCTCAGCACAAATGGGTCAGATGCTTTGATGTACAAACAGCAAAAGCCTAACGCTTTTCAGTCAGTTTTAAAGGCCACATAAGGAAGCATTAACAAGGTCAAATACCCTTTTGCAGCAGTGACTGCTGTGGAACGTCTTGTACAGAGCATGTTGTACATACACTCCCTCCAGTAAATAGCTCCCCACTGTACAACCTACACACAGTCTCAGTGGGCTTAAAGAACAGCAGAACTTCTGCTTCCACAGTGCAGAACACAGCAACAACTTGTGAATTCAGCACCCACCATCACATGCCACACAACACCCACTCAGGGTTACCTGGCATGGCTGCAAACACTAAGATCCTACTTGCTTTTCAAAGCCTTTAATGGAAAAGGATCTGACTGTTTAAGAAAAATGTCTATAACACAACTATACTCTTTATCAATGCTAATTCTATACTATTTTGAAGTAACAAGTGACATTTTGCCACAATCTTTTTCAGAGATGTTTACATACAGTTGTTAGATGGGGAGGGAAGGTGTTAAGAAGGATGGTTCTACATTATCACAATGTGAGACAGCTTGAATCACAGTACCTTAACTGGATTTTTTTACTTTCATTCCATTAATAGGAAAACAAGACAGATTCCTGACCTAAGGCAGAACTGCAAGTTTAAAACTGTAGATGTTTTTCAGGTTTAGTAACAGTTAAATATATAAAAAATAAATGCATTAAACCAAGTGTATGTTTATACTTAATTTTCCGCTGAGCTTGTGAACCTAACACTGTATTCCCTCAAAATTTTAAGTTCCAAGGAAATCTGTTTGCATGTGTCTGGCTATGTGTATTGTTACACCACAAAACTTGGCACCCAGGTAAACAATAAGCACCTGAAAAATAAACCATGACAACATTCCTGGTGGATCTGGATTCCTGAGAATACAACAGAACCGGCCTCACCTCTTGAGTGTTCTGTTTTTTCAGCTTAGAATAGAGGTAGCTCCCTCTCTCCAACTCCTTGGGAGAAGCACGAGACTCGTTTGCCTTTGTGGCACCCGGCCAGGTGCCATTGCGGCCCCCTGTGACATTAAGGGCACCAGGGCCAGCCACACCCCCACGAACAACTGGCTTGGCTTCCCCGGGCTGCACGTCCTGGAGCTCGGCGTGGCCGCCTGCGGAAGCGATGACGGACGCCGGGATCTCATGGAGCGCGTTCTTGCTGCGCACAAAGTTCTGCTGCCGCTCCACGCCCTCGGCCTTGTGGGGCTCCTTCCCGTGGCTGCTCCTGTGGTCTTTGCTAGCATCAGACTCGTGGTTTGGACAAGAAGTCTTCTCAGAGCCTTTACTCAATGATACATGATTATGATGAGAGTGGTGGTTGTGGTCATGGTCGTGATGGTCATGGTCATGATTGTGGTCATGATCATGACTGTGGTCATGATCGTGGTCGTGATCATGGCTTATTTTAATCCTTTTCATTTTATCTATACCTATGTTCTGCAGCAGTTTTCTAAACCCATCAATTGACAGCGAGTTGTTTTCTCCATAACGATTAAAAAGTTCTTGAAGGTGCAACTTCTGTATCAGTCCTGCCAAGTCAGTATTAACACCCATTGTCTTTTCTGAAAAAGCTCTCTCTGATGTATGCACAACAGTAGCCGTCTCCACTCCATGATGATAACTTTCACACAGCAGTATGGAAAATGATACAAGGAAAATAACTGATACCGTACTCTCCATTGCAGTTCCTTTTCAGCACTGAAAATATGGAAAAAGAGGAAAATTTAAATAGCTTGCACAAAACCAATCACGTTATCCTCTGTAACATACAATCATAATTTGCTTAAACAAAAAAAAAACACCACAACAAACAAAACCAAACCCTGCTCAAAGTACCAATGCAGCAAGAGACATTTAAATTTCTTACACATTCAGCACTTCTCCCAGATGTGTTGCCTCGGGCACAGAAGAAGCTGAATACCACAGTGAGGTCACTGGCCATGAACACCTCCCCAGGTGCCAGCTTGCCTTTGTTCAGCTCTGCTTGAGTCACTGCTAACATGAGAGCCCTCAAGGGCGCACCAACTAAATTCTAGGTTAGGGTTTTCGCCTGCTTAAAGAAGCCCTGCAGTTTCTGACTGAGCAATGAATAAGTCATATAAACTACACATTCCTGCTTTAAAATCGAAATTCCCAACCCTTCATCACTGGATTTCCCGGAGGTTTTGGCAAACCAGCTGGGCAAGTGTTTCCAGCACTCCACAAAAATTTGGCTTTTTATGCTGCCACGTTCTGCCTTTGTTTTGACATTAGTGTGGCACGGCTCCTTTCACTAGGCAGGCAGGCCAGTGGTGCGGACCAGATGCTCACAAGGGTGAGCGTTTGTGTGTTTCATTCCACAAATACTCCAGCATGGCTGCGAATTAACTGCTATGGAGACTGCGAGCAGGGCAGCGCTGCCTCAGCCCTTTTCCAGGGCAATGGGGAGAACCTCCGTTTTCAAAATATTAGTCAGCCTAGAAAACTCCATTACCGCCGGCGGAAACAGACGAGGGGGCCTCGTCATTGCCCATAAGTAACTGAAGGAGGAATGCCAAAAGGATGATGGATCCCGGCTCTGCTCGGTGGTGCCCAGCAATGGGGCAAGAGGCAACGCGCAGAAACTGATGCACAGGGAGCGGCCTCGCAATATGAAGAAGCACTTTACTGTGCGGATGACCGAGCACTGGAACAGACTGTCCAGAGAGTGAGGAGTCTCCCTCACGGGAGAAATGGAACACACGAGTTCAAGAACCGTCTGGGCGCAATCCTGTGCCACGTGCTCTGGGATGACCCTCCCGGAGCAGCGCGGCTGGACCAGACGTTCCACCGCGGTCCCTCCACACCTGTCCCACCCCGCAGTCTGTGACCCGCAGGAGCCGCTCAGCGCCCGCGGCCCCCGCGGCCACCACGCACCGGCGGAGCCGGCCCCGGCCGCCCGCGCTGCCCTGAGCGCGGCGGCTGCGGCGGGGCCCGCGCCCGGGCCCGGCACACACCGCCCCAAGAGAGGCCGCCGCAGCAGGAGGGGTGAGGAGGGGGAGGAAAAGCAGCCCCAGGTTACCTCTGCCGCCACCGGGCCGGGCTCAGCCGCACCACCGCCGCTGCCCGCCCGCGCCGGCCGCGCCGCGCCCCTTCGCTTCCCTTCCTTTCTCTTCCTTTTCCGGGTACGGCGGCTCCAGCGGGGCGGGGCCGCCTCACGTGGGGCCCGAGCGGCGGCGGCGGCCTCGACGGAGCCACCCCCGGAGCCGCCCCCGGAGCCTGCCAAGGGGCTCCTGCCTCTCCTGTCCGCCCCCAGGGCCCCGGGCAGAGCCAGCCGCAAGGAGGAGGTGGGCCGGGAGGAAGGCTGGATCCCGAGAGGCTCCCTGTTCAGAAATCACTGACGTTTGGATTTAGGGTTTCGGGAGAGGTGTGAATAATCACCAAAGAGTTGAAAGGATGAGAGTCAGAGAGATCTTTTCCTCCCAGAAAACACGAGTCATTCAGGGCTGGCCGCGCTGGTTTGGATGATGGCGCTGGGTGTGGTAGCATTCCCTGGGAGCTTGGAAAGGGTTTTGTGCAAGGACTCCCGGTGTTAAAAAGAGTGCGTGTGTGGACAGGCCAGGGCCGGAATTGGGCTGGGCGGTTGTGAGCCAAGGGTGCGGTAAATGGCGAGGGATGTCGGGTTTCCACGGCATCCACAGGGCCTTTGCGGTGAGCGCTGTTTGGTCAAAGCTGTTATTATAATTAATGATCTGGCAGAAGAATCACTCTTGCACGAGTGGACAAAGAGACAGTAAGAAAGGACTGAGATATCACCATGGAGAAAGGCTTGAAACTTGCTAAAAACATGTTGATTTCTTCTGAAAAAACATACTGTGTTTTTCAAGTGTTGCTTTGCTGTAGCACTTAACTGGTCATGATCCCTTCACCACCCTGAGTCGCAGGCACAGGCTCTTGCACTTCCCGAATTTTTCTCCAATGTTTCCAGAGTTTTTCTCTCTCTCACCACACGATTAATATTGCTGGTAAAGTGGGTGCAGTTGTGCTTACCCATGCCCACTGCCTCTGAATTTGGCCTCTCTTGTGTGATCAGTTGCCAAGGTTTTTCAGCTTGCTAGAGTGTGAAGGCAGCACTGAATCCTGCTCTGGTATCTGGCTTTATTGATGACTGCTGAATGTTATGACAATGACTTAAACTTCACATCCAAACCATTCTCTGCCATTTTTCTCCTGCTGCCTGCACTCCTGACAGTGCCACCTTGCTCACCAGTCAGGAGGTGACAGATGTCTCTTCTTTATGTCTAATACCTCCCACTCGCTGACTGAATTAAACCTCTTTGTTCATGAGTTCAGCTGACTGAAGGACAGAAGGGAAGCATGCGTTGTGAACAACTTAAGAAATAGAGAGGAGCACATCAGAAGCTTATGGATTTGTTCCACGCACTTGCCTTTGAAGTATTGTAAAAAATTCTGTCATTCAACCCTACTCTTTTTTTTTCCCCCCCAAAGGAAGAGAGGGAGGCTATAAATGCAGGAGTGAGTAGGGTTTGTGTGTTTAGATTTTTTTTTGTTTAATGCTAATTCATTTTGCATGAGTACTATTTACCAGATGCCTTTCTGTTATTTCAGTTACACAACATTTATGCCTAAGATGCTAATGTTAGGCATTTTGTTGTGGATTGTTTTCTTTTTTTATCTTTCGAAATTACAGCTGCTACATGATGCAGCCTCTTTTTCTAGCCTCTTGAATGCATGGACTGCCTCTGTTTCATTGTGTCAAATCTGGAGTTTCCCCTCACATCTTGTCAAGGTCATTTACAAACCTAAGTGTTGGAGCTTAGGTCACACAGAACAGATCTTCAGTACTCTTTACCTTTTTTATTTAATTTGAGTAGTTAACATCCATCAACTCGGCAAAAAAAAATCCATTACAGTAATAACAACTCACCTAAAACACTTATTTGCAGTAAAACTTGAGGTCAGGCCTATTTTACATGAACTGATCCCAGTATGTTTATCTTATGGTAAAATTAAAGTACTTTAATAATTTTTTCCCATTCTGTTATTTAGTGTTTTAGTCTGAATACATATCCAGCCGTGGGCTCTGGAGTAGTTGTGATTGCATAAAAAAAAGGTCTTGGTGACCCTTGTGGATGGCTTAATGCATGTAAAAAGATTTGTCAGCCCTGTGGACAAATGGAAAGCAGTAATTAGAGAGTTGGTGGAGAGCAAACCACGCAGCAGCTTGATTGCTGTCTTAGTCCATCATGGAACTGCATCTTAATATAGCCTGTAGCTCCAGGCCCCTGTTACAATTAGGGTTTGGAATTGAAATTATCACCTTCATTGGGATTTTTGGGGTGTTTTTTTTTGTTTGTTTGTTTTCAGGAGGTGTCAGCCTTTTCAGCATGGAAAATGGATGAGGAAGAAGAGGATGGAAGTGGAAAAGCTTGTGCAATAATACCAAATGTTTAACTAATGTGATTCGTGTTGCCCAAAGATGTCTTGATTGCTGTGCTGAGTTTGTGCCAGTGCAAATGCCTCAAGACTTACCAGTTAGGGACCATTAAGGAGCTGGTGCAGTTCCAGTCTCTTAGCAAGGCTTTATCACAGCTGTCTTGTGTGAGCTCAGCATAATGCACTTAATGGACATGATGATAGGGAAGTGGACCTGAGCTTGATGCTGGGGACCACCCTTAAGTGCCCCTTCTAAGCTTCTCCCCCTAAAAGTTTCTTGAGATTTTGAAAGTTTTTTATTTCCTTGCCTTTTAAATTTTTTACGGAGAAGAGCTATGTGATTAGAGATATTAAATGTTTTATAAAATAAATGAAAACTCTGAAAGTTAAAAATTTTGTTTTAGTTTAAACTGCAAAGTTATTAGCATAAAATTTCTGGACAGCTGAAACCTCACACAAAACTCCCATCTCTTTCTTTAAAATCTCCAGTAATCCTTTTATTCTATTAACAACCATTAACAATTGTAAAGAAATCCCTGAATCAGGAATTCCTTGTTCGTGTTCTGACCGGTTCCTCTTTTCAGTGCTGTCCTGAACAGCAAGTTGGCAATTACATATTTGATGTTATTGTATTCTGAGTCCTAAAAGTACATTTTAAGGTAGCAATGTCCTTTGTTTGTTTGCATGTGCGGTCTGTGGTGGTTTTCAAAATCCTTAGAATTCTGTTTGGAAAAAAAAAAATTGGTTGCTGGTCATGTCTCCCAAATGGCTACAGATTTTCTGCAACCTATAAGCTGAGCTTTGGAAGGGAGTTTTGGTTTCTTTTGGTTTTGTTTTGGTTTTTTTAAATTAGCATAAATACATAACTGTAATTTCTTAAGTGAAAAAAAACATATATGAA
This sequence comes from Setophaga petechia, assembly GCA_024362935.1. NCBI lineage: Eukaryota > Metazoa > Chordata > Aves > Passeriformes > Parulidae > Setophaga > Setophaga petechia. The sequence goes on from JANCRA010000008.1 coordinate 29,991,700, forward strand.
TATATGGCAGTACAGAATTCCTTATGTAAGAATCTCCATGACCTTCCTCTGTGCTCCTGCCTTTCTTTAGTGGCTCATTCTCATGTCAACAAATTCTTTTCTGAAGACCTCTCTGAAACAGAGAGGTTTTAGCTGAAGAAATAATTATCTGGAAGCTTCACAGCAAGAGCATTGGATCCTTTTGTGCTGTGCTTAGCTGCACAGATGTCTGGGGAAGCACTAACTGCCAGGGTGGGGCTCTGACTTGTATCATACATTTTCTTACAAAGCATGGCTATAGACATGACCTGCTTGCAAATAATTTCTGAAGAATAAGCCCTGAAATGATGGAAATAGTAAAGAATAAAAATAAAATATCAAAGTTAGGCTATTTCCCCCTGCAGAGGATCTTTTGCCTTTAGCCTGATCCATCAGTTATTGAAGTCTGTGGAAAAACTCCCTAGGGATTTGAACATATGATCACAGATAAACCAAAGCTTTGCAGTTTGGGTCTGCTGCAATTTTTGTATTCAGTAATTTTGATTATATTTTGTGTTCTTTAATGCTTATGATGCATGTAGAATATCAGTATTGAAAATAATTTGTAAACTGTTAAGCTGTGCTTGATAATGTAATGCTATAACACAGAAAAGTGTCTTTGCATAAGCTGTGTGTAGGGTTATCAGAGGCTCACTGCCATGGGCACAGAGGAGCAGTGACTTGAGGGGAAACTCCAGTGACCAAGTCCCTGGGTAAGCCTGAGGGAAATGCCCTGATCTGCATATAGGACTGCCAGAGGAGAAGGATCAGCCTTGGGACCAAATGTGAATAACCAGACAAGTTAATGGAAGAAGCTGGCTGCATCATTACAGACATCCCATCACCCTGAGAGGGACATTGGGGTCATTATGGGATGCAGGGAAAGATTCTTGGGATTATGCAAGGCCTGATAAAAAATGTTCAGGAGAAGGATCAAGGTGGGTAGGAGGAGGACCAAGGTGATTTGAGAAGGGACAAAGACAAGATAGGAAAAAGATGCCAGATAAGGGCCAGTTGCAAGGGTGCTGGTAAGTAGTTTAACATGGTCTCCTGCTTTCCCAGCCTTGTTACTGAACTCCATTGGTAACTTTGTGGATGAGGGTCTGTCTGTTCTGTGTGGATGGAAAAGTAAGTGCCAGTGGCTGGAGAGGACGCCAGGAGTTTCAGGGGCCCTTGTTTGTCATGCCAGCAGCTGGAAAGACAAATGTGTGGGGGTCTGAGTGCCAGCAACTGGACAGGTGGCCATAAGTATGGCATAGGTGTCTGTATGCTGAAGTGACAGCAACTGGAAGGACTGGAGTGTCTGCATATTGGGTGGGTATGAACATCAGTGTGTGTAATTAATTGCTAATGAACATTAAGATGGAGGTCCAAGCCAGCTGTTGGAGGGACCCATGGAATTAGGGGATGAGGCTGTGAGAGAGCCTGTTTGTACCTTGCCTGTTTGGGGCAAGGGTCAGGCCAGGGGATCGGGAAGCTGGGTATAGACTGGCTAAGCCCAGAGAGAGCCACAGGGTGTGTGTCAGTGTGTGTGCAAGTGTGCACATGCTCCAGTGGGTCTGGGAGCCAGCAGCCTGTGTGGCTATGGGCCTCAGGGGCTTGTATGTCCAGGTGCCAGCAACTGGAGACACCAGAAGATCAGGCAGCCAGTAACTAGACAGATGGAGTGTCTAAGAGCAGCTGCTGGAGGGATCTGTACTGTATCCATGTGTGCATTCCTTGCTCACAGGCTTTCATCCTAATCAACCAGATGGGGAAACAGGATGTGGGTGCCGGTACTGCTGGTGATTGCACGAGGGCTGTGTTTTGGTCTGTGTATCTGTGTGACTGGCCCTGTGTGGGTACAGTGCATCTCCACCCTTTTTAGAGAAAACCTGCTCAGCCTCACTGCTGTGGGAACCAGAGTGGCAACAGCCTGGCCTCTACTGGGTAATTGTTGTTGTTTGGGTATTGTGGTGGTATTAGATCTCAGATGCAGAAAGGCTGAGTTTTCAGCCTTTAGTGTGTGTGTAAAGCCTGTGAGTGTAAGCAGCAACAAAGTATACCAGAAAAGAATATGGAGAAAATTATTAAGAAAAAAAAATACATAAACACTTCAGAGAAAGCTATTTGGAATTGCAGAAAATGTACTTTGTTATATATACACAGTACAATAATATGCAATAATTTTATACATTCTTGTAGGTGCTATTGACTGTAAGATGCTGAAGGAAGAGAGAAAAAGCATTTATTCATGCGTGGCTTGCTTTTCAGTAGTGTAAGTTATTATGTATCTTCACAGGAGACTTTACTACATAATTAAAAGGTATCCCAAGATGGAGATTCTGTTCCTTTCTGCCTCAGAAATTTAATAGTTAAAGTGTCTGAGTACAGTTTATCATCTGGTGCTCTGAGCTTTTATTTACTTCTAGAAGTTACCAGAGAGATTCTGCATCATAGAATGTGCACGTTTTGTGTGTATCTAAAATACAGGGGTAGCAATTATTTAATCAGCAACTTTCAGCTTAGTTAGAAAAAGTTATATTTAAACAGCACAGAAGCAATAGCTTCCTCATTTGTCTGTTCCTTTTTTCACATTTGATTGTGTAAATAGAAGCCTGAATTTCAAATGCCCTGGCTCAGTCAGCAAAGGTGGGGCTGCCAACTTCACTGAGTTAGCACTGGGCTTTCAATACTCATTGCCTTCACTTTTTTACCTGAGCCAACCATGCAACACTCACTTGCAATGAGAGAATTTGTGGTGAAGAATGTTTGTGGTAGCAGCATATTCTCCCCAATTTTGGATGCAGTGTCCTGTAAAAGAGATGTTTCACTAGGATGACCTCTGTTGTGGCTCTTTTATTTGGGCTGAACACAGGACTGGATTTATGGCTGGCCACCCTTCCCTTTGACACAGCCTGCTTCATTTTTGTACCCTGCTTTGCTTTGTCCTAACAGAAAAATGATGCCTCTTTACTTTGTGTATTTTGAAAATGGATTGTAATAATGGAAGCCATAGCTGCTGAAGGTATTTTGGAATAAATTTGTGGAGTTCATGTTACTTTGCAAAGCTAGGGCAGTTAAAAGCTGGATTCAAAAAGCATGTATGAGCACTGCAATTTTTGCTGTATTTTATGGTCTCTGCTGAACACAGAAGATAATTGGAAGGCATGCATTTGGGAAGTTGTCTTCCTAATCCCAAATTTAAAGTCAAAGTTTTCAAGCCCAGATGCCTTTGAAATCACTGAAGCTAATGAGTACTCAGCATCTCAGAATCTAAGCATGCTTCTTTATATTCTTCAGTCCAGATCCAGTGTTCCCAAGCCATTTTAAAAGCCTGTCTTTAATGTAAGCTTGAGTTCTGACCAGTAAAGCTTTGATGAGTGCCATTAAGGTAAAGTAAGAAGTAAAGCTGTTCTGACACAAAGGCTGTTTCACAGATAGAGTTGTTTACTGCATAATTACACATTAGAAGTATTGCTGTATTTCTCTCTGGCACTTTGTGGAAAGAAATAGCAACACGTGTGTTGGGTAGCTCTTGGGACATGCCACAGCTGCTGGTTTACATTCTGCAGAACAGATAGTGTCCAAAGTGTGTCTTACTAATTGTACCTAAGCAGATAAACTCTAAAACTGCATGTAGCACTTCTAACACTTTAGATAAGCTGCTCCTTTGCAACTTCTTGGCATGTGTGGGGCTTCTAAATATCCAGAAGCCCTGCTCTACTCTTCAGAACTTCCCATAACATTTCCAGAAGTAGGAGACCTGTTGTTGGTCTCGAGACTTGCTTGTTTTGGTAAACTGTTACACTGATGTCCTCAATTCTCTTAAATTCTTAAATTGTAATGCTTGTTTCAAATCTATGATACTAAAGTAACCTCATACAGCGGACAGATGCCACAATAATATTTAGCATTATTGTCATTATGCTTTCTTCTGGCTGCTATGTATTAAATTTGGATGGTATAATATCTCTTGTGAAATAGAAGACCAGTAGATAACTTGAAAACCTGGCACGGCCAGGTTTTTTTCCTATCAAACTAATTTCCTTTCAACCTGAAGCAGCATCCATCAGATCTTGTCAGCAGCACAATGAGGCACCTACTGTATATTGTCAGTGGAATACCAATTAGCCTTTAATTTTACCACAGGTCCAATCAAAAGAGCTATTGCTTTCACATGATGGCAGAAGGTCATTAAAACAAATGATCTTGCTGCCAGACAATGACAACAAAACCACAGCTCAGTAAGTAGTGTATCTGTTATTGGGCACTGACAGCACACTAAGTGCTGTGCTGTACTCACTTTTCATTCTGCCTTGTTTCAGGTGACCCAATGGCCTGAGAGCTGTTGCTAAAACTCTGTCTCCTAACTTAAACTTTTCAGATACAATTTCATTTGCCTGAAATGTTGAAGTACACCAGTACTTTTGATGTCATAGCTGTCAAATTCTGTACCTTTTCCTTTGCTTTCAGCTGTGCTTGCTGGTTTAGTTCTTAACAATCTTTTCCAGGAAAAGCAGCACCCTGTCCTTTAATGCCCTGAAAGGTTTTTCTTCAGCCCTGCATAGTGAGTGCTACTGCATTACTTAAGATATTACAGTTTGTCTGGGTTCAGTCATCTGGATTCTCGGAGGTGTTACACTTCATATTCTGCTGTGAGGTGTGGGCAGCTCAGTTCTCTCTTCTGTTTGGGCAGCAAGAGAATTCCCAGGTTTTAGCTTTCTCATGTTTCTCATCGTACTCACTTTTGAACTTCCCTCTTGTAAGGCAATTCCCTGTTTTTCTTCCTTTAGTTTGAGAGCAAGCTTCTTCACAAAATTCCATAGGAATACATTTATAACTCTATAACTGGATGGTGGTATTCACAGATCTGTGTCAATCACACAAAGCTACTAAAATGTATTAATATTTTTACATTCAAAAAGTAACATAACACTGTGTACTGATAATAGATACTAATTCTCCTACCATATATGCTTTTAAGATGTCTGTGTAAAAGTTAAACAGGAACAAAATTGGGAATAGAGCATGACTGACAGCCAAAAGACATCCTCCTCTGCATGTAAGAATTTCAGTTCAAGTCTTTGCAATTTTTTCTGTGCTGAGTTTTTCCACTGATTTTGCTCAACAATACTATCAACACTGAGAACTCCTGCAGAGCTGCTGCATTGGTAACAATCAGAAAAAAAAAAGCATTTTTACCCTTGCTGCAAAATAGTCTAGGCACCAAGTTTGTAGTCCTTTTCTGACTAACTTCTTAAAAGGAAAAAATTGCACTGATGGTAAATGGTCCTGTGTGAGGTTTTTGGCCTGTCTGTAAATCAGGTAGCAAGTGAGCATCCAGAAAATGACTATGGTATAATCATTGACCCAATGGCCACATCTCTTCACCCTCCTCCATAGCTGATAAAGGTTTTTTTCTACAGAGTGTCACTGGAATGTTTTTACCAGGGAAGAAAAAAAGGGTGAAGCAGTTACACAATCCACTTGTAGTCTCTGAGCCTCCTGGAAATAATTCCCTCCTAAGTGGTGTCCCAAGAAAGGATGGTGCATTCAGTCTGCTTCATTCATCAAATGCAGAGATCAGATGTTTGGGCGGGACACCACAGATACATGACAAACATTGCCTATCCTATCTGCTGAAGCCAGTCCTGTGTGGGTGTCCCTGATGGAATGGGAACTAATTTAGGTGCAGCACTATTAAGTCTGATTTTTGACCGAAGAGTGTTTTAGATGCTTAACTGAAGCCATTGACTCAATGCCCAAAAATTAACTTGTACTAACTTTTACAAGTTGGTGAAAGGATGGAGCAAAAGTGAGACCTGAAGTGAGAGAAGCCCTGTCCTCCAGGGAGAATGTTTTAACTAACAGTGTAATTTGTGAGAAAAGGAGAAGGGTGGTTTTTCATGATCTCATTTCTCACACTGCCAACTCAAATTTGGTGGATCAGAAAAGCCTTCAGGTATTCTGTGTGCCCTGTCTCCTAAGCAGTTACAGCTTAAATCAGAGAAAGGAATGGAGACATATAAGAATTTACATTTAATGTGTGTGTTTGGTATAAAAAGCTTAATATCTACCTGTTGTGAATTCATGACACCATATGGAACTTTGTTTTCTGGTGTTTATTTTAACGCCCTAAGGTACTGCTAATTTAATGTCTTTAGAAATGAATATCAGTGTAAGTGTCTTTAAAATACATTTCTAATGCTTGTAGTTCCAGGGGAAAGAAAGAAAACTTCATTCGCATGCACTTTAGCATTTTAGAAATGAGCATGGAAAAGAGAAGGACAATTATGACTAATCATAATTGTTAAAAAACAGTGAGCCTAATGCTGAAAACAGGCCTGAGTGACTAAAAATCTCCACTCTTTTAAGATTAAAATAATAATAAAATCTGTCTTCTGAAATCAGATGATTCAGCAATCTCTGCTTTCAGGTTTTTTGGAAACATGAGCCTGGAAACTCAAAATAGTCTTTTTCAAATAACTCAAAGTTGAACACCAGATATTTCTGGACCATATTTCACACTTTATCATGTATTTCTGGACTCATCATAAAATCACCACACTCTCTAGCTCTGCAGTCAGAACTCGGAGAAGGCTCCTATAGAAAGATAGAAAGGTGGAAAATGCAGAAAGATCTAGTACTGCATTTAGAGTAATGTTTGCTGTATTATATTCTGCAGATATTTCCTTCATCACTTTGTCTTGTGACCTGCATGTTCCAGTCCTCTATTATACCTGCTTTATGCTCCTTATACAAAGATGGTGTGAATTGTGGGGTTCTCCTTTTTCAGGGGTCAGACTTTGGTGATCCTTGTGGGTCCCTTTCAGCTCAGGATATTCTGTGATTCGGTGTTTCTTTATCTGAGTTGTTTTGATGCATGGATGGCAGGTAGGAACAAGCTCTCTGCTTTCTGACTGAAGAGCACACAAGGCCACTCTAGTCAAAAAGCCAGGGACTGCATTAGCAATCCACTAAGTCGGAATTTGTCTCTCCAAACTTCTTGAAGAGCTTATTAGATCAGAGTTGGTGCCAGATAGTAATGCAGTCACATCTATGTCTTTAGAACAAGCTTGCATCTGCCCACAAGGTCACACGAAGGTTACTAAACTCTTCTTTGTAGGCAGCCCTTTTCAGGCACTACAAGCTATCTGTGCTCAGTAGGTTTGGGAGCTGAAGCAATTTGAACAGTCAAATATGTAAGTGAGCAGTCATACATACATATGTGCATTTGTACAAATGTTGCTTGGGATGATTTGGTTGAAGACATAAAGGTGTGAATTGAGTTTTCAGTATCCTCTTGACTCTAGGTAAGATCTTCCTGTCACCTGTGTGAACTGCAAGGTGTTAAGCCACTGAGTCATTATTATTGGAAATTTGTTCAAGTACCAAAATAATGGAAGCCCTAGTGTTTGATTTTGTGCCTTCTGGCAGCAGAAATTTAGCTTGTGCCTTAGTCAGGAATCAAAGTGAAGATAGGGAAGGATGATGGTAGTAGTCCCAGAACTTGTCAAAAACTTGTAGCTTGCTGAGTAGTCAAAGAGATGGATCAGAGCATTTACTTAAGATAAAATAAATAAGTGGAGAATCTGAAATTACCCTGACTTCAAAAGTCTGGTGCCTTCTGAAGTCTTCCTGAGCCCCACAAGCCCTATGCAATTTTGTTCCACAGTCTTTTGAACTAGTATTTTGTAAACAGGCATATGAGTCCTTAACTTTTGCTCTATGGTGACCACTCAGTTATCTGATGTGTTTGGTTGTGTAACTCACATGACAGCAAGTTCTGGGCATAAGTCTTTCTCAAACTTACTGAAATAAAGTAATACACAACATTTTACCAAGTGCAAGAGGAAGAAAATTCTGTTGCTAGTAGAATAATGGCAATTGAATGGCATTTTTAGTAGAATATTATTTAGGGAATACCCTAGCTTTCCAAATCCTACTGTAAATAACACTGTTAATCATGAAGCAACTCTCAATTTAAGACGTTAATTTTCACTTTTCTATGGTGATAATTTTGTATCTGAATGCATATCCTAAAAGTCCATGTAGGATAGATATTGTTCATTTGAAGCTGAGGCACAATTTTGGGACAGCTTCTCAATAATTATTGTTCTATATATGTGTAGTATTCACTCTAATTAGGGACAGCTGAAAATGCAGCTGCAAAATCATCATATCATTCAGTTAACTGTCAGTTTCCATTACTGGCAAGGTCTTTTAATTTTTAGAATACAGTATTTTAAGCTCTCTCTCTTCCTTGTATCTCTCCGCAGATGTTTTAAACGTTATTTTCAAACCTAAATTTTGCAGCCTCTGGACACAATATTTTTATATTTAGGGTCCTTTTTGTGGAAAAATAATAATTTTTGAAGAATATGTATGCAAACATTTTAACAAGGCAAAAGCTTATCATTAGGAGCTGACAAGCAGAGAGTTTAAACAACTTTACTGTGTTCCTTGAAAATAGATAAAGTAGCAAGCAAAACCAGAAAGGCGGCTTTAAAAGTTGCTAGGTTTGAAAGCTTTAAAAATGGTAAGACTGTAATGAATTCTTAAGACTAGAAGGTTTATTTCTGAGCAGTGGGGAAAAAAGATATATATTGTACATCAAAGAAAAGAAAAAAAAAAAGCTGCTGCCAATCTTTAATATTTTGGATACTGTAATCTTGTGGAAGCTTTAATAGGTCTCCATTGTTAATATCTAAAACTCCATTTCTTTTTCTTGCAAGTAAGTCTTCTAAAAGCAGTTTATCTGTGATGTCTTTAACCACATTTGCAATACTTACTTTGACTGAAAGCTTCTGCTCTACAGTTATAGGAAAAACATGGCTAATAACTCTTTCTCCTAAAAACATCAGTCCCTTTGCTACTGTTACAACTGTGTAATTTATGACATCTCCGTGTAGAAAGTCTGATGGTTTTAACACTTCATACTGCGAAAGGGACAAAGCAGCATTCTCTTCCTTTCTATCTTTTCTGCTCCCAAGGTAGTTTTGATTATGGTGTGCATTGATCCAAATCTGCAACTCTCAATTCAGTGGAAATTTTCTCTCTGTAAATTTTTATATAAACTGCAGGATTTTTCTCCTACAAATGGCAGGGTTTACTGTTTCCTTTGAAGCATAGCCTGTCTTCCCAAAGCTCTTTACTTGATCCTAAAATCCACTGATTTAAATGAGCAACTGTTAGCATATTTTGTAATTTTATGTAATTAAAAATGGGGTTTGAAGTCACAACAATAAAGGTTTTCATTAATAAGGGTCATTCCAATCTGTAAAATTCACACAATCTGTTATGCAGCACATATCAGGCTAAGCTTGGATACTGTGAGGAGAGAGTCTGAAGGAGGGCCAGGAAGATGACCAAAGGATTGGAGAACCTGACCTCTCAGGAGACACTGGAGTTGATCACTCCCTGGAGACAAGAGGGCTTGGAGGGATCTCATCGCAGCATTCCAGTACTTAAGTGGTGGCTACAAAGAGGATGCCCCTTTTGTTTCCAGAGAAAAGTAAAAATTCCAGCCTGTCAGAAGCTTGTAAGTCTTTGGTAACTTATCAAACTAAATATAAGCACTGCATTTTCAGTGTTCAATCTAGATAGCTTTTTAGAACCATGTAGTCAAAATTTGCAAGAATCTTTTCTAAAGTAATTGCTTGCCATAATTATTTCATTACCATATACATATTATGATAGAAGAAGCCTCTAATGCAGTTTATCTAGTGCTTTCTGTAATAAAATAAAATGGTTATAACTTTTAACAGCTCCACTTCCATCATGATTAGCAGCATATTTTGGGAGCTTGTCAGGAAAGAGTCTTTGAGTCAGAAAGGTGTCTTTTAGTGCCATTATGAAAATTTCTATAGCATTGGCAGAATTTCAAATTGTCAGGAGTCATAATTTTTCCCACGTACTGTATATTGTACAGATTAGAGTTTTGTGCTTCCTGCCAAAACCCTTGACATCTGAGAGTGCTGTGTGCACATCAGGAAGCTATCCTAAATCATCATTATATCCAGAATTCAAAGTCTGAATGGATCATGAACCAAAGGAATCTTTTTCTGTTTAGAAAGCCTGTAGGAGATAGCAACTGATCAAATAAGGAATTAATTCTGTACCGTGACTTTTTGTCTTCTGTATAATTTTTACCTTTGACTCTGCCTATTAATAAAAATATCCCTTGGTTCACAAAGAATATACATGAGCTTGAGCAAGAGGACGTCTAGGACAAGCTACCTGTGAAGTTACACAAAGAAAGCATTACTTAGAGATCCTTGGTTGTTTAGCCCACTGAAACAAGACTGGTCAGATATAAATAACCTTTTAAAAAGGAAAAAGCCCACAGTCAGTGTGGCATGGCTTGGAAACCTTTTTGTGGATGTAATAACTAGTCGTTGTAGGACTCCAGAACACTAGTGGTTTAATCTCCCATTTTAAACTAATGACATCATAAACCTCTGCAGATCTCCAAGTTTATATTCCACTAATATTTATTCCTACAATACCAAGAAGCTAAGTCAGCTGATGAAAGAAAATCAGAAAAAAAGACTGAGGGAGATAGCAGACTATTATATATCTGACATTCAGAGAAATCTGAGTTACACCAGTCAGTGCATGCACCACAGCCAAAAATTTCTGTCTGATGGCATTACACAATTTTGGTCAACAAACTTGCAGTAACTTGAATATGGAGTGGGTTTCCTGAATTATAGGATTTGATGTTTCATAATCATTGTGAAGATGTCAGAAAACCGTGGAGCTGTCGTAGCAGTAGAGGCTCATTTCTTGTGCTGAGTGTATTTAACACACAGGATAACTGTGGAGTAGCTGAGGCTGGCTGGCAGGGGAGCTCTGCAGATTAACTCATGGGAGAGCAGCAGCCAGGCTTGAAACCAGGGCTGGAATCACCCACCAGTGAATCACACAGCAATCCAGGAGCTGTGAAGTAAGAGTATGGAAATAAACACAAATGAATTTAGTAAGCATAGTTCTGGAGATAGGACTGCTAAAATGATGACTGATATAATTTAAAATATAGGATGAATTTGTGAAGCATTTTGAATCCCATAAGCAGCAAGAAGCAGCAAGTACATTACAAGACAGCAAAAGATCACAAAAAATTTACGTGAAATGTGAATGGACAAAAATACCCTTTTGTCACAGATTGTATTGGTACTGATATGTGTCAAATGTTTGAACATTTTTCATATCTAAATTAACAATTTTCAAATCAAAGCAATTTGAATCTGGTCTAAACCCTTACCTAAGGAAATTCAATATGTCACAAAAGCTGCACAATGTTTTAGACATTAATGAATGACCTAAACCCAGTTTCCTGTTATAAAAATTCTTAACTCTTGGCCAAAACCTCAGCATTTGAGAAATCCTTTCTTGCTCCTACCAATTCAGTTTATTATTTGTAAAGACAATTCCAAAAATATGTCTTCTGCACTGGTGCTTTATTGTCTGATATGTTTAACTTATTTTTCTTCTCTGAAATGTCACATTTGAGGTCACCAAATAATTTTCTGTTTTATTTAACAAGGTTTGTAATTCTCATTTGGAAGCATATACTCTTTCCTACAGAGTTGATTATGGATAAATTGCCAATTACTTTTGGGCACAGAGAGATTGAAAGAGGTGCAGTGAGTTATTTTTTGAAAGGCCCAAGCAGCTTGGACACTTAATTGATAGATTTCAATGGGAATGACACAGATGGTACAGTGAGGTCCATTTGGAAGTCCAGATATGCCCTTCTCTACTTCTTTGGGCTGAGAGTTTCAAAAACATTGATGTGCTGAAGTGAAATATGTAGTGCTGCACATATGTGGCCATAACTTTACAGGAGAGAGTATTGGTCTCCAGACAGCTTGTGAGAGGTTCATCCTTCTCCAGAAACTCACTGCTGTTTCTCATAGAAGATCTACTTGTATTCTTGTCCAGTCTTAATTTCTATGATCTTTCCTGTACTTAACAGATGCTGGTTACAACTATATAAAAAAAGAAAAAAATTAATCATAATTTCATTTAACATTTTTAGAGACTTGTTTTTCACCCACTACATCTTCTCAAAGACTCAAGAAATATATTACAATAATTCAGTTTATTTTCCAGAAATTTAATTTAAATAACCATCAGTTTCTCTGTACCAGTAGTGCATCAGAACAGATTTTGTAGCAGTTTTGATAACTAAGACAAATATAAACTTCAGCCAGATTAATATAAACTTTTAATTGAATTCATGTCATTTGTGGTTTGATTTATGGGTTTTGCAGGTTGTATGTATTTGGATTTTTAAACATTCTTGAAATACATAAATTGATTTGCATAGAGATATGAGGAAGTGATATAATCCTTCTACATCTACAGACATAATTTTCTCTACATTAGTCAAGGTTTAATTACAGTGGTGAAGATTTTTCTTCCTACACATAAGATACTGCACTTTTTAATAGATCTTATTATTTGAAAATGTCTCTTGAAATTCAGCATTTATCACAATTTGACTAACTTCATCATTCACTAAATTTAAAACCCAGTTGTCTTTTTCCTAGGTTTTTTTTTGGTTCAGTTTGAAGAGCTTGCAGTACTTCATTCAAACGATCCTTCATCTTTTATTTTTATCTTTAATGCAAAAGCTAAGCAGGCATTTGATTGACCATCTCTGTTTAGCTTTGACCGAGAGTCAGAAAAAAGCAGGAGACCAAGGGAGCCTTAGAACATTGATGTTTGAACTTCCAAGGATTAGTTGCTCCAGTGAACTGTTTTCAAAAGCTAATTTCTGAAATGTAACTCAAGGAGAAGTATAAGTTATTCTCTGACATTCTCAAAAGGTTAAATTGGAGAGGAAACTCTGCCTCTGCCTGACATTCTGGTAAATGGTGAGGGGTGACACTGGCTGAAGTAGGAATGTTGCTTCTAGTCAATAAAGCTTTAAATTCATAGTGCTTTTGGCAAGAAAACAGTAAGTATTCAGAAAAATGTTGCTTTGACTAAATCTGGATTGTGAAGGAGGAAATGTTAAGTAATTATTAGGTGTTTGTAAAGTGACAGTGGAGAGAGGACAGAATCATACAGTAATTGTACATGAGCAATTAAAAAAAATTAGAATAATTAATTCCAGTATTACATGGTCAAAACCTGTACAAGAGAGATAAAGTCTGAGGAGGTGACTCAGATCTTGCAACCCACATTCTTTATAGTTCTCAGTGCCTATGAATATGTTTACATGTCTGACTCCAGTTTGACACCAGCCACCTTATTTTCTGCTTTCACAGAAAATAAGCTTTCTAAATACAAATACAAAGCATTAGTACTCTTGTGAATCTGATTCTGTGCTTCCTCCTCCATTCAAATATCTGTGAAATCGATATTTTCTGCCTTGGTTTTATCTCATTTCAGTAAGGTACAATGATTACGAGTTCTGGAAGGGTGACTCTGTTCTGGAAGGGTGACAATTTGTTGAAGGGATTTTGCAAAGATTAAAGACAAGAAGAAGTGTCTTCAAGTAACCTTACTAGCATATTAAGAGCTTTTTAAGCAGTGCAGGGAAAGCAAGTGATAAATGGTCCATTGCAATAAAAAAACCCAAGATGCTGTATTCACAAAAGTCAAATAAGAACAGGTATTAATTTAGTAATTCTTTCTTGCAGCCCAGGAGTGCATATGAGCCATTTTCTATATTTTTAGCTTGAATTAAGCATTTCCACTGATGGTTTTTCCCGGCACCTTTTTTAATGCAAATTTTGTTCAACAGTGTTGTTCACAGAAGCCAGAAGATTTCCTGAGAGTATGAGCTGTTCACAAATTAATAGAAACTTGATTAATTTTTCTGTTGGTGTTAAAAATAAAATCCTCTTGATTGTTTTCAGTGCTCTATCTGCTTTTGTTTTTATGTCATAGGGGTTTATATGCCTTATGCTTTGAATCTCAGGTGGTATATATCTGATACTTAAAACAAGGAAAATAGTGTTATATTGCATTTATTATCCTAGAATGTTTTTTATTCTTTGTGACCACAAAAAAAAAGTTTACTCATTTATGATTGCAGTGTGATCTGTATTAACTATACTCAGCTAATACTTTAGTTGTCCTATTTTGTCTTTTTATCACATCTATGTGTAAATCAGCAGTGTTAGGTTTACAGTCAAGTTTTATTTTAGTGCTCCCATGAGTTACAAGAAGGTAATCTGGTAAGGTACCTCATTTGTATACATTTTGTATAGTTTTTGCTGCAATCAAATTGCAGATCAGTTGCTCTAGGTTTCAGTTGCATTGGATTCACTGAAGCTTTAACTATCCACCCAAATTATTTAGAGACTCTTCTGGATAGTTACAACCTTAATTAGTATAGACACAGGCAGAATGATAAGCACAGAAAATTAACATAGAATATATAAGGTAATAGCAGGGAATGTGTGTTAAATCACAGAAAAATTGAAAATTGAAAAGATCAACTCTGTATGTCATAAAATTTAATCCTTAGATTTTTTTTTCCTTCAGTTATAGTTTTGAATGCATCCAGTGAAAGGTTTTCTACTTTTTATTGATGAAAACTATTGTACTACCTGAGAGTTCATAAATCCCATGTACATTTCATTTTTCATCTTTTTACTCGTTGGATAGTGACGTAGGTTGTAAATTAGAAACATTCAAAGCTGACAAAGACTTGGCTTAAGAAATTTAAAACAAAAATGCATCACAAACCTTGAGTTATTCTAAATCATTATAGCCTTGAGGCTCCCTGGATGTGTACTGCAGCATTTCTAAAGACATTCTTGGCAGCAGGAAAATTGCAAATTACCTTCAGGGCTCTCCCCTGAGATCTCAAAGAAATTATAGGGAGAAAGGTCAGTTCTTCTGAGGGCCTCCACAAGGCATCCATAAACTGGCATTATTCAGAAGTACTCACAAAAAGCAGGTACCAAACTGATTACTCCACAAGAGCTGCTTGTCCCACAGTGCTTTAAATCTCACTCTTATCCCAGTCTGCCTGAGTGTCCCAGTTACACATTCACCAGGACCAGTAAGTTAAAGTATTCTGCTTAAAAATAACTAAGATTATTTCTGCACCTAGAAATGTGGGAAAAGTGGATGCCACTATTTTAGGTGAGGTTTGTAAAAACTTCCTGCCTTACAAACTGACTGAGGCTCCACCGGGACATGGAAAGTCACAGCTCACTGCATGCTTGTTTTGGAGACTTCTCCTCTCTTCTGTGGAGGCCATTTCCCACCTAATTCATAATCACTTTTACTGGAGTGTTCAGCAGGAAAGATGTCACCAGAGTTTACTCAGATTTCTTGCTGCAGCTTCCAACATTGCTTATGACAGAAACTCTTCTGAAGTGGGATCAGAAATTTGAAGGGAATCCTGCCTGCATGAAATCACAGCTCTCTCCTTTTGTGAACTTCTGTCAAAGTCTACAATTCTACTAAATACAAATTTGTATTTGTTGCAATTGTTCTTCAAGTGTGTCAAGAGGAATTGAGGGAAAGTTTGTTTTGGATAAATGTCTCTCTAGTAGTACTTTTCCCTTTGCATGCACAAAGAATGGAGCTCTTTCAGCTTTTTTCATAGAACTTTTTGATAAGGGAAAAAGGTTTCTGGTAGGAAACCACTCATTTGAATCAATCTCCTCAAAAAATATATGTATCAGGAGCTTCTCATTCTCATTTAAACCCAGAGTGTCTTCCACCAGTTAGCCTGTTTCCTCTTAACATTAGCTGATCTCAGCTAGGGATTCCGAGGTGGGCTAACGCCACAGTTTTTGTCTGAGAAAGTTGCAGTATTGGTTTCTTCACTCCTCTGCTTCTACAACTCAGTGTTTGTGCCCAAACTTTGGACTCAGAATGCAAATATACTCACTCTCAAAGCATCCATTTGCATATTGTACATTTAAAGGAAACTGAAATTTTCACTAGAGTTTCATTTCCCACTTTGTGTAACATGTTGCTGATCTTTTGCCTCTGATGTTTATTCAAGGATTTCTCCTCTGAGGGGATGTAATGGGCTTGTTAGTGACCTGGTTATAGCCTGCTGTGGATATCTGAGTTTCCACTGCAGGTTAGCTTAGAATGAATTTTAGGACCTTGTTTCTTACTTTTTGTGCTGTTTTTGAAAGTGAGATAGTCGTATCAGAAATTCATGATTTTTTGTTGGACTTCCTTTTTTTTTTTTTTCTGTACATATGGATCTCTAGCCTACAGATTAGTTGGAACCATGACCTATGTATAACCAAATAAATGTATCTGCCTAAGATGTCAGATAGTCTGAAACAGCTGCTTTGAGAGGTGAACTGCATGGTTGATGACAAGGATCAAAAGCCACTTCTTTGACACCTCCCTACTAAAGAATGTGACATGTGGCAATCTAAATCTGAACACCAAGGAGCTAAGGTGAAGAAACTTTCCTCTTGCAGGCAAGGGGAGAAGAAACAGCTCATTTTCTTGAGAAGTGTAAATAAGAATGCTTTCACACCTTCTTTTCTGAGCAGGAAAGAGGTGTTCTCTGTCAATGTCAAAATCTTCCCTGAGAGTGGTATACTAGCTATTTTCAGTTTGATAAAATTGATCATCTACATTACTGCAATATTTCTTAAGAGAAATGAAAGTCCAGTTTTTCTCACAGAGCCAAAACCATATTGAAATTCCATACATCTTTTTTCCATTTTTATGTCTCTAAGATTTAGTAGAACATGTCTAATTTACAAGCATTACAATTTTTAAGAATAGTTAAACTTTTAGCTCAGTCCTCATAATATAGAGGATTTTAAGCAGATAAACTATTAATACTAATGGGATTAATTCCCTTGGAGCAAGGGAAAAAAACTTCAAGAGCTTTCAGAAAATACCTTCTGCTTTCATAATGTAATTAAATTGTAGTTATGGTTGCATTATACATTGTTAATTAAAGGGGAAAACCATCACTAACATTCCCAATTACTCTTTTAAATAATAATAATATGAAGAAAATACTTGCACTTCAATTTCCTTACACTAAGCATTTCAAACATGATTCTTTCAGGACACAGAGGAGGGCTGTAGGCATGATCCACTTCTCCTGCTGTGATCAGGGTAAGAACCACTGAGCCAAATAATGGAAACCACTTTAAGGGCAAGTGTGGGATATGTTTGTGTCTCTGTTATTGAAAAGGAGTGATGTCCTACATTTATTTTTTTAAAGCAGCCTAACTTACTCAAAAATTCTTTACATTTTGGGAGGTTATTTAAATTTTTGAAGGCTAGAGTGTGAACTCTTTCAGGCAGATGTTGCAGGCTGCTTACTGTTTACACCACAGCTACTGTACTGTGAATTCAGGGAGAATACAAATAGCCCTTGAAACTTGCTCCAGACAAGTTAGGTTCAGGTTGGGAGAGTCACATCACCTCCTACAGGACACCCTGGAAAAGCTCCTTAGGGGAGCTCCCCTTTGTTCTGTACACACAGGGATCAACTCAGTGCCAAGATGTGCAGCAGCCTCTACAAGGATACAAGCCAGAGGTGGGGCTGGTTTGGTCACTTAGAGTTCTGTACTGCCCCTGACTGTGGGAGCCATCTTCATGGTAAATAGTATTATGCCTTTAGTGGATTTATGGAACAGCTATTGCCCCATTTCTGGATCTCATACAACTTTGGTTTTGGCTTTGTGATCTGCTTAGTGCCGTAGGAGTGTAGCTATTTGCTGACTGCCCTTCACTCTGTAATGCAGCTGGGGTGGGGACTAGCCCATTAATTTAATGGAACATTAAGATGAAAACATTGCAAGCCACAGAATCTCATCAGGAATCAGTGAAGAACGTCTGAGTTGTATTTACAATCATAAGCTGTTTTAGTTAGAAATTTCTATTTATCAAAGCCCAATTTTTCATGTAAGTGTATAAGATTTGGAGACATTTCAGTGAGGCAGATTATATAGGTCTTACATGAAATTTTCTGACCTTATAGGTAAAAGTTCAGGTTCTCCTCTTTTCTGAGTCAGCCTGGTTGTTTTTGTTTCTACAATTTTTTACCTATATCTGAGTTCAGACTCTGAATTGGTAAATTCCACCAGTACCAGGGAGGCAGAGGAAACAACAGCTAGGACTGTGCTTGCATGGAAAGAAAGAGTGAAATTTCCCAGGCAACCAGACATGAATTAGCAGCTCTGTAGATGCAGTCTGGTGTGATGGATTTCTCACTCAGGCTAGCAGGGTATAGGTGCACCCTCAGGCTAATGAGTGTGGGATGTGTGCTCTCCTAAAGCCTCATAGCTAAAATAATTGATGTCTGTCTTATTTACCTTATGTGAGTTTCACCCTACATTTTACATTACTTATATTTACCAGCATTATTTCCATTTTGAGAGGCTTCAGCACTTCCATCTAGCTGTCAACACGAGATGTGTCACACAGAAGGGGAGCTTGGTGCCCATAGTGCACGACCAGCTGAACTCCCCTAGGACACCTGAACTCCCCTAGGCTCAGCCAGCAGATCCAGGTGCCTTGTGGCAAAGACAGCAGCCAGCTGTGAGCAAGGTGGGAGCCAGCAGGGTAGGGAAAATTGCTTCTTCCCTCTCGTCAGCCACTTGTGACACCACAGAGGGGGCTGGCTCCACCCTTGTGTTCCCTGCCACAAGACACTGATGGGGCCAGCTGATGGGTCTCCAAAGAGAGGGGAGAAGGGGTTGTGGTGCCCTTAGAAAGGCAGTACCGCAGGGATCAGTCATGGGGACTGTGCCATTGAACATCTGCAGGAAGCATGGAGTTTTTGATCCTCTAATTTGCTGGTGACACCAAAAGGGGAGACTGGAAGCTGGTGTTCGGATTCCCTTTAGGAACTTGGCCAGAGCAGGGAGACCTCCAAGACTACTCATGGGGCTGGTCCCCAACACTGCAGGGACATACTCAAGATTGTGTGGAAAGAGGAAAAGATTGGTTGTCACATTCATATTTTCTGGAAAAATCTCTTTGCCCAGGATTTCTTCTCTTGGGAAGCTGAGAAGCCTCAGAGAAAAAGGAAAAACAACATTATTTCAATTTTCTATCCTGTGTTTTGCTGCTTTGGAATGTGGTTGGAGATTGTTTATCCAACAGGTGGCTGTTTGATTGGTTTCATGTGAATTGCTTTTACTTAAGGGCCAATCACAGCCAGCTGTGTCGGGACTCTGAGGAGTCAGTCACAAGTTTTTAATTGGCATTTGTATTTTGCTAAGCCTTCTGATGTATCCTTTTTCTATTCTTTAGTATAGTTTAGTATAGCATTCTTTAAGATTTTATCATAAAATAATAAATTAGCCTTCTAAGAACTTGGAGTCAGATGCTCAATTCCTCCTTTGTCCTGAGGACCCAGCAAATACCACAATTGGTGGTGCAGGGGGAGTTTCTGAGGCCTGGAAAAATGACCAGAGTGTCATTGCAGATGGGCAAAGGGGAGGGATACAAAGTGCATCTCCACCACCCATACTGCATAGTTGTCTCAGCTCAGGAGGTTTGATTAAATGACCGGGCATAGGCTGGCAGGCAGCATGAGGTCACCTTTCACCTTTTAGAGGCCAGGAGTTTGTAAACCAGGACTGGCCACATTCCCTGTGTCTTGGAGGCAGCCCAGGAGAGCTGTAGCTATGGGGCAGCTTCCCAGCTCTCCTTTCTCAGCTCCACCTGGGCTCTGTGAAATGGGCAGAAAAGTTTAACTCCCAACTCTTTGCCCTCGACCCATCCCTACTGAGTTTTCATAATATGTGTCTTTGGTAGTGTGTCTTATTTGGAGCTGATAATTCCTATGCAACTCAATAACATCTCTAGTTTTTGGTTTTGACCCCAACTGAGTTTCACCCATTCAATTTCTAAAGCAAAAATGTGACCCTGTCGTTAGATACAGAGAACAGGAAGTGGGGAACGGAGTGCTGAGTTCAGCTTTTGTTTGTTTTTTGTTTTGTTTTGTTTTGGGCTTTTTTGTGTTGAATTTAAGGGTTTGTCGGATAAAGATGCGGGACATGGGAAAAGACAAAACTATTGTTAGAAAAGAAAAATTTTGGGAAAGTGATTGAAATGTGGGCCAAGAGAGAAAATGTGTGGATGAGGATGGTGTATCACAAACCAGAAAATAGGATGTTGAAAACAGTCATCATTGAAGCTGCACAAATGAAAAGGTGCCCTAGGGAAGACTGTTCATGACAGAGGAGCTTGAATGTCTCTGACATTCAACTTCTGTTCCCTTGGACAAGTGCAGCAGTGGGACCTTTGCTTAGTTTCCATTGGTTTAAGTGGAAGTTAGTCTCAATTAAAGACAGGTTGAGGGATATAGGCTGCCTTGGAGGTCACAGGCAGAAGCATCACTTGGCTGTTGGGGATGCTGAAGCAGACTGAATACTGGCTAAAGTCACTGGACTTTGATCTATGAATTTGTTCTTGAAATTGTGGAGCCCTGACCACCTATTAGAGTATGAGGAGAATTGACCCAGATCAAGAAGTTTATTGTATCTTTCTGGAAAATACAATTTGCCCTATAAATTGTTTTAAAATGCCGGGTCCTTAAAAAAACGAGAAAGGAATCTTAGTTTTTAACTTTTCCTTTGAAAAACATGGGTAATTTTCCAGAAATAATGCATCTTGATAGCCCATGAAACTAAAAAAATTGAACTTCTGCACATATACTGGATTGAAATTCAGTGCTGAGGAACAGTGTTCTGCAAAAGGGAAAATAAGAAAGTGCCTAGGAAGCAAATGCATACATTTAGCATAATACAGTCTGCAAGGAATCTATATCCTAGTCACTTCTTCCCTAAGATTACAGACTGAAATGTATATTCATAAGCTTTCAGACAGTGCCTAATACAATGAGGTTACAAAGGTACTTGGTTCCTCTGAGTACTACTGCAATGTAAATTTTAAATTGTACTGAGATAGTGGTGTGAGAAGACAATTGGATCGTAAAGTCAAATGTCAAAAAATCAGAAAAATACCAAACTCATGCCTTTAAGCCTCCATGTACCTGTTAGGCCTGGCAGAGCAGGAACAGTCTGCAGCTTCCTGAGCCCTGGTTTACCATGACCTGGAAGGGAAAGTCAGGAGGTCTCACAGGAAAGGGCAATGAACACTTCAAAGGAGTAGCTGTGCTTGATGACAGTGAGCTCACAGGGACTAGCAATGGGGGTGCTCTTTGTCTGGGGTTTGAACCATGTGTTGCAAATTCTCTAGGATGCTTGAGTTTGATACTCTGCATGTTTCTGCCTCATGCTTCTAAACCCAAGTGGCATTTAATGCCAAATACATCAAATAAGCAAACTCTGTGTTAAAGCATTAAACCTTCCTTGTGTGAAATACCCAAAAGAACTTAGTGAGAGACTGTTGGACTCTGACAGCATAAAGGTCTGGAAATAGTTCAAATGAGGCAATTTCATGCATTATTTATAAATGCATTGTAGCATCCTGATACCAGATTCTGCCCAGTAACAAAAAAGTTCAGAGGTATGGTTGTTTGTATGTTTTTAAATTGTAATGTAGAACACTATTCTAGGGCACTTCATTTTTTAGGACTTCAATAAGTAGTAATGGATCATGTAAACTCGTCAAGTAAATTGGAGTCAGCCATAAACTCGGGATTTATAAATCTATACCAAGGAAAGTAAGGCCTTTTGCAAAATACTTGAGAATTAATCAAAGAATTTTTAAACTATTCCCATTTAATAACAGTCAAAGTGACTATTCTTTCACATGTGAAGCATGTGACCAAATGAAATGAAAACCAAATCATGGCTTTCACGTTGTTGTCCAGATACAATCTATAATTATATCTTTGAGAGCTTCAAATACTTACCTGGGCTAAGAAAGTTATGAAATAAAAATAAAGACTGGATTTCCAAGTGGTTATTCCTTTGTACTTTGTTTTGGGTTTTTTAATGTCTGTCATCTTAGCTAGAACACTCACTTGACCAGGTATTGTAAACATCTAAATAAAATTGAATTTATATTAAATAAAATCTTTCTTTGCTTCTTGTCACAATGTCACAAATGCAACCATGGCTTCACAAGCTTTGTTGAGAAAAGCAGTCCCATTACTGTAGTAACAATAGCAATTCCTAGTAAGTCACATGACAGATGTGGTATGTGCCTAAAAACTGAGCTGTTGAAAAAATTTTAGTCCTAGTATTAATAAAAAAGCCCTCCTAGCACACGTCATTAATAAGAAGTTTGGGAAGTTGCTTTATAAGTAAGCCCTTTAACCTGGCCATTTGGGGTAATCAGTGGCAGAATCTCCTCTCCCTTCCATTTCAAAGGATTTATCAAATGAGTCTTTGTTCCCTCTTTTTCTCTATAGGAAACATCTTCAAGTACACCTGTGGTGCTGCTCATATGAATAGCATGCATGCATATATTTATATATGTATCTGTATCTAAATCTGTATCTATGTCCATATCTATGTGTGTAGATATATATATATACACCCCCACACAGAACAAACCAGCAGTTAAATAATCCACAATATCCAAGTGAAAGAGCCCATTATGATTCTGAGATTTGGCAAGTGACTTTTCAGGTGAGCATATAGTATTTTTTCTACTTTTTTTCAAAAATCTCATAAATACAAAGCAGACATATTCACAATCTCTTTACATGAGCATTCTTGTTTTCTCTAGTTATGAGGTTAATAAACCTGTCAGTTTAAAACAGATTGACTGATGACCATGGACAAGCAGAAATTTTCCCCAGCACTCTAGAACTCTTGACCAGGGATCATATGCAAAAGATCTCTATCATTTCTCTCTTCATGGAAGAACTACACTGCAGAACAAGGTGTTTCTACCTCTGTGTGAAGCAGTTTGATTTCTTTCCATGAGCACTTCTAAGACTCAGTCTGTTTGTTTTCCCTTCTGGAGTTGCTTATTTTTTCTTAATGGCTTCCTTGGGGCAGCCATCCAGTGCTACAGGTTTTTTTGACTTTTTTTTCCCTGACATGCTAAAAATTGGCATTGCTAAAAATTACACATGCTATAGTGACCTTCATATTAACGATTCCTTATCCCTTAATACTGGTTGAACATAGTTATCCCTCTGTAAGTTAATGTACTGCCTGTTAGCATCTGCCAATGAGCTGCTGATGTAATGGAAATGTGTTTGGCTTAAGTACCAATTGGCTTCGTTATTACTAGAAAAAAAATTTAATGACAGTTACAAGTTACCCATAAGTCTCCTCTTCTAAGCGGTAAAAATAAACAGCTGAAGAACAGCTGATTTTACACCTTCATTTCTATCAGTTATGTGAAGAGAGAAATGGCAGATCCTGTGATAGTAACAAGAAAGTGCCATCTAATTCCTTAATTGTCACTGAGAAGGATTTTGCATTTAATTTGAGCAGAAATTGAATAATCTCAAGTTTTTGTAGCACACCAGAAGAAATGTATTTATCTAATTGTGTCTTTTGAATATAGCTCTGTAAAAACACTGTGAACTGAAAAATAATCTGATAAACAACTTGTATTATATCATTTGACAGAGATAAGGCTACTAACATTTTCCACAATATCATACTTCTAATGAAATTTGAGAAGTATATTTTTCACCCCCAAACATATTAAAATTACAGGGAGACACAAAAGACAAATAACCCAATGTAGCGTTAAATATCTGAAGTATATACCTGTTACTTATTTTCTTTAAAACTATACATAAAAAATTAAGTCAGCATATATGATAATAAAGATAGTAAAAAAATTAAAGAGAAGCATAACTTTTTAAAGCAAAAGAACACCAAATTATACAACTGACCCTGACCATGTACTAGAGATAAATTCCTGCAGAAGATACATGTTCTCTTTGAAAAATTGTAAAGGAGTTCATTAAAAGATTAATGAGGGTTATTTTAATGAACTTTTCTAAGGAGAGATTAACAGTGGTTGCTTTTAGAAATACAATTTTCTTTGCCTGCAGCTGACACAGTGCCTGAGTATCATCAAGGAACTGTGAGCATAAGCCTGTGACTTGTGACCAGTCCCTGAACTGTGCCTTCACTGACTGAGTGCCTAGATTTAACATCTTCCATTTCTTATGCACTGATGAAAAGGTGAGTAAAATGAACAGTTCCTAACTTGAATTTTTTCTAGCATCCTCCACAGTCAAGAGATTATTGTGTTGCATCAGCAATGGTTCCTTATATTTTCCTTTACCAGAAGTTGGAGCAGAAATGCATTTGAGATGCTGGAAGGATTGTCTTCTACATCTGCCAATTCTAGCCCTCTTTTCCTTCAACTCTGCCACACACTACTGGGCTGAGCAGTGAGTTGTGAAGTTCAGTGCAGTAGTGAACTCCCTGTGGAGTCAACTGCACTGTTCTCTAAGAAGATAAGAGGATGTTAGAAGCTTAAGCCACAGATTAACTTCATCCTGCATCTTTCACAGCACAGCATTCTCTGTCTTCTTCCCTACCCACTTTTTCCTGCACTGTTTTACACAGCCTTCTCCCTCTAAAAGCAGCTGCAGTGGCAACAGGAAGGGGCAATCTACACTATTTTTTCTGTTCTGCTGAGAGCAGCAACATAGGAGAGAGAATTTTAGGACTTTGTATTTGAGGTAGTGGAAGAAAGTAGTCTCCTGCACATTCTTCAGTGAGGCTGGTGAGTCTGAGTGAGTATGAAGATTTTAGGGCACATGACATAGCATACCTACCTTTTCAACAGTAATGTGTGATCTGCCTTACTATATAAGGGGCAGAAAGCAGTGCTGGACCAAAACCATGAGCTACAATACGTATTGTCATGCCTCACAGTGGTTAAGCAGATCAAAATCTCTTTAGCATTACAGGATAAGCAGAAGGGTTGAATCTACCTAAGAAAATACATGCAAAGTGTGACTTGCTATATTGCTATACCATATTTGCAGTATCAATCCTTGGTTCATATAATTTTTTTTTTTTAATCAGCTTGACAGCAGTGATGAAAATTAAGACAATGTGGGAGAAGAGAGAAACCTGTATATAATAAGAATTTTAAAAGGGGAATATTGAGCAAGCTCTATATATAAAATAGTGTAAAGTAAGACTTAGTGAACATTGAGAAAGTAACAAAGCAGAACACAAAATGTTGAAGCACAATATTTAAAATTGTCAAAGGCTATACTGCAGATAACCTTAACACTTTGCTACTGATAAATGTAATGGAGTCAAAAGGTCCAGAAGCCTTTTAAAGGGAATTGAAAATTTTTACTGTTATAGCATGGGAATATTTTGGATATGAGAGAAAGCGGGGTGGACCAGATGCAGTGTTTGTTATATATATATATATACCGAGCCTGAAAGTGCAAACAGCATTCACTGCTATTACATTATATTTACAATACTGCATAATGATATGACATCATCACAAAAGCATCATATCATTACTGTCTGCCATAACTGAACTATAGCCAGGATCTAATCCAAAGTTCACTGATTATCAATAAAAAGACCTTCAATGACATCAATATGCTTTGGATCAGTCAGGACAGAATTGAGGGAATGACTTATGCCACTCCAGCTCTAATGGCTTATCTAATTAATGCTTGTTTTGCTTCTTGGCAAAGACCTCTTAGGGGTGGTTGCAGCAGCTCAATGACAACCAATATTTCCCATGCTGTGGAAATATCTCTGGATATACCCAGCCCCTGCCACAATCCTGCATTATGACTAAAAGAGTGAAAAAGCAACTAGGTCTTGTCTACTACTGAAGTACCACTAAATCAACTGTCACAATCCCTGAACACGTTTGAATGGATTCTTCTTCAGTGTTTCCACTTATCTTTGAGAGGACACACATAAAACTAAGGTGAAGCCAGCATCTGAGCTCCTACTTGAGTAATACTCAACTCCTGAAAAACACATTGGAGCCCAGGCTAAGGCATGGGATGATATGCAGAGTGTGATAGCTGAATTCAAGCTTGAATTCTTGTTACTGACAGTTTTGGAGTGTGAACAGACTGCATGTGAAGCGAGAGGTGCTCAACCCTAAACCACAATACCTTGCAGCACCATCATGAGACCAGTACTAGAAAGGCAACTCTGTTTTGGGATGACTAATGAACTGAAAAAACCACTGAAATACAAAATTTCATACTAACCTGATTCAAGTTCCTTCAAAGCAACAGAAACTCAATCAAAAATCGGCAGAAATAGCACTGCCTAAATAAATGAAGCATTGGAAGTAACCATGAAATTGCAAAATCATTTAGGATGAAAAGGACCTGTGTTGTAACAGGACATGAAATGAATGACACGCACACACTGCAATGTTTAAGGTAAAAAAAGGGCAGTTTATTTCTGAACTCTAATATTTATAGACTTTTAAAAGTGCCCGTGGATTGGAGGATGAAATTGCTACTTCTCTAGCTACACTGGTTAAACTAACAGTTCATCAATTCTCTTTTCTTCCAGAAAGGAATGCAAAACAAGTATTATTTACATGAAAAGTGTGTGAGAAACTCTGTTACAAAGATGTAAACATCAGAAGGCTTACAAGAACTTAGAAGAACAGGGCAACAGACCTCTGTAAGATCGAATCTAACTGTTAACCCAGCAATGCCAAGTCCGCCACTAAACCATGTCCCTAACTGCCACATCCACAGGTCTTTAGAACTTCTAGGATTGTGACTCCATCACTTCCCTGGGCAGCCTGTTTCACGCCTTTCGTGAAGAAATTTTTCCTAGTATCCAATCAGAACCTTCCCTGGTAAAGCTTGAGGCCATTTCTTCTTGTCCTACTGCTGTTTCTTTGGAGAAGAGGCCAACCCCCACCTGGCCACAGCCTCCTTTCAGGTGGTTGTAGAGAGTGATAAGGTCCCCTTCGAGCCTTCTCCTCTCCAGGCTAAACATCCCCAGCTCCCTTAGCCACTGCTTATCAGACTTCTGCTCCAGACCCTTCCCCAGCTCCATTGCCCTTCTATGAACCAGGTTGTGTCCTCTGTCCTCATGCAGACAAAGAATGGTCCTTGGCCCTGTTTTAAAATATGTATCCCCTAAAAATATCAGATTTATCAAAGAAAAAATCTGTATGAATAGGTTAGCTGTTTGTAACCTTCAAGAAATGAACTTTATGCTGCAGTTGTCAATGCAGCAGAGACTGTATAATGATTAAGAGCACAGAGAAAGCTTTCTTGCTTGCCTGCATTAGATTTATTCTACTGCTATGTCATTATGCACATAAGTCTTAGAAATGAGAATTGTGTAAAACTGGTTGAAAATGAGAGCTCAGCAACACTGTCAGAAAGTTCTCACCACTGCACAGACACGCACCTTCCCATTGCCTGCAGAAAAGGTTATTACATTTACTGTCATATGGAATGAAAAGCAAATAGCAGCTCTTTAAAATGTTCATATAGGATATTCTTGGGCAGGAAATGCATGAGGTCTGGCTGTGCTTTTAAAGACAAAAACGTGCTTACAAAGGGCTGTGATTAAGGAAGCCTTGAAAGCATGTGCAAATATGTGTGACGTTTAACTGGCAGCTTTTGAGAGATTAGATTCAATATTGTCTTAAATGAGACACTTGGTGTTAGACCTCAGACTGAAATCTACACTGCTGCACCAAACTGTGGATTTGCATGTGTATTAAGGTTTATAAAAAAAGTATTCTATTTCCTTAAGGACCTTTGGAATTTCCCATTTGCCATCACTAAAAGAAGGAAGCAGTTGAAAGTGTGGCTACCTTTGTCCCTTGGAGTGTTGTAATAATTGTTTAATCAGTTTCGTCATACAATCTGTCCTGCTTTCTCTCTAATCATGTAGAAACAAAATATTCTTTATATTCATTAAAAGTATTCTAGTGTGTGTAAACTCTAGCAGGGATCTAATTTCCTATTCTGGGAGTTCAGCATGCTGTGAGTTTTAATAAAGCTGGTATAACTGGTGACTTAGTTCTCTCAAGTGCATAATCTTTTTCTTTTAAAACTTTAATAACGACATCTTTATTGTGAAGGTTTCCTTTCTTCAAAGTCCTACTATTGTTCTCTACAGATGCTACTTTTCATACAGCAGCACTTACAGAGTGACAGAAAGGCACGTGGGCTGTAAAAGAGCCAGTCTTATCTGGAAGACTCAGGACTTGCTGCCCAACAAAATGATAGCTCAACATGGCCTGTCTGTTCAAGGGCACCCACCCACTGGACATTGCTTGCTAACATACCTAATTTGCAGCTAGAATAATATGTAAGGTACTCACTTCCATGCTGTATTTTCTCTCCTTGAAGTATTTGCTCTCCCTGAAGTGATTAGGGTATCTAAGAGCAGGGCCAGGAGTCACTTCTAGCTGGAAGGAAACATGGATGTCTTTTAGGCTGCATCAACCTTGACTTTTAGCTACCCAGTGCTGAACTGCAGGGATTTGGGGTTTCGTTGACCCCAAGTATGTTAAGCCTAATGTGAAGAGCCTAAGCCCTTTCTACAGAAAAAAAGAAAGTGCAGAACAACCTTTTAGTTCAGAGGGCTGTAAACAGAGGGTGTTGTCCACTCTCTTTTATTCAAAACCTGGAGCAACACCAAAAATGTAATGGTCCACAGAAGAGAGATGGAAAACCAGAGTCCAGTGTCCTGCTCTGGCTGACAGTGGGTAACTTTTCTATAGCTAGAATGCTCTCCTTAGGCAGGACATGTAATTTTCAGTGCAAATTTAAACAGTGAGAAACAAAAGGGAGCAAACAAGTCCCATCCTAGAGTAGTTTGTAGCAAGGCTGCACAGCTACACTGCATGGGAGAGTGTGTGGAAGACCCTGATTCCCCAGGCAGTGTTCTAGATACCAGGATGGATCTGCATTGCTTCAGTTGATGAAAGATCTGTTTTCTAAAATGTATATGGAGAATGGATGGGATTCAGAGTTACTTTTATTTCCAGCTGATTAGTCCCCTATATATATGCCTGACAACCCCCCCTGTTACCACCTGCTCTGATCTCTACTCTAAAGCTATTGTATCCCTTTCCAACCCCTGTGGCTATCAGAAGCCACATCAGTCCATTCCACTCTGCAGTGCATCCACCAAACCCTGTTTTCCAACTGCATGCTACCACTTTAACATTTCCAAGCCCCAAGGGTCCTTTGT
Source organism: Setophaga petechia (assembly GCA_024362935.1). Lineage (NCBI taxonomy): Eukaryota > Metazoa > Chordata > Aves > Passeriformes > Parulidae > Setophaga > Setophaga petechia. The sequence continues at coordinate 30,020,739 of JANCRA010000008.1, forward strand.
TATTCTTTACTGCATATTCTTGCCTTCATAGCCTCCTCTTCCATTTTGTACATCCAAAACTCTACTTTCTTTACCCTCCCCACCTTCCTCCCATGTGCCAGCAAGGCTGCTCTCTTAGTTTCAAGTTCCCTGCCCCACTCTGTGCAGGAGTGCAGGTATCAGTATAGAGACAGTTGCTGCAGGGAGTTTTGCTGATGTTTGTGGGAATTGGCAGCTGCTGTACTTGAGAGGGAACATTACAGGTTTGGAAATATTTTGCTGAAGGATAAGAAATTATCATGCATCAACTGCTCCATAACAGTGACCCTGATCACATTATTTCTTCATGGCAAACCAGAGATGGTTTGTCTCTTTGTAAAAGCATATCACATCTAGTCTAGGGTAGGAATGTGCCTCTGGGCAGTTACCAGGATAGATTTTCTTCATATGTCCACAAAGCTTTCTTTATTGTCAAACCAAATTATCATGCACCACATGACTGGTAAACTGGTAATATCAGGCACCACTTGATCTTAGTGCTCCACTTCTCCTCTGACCAGGACTGGGGTCAAGAGGAGACTCTAGAACAATTTGCAGAGAATAAAACAATTCCAACAATCAGAAGAATTAAAATGATTATTCCTAAGGAGTGACATGGAAAAGAAATGCCTTAGCAGCATGTGAAATGGTTTGCAGAGTTGATGTAAATTGCCAGCATAGCTGTGCACTTAAGTGTAATTCTGGTACTAATTGCCAGCTGAGCCCTGAGAAGCTACCGTCTTTACTTAGGCAGCTGAAATGGCAGTCAGTAACAACTTGTGCATCTATGCAATAAAATGTTCTGTATTTAAATTCTGAATGTCATGACAATTAGAAAGAAAAACATCCCAAACCTGGAAATGTGCATAAAATCTCTCTCTGCAATGAAATCCAATAGAGAATAATTAAATGTAATGTGATTTTCTGGCATCAGGTAATGATACTGATCCAGAATAAAAATATGAGTGGATTTTTTATTATTTTATTTTCTAGTTCTAGCCTGCTTGCCCTATTTTCTTTGAAAAGTATGTGAAAGGGTCACTTTTGTTTTGAAGTAATTGGTTGCATTCAAAATTTAACCTTAGATATCTTTACATACTCTTTATTGATTTTGTATTACATTTTCATTTCTTAAGATGAATACTGCCTTAGTCTGTAAGCAAAATATGTACAACTTGCACATGGTTAGGAGAATATAATTATCTCCCTGAAAATAAATATATTTGTGGTGTTGTGTCTCAGTTCACAAAAAGTATGATACACATCTACATTTTCAGAATAAATGACTTAGTTTCAGATAAGCCAAGGAGGAGATTCTTGATAATACAAAGTTGTGTCAGTCCACAGAGGGTTTTATAACAGTCTCTTCCATTGAATGCAGAGATGATTGACATTTCATATAAAAGTGGATAAAATGCTGTGCTGGTTTTGGCTGAGGTAGAGTTAATTTAAGTACAATTATTCACAAATACGAGTTTCTAAAATATGAAGATGGAAACAGCTAAAGAAAGCTGCATCTCATATGACCTAGAACCTTCAGAAAACTCCACAACTTTCTTAAAGGATGTGCATAAACCAACTCCAGATTTATTATAATTTTTTACATCACAGAAGCCACAAAATTTGGATGAGTTTGCTTTCTTTTGATCTAAAATGGTAAAATTGATGATGACTCATATATAAGAACTGCAATATTTCTGACTCAGCATTGAGGATTCAGAATATCCTACTGATAGAAAAGTTAGGTTTCCAGCAGAGATGAAACACTGTCAAGTATAAAATAAGCAAACAAATGCAAACACATTTTCTCTGTGTGGTAATTAAAATCTGAGTCTCAACCTTATGAGACCTTGGAATAAAGGCAGCAATTCTAGGATATATACTGCTTACTTGGGGATGGTGAGACGCAGAAATTACAGGAGAAGTCACAAATGGAAGGCAACTAGAGGATTTGCTGAGGCATTATGGTGGCCTTGCTGTACAGCTGGATCCTCAAGGGGTCTGGTGCTTGCTGGCCCTCTTCCCTGTGCTGCTGAGGATTTACTGAGCAACCTCTGTTCCAGCTCTGTCCATCTACCATCATGTCCACAGAGTCCTGGCACAGGAATTGCTCTTGAATTTTTCACAAAGTCACAAAGCTTGTCAGCCACCACTGAGCCTTTCTGTCATGGAAGGAGGGAAAAAGCCTACCTAAGGTTCAGCTCAGCTGGAAACTGACTGAGCCTACCAAAGGCTTTTGCAAGCTTTCCCCCCTTAGGTTTCTTAAGATTTTTCACAGTGCATATTATAAGAAACACTAAATCTTTCAACTGAGCCTCTGTTGGTAAACTAATATATTCTTTATTTCACCTTAAAATGCATTATATGCTCTGCAGATAGCAGAGGTTGGATTATAGAGCACGCCTGTATTTCCAGTCATAGTCTCAAGGCAACATCAAACTCCCATGAACTCAGAAGGTATTAGGTTTCATGACAGCATATGATTTAGGTCTCAGCTCCCTAAAATTTTCTGATTGTTCACTTCCACTGAGACAGGGATGCTTTCTGGTTGTGGTGAGTTGACCTTGGAGGGCTGTCAGTCACACAGTCAGCAGATCTTTCACTCCCCCTACTCAACAGGATGAGGAAAAAATTAGATTGAAATAACTCATGCGTCAAGACAAGGACAGGGAGATCACTTACCAGTTATCACAGGCAAGCCAGGCAACTCAGGGGAGATTAATTTAATTTATAGTCAAATAAAATAGATCTGGATGTTGAGACACAAATAAAAAAGCTACAATTCTCCCCCACTTCTTTCCAGGGTCAACTTTGCTCATTCATGTCTGAATTCCCTTGCTTCCCCTCAACTCCAGGTAACACAGGAAGACAGGGAATGAGGGCTGCAGTCAGCCCATAAGTCTTCCTCTCTGCCACTCCTTCCTCCTCTCTGCCCCTCCCTCCTCCCACTGTCTCCTTGCTGCAGAGTGAGATCCTTCCCATGGGCTGCTGTCCTTTGGGATACACCAGCTCCAGTGTGGAGCTCCTTCGGGATTCACCACTCCATTACAGTGTGGGCTCTCCATGGACCACAGTTCCTTCAGGAAATATCCACGTGCTGTGGCACAGTGTCCTCCAGGTGCTGCTCCAGCCCAGTCCTGTCTGTGGGCTGCAGGGAAGTGCCTTATCCACTGTGGTTCTCCAGGGCCTGCAGGGAAGTGTCTGCTCAGCCCCTCAGTACCTCCTCCTGCTCCTTCAGCTCTACCCTCAGGGTTATTTCTCTCCCATTTTTCCTCACCCCTCACTGCCAGGCAGCATTTTACCCTTTAAGTACGTTTTCCTCAAGGGGCCACCACCTTGGCTCCAGGGCCCAGCCATGCTGTGTGGTGGGGCCATTGGAGCTGGCTGGGAAAGGCTGCAGCCAGCATGGAGCAGCCCTGGCCCCTCATCACAGGGGTCCCTGAAGCCCCCCTCACCAGCACCTGGGCACCTGCACCCTGGATATGTTTCCAATTTCTTTCCAATTCTCTGATCTTACTGTACTTTTAACTCACATTTTATAGCCCAAGTAGCCTACAATCCATAAGTAAAAATCAAAATTACCTGAAGCTGATAAATTTAAGTAAGTTGCCTTAATATAGGTATTAAATAATTTATGCAACCCCTATATAAAGCCTAATGAAGTTCAAATATTATCTGAAAAGTTAAATTCAAAAACTTTTTTAGAAGCTGGGAGCAGAGAGATATTGATGTTTTTGTCATGGCCTGGCAGACGACTGAACAAAGGAGTTAACATGAGGGGAAAAAATGGATTTTCCTGCACACCTGCAGGATTTTATAGTCATCCCATAGATATATTGTCAAAACCAAGATCAGATTTTTTTGTCTGTGTGGTAAAGTACTACCTGAAAAATTAAGCAAAGCTTAAAACTGGCTCAGATAAGATACTGCCAGCATGAAGGGAGAGCTGCTAAACTACATTGACAATTGCTCTGCTAAAACCCTGAAAGGCCAAAACACCCCAAAAGCGATGAAAACAAGCAATTGATTTCTGCTTGAAATGTTTTTGTTCAGTTTCTCAAGGGCTTGAATGAAAAGCTGTGCTTCTCTCCCAAAGTGCCATGGTAAGATAAATAATAAATAGACTGCAGTGTTTGAGCCCTACAACTGAAAAAGTTCAAGGGCAGAGAGGGAAAGTGAAGGAAAGGAACTGATGATCCAGGATTACACTCTACAGATAAATGAAAAAATTAAAGTTTATGTAGGGGGTGGATGGCTGTCATTTAGCTCCTGTATGAGATCTTTCAAGAATATATCTACTTATTTTTTGTAATCTGACTAAGTATGAAGACATCACATAAGCATTCTCATAATTAACATCTCACAGTATCAGCAGAGTCAATAGTGAGGTGTTGCATGAGGCTGTGAAAACTTTTGCTATAAGAAAAAGGGAACTTCCACTTCAGAAGCACTTTTTACGGTGACTGAGAAATGCTGGTTCTCTAGACAGTGCTCCTTTTAGTCAGAGTCAGGCCTGTGTGATCTTGGAAACAGAGCTTGGGGTGAGGGGTGTTGGATGGAATAGTTAGTTCAGAATCAAAGGAGGGTTTAGCCACAGCTGCAGCTGCCACATATTTGTGCTTCCTGTCAGCTGGGCTTTGGCTTCAATGGAAACATGATGATCAGTCCTCACAGAACAACTCTTTAAACATAAATTGATACAACTCTGATGTGCAGTTCTATATTGTAATGTGATCAGTAACAGTGTTCTGTAAATGCACAGCAATATACTGGGCCTTTTCTACCATTGCCTTCAAAACAGAGAAAAGTTCACAAGTTGTGCCATTTGCTTTCTGTGGGTTCACACATTGTGTTGTTAATAAATATTAAATGAGTAAAGCAAATGTTCATACTGGTATAATTTAAGCTATTGTGTTTGTTGGTAAAGGTTAACCTTCTCCTCTCTTCACTTCTTCACATCTGCCCAGCACTTCAATGCAGCGTGGGAACCACAGATCCACAGCTCTTCACTCAGCATTGTATTTTTATCATCTTCCTCCTGGAGCAGAAGGCAGCAAACCTCCCTGCAGAGAAATGACACCTTCCAGGCACAGAAAACACAGACATATACTCTCTTTTGGGTGTATCTAGTTGAGTTTGGATCAGTAGCACAGAGTGCATCTCCCAGTCCTCCTTAATGGTCCTGCTTTGATTCCATTATGGAGAGGTCCCTGAACACATGGATTTCATTCCTTTTGCAGAAAACGAAACTGGAAGGTGCAGTCCAGGTGCCAATAGGGACTGGGACCAACTTTAACCTGGCTGAAGGAAGATGTCCTAAAATGCATACTTACAAGGATGAAAGGCCCTCAGCACCAGCTGCTTTACAGATCTCTTGCTGGCTGCAATACCTGCTAATGTGAACACAGACTTTGTGGTCGCCTTGCATGACCTTGACCATTTATTGCCAAGTTTTTATCTCTGCATCTTCGGATGTAACTTTGAGAAATTGTGGGCTCTGTGAAGTGAGCAGGTACACTGTGCACAGTCAATTTGGGGCACATATCCTATAAACCAAGGAACATCTGGGTGATTTGAAATGGCAAAAGAGGGATGGTTCCTTGGCATCTTTCCCTCCTCCATGCACAGTGCAGTTTTGAAGTGCTGGAACAGCATAAAAGTGGCTTTCTAGTCTTTCAAGAGATTCTGTCAATTTTTCAGGTTGGACAAAACAAATTATATGTAGAAGGAGCTAGGGGCCTGGAAATTGATAACTTGCCCATTACTGATTTTTATAAAGCCAAAAAAAGGAATCCCGTTTTTTTACTCAAGGCCAACCCTGGCACCAATGGAGAAAGCACAGTTCCTTAAATACTGGTACAAGCCATTTTACAATGAAAAAATGTTGGTTGTTTTAAATAAAGGGCTCACTACTTCGTGCCTTACCATTCAGGGTTTAAAATAACACAACAGGGCTTGGCATTTCACTTCAAAAGAAAATGTTGCTGTGCTGAAACCATAATTGGAACATTACTACCCAGAATAAATGACCAAAGTTAGGAGCAATTGAAGGGTGGTGGAAAGATGCTGCAACAGAAGCTGCATGTCTCTGTGAATTAGAATGGTTGTTATCACTGCTTTTATTTTAAGTGAAGCAGACAATCAGCACTGGATTTTTAAGGAGAGTTTGGCAAACTGTCAACAGTTAGACCTCAAAATAAGCAGAGAGGCTTTCCAGAGAGCCCAAAAGTGGGAGCTGCTGGATGCTGGACTCTCTCAAACATGAGGCTCCTCTAGATTCCATGGCATTTGGAGGCATTAGTGAAAAATTACCAGACATATCCTAACCTGAGGACTTAGCTAAACTTCAGACGTCATTCCTCAGTTTCCTTGTTCCTACTCTTCCAAGTTCAGCTTTTCCAAAGTAGCCTGTGTAACAATACACAAAACATATACAGTAGCTGGACGAACAAACAGTAGTAGATCCCAGTCTGGATCTAGCCAGGACAGTAAGGCAGCACAGTGTCTCCAAATGCAGCAGTTTTTTTCCTAGATGAAACTAGCCTTTTGTATCTTATGAGTCAACAAATGTATAAATAAGTCTTTGAGCCTACATATGAGAAGAACCTATTTTTATAACTTCATATTAAATTCCTCCTAATTGCATATTATATTTCCTTTCTAATTGCATTTTTATAATATTAAAAAGATTACCTATATTTTAACATAGCTCTTGCTGTATCTCATTAGTCAGATAGCTCAAATTGAAAATAAGACATTTGAAATAGCAACATCATGCTGTTGTAGTGCTGTATTACTTTATTTTTTTCTCTAGTCGAAAAATGCCTTTTTAATATCAGAAATGTATGTTCATTTGTCTAGCCATAAAAATAAGAACTTTTGGAACAAAAAGTAAAAATTAGTTTATTAATAACTTATCTGACTTCTAATCCTTTCTTGGGAAGGCATGTCACACATTTCTTCCAGATAGCATAAATTAACAGGAGCCTTTTTCTCTTTCTCTCACAATAGTCTATAGAAAACTGAAGCAAATCAGCTGTATTGTTTTCTTCTTAGATGTCTAAGAGCATATGATAAGATATATTGGATTGTTAGTTTTGTATCATAGGCATTTGTAAGCTGCTTTTCAACTCAGCATCTGAATGCTTAAGGAAAACAGATGTTTTTTTCAAAGGAATAGTTATATCATCTTCTTAAAAAACACAAAGCCAAGTCCACATAAGTGTTGGCTGGGGGAAGATTTTTTCAAACTGAAACCTTTTAAGCTTACAATAATTTAGGGAAAAAAAAACCCCACCACCAGGACAGTGATATTTTTTATAAGAGTTTATAGCCTACAGGAGCCAGTCTGCAAATAATGAACGTGTACAACAATAGTTCTCTAATAAAATATATGCTCAAGTGCAGTTGTGCTGTTCATCATCACTATGACTACAATGTTCCTCACAGTTCAGCATCTTTCCTTTCAATTGTGCACTAAAATAAATCAGAGATGTGACAAATGGGGTTGTTTGAACCTGCGGCTCTGGTAAGCATCACCTCTGATGCTTCTTGCCATGTCAGCTGTGCCATGGCCAGTGTCTCAAATGAGTGGGGAGTTCTGCCAGGCTCCCTGTTGAGGAGCATTCAGACTTTTTCTGACTCCAAAAATTAAGTTCTACATGACAGATGAGGTTTTTCTTTTTATTCCTGGCCCATTGTCTGTCTAGAAGAGAGTGTTTTCAGGAAGGCAGTGAAGGATGTGGCTTTGACAGCTCCAGGTACTGCAGGTTCCCAGAAGGCAAACAGAAGTTAGATTTTGATCCTGCCTAGTGGTGCCCAGTGAATGGAGAAGGACACCAAATCCACCTCCTAGACATGCACACTGATTTGTCCTTTTTGGTTTTCTTGCTAGCAAGCCTGTCCTTTCACAATCATGAGTGGGTGAGCAACATGACCTCAAATTATGGGTCTTGTCCTGGAAGAGGGAGTGCAGACCTGGATAAAAAGCCCCATCCTGATGGTGTGGGAGACTCTTTTTGAGGCTGTGAAAAGTGCATGTGCCATCTGGAGGGAGAATTCAAAGTGCATTGTTTCTTAATACAAGAAGAGTTTAACATTTTATCCTCAGTTACACTGACCGTATTTGGCTCGAGCTCATGCAGCAGCAGCCATGCCAGAGCAACTGTGGCATTGTGCAGCATAAGGAGAGCTTAACAGCCTTCCACCACTTGTTCCCAGGGATAGACTCCTGCTAGAAGTGGGTACAATGTGGAAAGATGGTGTGGATAGGAAGCTGTTTCAAGCAAGAGCCCTTATCCCCAGCAGTGCCTGCCAGGTGCATCTCTGGGGACGCTGGCACCAAAATTCCTGATACATCCATCTGGAAAACATACTTTCCTGCATGCTAGAATGTATTTCAAAATAATGTACACAAGTAATATAGATGTTGCACATTTCAAACACCTCAAATGACAGAGAGAAAAATGGAAAAGAGAAGTGGTGATATATGTCCTCTTGCTCAATTTAAAACCTTATGCTGAATAAACAGAAACATTTCTTATTCCAAGAATGGAGTCCTAAAAGCAGATTAGATGCTATATCATTACTACAAATTCACTTAAACATTCTTTTAGAAATGAATTATCTCAGTGATACTGGTTACTAATCAATACAAGATTCAAAAAATGCTCCATAAAATTCAACTCAATTATCAAAAGCATCTTATTTCTCACTTCCCATCAGCCTTCATGTGAAAGTTCATTGTGTGCAGATTGAAATTCAGAACACGGTTCAGAATGAGTTCTTTCCTTTGGTAGCAATCCTATTGTCAAGCTCCACACGATATTCAGAATCATGTTGTGCTATTCCTGAAGGAATATAAATATCCAGAGCTGTGTCAACAATAAGTCCACTACAGACCATGATAGCAGGCATAGAAAGTGCTTTGGTAAAATATGTCTTTTTAGAGCTATCTGCACTTTTTGTGGCTCTGATGCAATTCCATTTCTCTCTGTAAAAGGAAGAAGTGCAGCAAGTTCAGGGTCTTGTGAACTAAAACTCCTTTCATCATCTCAAGCATTAGCAAAGCATGTGTGACTTGATGAAGAACAAAGGGATTAATGGTGTTCTGGAAGTTAACTATGGCTCACGTCAGTGTCCACAACATCATGTCTTTTGGGGAGGGAGGAAATAATCAAATATAAATAACATTTCATGCCATCTCTTGGGGCTGCACGAAAGCCATATAATTTCTCTCTCTGTAAGATGGAATGCATCTCTCTTAATAGTTTGAGCTGGTGCTTTCATATTGATTGATATATTTCAGACAATTTAGCTTGCTCCCTACTTACAAGCAATTAGTGCCACTTCCCGACACAAAACACATATCCTTGGGCAGAGAGAAGGACTTATTTGAACCCTACAAGCTTAGAAGCATCCTGTGATTCAGAAAAAATTCCACATTCAAAAACTCTGTATAATTGAGACTGTATTGCAATACCTGCTGAATCTGCACCCTCATGCTGTCTATATTTTCTACAAAACAACCCCAACCATTAAACACAGAGGAATGCTGTTCCAAGAGCATATGCAATGCTGTCTGTTGGATGCCATACAGCCACCAGCCATGTGCCTCTGAAAAGGAAAAGGTGGCCGCCCTCCACACTCCAGCTGAAAAACTGAGATATGTTAGGAGACAACAGGGACTCCAGGTATTTAGGTAACTTCACAATGAGGTCTCATCCCTACAGCAGAGTCATCTGTGCCCATGCCAGGAGGCAGAGCAGCCCAAAAAGGGAAAGGCTTACAACCTGCTGATGGCCTGAGAACAGAATAGCTCCCCAACACTGCAACCCAGCAAAACTGTGGTGGGAGTATCCCACAGAAACAGCTCAGTCTTTAAACAACTACTTTTTATCTGTCAGAAGCAGGTGGTCTTCAAACAAGTTAATGTCCATTTCAATATGTCCACCTAGGGAAAGAGACACAACATTTCTTGAGTGGAAGCTGGGACAGGAAATACTGATGTCTACAAACAAATTGTGTCATTACAGTGAGTCAAGAGATCTGCTCTATCTGCAAACATTTCTATTCATCTCCTATCTTTTCAGGTAGAAATTTCACTATTCATATGAAGAGATTACTCATTAAATCACTTGTCAAAAAGCTTGAAGCTGGATTCAGACCTTTATTACAGTTGTATAAGTGATGGAAATGCTTTGTGCAGTTACCTTCAAAAAAAAAAAAAAAAAAAAAAGAATGCGAGCCATTGTGAAATCATCCTAATTCACTACAAAAACATTATTATGCAGAAACTGAAAATGCCATATTTCCAGGTACATCCTATTCAAGGTGCATCAGCTGTCACTTGTCACATAGAGTGACAGCTCACCCAAAGGTCTTGTTCTTACCTGGAAAACTTCCATCAGACAGACAGAAGCACATGGTACAAGAGAGCTGATGCTCTGGACAATCTAAATCCCTAATAGTCTCTTATTTCTGGGCACATGTAATCATATTAGACAAGTTCCTCTGGAAATGTATTCATTTGGCTTTATTATCTACCAAAGGAGATTTCACAAGGTTCTGGAAATCCAATAAACCTCCCATTTATAAGCCACGGCTTGCAAATACTTAGAAATGTGCTCCATTGGAAAAAGCATATTACTATGTTAATGGACACATATTGAGCTTCCATGAGTTTCAGAAGTTCTTTCTGAATTTTTATGGAGAAACAAGAGAAGAATATATCATAATTTAAGCAGGTCATTATTCTAGACCATAGTATCTCACTAACCTTAATGTGCATTAGGTTAGAGCTGGCATTAGGTTAGGCTTGTCTAATTCTTCTTTTTTATGCCACAAACAGTGTTTATGTTAAAAAAATATACAGTTCCTCTTTCTCCTTCTTGACAATTCTGCTTTTCTAAGTATATTGTTACATATTAACATAATGATAATGTAATTGCTTTTGTGCTTGTAAGCATTACATATAATGTGGATCAAGAACAATGCAATCTGTCTGTGTTGTGTAAACATTAAAATAACTAAAAAAATTAAGTTTGGACTGTTTGGTAATGATACAAGGGTGAGAAATGTAGCTGTTCATAACTGCATATGGCTATGCTTGAGAAGGCTAACTGTATAATGATAGAAATCAATGTACAGCATGATGAAAATGGTTAATAAACTTTGAAAAGTTATGCAAAACCAGAATATGAGAACAGCAGAAGGCTGGAGAAAATTAGACTGAGAAAAGCAGTGAAATATAACAATAAAGACAAGCTTATGTAATTCTGAATTACACACTGTCACAAGCACAGGGAAGTAATAGTCCCTTTCTATATGACTTCAGTGGGCTGACAAACTGTATGCTGCATCCACTTGTGTGCTTCTGCAGCAAAAATTAAAACAAAATAAAACTGACACTACAGAAGCCCTTGACAAAAATGTTTGAGAATATTTTACCATATAATGTACTACTAAAACCAGTCATTGGGGACAATTAAACAGCATAAAACATGTCATTCTTTAATCTGCTTTTGCATTTTGATTAAGAATTGCAGATAACAATGTGAAGGGTATTCTCAAAGCAAGGGGCATAATTGACAAGAGCCCTAGTACTCATTAACGGAAGATTAAATTTAAAGCAAACTGAATACCCATCTGATGCAGAATACAGAGAGCTGTTGGGGCAATGGAGATCAAGTTCAATGAAATATTTTATATTTTTGCCTTTGAGGATGCAAAAAGCTAAAAGCAGGATTGAAAAATTGTCATGATTTTATGAACACAGTGTGGAAAATCTGCAGAACTGAGTCAGGCGTGAACTTCCTGGTACACCCAGGCACATACAGGTTACTGTGCTGGGAATTAGTCCCAGTTTAAGCACAATTCAGTAACAAAGAACCAAAACAGCCTGATCAATAAGTGAAAAAAGCATTTATCAGCATCTGGAAATCACTTTTACTGATCAGCAGTTAGTCTGGAAGTATTTGAAGAAGAGAGATGTCAACAGATCAGAAGAAACTGAGAAAAGGGTAACAAACTGATAAATGCTCCAAAAAATTGATTCATTAGGAAAGATTAAAAGACATAAAGGTGCTAAGTGACAGCTCATATTTTATTTATATAAACCAAACAAGAAGAAAAATTGTTTGGAATAGCTGATTGAGAGCAAGTGGTATGGGCAAACAAATTTGTGCCAGTCCTGAGAATGGTTTGAGGCTTCCCCTACTGTTCCTGCCACCACTCTGAATACATGTCAACAGAAGGTGTTAGAGTTGGAAGGAAACAAAGTGTGCTGGAGAAGCATGTGTTTGAAACTGGGTTTTAAAAAGTAAGGATTTTGTTTTGCAATGGCCGCAGAATCCTTTATGTCCCGTGGTTGGTGCTAGAAAAACAAATCTCTCAGTGTCCTGCTTTTCCCAGCAGCAAAGTGGGCTCAGTAATATTTCTTGACTCATGGGGACATTGTGACAGGAAATTCAATGAGAAGAAATATATATTCAGCTTGGTTCTTAAAAATCATCTTATTGACCCAAATGGGCTTTTAGTCATGCCTTTTGACTGAATAAAGATATTCGGGGAAAGAAGAGGCAAAACAACTGCAAGAAGAGAAACAGATCTGGCAGCATGGTGAATGGAAAAGGGAAAAGCATAAAATCTAGGGAAACACCTGAAAAATTAAAGATTAAAATAAAAGGAGGGAAATAGAGAAGGACTATAGGAGTGGGGTAGAAAATTAAAAATAGAGTGGCATAGTACAAGGGAAAGAGTACTTAGCTTTCCAATAATAACCTGCCTGAGCACGTTGCTGCCTCAAAAATTGGTGAGATATTGTGGCAGCTTTCTGCACTGGAGAAGGACACAGCTGAACAGGGCAGCAGGGTGCTGGGGGGAGGCAGTAAAATGGCCACTGCACCACTGCCTCTGTGCTTGCCCCAGAGCCTTGATGGAGTTACAAGGGCAGGGAAAAGGCACAAGTAGTAACCAGCCTTGTCTTTCCCAGCTCTTAGGAGCAGCAGCATCAAGCCCAGCTTTACTGAGATCTTGCCCTCCCCTCACTCTGTCCTCATGACTGTGACAGCAAATTCAGTTTGGCCTAAACTGGCTTTTTTTCCCCCTAGCTTTGAGTGGGGTTAGATACTTGAATCACTTGATCAAGCTCCTGGACCAAAATTCAGACATGTGAAACTTTGACAGAGGGCAAGTATTGATCTGAGACTGGTGCCACGTATTTATTCCTGGATGGAAAGGAGCAAGAGAGTAGTCTGCTAAACACTCCTTCTGTTCAGCTGAGAGCCTTCCAGACAAGAAAACCTCTCCACAGTTATGTTTGCATGGAAAGTGTGGCAAGAACCACCTGTGCAGGGTCTGCTGGATAGACTCCCAAATCTGACATCATTGTAAATCCTGGGCCATGCATCTGATTGCTGAAGACCTCAGGAGTAACGCAGAAGAAATTCTGTGTGCTGAAAAGAAAATTTAATTAAATACCAATTTTAATAGATAATAAGCAGCATATGCACCTAAATGACCTAGCCAGTGCCACCTGGTTCTTTCCTGGTTTTGCACTAATTTTATTTTATCAGAATACAGTGGGACTATATGCTGAAGATACTTATTTGTATTATGCAACTTGCAAATACTGAAGATGGCAGATTTAGGTAGGTGTCATTTGAGATTTTGGGCACAAAGCCCCTGATAGAGACAGATAAATAAATTCAACTATTGGATAAACTGAGTACTTTTGATCAAGTAACAAAAGTGAAATAGTTTGTATGAGAGAACTCCTGAGTCTTTTGCTGAGGCTGATTCTAGATTTCATTAGACAACATATTTGATTTAAAACCAGAGGCAATGGGCACAAAGTGAAACACAGGGGGTTTTCTCTGAACATCAGGAAACACATTTTCACTGTGAGGGTGACCCAGCCCTGGCATAGGTTGCCTAGGGAGATTTTGGAGTGCCCATCCTTGGAAATATTAAAAATCCATTTGGACACAGCTTTGAGCAATTGGCTCAGGATGGCCCTGCTTGAACATGGTGAGTTGGACAAGATGACCTTTGGAAGTCACTTCCTGCCTCAACATTTTTGTGTTTCTTTGATTCTGTGAACACTGTTCCAGTTTACACCCTTAATATTTTTGATGTTTTCTTTACAAATACAGGAGTTGGGAAGGGCTTTTTTGGGGGATAAGAAGGAAAGCTGAGACTAATAAGTACAGTTCTTTGTCAAAATACCTGGCAAGAGCAGGATTCTTGTGTCTGATGCACAAGGCCGCAGGGGGCTCCAAACAACACTTTGATGGTTTCACTAAATTATAGATCTCTGCTCTCCAAGACAAAATAAAACAGAGCTTCCACAATTAAGTGTATCTGTACAGTATCCAGATCTCTGGAAAATGAAATCACTCTCTCTGCTCTGGCAGCTTCTCTCTGTTCCTTCATATTCCCTGTTTCCCTTTGGTTGTACATCTTCATTTCCACAACTACTGGAGAAAAATCGGGGGGAGAAGGGCAGAAATTGTGTGTGCATCAGCAGGGGACTTAAAAACTGCTGGCGGTATTCAAGAGTTCACCAAAGATGACAATTTTCAACAATCTGTAGAACTTCCTACTTTCACAGAAGAGAAGTTGGAGGTGAGCAAAAGTGAAGTTGATGGATAATTGCAATAAAGTTGCACTTACTTGCCAAAGATGGAAGTTACCAAATGTGGCAGAGTTTATTGTGATCCCAAAGCCGCACAAGATCTGTCATTTTGTTGGTGTGGCTTTCCCTCCATCTGCAACAACTTGCATCCCAGAAGCAGCTTGCTCAAATTCTTTCTGAATTCTTTTGCTTTTAAAGCTGGCAGTAAAGTGTTTAGGTTGTTCTTTTTTTTTTTTTTTTATAAATACATATATCAGAGAACAGAGTAGAAATGTAGACCCAGCTGGCATAGTGTGAATTTGCCAATCAAGCCTGACTGTATCACTCACTTTAAACTAGCTAGAGATGCTTCCATACAGACAGGACTGCTCAGATGTGGCTTTCTAGATAAAAAATGGCATGTCATTTATCCCAGGAGTCAAAAAATAACAACAACAACAAAAAGCCAAAACCATATCCCATAAGGTTTACTTACAATCTATCTGGACTTGTTAAAAGATTTCACACTGAGGGCAAATCATGCCTGACAAGTTTGGTGTCCTTCCACAATGGAGTTACAGCACTGGTGGATAAGGGAATAGCAACTGACACAGTCCATCAGGACTTGTGCAAAGCATTTGACACTGTCCTGCACACCATCCTTGTCAGTACATTGGAGAGACATATTTTGATGGATGGACCACTCAGTGGATAAGAATTTGGCTGGGTTGTCACATTCAAAGGGTTGCAGGCAATGGCTCAATGTCCAATTGGAGTCCAGTGATGAGTGATGCTTTCAGGGCTGGTATTGGGACTGGTGCTGTTTAATGTCTTTGTTGGTGACAAGGACAGTGGGATTGAGGGCACCCTCAGCAAGTCTGCCAATGTCACCAAGCTGTGTGGTGCAAGTGACACACTGGGGGCAAGGGATGCCATCCAGAGGGACCTGGACAGGCTTGAGAGGTGGACCTGTGTGAACCTCATGAAGCTCAATGAGGAAAAGCACCTGGATTGGGGCAATCCCAGAACAAATTCAGGGAGAGAATGGATTGAGAACAGTCCTGGGGAGAAGGATTTGGGGGTGTTAGTTGATGAGAAGCTCAACCTGAGCCAGCAATGTGCACGTGCAGTCCAGAAAGCCAAACATGTTCTGGGCTGCATTAAAATCAGCATGGCCAGCAGATAAGGGAGGTGATGTTCCCTTTCTACTCCATTCCTGTGAGAACCCACCTGGAATACTATGGCCAGCTCTGGGCCTCCAAGATAAGAAGGACATGAACTTGTTGGAGCAAGTATAGAAAAGAGACACAGAGATGAACGAAGGGTTGCAGCATTTATGATGACAATCTGAGAGAGTCAGAATAGTT
The DNA here is from genome assembly GCA_024362935.1 of Setophaga petechia. Lineage (NCBI taxonomy): Eukaryota > Metazoa > Chordata > Aves > Passeriformes > Parulidae > Setophaga > Setophaga petechia. The sequence goes on from JANCRA010000008.1 coordinate 30,036,738, forward strand.
CAGCCTGAGGAAGAGAAGGTTCCAGGAAGACCTTACAGCAACATTCCAGCATCTGAAGGGGGCCTACAAGAAAGCTGGAGAGGGTCTTGTTACAAGGGTTTGTATGGATAGGACAAGGGGCAGCAACTTTAAACTGCAAGAGCCTGTGGATGTCCCATCCCTGGAAGTGTTCAAGGGCAAACTGGATGGGGCTTTGAGCCATCAGGTGTACTGGAAGGTGTCCCTGCCCATGGCAGGAGGGTTGGAACTAGATGATAGTTAAGGTCCCTTCCTTCCCAACCATTCTATGAGCCCAGCATACAGTTTGCCTGTCTAGGCTAAAAGACATGGGGAACTGAAACAAAGTTATACGTTCAGTTGGGAACTCCCTACAGCAGAGTACCCACTGCCCTGGAAGAGGGATGCTTGTCCTGGAAGAAGTACTGTTACTGGTAACATTTGTTCTGAGACCTATAGTTTGTAATTGTGTATTTTTTCATTGTTGTAGATGTGGAAGTGGACACAAAAAACTGTGCAAGACCGTTAATAGAAAGGAGGTTCAGAAGATACTGAAAAGACAACTGCATAATCTTGAGGACTGGAATAAAAGAAATGGGATGAGATGAAACAATGGAAAAGATATGATCATGCACTTAGACACTTATAAAAAGCATTATTATTATTATTATTATTATTATTATTATTATTATTATTATTATTATGGACTGTAAAGGACAAATACAAGGAGTAGCCTGTATTTGTCACTCACAGCATGACCTGAAACATCACTGAGATTTGGTCATATAAAAAGCAGATTGGCTGTATTAGGAAAGACAATTTCGGAAGAAATCAGGAGAGATTACCTCTATGGCAGAGACTGGCAATAGTTTGTGAAAAATTGTTACAAACTGCAGCTATGCTGAAGAAACTGAATCCAAACTTATCCAGTGCAGTAAAATCTGAGCTACAGAGGCTGTCTTACAGGAGAGGAGCAATAAAATGTACTCATAGGTTAGACCTGCAAACAGTGGCTGTAACTACTGCCTATAAATGTATTACAGATTTAAATTCAAGGGAAAGAGAAATGACTAACTGGAGCACTGGATGTCACAAGAACAAATGGGTATGAACTGGTCTTGAATGTGTTTGAGATGAGGGCTGTTCTGGCCCAGCCCTTCAGCAAGAGGTACAGTAAAACAGCATATTTAGTGTAAGATGGACCTGGATGTGTTCCAGGGAAGAAGGTATACAGAGCATTTGTTCCTACAGCAGCAGAATGCTACCTTCAAAACATCTCTGCCAGTCCCATGACCCAAAGATCCCAAAGGTTCACTTGCTTAGACAGCAGCATGCAAACCTAGAGAGCCTTGAACATCCTGGCCCGTGTACCTCAGCATCCCAGTTTCATCAGCACCAGTTCCATTCGAGTTAATGCACCCCACCTTACTGAGGAGCAGACATCCAGCATCCCCAAGTAATTACAGAAGTTTTCTTGGCAGAGCCAGCCAGTGCTGAACCCCCTCTGCCAAAAGGAAATTGCTCTCTCAGTAATACAGGACTTAGTCTACAATGCTATATTTAAATAGACAACAATCTGACTTTATATGTCTGACCACTGTGCCTCCCAAAGCTTACTCCTGGATTTATGCCCTTGCTCTTGACTGCTCTGGTTAACAAACTGTTCAAAGGTCTCCTCACACAAGAGCTATACCTTCATGCAAGCCAGATCTCCTCACACAAGCTCTACACTTTACAGCCCGTCAACAGTGTGTAGCAGCTGAGAGATCAAGGGAAAAGGCAGGTTTTATTCCTGAAAAACAAATGGTTTGCACAGTGGATTAAAAAAACTTGCATGAAACGTGCCAACTGAGACAGGAAAAAAAAATCTCGTTGAATGTAAAGCATTGTCTTGTGTTTTCACTATGCTAAAACAGTCACTGTGCTGTCAATTTACACAAAGCTTTCAGCCACACAGATACATGCTGAGCATCTGTACTCAAGATATGTGCCTGGTACGTTCTACCTATGCAGTGCTTCTGACCTCTGAAGTGTCTCCATGTAAGGGGCTGGAAAACACGTAGATAGTAAAAGCACTCTGTTAAAAACTCACTGCCTTCAACGTAAATATATTAATTGACTTGGACTGGTGCAAACGCTCCCGCTATACATGCTGGGCTTCCATTCAGCAAAAATTAAACACAACCCCTACAATTAATAGAAGAGACGATCTCTGCTTTCTTTCCCAACCTCACTCACGCCGGCTTATTAGTGAATAACAAAAAATCACCCGGACAGTGACAAGCGCTGTGCCAGCGGTCCTCCTTCCTCGATGCCCCTGGGGACCCTCTCTGCCCCGTTCACCCACCGGCGCTGTCCCCGCCCGCCTGCGCCTGTGCCCGCCCGGGACCCCGCACCGCTCCCTCGGGGGCGGCCCCGCCGTGAGGGCGGGCGCTGCCGCCGCCGCTCGCCCTGCCCGCCGAGCGCGGAGAAGCCCCTCACCTCCCCTCCGGTCCCGGGGGAGGGGGCTGCTATCACGTGTGCTTCCTCCCCCATCTCTCGCTCTCTCTCTCCCTTCTCCTCCTCCCCCTCCGCGGCGGCGGCGGCGGCGGCAGCAGCCTCTCGGCTCCGCTCCCTTTGTTGCAGGCGGAGCGGCGGCGCTGCCGGGCGCCGCGCACAAAGGAGCGCGGCCGGGGCGAGGCGGCAGCTCCGCCGGGCGGACGGGCGCGTACGGAGCGCGGCCGCGGCGGGGACAGCCCTGCCCGCGCCCCGGCGGCGACGGCGGCGGCGGCAGCAGCGGTTCCGTGCGGCCGCTGCGGCGGGGATGCTGAAGGTGCGCTCCGGCGCGGCGGAGAAAGGAGGGTCCCGCCCGGGCGGCGCCGCGGGCTCCGGTTGATGCTGCGGGCCTGCCGCCGCCATCCCGCTGCTCCTCGGCCGCCCCTCGCCATGCTGGGAGAGAGCCCGGCCGCCGCCCGGCCGCTGCTGCGGGCGGGACCCCCGCTGGCGCTCTGCTACACCTCGGCCCTCCTGGTGCTCGCCCTCTCCGCGCTGCCCGCCGGCCGCGCCTCTCATCCCCTGCCCGGCTCCGAGTGCCAGGGCGGCGGCAAGGGGAAAGGCATCAACTGCTCAGGTAATGCCCTGCCGGCTCCCGCCCCGCGCCCACCCCTGCGGGCAGCCCACGCGTGCACGTGGAGGGAGGGCTGAGCGCGGCCCCCCTGCTCCGCCCGGTTCGGCCCGGTCCGGCCCGGCCCGCCGTGCCGCTGCGGGCGGCGGAAGACAAAGGAGCGGCGCCCGCCCCGACCCCGGGTGCGGCGAGCCGGCTCCCCGGCCGGCCGGGAGATGCCCCTCTGCGGGGCGCAGGGTGCCCCCTCTTCGAGGTCTCCCCGCCGAAGGGAAGGGCTTTGCCGCCGCCTCTCGGCTTTTGTTGCTCCCCGCTGCTGCCCCCGCCGCGGTGCCGGCAGGTGCGCGCCGGCCGCCCCGGGGCTGCCCGCATCCCGCCCCCTCCTCCGCCGTCCTGCCCTGCCACTGCCCCGAGCCCGTCCTGCCGCTAGCAGGGGGTGACAGCCGGGTGGCAGCCGGGAGAGCAGCCCTGATGGCTCACACGGGCTGTTTCTTGGGTCTCACTCTTGCTGTCAGCAGCCCAACTACGGGGTAGCCTCTCCGCCCGTCCGTCTGCCGGCTGTCGTAGAGATTCACTGTGGGTGAGGTGTAGGCAACAAAATACCCCGCGATGTGCTCAGAATAAGCTTTCTTGGGTTTTTTCCTGCTTTGGTTGCATGGCATACATAATATACATAATTATGTTCTGGTCTTGTAAGGTTGCAATGTGGTTTGTCATGACAGCAGCACGTTTTCTTAGATCTTGAGGGATATGATGGTTTTGAAGTAGAACAAAGTAAATACATACAATATAAAGTTTACAGGTTTTAAGAAAGATTTGTTTGTCTTCTAAAACTACTATTTAGAAAAGGGAATTTATTTTTTTTCTCTGAAAAATGGCTTTGGATGCCTCCTCCTGCCTTTTAAAATGATAGGTTTATTGTGCTGCACGAATCGCCAGCGAGAGCTGTACAAAGTGCCTTCTCCAAGGTGATGAAGGTTTCTCGCCCTGTGCGCAGAGCCCCCCGCTCCCATTGTCTTCAGCGGGATTGGAAGGCAATTTACACGTTGGAAGGAACTCTCGGTGCCTTCCAGGGTAAGGTCCCCAAACTGTACCAGAGATTTCAAGAAATGAGTGAACGGAAGAGTGATCTTCCTGCCAATTACATTTTACAATACGGATAATGCTGCTAAAGCAGGCTATCAAATTCGCAGACCAGCAAACTGTGGCAAAATGGTCTTGCAATACAATAAATCTGCTACACATTCTTGAAATGTTCCTCTTCATTTTACCCAGATTAGGTATACACTGTGTTACTGTGTGACAGTACCACAATGCTACTGTTTTGCTGCTGCTGCCTGACTTTTCATTCTGTTTGTAGGAATATGATGGTTATTTTTAAAGAGAGGTTAATAGGTTAATGTGTCACTGGCGTTAGCGGCTTACCCATCAGAGACATATGGGTCATTAGACCATGGCATGAGCATAAATCAGTGAGATTAAATGTGGAAAGCTGCTGAAATGTATGAGGAAGTTTCTAAGATGATGTGGAACACAAGGATATCATTATTTAGAAACAGCCACAGAAAGAGGGCTTTCCAGCCTGGAATTAGAAAGACGTATGCTATATTGAAGGCATTCAGCATGGTTCGGTTCTACTAAAAATAGGCACAAGCAAATGTATGTGCTATATACATACTTGTGGCAGGCACTCTTTTCAGGGTAACTCCAAAAATATGGAAGGAAAATTTTGTTTTAAATGCAGTAGTCAGATTCTGCTCTGTGTTAACCGTTTAATGCAAAATGGCAGGGTTTCAGTTCTCAACTTTATTTTGAAAGAACTAACATCAACACACTATATCTGGGTCAGATTTTCCCCTCACTTACCTTTGCACAGCTTCATTAACTTTTACTGAAGGAGCTATTCCCTGAAAAAGATGAGTTTCCTGTATTTACACGTGGGACCAGATGTTGGCATTAGCACCCTTCTCAGTGGACTGCTACAATGTATATTGCTGTTTACACTGAAAGTTCAACTTGAGAACACTACTACTTCTCCAAATGACTAGACTCTCTAAATTGCTTTCCATATTCAAATAAGCAAAATGCTTCTCCTTTCTTCTGGTCCTTTGCAAGTTTAATATGTGCATCAGTTTGACCTGCTGCCCTAACAGGTTTTTTGCACTTCTTGAGATGGTTCCTGGGCTGGTAATATTTTATCATTGTTAGATTATATAGCTACCTTTATTTATTTGTTATTTCTTGTCAGAAATGCTGAAGCCCTCTCCTTTATTGCTACAGAATATGCTGCTTAAGAAAGAGTTTACTGTAAGAAAAGAACATTACAAGGTGGAGGACACAGGCAGACAACATGAACATTAAGATGGCTTTTTCAGCCTTGATTCTGCTCCTTTGGCACATGTATTGCAGCTTGGCCTTTTGTTAAATTATGATATAATTGCATCATCCCTGGCCAAAGGAAGAACATTTGATAAAATGATTAGAGCAGGAAACAGAGAATTAAGATGTATCTGGAGTTAATTGACAATGCGGACTTGTGTGTATTTGCTCATCTGTCAATCCATACTTTGCTAAGCTAATGAAATAAAATAACCGTGTTTTACCCAGAATGGGGTAAAAACAAAATAGGTATTTCTTTCTGGAGAAGACAGTCCTAGGCTGGTGTTTGGACATGTTATACTATTCCTAGTGCTACCTGTAGTCTTCTTCCCTAACATTCCCAATACTCCCTGCCTGTCCATGTGCTGGTGGTGTGATGCTGGATTCGGGCTTTGGGGTAGCTGTGTCCTTAGTGAGGGGGCTGTGAACTACAGGGGGTTATTGGGCATGCTGTGTGTGAAGGTAAGCACAAGGTGTAGCTCCTTCCTGAGCTCCTAATGTGATGGTGCTCTCTGGAGACAAAACTATGCATGGGCATTGCCAGTTTTAGTGTTGAATCTCTGGTGTGAGATGTGCTGCGGTCACCTGTGGAGCCACAGGGATTGTAGCTGGATCATGGCTGACCAAACACTGCAGATGTGGGTGGAAGGTACACAAACTCAATGAGAGACACTGCTCAGTGCACTGGTATGGGTGTGTGCACCTGGGATTTTAATTAACGGGGATATGCTTGTGTTGTGAGCCTTTCAGTGTGCCGCTCCCTCGTGTGATAAAATGGACTTGCTAGGGATGATTCCATGCACCACCTATGAGTCTCACAGACTGTGTGCTGCCCCTGCTTTTCGTAAGATCTCTCTGAGTGAAGTGAGTAAAAATAAAGTTGTTTCAAGGCAGCTTATTGGAGATTGAACGAGCAAGATGAGATCCTGTTAAAATACGAATATGGTGCATTTGTTTCCATTACTTTCTTGAATGCCTTCATGCCTGTCCTCCAGACACTATAGCAGGAATCCCCCAGGCTTATTATTGATGGACGCCTATTATGGTGCTGTTGTAGCTGTTTTTCCTCAGGAGAAGATGAGATCTAAATCTACTCCTATCTGGTATGTCTACACTTGAGGTGAAGCCTTAAGATAATTAGTGAGTGGGCCAAAATGAGTTCTGTGTGCACTATTTCTCACTCTTAACTATTGTGTTGTCTGAAACTTGGATTCCGGCTGTCCCTGCTGTAAGAAGGGAGAGTGAACACAAGTATGTAGCTCCCTTGGCCCAGTCCATGTGGCAGATGTGACCGTGGATTTTGGAGGATATAAACCTCAGGCACTGCTGGTCTCTGGAGCTCAGCCGTGGTTTCTGCCTGGGCTCAGTGGGGGCTCTGTGAACCAGAATGAGATGTGGCCTCAAGACTGGCTTTCATCTGTGCTTATCAGCTAGAACAGACATATCCTTTGTGCTTTTTGCTCAAATTAAGTGGATGAGGGGTTTTGTTTGCTATATCATTCTAAGTTACGCAGAGCAAAACCAATTTGTGCAAAAGATATGCAGCCATGTTGGTGAGAACATTTAAGAGCAAGGAATGTAAGAGAGATACAGGTTCAGGTAAATTATAGTATTTTAAGAATTACATGTTGTTTTGTGTTTGCATAATTCCACTTGGTCTGAAATGGTAGATGAGAATAATTGGTTATTTTATCTAAGATACTGTGAGTTATGTTCCTGTAAATGAATTATAACAGTCAAGCCAAATAAAATGTGATATGTGTTTGTGCCAATTGAACTTCTGAAGTAAATGATCTAAACTCAGTCAGGTTACATGTCACTTTGAGAAACTATCATAAGGCATGAATATAAATCCACTACATGTAAAAAGTAAAAGCAGTTATTAAAAAGAGAAATTAAAACTCGGACAGTAGCATGCATATATTTGTTTCCCTTTAGTGTAATTGCCTGGACATGAAATGTCCTTGCAATACAGATTCTTATGCTGATTGAAGAGCCAAAAGGTAATTAAAGTAGAATTGAAAGTGTCAGAATAGCAGAAAATCATCTTGTAACAGGTGTCACTCCATCATTGTCGCTAGTGGGAACTGGTAGTGTGATGGAGCAATTGAGGCTTGACTGAGGGGATTGGATTGAATCCAATTTCTTTATTGGTTTTTTGAAAAGAGGAAAAAAGAAGCTGTGTTTGTTGTGGAAAATACTGCTATGGAAGCATTCTTCCTGTACCAAGATCTCTCAGATAATTCCTATTAAGGGGAAAACAAGAAGTCTGGTCCTTTTCTTCCTGTTGATGTAGGGATAAATATTTTATACTTCTATCTTGTCAGTTTTCTTCTGGAGTTGACAGTAGACTGGATAAAGGGGAGAGTTGATACTTACTTGGACTAGAAAAAAAAAGAAGCTGTGGCCAAGAACATTGGATAGAGAGATACAAATGCAGAGAATCTGACTGATATTGACTGAAGTCTGTACCCTCTTCCTGGAAAGAGACCATTACATTCCACTTTGTGCCTTTTCCAGCCTGTGGTCAGACTTTGGGGAGTGTCCCCAAAGCAGACAGTGGCAATAGTTCCCAGGGTAACAGTAGCTGTAACATTTGTGGAAGGAAGAATGCTGAGCACCAGGAATGTGGAAAAAGGATCTGTTCTTCTGACTCGAGACTCCTGCATGTGCCTCTCACTGAGTGCTCACAGGAGCTGTGGAACAAGAGTGGAGATAGGGGACATGTTGGTATTACTGAGGTGGAAGTCTGTCTTTTTCTAAACTGACTGTAGTGCTCAGCAGAACTGAAGACCAAGTAGAAGTACTCTTTGAAAAATTGTTCTGTCCCAAAAATAGCTTTCGATAAGAAAATGATAATTAAATACTATGCTGGAAACAAAATAGTCCCCTCTAATTGCTGTAGTTTATTCCTAGATCATCTTGAAATTCTAATAATTTAGAAATATAGAGAAATAGAGGAAGAAAAAGAGAGAGTGTGGGGAGTGGAGGAGTGGAGCTGTATTTTGTGGAATTCCTAAGTGTGTAAGGAAGAGCTTTTTTCACTAAACCAGTGATAATAAATTTTATGAAACCATTTCTTGGTCTTTAAATGATATTTTTCTCCTACAAAAGGAGAAGTAGTTACAGAAAAAATCTGATTAGGAGTAAGCTCAGCAGTCAAGACTGTGATCTGATGATATTAAAGTTTCCTGGAGAACCTGAAATCTGTTTATTTGTCTTGATGAACAGCTACAATGTATCTTTGGTTCTAATTTAGTTCACTGTTGGCTTCAGGGGGATGTGAAAGCAGAATTATTTAATCTTGTATTATTAGAACAGTATCTAGTGGTGCCATTAGTTGCCATTAGGTATCTAGGATTTATGGATCATATGTTTTACTACTTGTTTGTTTATTTTAAAGGAGAAAAAATTCCAGGTCTTTTTTTCTCTTCAAGACTCTTTCCAGGGAACTTGTGTGTTCTGTGGAGCAAGATGCCAGTGAAAGCCTTTGCTCCAAGAGTACCTGAAAGACTTCAGTTCTCGCTGACCTGGTTACATCCCCAGACCTGGCTGGCTGGGAGCTGGTAGACAGATCAGGCTCTGCATGCATTTGCATATCTATTGATGTGAATTTCTCCATTTAAGAGAGCAATTTAATGTTACACTGATATCAGTGTTCATTTTCTTTTACGTTGCTCTAAAACTGCCTCACTGGTCATAGTGTGGTTTGTGAGGAGGCAGTGTTTGACTAGCAAATCAGGATTTATTTTAGGATAATTTAAATTCTCATTACAGCAGACAATTTGTAAGGACTGAAAAGGCAGGACTTTTCTGATAATAGATTATGTGTTACAGAAACAGCGTTTAAAGGATCTGGTTTGGAATAAAATTAAACCCCTGTAATACCTCTCTTTTGATTTCATATTATCAAAATAAATTTAGTTGCAGTTACAGTCTTGAAACACCACATTATATAACTATGTTCAAGCTGGCAAGATCCTCATGCATGGTTCAAAAAGAGTGTTAATTAAGACCAGCAGGAAAACATGTAAAAATTAAAGGGAAGAAAATCTTGAACAAGACAAAACTGTCAGTAATTTTTCTGAAGTCATCTGACTTGTCTTGGTAGGTGCTGGGTTTTCTCCACCTTTTCCCATCAGGCTGAGACCTCAGTGTGCTCCTTTGTATCTTTAATAGGAGCAAAACTCTCTGTACTTTTGTAAGATGCATAGACAGAGGGAGCAGCCAAGGAAGAGATCAGGTACAATGTCCACAAACAGACAAAAGGGTGTTTAGGACACAAAATGGGTCTTCTCAGGTCTTGTCTGGAGGCCAAAACCTCCTGAAATCTGGCTCTGCCTGGCTGCAAAGCCGTAGGCAGCCTCATTCCAGTTGCCTGGCTTGCTGGCAGGCAACAGCCGTGTTCCTGTAGGAAAGGCCCTGGGGCATCTCCTGTGCCTACCATGAGTCTCTTGGGATCCATGTGGAAGCAGATGGGGTGAATGGGGGCAGTCAGGCAAGCCAGAGAGTTGGAACTGTGCAAACTCTGGTTAATCTGCCCTTGATCACCACAGTGTGTTTGAGGAACACAAAATGCACGCCTTTAGGGGCTCCAACTGCTTTATCCCAGATTCACCCCTCACTGTTTCTACCCAGCTTCAGGAGTCTGACACATGTCAGGGCTCACCTGTGGCTGACCAAAAAGTGCTGCTTTAGGAAGTGTTTTAAGCAGTCTCAGCTATTAACCGATGAGAGCCCTGCAGGTGGTGAGGGAAGAAGGGACACAGCCCCCCATGACAATGTGCTGTCACATCTGCTGCTCTGTGGCTATAGAAAACCTCCTGTAAACACACATATTTCAGCAGTGGGTGACAAAGTGTCCTGTTGCTTAAGCCTGAAGTGTATGGAGGAGTTTGTTGTACCTCACAAGAGATTTACTTGCTTTCTTTCCTATTCACAGACACTTCACATATGACTACAAAGAATGAGTGTTTGGATAAACATCATTTGCAGAAGTGGCTCTATTTTCTCTGAAATTTTGAACTGAACAAGATTCTTAGCCACAGCAACACAAAAGCTTGAGGGACGGGATAGTTAAAGGTGTTTGTGCATGTGCCAAAATGTTCAGAATAGTCTAGGCATTCAAAATGAATGAGTGCTTTTGAAAATTCAAGTTTTAATCCTTAAGGATTAAAGAACAAGTTATAAAATCTTTATCTAGTTGGTATAGACAGCTAAAACAGAGCTTTTAAAAGGTATTTCCATCGAAAATTTGATAAAAAATTCTGACTGGATAGCAGTTTGTTGCTTTAAAAATTCAGGGAAGCATTGATCTAATGAAATGTTTACATTTTGCTAATTAGTATTGACTCTGATTGTGTGCTGCCTCTGCCTGATCCCTCTGGGAAAGACAGAGGTCAGTGTGTTGTGCCAAATGGGTTCTCCCGAGCAGCAAAGAGCAGCAAAAGATCCTTAGACTAAAGAAAGGGGTGCCCTGTCCCCTCCCCAAGCGACATGGCCACGTGCAGTGGGCAGATGAATGGTTCTTTTCCTGAAGCACCACCTCTCTCCCAGAGCTTTTCCTTCATCCTTCACCTCTCCCAGGATTTTGCAGAGACAATTCTATGAGGCAGAGTTCTTTCTTGCTGTCTTGATTGGAAGTATAATTTTATGGAAGTATCATTTCAAGGTTATAAAAGTGAAAATAAAACAGGCAGGCTCCTGTTGAGGTTATAGAATTGTTTTCTCATATAAAACATGGGGCTGGGAAGGCAATTTATTTCATTGTATATCTACTCTGTTTTAACTGCAAAGGATGTCCTTTTCTTCAATTGTGCAGGTATTTACACCTACAAAGGATGTCTTCGTGAAAACAGTTAAATGTGTTCGTAATGTACAAAACTGGTTCTGTGCTGTAAGAAAGACTCTTTTTCATGTGAGAAGCAAGTGGCTATGGTAGGGATGAAACAAAAATTTTAGCTAAAAACCACAAAGAACAGATACCTTTTTTTTTCTTTTTTTTTTTTTTTTTATTCCTGCTCTTTGTTAAAACCTGTGTCTGCAATATGGAACAGTTATCCAGGTGAGAGAACACAATCTCCACATTTGCAAGTGATATTCATGCTGCTGACTGAACAAACAAAGAGAATCACTGGAACCAAGCTCCGAATTTGAGTGTTTTGGGTGATTTATCTACCAGATGGTAAATGCAGTCCAATGTAAAAAATTAGTTTGGGAGCAGGGAATCAATCATTCAGCACACTGATCAGCAAAGGGATTTGGGTGTTATAGCAGAAAAATTAATGAGCTGGCAATCCACTGCAGAGCAGCATTAAAACAAAAGATACTACACTATAATAAAAGAGTCTTCATCCAGAAGACAAAGAGATGAACATCCTGCTTTGTTAGACACTTGATAAACGTAATCTAAAGTGGTGTATTATATACCAAGCCCCTTATACTATTCAAATATAATGACTCAAAAATTCAGTATCAAAATCTGGAGATCAGAGTTAATTTGGGAAAGTGAAGCTTTTCACTGCTTTCACAGTTCTTTCCCAAATACATAGGTTTTTCTGTCACAGGAGTTACTTACTAGTATTCTGTATTGTGGTAATAGATATTTCTGTTCTATTTAAAGTCACCCTACAGTGCATTGAGAATTATTTAATGAAAGATTATAAGATACCAATACTAGCTTTATGACATAATTACATCTTTCTTTAAACGTCTTGAAAATGTGTCCCTAGCCTCTTTCAGTTACTCAGGCTACAAGAAATCAGAATAGTTTTACCACCAAAAGCTCTTCATTACTTTTCTATGATTTTCCTTGTGAAGCATTGAGTCTCTATCTAAAAAAGACTAAGAAAAGGTGGATTCTGTGCTCATTTTCCACTTTTAAGGTGTTTCTGTTGGGTTTTAATTTTTTTAAAAAATCTAAGGATTAGATGCAGGATAGGCTGTTTGGGGAATGCCATGATGTACAGGCTGCTTCTGTAGGGAGGAAGGGCAGCAGCATGGTCTGGCCGTGCTGGTATGGGGCCACTTGACATGGAAAATCCATCTTTTAGTCCCCTCTCCACCCTAAAGGATCAATGCATTTCTGTGACTGCAGGTAACTGAAAGAAACAGGTTGTAACCTGTCTCTTTTCTACTGTGGAAAGCAACCAGAATCTGCTGTTATGTGTCCTCTGTGAGTAAATTCTTTTATTTCTGAAAAGAGTCAATGAGATCGGAGACCTTTGTGCCGTATTGTTCTCCGATTTTGGCATTTTCTTATTTGGTTTGTTTTTTTTTTTCCTTGGGAGTGAAGATTGTTAGGCTGATACACCGCAAAAAAAGCACATATCAAAAATCTCATGTTGACCATGCAAATACAATATACAAATTTTCTTTCATTTTCTTAGTATTTCTTAGTATTTCTCCATGAATAACTTATTTTAAAAGATTTCTACAAACAGGGGAACGGAGCTGATGTACTGACTTCCTAAGCAGTAGAGCAAAGCCCACTACCTAAGGATTTTTTCCAGAATTGCTAACCACTGATTAAAATAAACAGGAGCTCCCAGATCATGGTCTTTGTGAAAATCAGATTTCCCTTTGTTCAGAGTAAGGAGTAAGAACCTGTTAATTTTTGTCTGATACAGCTGTACAGATTGGAGGTGTAGAAACAATGATATTCCATTGGCTTGCAACCAGAGCTATTCCAAAATCATGGGCTCAACTGCTTACATTTCTCCAGGCTACACAGACATGTTTGTATCCAGTTCAGCCTGGGTTTACTCATGAACTGTACCTCAGTCATTGTTTGTGTATCCCAGGACTGAGTTGTCCTTTTATTCCATTTCAGAGGTGTGGATGTGAGACAAAAGGCAGAATTCAGTCATGTGCATATTTACCTGTAAGCTTGTTATGTTTTGTTGGGGTTTTTTCCTCCTGCTATACTTATATGAAGGTTTGTGCTGGCTGAATTTTTTTCTCTGCCATTTTGGGTGTGCTGTTACAGACAGCTGACTGAGGCTGTGAAGTGACTGTGGCTGTGGCCCTGCATTCAAAGAGAAAACGCAGATTAAATTCAGATTAGCAGTGACACAAGGTCTCCCAGTGCCCCAGCAGCGAGAGGGTGCAGAGCAGGGATGATAACACGTCTGGTGCCCCTCCTCAGCCCATCCCCCTGGCCTGACTGGCCATGCCTGGGGGGAGGACGAGGTTCTGCTCCTTGCTCACTTGGCCAGCTGTCCGAACACCTGGCAAAGTCGAGATGTCCGTTGGCAGCACCCGGGTGAGGGCGCAATGACAGCAACAAGGCAAAGTTCCCTGGTTCTCTGCTGCCCACCGGGTAGTGGCAGCTAATTTACAGCAATTAGAAGGTGTCCCTCAAGACCTGTGAGCTGACCCCAGGCATATTTTGGCAGTGGCCCCAGGAGGACAACCCGTGAGCTCTCTAATCCAGCGTTACATTTGCCGCGGGAATCCCCAGCTGGCAGCCGTGAATAATTTCCACCTGCTTCGAACTCTGGAAGTGGCATGATGGGAACAGGGAGAGGATGGATGAATATGTTGAAAAAAGAGGCGACCTTCTGTCTGTCCCTTAGAAAAGGCTTGTTTCTGACTTTGAAATGCTGAGTGTCACAGGTCCACTCCAGTCCAGTGGCTTTGTCCAGCTTGCTGCTGTGGTGGGCTGCAGAGATGCCATCAGCCCCAAGCAAGCTGGAGTTCCACCAGTTCTCCACAAACCCAGTGGCTCTTCCAGCCCTGTGCCAGCCATCGTTGCCAGAGGTGATGGAACAGGACAGCATTCCTTGTTCTGTGTATGCCATGCTGTAACCTGACCATAAACTCCCAGCCCCTGAAAATCCTTTCCAGGCTGGCAAAGGGTCCTAGCAGGAGCTCTGGGAATTGTGCTTCTCCTGGTGTTTCAGTATGGATAAACAAGCAGGCAGAGAGGAATTATTAGCTATAGATTTATCAGACAAGAATGCATACAGGAGAAAAATGTTATTTCAGTAGACTGAGCAGTGATTTGTTTTTTTTGAAGTGTAATAGAGTTGTTAAAGTTTGAAAGGAAGGGAGCTGGCTGCTCAGGTTCTTCCTGGCTTCTGTAACTTACTGGAATTACCAGAACTCATTAAGAAACCTAAATGATCAACCAGGGGCTTGTTTGTTTGTTTTCTCCCTGTGACTTTTATGTGGCTGGTTATTTTGTTTCTTTTCCAGTGGTTTTCTGACTGTTTAATTACAGTTTTCAAAACTGTACCTAAATAGCATAGTGTATGGGTGTTCAGAGGAGAGAGTTTCTGCAAACCTAATTATGCTCCAGCACCATTCATACTGCTAATGTTTCAGGGATGTTACCCAGGAGTTAATTTATTTCCTTTTTCTGTATACAAAATAGGAATCTAATATTATTTTGCAAAAGCTTGTGTATTGTAAGAATGCACCACAATGATTTTTGAGTTTATACATCTGCTAAAGGATTTTTAATGAGAGTGAAGTGCAAGAGGAAACTGAGGTTTTCATATTAATTTGAAAGCTATGAGATCTAACTGTTACATTTTAATCTCTTACATGGAGAATACCCTCTTGTTGGAATTAACTTCTATTTAGTATTCTAAATGTGAAAAGGTACTTAGTTCTTTGAAATCAGTAACCACTTAAGATGTTATTATAAATTCTTAATTTTGATATAGACTGGCAGGATCTGTGGTACATTTCCCTCTAAGTAAGTTTTGAAGTGTATTCTTGTTTTTTTTTTTTTTTAATGTCTGTAGCTTTAGAATATGCAGTGTCGGCACTAAATTCTTTCAGACCAAAAATAACTGCAACAGCCTTTAATTTTTATTTTGTTTTTTTAGTTGGATAACTCATGTTTAGGCAAGCCAGTGTTTCATTTTCTATATGTAGTAAAGTTCTGCAACTTGCAAATAGCTATTTCTGTTCCTGCAAATAGAACATTCCCAAGAAAGAGCTGCCATCTCTGCTGACTGCCGTGCTGACAGTGTGTCATCCCCGTGGCTGGGGGAGACCTACCATGGCCTCCTTGGTCACTGCTTCTGCACTCAGACCTATGTCCCATTTCTTTTTGATTAATCCCACCATACATTATTTTGTTAACTCTGTTTTACCAATGGAATTAAAAACCTGCTTTAGAAATATATTAAAGAGAAGATATATTAGGAACATTACTGTAAACATTTTTACAATAATTTTGCTCCTGAAATTTCTGTATTCAGAAATTCCCCACCTTGGCAACATAATCAGTAACTTTTTTGTGTATGTTTTGAAACATTTCTAAAACTTAGACATGGGCCAGATTAATCTGAAAACTACTTTACTCTTCTTTTTTTTGTGTTAGACTTTAAGTCTGGGTTAAAACTTGGATTTTCGAGAAATAGTGGGTATGGATACTTGGAATTTTAAAATAGAACTTAATATATTTAATGAACAGCTTCCACTGCTGAATTATTGCATCCCTGCTTGAATTGCTTTGAGTGAAAAAAAGCATCCAGACGATGAGAAATGCCCAATTAGTGAACATGTCTGGAAAATCTGATTTCAGAAACTTGTCTAGCATTGCACAAGAACATAAAAATTACATTTGCTCAAATAACATTAATTCAGGAATCTTCTTGTTTCTGAGCACTTGATTTGCGCTTTTAATATGGCTTTGCTTAACACAAGTTTCTTCAGGAAAAAAAAATAAAAAGAGAACAAACCTCCCCACTAAAAACTAAGGAAAATACAGACATTTCTAAGGATGGACTGATTTTTAAGTGGCTGTGAGAAAAGCTAAGACCATTGTATCCTGGCACAGACCTCTCACTTGAATTAATGGCATAATGGGTACCACTGGAAGTAGTTCTCTATCAACCAGCCACCTGAAAAGCAGACATGTAATTTTTTCCACATATTTATCAGAAAGAAAAGACCCAGCAACCCTGGACTGTCTCTTCAGGCCTGGGATCCCATGTTTTCCAGTGGCTGTCTTTTATACATCCTTGCCTCTTCCCCTCTGTGATCCCTCTCCTCTGGCATTCCTGTGGTCTTCTTTCCACAATGCTGTACCTGCCAGGTCTCTTTCCTTCACAGCCCATGCTCAGCTTTGTACTTGGACTGTTTTCTGCTCTTGGGCAAGGAGACCACTGAGACTGTATGAATGTGACAAGTAGGACAGACATACAAGTTTGCCAGCACTGATTTTGAAAATGCTGGAGCCAGAGCTCGCCTGGGACATCATTAAAAAAGAGTGCATGAAAGGTGGAGCCTGTGACCAGTTTTGCTGGTGGCACATAACAGATAAACCTCTTACAACAGCTTAACACTTCAGGTGGATTGGATGTATTTTCACATAGCAGAATAAAATGGTCTGAGTCTGGCAACTTATACCTCCTTCACTGCACTTCATATTTCAGCTCCTGAATGCAAACCTCCTCAAACACAGTAACACAATAGCTACAATTTAGTCACTTAAAGAAAACCCAAACAACCAAACAAAACACTGTGAGTGTCCCAGCTTCATTCTTAAAAACTACACAGCTGGAAATTTTCTATGAAAACAATGAGCCTGCGCACCATGAGCTACTTAAAACTTGATCTTATGATGGAAAATGTTATACACCATTAACTAAAAATACAGTTACCAGCTCTGTGTATTATTGCAGCTTTAGCGTTAGAAAGTTGCATTAAAATCAAAGAGCTCCACATTTGCTTGAGCTGTTCAGAAGTTAGAAAATGACAACATTTTGAAGTGTCAGACTAATTTTCTGCAGTAAGTCAAATATCCTTGTTTTCATGGGTATGTTTCTGAGATTCTTTTACAACTTATCCTACAGAAGCTCTGTACAGCTTTTTTTTTCCCAGGGTCAGTAAGACTGTCTTATTTCTTGCTATAAAAGGGAAAATAATAGAAGTGAAACAAGTATTTATTCTCTGTATCTTAGAAGCATCAACTGAATAATATCATTAGATGACACTGAAAAAACTTTGCAGAGCTGAAATGGAAAATTGTAGTTTAGTTTTGGGGCATGGGTTCATCTTGATTTTTGAATGTGACAGAAATCCCCCTTCAAAGAATTCTGTTATGAGAGAGGGTATTGGAGATTGACCTTGCCAAGGGTTTCACCTACTTCAGCCTTCAATGCACCCTGCTCTCAACTGGCTTCTTAGCACCAGCTAAAAAGCAGAGGACCCTAGTGCAGCAAATAGTGGATTTTTTAAAAAATTAGTGTTATTTCTTGGTTCTTAGTGTCACCATCCAAGGAGCTGTTCAAGAAATAACCGGACATGGCACTTAGTACCAAGCTCTAGTTGACAAGCTGGAGATTGGGCAAAGACTGGGCTTGATGACCTTGGAGGCCTTTTCCAACCCAAATGATTCTGTAATTTTGTGATTCTGTGATTTTGTGATTGTGTGACAAGTACCAGATGTGACAAGACCATGAAGTGGAGAGCAGGAAGGGATTGCAAGGAGATAAGAGTCCTTGTCCCTGTTGGTACCAGCAAGCTGCCTGCAAAGGTCCTGGAGCAGGAATTCCAATGCTTCACTGCCCAGCTGGTGGGGTAGCGTGAACTCCAGAGGGCAACCAAATATTAGGAGAAAACCTCTAGGAAAAAGTTTTTACCTCTGCTTGACTGGAGGTGCATACATATACATGCGTTTTACATATGGATTAACTTTTGAATGGGTTCTTGGTATTTCCCCATGAACTCATACCCCTTAGTGAAATTTGAATGTCTCCCTAGCTTGGACAGACCTCATTACAGACATAAATACACCTTATGCCACATATTTTCATCACTACATTGAAATAATGAATTTCAGTGTTTATCTTTCTGCAAAATGGACAGAAATCTTGTGGAATAAAGAAGTCTGTCAGAAAGAAAGAGTTTGTTCACTTTTTCAGAGCCTTGCATAGCCAGCATAGAAGCACTGAGTATGATTCATTTTCTTGTTTAATTTGCCTTGTTCTTCATGTTACACTTCACTAAATATATTTACTTTTATTCCTGCCACTACACATGACAGAATCTATCTGCACAAAAGGAATTTTAACCGCGAGAAAGGTTTTATAGACACAGACTGAAACAGCAAAAGATGAGGTAGGAATCTAATGCAAGATGTTAAGCACTGTTGTTCCCAAAATTGAGGAGCAATTAAACTTTTTATTCCACTAAAAAATGTGAAATCTGTAAAGTAATATGGCAGCATAATGGGAAGCATCTCTTAATGGGCTTGTGCAGTTATTGCAAGTTAAAAACAGTTGCATGTTCAGCTAACAAAATATGGGGAATGCATTTTCATTAAATGTCAATGATAATGCAGTCACAAGAACAACAACATGCATAAACCTCACAGAGCTATTAAATTTCTTGTATTTTCTAGGAGGAGCAAGAAAACAAGACACTGCTATAGGGAAAAAAAACCCCATGGCAGCTAAAAGAGATGAGCAACTGAGTTCACTTTGAATGGCAAAAACAAAACAACCCCAAACAAACCAAAACATAAACCTTTTATCTCAGAGGAATCCCCTTTTCCCAAGTACACATCTCTGGAAACACACTTGGTGGTAAATTTTAATCATCTAATCAAACAAGTAATAGAAACATTAATGATTTTTAACCTGCTGAAACTCATTGTCTCTTGGGGTCTGCTTCATCACCTGAGCTTACAAGCTCTGCATCTGCCAGCTTGGCTTATGAACACAAACCCCAAAAAAAAAAAGAGCTGTGTTGCTAAAAGAGCTGTGTGAACCCTCTCTGCTTTAGTAAGAGAGTTGATTCAAAACACTGCAAAAGATATACAGTTTTTTTGTTTTTCCCCTTTGTGTTCATGGAAGCAGCCTTTCCAGGCACTGGACAGTAGGGAACCTGAGGACACAGTGGCTGTTCCATCCATCTACTCCTGCCCTTCCTTGCAATCTGATGTGTCCTGTGTGTTTGCCCATTGTAACCTCTGTCTCAGCATGGGCTGTGGATGAAGGTATCCAAGGGCACATGTCCTTGCTGTTCCTGACCACCTATGGCATGTCAAGCCATGGAGCCTGGCAGTCCAGTCAGTTTGCAGCCAGGGGGTCCGTCCCATCTATGCTTCCTTGACTTAAAAGGGGATATAGTATCACAAGTCTAATTTCAGTGCACCTCTACTGCTCTCCCTTTGAACTCTTCCTTTGTGGAAGAAAGTGAGGAAGTCAAGCACAATTTTCCCTTGAAAAATCCATGCTGGCCGTTCTTGCTGTCTTCAGTGATGGATTAGGAGAGGATATTCGCCTGGGGCTGAGGTGATGCTGACCCACTAATTATTCCCTGGATGCCCTTCATTGCATTTCTTGCCCTTCCATAAAGATGGGAATAATGTTAGCTTTTTCTTAGTCATCGGGGAGCTTGCCCTCTGACCTTCATCTCTCACAGCTGATTGACAACAGCTTCACATCAGTCAGCTCTGCCAGATTCTTGGTGAAACTTGGCCTGGTGAATCTGAACATACCTGGTTTCGTCTGAGTAGTCTCTAACTTGTTGCTGCTTTGCTGTTGTCTGGCCCTGTGTGTTCTGGATGGGGTTGATATTTGCTGGGACTTGGGAGCAGGCTTTGTCTATGAAGACTTGCAAGAAAGGACACGGAGTGGTTCCGCCTCTTCTTTGATGCCTGTTACTTGTTTCTTCCCCATTCATCAGCAGACTCACATCTCTCCTGACCTTCCTCTTGCAAATAGCATTCTGGTAGAATAGTTTCTTTTTAACCTTAATGTCCCTTGCTAGCTCCAGCTGGGCTTTTGCCCTCCTGTTTTTGTGCCAGAGTGCCCAGGCAATGCTTTTGTTCTCCTCCTGTCTTGCCTATCTTTATTTACACTTGTGCGCTCCCTTTTGTATTTTCAATTCATTAAGGCTCTTTTCAGCCAAGCAGGCACACTGCCAAAAAGGTGAAGTCAAGACAGGGAACAGTCAGAGCCACATAAAGGTGCACTTGTGAGAAATGCAGCGGGTGAACAACTTCTCTAAAGGCAATAGATTTAGGCCAATGGGGGCAAGGACTTTAAAATAAGACATAGTTTTGTCTGTCTTTGTCCAAGAAGAGGACATTGATTGAAAGGAGATGAGGCTGGGTGAAATGTCAGACTGTTTGTCCTGCTTTTCAGTAAATTTTTCATTTCACGCTAAAGTTCATATTACTGCAGCCGCATTGCTACCAAGCCAGCTGTGCACAATTCACTGTGTGGAGTCAAAAGTGGACAGGGCAGCAGGAGAGTAATGAAAGAAGAGAGCTTTCCTAGGAAATGGAATAGCTCTGTGTGTCAGTGTAGGAAGAGTCTGCTGAAGGTCAGTGTGTAAGGTGAGGTGGAGAGGGCAATTGGCTGGGTATCAGAAAAGCTGTGGCAGAATGGCAGGTGAGAAAAGCTGTTCCTCAGAGAAAAGGGATTTGAAAATTAAAATATCAGAAGGAAGAGTTCATTATTAAGTCTGAATCAAGGGACTGAGAACAGGATAAAACAAGTGAAAAAGGAGTGGTCTTCAGTCAGAAGTGAACAAAGTAAAATTGCTTGTTCAAGATAAATGCTGAAGAGAGAAGAAGAGGCAAATGTAAGGACAGGACGAGTAGGAATAACAGAACTTGGAGACATCAGCCTGGAAAGAGTGTAAAAACCTTGCTGGCCTCAAACGAAGAAGAAAACATGGGGTGAAAACAGGAACTCTTCCTGGCCATTAGGGAGCAGAACTGGATCATTGGCAAGAGGCAGTGGGTGGCTGTGAGTGAGGAAGGAGGCAGTGAGGAGGGGACAGCCCTGGGACCTGGGCAGGAGGGGTGATGGGCAGCACCCAGGACGTTGGACAAGAAACTGGAGAAAGGATGTTATGACAGGAAGAACAGGGTGGAGGGAAGAGAGGAAGAAGGCATTGCATCTAGCTGAGGAGTTGGCTAAGTGAGAGGATTAGGGAAGAGAAACATGTCGAAGATTCCTGAGAAAAAGCATCCTTCATCAGGAAGCAGGAGAGGGGAAGTCAGTTCATCAAAAATATGATTTCTTTCTTCTTTTTTTCTGCCTTAAAAACCCAGAAAACCAAATGTTCTCCCTGCTAGTGAATATTTACCCAAATTCTTTTATCAGTTATTGTGGTTTCCCCTTAGAAATATTTTTTTTCTCTGTTTAACAGACCATGAGCCAAAATGACAGATTAAGCCTCTAATACTGAAAATATGCACGTGCTTAATTCTACAGTTATATACTTATGTTCTTAACTGTTTTGTTAGATCAGAGCTGAAGTGCTCAACTGCTTTAAATATTGAAAATGAAGATGCTTTCAAAAGGATTTAATACTGTTTCAGACTTAACAGATATGGATATTAGATCAAGAATACTTAAAAAACTCACCCTGAAAGACTCACATAATTTTTAATTTGCTGTGATATCTTCATTCCATATATTTATCATTAATGAGATTTTTCAAAGCTGAAAGTACTTATCTAATGGTTATTGGTACCTTTAAAAATCTCCTAATTAATTTCAGAAAAATTAAATTAAATCACAGATGGTGCTGGACTTAGCATACAGTGACTGGATCAAGTCTTTAAATTTAAACTGGCCAGGTATTTTCCCAGTTTGGAATCAGAGATATGCAACATACAGAAGCTGTTTTCTTCATTTTATCGTTAATATTAAGTTCATTCAAATAATTTAAATAATGATTTTTGATTAAAATTTTTCATTTGAACATTTAGTTATGCTTTCTAGTTAAAAAGAAATTATAT
The DNA here is from genome assembly GCA_024362935.1 of Setophaga petechia. Lineage (NCBI taxonomy): Eukaryota > Metazoa > Chordata > Aves > Passeriformes > Parulidae > Setophaga > Setophaga petechia. The sequence continues at coordinate 30,058,937 of JANCRA010000008.1, forward strand.
TGTCAGGATTTTGTGAGCATAGTCTTATACCTAGAATACCATATTAATATGACTGAGATTGATATGACAGAACTTTCTAAACTCATTTGGAGGCCATTCTGCTTCAAAAAATACAATTAACTTTTGGCATTATTTTATTAGGTATTGCATACTTTTGATGAAGAAAGTTAGATTGGTGATGAAGAAACTGTGCCCTTTTATCCTTGGATCCATGTTGTTTATAAATCTGAAATCACCCAATGTTATATTTTTGTCCCCTAGTCTCTATGGAGAAATGATGGCATAATTTTATAACTGTGACTTAGAAAAGTAAGTCGTATTCCTCCTTTCTTTTAGTTAGTTATTTCCAACATAAATGTTATGTTATTACTCTGTCACAGCTTAATGTAGACATGCTGATCTTCATTGCCTTTTATCTTGGCAACAGCAAGATATTTTGTGATGAAATTTAGTATCCTGATTTGAGATTCTCAAATCATTATATTTACCTATATGTGAACTATTTCAATATTGAAATTACATGGTGAAGTTTAAATTACATGTTGTTTTTTAAGAGACTCAGAAATGACTCTATTATTTTATAGGTTACAATATTTTTCAGAAAACTGATGTTGCTTCCTGTCCAGGTCTTAAAAAGTAATGGACTCATAATTGGATGCCCTTGCTGTCATTCTGTGTTTTGATTTGATCACTTTGTGGAAGCAAGACACCTTATTGCATAGTATAAGTGTAAGAGAATGCATCTTTTGGAGAAAAAACTGATAGGGTAAAAAATTATTTTTAAAAAGTTTCTATTGTTACGAAGGCCCTTTTGTGAAAATTAATTTTTACAGCTGTATTTGAAAAACATGCATTAAATAGAGGAGGCACAGTTTTGAGTTTTTCAGCTCCTGGGGAAACACAGCATCCTGGTGTGCTGTCCCAAAAGCCATGCAAGCCAGTGACAGATTAATCAGAAAATCTTCTAACTGAATATTTCTCCCTTGAATGCCTCTGCCAGACTGAAAAAGGATCTCCTAGTTCTGGAGAAATTTTGCTGACCCATCCTGGAAGCAGAGAGGAAGGCAACGTTTTAATGAGTGTCTGTTTTCCTTTCTATTGCACAAGGCCATCTGGGTCTGACTCTGCTCCTGTAATTCATGCTCCACACTCTGAGGAAGACAAAGCAGATGCTTTGTTGGTGTACTTATGGTGTATATACAGGGGTTTTTATTTTAAGGTTGTCCCTGGGACAACACTATTTAAGTTGTCTGCCATTGGGGCAGCATTTGGGTTTGACTGAGCTGTCTGACAGATGAATAATGTAGTGGATTAGTGCTGGACAGAGGGCATGTGCATTGTGTTGTGTATCATTTTTTTAGGGTTGGCTGAAACATGTGGTCTTGTGCCCATTAAGGCACATTCTCCATGTAAGGTGCTCCAGTAGCAAAATACTAGAGCAGCAGTAGTTCTACTAGTGTTCTTCTGCTGCCAGAAGTTAGCAGAATTGTGGTAGAAACAGGATACATCTTTGAGCAAGAATATTTCTGGCAATATCTCTCTTTGTGAGAAATGATCTTGCAACCCTTGGGTCTCAGCTCCTCACTCACTCCAGCACTATCCCATCCTCTGGCAGCAGCCTGGTGTGTGAGAGACAGGCCAGCTTCTCCAGCTTTCCAACTGGACACAAGAGTTCAGAAACTTCCTCTGCAGTTCATTACTTACTTGATCTTTCCAGATCTTGTAGTTCTTTTTGGGTTTCTTTTTGTATGTCTATCTTGCCATCCGTTTTTCCTCTCTGAGGATAGCCTCCTCCTTGTCTTATCCTCCTTAGGTTTGTGTTATTTCAGGCTTATGGACAGAGAAGATAAAGGCAGCCCTTTCTCTTCATTTTATTCTGCTAATGTGTTGCTGTGACAAGCCCACAGACATGGTATTTGGGTACCTGCCTGATGTACATTAAATAAAATGATAGCATTTGCCATGTAGTATCCTTACTTTTTCTCTCTCCATCCCCTGAGGAAAATAGGATGCTGATTATATTGCTGTACTTAATGAGCTTTTTAGTGAAGCAAAAGTTGAGGAGTAAAAAAACACAAAGAGAGAATTAATTGGAGGACCAGATATGTCAAGACAGTAAAACTGTGTGAGGCAGAGTGTGACTCCTGTCAGCAGGAGATGTAGCACCTTGGCAGGAGGTGGAGTATGCTGCCTCTGGGTCTAAGGGCTGTCACAAGCACCATCATTGAATATGCAAGGAACAATGTATTTCCTAGCATTTGAGTGTTCAGACATGCTCTGTGTTCGGCCATCATCTTCCTTCACCAAAACTCACTTCCAAGATCTTCTTGTGCTTCATAATCACTCCTGTTATTCTACTTTTTTTTTTTTTTTGCCTTTCTCATCCTTTATAGAAATTGTCTTTCTTGTGACAGGGCAAAGAACTTTTCCTGTTTGTGAATTAGATCAGAAACATGTTTTCCTCTCTGTTTAATTGAAAGTGATCCAGCAATCAGGGGACCATGAGAATTTCAAACAAGATTTTATTTCCCAGTGCTAGGAACAACAAGGGGAAGGCACAGTTTGTGTCCTTGTCTGAGAAGTGTGTTTAGTCCAGAATGAGTGAAAAAATAGAACTATGATTTCATTCATCACTTGCACCTAGTGTTCCCTTCAGCTGATCTGGATGCTCCTTTTGGTCCTACTGCTAAAGCTGCAGTGTAAAGTTACTTGAGTCATTTTCACTCACATGCCCTTATCCCCTCTCTGAAGTGTGTGGGTGCATGCAGGTGCTTCCAGCAGTCAGCAGATACTCATTGTGGCTGTATGGGGGAGGTATTTGGGCAGATTTTTTGTCCAGCTGGTCCATTCCCAGCTTCCTTGGGCAGGTATGATGTGTGAACAAATAAACATTACCTCTCTCCCTCTTTTTGCTCCAGACTTTGCTCAGAGAGCTTCTGACAAATTTGTCCTACTGTTTGGATCTGCTCTGGGGAACCTCATTAGAGCAGCCACATCCTGGAGACAGAGGCTCCTAATTATGGAGGTGGTGTGGTTCCTGCCTGGTCTACACTGTTACAAGTGTCAGCAGCAGCTCTGTCTCTATGCAACAGGAGGACAGAAAATTCCTCAGCATCTTAGGACCAGTTTCAATAATGATTTTAAACAATGAGTTTGGCAGGTTTTCCTACTATTTCTAACAAAAGCTAAGGGAGTACCTGTTCCTACACTTTAATTTAATCCCTACATTTTAGTGTTTCATGTTTATCATGGGGGATTTAGATGGTATTTTCTACATTTTTTCCAAAGTACTAAACTTGCTCTCCTCCCTCATACATATTTTGATAGAATGGAGGAAAAAAAGACACTGCACTCTGTGAATTTAATTGTGTTGTGTCAAATATCCACAGAGGTCTTGTGTATTTGCTTAGCAAGAAATGCAAATACTTTATTTAGAAAAAAATAATAATTAAAAAAATAGACAAACACTAGATCAAAATACTTACCAGATCCATTTACTAATGTGTAATAAAACACATCTTTTTTCCCTAACTCTTCCTTGTAATGTTTCTGTTCTTTCATAAGGTAATAAATGGCCAGTCTACTAACTATTTTTGGGGGAAATGTATTTTTACAGAATTTACATGGCATAACAGTTCTGTGAACTTATATTTATTGAATAATTAACATATAGTTGCAGTTGATATAAATAATTGCGCCTCATATGTAAGTGAACTCATTCAGTTGTCAACAGAATATGTGGAAGGATACTCAATGAGTGATACACTGCAGGTTGTGTTCAATGTGTGATTACACCAATTTTTGCATTGCAAAAAGCACACACAGCAGTTTTATAGGGCATTTGGATTGCAAATGACTTCATAAAACTATTTGTGGAAAAAGAGTGTTTTTCTGTCTCCGAAGGTCTGTTTAATATTATTTTGTTATTTTATCTCTTTAAAGACAAATTCAAAGGGAATTTGAAAGATTTTGTGTATTTCTTCCACCTTAGTCTCTCACTGAGGATAATATTTTAAACCTGGATTTTTGCAGGTAGTCTTTTGAATACAGTCAATGAAAATATTAAATATTCAGAGAAATGGAAACAGCATTATTGCAGAGTAACAAAATTCTCCTGCAAATAATAGCATTTGAATATTTGAATATTGAACAACTTTAATGTAATGTAATTCAGATTATGGCTGGTTTACAAACATAAGCCTTAGTTAAACTCTTTCAAAGTACGTGGGAGTGTGTGTATTACCTTTTTTAAGCCAGGAAAAATTACAACTTTAAATAGTCACAAAACATAAAATGGGAAGGAAAGCAACCTGAAATATAATTTTAAAGCCAAAAGATACTGCCATGGGCATGTGGCCTGACCTCTGCATGTGCATGGTCTAGACTTCCATCCAGTAATTCTCATATAAAAGTCCATAATTTCTGTCTGAGTTAAGATGTGACTTTTTGGAAGACATTCCAAACTTGATTTTTAAAGACTTGAATAGGCCAATCTGCCAGTCCCCAGGTACATTGTCTCAGTGTTTATTCCTCCTCAGCGTGAAATCCACTCCACATTGTGACTTTGAGTTCATTTGAGCTTCTGCTCCCAGCAGCCAAACCTTGTTGTTCTTTTGTTTCCTAAATTAAAGTGCTCTCCACTGTCAGGAGCCATCTTTCTGCTGAGGCATTTGTGTACAGCATCATCAGCTCCTGAGCTTCAAGCTGAGACAGAGGTCGCTGGAGCTGGATGCCAGAAATGGCACAGCCTGTTTCCAGCCCACTGACAGCCGAGGTGTAAGCTCTGCTCTTAGGTGTAAGCTCTGCTTCGAGGTGTAAGCTGTGCTCTTAGGTGTAAGCTGTGCTCCAAGGTGTAAGCTGTGCTCCGAGGTGTAAGCTGTGCTCTTAGGTGTAAGCTGTGCTCCGAGGTGTAAGCCGCGCTCCAAGGTGTAAGCTCTGCTCTTAGGTGTAAGCTGTGCTCTGAGGTGTAAGCTGTGCTCTTAGGTGTAAGCTGTGCTCTTAGGTGTAAGCCGTGTTCCAAGGTGTAAGCTGTGCTCCAAGGTGTAAGCTGCGCTCTGAGGTGTAAGCTGTGCTCTGAGGTGTAAGCTGTGCTCCGAGGTGTAAGCCATGCTCCAAGGTGTAAGCTGTACTCTGAGGTGTAAGCTGTACTTTTAGGTGTAAGCTGTGCTCTTAGGTGTAAGCCGTGCTCCAAGGTGTAAGCTGTGCTCTGAGGTGTAAGCTCTGCTCTTAGGTGTAAGCTGTGCTCCAAGGTGTAAGCCATGCTCCAAGGTGTAAGCTGTGCTCTTAGGTGTAAGCTGTGCTCCAAGGTGTAAGCTGTGCTCTGAGGTGTAAGCTGTGCTCTTAGGTGTAAGCTGTACTCTTAGGTGTAAGCTGTGCTCTTAGGTGTAAGCCGTGCTCCAAGGTGTAAGCTGTGCTCTGAGGTGTAAGCTGTGCTCCGAGGTGTAAGCCGTGCTCCAAGGTGTAAGCTGTGCTCTGAGGTGTAAGCTGTACTTTTAGGTGTAAGCTCTGCTCTTAGGTGTAAGCCGTGCTCCAAGGTGTAAGCTGTGCTCTGAGGTGTAAGCTCTGCTCTTAGGTGTAAGCTGTGCTCCAAGGTGTAAGCTGTGCTCTTAGGTGTAAGCCGTGCTCCGAGGTGTAAGCTGTGCTCTGAGGTGTAAGCTCTGCTCTTAGGTGTAAGCTGTGCTCCAAGGTGTAAGCTGTGCTCTTAGGTGCAAGCTGTGCTCTTAGGTGTAAGCTGTGCTCTTAGGTGCAAGCTGTGCTCCGAGGTGTAAGCTGTGCTCCGAGGTGTAAGCTCTGCTCTTAGGTGTAAGCTGTGCTCCGAGGTGTAAGCTGTGCTCTGAGGTGTAAGCCGTGCTCTGAGGTGTAAGCAGTGCTCCAAGGTGTAAGCTGCGCTCTTAGGTGTAAGCTGTGCCCCGAGGTGTAAGCCGTGCTCTGAGGTGTAAGCTGTGCTCTGAGGTGTAAGCTGTGCTCTGAGGTGTAAGCCATGCTCCGAGGTGTAAGCTGTGCTCCGTGTCTGTGGATGTGCTGGAGGTACTGTCCCAGGCCCCACTGCCGTGGGCCACCACAGGGCTCTGGGGGTGCCCATGATGGCACACCTGACTCAGCATGCTTAGATAAATGAGCACAGATTTTTAAAGTTTTGTTTTAACACAAGCAGCCAAGGTTCAAGGGCTTTGTCCCTGAAATTTCAGAATATTACAGAGCAGAGTTCCTCCCCTACTAGTCCTAGAAGGGAGTTGGGCTGGAGAGCATTTAATTGCCTGTGTAAGAAAGCCTCTGCAAATCTCCAAGTCCTGCTTTGTTGCTCAGTTTTGGGGCTGGGGAGCAGAGCCAGAGCAGGTGGGCAAGCTGAGGAGACAGGGTGGGTGCCAGGGGCTGGGCTGAAGCTGCCAGAGAGGCGCACAGCATGACCAGGGCAGTGGGGAGAGGCTGGAAGCAGGATGCTGCTGGTCTTTGCTTCGGCAAATCCCAACAATGATGGAAAGAAGATGCTCGTGATCCAGGGAAGTGATTCAGCAGCCGTGCATGTGCTTGGAAAATGTCATTGACATGGCTGAAAGGTCCATCTTAAGGACTGCTTTGATGTCTCTTCTCTTAAAAAACCAGGGGCAGTTTTCCTGCCTAGAGGTGCCCTGCGCAGAAAAAAAGGGAACTCGACACAAAAGGAGTTGTTGGTGAGGTACAAATAGTAATTTTTGTTTGTACATGACTGATATGACAAAAGCATAAACCTCAGACAAGTACATTTTAGGATAGTGTATACATATATACTTGGGCTTTTAATAGTGCCAGTTTCACAAAGCTGGTAATACTAATTAAGCTCTGAGGAAAAGCTATTTTCATTGAGTATGCATATTCTTTTTAAGATTAAATGCCAAGTATGCTTTACCAAATATAATAAAATGTTTGAATAATATCCTTGAATATAATTATCCATCCACAGTCTGATGCAGAGGGGAGGGAAGTGAAGAGGTAAATTAAAGTTTCCACGTGCATGTCAGCAGGTCCATTTGTACCATTTAGTTTAATTGTATGCATGTGTGTTCAATCATAGAATCACAGAATATTTATGTTGCAAACTGCCTCCGGAGGTTGTCTAGTCCATTGGAGTATGTGTCTATACTTGTGTATATATCTGCGTATTTACACACATATGTGTTTATGAAATGAAGAATGAGGATGTTGATACAAGCTCATGTTAGGAAGAGTTGTGGTTGGAAAAAAGGAAGACACAAATGAGAAGAAATCAATGCCCAGCAGAGGTAAGAACACAGCAGAATGTTTTCAAGGCACAAGAGGATAAAAGAACCCCAACCTAACAAAGATATTTTATCACTGCTGTGTGGACAGAGCAGAAAATTGCCAATGGTCATACAGAAGAGTGTTCAGCTTAGGGAAACATTCAATAAATATTTTCTTTTGAAGTAAAAAAAAAAGCCAAATGATACATGTGTATCAAGAAACAGTGAGAAGGAGAAGGAGGTATCTTCCTTTTCAACAGTAACTGGGGATAATTTTAAACAGTACCTGATAATAATTTTCAGACTATTTCTAAGTTTGAGTACGGCTGGAAATGGGGATGTTTCCAGGATTCTTTCACCAGTATGTCAAAATGTGAAAGGCGAGCCTCCTCTGGGAAATGCCTGTTATCCACAGCAGGACAGTTTTCCAAGAATGAGGAGGCTGGGGTGGTGGCTGACTGGGGAAATGTCATTCCAGCGCAGCCCGGGAGGGCAGCCCAACAGGCCACATGTCTCAAAGATCTTCATGTCTTTTGATCTAGGAGACAATGAATAAGCCAAACAACTCAACAATCATTTAAACAGGGTTTTTGCTTTGGAGATTCTGATTTTTTCACTCATCCCCAATCTCTTAGTAGACTTCTATCAAGGTTTCCATTTTGAGGGCGGAAGTGGGAGCAGGAATGTCAGTTCCTGTTAGCTACAGGTTTCAAACTCAGGTTTGTGACCTTTAAATCCTCTTCTGAGACATTTTTACCATGACAAAGCTCCTTTTTCTATGGACATGAACAACATAATTTCTTTCTTTTTCCTACCATTGCCCATTATTTGGTATTGTGGTGTTAAAAGCCCTTCGGGAGTTCAAGGAAATTTAAGCTACCAGGCAACACAGATCACTCTGCAGTTAAACCTCTCTCTGTCACCGTTCACCCTTTCATCTGTTGTATGACCTGGGAACTTTATTTGGGTGAAGAGTATATTTTCTCTGCTTTCTCTCAGACTTTCAATGGAAGTGTAGATGGTGTCAGGCTGAGAATTGGTATCTGAGCATCTCATTGAAAATGCCCCCCAGAAATCACAATCCCTGATTTACAATCATTGCTGAACTATAAGACAGTAAGTGTCACAGATATCTGTGCATGATTTTTTAAAAGTAGTTCTAAATGAAGTGATTTGCAAAAGTCTATTTGCCAACAGAGTTGTCCTTCACAAAGGAGAAGTAATCTCGCCAGAGACAGTATCATGTTTTCTGTCAGTCATAAAACTGTCTGTTCGCAATAATAAAATTAAATTAAGAAATTAAGATCTCAGCCTGCAAATTTCATTGCCCCTTTGCTGCTTTGTGGTGTTACCCAGGACAACATCAGACTAACATGAATTGTTAGGAATGTATGAAGCAGTATTATTTGTATAAGGAGCTGCATCTATTACATAATCTCTCCTGATTAGCTTGTCCTGTCCTTAATTTTCATTCTGCCTGAGAGAAACTCTATTCCCCTCTGGAGTTCTTTTGTCTTTAGCAAACTGAGCTAATTCCCCATGCCAAGGGAGGACCTGGTCCGAGGCTGACATGAATTTTCCCAGAATTAGAATAGATTTTTGTGAAACAACAGCAAAACTTGCTCAACTGGCTGGAAAGTAAATGTGTCCAGCTTTGCATGTCACTCACATGCCAGTCAGCATCTCAAGTGAAGGAAGGGACACTCGATGCATAATACTCAGTTGGGGGTGGGAAAGGCAGAACAAAAGCCTGACCATCAAGCTGGTTCCAGTAGACAAAAATCAGTATTTCCTGCAGAATTCCTCTAGCATGACCATGAAAGTGACAATGCAGATATTGTCACTTTAAATAAGAAGAAAGGGGCGATAGCAGACTATTAAAGAGACAGCATGACATAAGAATCAGATAGATCAAGAAAATATGGTGCTTTATGAATGCCTCTCCAGGCAGCAAGGAAAGTCAGAAAAACCATCCAGCCTTTTCCTGCAACTGAAGTGAGCAAATCTCCCAGCAATCTAATTTATGCCCTAAATTTTATGAGAAATTGGTTTTAGCTACTTCCAACAAACTTCAACAACCTATCTGAATTTCTTCATGACCTGGAGACTTTGTATGGACCTCACACCTTAATTTCCACTGCTGTGTGTGAGTAAGCTTGCCAGTCAGCTGCCAGCACCGTGTCAAGACTTCCAAACACCAGCCCTCAGCAAAGGCTGGAAAATGAAACACATGGTCCCTACAAACCAGACCAAACCAGGCAGGGACAGCCTCACCAAGTCCCTTTGCTATAAGCACAGCACAGGCATTCTCTCCTCGGATGTTAGAGCTTCCTCAGTTGCTTCTTCTGTTGCTTAAAGAGGAAACTAAGCTGTAGTTTAATTCATAGTCCAAAATGCTGACACACCTTGCAATAATGAGGGCTGGGAAGTCTCAAGTCTTAGAAGTAAGTGAACAGACAAGATGATCTGTAATGGCCAAGAGAAATGTTGGGAACAGACAAATCCAAAATGAATGCAGGGAATTTTAATTTATAGCTCCAAACAGCATTTCATTAATTTTGCAGTTGTATGGAAAGGTTTTATAAGCTTAAGACTGGATTTATAACAGATCTTGCTGCTATTTTTCTTTGCCATCAGCCTTCTTGATGAAACCTACTTTCCTCATTGTCTTATAGCAGCAGAAAACATGTACTTCTATTTTGAGAAACTGGAGCATGTTGGAATTTGGGTATTGGGTAAAGGGATTTCCCAATCAGCTTCTGTCCTGGTAGAGTTCAGCAGGAGTCTGATGAGGGGTTTTGTGCTCCTGTCTTGAAAATCTGAAGAATGAGCATGTTGCATTTTTAAGCAGAGGCTGGCTTCTGCAACTTTCTTCCTTCAGATTTGAAGGTAAAGAAATTAATTCCTTGAGGTCTTTTTAGAAGATACAGAGATTTTTGATGCTGGAGAGAGCCTGAAAAGAATATGGCTGTGGAATGAGTGTTCTGACTTACATGAGTGTCTTCCTCTAAGTGGTAATTATGATTCTTTTACAATACAAAAGGCAGCTGAAATGATGAACCAGATCTGCTTTTCTCTCTTCTTCACATAATAAAAATATGACTATTAGCCTTGTCCAAGCCCAACCTTCCTCAGCCTCCTGTATCAATTTATTTTAAGATACCATACAGCAGAGAACTTATTCTTAAGTGAATATTTAGATACTATACAAGAATTAGCCTGTCAGAAAAATGAGCTAATTATAAATGCCTCCCCTGTAAGCCAGTTATAATTTAGGGAGTTTGTGTATAAATGAAATAAGAATAGGAAGGCACCATGCTCAAATTAGCATTTTAATTTTTAGTTTAAAAATTTAACACTGTTGTTCCAAGGTCTTTTTTTCTCACATTCATTGTAACAATTCACCCTGGCTTTTAGAACAAGTTTAGTCGTGTGAGACACAAAGTTCTTTTCTTTAAAGCTAACAGCTACTTTTAGGGGACTGCTTGTAAAGACGTTTAAAGCTATCTGTTCCATAAGAAGACTATCCTGGTGAATTATTGTGGCAGGAAAAACTATGTGAGAGCTGCCCAGGCACCTGGGAAGATGAGAAGAGTCATCAGTGAATCAGTGGAGGGGAGAACCTGCCAGAATCGGTTCAGTTCCCAGCAGTGCTGCTCCCTTGTGGTGTGCCTCCCTCTGTCTTGATCAAACCCAGAATAATCCATCACGATTCCTGATCAATACTTCTTAGCCAGGGCTGCTGCTGCATTTGCTAATGGAGCAAATTCAGAGAGGAGCATTCCAGGTTGCAGATGGCTGTTCCTGGTCGACGTTAGCTGTGTAAAAGACAAGACATTATGGGTTGCAGCGGGCCTCAAAATCCTAATCTGCCCAGGCCATCTGCTATTCATTTTACTTATCTATAAATAGGCTTAATAAAGCAGCTGACATCTTGAGAGGGAAACGTGTACTTTTAAGGAACAAGGTTTTTGAGTAGGAGGCGCAGCTCTCTCTGTGTGGGGGTTTGATAAGGAATGGTGAATGCCTGCAGTGGTGGCTATCTGTAGATACCCACCATTCCATCAGCACAGGCAAGCCAATGGCCACAGTGTTGGGGAATGTTAATTCAACTTGTGGAAATGTATGAGAGGGCAAAATACAGCCATGAAGTCTCTAGTCAACATCTTCTGTTTTGTTCAGAGCAGTGTGCATCAGGAAGGCTCAGGGTGCTAATGTGGCATTTTATTCTCACTTAGTAATTATTTGCAGAATTGAGTGTCTGCGTGCTAGTTCTTGTGAAGTGATGGCTGGAGCTCAAAAAATAGGGAACTCTGAGAGAAAGGCCACAGAGGATTGCCAGAGAAATTTGGTATTCAGTTAAGCACTAACTTTCACTAAACAAGAAAATAAAATTTATAAAACCATGCTGTGAATTTTGTAATCCAAAGTTATTGATTTTTACCAGCTGGTATTTAAAGACAAAGCTTTGAAGGTTAAACTTTAACCTCAAAACATCGCTAAAACTCAAAAACTCTGTGAAGAAAAAGGCAGACTTTCAAGTGTTTTCCATAATTTCCTGAAGCTTCTAACAGGTTTCTTTCTATCCCCAGAGCTAGTTTGACCACAGCTTAACCAATTTACAAGCGTTTGTAAGCTCTCCTATGTGCCAGCTGAGCTTCATAATGTCCTCCTGATCACTGCTGTGCATTCCATCTACACTGACCCTCAGCCAGAGGACCACCTCACATCCATGCCACCTACTCTCTTCATAATTAAAGTAAGTAGGAGGCTGTGTGCAGAGTACATATCCTGCCATTACAGTGGGAAGTTTTATCAATCCATCTCCTTTGTAGGAAAAAGGTGCTAGGTGTGTTGGTGCTAAATTTCCACCAAAAGTGATGTGTTTTTTATTGAATACAATAGAAATGCAGTAAAACAAGAAAGGACTACAATAAATGCTGAAAATAATGGTAGTTTAAAATCAAGTTACTCTTGTCCATGCCAATACTTAAAGGCATTTGAAGTTCTGTGATGTTTTTATCTATCAAGGGGAGCTGTTATCTATTTACGTAGTTGTAAACTTTCTTAAATGTTTGGTGGTTTTTTTTTTTTTTTTAAGCAGCTTTGTACTAAATCATGGAAGAAAAATAAGGATGGAAAGTGTAGGCATTTATTTTGCCCTGTGAGAGTAAAAACACCCCAAAAAACCTCCTCCAACCTGCCATGCTTTTTAATGCTTGTGCTATTAAGGATCCTGCCCTTTGACACAGAGGCATGAAATACTGAGCAAATGACACATTTATATCCACCTTTCCACCTCAGGGAGGGGGAGCCAGTCGCTCTCTGACCTTTCACCAACTCAGTTCTTTCATCTGACCACCACCACTTTTCTGTCAAAACCCCCTATCCGATTCCCACCTGCCCATCCTCACCTGTCCTTTCTGTGACCTTCCATCTGTAAAAATCCCTGACATCTAATTCCCAATCTCATCCTTCCCCTCACTGCTCTCGTTAATTTGCTTCTCCTCTCATTTCTGCCCAGTTTATCTTTAACCCTTGGCTACCATTTTCCTCTCTCAGCACTGTGTGTTAAAGCACCCAGCTCTGCCTTGTTCCTGGCGTATATGTCAGCCATGTGCCTCCCCAGAAGAAATCTCAGGACCACCCAGGAACCCGTTGCTGGAAATATTTTCTTGTTTTTCCTGCTTTCCTCTGTCACAGTTTGTCACCTGCACACTCAGGTCATATGCCTGCATGCCTTTCTTTAGAGCAGGCATCATCAATTCGTTCTGTCCTCAAAAGACCCTTTTCCCTCATCACAAATAGTCATGTTCTGAACCCTTAAAGCTGCCTGACCTATCCCCTCATGCTTTGTTCAAACACATAACATTCCTGAATTCTTGTCTGTGAATTTCTCTCACTGAGGTTTCTAATGATCTGGACCAATAACCTGAACTGAGCTTTGTACTTGCCATCAGTCACTTCACTGTGGTAGCTTAGAGTAATTGTAACACTTACTTTAGCTTAAAAAAAATATTTCCAACATATGGCCTTTTTTTTTTTTAAATTTTCCCCATGCCCTTCAGTAATTTCCTCTTCTGCTGGTTGCCTTCATGCAATATCTTCATGCATATATTTTGGTCAATGGTCCATCCATACCCCAGCCTCTAACCAGCTTATTGTAAGCATTACATTTTTGTGGACTCTCAGCCGCACAGCATGCTTCCTTTCCTCTTGATTTGCTTTCTTTTTCACCAGAGATCCTTTCTCGTACCTAAATTTTATTTCTCATAGGGTTTCATTCTTCTGTTATTCTCCATCTCATTCTCCCTGTGCCGTTTCCTGAAATAACAGTAGCAGACAGCACACGTGTATGGGGAACAGTAAAGGATTATAGCATTCCCTGGGAACCTTTGAGGGAAGCTTGTCACAACCAGATATCAAGGTGCATTCAGGCTTGGAGTGGGCTTCTGTTTATTACTATTTCTTAAGCACAGTCCCCTCCCCAAACCTAATGCTAGGAAGGACAGTGAAGCTCCCTTTCTCTCCTCTCTTGGTGTTACATCTGCAGCTCGGCACCATTGCCACCACCTCTGTGACCTGCACGTTTAGGATCTGTTTAAATCCCGATAATTACTCCCAAAAAGCATTTACCCTGGCTGGCCTTTTGTCCCTATTCCTACAGAAAAACAAAGATCTGTGTGTTTCCTTCCTTCACTTATTGTTATCTCTGCTGACACCTCCACCTCCTACTTCAAAGCCCCGTGAAAGGCAGCCGTCAATATCCCCTTTCTTGCCTGTCATGGTGACCTTATTACCTCCCTCTCTGAATCCTTCTGCTGACACCTTTGACTGTCTCTAGCTTAAATTTCTTGCTCCTTTGTCTTCAGGCCTCCCATAACTCTTTCCCTAGCCAAACAGATTCCTGTTCTTTTTATCCGACTCCCATCTCTTTCTGCTTCTGCCCTTCTCACTCTCCTTTCTCCTTCTCACCCAGCCCTCTCCCCTTGACCTGGGCTGCAAGGGCCTCCGTGGTGTTGTTGAATACATCCATTCATAAGATGCCTCAGTGCTTTTTTCCTCAGACAAAGGAAGAAAGACTTGGGGTTTTTCTGCACTTCCTCCTGTGCCCTGACTAGAGGGACCTCATGGCTTTGCCCTGGTCACCTTGCCCATCACTCATGTGCCCCTGCTTGGCTCCAACTCCTGGCCAAGGTACATGGGCAGCCTTTGGGAGGGGATTCTCCTCGTCTGCACTCTGAGGTCTCTAAGAAGCACTCGGGCCATGTTAAAGGAATTTTGCTAATTAAACGTGACATTTCAGGCATACAGATGCCAAGGGTGATTCTGACTTTGGAATATTTGGTTGTCCCTAAGGCAAAGCTGATTTCCTCACTGTCTGCACTGACTTCTGGCTCAGGACACCACTGCCAAATGTGAGTGGTGTTTCCTGAGTTGGAGCCTTTTGTCTCAGTGATGAATGGCTTCCCGCAGCTTTGAAGTATGCTAATCGTGTTGTATATTTTATAGTTTGCTCTATTTGCATTTACAAATCAGGGTTCTGTTATGGATGCTCGTTCCATTGAGCTAAAATAAATTAATGTCTTTGTAGTCTTCTATTTTATTCTGTCCTTTGGTCACATTTTGTTTCCTCTTGTACAGAACTGAGTGCCTTAAAACCTTCAAGTAATTTATAATATATTTGGTCTCTTTTTTTTTTTATGAATACAAGAAAACCAGAGAGAAAGGTCCTAATTTTTCTGAAGCTTCCCTTTCATCCCTCTTCTGCAATAAGGTCTGCTATTTTTGCATTGAGAATAACACAAGAATAGGTGGGAGGCAGTATTGTAGAAAGAGCAAAAGAAGGCTTTATTTAAGAGAATTGCATGGTTTTTATAAAGTGATATGATAGATTCTATTTGATTGGTTAACTATTAAAAACATCTTTTCTCATACAATGTCTTTGAAAAGAATAGAAAGACGAAGTAGAAAAACACTACTTGCAGATTGTTTATACTTAACACGTTATCACACCCTTACAACTTTTTAAAAATTCTTGCAAGCTGCTGTGAGAAACGCTTGCCTTTTCTCTCCCTCTGTCTCATGGCATCCACAAAGGCCTGCAAAAGTCACCTGCAATTTTAATATTTCGCTGGTTACTACTCGTATACTTTTGCTAACTGAGAGGCGTCATGTAAGGATATATTAAGCTGCATTTTCTGCCTTGTACCTGCGAGTTCCCCAGTGTGTGACTTGCAGAGGAAAGGGCTTGGCAGAGCTGCTGCAAGGTGAGCAGTGAGTGCCTGGGCACAGCCGGGAAGTTGGCTGCAGCCCTGCACCAGCAGCGTGGGCAGCGTGGCTGTCCACTGGCTGGAGAAACCACCTGCATATTTTAGTCTGCCATGAGGTCTGACTACCCAGTGCCAGACACAAAACCGGGGCAAATATCTGCTTTCAGGAGTGGCATCATGCTTGCAGTCCCCACACGTTGTCTGTGCTCCACAGGGCAGCACAGAATCTGACAAAGTTTTAAGTTTCTAATACTGTGTTATGATGGTCTTGCTTTATCAAATTCAAATTTACTAATTTGCTTTGGGTTTTGTCTGTCTTGAAAAATGTGATTTAAAGGGCTTCAGTGATAGGTTCCGCAGGACTATGTTGAAAACTGATTGTATTTTACAGTGATAATAAGGCTTGCTTGAGACAAAATGGCATCCAGCCACACTGACAAGCTATTGTTTTTCTTCATACATACATACACACACACACACACATATATATATATATATATGTGTGTGTGTGTGTGTGTGTTATATTGGTAGCTTTATGCTTTGCTAAATGGCTTAAACAAAACCAATATTATCCCTTCCTGGATGCTGTCCAGTTTTGTAGAGCTAAAATCTCCACTCATTTAAAAAGAGTTCCGTGATGAAATTAAGTCACTGGAATAAGTGACTAATGTTTTCCAGGCATTTTTTTTTTATGTATTGAAAATTTTGTTTACAAGAATCTACTAATTTCCTAATTACCTGCACCTCTTTGAAAAATATTCTTCTATCAAAGACTCAGGATTTTTAAGATATCAGTCATGTGCTCAGCCACTTTACGGTACTATTTTGTATTGTTTCCCTCCTTATTTATTAACAGTCATAATTTCTCACTTGTATTTCTTCCCCCTTCACAGCCACAGTGAATTTATAAGAGCCCTTTTGTTCTCTGTAATCACTTTAGCTAGCATTAAATCATTCTTCCTTTCTGCTGCCCTTATCTTTTCTCTGCAAGGCTTAACCGATTGTAGCTTTCTTTCATTTTTCCCTCTTTCTCTGCCTCCTTTTTCACTTTCATCTGTGAGCAGCTCCTATGGAAACAGTTACCTTCCATCCTGCTTTTTGGAAACTGTTGTTTTCTGCTCC
The DNA here is from genome assembly GCA_024362935.1 of Setophaga petechia. NCBI lineage: Eukaryota > Metazoa > Chordata > Aves > Passeriformes > Parulidae > Setophaga > Setophaga petechia. The sequence continues at coordinate 30,075,570 of JANCRA010000008.1, forward strand.
TCAAATAGGTTTGTGCGCAGAATTTTTGAGCTTTCTTCCGTGCTCCGGTGTTTGAGTGCTCCTCACCTCATAGTGACTTACAATAACACTCATTCAAGGACTGATTTTCATCTGCAAAGTCCTTTGTAAAAATTAATTGATGAATAGTAAAACATTCTCTGACGGTGTTCTCTTATCAAATTCTGAACACTCTGTAGATCTGCTCCGTGCACTGAAGAGGTGAAGAAACTCATGAATATTACCCTCAGTTCTTCCTTTTATCAGGCAGGTGTGCCCTTAATCCTCAGGGAAGAGCTCAGTCTGACCCGAGTTCAGGGTGAACAGTTGAACAAAAATTTAAGAGAAATTCAATTCCTTTGAGGAGCGGGTGTCCTTTAAAAGCTCAGTTTCAAAGTTGTTTCTGGAGGCAGAAATAAGTGCAAACAAAATAAGATTGAGAGAAGTGTTCAAATAATTTACCTCCTTCTGTAGCCTTTGATTTAGTTTTGAACTGAGCATTGATTATTTGCTTTTTAATGATCTTATCAAGAATGGCTTTTGGAAATAAATGCTTTTGAATGAGGATCTGGATGGGCACAGATAGATCCTCTCCAGTATGAATACCTGCCATTCAGGCAGGATGAATCACTTCTCAAAATTGTGAGTTTTCTCTGATCCATTGCTACAGTCAGGAGCAGCCAAGAATACCAATAAAAGACAAACTTTCTAGGAGCATGTCAGAGATACTCTGCCTGTGGTTAACTTCCCAGTTAACCTTCCAACCCTCAGAGGTACTGACCAGCAGAAGAGTCTTCTCCTGTACTTCCTTCTGTATTGGTTTTATTTTGGACATTCTGAAGAAAAAGTCTTAAAATACAGCAAAAATTGCCGACAGCTTTGGAGAAGCAAAGGTAATATCACTCATTCTTGGCAAAGCCTGCAGAGATTTGGGTTTTTTCTTTTTGTTCCACACCGTAGATTTGGTATTTCTCAACAGCATATGTTTTGGCCAGAGAATTGTTAACTGAATTAAAAACTTTCCACCAAGAGGCCACCATTCTAAAGGAAGCTTCCTGACCTAAGACAAGAAGCTGATGCAGCCCTCTGAAGGCAAAGAGATTTCACTGAACCCTTGGAGAGGGAGGGAGAGGCTCTCAGCCAAGGATACCTCTGAAAGTTGGCATGTGAGCTCAGAAAGGGGCTCCTGGCCCAAAACAAATCCTGGAGTTGTCTCCACTTGCTGTGCTTTGATTTACATCATGGTGTGGTTGTGCTGAACATGCACTGGGTTCATTTCAGATGAAACTGAACTGAAATGCTCCAGGTGCTAATGGTCATTCTGTTCCCGGGGCCATCCCTAAGCTCATCTGAAATGTCAACTCCAGGGAACACATGGCATCTAGTTTTGAAGACCAAACAGGGGTTTTTGCAGATCTTCCTGTTCCTTCCACTCTGGAAGACTGAAATTTAGGGCAGTCTTATCTAATAAAAATGAACTGGCTTCTAGCCATGGTTTCTAGAGTTCTGAACTTGTAGAAGTATTTTGCTTCCAGTGTGCTTTGTGTTTTTCAAACAGCAGGTGTAACATGAGGGATGGTGCGGAAAGGTTCAACAACCCAGAAACAGTGCTATATATAGGTATGACCATGTCAGTGGTGTTAGGCCAATCTTTAGGTTTCAGGTTTGTGATATAGTCACACTTTTGTTGAGGGCAGCAGGTAGTTTCTCTGCAATTTCTGGCCTGAAATGGATGGCTGGGCCTCAGTCAGGAGAGACCAGACATTTTGTGTAGCAAGTGTACTTTGAGACATGGGATGACTATCGCATCTTCTGTGTGAGATGATAATAGCTTCATTTTTCAGCATGAAGTATTTCCACTGTTACTGGGACCAATTGTTTTTCACTGCCTCTCTCTGTCGGTGAGTCTTTCACTGGCTCTAACATATTTCAGGATCTCGTGAGTGTTTTTCCATCACTGAAGATGTCTGCCTACTGTTAGATACTGAAAATTGTGACAAGTACCTTGCACAGAGGGTGCCAGTTTTGGTACCAGTTGTAACAGCATTCCTGCTTGCTACTTAGCAGTGAATTTAGGCATCTTAGTATTACACTGGATGTCTGCTATTTTGACAACTGTGCTGCCATCTCAGGAGGCCTACCTGCATTTAAAGTACTTCATCCTTTTGGTACTCCTGGGAATCCCATGCCTTGTCTTTCAGCCTCATGCAGACCCCTCAGATACCTTACAACACCTAGAAGCCTAGAAGTGGCTAGGTAGCTAAAATTCTACTCCAGCATGCTGTTATAGGAGCTGGTTACGAAAAACCTCTCCAGAATCTCTCACACCTGCTGAGGAAAAGAGGGTTTTGCAGGGTAACACATGGATTCAAGAGACAAGCATGAGTGTGACTCTATTACAGGGGGAATGGAGTGATTTTTGTCCTCCTAAGGTTCTGCTCCATATTAGATGAAACTTATGGCAAAAAGTATTGCACAAATCCCCAGAGATAATGTTTATCCCTGAATTACCCAGGCATTACCCATTTGGTGTGTCTCTCTGGCTCTGCCCATTTATTGCCAGTAACTCATGCACAGCTTGGTAGCAGCATGGAATCCCCTGTTTTTACTGTTGGTCTGCACAGCATATCGAGATTTTAGGGGAAATTAAGTTTATGGCATCATAATAAGCTACAGTGCTTCTTTACTAAAAGAGCAGATGGTGCTTTCTGGAAGGAAGGAGAGCAGTGACTTTACCTGCTAGTGAAAGCTTTGCTGCCTTTGCCTCTCGGTCTTGTGGCTCTGTTCAGACTAACAGAGGTCAGAGTTTAGGCTGGGAGTTAAAGTTCTCTCGGTGGGGCTGTGGGAGAGGGAAGCAATGTTCAGGACAGCAGATGGAGAATGCATGTGAGCAAGCTCTTGGCACACCCACTTTAGCTATTTCACATCAACATCCTGGTATGCTCTGGGGGGGTCATAGGTAGGAAGTGTGTTGGTGACTGTGGAATACAGCTGTGCCAAAGTACCTCAGCATCACTCCACTGGTTCAAGCAGGTGTAGTGAACATTTTACAATCATGTGCTTTCCTGTAGGTGTGAATCAAAATCCTTTTGTTTCAATCACAATGGACAATTTGAAAAAGAGCATTGTTCAGAAACTACTAATTTGTATTATCTCTGTCACTTTGTGTGTCATTTACAGTTTGACTTTGAAAGAAAACTAGCTTGGTTTTAGTGGAATATCACTGGGGTTTGATTATGTTTGCTAGAAATGGGGTGAGCGTCTAGATGTGCACTGGAAAGTTTCATAGGTTTTGTTTGCAATTAAATGCACAAAAAACCTCATTGAAATATTTTCAAGACAGGTGCCCAGACACCCTGTTAAGAGAAAGAGACAAAGAGAGAAAATAAAGACTGTGACAGTGGCTGCAGGGGTTTTTAGATGGAGGAAGAGGTAGGAATCTTAATTCTATGATCAGAAGGCTTGATTTTATTATCTTATGATATATATATAACATTATAACTATACTACATAGGAATAGAAAGGAAAGGAGCTTCTTCAGAAGCTGTCTATCCTAAGAATAGAATAGAAAGAAAGAATAACAAAGGTCTGTCTCTTGGCAGAGAGCGATAGCAGCTCCACCGTGAGTGGTCAGTAAATTCAAACATGTACAGAAGACCAATCACAGGTGGACCTGTTGCATTTCACAGCAGCAGATAATAATTGTTTACACTTCTTGCTGGAACTTCTCAGTTCCAGCAGAAAAAATCCTAAGAAAGGATTTTTCACAAAAGATGTCAGCGACTAAAGACTTCTCTAATAAAGGCTTCTCTATAGTCTCTTATTTTGATGGTGTTTTCTCAAATTTATCTTTCTCAGACCATAAGATTACATTATTAAGATTCATGTGTTTCTGCACAACCAAAAAATTAGTCATATTTCAGGGAACAGAATTTCTTAATATATGGAATTCACATTCAGCATCAACGGTAACAACGGCAGCCTACTGCCTCAGGGCTCTTTCTTTCTTTTCCCTTGCTTTCTTGCTTTCTCTCTCTTTTCTCTCTCACCAACTTCTCTCTTTCTTTTATTTCTTTTCTTTTTTCCTTTCCTTTCTGCACGTCTGTCCGTGTGTACCTATGAAAGCCAGCTCTGCCCTTTACAAAGCCATTTTATTGTGGCTTAGCTGTTCTTCATCTGCTGGGAATATGCAGGCTAGCTAATATTCCTTTCCTCCTGCAAGTGGGAGACAGAACATACCAACTCATATGGGCACAGTATCAGAGAACAAGAAGACAAATGAAAAAGCAATAAAAGAAAAGATATTTCTGGTCCTCGAAGAAAAAGCTCATGCAAATATGATAGAGAAAGAAAGGAAGAAGAAATAAACCAAAATGTACCTTTAAAGAAAGGAATTGTGCAGATACATATCTTGATTTTCAGAAGTGTTATTAATTTTTTAATTAAATTGGATCTTTTAAAACATGCAAGATTTACAGTTCTCTCACGAACAGCATGATCAAATAATGACAATTCTTTCCCCACTTTATACTCTCAACAGAGCTCGGCAATAACATATTTTCTCAATTTAACAGCTTTTTTATTCTTATTTTAAAGATCAACTATGGTCAGCTTGAAAAAATGTCAAAGTTTAAAATAAGGATGAAGTGGCATGAATTTACTGAAATTTTCTTGAAAGTGCTCCTGGTAAATACTATTTCTCATGGTAATGATAATATATATTCCTGAAGGAAAACATTTTAGTGTTACAGTGATATTAGTAATATCATCTGACACCTTTTCAAGATAATTAGTAATTTCACCAGAAATGTAAGATATGCTATTTTACTGTGAAAAGGAAGACAATAAATCCAAATCAATTGAGATGTCTTGATTTTAAAAGCAACTTCTCATGAAGTTGTTTCAATAGAAAGGAAGGAAAATTGTATATATAATATAAATACATATTTACATCATGATGTGTACCCTTACTGACATAAAGGGTGAAGGCTTATTTCTGACATTAGTTCAATAGCCTTACTCCAGTTCAGAAAATCACCTCAGATGGAGTTTGACTTTTAAACACATCAGTATTTTGCACTAAAGCACATAAACTCATTTATCTATATGTGCTGAGCTTAGAAGAGCCTGAGGACTGAATCTTAAGTTTTGTTAGTGAGTGATGGAATTCCTGAGTTACCAGAAGCAGAAACTGCCCTTAATCCAGACAAAGAAATTTGAAAAAAAATACTAAAAAAAGACAAAAGGGGAAAAAAAGAATTGTTCATGCCTCCCAGAAAAGTAATTCTATGACTTCTACTGCTATTCCCAGCTTTAGCAGGTTTCTTTGAAAGTGACCCAAGCAGAGTGCAACTTGTGAACAGCTGTTCCCAGCTTTGACCAGCAGCTGAACCAGATCTTAATGTCTCAGCTTTGGGTCTTTCACTGCTCATCATCTGTGTGGTTTCACCTGAGCTGTTGAGCATGTGGTGCTGGATGAGGGAGAGCCACGTAGCATCTCCCACCTCAGGGGCTCAGGGCCCTTGCTTATGGCAGCCAGGCAGGGAGGGCACTTGCTCTCTTTCCCATCACCTGTGGCTGGGGTGGGGCTACACAATCTTCCCAACCACAGTAGCTCTCACCATGCCTGGGAAGAGCAGAGACATCAGAGCAGGTCTTGGGCATGTTGGCCACAATCACAAGACCACCCAGTGCAACAAAACCAGGGAAGTGCTTTGGCCTGCATAACGATGACCACCAAACATGATTGTTCACTTGTTATTTTGTTTTTTGGGTATGAATTGGCCTAAGTAGTGCCAAACACATCACAAAATACAAAAGCACTGGCACTGCACTGTTCCCCTTATTTGATACCATAAGGCATTGTCTGTGGTTTGCTTCCCTCCTCCTACTGCATCCTACAGGAGGCTGTAGCCTCCTGGATCCATCGTAGCAGGGTGGTTTGTGAGGCTCCCTTTCAGCATCTGATACATGGTCACAATGCAAATGTGCACTGCAGACAGAAATGGCCAGCTGGCAGGGTGTGTGCCTGTGCCTCTGATAGTTTGAATTTAGGATGTCTGCTACTCTGTCCTCATTCATGGACATGATGGTGAGTTTTTCACAGCCCCTGATTGTTTAATTTAACATGTTTACTGCGAAACATCTGATGGCTATTATAGAAAATGTCAGATAATTTATTTTCCTTTTTTCCATCCAAAAAAAAAACCAAAGCCAAAACCAAAAAATACCAAAAAAAAAAAAAAAGAAAAAAAAAAGAAAAAAAATTATATCAAGAAACATTTCAATAGCTTATAGATAAATGGATAAGTGGACAAAATGCACAAATGTCAGATGCACAGCCCTGAGCAGTGGGGACATGAGCTGAATAAAACTCTGGTTGCATTTACCCGTGCCAGATAATTGACATGATAATAGAAGATTACAGATCTGGGTATTGTTTGTATTCTAACCCTATTTTCTGTGATTTTCACACTGTAAAGACTATTTCAAAAATTATATCCTTTTGGTACTGAGGTTAGTTTTACAAATAAATTGAGATTTGGGAATGACAATTCAAATTAGCACTAAGGTAATGTTCGGAGGGAGGTTGATAAAGCAGATACTGGAAAACCTATTGCAGTTGCAATATGATTATAGTAATTTAACCAAGATAACAAAGAAGCATTTCTTTCACCTTTCTGTAATTATTGTAGGGTAAATTTTGTATTGTAAAATACAAAGATTTGGTTTCCAGTGTTATGATTATGGCAAAAAATGCTTGCATGCTTTTAAAATAAAATAGTAACCTCTAAGAATGCCTTTCTAATTAAGAGACACACTACAAAATGATATAATACTTGAATGATGGGAGTTTATACAAAAAAGACTTTGCTTTATGTGAGTCTTTTTATTTACAGGTAAGCATGAGCATTCCTGATGAATTTCACTGACATTTTGCAGACAAGCAATTGTTTCAATTTAATAATTCCATTTTTATTTTCAGAGGAACAGAATGCTAAAATAAGCCAAAATAATAGTGATTGTAGATATGTGAAAGAAAATAAATTGTTATTAGAAGATATTTCTTTCGGATGAGTCAGTTAAATGTGAATGGAAATGAAAATCTACAATTCGAAAGCATTTTGTGAATTATATTTTCTTGAAAAAGGAAGCCTCTACCTTTGACAAGACAGTTTGTAGGAGACAGATTTTTCATGGCTTCTGTTATTGTACTCTAGGAGCAATAAAGAGGCAGCTGGTGTCCTCTCTCTCTGTCAGTTCAGAGGCTTCCACTCTCTGTATGTGTGGCAAAACACTATCAGCAGCACTCACAAGTACACCATAAACTAAGAAAGATCAGCTGAGGTTGAAGTGAAAGGAATTTCTTCTCAAAACCATTGACATTGTGCACAATCCACGTAGGTACAAGAGTGATTTATTATTAGCAAAACCAATGCTATTTCAAACTTCTTTATTTTGGAGTCTGACTGCTTTACCCAGATCTGTGAGTTTCTGACAAAATGTTAAAATTGCTACAAGCTTCTTACTTTATAAACAATGAGAATTCTGCCCTCCTTCCACCATCCATCTTTGTCTTGAAGTCAAGACAAGAGGGAATTTCCCCTTAGTCTGGATTCCCTTTGATGTTTCTGGAGCCATACAGGTTACCCCAGTCTTGTTCTACTGTTGCCACTGAAATACTATGGTTAGAAAACTGCTTTATTTTTTATTGGTAAACACAAGCAATCCCTTATTTTCTCTCTTCCCACACCCAACCCAACATATTTTGCATAATTAAGCAAAGGAAAAATGCTGGTTTAAAAGATTCTTGGTATCACAGTTACAATGAAAGCAGCTTAAGACTTGTCCTTCAAGTGGTGGGATTTTTGTCTTCCTTTGTATTTTATTTATGATGTTTTGGCTGGCCTACTTCTACTCCCATTGGAAATTCCCCAGAACATGCTTTATAAGATGATGCTGATGGAAGAACTGGCAAGCTCTCTCTCCTTTAAATGTTGCAAACAGTATCTTCTCAATCAGAATTTAAGTTTCTTCTGTAGCAAGCAACTGGAAGAACATTTTGAAAAAGTTTTGGTCAAAGTTTTGCTGAAGTGATTGACCATTTTGGCCAAATACGTCTGATTAGGACTCAATCTAGGCAGGCATCATAGGTAGTACTGATGCTGCCTGTGCTCTCCTGTGTAATTTTAGTGGAAGCAGGACAGTGGACTGAGGCATCAGTTTGTTCAATCCTCATTAATTTTCTGCACTGCAATTTCCTTCATGCAAATTTATGCCTTTTTCCTGGCTTTCACATTTCAACCCAGTACCACCATCTCACCATCAGCACTTTCTTCAGTGGCTCCTCTTCAGTTCCTCTCTGTTTCCATGCTCTGATAAAACCCAGGTCTCCTTGCCCTCCTTCCTTCATGGGAAACACTGGGTACCTTCATCACCACAATTTCTTTCTCTCACCCTCCTAAGAGCTTTGTTTTTCAACCTGTACCTTGTATTTTGGTTTGAAAAGTGACTTACTGCATGCCTTAGGGTGGAGCATTCCTGAGTGACCTGCAGTTCTGTGCACACCTATGAACTGCAGAGCTGAATAATTATTGTGGGTGATGGTGGCAGCAATGCCTGGCTTCTTGTGTCTGCATCTGGGGTCTAGGAATGGCTAATGGTTCCTTATCTTTAAAGCTGGAAGAGAACTGAATTAATTCAAGAGGGCCAGGGCATCTCATGGCTTTATTCCTGTTGATGGTGGTCAAGCAAAGCTAAATAGGTAATGCCACAGTAATTTACAGTTATCTAAAATAACTTTGCTTTGCTGAGATTGAACAATAATTAAGCACAATAGTTTGAATCTAATTCTTTGGAAAAAGGTGTGGGAATTGTAAAACCCATTTTTAACATCTGGACACCTCCAAGTTAGCCAGAAGCTATCTTATTTGAACATCTACTTGGCAATTCCTCTGACAAAGCACTCTATTAGCACAGGGGCTGTGTCCAAGACTAGTATTGGGTTCCAATTCTGATCCAGGAACTTTTGAGAAGCATCATCTTTTCCTCTGAAGAATATCATAATTTCCTTTTAAATCCTTAGGGCTTTAGAGTAGCATCTCATTCTTCAGCTACACATCTCTGTTATTACTAGTCCTGAGCAAAGGCTGACATTTACACTGAGTTGCATGGTAGCTTTCCAATCCCAGGAGAATCCATTGCAGATACAACACTGTGTAACACAGCATGAAAATTCACTGGAAGACTGCAACTGTCTATAACCAGAATATAACCATATATTCAGGGGGAAGAGACTATTAAATGACATTGTATTATTTTACTTGAGAACAGGTTTCAGCAATAATTAATTTGGATTTAATACATTTGCAGTGGAAGTCTGCTTTATATCAGACACAATGAATATTGAATTATTTAGAGGGGTCAAATTATAAAGCATTGTGATCATTTGCAGTTCTTACTTGTAAATGAGAAGACTTCTTAAGCTTTTCAAGCAGTGTGCAATCCACTTCATCCTTCTAATAATGATGACCTGTGCTTCTTTACACTCCTGGGCTTTCGAAAAGGACATAGTTGTTCCCCCACCCTTGAATGTTACCTGAGTTGTATGAGATTTCAGATCAAATATGTTCTTTTTCTGTTTCCTATTTTCCATAGTCCCTGCCTCGCTGCCTTTTCTCAGCTGTACTCTGGCAGGCATGGAAATGAGTGCTTCCTCAGAGGTGGGATACTGGTTTTTCCGCTTCAGAGAATGAAGTGGAGGGAAGAGGGAAGGAAAGACATGCATTGTTTTCACTTCTGCCTGTGAAGGCTTGCTTTTGTTTCCACACTTGGGCAGGTGAGAGGAAAAAAACAGAGTTCAAGGCAAAACATCTTAGAGCTTTTAAAATGGTGCTATTGATTTGTACTTTAGTTGACTCATATTTAACAGCACATGCAGAGCAGACAGTGCACATTCTACCTGGAACTTACCAGAGCACTTTCAGGCTCTTTTTCCCAGACTTGAGATTTCAAGATACTCTTGGTAGTATCCAGACATATATTTTCATAAAGAAAATTCAGTTGAGGACCTGTTAAATATGGAAATAATTGCTACCAGAATGTCAAATGTATTCCTAATGTAACTGGATGCAACTTTCAAATTTGGCTCAAGAACTTCCCCTTTTAGTCAAATTTACCTCTAGTATAGATTCTTCAAATATGCTCATCATCCTGTTTTTATTTGAAGTCCATGGGACTAAATTGGCCAAGGAGAGCTCACAAAATCCCACTGGAACCCAAAGAAGTATTAATATTGAAGTTCTGCCCTCAACAGGAAAAATGAAAACAAAGGAATATATTGGCAGACACTTAAAATGTTCCCCAGCACTTTCTAAAAGAAACTGTGAAAAATTATGTACTGTTCAAGGAATGTGAGTATTTACAAATGATTTTTTAACATCAGGGATACAGAACATTGTTAGACATGCAACTTGGAACATTTCCATTCAGAAGAGCAACGTGTTGGTTTGTTTTCATTTTTTTTACTTGTGTCTCCTATGCTGGAAATTCGTAACAACACAGGACAGTTACTTCTCAAGAAATCTGATTATATAAAGAAAGCAAGAAAAATTCTTCGATTAAAAAAGAAAAAAAAAAGAAGCAAAGGAATTAATCTTAAGGATGAAAGGACTACAAAGAAAGCACTACAAGAAGTTATGCCTAATGGAGCATATCTCGAGTTTGCTCAGCCAAAAGGACATTATTTATTTCAGTGCTTTTCTTTGAAACTCATTTTTTCCATGTTGACTTTACAGCACAGATCCCATAGTCTTTTTTTTTGCAGTGCTCTGGATATCCAGGCCGTGTCTCTGGGGGAGCCCACTCTTTCAGGAAGGACTCTGCCCCTGAGCAGGTGGCTGGGGGCACTCTGGGGCCCAGGGCTGCTGGACAGTGGTGAGCTGTGCCCCATTCACTGCGGGTTGTCTGTCTGAAGTAGGGACATCGTCCTCCTCTGTAAGAATCTTTGCCTTAAGTAACTAGGTAATCATGTTCCAGGCTTTCCTGGAAATCCCTTTTGGTTTTCCTGACCTGGTCTCTTCTGTTTCAGCCTTAATGAGTTGTGCTTCCTTTTTCCCTCCCCAGCATCCCAGGTTGCTTTAAAAGGCCTAAATATTTGTGTCTGTGGGGCCAGTGAATTACCAACCTGTTCTTCTCTTTGCTTTCTCTGTGTGCCGTGGCATAGGGTGCTCGCTCAGTGAGTAGCAGCACATCTTCTAGCACATCAAAAAAAGTTAATCACTGCCACACTCGTAGATGGAACACCCTGATTGAAAAAGAAGGTGAAAACATAAAGGTTGCAATTTTGTTCACCTGATAAACTGTCATGGCATTTTATTTTAATATCTCTCCCAGTATTCAACAGTTATGGTTGAGGAGACATTATTTATTTTACTCCCTTTGTCTTCAAGTGCTTATGACTCTTCAGAGATTTCACCCCTGGACTAAAATGTGTTTATAGCAAGGCGCTCAAGTAACTTCACTTAGGGTACCTCTTTATACCGTGAAAATCTCATTGAACCACCTGCTCTACTGTATAATATGCTTTGACCCTAACATTAAAGTCATACTGTAGTTGCATTTAGTAACTTCAATTGAGAAATGATGCTGGGAAAGTATCTTCATTGCTTATGAGAAATGGTTTAGTTTCAATCATTTGTAACATAATACTAATGACATATTTGATGGGTCTTCATATATGAAAGCCTTTCTGTGTGGTGCCTCAAATACTGAAATTCAATACAAGCATTTGTAGTCCTAAGGACTCTAAACTTCAGACCTCTTGTCTGAACCTCAGGAAAACATGGTCTCATATTTGCCACTAACTTACCTTTCAGCTTTATGGGTAATAGCTGCCTGCTTCTCCTTCATCCTTGCCACCAGTTTTATTCCATATGAAATCCCTAGGCAGTGGATTTGGCTCAGGATGTGTCACAGGTGGCATACAGATGTGTCTGTGACACTGCAGGTGGTGAATGCTGAGGGAACTCAATAAGCTGGAGAAAAGTCCAAGTGAATTCCATCTTCCCCACATTGGAAGAGGAGACTACCCTTTTCTATTATTGCCTGAATCATTATGATGCTGGAAGAATACTTTAAACATACTGTGTTTATCTGTGGGTAAAGGGAAGGCTTCAGCTTATCATTCTTGCCATTTGGACTCAATTTTAGAGAGGTGAAATATAGAGGAACCTTGCACATATAAATGCACAAATGTTTCCTCAAGTACACCATCATCTGCTTATAAAAAGTGCCCCATAAATAAAACATAAAAATAATATTCTAAAACCCATTCTGATACATGCATCTTAAGACTGGGTATTTTATTTTTCCATGTGAAGTTCTACACTTAGAACTAGGAGCAGCATGTCTCAGTTTACTTGTGATGTACAGCAACAAAGCTTGAGAAAAGCTGTCTGTGCTCAGGGCACCTGCAGGCCTTACTCATGTAAGCTGTGAAGCACAGGAATCCATGGCTGCAACTTCATCTGTCTGAGAATTCTTCTCTCTCCCTCTTCCCTTTTGAGTCCTTCTTAGGTTTTTGTTGCCTCCCTAGAGAAGAGGCATGGTGGCTGCTCTGGGCCAGCTTCAGGAGATGGTGCTGATATCACAGCATTGCAAGGAAAGATTTTTGTCTGCTTTTTGTAGTGTCCTGCCCGTGTAAGGCAGCATATGAGAAAACTGAGCCCGTCTGCCCTGTTGCTATAGCATGTAGTGAGGATCTCAGCCTGAGCTGGGGAAGCCAGAGGAGGTGGAAAACCAGAGAGAGTTGTGTCAATGCTCCTAGTGAGGAAGGCAGAGGGAGATGGGGGAGTATGATGCCTGCCTAGACTGGGTCCTAATCAGATGTATTTGGCCAGAATGGTCAATCACTTCAGCAAAACACTGGTAGATCCAGGCTGATGGACTGGAGATTGGCGCAGTAAAAGAAGCAGTGTGGTGCTGGATTGAATGCTGTGCTCCTACAGCAGCAAATTAACTACCCTAGTGCCTCTTGGGAGGCAGCCAAAATGCTGCCAAAATTATGCCAGATGGAGACCACAGAGCAGCACAGATTATATCCCTAGAAATTTTTTCTTTTCCTCTCTAACATCCATGCTGAGAAAATGCTGTTCTCTGAGTTGCACTGAGAGGTGGGAGTGGGAATGGACGTGGCTAGGAGTGCACATAGTAAAAAAGAATAAAAATAACAGTTTGGGGTTTTTCCTTTATCTCAGGAGGAATCTAAACAGCCTTTTTAGAGACTGTGAGACTGCTAGTGAAAAGAAACACAAAATTGTGTAGGATAATTTAGAAGATTGTCCCTTAATTTTAGTTTGTGACACACCAGTAAGACTTCATAGCAGTTACCAAAAAGTTTTTCCTCTTACTCTTTTAAGGACACTGGATAATAATGTTATTATCTACATGGTAATTTTCAGCCAAATGTTTCTAATTGCTTTACAGCTGTAAACATCAGGAGTGTCATTGTACAGCAGCTGCAGAAAAACATGCTGAGTTCTGGTACATATTTAGGATTATCTTTGAAGAGGAAAACAACTGTGTTTGGTTTCCATTTTTGATAGAGAAGAGCTAGGTTTGATGTTTTTCATCTTCTTTTGTTGTTTCTGAATTTTTTTTTTCATTCTATGCTCTTTTTGCAATAATGGACCAGACTGCACACATTATTAAAAAGGCACTCTAGATTATATAGTGGCATAATAATGTACTCTGGTTTATGTTTTGTTCTCTTCTTAACAATTCATAACGTTCAGTCTAGGGGGTTTTACCACTATTAAGTACAGAGTTGACATTTTTGTAAAACTGTCTATTATAACACCAGCATTTTGTTCTTAAATGGTAATAACAGTCTCAGGATGTATCTCTAATATGTATGTGTGAAGAAAGCTGGATTTTTCTCCATATGGTTTCTTTTTCATTTATCTGCATTGAATTACATCAGGCATTTTATAACCCAGTCATTCAATCTTGTAAGATTTCTTCAACTTTTCCATTAGCCATCTGTTTTAGCACCCTGACACAACCAGAGAGTCTTTTCACCTTGCTCTTCATACCCTTTCCAATCTTTCAGGAACAGATTGAAAACCAAGGCTGAACACAGACCTCTCTTGATCTCCACTGGGTACATCTTGCTGATGTGAAAGTGACTGTCCATGGCCTAATGTTTTTGGGGAGTTAGCCAACCCCTTTCTCCATGTAACCAGCACTTTGGTGCATTAGCTTATTTAAAGTTTTTGATGAAGGCTTTTATCAAGTGCACATTTAGGTGTCTGGGGATCTCCCTGGTCCACCTACTCCTTTACTATTTCAGAGGAGTCCAGCAGTTTTCTCTGATACGGATCCCTTTTACAAAGTCATGCTGGCTCTTCCATATTTGTTTTGTTGCAACATTTTGTGATTTTTTTTTCTGCTATAGTTTTGCTCTTCTGACTGCTTTTCTGCTAATTTCCCTGGGAACACCCTACAGGAGCCCTACACAAATTGGGAAACTGTAAGTTTACCAGTCATCTGGTGCCAAGCTTTTTGTGTATAAGGAAGGAACCTCTCCCCAGTGTTCACAGTAAACACTCAGGCAAAGAAGCTCTTTAGTTTTTGTGGTATTCTTGTATTTTCTGAAGGCTATTTCTTGCTCTTCAGTTGTAGACTATCAGCCATTATATTTGTGGACAGTGCCTTCCACATGGCTGACTGTGATCCTGTGCATTAAATAAGGATTAAAAAAATCTTAATTCTGTAGTTTGTGGTTTCCCCTTTGCTTCTGTGATAACATTCTCTGTTCCCAGTCATGTGGAATCTACAGGAGGGATCCTTGCCCAAAGGATTTTGGATCTAAAATACTCTGAACTATAGCCACCAGGTGTAAAACCAGTATGCATTTCCATTTTCTCTTTCCATGACTTGTTGAATTCTCTGGGAATTTTTGGAGGGGTAAATCATATGAATTTTAACTCAGGTGACAAGACAGAAGCACTTATGACAGCAGCTGCAACCATGGACCCCTGGTTATCTACACTGTGGGGCTGGTTACAAAGTGCTGGGAGATTCTCTTGTGCCCTGTGTTCACATTTCCTTCTTAGCCCGCTGAGACATGTCTAAGGCATGTCTCAAGTGCTCAGATACAGAAGGTGAAAGAGTTTATATCAAGTGTAAATCCCACTCACATCAAAATTGAACTGATAATTTTTATCATAGAAAGTATGTAGTAGAAAGCTAATGCAAAAAGATGCTAAAATTATATCAATAAAATAATTAAAATATAAATAATACAATTAGAAGGTTGTAATATTGAGTGAGCATCTTCTTCAAATACCATTTAAAAAAATCTAGGGCCAAAGATCCATAAGATTCTTTAAGACATATTTGAAATGTCAGACACAGGAAACATAAATGCCATAATGGTGAGGAAAGTCTGCAAGAAATACAACATTCAGGTACTCTGAAAGAGAAAAAATTCTCCAATGTTGAGTGAAGCAGTATTTTTATATTTGTAGTTTGTAAGATATTTGTAATATATTCAAAGCAGTTCTTTGCCTTCAGACACTGCTGAAGAGTTAGATCTCAAATGAAGATACTGGGAAGAGGAAGGGAAATGTTACATTTATTTTTAATAACCTATCTAAAGAATTGTTTGAACCATATATAATAGGTTAGAAAAAGGGCTCATGAGACGGATTCAGAGAATGTCACCATCTTGTTACTCAGATAAAGTAATTTGTGCTCTACTCGGGCAAGAGAAGTTGTTTCAGTGCTATAAGAAATAAAATACAAGCATAAATTTTACCCATGCATGTAAAAAATATGCTTTATTTGCAGTCAGTGTTTGCAAAGACAGATCTACTAACCCATCATTGCCTATAAGTTTAAGGATATATGAAGTAGACTCTTGTTGCATAATTATATTTTTGTATAATTTCTTTCTTGTTTCAGGTTTGCTACTGTCTTTTTTGTCTACATTTTTTAATGGGAATTGGTCCCTTACTTCTGTTAAAACTCTAAGGTAGTTACAATAAGTATAGCCTACAACCACCCATAATCCATTTTTATAGTATTTCTTACTTATTTTCTTTAAAATTTTTATAATTACTTTTTACACACTCTGAATTGCTTTTGCAATACCTACCCCAGTCTAGTTTTTCTTCAAAGTATTGGCTACCAATGTGTTCCAACCTAAGTTCCAAGACAGAAGCTGATCTTAAGTTACTGCAAAAATTAGGATGAGGTGAAAAATCTAAGAAAAGAAAGATAAGAGGTGGACAAAGGAAGAATAAAGTTGGGATCATTCACAGATAAAATAGAATAAAATTTCCCTACCCACCATAGTAGGTTTTAAATGGCTGATGGTTTCTACACGATGCTTCTCAAAGATGAAATTTTCAGTCCATTTTGTTTTTATCTCTTATTTTAATACTAGCATTGAATTATGAATCCTTTCAACCATCTTAATTATGCCAGTTCATGGTTATCAGTGAAAATGGGACTTTGTCAAAGGTGAGTTTTTATTTGTATCCAAAAATAGGGAAGATGCACAGAACTTTACAATAGGGCTGGAAACAGAGAGGATGAGTGAACTCAGCTGATCACTAAGTCTTACAGTCTTGCTTAATTTTAAAGGTCCTTTCCCTCCACTGAAGGAAGCTGGCCAGCTGAACAGTACAAGATGACTGAGGTTAATATGAGAAGAAGAAATGAATAAGGATAAGGAGAGGAAGCACATTTCTTTGGATGCCTCTGAGGTTTCACAGTTCCCGAGCTGTTTAGAGGTGGCAGAGTTCAATCCCATGCTCCCTGTGCCCTGTGTGCTGAAGGAGTGATCCCAGGGCAGCTTTGGTTCATGTGCCCAGCACAGGAGCCCCTCATTGTTCTCCCTACCAAGCTGTGGCTTGGGCATCTACAGCACAACAGCCTGGGCAGGCAGCAGAGGGGTTTGCATAAATGTATCAATAAGTGTGGCATTCCACACAGAGTGTTTGGTTTTCTTCCTATGTGCTCTACCCATGTGTTGAGTAATGGCTCTTTCCAAAAGCTGCATGAGCTGTGAGGAAATGCACGGAAAAGTGTAAAATTGTGTGGCACCAGCAAAAAAACTCATAAAAGACTCATGCTGTTCTGAACAGCGAGTGCTTCTAGCCCACTCTTTCCCCTCAAACCATCCAGAAATACCCAGCTGTGAGAGCTTTTAATGAGAGTCTAAAGCTTAAATTTAGAATAAAGACATTAAATTTATTATTTGGAATCAGTTTTAAAAAGATAAAATGGCCAGTAAACAATGCTGAAAACTCTTACTATGAGAGGGAGTTAAGAGGAGCTACTGAACCTCTCCTAAGAGTTTTTCTGCTTGTTTACTGTCAATGCCTGGCATCCTTTATCTGATTCTTGGCACTGCTCTTCATTATCTATTCTTTCTGTATTTTGATCTAACTGAATTAATATTTACCTTGTCTTTGAAATTTGTGTTCATCTGTTTTAAAGTCCTGTGGACAATCTTAGATATTACAGAATACATATTAATAGTATTTTTGAAGTCCTGCAGTGGCACAATAGCAGATTTATGTGTTTGATGTCTTAATGTTTCAGTCAGCCTCATGTAGACAGAATGTTTTTCCACAGCCACCAAATCATCAAGAGATTAGCCCCAAACCAGTTTTTGTGGGAAACCTGCCCACTGTGACATAAATATAACAGTAATATAAAGTTGATTAAGGGACTGCATAATTACCCATCAGTATCCAGTGTAATCTCTTTATAAAAGCTACTAAAATGTACTTGGGAAGTTCTAAAAATTGCCTAAATTTCCATGGCACTTCTCTGTAGTAATTCTAAAAGGGTATGGAAATGTGACTTTGCTTAAAATATTTTTTGTGATTTTTTTAGTATTCTAAAGGTATGTCGGCTATGTCTTCAGATTTCAAAGAGCATTCTGGAAAAAAACACTGTTCTGCACAGTGGGTATTACAAATGTCTGTGTTGTGTGCACAAGGGCTGAGCTCAGGTGCAGACATGGTCTTTGGGATTTAAAGACTTTCAGAGTGTCTCTGGTGCCATTTCACATTGGAGAAGGGAGCTCTTTCAGCCTAATCATGGAGCCCTTTGAGCCAGACTGCTTTAAAGATGTGCATTTAATGGACCCAGAGGCCCCAAACACATTTCATAGAGCATTGTGCAGAATGAAGAAGAGGAAAGAAAGAGGTGGCCCATGGGCTGTGAAAATGTCCCCTAGAAAGTCTGAGTCTTTTATCTGTCAGGAGAAACAGTGAATTCAAATTATTTTTTTAAAGTTTAATATTGATAAGTGTAACTGGCCTTTGAAGTAGCTATTGAGTCAATACATTACTCTAGAAACAATTTAGGGGCTTTGCTCTTCTCCCCACTTTGTATTGCAAAAATAGGAACAGGAGTGATCATTTGAATAATGCATGGGTGATTATAATGATATATACAATTAGAATTCAGTGTTAGAATATACACTTTGACAAAATCTTTCTTTTAGAGTTTATCTTCACTATTGATTAAACAAGCTACTGACATGTGCATTTTATTGTCAGCCCCTGCCATAATCATCTCAAATCCAGTGCATTGTGTGTTTTTCCATCCATGAATCTACAGTGTGATACCTCAGGTGCATTTTTATACTTTTCTACCATACTTTTTGGCTGTGATTTAGAATTATATAAAAGCAATACAGTCAATGTTCATGTAAACATCAATAAAATGTTTTCTGTTCTGCATTTTTTTAGAATTTCACAATATTTTCATATGAATGTCAGACCCCAAAAACATGATTTTCTACCTGAAGAACACTCCCATTTTTTTATACATTTCAAAGAAGCTGTTTAACAGTTTACCATAATATTTAAAGATACATCAACTCTAACTATTGATTGAAGAGCTATTTAGGATGCAGGTGGTAAAAAACATTGTGCTCTTCTTGTTGATCCTGTTTCAAGAAGCAAGTAAGTAAACCTCAGCAGATTTTATTATTGACGGTATCCCAAAGTAAGTGGAAGTGTTGGAAAAGTACTACCCTGCTTTGTCATAGGCTGAGTAATAGCAGGACATAATGCCATTTAAGAAGTAATTCCTGATTCTCTTCAATATTTAAGACATTCCAGTGCCTATTAGCAGCAAATAAGAAGTCGTTGGAAAAGCATATGGCATCTGTTGCACACCAAACCGTGCATTTCGGTACCGGGAAAATGACAAAACTAAAGGAGGAGCCTGGACATAAAAGCCCCTTTTTCCCACCTATAGCAGATGGTCAGATTTCTAATTTAAAATTTTGTTGGAGTTCTGGCACACTGCCATCTGACTCCACAGCTGCAACAGTGCAATAACTCTGTCACCTCTCTTAGAAAATGTTTCTTGAGAGTAAATTTAATGCCTAGCGAAGTGTTGAATTTACAGCAGCTGGGAGCAGAATATAATATGTAAGAGATGGCCATGAGGCCCTGCTGATTTCCCTCACCTGGTTACAAGTAAGGTTGTGTTTATATGAAACTGTTGTGAACAGCATTAGGGAATTGGAGGGAAGATGTTTCCAGTTATTTGTTTTCACAGGCCTTTCAGTAATCTTGTGTACGAAGAATCGATCAGCAGTGTCAGAGGAGGTTTCACCTAAGATCTTGGCTGAGATTATGGAAAACATTCATAATCATTATCATTGCAAAAAGAACTGTTTTCTGAAAGTTTTCCTTTTGCCTCAGCTCGATCAGTCTCTATTAACATTGAAAATGCTGGTGCAGACGAGCAGTGATAGTGCTGAATCTCTCACCAAGTGTTCAACCCACCCATCCCCTTATTCACTCAGCTGGAGATGGTGGCCCACCCCTGCAGAGCTGCCAGAAGAGTGTCTGGAGTAGCGCTGAATGGGTATTTGTGACATGGGAAATGCTCTTCTGATTTTCTCTGGGGAAGGGAAGGCAGGCTCTTCCAGATAGAAAATGGGTGTCAAGCACTACTAACTTGAATTAAATTTGAAATTAGGTTCTGGAATTAAGATCTTCCTATCCTGTGACCACAACCTGTCAAGTTTGATCTGTAGTCTCTCTAGTGTGGAGGTTATGCAGACATGAAATTTACTTTTTTCTTCATAAATTTGTGTATAAGTTTGGCAGGCTCTTCCACTTTTGCATAGTTAGAACTAAGATTTATGACAGGGTTACAGTTTTCAGATCTTGCTAGAAGTTCAAAACCTTTGCAGCCCCCATCACCTTCTGATGACAGGTGATGTGCTGACATTTTTGGAAAATGTCAGTTGGATATTCTAGGTTCAACAGCTTTCTCCCCATGTTCAGTCAGCCTTGAGCTACACTCACAGTTAAGCCTTGCAGGAGTGGTTTCTCTTACAATTTATGCAAGGAATGGATCAGCTCCTGAAAATCTCAGTTGACTGGAAAGAGAGAGCATGTGAGACAAGGTATTTCCAGCAGAAAACTGGTCCTGAGTGCACAGGGACACCACCTGTCCTGGCACAGGAGACCGCATAGGGTGGGACTGTGAGCACAGGTCCTTTTCCTCATACCCTTGCAAAGACAGCGTCTTTTCTAAGAAATAGTATCTGTATTTGATTTAAGCCAAATTTACCCTCTTCTTTGCCCCCCTGTCCCACCCTCCCTAGGACAAAGCACATCCTAAAAGCTTATTCAGCTCCTCCATATTTCCATGTGTTGCTGCACAAGAGCCAACCCCTTACAGTGTTGTGTTCCTGAACAAACAAGTTTTTCCCAGTGGGACTATGAGACACATTTCTGGGTTTGCATGGCACTGTCTGCATTAGGCTCTATCACAGCAGCACAGTTTGAATTCTGAGCAGTGATTATCAGCCATTTGAATACAGCAAATGAGTCCTGCAAGCTGCATTTAATACATCAACACAACTCTTTAGTTAGCATTAGTAGCCTTAGCGTGTTAGCATTCGTTTCTTTCTCTCATTTTTTAAAATTAATCAACATGTACTCCCTAAACTTTTTGTGTCTGCTCCATTTTTGGTGATCACAATGATTTTCTAGCTGTGGTGTTGAAAATATTTCTTTTAGAGGGAAGGTGATGAGAGTGAGAAAAGTTGACCTTGTAGCTAAACAATTGGGCAGGGACAAGCTCTGTTGTGGCATCCTGCCTTGGACTTGTGTTGCTACCTTGAATAAATCCTTCCCTCTATATATACTTTTCTTCCTCATTCTCATCCACTGAAAGGGAAGTGATATTATCTAATTTTTATCAAAATTTGTATGGCTTCTGTGCTTATGCTGTAAGTAATGGGCTGCTTCTCACCCATGCCTTTCAGAAGGGAGCTCTGATCTTCACTGCAGCCTCTAGGTATTTCACATAGCTGCTAATGATAGTAACTGGAAGCAATGAGTAATATCTAAAATTTAAGCTATTTGAAGTCACATTATAGATTTCCACTATCAAATGGTCTTGCAGACAGCAGCATTTTCCCTGTAGAGAGTGAATAATTAAGATTAATACACTATCTGACAACTTTTTGTCAGATATTTTCTGCTGCTTTTAAGGGAAAGTTTCAAACCTAGGAAATATACAGTGCTTTAAAAAATTCTCCACTCTGTAACTCTACTTCTATTTGTAACCAAGAGACAGAATCCTAAGTTAATTGCCTTCTGCATAAAAATCAGATTCTCAAAAAATTGCTTGTGTCCTTGATCCTACAAGCACTTAAGGACATTCTTTGTCTTGCACATAATCAGTTCCATTCAGCTTATTTAGATATCACAAATGCTCAGGGTTAAGGCTCTGTGCAGGCATTTATAGGGCTGGAGCCTCAAATTATGTATGCCAAATGGCAAAACACTTTTTCAAATAGACTTGTTCCTCATTGAACACCATTTTGTAGTGAAGAGTGTTTTTCTATAAAATTCACCAAAAGACGCCTGTTTTCCTAGGGTTTGTAGCTGAGAAATGCAAGGACTTTCCATTCCAGAGAGTTTTCTTCTTCTGTTTATCTCTGAAGGAAAAATGTTGTGATAAATGGAAAAGTAAAAGAGAATGAGTAGTAGCATTGGAGCCAAAAGTGAACACTGAAAATATATTTTACTGAAAATATGGGGTTTGAATGCATGTATATATATATATATATATATATATATATATATATATATATATATTTCTAATTTTAAAAAATATTTCTCTTTTTTTCCCCCAAGAAACCTACAATTTTTGGTGATCATACATAATGTGTATAATATGCAGAACATGTGTAATAAGCTGAATTGTGCAGTATAATCTATGTCAGCATTCTGTTGATTCATCCATGAAAAGCCAGCAGTTCCCTCTAAGTGCTTTCCATTCTACTTTGGAGAGATTTCATTTAAAAAAAAATCATTATTAAATTTATTTTAGATTTTGGAATAAAGACTCCCAGAAGGTCAACTCATCCCTACATGACAACCTGGGAGGCTGTTCCACAGCTGTAAATACAGTTTCTGTGGAGCTTTCAAGGACCAAGACTCATCTGCTGTTTAAATATCATTCTGACACTGAAACCACAGAAGAATAAGGGAAAGTAAAGGTGGGGAGGTTAATGAGGAATTATAGTTGGCTTTGATTTCCCCCCAAATGTCTTTAAAATGAAGTAAAACAAACAAGAAGCCAAGTCACTTCCATAACTGTGCTTAGAGGAAAGTGTCAACCCACACACAGAGCTCAGTTCTTTTCGTGCTAGGACTTGAAGACAAACATAGATTGACATGACCTTGAGAGTGAAGAAAATATGTGGACTTTGTGACAAATGGACATCTGATGTGATCAGGTTTCTGCTGACTTCAGCTCTTGTTCCAACAATGACAAGAAGCCTTGTGATCAGGCCCTTTAAATGCTTCCCTTACTCTTGCTCACCGGGACGAAGGCTCCTTTCTTTCTCTGCCTGCATCCCAGAGCTCTGTAGGCAGTGACCAGATGATGGACATGGTCATAGAAAGGCTGCATCTTGGCATCTTCTTGGCTGCTCACACCAGGGCTTGTTTCTCTTCTGCTGTAGAAAAAAAATGAAAGTGAGGAGCAGAAAACAGGAGCTCAGGAATTAGCACCAGGGTGAGGTAGAGCCATCAGCCATCCATCCTCTACCTGTATGCAAATATTGTAATTCTGTAGACCCGGTAGAACATGACACCTCTATTCTGGCTCTCTATCTGGCTAGCTGGTCCCTGGACTCTATGCCTTTGAGTTTTGTGCAAGGAATGGGATCAGAATTTGACCGATATAATTTTCCAATTTAAAAATCAACTTGAGTTACATATGTCACCTACACATCGAAGAAGAAATTCCCTGTTTATGTTTATGGAAGATTATAATTGATTTAGTGTTCATTTTTACCACTATTTTACTTGGATTCAGGTTCTTTGGGAGTCTAAATGAGGGCCCTGTTGTTTCAGTGCCTGAGCAGCTTCCCACTCCTCTACCGGCTTAGGGAAGTAACAGTCAGATTTATTTCTTGAACAGGACTGAAGAGTTCACCTTGGTTTGTAATTGGCATAGAAAGATTTCTTCAGGACAAGGAGTCATTAGCCAAAGCTATAGGTTCCATGGGAGCACTGTACTTGCTCCTATATGGGCAATGATGCTGGAAAATCTGAGAAGCTCTCCAGCTTGGGGGACAGGGGAGAGGAGAGACAGAAGACCCATACGAAATTGCTTGCAAATGTTTTGGGTATTTGACCATCTACTCTGCAAACTGAGAGACAGAGCAAGAAAGCAAGGGAACATTAAGGGAACAAGGACAAATAACATTTTCCCACTGACTGTAATTGCACATGCTGCACAACTGTCAAGGCTTAACAGTATAATTTACCCAAATGAAAAATTTCCAAGGAGTCCCATTAGTTGTCGAAGGCTGGTGAAGTGTAAGAGCACTATTTTTAAAGTTAACCTACCAGAATAAATCCATTTGTATAGGCATTAGCATTCAGCAGCACAAGTTTGCCACTATCCTGAAAGCCCATGTGTTTACAAGATCCAAGTCTAAATTTCTGAGTCTCAGTATGGCAAAGACCATGACAGTGCCATGAGTGGAAAAGAGTCAGTAAGAGCCACTTATTTGCATGTGTTTGTGAAAAGGAGCACATCACATGTGTTTGTGTTCTGGTTGTGTGAGCCTTGTCCCAAGGTCATGACTTTAATCACAGCTGGAGATTAAGCACCATGCAGCCACTCCTTAACCATCTCTCAATTTCCTTCCAAGCCCCAGTGGAATGTGGAGGAAAATCAAAGTAAAACTTGTATGATGAGATAAGAACAGTTTAATAATGGAAGTTAAAGTAACTTCCAGTAATAATGGTAAATAATAATGACAATAGAAAGGAAAAAAAACAAGTGATGCACAATGCAATTGCTCACCACCCACTGACTGATGCCAGACCTTCCTTCCTGAACCCAGATCAGTCTTCCTTCCAGGTAACTCCCCCCATGTTATATACTGGGCATGATGTTCTGTGGTGTGCAATATCCCTTTGGTCAGTTTGGGTCACCTGTCCCAGCTGTGCTCCCTCACAGATTCTTTTGTGCACCTCCTCACTAGCAGGGCATGAGACAAGGAAAAAAATGTCCTTGACTTGGGATAAACATGACAAAAGCCCCAAACATCAGTGTATTATCAACCCATTCTCATTCTGAATCCAAAACAGCACTGCAACAGCTACTGAAAAGAAATTGACTCTACCCTGGCTGAAACCAGGACATGCCCTGAATTCCACCAACTGGCAGTGGAGACATTAGACATTAGACCCCCTTTCTCCAAGCAGTCACTGATTTTCCATCAGCTTGTAGGAAGACCCGTGCCCTAGGCCTCTCCTGCTGTCAGATTTGGCTGAAATTCCCCAGTGAGTGAAAAAGTTATAGGAACAAACCAACCTGTCTCAAAAGTTGCAGCTCCTGCACAGCCTTGGTTTCCTTAGAGACTGAAGATTGATAATATGTATTTTAATCAATCTCGCTGTAAATATGCTATATGAGCGTGTTCCTTTTCTAATACTTTAATTTTATGTAAAAATATGCAATGACATGCTTACTTTTTATAATGGCTTTGCATAATCATAGTCAATAATTTTTTTGTAGTAAGATATATTCTGCTTTGCAAGCAAGTTTTTTTTAAAGTGAGTGTCCTGGATAGCTGCTGACAGAGAAGCATACCAGACCCAGGTCCTGAAGGCCAGATTGCTGTACCACCTGACCTTGATCCAAAAGTGTTTATGAGAGAGAAAATAATTCCAGGTACCCACCACACCTATCCCTGTCTCCAACCATCTCCGCAGCTTGTTGATTTGTACCATTTGGTTACATATTCACCTACAGATTATATAGAATTTCTGAAATATTGCAAGGCTTTTAATATAAGAAAAAAGTTAACTTTCTCTGCATGTATTTTTTTTCCCTTGATGGAAGCAGAAATGTACCACCGGCTGCACCCAATATTTTGATGGAGCTGTCATACAAACACTCGTCGCTATGGCACTTTTCCTTATTTTTTCACACTGAATAGAGTTAATCTCAGGCACACCAGCAATGTGAATATTGCAGTGTGGGAGACTCTCAGGTTCAAAGCCTGCCTTGTTACCTTGCTGTGTGAGTGCTAGTTGTTAAAAATTGCTGTGGTTTCCTATTGTGTACAAGAATACTAATTGCTTCAGCAGCATGTATGCATTCAGTTTTCCTCTGCTCAAAAAGGAAACTATGGTGATTTGAAATGTAAAAGTATAATCATCCTAGATAAATTGGACAGCACTTAAGCAATCAAAAGCTAATGCAGTCTTGTAAAAGTAGTTTTAGGGAAATATTTCAAGCTTTATTCACTCAGATAGCATTTTCAAGAGCCAAAGCACAGCTTTATTTTTTCTTTCTGCACAATTGAGCATTAAATATTGCACTGAGACAGAGCAGGTTTTCTTGTCCTTTAATACTACCTAAGATTGTTTTCAAAACAGCAGATTTGCCATCAGCCACACAAGGCATCCATCAGTTGACCAATTAAAAAATGTGGGAGTAATTGCATGCTGTTAGATTACAGTTGTCTGTGGTTTTTTAGAGTAAATTAATTTTAATAATTTTGTTTGGCTTTAATTTTTTTTTATATATATAACCTTTTGGCTGTCCCACTGAATTATTTTCTTTTAATTCAAGTCTGAAAGAAAATTATACAATATCACATCAGGAGAAGGACATTTAAATGACTTTTAACTGGTTTAATTATTCAAAGCTTACATTTGTTTTAGATTTTCTTGTGTTATATTTTCATTTTTCTCTTTTTCTTCTCTGTTTGCCTTTATTTAAAAATTCTTTTTGTTGTTCTTCTCTTTCCACTCTCCAAATTCTTAATTTCTTATAATTTTTTGCTAAACTGTCACCTCAAATCAGTGGAAACAGCCATCTTCAAAGGGGATATGCTGTGTCTGAAGGACATCCTTCTCCCTAAATTATTTCCCAGTAATTTGTCTTATTGTCTGTTTTCTTTTCTGAAAAACATAATTTTTCATTTGAGCAAGATAGTATGACCTGTTCTGTCTTGCTTTGCCTTGTTTGACACAAGCAAGTATTATTTATTTGGACAAGTAATTGCTAATTTTGTCTGAGGGGCTTGTCTGCTCTCTTTTTCTTCACCCATAACCTATGACAATTTCTGAGAAGAAAATCAGCAAACATAAACTCTACAATGCAAATTATTGTGATTTACATAATCCACAACTGCTGAAACATCAGGATTATAAAATGCTGTGAAAACATAATGCAGAGGTTGCTTATTAATTCCCAAATAAGTGGTAATCTCAGGTTTTATCACCGATGCACACTTGGGAAGCTCGTGGTTCCAGCGTTTTAGTAATATTTTGTTCTCTAACTGATGAAGCAAGAAAAGCCACTTTCTCCTTTGGCTGCAGTGCTAAAGCCAGCAACGTCCCAAGGAGGGCAGCAAGGATGGGGAAAGGGTCAAGGCTGGATGGGAAGCACTCCAGGGGTGGCTGAGGTCACTTGGTCTGTTCATCCCGGGGAAGAGGAGGCTGAGGTGAGACCCCCTCACGGGCTGCAGCTTCCTCAAAAGGGGAACCAGAGGGGCAGGCACTGATCTCTTCTCTCTGGTGAACAGTGACAGACCCTGATGGGAAGGGATCAGGGCAGGCTTAGGTATTTGCCCTGAGTCAGGGCAGGCTTAGGTATTTTTTAGGTATTTTTCCTAATATATACCTTTCCTAGATATTAGGAAATTCCCACAATTACACTTTCTGTTCAGGGTCTGGGTGAAACAGCTCTGGAAGCATTTGCATGACTTCCTACAGGAATGGCTGTTCTGGATGTACCTCAAAAAACTGTGGGATGGAGCTGAGCTTGTAGATTAAGACATCTAAATGTAAATGTTTATGTATAGGCGTGTACATGTGAGCTAAGTGTCTGAACCAATGTCAGAGTCACTGTGGGTGATGGAAATCTGAAGTGACTGAAGCCACTACCAGATGGGATGCTCGTATGTCTGCAAGCCATGGGTAGGATTTACAGGAGAATTGTGCAGTTTTGTTCTGAGCTGGCAGCAGGAGGTGAGCAGAGGTATTCCAGGGACACCCAGATTACTTCCCTGGATAATTTTTTTTGCAGTGCCATTCAAACTCACCTGGTTGAAGTGGGCAGGCTGTCCTTGGGAAGCATGGGATCAGAGGCCTGGCTCTGAGTATCATCTTTGTTGTGTGGCAAAGGTTGTGACTGGCAGGTAAAGGTTTATTCAAGAGCTCAATTTAAGACACAGGTTATTACTGTACTTGTGTGAGCACCTCAGCTTTATAATTGCCTTTATAAGGGAAAGATGGTTTTGGGTGTTTTTATTTTATTTTTCTCCATTCAATTCTCCATTCATTTATAAATAATTTGGCAAAACCAAGAAAAAAGCCAGTCATTTGCCCAAGCCAATCCAGAGTCATAAGACTGACTCCCAAAACTGAGCAGGTTATAGGTTTTCTGTTAATCAGATTTTGTCTTCTTTGGCTCTGTTTTGTGGTCCTAAGAGCTCCAGCCAAAAAAATCACTATCTCCAGTAGACTTTGTGTGCTCTAAGATATCCTTACAAAAAGTAATTTCTCCTGATCGCCTTCTTCAAGCCTATGTTGACTCAACTCAAGTTCTTACAACTTTGGGGGTTCTATTAAGCTGTAGAGTTACAGACTTTTTTTGAACTGTCCCAGGTCTGTCCGTGTGTATGTGTTTATATATGATCTCCATCAGAGGTCATACATCCTAATTTAAAGCTTGGCTTCACAAAGAACAAATTGTTTAGAGGACAAAAACCCCTTGTCTTTTTCCTCTAATGCAAATTTCTTTACCCTTTTACCTCTTTTTTACCAAACCCATAGGTCAAGAGCAAAAGGCAGCAAGGGGTCCCAGCACCTACTGTTTGGAAACTTGCCCATAGAAAGAGAAAACAGATAGACAGGCAGGCAGAGTGAGGTTTTTTTCAGGCACAGCTGTAATAGTCACCTGCTCACTTTCATGTGGGAAAGGTATTTTCTGGTTTCTTATATCCACTCATCATTACTATGTACTATTGCCAACCCCAGAAGAAACATGAGTTATGAAAAAACAAAGCAAACAGATTTGCCCATCTTAGATTTTACTTTATTCTTGAGATATCCAGATGGAAACAAGATGTTTGATGTACTTAAAGCTACAAATTTGATTTCATCTTCAGGTTCAGCATTTTGACACATGTAATTTACCTTATAACAAGAGCCTCAGAGCAATGCATTTTGAGGCCACAGGCAAAAAGCCAATTTGCAGCTACTTGTATTGAGCTGTACTTCACATTCTCTGAAAGGAGTCAAAATGGAGAAGGCTTTCCTTATTTTTAGTGATCTAACAAATTTTCACAATGTGAATTCTTTTGAACAGAGAAAAAAAGACAAACCCAGAAGACCTTGCTGTTGGTCTTTGCAAACTGCTCTGTGCCAGTCAGGCTTCACACAACCAGGAAGTGTATTGGCTGAACAGATACTAAGAAATCATTTTTAATGCCTCATTTCAGGTCTTTGGAGATTAATTTTATCATAAATTTCGAAGCCTGATTTAATTGCGCTAATTATATTTTCTCTTGGGAATTGATGGATTACTACCTAGCATATTCTCACTGTGCCTAATGAATCATACTGAGGCTTTCTCTTATTTATACCTGCTGGAAGTCAAGGAAACGAGTTACAATAGACACTAAAGAAACATGCAAGAAATTACCCTAAACCATTTCCTACATGTCCTTGCTCATCTTGTGGAGCTGCCCTTACAGTGATGATTCCACTCTGCTGGAAATAATTGCAGAGAATCCATTTTAATTCTGTGTCTGTGGGGAATTCGCTGAGAAGAGATCACATTTCAGACATGCAAGACATCTACAGTTCCTCCTCACATCCCTCTATTAGCATCCATCCCCCCATCCACATGTACTCCTTTTTGAATGGAGTGCTGTGGGTGCAGAAGTAATTACAGCCACCACACTTCCCAGTACTTGTGATTCCATCAGATGTAATCATGCACACATTGGAGGCTTGATTTCACTGCTGCTGGAATTTGCCACTGAGTGGAATAAGGGATTAGGTGACATCCTGTCACAGAATAAAGTTCATCTGTCACGTTCAAGTGCCAATCACCAGGATATCTTGTTTTTGTACAACTTTGAAAAATCATGTTGTCTCCTGGTCTCTGCATGACCTTTCCTGCTCAGTGTTCATTTAATGCCATAAAGCTTATAATCAGTATTTATCATTTATATGGAAAGAGAAACAGCCCATGCCTAAAATGAAGTAACCATTAAAAGCACAGCATTCTTTCTCTCCTCTTAATTCCTCCAGTGGGATCAAAAGTAATGCCAAATATCTTTTTTCCTTGGTTTACAAGGGCTTATTCTGCACCCCCATCTTCATATCCTTTCTTACAGTTATGTTCTGAAATCTTTCCCTTTCTCTCTGGCTCTTGCAGGCAGAGCAATAGCTAAGCTACGAGCAAGTGCATCTCAAGTTCAGCCTTGATGCTGACCTGCTACCTGACCTCTCTTTCTGAGCCCACCCCACCCTTCTCCTCTGCAAAAAAAGTGAGGTCCCTTGCCTGCCACTGTGGTGAAGGGTCTCCTTTCTGCATGTTTGTGTGCCCTCTCCTCACTGGGGGAGCACCAGCATTGAGGAAAAGTCTGCACTACACTGCTTAGGCAGTTGGACATTGTGTAGACTCACAGAAATTCAAGTAGGAGTTGCAGCTGCCCAGGAGTTGCTTCTGCTGGTTGGGAGCTTGGGGTAGGATGTTGCAAAGCACTGAGTCCAGCATGCTCAGCTGAGAGTTGAGCAGGGGGGACCAACATCTCATTTTTTTCCTGACCTGATGCACAGTCTTTTGAAAGCAGTGCATGCTCTAATTTGCCTGTACGGTTATTCCTTTTTTAGAATTTCATTTTCTCAAATGTCGTATCACCTAAAGGTGGACCCTTCTTTCAGATATGACAATCATTTCCCCTTAATTAATTTTGATAGTTTGTTCATCTTCGTGGAACAGACCTTCATGAAGAGAAAGAAAGGCACATTTCCTTCAGGAGCGAGTTATGAGCACATTAAATTGAAAAGCTGCGATGTTCTGTCACATTAGCTCGGTCCCTACAACGCAGCAGTCACGCTTGATAAACGGCGACATTAAGAATAACATTAGAGAACACAGGCACGGGGTTGTGATGGCAACCAGGATACCTATCTGCCCATTGTTACACACATTGCCCTCCTCATCTGTGCTTTTGGGAGCCATGGACATATGGAGGGAAAAGAATCAATATGTTTCTCAATTTTTTCTCATGGCTGACAAAAAATATGTGGATTGTAACTGGACTTTTCATTGAGCTGTAATCCTGTAACTTCAGTGCCATAAAATATACATAAAAATACATGCTCTGTTAAATATAGAAGCATGAGGCAAAAGTGTTAAAATTTATTACGTTAATTATTGTTTATTTATTTATTTATTTATATAAACTATATGTGTGGGTGTATAATGTTACATAAACACATAGGAGCAGTTTTCCAGGGTGTCTATCACTGTCATACCAAAGTGCTGATACTGCTGTGAGGAGGAGGCTGATTGCCTATTTAAGACTCTAAGTGGCAGCAAGGATTATTTTCTTCTGCTTTTGACCTACCTTTCCTTATTTCTGAATGGCTGGTGTTCAGTTCTTTCTTTAAGCCAGTTTTCTGCATAGGGCTTGCTTATTAAAAGTCACAGACATTATTTTAAATCACACCGCTGTCAGTGAACCTCTTTAGTGGATCATACTTGCTATGGAGTCATGAAGGTTTCTGGCTTGAACCATAGCACAGACATCTTTGAATCATATCCTCTGATTTCACTGCACATTTAACAGTGTCAGGGGATTTTTTCAGAGCCCTTGGTGTTATTTTGCCCTTTTCATTGGAATCAATAGTACCAGCACTGTTCCCACACAGCCTGATGAGGTCACATTTAGGCAGACACTGACCACTTCCATTATCCCACTTGTGCTTTCTTTTGCTTTTTCCTATATATAATTCAAATCAAATACTTATTTCTAAAGGATATATTCATTCTCTTTTAAAACTAGCCTTGGATTGTTGTCCAAAATAAACTTTCAGCTAGTTAGGGGACCCTTGTGCTGGAGTTCCTATGCAGTTGATGTGTAAAGCCCCTTGGTTTCCCTCTTGCCAGCTGTGCTGCAAGCTTATGGTGACAGGAGCTGCCATTTGTTCTCCATATTTTTATGCAGGAACTAAGACACATATCTCTGGTTCATTACTCTGGCTCCTACAGTGCAAGCAAATTATAATAGTTTAAACACAGTTGGGGTTTATTTTTAGTCTGAAGGATAACAGTGTGGCCATGGCAGAGACTGAAAAACCAGGCAGAGAAATTCTGATGGTTTAGCTTTTCTACTTCCTCAGGAACTTTGTAGAGAGTAAAGCAAAAAGAGGTAGCAGGTGAGAAACATAGGCTATAAC
The DNA here is from genome assembly GCA_024362935.1 of Setophaga petechia. NCBI lineage: Eukaryota > Metazoa > Chordata > Aves > Passeriformes > Parulidae > Setophaga > Setophaga petechia. Next base: position 30,107,582 of record JANCRA010000008.1, read on the forward strand.
CTGTATAAAACTCCTGGCTCTGACTAGAAGCAACTTCTGTGGAGAAAGGTTTTACACTGTGGCATCCCCATCAGGGGAAACATGGAAGAGAATTTGGGTAGCATAAATACATGCTTTCTCTGTTATCTGTTTATGTACTGAATCAGCATTTAGCCACAACCACTCTCCCAACGAAGCAAAGCTGCCTCTGGGGAGCAGGACCTGCCCCTGGAAAGGAGCCCAGGGACAGGGCTCAGCCCATGAAAGGCAGCCTGAAGCAACAGCTCTGGCATTTTTCCTTTAATTTCTATACGGGATTAAGGCAGCAGGGGTGCTCCAAGTGTTTAAGGACAAGGCAGTCCTCAAAGTAACTCGTCTTAAAATTTCTTTTCTGTCTTCTTTTTCTGTTTTTCTGCAGAGTTAAATGTAAGGGAATCTGACGTAAGAGTGTGTGATGAGTCGTCGTGTAAATATGGAGGAGTGTGCAAGGAAGAGGGAGATGGCTTGAAATGTGCATGTCAGTTCCAGGTAAGGGTTGCTCACGTTTTTGTTTGCCTTTTCTAACAAATCTTCAGGGGTATTGAAGTATTTGTAGAGTCACTACTTCAAAAACACCACTCGGCAACAGGCTTATGGACTCTGACCATAAGCTCATTTTTCAATGGCACTGATTGGATCAGATAATAGCAGGGTCACCAGTGATCATAAAGGTTTTGAATTAGAACAATGAATTAGTCCTGCTCAGAAAAAAAAAATAGAATGTCTTCTGAAATTTTAAAAATAAGTAAACAGGAGGTTCAATTTTTTGTCTGTTTTTGAGCCTTTAGTTTACAGTTTTTGTAATTATCATGGCAATTCTTCTCCCCTCCTGCCACCAACTTTTTTTAGAGAAAAATACAGCAGTTCTTTCTTCTCTTAGCTTTTAGCCAGGACAAATGTATCAAATATTATGCACAAGACTCATGGTAAAACTGGAAGAAGTGGCAGTGTTATCAGCAAACCCTGGAGTGGGCTGTCTTTCAGTGTTTTAAAAATAATTCTATGTTCTGTTTCCAATAAATAATAAATCAAGGGGAACCAGAATAGCAATGGTGTGTATATGATCTTACACTGGTTTTGGATTCCAGTGTTTCAGAGCTGGCTTTTGATAGTGTGCTGTTCACCTGTGATGGGGATATTGTTCTAGCTGCCTTTAAAAGGTTGAAAACATTCTTATGAGACAAGGCTTTTTCATCTGTCTCAGTCTGTCTGTAACATTTATTTATGCAAAATAGTAAAATCAAAGCTCTGTAATGATTATAAAAAAAAGGGGGAAAAATACAATCCTAGGACAAACAAAGGTTTATTTTTTGTAGTTTTTTGTAGGTGGTAAATTTTGTGACTTCCTAAAATAACCAGGTCTTGAAGACATAAAAAAGAGAGCTAGTCCATGTGCTAAACTGTTAATTAGTTTTGAAGAGTGCATTTTTTTTTAAAGCATTGTTTTTAAACTACTTGCATGTTTACTTGTACTTCTTGAATAATTTATTCTATACTCTTAGGAAATAAGTCTATGGGTGAGGAGAAGATACTGTGTTTTTCAGACATAGCAGGTTGAAAATCTTCCTGTACTCTCAAATTTAATTGAGCTTACTCAGCTTGCTGCAACTAGCAGCACCAAAATTTCCAGGCAACAAACATCCAGCCCAAACTGTTAGGTTCTTCACACGCAAGACTATCTGAGGGCTAGCTATTTTTTTCTGATATTTCAAGGTTTTGAAAGGAAAGCAGACACATTTGTGTATAGTGGTTCAGCTGAAGAGGCACTGAAATGAAGATGTGGGAATATCACCCTGTTCTTCCAGAAGTGTGTTTCCTATTCATCACAGAGCTGGATAACTGTGCCACTACATTTTTTTCCTAAGATTATTTTGCAGCTGCTGCTTGTAGTTCAGAGATCTAAGTGTCTTTGCATAACATATATGTTATGTATGTCAAAAGCTTTAGCCAGGAAAATACTTGCTGAATTAATTAATGCAGCAAGGCATTTTTTATGTTGTTAAATCTGCAATTTTTAGAAAAATGTACCCTAACAAAAGAGTTGCAAAATTAAATTGATCTGGCATCCAGGCTGTGGTCAGGTAAGATGTTCCTGCCTAGCAAGGAAATCACAGAATCCAGGAATATGCTGAGGTGAAAGGGGCCCACAAGGGTCATTGAATCTAGTTCCTGACCCTGCACAGGACATGCCAGGAGTCACACCAAGAGCATTGTCCAAACACTACTTGTACTCAGACTGGTGCTGTGATTCTGTCTCAGGATCCCTGGGGATCCTGCCTCAATGCCCAAGAACCCTCTGGGTGAAGAACCTTTTCCTGATATTTGACCTAAACCTGCCCTGACACAACTTCAGGCTATTCCCTCGGGTCCTGTCAGTGGAGACCACAGAGAAGAGAGCAGTGCCTGCCCCTCCTCTTCCCCTCCTGAAAAAGTTGTAACTCAGTGAGGTCTGCATGACAGAGGGGTGTTATGGGGATCAGAGTGGCACAACGAATCAGAGCCACTCCTGAACTAAGGCTGAGAGAGGGACAAACTTTCTTCAGATTAGGGAAAATGACGAATTTCAGTGTTGTTTGAAATACCTATAATGTCACAGCAGCAAGAGCTCTGCAGGCTAAAAGGTATTTTGCTGTATTTTGGATGAGTTTTACAAAGCCTGAATGAAAAACAGATCAGCACCTAGTGCATGTGTTACGAACCTGGTGGGGAAGTTAGGATGGGGTGAGGTGGGATGAGGGGGGAGAGAGAGAAAGAGACATCATGGACTCTTTTTCAACTTCAGTAAGAAAGGCTTGACAACAATCAGTTTAATAAGATAACTGCTTTAACTGGATAGAGTAGGAAAAGGAGCTAAGTGACAGTGAGCAAATCTTACAAGCCATTCCGATGTTGGAAACTCTGAAATCACATAGCACTGGATGGACCTTGGATGGATTTTCCCATGGCACACTGTGCTGAGCAGATCCTGTGCCTGAAGAGATGCTCTCCCTTTTGGCCATTTGAGGTATAAGAGGACTTCCTCAAAAGAAAACAACTTTACTTCCAAAGGGTGCTCGCAGGCGAACTTTGGGCTGTACTGTAACAAATCACTAAAGGCTTACCAAACTGTAAAAAAGGAATCCCTTTACTTTTCATTTTATATCCTCAGAAGAGAACCTTCTTCTCTTGCAAATTTAAAACATAACACAGAGACTTAAGGAGGATTGAGATATCTATTGAACAGATAATCATCTATTGGAAAGTACTGTCCCCCTCGGGAGGTGCCTGTTAATTACTCTCTAGAAATGGCTGTTCTGTATGGCATGTGGCAGGACTAAGGCTGAGCGTCTGAGAGCTGCTTACTATGGGGAAGTATTACAAAACTGTTAGAAATAATTTTCAGAGCTGGCAGAATGATTTATTTTTGTCCATATCTGCTCAGTTCATTATCAGTTGGTCGTCTATGGCAGGATGGAAAAGGACTGGAGGGTAATACGCTTCAAAATTATGTTTTAACATTTCAGTATTTTGACCTTTATGTACGTCAAAGCACAAAGAAGCTGTTGTGAGAGAGACTCTCATTTGGAATTTGGAGAAGAATGTCTTATATTTTTGAGCCATTTTAGCTTAACTAATGTTATGTCTACATGCACTCTCATGGGTTGAACAATACCAATTTAATCATAAACTTTGTGTGGTTTAGAAGTTTGGTGGCTACTCTGTATTTCATCATTGCTTCTTGGATTTTGTTTTTGGTTGGATCTTTTTACATCAGGGTGTTGAAGATGCAAAAGGTGTCTGACATTACAGTTACCACCACATTCCCAAGCAGGGCAATATCTCCTTTTTCATGCTGTGAAGCAGAGTTTAGACCTCCAGTTCAGCAGGAAGTTGTGCAGCACTCTCAGATGTTAGGCAGATTTCTGCTCCCAGCACCCGAATGCACATTATGTGTACAAGGGGTTTATAATCCATTTCTGTTAGACTATAAGAAAACAGCAAAATGCAGGTAGCTTCTGCAAAAGCTGATCTGAATGATGTTTTCCTTTCTTCCATTCTTTCTTTTTATATGTATCAAATTCTACTAAATTTAAGATTTAAATTTTTCAATGTAGTAATAGAAAAGCATTATTATAGTTGTTGACAGAGTAAAAGACTCATGATGCTCTTGAATTTAATGAGAGTAGCTATTGTTTTCCACCTCCTTTGTAAGACTGTTCTGACCAAAAAGGTCAGCAAATCTCCCCTTAAGCACTGTTCTCCTTAAATTCTCCTTTGCTCAGTTTTGGTCCCCTGTGCCTAGTCATACTTTCTTGTATTATCTTGAAGAAGTTTTCTCCTGCCTCAGTGTTTATCCTTCAAATACTTCTAGATGCCTGACATATTCCCTCTAGCCAGTACAAAGTCCCACCATAGTTATTTTGTGCTTTTAATCTTTCCTACTGAATTCCTACGTTCAGTCCATGTGGAGTTAGACTATTATTTCAGTCATCCAAGAGGAATACATATAGTGATACTGAAAAACTAATATATTTCAAGTAGTTCTTTAGCAAAAAGGGTTATAAGATGCTGTTAATAACACAACTATCTTCCTGTATATTAGTATGGAGTTCAGATTAATCACTTGATCTCTGAATGACTGGGTTATATTATAATTTCTTTTCCAGTGTCACACGAACTATATTCCAGTTTGTGGATCAAATGGAGACACTTACCAAAATGAATGCTTCCTCAGGAGAGCTGCTTGCAAGCACCAGAAAGAGATAACAGTGGTATCAAGAGGACCTTGTTATTCTGGTATGTAAAACATCACTTTGTGTCGCTAATGAATGATGTTTTATAGTTAGCTCTTTAGTTTTGCCCTTAATTCCAGCAATTAAAATTTTTGTGCTTTTCATAGGATGAAAAAATTGGAAAGCCCAAGTCCTCTTTAGGAATGGGACCTTTTGCTAGACAAGAAATCTGATATATCTTCTGATATGCTAACAGTTTAATAAATAAACACTACAAGCTGAAATACATTCTCTGAGAAAATAGATTATTAATGCTTCTGTGGTGCTTATAAAAGAGTGTTGATATCCATCAAAAGGCTTTTAACAAATTTGGAGCAGATTCTAAATTAGCCATTTCTTTAGGACTTTTATTTTTAGGACATACAGAATTAGTGTAGCTTCCAACAAGTGACATTGGTCATCCTGACTGCTGCTCTACCTGTCTCGTAGGCATCATCTTTGACTTTGGGTCATTACATTGAAGATATGCATAACTACAAAATCCTTCTACCTCACATTTCTAATGAACTTGCCTTTTTTGTCCTTCCACACACTTAAAGCATAGATTTTTCCACATTTCAAATACATGGGACAAGTTTTCCCTGTCTCGAATATTACAACATACTCTTAGACACAGAAACTTTAACCACCCGTGGTGTTCTGAACCTCTGGGGAGATTCAAGGCTGGTGAGACCAGATATATGGCTGGGTTTCTTAGAATGAAATTAAATGGCTCAGTAGTGCCAACAACTGCAATCTTTGGTACACATAAAATATTAAATTGTGGGACAACCTTCATCTTTGGATACAAACTGGTTACTCAGATCAATCTAAACAAAGTTGCATCCAAATGGTGGCCAAAAGCATGACCATGGATCAGATGAACAATCCTTAGTAACTTCATGTTGGTTAGTTGCAATGACAATTTAGAGTTATCAGGCCTGGTTCTTACTGGTAGCTGCGGAGTCTTATCTGGAAATTGGGGTAAAAGCACGTGCAGAATAACTAGTCTGTGTCCTCACGCTGCCAGTCCCAGTTACCTCATTTACCTGCATGTTTCACACCAGCTGCTCTTTGAGGCCTTTGACTGCAGCACAGACCTATCCTGAGGTCTGGCTCATCTTTGCTGAGGTCCAAAACCATCTGTGTTATTGGTCCTAATACTGAAGGAAGCCCACGTTTTGTGGCCAGATCAGAAGCATAATTCCAGCATCCCTCAGGCTGATGACTGAATCTACTTGTCTTTCCCAATATCCCACCTGTAAATTATCTCCAGATATTGCACAAATAGGAGAAAAAATGCAATCCAGTTTGGAGGACTCACATATTACCATAACAACACGTAAGAAATATGAAGGTTTGCACTGAGGATGTATAATTAAATTATATTTTTTTAATTTCATGCCCAAGTTATTTTAAGAAATGGATACACAGCATGAAAATTTATTTCTATCACTAAAACAAAATTCTAGGATAATGTTTTAGGAACAACAAGGAGTGTTTGCATATATATGTATTCTATTCTACTAGGAAAAAGAAATTTTGAAATGAAAAATCGATTCTTCTCAGCCTCAGGTTGCTGGCAGCTAATTACTACATTATACAACTAGTAGGGGATTTTTTTTTCAACTTTCCTCTCCTTTTCTCTAAGTTCTACATAAAACCCAGAAAACGCAGCATAATTTTTAGCACTTAGTGTAACAGATCAAGAAACGTGCTGAAACACAACGCTCCCAAAAGTACTGAAAGCAGGTTTGTGAAGCAGAGGCTCTGATTCAGGCTGAGTACTGCACTTTCACTGTCACAAATTTAAGTGCCTCAGCAGAGCTCCACTAGAATGGCACCTGCTGCTCCCTGAGTACCTGATGTGCTTTGGGTGATGTGAAAATATCAGATGATAAAAGTCAGCACCCAGGACCTCTCCATGCCCTGCCAAGACAGCCACATATTTGTGCTTTTGATCTGTTACACCTATAATGGAGACTCAGATATCAAATTAAAGGATATTTGGTAGACTTCCATTAATTTTTACTGGTTGCCTTTGACTTTGCTATTAAAATGCCTTGTTCTAGGACATCATCTGGGAGACAGATTGACTGGTTTCCTATCACAGTTTCGTATTTTCAAAGCAAAGCTTCATCCTGGTGGGATGCACCCAAGACAGTAGGATGAAATTCCTCCTTAGTATTGGAACAAATGTTTAATATTTAAAGTATATCAGACTTCTGAATCTCATACCAGAATAAAATGCTTCCCATTTGCTAGGGATTGATACCTTCTGTAGCTACAGCACTGGAACAGGCTACACTGAGTGATTTAGTCACTAAATCATTATTCTGTTTCTTGGCAGGTAATATTTTGATTAAAATTTTACAGACATAAGTGATTTGCAACGTATTTTCTTATTTCCTTTGCCGGAAGGCTGTCAGAGTTTCAGGATTCTAAAATAAGCAATGTTTAAAAAAGAGTCAATTATAGATGCTTTAGAAATAAACAAAATGCAAGTTTTGACATTAAAAATGGTTGTTTAGAGAAATGAAAGAGAATGTATGGATGAAATTTTGGGTCTGCATACACAGGTTTTAATATTGATTTTGACTACTGCCAGATTTATATTGTATGCACATGAAAATGTAACCACACAATGATGTAGTACTTGATTATACTTGCAGTTTCTCAGTGTACTGTATACATTTGGAAGCCACAGTTCATTGCTTTCTATTGGGATTTCTGAGTCAAGATAAAAAAAGAAAAAATAAGAGTAAAGCCATTTGCAGAACTAGAAACAAGCACAGTATTTATTCTCTTAGGAGTGGCTCATGGAAGGGTCAGCTTGCTTAAAATTTGTCAGTGGACTGTTTGCCCTCCTGTTTGTACTTAGCAGTTTGGAGCTGTTGCCCTAAATGAGAAAGAGATGGATTCCATTTTCATGCTACTTTGTGTTAAAAGCCATCCCTCCTGAATGAGAGATGCTGCAGGCATTTTTGGTTTTGGGGAGCTTTTTCTGCCTCTGCACCGAAGCAGACCCACAGTACAGAAATGGCTTCTGTTCAGAAAGAACAAAAAAGGAGATTCTGACTGTAGCTGAGTGCTTACAGCATGCAGATGCTGTGTCTCATCCAAGTCCTTCTTTGTGTATTTTATCCAGAAACTCCTTATGGATTAAAACAGCTCACAGCAGAAGCTTGTATATTTGTGTATTAGCATATTTTTTATAGAACCATGGAATGGTTTTGTTTGGAAAGGACTTTGGAAGGGACTTTAAAGATAATCCAGCTCCCACCTCACAGCCCTGGGTAAATACATCTTCCACTAGATCAGGTTGCTCCATCCAGCCTGGCCTTGAATACCTTGAAGGAAAAGGCATCTACTTGGAAAAGGGTGGCCTAAGTAAAGATAGAGGTCAATCACTCCTCCTCTAATTACTGGCCAGTGGCTGGGGGAATGCTGTTTGTGTCCAGCATCTTCATTTCTTTGAGCATCTTTCTTGACTGATCTTGGTGCATGAAGACAACTTTTGAAAGCCCTGAATTCATTAAAGACTTGAAAAGAGCAGGGCTTCTTGTCCAAGTAAACTGGAAAAAATGCTACTCTTTTAACCAGCAGCTGCCTGGGAAAATCTAGCCAAGGCTCAAGAAAAGAAAAAAAAAGCAGGAACACCAGCTTAGTTTAGCACGGTTACCCTGGAGATGAGAGTCCTAGCATAGCTCCCAGGGAAAAGTTGAAAATGATACAGTGTTATAGAGGATGACACTTTTTTTTAAAATCCTTTTTGAGAACTGAGAGTCCAGAGAAGTAGAAATGAATCTATCCTGCTGCTGTGATGTCCTGCCAGGTGGACTTCATGTATATCAAGCCAATTATCTATAGAGATGGGTGGTCTGAGCCTCAGCTCCATGATTTACAGGGTGCTTCCCATGTGTGGTACCTGCCCTGCCCCTTGTACACTGGATTTAGCCAGAGCTCCTCACACTGGGCTGAGCAGCATTTCTCACCTCAGGGGAAAGCAGAGAGTGAGAGCTGGAAGTAAAAACATGGAGAAAGTCAAGACTCTAAGACATTTTTCCCTTTGTCTTTCATATGCATCACATATGGTGAACTTGTTCCTATTTATATGTCAGCTTCCTCTCCTGCAAAACTGCTTATGACACAATTTCACCACCACAGATAATCCTATATATTAATTCATATAAGTAAATCATGCTCCTTCAAATTTCTTAATGAAGCATTATTTGCATCATAAGGCATATTTCTCAGTGACTCAACAAGGACATTTTATATGGGATTGCATGCTTTGTCAGTAAAGTGGGTCACTGTCAATGGAGAACAGAACCTTCTGGTTTTTGTGTTAATTTCTATAAGGTTATAAACTCAGTCTGTTAGACACCAAATAGTGGTATAGGAGGAAAGAAAGGAAAATTAAGGCAAAAGAAAAACAAATCTCTATTCCTGATACTCCATGTGACAGGAAATCATTTTTAATGTGTGAAGTGACCCAGTAACGTGGAATTTCACACTTTCATCCACGCACTAGAGGGAATTATTCTTAGAAATACAGCTCCTTAAAGAAAAGCAGGGGAGGGAACTGAGCAAACTGAGGGTTTGGTTTTTCCTCTGATGTGAACAATGACCTCATGTGTGGAAGCAAAAATTCCCACTCCTCTCTCTGTCTGGCCCCCTTCTTTCAGTTTTTAGCAGATAAATTCAGCTGCCTTCTCCATCACCTAAGAAGACAGGAAAGGAGAAGTGTGGGATGAGTAGAATACATGCTCTGCTCCTCTCCTCTCCTCAGCTTCCAGAGCAGCTAATCTAATGGGAATGGGAAACAATCCACTGACAGTAGCTGCCCTTCCATTCTCTCCTCTCCTTCTCCTCTGAGCTCGAAAGGCAGGAAGTTTTGTGACTCAGTTCACGTGTTTGGGGGCTTGTCTTTACTGCTGTGCTAGCTGAAGCCTGTGCAGAGCACTGCCCAGCAGGATGCACATGAAAAATCCCTAAACAGACCCATACTGCTCTGAAGTAGAGTTAGTTGGCTGGGGGTGGTGAAGAAGCTCGAGTCCTGCTGACACTTGAACTGCTAATACAAATGGGATCCAGTTGAAAGCTGTCACTCACCAGATGCTAATCCAGTCAGTCAAATGTCAATGAAATAACAATGCCATTAGAGCATCTTTATACCAAGTGATTGACTCAACTGACAGAAGTAATTTTGTCATTAGATGACTTAAATCAACCTTACTTGGATGACTAGTTGTCTTCTGGAGTTACTTCTGCAGTCAGGTGATTTATGTGTTGAAGTTTTCCTTGAAGTACCACTCCCAGGGCCAGAGGGTAAGAAAAAATAAACGTTCAAAAAATCGGAATTTGTACTCTTCATCTCCTTTGGGTTTTACAAATTTTAATGTCTAACAGTTGAAAAGAGGCTAAGGAAGATATTTGTTTTCAGTACTGAATAATGCTGTTTCTTGAGTAACATCTTGACAGGGAAGAGAGAGACTAGGGCACAGTGAGTGTGGACAAACAGTGTTAAAGGATGCCAGACCTTATGTGGGATATTTGTTTTTACAGCTGGCTCATGAAATGTAACATCTGTGTAATGTTTTACAGTGACAAGATCCTGAACAAACAGCTGCTCCTGGAGCAATATTTTCATTTGCTTTCTTCTTTTTTCTCCCCCTCCATTTCTTTTTCAGATAATGGCTCTGGGTCAGGAGAAGGGGGTGAGTACCAAACTCCACTTATCTTTGGTTTTGGTTTTTCTTTTAACAAATGTGTGCCAGTTTTATACACATATATGCACATGGCTACTGTATAGCACATGAATTGAGGGAAAATTATGGCACTTAAAATAAACTTTAAGGTTGCAGTGATATTGGACCATCTCAGAACAGTAGTGGTAGAGGAATAGGTTGTAGTGTGCATTTCACCAATATTGTTCTCTCAGATTTGACCTATATAATTTTTCATTTGTTACCAGCAATGCAGTGCAATATTTAGATCCCTAATTCACTTGTATTTCTCTCCAGAAACTGGCCATTCACAACAAATTTCTTACCATTTTCCTTTTCCATTTATTTCCTTAGTGTCTAAAACATCTAAGTTGTTACCTTATGCTTGGTTGAGCTTGTTGCCTTAAATATAAAAAAATTGCATTATGATATCTATTTATATGAAGTATTTTACTAAAATATTTTTGTTTCAAAAATATATATTCAAATATATGTGTGTGTGTGTATATATATATATATATATATTGCTGTATATTCTAAGAGGGGGTGTAGTACAGCTGGTGGTAGTAGAAGTGTTCTCATCTTTCAACACATCTTAATCTTCTTCCAAGGATTAAAAAAAAAATCTTAATTCTATCTTTGATACCACTTACAAGAATACATATAGAATGAAAAATATGAGACACACATATATATACAAACACAGAAAAACTGTTTTGCCTTTAGCCTTTGGTATTATTAAGAAGGTGTTGCATTTCATGGTGATGGGACTGAGTTTTGAAGTACTGCAAATCTTGTCTAGCTACATAAGAATGTGTTTTTGTGGAAAAACATCTATGGCATCACTGTCTAGCTAAATGTAACAGCTAACTTTTCAAAAACCAGGAGCTAGCTCACTTTTTTTCCTGTATGGAGGTGAAGGGGGGCATTTCCCTCCCCCTAAATAAGCTGCTATCAGTAAATTCCTGGGCTGCTGCTAGCTGCTAGCTGCTGCTGGGGCCATTCTCACCTTTGTTTCCTTTTGGGGCAGTGTCTGAAGGAACAATTTTCTGCTCAAACACTTCCTCTTCTTACCTCCACAGGTGACTTTTCTGATGCTTCACACTCTTTCCCCAGCTCTGTTTGCTTCTCCTTCCCCCTTTGTTAGCCAGCCTGTTATTCCACTAGGACTGCTCCCTGCATGCCAAGCTTTCTGGCCTTGGTACTGCTATGCAGTTCTTGTAGGAGACAGATGACAGTAATTTAGTCCATGTTTCACTTTTTTTGTTAGAACACTTTTAGAAAAGTTTGAATGCCGTTGAGATTCATTGGGTTTGGGGTTTTTTCGGTATTTTCTAACTGCATACAAAAATCCTGGTTAAAGTCCCTTGTAAATGTTACTGTGTTGGTCTGGAAGAGATTGGCAGCCGACTGATAGATGTCAGGATTCTTTGGTTAGCTTCAAGAGCAGTTTGAAAAACGTAGGCCAGAACATGCTATGTTTTGTTGGCTGCACACTGAAGAGGTGAAAGGTCCATGTTCAAATATACTCATCCTTCATTTGGGGCAGGAGGCTGAGCCCAAATCCACCTGTGGGGCAAGAGAGACCCACATGGCCTTCCCTTTGTCATTGCTGTTCTTTTTGTTCTCATTTGAAATGTTCATTGAGCCTGGGACAAAGAGCCAGGGAGGAAGGATTCGTGCTGTGGAAAGGCTTTGTTAGCTGGGGCTCAGCATGCCAGTGCATTTGAATTATTTATGCAAAATAGAATGCCATCGGCTGAGGAGGTTTGGTGGTCCCTCGATACCTTGCAGAAGTAGATGGCGCATTGTCTTGGGAGGTGGAATATGTAGATTCAGTTCACTTCAGGCAGAAAGAATTGAATCTGGTTCCCTTGGCCCCAGGTGAGTTTCTGCACTGCCTGGGTATGGAATTAAGAAGGAACAATGTACCCACTCTGTCCTCTGGCAGTTTTGTGACATTAGGCCTTCATTTATTGGGGTTTCTTCAGAGTGCCTTTGGGCCAACTGAAATGTTGCTTCTTCTTTTCAGTATGAAAACAGTTGGGTTTAGTTCCTAATTTTAGGTTAAGGAAAAGGAAATTTAAACAACAAAACATTGAAACTCTAGCTTGGTTCTTCTTCCTTTTTTAATACATCTTGGATATTTGTGATACATTGAATTATTCCTGTCCTTGTGCACCTTCCTTGCTAAACTGGGTGTTGGGTAATATTTCCGTGGGACAGTTGGTTAGTCTTCAACCTGTTGTGTCATTTTCTGTGTCTGAAAGCAATCCTTCAAAGAATGGAATCCACTGCTGCTTTGGTTATTTAACTCTGCCCTGGCTGAAAATACAAGGAAATTTTTGTACCTGGAATTTGGGGTTTTTCATAATTCATGTAGCTGTAAAAGTGTTACAGGAAGACATCAAAACCTGAGAAGTGTTACTATAAGTTAAGAGAATTCAGAAGGAAAACCAGACTTCTGGAAGACTGTTGGACTTATTGAGGATGGAGATGCGTTGTTTGGAATCCAAACAAGAAGAAAGGATAGGAACCCAGGCACAGGGTGAACTGCAGGGGAGAGGTGCTCCATGGTGCCCCCCACACTTCTGCCTCTGGTCATTTCAGCTCTGGGACTGTCTGCTGCAGAACTGCATCCTGGCCCAGCCTTCCTCATTTTCTCAATAAAGGAATGTTTAATCTCATACTCTTGGATAAGGGTGCTTAAATGGGAACCTAATTCCCTGGGGAGCCTCTGTGCCCTAGGGGTTGGGTACAGCTACTGCTTGGAAGCACGAGGAAGATTCAGTGGAAGTGGAAAAAGGCAAGGATGAGTGAGAGAGAACCAGCAAGCAAGCAGACATACTGGCTTAGAGACTTGTGTTTTCTTCCTAGGATCTGTGATTCCAGATGTTAATCACAGAACCAGTGTTTGCTGTGTTTCTCAAACATGCAATTAGTGTGATTGTGTATGCACCAGTGATGCTTGCACACACGGAATGGATGAGCACACCTGCTTGTGTGCATTCAGGAGGCATTGCAAGTGCTCTGCAGATGCACTGCTTGCTGCTGGATTTTTAAGTTTGAAAGAAAGTAATGGGAAAGCATCTGAGTTGTGCTTTTCAGTTGTTATAGCTCTGCCTGAGACAGTCACCACTGCTGAAATTAGCTGCTGGCCTCATGTTCCGCTGAGATTTGTGCTACTGATTCACACTGTTCTTTTTAATTTTCTGAATTTCATTGCAGAACAATCTCATTGATGATTCTGAAACTTGACTTCATGCATATTCTCCCTCCTACTCCCAAACTATGATGTTAATGCATTCATTTCTACATTAAAAAAAAGAAAAAAAAGAAAAAAAAGAAAAGTAGATTTAGAAACAAGAGAAAAATCCACAAAAGATTTTTTTTCCTCAAAGATTGCTTCAGACAATATCTTGCCTTAGTACTTATCACATGCTACAGGAAAAAACACCTAAAGACCATGGAACTGCTGGTTGAAGTTCTGCACAAATCCTCTTTACTGTTACAAAAATACTAGATTTTAGGAAAATAATTAAGAGTGGGAGAATTTTTTCAGTATGCCTGAATGAGATGAAGTAATATAATTTTTAAGGATGACACAATTGTCTAGTTGCCTTCTGACATTCTGAATGAGCTATTTCAATTTTCTATGCTCTGTTAGCATTGAGTTGTAATAAAAGGACCCATTTTTCTAATTTCAGAAGTCTGAAACTTCATTAGCATAATAAAAATTCTAGTCATGAAACCAAGCAGTTGGTCACTTGTGGCAATGGCTATCCTGAGCCACTTCTAAGAAGAATATATGATTGTCAATTCAGGAAAGAGAAATTTAAAAAATCTCAATACTCTACAATTATGTTTCACCCCTACAGAAGGCAATGTCAGAGAGCCTTTAAAGAGTTTTACTCAGGCTTTAAGGAGTTGCCTGGCTGGGGGTCATGGCTGAAGATGGTGGGCTCCTTTAAATTTTCACCTATAATGTGGGCTTCTCTCTGTATTCTCATATGAATCATTCTGCAATATCCCTGTTCTGAAGAATACTGTCATGAAATTAGGCCCTTTGTTTCATCAATATTTTGTTAGACTTTGAGGCAGAACTGGAGAAGGACAAGGTACAGGCTCAGATTTGTGTTCATCTCTGCCAGTTGTGAATTGCAGCAATATTTGAACTGCTGAATGTATTTCCGGAACATGTAGATTGGGGCATGAAAAATTATTCTGAGGCCATCACATGCACATAAAAGAGTAGATTGCAAGCTCGCAGCTGTGATGTTGACTTTGTGATATAGTAAGGCCTTTGCAAGAATGTGTTGAAAACCATCAGCATTTGTAACAAACGCCATGAAAGAGCTAACAAATGGTAAAGGTTTTTTAAGCCAGCCTCTCAGAAACAAATCACTGTCCTAGAAGAATCATGCTCCCTGCCCTAGTCATCAACAAACAAGGGTGAGATTTCTAAGTGCCCTACTTTGCCCATAATATTAATTTTTAATTCATTTTGTTCAGTGTTTGTCTGTGTACCTGAGCAAAATGCCCTTTCGATATTAAAAAAGTTGTAATGGTAGTTAGACAGATGGCACCCAATCATTTCAGGCTTTTAAACTAAGGAAATAACATGCTTGCAATACATATAGCTAAGTTAATTATTATTAAAATAATTTGTTTTGAATTTCTAATCCCTCTGAAATTTAATAGCTGAAGTAGCTTGTGATGAACGTCTAGCAGATTGCATTTAGTAATTAATAAATTGATATACAGTATGTGCTTTTTAGCAGGCTGCCATCTGTTCATTCCCCTCACTGGGGACAACACTTATCCAGTAATTGTCACACAGTCAGGGTGGAATAAACACACACAATTTAGAGCCTCGAATATTTTCTATTTTAATTTGTAATAGTGCCACTGATTTGTTTTAATGTATTTTAATATGACTTGCAGAAACTTGGTGGTGATTAGCACCCTGGATAGGAGGTAGCATCAGGTCTTTTAGCTATTCCTACAATGGTGTGTCACTTAGGAAGATTTAAGATGCGGATTCCATCACCTGCCTTGTCACTGAATACAGCTTCAGCTTCAAATAGCCCTATTTATTGTTGTCAAGATCACATTCTATGTAGGTAAAATTAGCACTGAAATAAAACAAGTGAGAATTGCTGTTTTTACAGCAAAGGTTCATAAAGGCAGAGGCAAAGACCCTAAATGTTCAGACACTCTGTGTGTGGAGACTTATTCTAAGCAGGTTTTTCAGGGATGCTGGAGCATGCTTGGAAGGATGCTCGAGCCAGAAGCACATAAAGACAGACTCCTTTTCCTTCTTGCACTGGATATGTAATAAATGAGGACAGATTCATCTTATATAACCTGCACTGGACATCCAGTGTGTTCATGGAATTGTGGGACACCTCCCTTGGCATCTGGTGACTTTCTTGTCCTGTGTTTTCTGCCATCATCTAACCATGCTTCTTTTCCCTGGTGCTTAGTCTGAAGCTGTTGTGTCTTCCTTAGGAGAAAAAGGAGTTACCTGCATTTGGAGCAGGGTGCTGCAGTGAGTGGATACTCGAGTTCTCTAACTGGACGTTTCTGCAGTGTGAAAGCTGATCCAGTCTTGCAATATGCCAGCTTTTCCCACCATTATCCACTGTGTCACGTGCACAGAAGCAAAGCAGAAGTTTCAGTTCTCAGGACTGCGAAATCCCGACCACCTCATGAGGGTAGCAGTGGTAGGGAGTCCTACAGTGCACATTCTCATGTCCTTTCCTTATTGAGTGACATGTTGTCATTGTCACAAGCACTGGGCAAGCCAATCACCTTGGCTGGGTTGTGATCAGGGGAGCAAGCTTCAAACTCCCCACCTCCATACACCTAAGTAGACCCAGCATCCTCCTGTTAAGCCTGTAATGCCTGTTCTTGCAAAATCCACTTCCAAAGGCTGGTGCCTTTTACTGAAGAGTGCTTGAAGCAGCAATGTGTGGTCCACACTGCACATAGAAAGGATCTTTCAGCTCCATATAGATCTCTGCTGGACCAAGCCAGGCTTTGCTTCTAAGCCAGCTGGGTGGTTGGATAAGAGAGCAGGACCTCCCATGCTGCCAAATACTGCTTTGGCATACAATCCAGCAGTGTGATCGAGAGAATTCAAGACATCACTTGCCAAAACTTTGGGAGAGCTCAGGGTAGTGTTGCACTTGCTTTAAATATATACTTACAGACAAAAAGAGCAGGTCTGCAGCTTTGTTTCAAATTATGGGAACAATCTTCTTTTTAACTAAGTGCATCATTAAAGTTGCCCTAAAAGTTAATGGGATGTAAGATAAGTCACTAAGCTCTGGAGTGAATTGCAGTCCTTAGTGTGCAGTTCTGTGGACTGTGGTATTTTGAGAGGAATTTCCAGTACTAGCCATACTGAGGGAATCACAGTCAGAAATCTTTTTGAGATTAGTCGATCCCATAAGATACAGTAAAAATCATTATGATCCCAAACCAGTTAGGCATTGGTTTTCAGAGGGGCTTTCCTGGACATTCTGTCAAGGAATTCTATCTATACACGGCTACTGAGGAGTTCCAGCTCCCCCCTCTTCACTGGGAACAGTGATCAATACAAATATACAGCATAGTTCCCTTTTCAAGCTATGCCTTAGGGGAGACAAAACTTCACCTTGACACAGATGGATGCTCTTGCTTTAAGCCTGATTGAAAGCCCTCAGCAGAAACCCAACCACATTACCATCGTAAGAACACACAAATGAGTTGCTGAGGGAAGCAATTTACTGCTGCCCAATTCCTCTAGAGCTGCTCTCCACTGGCAGGCTCCTGCCCTGCAGCTCCTAAGATATAGCTGGCCATCTTCTGCACAGGAATAATGACTCGAGGAGAAGTGTAGGGAGCACAGCTCAGAGAGACAACTGGGAGTCACTGATCCTGTCTTTGTGCCTTGTTTCTTTTGAAGGACAGAGCATTAATGAGGTGCTGCCCTGAAACATGTAAGGTAGCTGAAAAGAGAGGGAAAATGAGCTTTCATTCAACATCAAATTAATATGTCAAGAATAGAATTAATCAAGATACCCACAAAACCAAGAAGAAGAAATTCTCTAGTCATCTATACATCAATATTAGAAGCTTGCATAATAAACAAGAGGAGAGTGAATTGCTCATTTGGGAGCATATTTTGACCTAATTGTTATTACTGAAACCTGCTGGGAAGATTCAATTGATTGGAATATTAGAATTAATGCCTACAACCTATGTAGGAACAATCAAATGTGGGGGAGAAAGGAGAAGGGAGAGGCAACATGTCAAGGGATATGTTGCCATTTGAAGATGTTTGCACCAGACAAACATGCTCTCAAATATTAATGCATTAACATATTTTAACAGGATACAGGTGTACAGGTCTGCTACCAATTTGGGTTGAAAAACAATATTCATCTACTCTGTGTTGATGGGAAATTGCATTGTGTTTTCTTGAAGGACTTGTCTTGGTTCCAGCCAGGGCAAGGTTCATTTTTGCAGTAGCCAGGAGGAGGCATGGCCAGGACCCAGAAGTTATTCTACACCACCTCATATATTGCTGGGGGCAGGGGAAGAGAGTTTTTTCCAGAAGGGGCATTTTTGGTAGGGGCAGCATGGCTACAGTCAATTTGGGTGCTGCAGTGAGTATTTTAGTATGTGAATCACTCTCTCTTCTGTGCACTTTTGTTATTAATATTGTTGCTGTTACTGTTTGTTTTCTTATCTCATTGCTGTCTCCATTAAATTGTTCTGGCCTTGACCTGTGAGTTTTAGTTTTTGTGCCTCCAGTTTACCACACCATCCCACCACAGGGGCAAGGGAGAGGGGAGAGCAGAGCCAGAGAGCAGCACATGATTTGCAGATTCTTGCTGGGGACACTGAATGGGGAGTACCAGTCCTAAACCACAAAAGGGCATCAGTCTATATTATATGCAGTCCAATACTGTCACTGCTAAAATATAATGCAGTTAGCAGTGCAAGATGCTTCTGAATATTATAGGTGACTGATATACATGAGGTCCAGCAATCTAATCTAATAAAGAAAAAAGCAGTAGTCACAATTTTTAAAAAACAAACGTAATTTTAAAAGGTAGAGAAAGCAATTTTAGGAAGGGGGGTATCAAAGGGAAAGGAGAGAGAGAGAATTTTGCATCAAAAAATACATAGAAACAATGAACAAGTAGTTGTGGGCTGTGTTTCTGAAAATAAACAAGTGTTGGGACATTCACAGGGAGCATAACTTGAGCTGAAAAGGAACAGTATGTATGCTGCATGTGCTTGTGCATGTGTTGCTTCTTTTGCTCCATTGCAATAGTGAAATAGTGCAGTAAAAGTGCTCAGTAAAGCACCCTGGTTGCATTTGTAGTCAAGTCAGATAGTATAAATGGGGTATGATGGAGTATTTTCCATGCTAGTGGTACCATAGAAGGATATTAAGCATGGTGAAGAACTATTTTATAACCAGCACATTTGCCAGGTTTGCACCTGAAAGTTTTAAAAATGGGTGGTAAAGAATTCTCTAGGCTGTTGATGACTTTTTGTCTCTTTATCTTCAGTAGAATAATGATAAATAATGTAGAAATATTTTCAGAAGAGATAAATGTGATGACTGGGGGGCAACAACCTCTCATTCTGGTAGCTATGAGAAGCACACCAGTGAAATAGAAGATGGAAAAATCAACTGAGTACAAAATTAAGGGAGGGGAAGATACTAAGACCACTCTCTATGGGTTCATTGAAAACCTTTATTGTGAAAATTACAATTTTTAAACTGATTTTTCCAAAAAGGCATTTGTACAAAAGAACATTTTAAGGGTACCACCACAGAGCCCTAACCTTTCTCAGTCAAATGCCATCTTTAATCTGATACAAGTCCAAGTAACTAGAGAGCACAGCATCCACACAGTGCACATCTAACATGAAAAAATACTGCCAATCAATAGATCATTAAATGTTAAGGAGTTGGCAGAAAATGAGTGCGCTTCTAGAGACTGTTCTTGGCCTCGTGACCCCTTCCACTGGTGACCTGGGAGCAAATCAGTCAGCACTGATTTGGTGTGGATGACAGAGAACAGGTCACTGAGCTAACAGGATGCATAAGCAGGCAGGATTTTAATGTCTGAGGACAGTTATCTGTAGCAAGTGCAGGACCTAGGTAGTTTTTCCTTCATGTCAGGAAAACATCTCTCCTACAGACTGTTGACCCTGAAAAGTATTCATTGGGGAACAAAGTGGATAATAAAGTAAATATGATTGTCAGTGCAGAAAAATGGTCAAAAAGCAGTATGATTGTTGGATGTTTAAAGTGAAGAATGTCACGAATGGTATTTGGCTTTGGTGACAACTTCTCTGGAACAATATGTCCAGCTCTTGTACCCGTACCTCCAGAAGGTGTCAGGTTGCTGACAAAGGGCATCAAGGGTCATAAGAACAGAAAAAGAAGTGGAAATACCATGAATGAAAGCAGTGCCATTTGTTTAACTTATCCAAATTGTAGGGGATCATTTATTAGCATGGAAAAGTGAAATCTGACACTAAAGGATGCTTTAAAATGCCAATGTAGGCGTAGGAATGTGGCACCTGGAAAGAAGGAGAAATCAAATAAAATGTACATTTGTACAGATAAAAGCAGATGACCTCTACTGCAACTTGATAAGAGGGGTGATAGAATTTCTACAGCAAGAATTTTGTTTGATAGGTATTAATCTCTGTAAAATGCACAGCATGCTGTAGACAGAAGGCAGTTAGCTTGCAGGTCTCACCTGCACTATTCTTCATGGAAACACAGCCCCACAGGTCAGAGGCAGAGATTCCCTGCAGCCAAGGTTCAGGGAAATTAGGAAGAGCTGCTGTGGATTTCTTTTTCCTGTTTGTATTTAAAGAATGTAAATTCAGCTGTTTCATTGTTGGTGTTTGATTTACTGTTGCCACAGCACATGAAGCTGCTATGAGGAAAGGAAGGGAATCGCTTTGATCTCCGTCCATCCGGCAGCCTGGTGCAGTCAGCTGTGCACCACCACCACACTGTGATCCACTTTAAGTGGATCTCGACTCCCTCTGCAGATTTCTGTGGTTCTTTTCCTTTCTTTCAAACACCTAGCACTCCTTCATCACTTTGTTAAAAATCAAAAATAGGAGTGAATGATAGTGAAACAGTTAGAGTATAATTTATTTATCTTTTACGTCATAAATAAATTTTCTCTTACTTGGTGAAGACTTTTGATGTCCTGCCAACAGTAAAATTATTGTGGATGTTTTTAGGATCAGAATATTTGAGAAATTGATTTTTCTTTTTAGGACACATAGCATTTCTACCAGATTTGTGTCAGTTAATAACTTTTTTCTCTTATTCCTATGGAGCTAAACAAAGTAGTTTGGAAAATACACCACAGCATATGTGACATATGAGCACAGTCTAATCTCATAGGCAGGAATCAAAAATGGGAGAAAATGCAAGCAGTAACCTTGCATAAGGATATCTGTAATTAAAGACTGTCACAGAAAATAGCATTTAAATCCCCAGTACCTAATATTCAAGGACATCTAAAGGGACAGGGTTTATACATTATCAGTGGCAATTAAGAGTAAATGTGACTGGGATACATGTCAATGCCAGTTATGTGCCTGGTGAAGCGGGAATAAATAAAAATGACTGAAATAAGAATAAAGGAAGAGCCAATCAATGAAGCATTAGTGTTTTCAGGGATGCTTTTCTATCACTGGTACAGTTCCACCAACCTCCAATTGACTGACTTTCAAAAAGGGAGCTCTATTAAGGTTAATAGCTTCAGTATATGACAGCTTTATGTTGAAAGTATTCCTGAAAGCAAATGGATTTAGGTAAGCAAAAACAGAGCTTAATTTAAAAGTCATCGTTTCTGTTATTGGTTTTTTTCAGAGTATGAAGGATCTGGGACAGAAGTTCAGAGAAAACACTCAAAATGTGGAGTTTGCAAATACAGGGCTGAGTGTGATGAAGATGCAGAGAATGTCGGGTATGTAATGTTTTCCCTAACAATATCACTGAACAAAAGGAAAAAAAAATGTTAAAGGTACATGATTATCTGCTTGACTGTGTTTGTTCTTACTAACTGAAGCTTTAGTGCCATCCAGTAATAATGTTTTTGATATGTGTCTGTAAAAGAACAAACCATCTGCAGTTACAAAGCAGTGGGAGAAAACAACAGAGAGTTGTACTGGAAAACCTTTAGCTAATATTTTTCAAACAAAGAGCCTTGATTTGTTTTATCCTGTCAACAAAACAAGTCAAAAACTAAACAGGAATGCAAAATAGATACTGATTATTCAACCCTGAGATTTTTTTGTCTATGCTCTCCTTGTTCATAAAGTATAACACTCAGTTATACTTTATGAATCAATGCTAACCTTGGACCTAAAGGTGAAGTTGGAGACTTGAGCCAGTCAGATCTTCCAAACTCCCTGTGGCATTTGATCTCTTAGATGCACACAGGGGGAAATCAGTGAAAAATATTAATTATTGTCAATTAGATTTCAAAACAAATTGTCAGGAAACAAGAAGCTTTTAAAGACAATTCATAATGCAGACGCAGATGCACCACATTTCCCCGCTCAAGGTACTTGGTTGTATTACACCTCAGCTGTCCTGGCTCTGTGGGGCTCTCAGAAAGGGCAGAGATATCATGAAGGAAAGGGCTTCTTCAGACAGCCCCATGGGGCTTTAAGGGGTTTTTAAAAGAAGTCCTGTCTGCTGATGGGGCTTTGTTTTCCAACAGCCTTTGTCCTGTATGGAATAAGGTTTACTGGGATCTGGGCTGGTGGCAGGTACTGGGTTTGTGGCTGCTGACACAGTGCATGAAGGTGTTTGAGAGACTTGCAAATGGTACATTTTTGTATCCACAGAGGGAGCAGCATCTCAGAATAACAGTACCTGAACATCACTAATTGCAGAAAACATCACTCTCCCTTTTCTTGTCTTCCAGCTGGAATCCATTTAATGTTGAAATATGTCTTAATTGCACAAGGTTTTATTACAGGATACCAGCATGAAGACATCTCAGGCAGTAAAGCAGCTTAGCACTAACATTCAAGATGTACATTCAAGATTAAATTGTAGAATACAAGGGAAAGCAAAATGGTAATAGTGCTCATGAATACTAGCATGATACTTCACAATTCATAAAATGCCATAGTACTGAAGCCAGCTTGCTCTTTCCAGGAGAGAGACAAATGAACTAGAGCTGTTTTTTGTAATACTAATAATCTTTTGGAATATTGCCTTGGTCTGCTTCATTTATGACTGGAAAGATGGTATAGATTATATATTTTATATATATATATATATATATATATTTATATATATATATATATATATATGTTTTCTATATGCACTAAGATATGCTTTTGGCTTTGGAAAATAAATCCTGAAGCATTCAACTTCAGTAAAAGCTTTCCCAATCTTTCTGCACTTGTAGAGCTGGAATTCCTGCAGCTATATAGTATCTATAAGAAAATTAGAATAAAGCTGAGGGGAGAAGAAGGTTTATTATATACATCCTACTCATAAAAAATGAAACCAATTCCTGCTTCTTGACAGCAGGCAGAGAGTGCTTTTTTGCCTCTAAGATTTTTTTAATTAGTTCTCATTAAAAAAATAAATGGAAACAAGACCTTTTATGTAGAAAATGCACAAAAGTTAGAAAATATATCCATGTAGGTTATTTGCAATTTATTGGATAATATTTTTTAATTCTATACAGGAATTTAATAGAATTTATTTTTTCCCAGTGCCTTTAACCATTAAAACAGGCTTCAGTGATATTCACTGTTTAGCCCTAGATAAATCAGGGTATGTTAACACAGATTGCCTTCAGAAGGTTGGTTTTGACAAGTCACATAGCAAGTCACAAACTTGCTAAAGTAGAATATAGGAATTTGCATAATTTTTCATAAAATCAAAACAGTTATTTACCTGGAAGAAACAAGATGGGATTGAAATCTTCTACTGGGAAACTTTAGTAGAGCACCCCTTCTAACTTCTTTTAACATGTAATTTTTATTCTCTCTGCTGCTGTGTTTCAGTGTGAGTTTTGGCATCATAAAATTATATCATGACATACAAAGTTACTTGAAACACAAATATCTTTCATTATGTTTAAACACTGCTAGACAGAATTACCATTTCATTCAAATTTGTGCTCGATTACAAACACTATCACCCCTAATTCCAGCAAATCACAAAACTCTAATTTCATAAAAATATTTTGGTTTGATTTTCCTTTTTAAGACATAAGAATGTCCACTGGAACTTTTTTGGGTAGTGTGGTAATGTCTACTGAATCACAAAAAAAGGTATAATTAGTTCCATTTGTTTAGGTTTATTTGGCCTGGACAGCCCTTGCTCGCATCTTGTGATGTTAAGACACATAATAGAGTGATCCAGGTAATAACAGAATGCATTTAAAGAAAATTTTGCTTCATTATAGTAACTGTATGAGTTAGCTGAGCTGTCCCCTAATGTTAAGTAGATCATCTCAAGCCATATTTATGATACAAACAGTAAACTCACAGTTATGAATTTTTTCGACTTCTTTTCCAAGCTGTGCAATCTGAGACTTTACAAACACCAGCTCCTGCTCCGACTGCTTGAGAAGCAAAATAATATCTCTACTCCTCATTTATCAATAAGGAAATTAATTTATGGGTAAAATGTTTAGTGAATTAGTGGGAAGGGTGCCACACATGGCACAGCATGTTGAGTGGATTGAGGTAAATGAGCTGGAATTAATGAGGAATCCCAGGACCTGCCAAGAGGCCAACCTCAATAGCCTACGGAGCAGAATAGGCAAATTTTCTCCCAGTAGTGGAAAAATCCTGCTAAAGATAATTTTATTCCCTGCAGAATGTGGTTTGTCTTTTGGGTATGGAAAGCTGTGGGATCCTATGCAAAAAGTGGTGGCACCTGATGCTTTCAGTGAAAACTGTAGGGGGATCCTTACAACAGAGAAGCAGAACCAAGACCCTTTGTCATGTCCTGATTTTTAGAGTTGAACTTGTAGGTCCTTAGATTTATCTAAGCAGGTCCTTTCTTCTCAGAGGTGCACAGTGATGTCCTGAGGGAGAATTGACACAGGTTAAAGCATGGTAAATTTTGTGTTGTCATAATGGAAAATGTTTCTACCATGAGGGTGGTTGGACACTCCAACACCGTGTCTGGCATTTCCATCCATGGAGATGGTCTGAACTTGATCAGACACAGCCTTGGGACCAACTTCGAGCAGAGGCTGGTATAATATGATCTCTGCACATCTCTTAAGCCTAAATTAATCAGTGAGTCTGTGTAATTACCAAATCTTGGTGCATTTTAATAACAAATTTAAAGAAGATCAGTTGTACAGAGCTGCGATACACACCATATTACAAATTATTGATGTTAAAATTTTTTTTTGCTCTTAAATTTTATTTTCCCCTTTGAAAAAATTACAGATTCTTAGTTTGCATGCTTGGTGTTAAAGCATTACAGCTATCTCTTGATCAAAAGTGATACATATGCTTTTATTGCACTAGATCACACATAGTTTGAAGAAATCAGGCTTTTCATAGGGTTTTAGATTTGTATCTTCTTTTTTTTTTTTATTTCACAGAAACACTATCTGTCTAAACCAAAACTGTTAACAATGCACAGTAAACTGAACACAAAAGTATAAACTACTTTATAATTTCCACTGCTTCTATGAACAATTTCAATGTAGATTCCAGGTCAAGTGGTTGAGACACAGAAATAAAGTCTGAGGAGAGGGTTGTCATAAACAGCACTTGGAAAATTTGTATTCAGCTATATGCAAATCAGTACATTATTTCTTTATCTAAACACTGAAAGTAATCAGGTTGAGGAAGCATCACAGAAATATATTTCTCCATATTTTTCCCTTTTTTTCATGCAACTTCTAAGTGTTTTAAAGAGTTCCTAGTTTGTGGTCAATCTTTTCAAGGGCATAGACAATCACCTGTGGATGCATTAGTCTGAAATTGCATAAACATATGTCATTTTCTGTAGATCTGAGATAACAGGATGGGTTGGGTGGGACTTCCTTCCCATTGAGTGCCAAAACTGAAACAGGTTGTGCATATCATGGGAAAACTGCTGCACCATTCTGTCAGTGTCTGCCTTCCTCCTCAGACCATCAAATGTGTCTCTGGCCAAAAGCTTCCTCCTCTTTGTTGGAAAGACAACATATTATGCATAGTGGTGCAAAATGTGTGCACAAGAGGTTGGTAGACTTATACTCTTGTCTGAGAAAGTGGCAAGA
This sequence comes from Setophaga petechia, assembly GCA_024362935.1. Taxonomy (NCBI): domain Eukaryota; kingdom Metazoa; phylum Chordata; class Aves; order Passeriformes; family Parulidae; genus Setophaga; species Setophaga petechia. The sequence continues at coordinate 30,133,382 of JANCRA010000008.1, forward strand.
AGCCCACAAACATGGGTAGTATGAATGCGGCTGGGTGTTTTCTGTTGGATTTTGAATTGGAAATGCAGTTGTGTTGAGAAGTGGACAGGGAGGTGGCAGCACAAAGCTTGGGGCCATCTAGAGCTGGTGGGGTAAATTCTGGAGGTCAGATCACAAACATACATGGTTTGCTCCTGACTTATTCTTAGCACACACTGGGCTTTTCAGTTCTACTGACTGTTCATGAGATAAACTGATTATCCTATCAGTACACAATCAACGGGTAGGATCTCTAGAGGCTCTGGGCTCCTGCCTGCCCTGCACTGCAACCAGGGATAATTCATTTATGTAAGATCAAGGACTTCTCCAGGAAGGCACTGACCATCTCCATGAAGAAAGATTTCACAGCTGGGCGTATCTGTTCAAGGGCTGAACTTCTCTCACTTTGAAATCATTTCCTCATGTTCAATCACAATTTCTTTCCTTGTGATTTGCAATTGTTGTCTTTCACTCCTCTTAGTGTACCTCTGAGAAGAGCCTCACTCTCATCTTGATAACTCCTCTTGGGTTGTTGGTGACAGCAGTCACCTCCCTCCCTTCTCTTCTCCAGGCTGAAGAGGGACAGTGCCCCCAGCCACTCCTCACAGCAGCCCACACTCCATCCCTCTGCCCATGACAGCCTCTCACCCCTGCAGCCTCTCCGGTTACTCACAGTATTTGCTGTTACTGCGGGCTCTCAAAGCAGGACAGTGTCTCACATGGGACCTCATGAGTGCTGAATGCAGGACAAGAGTCCCTTCCCTTGCTCTGCTGGTGATCCTCCCACGATGCAGCCCCCCAGTTTGCTGCTCCACTGGACCCTAAGGTCCTTTTCTGCAGAGCTGCTTCCCTGCTGGTCCACCCACAATCTGTCCTGCAGGAGTGTGACAGATGTCCTGTCATCTTCAGACCTCTGGAGGTTCCTCCATCTTGTCAATGCCCCACTTGAGTTGTTATATTTTCTTTTTTTTTGCTCTTTGATAAGCAAATCACTAACATAAAAGTAGCCTCACTGTAAAAATTCAAATTTATCATGTTCTCAGTTTTACATAATTTTTTTTAACAGAAGAAATATGGAAATGAGATTCAGAGCACATTCAGTCTTTTTTTTTAATAAGTGTACTGTGCTGTCAAAGATATGTTTTGACTTATAATGTAGATTTTCAAGAAAGATTGACAGCTGATCCCCAAGTAGACCTTTTGAGATTAACATTTTATGAGATTTACTTTGGAAAGTAAAGGTACCTCAGCAATATATAAATTCAACTGGCCTATAATTTACATAGTGTCTGTTTTCACAAAGGCCAAACCAGAATTTCAGAAGTATTAGTATTAACAGTTAGAAATGCCAATGTGGATGTTTCAAAGTCCTAGTCTCTGCCTTGTCTATATAAATTGTCTTCCAGGGAAAGATTTGGCCTGTTTGAAATCTCGCATACAAGTTTATACTTACCTATTTTGACCATATTTTCACTCATTTAACAACTTCTTTTAAAATTAATTTTTTAGGGTATGATATTGTCTATTCATAAGGAAGGGTATCTAAATGCTGTGTAAATGCAACTCACAGCTTTCTGACCCAACAGAAGAAAAAAATCCTAAGTGCGCAAAACAAACCATTCAGACAATAGAGAAAATCTATCTAAACAAGGGATTTAAGACTGTGTTGTGGGATTATGAATTATGGAAATCTGGGTACAGAATATTCTGATATGATAGGAATAGCATAATGGTCTTTTCACTATACTGGCTATTAAGAAATTGAATCGATCCTAAATGGGTAATTATCCCTGTCTGGTTTTTAATGTATATTTTTAGTGATCTTTGCAGCAGCGTGTCCCAAGTCTTTGAAGGTTCCTATTATTTGGGGATGGAGGGCGGGTTAGGCTGCTTTTGAGAGAGCAAACATCAGTTCACCATGTATGCTGTGAGAAGCTCACTGCAGTAAAGACTAAATTTCTTCTGTGGTCAGAGAGAGCCATGCCATGAAAAAGGGAAATGTAGGAAATGGGATGTCTGGAAAATAGCTGAAGCTTATGGTATTCAAAGAGTGTTCTGGATTGCTGGGCAGAAGTAAAGACAGAATGCTAAAGCCAGGCACAAAGAAGCTTTGTGGAATTGAATTCTACTTCTCTTGTGCTATAGAGGGATTTTTAAAAACACACCAAAAACCTGATGAAGATTCAAGTCTAGTCAAATAGGTAGAAAAATCACTTTGAAATCCAGATTTTCTTAGTTCAGGTTTCATCAGGGAAGAACTGCACACAGGGGAAGCAGCATCAAATGAAAGCAAATCCTTCATTTGGCATGGTTATATTCTTAACTGCAATTGCAACACCCCTGCTATTTCAATTCACCTAAATTTATTCCATCAAGCATACCCTTATCCATCTGTGTGCATTTCACACACTTTGTTTTACTCCAGTGTTTCCATTTTACATTTGTAAGCAGATGTGCCAATGAATTGGTGAGTACCTGAGAGTGCTCACTGTTGTCAGCTACAGGGAAGGGATAGCAAGCAGCGCTCCCTGAGAGGCCAGGCCAGAAAAATACATTTGTGAGCAAGACCCAGGTGGGCAGAAATGCAGCAGCCTGATCTGTTGGTTGGAAATGCCAGTCTCTCCCAGCAGCTAAGCCCACTCCACAAGTCAGTCATCCTTTTCCTTTCCATTTTTTTCCCCTTCTCTTTTCTTTGAACCTACCAGGGTTTTTAAGCACACAGAACTTCCAACAGACCACGTACACCTTGAAGCCTGAAAACAAAAGGCAGCCTTGAAATGTGTTCTGATCTCTGGGGATCTAATTAATTTGCTAATAGCAGCAAATGCTCTTACAGCCTGAGCTTGTCACTTCATTTTACTAAGCACGTTTACTTTGTTACACCTAGTAGCCCCTAAAAAATGAGCTGTACATCCTCATTTCTTGCTTATTAAAACCACCCAAAAAATCTGCTTGGTTTAATTATATCACTTTGTACTTTCTTGAAATTCAAATGCTTTTCTGTTTAACTAATGGTGTTAATGAATGATAATGCATCAGCTCTCTAATGACAGGTGACAAAATTCAGGTACTTTTTCTGTGTACCCTAGTACATCAGGAAAACATCTGAGTATATCCTGTTGACTTCCCTGGGTTAAGTGAGAGCAATTATCTGTTGAGGACCTTAAGCAGGAACTTCCTCCAGCAAGACATCAATTTGGAGCATTAACTGTTTGAATCTTTGTGGTTAAAACCAGTAGGAAGGCTATAGGGAAGAAAATGTTTGTAGCATTCTCACTCCTTTTACTCCAGTGTATCTTTTGCAGCAAGCTTTTCCAGCAAAAATTTGAAGTACTCATTCACTTCTTTCTTGTATGAAGCACGAAGCACATTCAAGATGTCCTTAATACACAATTCTGTTAAGTGACTTTACCTTAAGTGACAAACTCTTTTCTTCTGAATTTTACTTTTAAGGTTCACTCTCTTCCTGGGTGAAGCCCCTCTTGTGCTTCTCCCGAGTGTCCCTGCTCCCCCTTCATGATCTCAAGCTTTTCCTGCCCTGCCTTTGTGAGCAGCTCTGCATTGTCCTTATGCTCTCTCTGTGCTCTGTCCCCAGCAGGAGGGAGACTTCAAAGAACAGATTGCAATATGGGGCTGCAATTTCATGTTCATTTTCAGTCTTAGCTGTGAAGGAAAACAGTCCTTGGTGCCTCTTACAGGTTCTCCTACTTGGAAAGGCCTCTGATAACACTTTTGCCCTTTAAGATACCATTTTTAGCTCATTCTCACTGTCTGCTGTGTCTTATTGCATATTTTGTGTGCTTCTTGTGTGGTCTGTGATACGGTTCAGACCCGTGGGCTCTGCTTGGTAGCCTTGAGCTTTGACTTCTTGGCTTTGGCTCCCAGACTGGCTGGTGGGGGGGGAAGCTAGCTTCCACCAAGCAGTTGGATTTCCTGTCATCTCAGTACCAAGCTTTTATCTGCCCTCTGTAGCTCTCTGACGTCAGGATATAACATATTTTCAGTATTTCATAGTGGGTTTGTTGGCAGGTCTTCCGATACTTTCCTGAGTTGCTCATCTGTTTCAGTCTGTGATGGTCCCATCCCCTCACAGGGACTCAGGCTCCAGTTTCAAAGTGTTTGATGTGAAACATCAGAGCAGCAACTTGCTCTCCCATGGTTTTACCTTCCTTCACAAACACCAAGCAGTTAAAAACAACATTCTTTTCATGTTTTCTGTCAAGAGCAGCGCTCCCCATATGTCACTGCTCTCATCTCACAATTTGGCACTTCCTGCAGTCCTGTCTGTATTTTTTGGTCTAGTGGAAACTGTCTATGAGCAAGGACAAACTCACTGCACCCTATACAGGCTCTCTGATGAGTCCAGGTTTCTAATACGTGCTCCTGGCTCCCTCTCTGCCACCCTACTGCATCTGTGGAAGCCCTTTTCCTTTCAGACCATTGCATTCAAGTCATGTCCTCTCCTTAACTCGTTCTCTTTTAGCCCTCTGAAAGGCTTTAGAGGTTTATGTTGGAATAAGAGTTTTAATTTTTTGTAAGGTGCATCAATCCTGTTCAACTGTTCATTATGCCACAGCTGAAGGCCAAGAGTCAGCTCTGCCAAGTGACCACTGACCAGCTGGCCAGGGGAAGGCTGGAAGTACCCCTTTACAGCATGGCTGTGGGCAAAGAAGTAGCTAATGGCAGCAGGCAGATAATCAGATACATGTGAAGGGGCTCAACATGTGAAATTCCTGTACATTGATGAGATGGTTGGAGATAAGACTGAGACTGTTGAGCAGAATACCAGAGTCAGGAATTCATAAACACCCCTAAAGCAAGCAAATGGCAATTCTGAGAAAATAAGCATTTAAGAGATGTTAAATCTAAACACAGAAAAGCATGGAAATGTAAGCAGTTTCCAAGCAGTTTCAACTCTAGTCTGTAATGTCACCCTGAAGAAAAAAAAGATATTTTCAAAACTCACCTTATTTGTCACCAGATATGACAAAACCCAGCCATAATCATGATGCTACAGATATCAGATGGTGACTACAGGCAGATTTAAGGGAGAGCAAAGGTATCTGTCTGCACACAGCCAGTGTCATACAGATGAGGACTGGCTCTCTGCTAGTTTGTGTCAATAAATATGCATGGCTACTGAGCCATGAGCCTTTTATTTGTGTGTAGTAAACCCTAATAAACCCCTGATAAGTCTTTACATCATGTGGGAGTAGGTAAACAAAATAGTATTTCCATCCTGGTTCTAAGGTTTACAACCATTACCATTTCCAGTAAGAAAAATTATCATATGCTCATCATATTGATATTTAGAGGCTTCATTAATACTTGGAAGCAGGTCCCAAAGATGTGTAGAGACTCATTACTGGGGCAGTTTTTCACTGTCAGTAGGTGCACTTAAAATCCTGTTTGCACTAGAGCTGTTCTGTCTAGCAGCAATCTGAAGTTCACAGGCATCGAAAATTACCTGCAAAATTAGAATATTTAAATTAAGGAACAAAAGGTTCTCATGGAAGAAGAGGAAGAGAGAAAAGTATGCTGGCCACCTTCAGTGTTTCTGCAGCATGGAATTTCGTTCTGCTGCAGATTTGTTACCAGCTTGAGTCAAATACTCATCTGTTTAATAGTTTAATTTTATCTGCAACAGTGGGAAAGAACATAAAAAACCTGGTAAGTTGGTTGCTTGGACGTTTCCCCCCCCTTCCTCTGTCTTACAAGAGTAAGTCACATCAAGATGAAGATAATAGTTACTCCTGGCAGTCAGACCAGGTGCCCCCTGTAGAGCTTTCTGCCAAAGAGAGGGTCTTGTGCCCACTGCCACCTCCTCAGAAGGTGCAAAGTGGCTTTCTCATACTCATGACATCAGGAGGAGGCCAAGAGAGCTGGACATGGTGCCCACCTTTTCCTCCCTCTTATTCTGCAACCACCCTCCTTATTTGCCCCATCCCAAAGGTGGAGATGAATTTGCAGAGCAATGTGGAACATGCACAGAAACTTTATTCAAAAATAGAAGTTCAGTTAGAAAGCAGAATATTGATTAAAATAATCAGGGGGTGTGAGGCATGCAAAGTTGCAAAGTTTTCCTGTGTCATTCACATATGTAAAATTTCTGGACTTCTTGCTGGGGCTACAGAAGTATCTAAACATGAGCAGGTCATAGTCCTGTCTGAGCCTTTGGCTGTCCTACCTTGTGTGGTTAGGAAACAGCTACATGCTAGGCCTTCATTGTTCCTGCTTTCATTTTACAATCCCTAGTTGCAAATTGTGTAGAAAATCATTCATCCTTTACAAGCAAAATGTTAATGGGATGCAATATGAAATAATTCAGATTGCATAATCCTGTTTTAAATGCAACATAATAGACCTATTGTTAACTTTCAAAGGTATGAATGAAAGTCTTTCCGAAATGACACAGCAAGATATTAACCAATATTAACCAAGCATATTAAGTCTACAGAGGCATTGAAATAGAACTCTTTCTATTGCCTAACAGAAAAGGGAGTCCTTTTTGTTTTCCCTCTTGAGGACCCTGATGCTGAAAAAGTTAGAATATTCTTCTGCTTTTCTTCACACTAGGGAATAAACACTACAAACTGGTATATTAATGTAGTAAATCTTCCTAGTAAAGTGCTATCGCTTTTCAGGTATATTCTATGAGATTAATACCAGAGTAAAACTACAAGAAGCATCAATACATTGTTGAAAAGCACACTGAAGCAGGTATTCACAATTTTGTACATTCTGTTTGGAAGCCTGAGATGCCAATGACTTCTTCAGCATCCTCAAGCAGCACGCTCTCCCCTCCTGGCATTGGTGCACGAGCTAGTGTTTACTTAGGACTTACCATGACTTACTTTTTGTTTGCTGGATGTCAATTTTGTTTTGCTGTGTGCTTCAATTAACAGGTGTGTATGTAACATAGACTGCAGTGGATACAGTTTTAATCCTGTATGTGCTTCTGATGGAAGTTCCTATAACAATCCGTGCTTTGTCAGAGAGGCATCATGTCTGAGGCAAGAGCAGATTGACATCAGGCACCTTGGCCACTGCTCAGGTAGGATAAATTGTGGCTTTTTGGAAAAGTTAAGTTCTGACATAACTTGGCTTGGTAGACTTTCCCTTTTGTATTTTTTGTCAGAAGTCACTGATGCGGTTATCAGTGAACTCACCACCTTCAATTTCGAGTTCCCCACACTGCTGTGTTTACATTGCCTTTCTTTGGCTGCAGTTACCTGGAAAGACAGGAAAAGAAAACTCTTGGGAAAATCTAAGCAATAATCCAACAGTTCTTACATGAGTGGGTGGTAGGAGACCAGAAGGAATACGAGTGTGTGGGAAATCTTCCCTCTTGCTGCTGTGGACTGTAAAATGTGCTTCCAGTGTGAGTCAGGTTGGGCCCTGATTGCACAGACATTGCTCCTTTATTCTTAAGGTTTTTTTCCCTTATTTGCATTTCAAATGTTTATTTGCAAATAAACATTTGAAATATGCTTATTTCCAACAAAAGTGATTCTATAATTTCCTTTTCCAGTGTTGGAATGGTCCACTGAAGCCCTCTGCCTACTGCCTTGTAACTAATCCTGCCTGTAATCCTTCGGTTTTGGGGGCTTGCATTTAGGACTTTCTCATGGGAATAACAGATTTCTATCAACTCTTTGCCAGTTACATCTAGATCTGTAATTTGGGCAGTTCCCACACCAAAACAGACTGTCACCAAAATAACCTAGGTCCATACTGCAGAAAAACTTTTAGTTCAAAACCTAAAGCTTGAGATGTGCCATGTTGGTCTGGACACCAGGGCTACCAGCTAGGTGTGATACCAGCCTGGTTGTGTGGAAGGAGCAATGTGGGAGTGTGTCCAGCTTTACTGCAATTTAAAATAGTTCTTTGAATATTATTCTGGCTTATCAGTGATGCACACGTAGTGGTCTGGAGAATATCCTTTCCTAATGAGTAACCATGCATGTATTTATCACCTAGAAACAGATGAAACAAATGCAGTTGGAAAGAAAGATGATGGCATGCAGTATCGGCCAGAAGTGAAAGGTACGGTGCAGACTTTGTGCTTCTTGGTTACAGTTTCACAAGATGACAAAACAGAGCATGTGAGTCCCTTCTAGTCTGCCTCACAGCTCTGCCTCCTGTAACTGAGACAGACCTGTGAGCACTTTCTCTCTTGCAGCATGTTGTAAGGCAAGCAGGAAGAGGTGCATGATTTGTAAGTTTTGCCTGCTGTATTCCTCTAAGATACCCAGCTGCTCAGTACCCTGTGTGTTGGTCACAGGATTGGACTCCCTCCAAGTGCTGGGAAAATGATTTTACTAGAAGACAACAAGCTGTGACATTTCTGATGAAATAACATAGCACAAGCCTCCCTGCCATGATCCCATCTTTTCTGTTAACTTCTGGGAAAAATGGACGATTCTGTATTTGTCAGGTGGTTTTAAAATATTTTCAGTGAACTAACATCCTGAATCACATTGGTTGAAAATGTTTCACCTACATGAACTCTACCTTACCTTTTAATAACCTTTAATGCCTCAACTTTTTCTTTATCCCTGCTAGTCAGATGGTCATACACATCAAGTATCACTTCAGTGCTTTCTTTAGACCTCCTGTTGCTGGTTACACACTTGAAAAAGCTGTTCTTGTTATCTTACACAACACTGGCCAGATTCAGTTCAAAATGAGCTTTGGCCTTTTGTGTCTACAAACCACAGCTCTGTACTCTTCCTGTGAAGCCTGATCTCACTTCCAGTGGCCATACAAATTATCTTTCCTCTTGAGCTTCACAAACAGTTCCCTGTTCAGTCAAGCTGGTCTTCTACCCCACTTGCTTGACTTACAGTGCAGCAGAATTTTCTGCTCCTGTGCTTCTAAAGGCACTTCTGAAACCTTGACCAGCACTCATGGACCCCTCCAAAGCAGATTGCCAGGGTACTCTGCTAAAGAGCTCCATGAATAGGCTTAAAGGTTTTTTTCTGCTGAAATCCAGGGTAGCAATGCTGGTGTCCTTTATTCTCATTGCACTGAGAGTTCAACCTTAAACTCAACCATTTCATGGTCACTAAGGCCAGACAGACACCTAAAATTACACTCCCCATGAGCCCTCTATTCACAAATAGCAAGCCTAGGAGGGCTTGGCTCACTGAGTACCTCTGACAAGAAGTTATTATCTCCTGAAAATGTCAAGAAAGTCCTGCTCATCACAGCAATATTATATTCCCAGGTGATGTGTGGGAAGTTAAAAATCTCCCATAATGAAAAGGGCTAGCAATCCAGAGATTTCTCATAATTGCCTAAAGAATAAGTCATCAGTGCTCACATCCTGGCTGGGCAATCAGTAGTAGACATCCATTACCACATTTCCTTGTTTTCCGTCCCTCTGGCCTTCACCCAGAGGCTCCCAACTACATCAGCACAAACTTAAAGTGCTGTACAATCCCATCTCCCTTACATACAACATGATACCTCCAACTTGTCTGCCCTGCCTGTCCCTCCTGAACAGCCTGGAGCCCTCCATCTCAACACTCCACCTGTGGGACTCATTTTACCAATTCATGCAAATACCAGTGATACTGTAGCTCTGGAGATGACCAGTGCTTCTGGTTCATCCTGTTTGTTTCTCATACTATGTGTGCTGGTGTTCAAGCATTTCAAATGTTCTCCTGAGCTTTCCATGCTCCCAGGAGCAGTGGAAGTGTTCCCACTAGCACTTGCTGCCCTCAGGTGATGCCATGTGACTTACCTACTGTAATGATGCTGGCATCCCCTTCCCTCATTAATTCTAGTTTAAAACCCTCTCCATGCTTCCAGCTTACACCCAAAAAGTAATTTTACCCTTCAGGACCGGTTGGTTCCATCAGACCCCAGCAAACTTTGTCTCTTCCATCATTTAAAACCCCAAAGTTTTGGTGGAAACACCAGGCCCAGAGCAAGGTATTGGCATCCTGGGCTCACCTGTTTGTTTCAAGTTTCCCCTCATTATTGGGAGGATTGAAGGGGAGCACTATCTGTTCCCAAATTTTTTTATCGTTGTCCCCAGGGCTTCTGAAACCTCATTTGATTGAATTCAGGCTTTTTGTGGCTACATCATCATTAGTAGCCACATCAAAGAGCAGGAGTGAGTAGTAGTCTGAAGGTTGCAATAACCTCTTCAGTCTTGTGGTGGCATCTCTAACTCAGGTCCCAGGGAGGAAGAGAATTTCCCTGAAAAGAGAATCCAGTCTGCAAATGGGTGCTTATATTTTTGCACAGGAAAGAATCACAAATGAACATAACTCACTGTTCTTTCTCCTCAGTTCTGGTCTTAATGCAGGTTTTGCTTCAAGGCTTTGCTGCCTTCCCTGTTAGCTCTGGTCTTCAGTTTTTTCTGTCATTATACTTGTTTTGCACTCCCATGGCTTCCCTGAGTAATGCCATCCCAACGTGGCTTTCGACATTCCTTGTGTTCTTCTTGAAAAGTCATTCAGTGCCAAAAAGCTTCATAGATTTTTCTCTTTTCACAAATTCTCTTATTTTCACTGCATATGATGTACCAGTTGGAGTGATTTAATGTCAATTTTCACTTACATTATGAAGGTATAAAAGGCACCAAATGCAATATACATCTTATTATGTTATGTAATGAAACACCACTTTCAGTTCCTATTCCAAAGAGGTAACAACCTTTTATTCATTGCATGTAAATTGCCCTTGAAATCTAGTTAGTGGAAAAACCATTGTATATAATTATTATTATTAATGTGTATGGCTTGTGCAGTCTCACATTCAGCAAATTATGTGGATGGAGAGAGTATGCTTCATGAGAAAAAGGTTGTTTTTAAATTTTTTAATACAGTGCTCAGGTTTCTTTAGATAGTGAGAACCTGAATTGAACTTCTTTGAATTGATTTTTTTTCATCCAGGATAAGAGAACAGTCCACACTCCTACCTGTTTGCTTTTTCTTTCAGTTCCTGTGAGTTAGTCTTGTTAAACCCTGTTCTCTGGATGGATAATATCTTTTAGCTTCTAGAACTGTGACAGTCTCCTCCTGCAGTGCAAGTGGCTACCTAAAGTTCCATCAGAAAGGTTGCTCTTCCCAGATTCAGCTGGCTTGATGATTTTGTTATACCAAGATGAGCATCAGGGTTTCAGTTTTTATGCATGACTTTTCTTTCTGGTGAAGTTTTTAAACTCCTGTATCCAGTTATTCTTTCAAGGCTCCTGCACGAGTTCCATCTTTCACTCAGAAGCTCTGAAGCAGTCTAGCAGGTATCTCTGATTAAAATGGATTCTTGTCAAAAGGGAGGTAAATGTCTGTTTTACACTAGGAATCACCTCCTGTATTTCACACCCTCTTGCTTAATGTAAATTTTGCCTCTGACTTCCGTGTGGCTGTCTGGCCTCTTTTCAGGGGATGCACCTTTCAGTTTTCCACTGGGCCTCACATTGTGTATCAGTACATGTATTAAACCAGATAAGTGTAGCTCTCTCAACATACTAATACAATTGTCTGTAGCTCATTACAAGGGTTGATTGGGACCAGATATGACAGTAATTAAATTCTTGGAAAAGGTGAGAGATCATCGTTTTGGAATGAGACATCTCCACTTTTCTCCTCTAAGACATGTCACCACATAGTATATTTCCACCAATGTAGTGGTAGACACACTGTCAGTACTAGTCAGTGTTCTTCCTTTGTGTCAAGCCCTCTGTATCTTCAAAACACCCTGAATCAACAGACTTCCTTATATACAAAACCTCTAATACAGGATTGGGGTTTTTTCTCCAGAACCAAATTAAAATACATTCCAGACATTTCAGAAAAAACCTAAAAGAGCAGCATGTCTCTCCTTTTTTCTTGTAAAAATACATTCTCTTTTTGCTGGTTTAATTTCAAATATCTGCAATTGTTCAAGAGATTTCTTCTTCATACTCCCTTTTGCTTAATAGTCTTTTATTTGTGAAGTTATAGTCTATTGCCATGGAAATGAACACAATTCTATAATTATACTCACATCTTAAGATCCCTGTTCATTATGAAATATCAGCTTCTGTATTTATGTCTTCTTTATAAAAAAAAACTGGGGGGAAAATGGTTGAAAATGAGCACAGCTTTGGATAGTTTTGGTAACATGACAGAAGCATGAAGGATGTTGGGGCAGAAGGGGTTGCCTTCCTGTGCTGGGCTGAGCTGGACAACTAAGTGCCCACCAGGTGCTGGCTCTAACCCAGCTTCCCTCAGGACAATGGAAGAAAGAATCAGGAAAGCACACATGAGAAAAACTCATCAGTGAAGCTGAAGGCAGTTTTAGAAGCAAAGGGGTGAAGTAAAAGAGGAAAAATAAACAAGAGATACAAAAGCTGCCACTCACAAGATGCCATCAGCAGACTGATGGCCAGCCAACCTCTGAGCAACTGCCACCTTGGAAATACCAAAACTATTGTTTTTATTGCTGAGCATGATGTCACGTGGTGTGGGACATTCCTCTGGCCACTTTGGGTCAGCTGTCCTGGCTGTGTCCCCTCCCAGGCTTGCCCACTCCCAGTGTTCTTGCTGAGGGGAGAAGCAGAGTGAGAAGCAGAGGAAGTCTTGGTGCTATGTGTGCTCCATTCAGGAACAGCCAAAACAGTGTTGTGTCAACACTATTATTTCAGCCAGAAATCTAAGCCACAGCACTCCATCATCTGCTGTGAAGGAGGTTAGCTCCATCCCAGCCAAAACCAGCACACCTCCCAAAGGAATGGCTGTTCTAAACACATTTCAATATTTTTAAGTTCTCTCTCCATAAAAATGTTTTTCTGAGGAAGATTGCTATTGAAGTGTGTCTGATTTCAAATTTAACCACCAGTGGTACCAATCAGATCTGGGCTGTATCAAGTGGTTTTGTACCCAGTAATCATAAAATGTGGTTCAACATCTTTCTAATCCTTTTTAGAGGGTTCTTTTTCATCTGTTTACACATGGGAGACAGCTCTCTGTATCTATGTATTAGCTCTTTGCCCCAGTGCCACTGACAAAACTTCTGTTGATCTTCCTGCTTTGGTTTGTTTCTGTCATGAGCACTTTTCTTCTTTTTGAGAAACACGACATAAAAAGCATGTTTAGAGGTGTCTGAGGATCATTTTCCAGCGCCGTACCTTCTAGCAAATCTCTGTATGTGCCTCTGAAACTTCCCCCTTAAGCCTCTGCTTTATTATTCTCTATTCCTTTATTCACTGCAAGTTTTAAGGATATGCTATTCCTGGTTGAGAGTTTTAAATTAACATCATAGACCCATGTATAATTGTTTATGTATATTTCTTTTCAAGATGCCAGTGATCAAAGAGAAGACATTTACATTGGAAACCACATACCTTGTTCAGAAAGCTTCAATGGTTACTGTATACATGGAAAATGTGAGTTCATTTATTCCACTCAGAAGGCTTCCTGCCGGTAAGTCCTTCATGTCTCCAAAATCTGATTGAAATCACTGTAAAGCTTAATCAAAATGCTCTCTAGGCATAATGACAGCATGTGTCACTTTGTGGTATCTAAGCAGTGGCACAGGAGGAGCATCCCTGTGCTGTGGGCAGCACCAGCTGCTCCCATCAGGAGGGAGATAGTGCTCAGAGGAGAGGCTCGGTCACTCAGGTACATCAGAACCTGAATCCCTCTGAGGAGTGTAGTCTCAGTGTTGTCTTCTTATTTTCAGCTGCTAAATCACATCCAGAGCTAAAAAACCAAGAAAAACAGAAACATATTAAAAAGGCCTTTGCCTTGCATGGCTTCTCTCTGTGACTGTTCTTTCCCCACTGACCCCTCAGCCTGTTCTTACACTATCAGCACATTTTATTGTTCCTGTCATAAACTCCCTCTAGAGAATCAATACTTTATTTTTAACATTTATTGCCCTTTTCACAATAATAGGCTTATCTAGAGAATAAAAATTGCAAAATATTCTTTAGCCCACATCTTTTGTCTATAGTGTAAACTAGCAATTCAGAACACTCAGTATTAAGCCTTTCAGTGTTTTCCAGAGTATATGAATATTCCTTAGCTCCCAGATAATTTTTTCCTTTACATTTCACCAATGGAATTGTGTATCTTTGTTTTCCTCCAAAATTTTATTATTGTTGTTGTTGCTGCTGTTGTTACTAGTATTATTTATTTATTTATTTATTTGTTTTTTATTGTAAAGTTGTTTATAGCAAAAAGGCCACTTTAGAATAAGGTACAGTGCCCTACTTATTAGGAGATTTCACTCCTGAGCTTTTATCTTGCAAGCTCGTACTTTCAGATTAATGTGGCTGAAACTGCCATAACTCTTTGCTTTCCTTTGCTTTTGAAACTTCAGCTGTAAATCCATTGGATGCTTTCATATTTTTTCCCTTGATCCTTATTGATTGATGATATTTAGGTGTTTTTTGCACTGCCAAGACTGAAGGGTTTCCAGACAGATCAGAGAGCAGGAAGCCCCAAAGTGGCAGAGCCAGCATTGTTGTCAACTTAAGCACTTGAAAACTTCTATTATTTCTTTTACCACACAAGACCCTTTCTTGTTTATTTTCAGCTTTCCAATAGCACTGTTTTGGTTTTCTTTTGGTCTGGAACCAAGAGAACTCAACATGACTTTTCTTCTTTTGGGAAACCAGGTGCATCCCTGCCATCATCTTGATGGGCATTAGGCAATACTATCTGATCATGGTATCCTTTTGATCTAGAACTGTATTTAACAAAATTCACAATGCATTTGTCCTCAAAATGTTTCAAGTAGCAGTATTTCAAGGAAAACATTCCTGTCTGAATTAACTAATTTTTATTTTCTCAGAATTTTCATTGGAAGATGCTAATCTTATAGTAATCTATCAATTTATGATTCAGTGTAAATTCCATCTTTTAAATATTTATTATTACTCTAGTAAGTATTGATAGGCAATGTTTTGATGGATCTAATTAATTTACCATCCTTTTAAATTGTATTTTATAGTTACATTTACTGTCACTAGCTTCAGTTACATATTTAAATATTCTGAATACTATCTCAGTACTGAGCCTAGCACAACAAACCTCACATGGTTCCACCCCAGAATTTGTGACTATCAGTTCTTGACCCTGACTATCAGACCTCCTTTGGATTTTTCTTGGCTATTAAAATACTGATGATCTCATGCTTTATGCATGTTTCTTACTGGAGCAAGTTATTAAGGAAACAAATAGTTTATTACAGACATCAATCCACTGTAGTAATCATGTACCTCTATCAGAGAAAAAAATTCTCTCTTTCTCCAGCAAGGAAAATATAATGATGATTGCTAAGGGCAAATTGTTATTTTCAAATGCTTTCAGTTCTCATAGGCATCTAGCATATACATTGCTTAATTTGGTCCTCATTTCCTAGCAGCAATGTATGTGAGGTATCGGATGACCTATAAAACTGCAGAAAATACTTGTGCAGAGAAAATTCTGACTTCTGCTTTCACTGAGGGCAATGAGTCTCCTTGCTTAATGTACATTAGCCCTCCAGGACTGCCAGCAGGCAGGTGGGAGGAAGGTTTTGTAGCAGTCAGTAGCACAGTATTGAGTTTAGCAGCCTTTGCACAGATGGGATCAGGTCTGTCTCCTGCTGCCCCCCTTGTGCAGTGCAGTTCTGCCCTGTCCTTATGGCAGGCTGTGTCAAGGACACACAGTCCTGCCCTTTAAAAAGGAATCTAAACTTTATGCTAAATCAATTAATTGACTAATCAGCTTATTTTGATAAATCCTTGCTGGCCTATATTGATCTTGCTATTATACTAATGCTATATTATCTTGTTATACATTTATGCAACAGAATGTTTTAAATTCTGATCCACTAGTTTAAAGTAGAAAACTAGTGACTACTATTTCATCCTGCCATTATGTAATTCTTAATGCAAGAACTTTTCCTCCTCAATCGGCATTCAGTATTTCTCAGAAATAATTTCTTGTCATTTCAGTGTTTCTGAGGAAGCATCTTTGAATTCCTTGTGCCACCTCAGCTTTGTTTTGTCTCCTCTGCATTAAAGCAGCTCTCACATTGATAATACTTCATCTGCTACTTTCTCTAATAAAAACAAAAGCAAAGTAACAATAAGATTTAAATCCTCTTGACTAACAAGGAGACTTCTTCCTTTCTGTGTTTTCTTGCATGACTACCAGTGTGTTCACTGCCCTCATTCTTCTCATATGCTTATTCAGAGTTCCCTTTATTCCCTTCCTGGCTACCACTGGGCACACTTCTACTACATGGAGGGTTTTCTTTTACAAGTCTTACTGGAATTTGGTTCATGCCTGAACCAAAACTCCTTACACAGCAGCTCATGGCTGGAGAAAGTAGAGTCACAAGATTATGAACATGTAAACCTCAATTATTATCCCTGCATGCAGAGGAGGATTAGGAGTTGCATTAGCATTTGTAAAAAGGTCTTTGGTGTAATTATTTTGTTGCTCCAAACAGAATTAATTCCTACCCTAGCACAAAGCTTTTGAATGGATGAGTCTGATTTTGTGTTGCATTCGGGGTTGTCAGATCCAGTTTACAAAATGATTGTTTCTCTGCTTGCATGTGAGTATTTCTTCTGCAGCTGCAGAGCTGGAGGCCAAATGTATGATTCAGTTGACCACAGTGATGCATTCATGTCAGTCAATTCTAAAGGACAGCTGTACTAGGAACTTGCCCAGGGTTCTAAGTGGTGGCCTTTGACTCTGCAGACTTCATCTCAGTGTTTTGGATGGCTGTTGCCTTTTCTTGTGCCTGAGAATCTTTTGCCTTGAGACATGGATTGTTTCAGAGTGCGTTTGCACTGGCACATCTTGCATTGCCGGAACACATCACTGCTCAGGAACAGCCTCTGCTGAGCTTCTCATTGAGCTAACTGCTGCTTTGCTCAGGCAAGTTACCACTTAGAGAGCTGATTCTCTTCTCCTTCCAGCTATTTCTCCCCCACCCCATGCAATTTATTTTGGATTCTTTCTTGAACTCTCACTGAAACAGTTGTGAGCCATTGGGTTTTGTAAGCTGACTCCCATCAAATTCTGGCCTAGCCACAAGGCAGGAGGGTGTTTGGTGCTGGTCTTGTTCAGTGGATTTTGCAAGATTCCACTTCTCTAGGTCACAGCTTGAAAAGGGATCTTCTTTTTTCTTCTTTTTTCAAGATTCCACTTCTCTAGGTCACAGCTTGAAAAGGTGTCTTCTTTTTTCAAGGTGGATTTTCAATCCATATTTCAAGATTCCTCTTCCTCTTTGTCACTTCTCTCCCATATTGACAGTGGAGCTGAATGAGCTGTGCTCTCGCTGTGTTTCATGAGCATGATTTTTGCATTTAATTTAGCTTGTCTACTTGTCTTTCAAGTGTCTACTTGTTCCACCCAGTTGCTACACTCTTCCTAAATATTGTACCAATATAATCATGACCCACATATTTCTTTTGAAAAATCAGGGTCTTCCCCACACTGGTGTGTTTTCAAGCAGCCACTAGTAATCTTATCCAGAAAAAGCAGATAATATCTACTTGCTCTGTCTCTTCTCTTGCCACACAGATCCAAACTATTCCTTAACCCAAGCATTATCACACGTGCACCTTCTCACCAGTTCTTTCTCAGCTGGAGTCACCTTGGATTTCTCATTTCATCTGCAAAATCACTGGGGTGCTGTCAAATTACACATTCCATTAAATATTCCTTTTCTTTTTCAGGTGTGAATCAGGATATACTGGACAGCACTGTGAAAAGACAGACTTTAGTATTCTTTATGTTGTCCCAAGTAGACAAAAGCTTACGCATGTCCTTATTGCAGCAATAATTGGAGCTGTACAGATTGCCATTATAGTTGCAATTGTCATGTGCATAACCAGGTAGGTAAAGACAAAAACAGTGAAAAATTACACATTGTATGGATATACTTTTTCTGTATTTATTTATATGATGTCCAACATTTTCTTTCCTTAATACATGCTTATAAACTGCCTAATGACTGAAGCAGGATGACTATGTGAGATCCTATCTGCCCCTTTGGTTCTTTGGTCACAAAAGACAGATTTGTTTGAATTCAGAAACCACTAGTAACCACTCTGAATCTCCAGACCAAACACACAGTAGTTAAGCTACTGTGTTAGGCCTTCACTGGACTTATTGAGGTATTGCTGAAATTTTGTGGAACCTACGATCCCCAGCTACCACCCAGTGAAACCAGAGAGGCTGACAAGATGCTGTTCCCTGTGGTACCACTGTAAATGGTGTTACATAGAGAAAGAAGTACCCCTCACACCATATACACTTTCTAAAAATTAGTGTGCAACTTAGTCCCATTATTAGACACTCACTGTAAGAACCTGTTTTGTGAAACTTAAAGATGCACAAGCGCATTTTGAGACAACTAGAGGTTGTCCTAAATTCTCACCCTGTGTAAAAACTCAGATGAGACCCATGGGTTCTTTTTGATGACAAGACATTAAATTCTAGGACTTGAACCAAACAAAACACTGAGGTCTCTGAGATAGATAAAGGATGACTTATAGGTGCATGAAGTATTTAAGTCTTACACTTGGGCATCTGTGCTGCAGTTTGACTCCTCCTCAAGTTGCCCTTCACTTTTTCAGCTTCACTTACATTGGGCCATAAAACTTTCTGCTACTGCATTAATTTAAAGCTTCCAAAACTCATTGATGTAGAGGGACACCGTGAATTAACAATACAGGCCTTTTTCCCTGGATCCCTTGTAAAGTTCAACCCAACAGACACTAGCACATGTATAAAACACCACCTGCACATGTGAAAGAGTTACTTGGCTCATGCAATTGATGTCATTCCTTTTTTCACTGAACATCCTGCTGGCCAAAGCAGTGGTGTGGAAGGCTATGGGTCAGCTCTTCTTTCAGCCTCTGTATGACCATTGCTCAGCTCTCAGTCTCTCACATCTTGCTGCATCCCAGCAGGACTGCTCCATCATTCATTGCCTTGGCTAAGTGCCATTCCATTCAGGATTGCTGGCTTTTGTGAATCCTTTTAGTGGTGTGTCTGGCCCCAAGAAAGGGACTGCCAGAGTCACCCCACAGAGAGACCTGGGTGGGCTCTGTCTCATGGGCTGCAGCGAGCAGCAAGGCACCTGGAGGTCCAGCACTTCAAAAGGCTGATTGATCCAGTCTCACCATCCACTGGGTTTTAAATATGAAATATGTATCAAGTAAAGCTAATGCAATCATTCCCTGTGGAACGTGTTTGCTGGATCAAGGCTGAAGGATGCAGCACCTTGCTGCTTTCAGTCTCAAGGTCAAGCAGGGCTCCCTTCTGCATGATCTGGGGTCCTACAGACATTCCCAGGACACAGTCCAGTACCTAATAGCAGGAGAGTCCCTCTTGTCAGCACAGATCACAGACTCCTTGCTATTGTTAAGTACAGAAAATTGAGTCAATGCGTGATTGTTAGGCATAATTATAGGTGGCCTATATAAAATCAGCCCTCTTTTCCTATATCTCTCTTCTTTTTTTTTTAACAGAAAATGCCCCAAAAATAATAGAGGACGTCGGCAGAAGCAAAACCTAGGCCATTTTACTTCAGATACATCATCCAGAATGGTTTAACTTAGTGCTTTTTATACCTACATTGACCATGTGATGTACATTTTTATTATATCTTTTTTTAAAGAATGGAAATATTTATTTCAGAGGCCTTATTTTTGAACATTTTTAGTGTCACAATGTTGGTCTGTATTCTGAAAGCATCAGCTCTAACAGCTATGGACTGCTTTAGTATCTTTACTTTTATGTTTTTGAATACAGTAGTTCATTTCCTG
Organism: Setophaga petechia; assembly: GCA_024362935.1. Lineage (NCBI taxonomy): Eukaryota > Metazoa > Chordata > Aves > Passeriformes > Parulidae > Setophaga > Setophaga petechia. The sequence goes on from JANCRA010000008.1 coordinate 30,153,174, forward strand.
TATCTGTATCACATGGTTATATAATAGACTTGTGCTTTATCCATGGAATGTAATATTTTTGGGAACACAGATTTATTCCAACAATGGTTGTAGACTTAAAAAAAACCCCCAACAAACCAACAAAATAAGTCCACATTACCTAACAAACAAGGCATGAACTAAAGGTAAAAATGTTTACAGCTTACTTTTCTTATGAGGAACTAGAAAACACTGTGTTTAAATACCGTAGATATTTAAATGTTTTTGGAAGTTAGTAACTGATTTTTTAGACACTGCCTATCGCATGAACTGTGAAGCTGTGTGCTGTGTGTAGTTGTAACATATTTATAAAATGTGTGGGCTGGGTCTAAGCACTGCCATCTTCAGAAATAATTCCAACAATTTATTTTTAAAGACGAAAATTATAAATTTCATAATTTGGGAAGTTACCTGGTAGAACAGATGGCACAGGTCCAAAAGAAGTAGGTCTTAGTAGATTTAGGTATTGTAAAAATTGGTGTTGAATAATTGAACACAAATAATTGGAATAAAGCCTACTTTATCACTGTTAAAACTGTTTTAATACTTCTTAAACTTTTTTAAAGAAAATACATGTTTTAACACCTACAATACAGATTGTATAGTGTTTGTGATCAAAATAAAAAAAAAATAAAAGTGAATGAATTACTAGTGCTCTTGTATAGAGTATTTTCAAGAGCTAAAGAAGTCCATCCAAATTAGTCTTCTGGTCATAGTTATATTAATAGACTGTTAGTTGTCGTTTGAAAGATCCCAAGATAAAGTGTGAATAGGATGTGTTCAGCTGTTTTAACATGTAGTGTAGGCTTTCAGAATTTTGCATGTAGGATTTAATAATTTGTTCAATAAAAAAAAATGCTTTCAACATTTTGAACTGGAAAAGCATGTCACAATACAACGTTTTCACTATATTGCCTCTGGTTTAGTGTGTGTTTATTTGCTACCCCATGGGGTAATTGCAGCAAGCTGAAGACCTGAAGTTGTTTTGCTGGAAAAGAAACAGCCGTGCTAATTTTCCTGACCGCTTTTTGAATTCCCTCAGAGGAAAGCACTCCAGTAACATGAAAACAAAAGTAGATCTTTAAAAATATGCAAGTTTGCTTTCCTGCTTAATTAGCAAGTTACTTAACTTTCCTGGATTAACACTAATAACTTCATCAGTACAGAAGCGTGACCCTTTAAACGTATGTTCCTTTCCAGATATTGCTTCCTAATTTTAGGGGTTTCATGTTGCTGAAAGTATCTGAGCAATCATGTGTGGATATTTTGTAGTCAGAAGTATTTGACCAAGCTCCAGGAGCGGCGTTTCACGCCCTACTTTGAGCATCGCCGGAGCCAGCTGTCGCCCTGGCTCCCTGCAACAGCGCCAGAATCGTTCTGGCAGGATCGCCGAAACTTCGTCTCCCTCCAACCTGGCTGAAGGCAGGCGGAATGGATCGCCGCGAAATCCCCTCGGAGGCTGACAAAACGCACCAAAATCGTCTCTCCAGTGTCATCGAGGAGGAGGAAGACCAAGATGCAGCTTACACAATTCTGACAGTCCTGGACAAAGTGGCCAACATTGTTGACAGCGTGCAGGCAAGCCAGAAGAGGATAGAGGAGAAGCACAGGGAGATGGAAAATGCCATCAAGACCATCCAGATTGACATGTTAAAGCTTGCCCAGGCTCATGGCAATACAGGCTTCACAGTGAACAAGTTACTGCAGAAAACCAGCAAAGTCAGCTCCACCATGAAGGAGGTGCGAGCTCGTGTGGAGAGGCAGAGCACCAGCGTGCGGAAGGTGGCAGCAAAACAGGAGGAGATGCTGAGAAAAAACAAATTCCGGGTCGTAATCTATCAGGTAACCATGAACCTCATTTCTTGTGGCAATGTGGCTTTCCCACCTCCTCTTTGGTTCTTCTGGGAGGTGCTGGTTAACGAAGTAAAAGGTGCAGTCTGTCCAACATAGGAGTTATTTTATGCTTTCTTTAACACTGATCTGTGCTCCCCAATGCCTTTCAGCATGAACCTACTGGCAGCAGCACACAGGGTCTATTATTAGTGTGGGTAGGTTTCTGAGCCAGTCGTGTAAGATTAACTGCAGATCAGCAAGGACTATTTGCTGCCTCTCTGAAGGGTAATATGAGGCAGGCCCTGTAAATCTTGTCATACAAACCATGCCTGACATTCATCTCTGTTATTTTTTTCACCGTATTAGGTAGAAGTGCAAATAGCAGAAGTGTTTTCAGGCTCCCTGAAATGCAGATTTTCTTCTAACACTAATTTAAAAACATGGCTTGTTTAACTTGCAGCATTACCCAGGCCTTCATACTGCTGACAAGTTTGGACTTTTTTCACTGTCTCAGTCTATAGCAGTATATGTACAAACTAAGGCTCAGATCCACAAACCCTTCATGACAACAAATACTCCCTTGCATGTTCTACATTGGAAATGGTTTAACATAGCACTGTTCTTTCAATCACAGTGGGCAAGGAAATCATATAATTTCTCTCACTGACCTTATTCTAGGATGTTCATTGTACATTAAAATAATTGTAGCTGAAGTGAAGTTTCATGAAACAGCATGGTCTCACTGGCATCTGTACAAACAGTGCAGACAGTTCTGGGGTCTTGTCAATGAGTGCTGTGAAACAAATTTGGTCTGATCCCATCTTTGCTGGAACCTCTCAGCTTCCCAGGTCAGTAGAAAGTAGGAGTGTTTGACATTTTGTGAGAAGCATAGCTGTTCCTTTTTTACCAGCAAGCCGCTAAAGCGTCTTTCGAATGAGTTGTATTCCTCATTTGGCATTCTTGAAAATACCACCCCTCATGAGTAATACAATGCACCCCCATCACTCAGTTTTACACTCTGATCTTGCATCTGCTCATTTGCAATGAATGGAGCTGTGTGTTTCACTGAGTTTATACACCACGGCGAACAGCTGACAAATTCTTCATAACGTAGCTTTCCTAAAATAGTTCATTTTCCACTACTGGGAAAAAATAGCTGAAAAAAAGAGAAAAGGCTGAAGGTAGGGAATATTACCTCTTTAATGTTATGTTAGTACCATATACAGCCAAATTGCCTCCCAGATTTTCTGACTGAATGACTTACTATGGTTGTTCAGGAGAAAGTACAGGCCAAATCTGTCCTATTATTACTATTATTGCAAGCTGCATCATCATCACAGAATAGAAAACAGGCACTTTCACTATTTGCTTGCAAATCATTTCCCAGCTAAAGGTAATAAATCTCTGTGGCTCCGCTGGTTAATGACATAATGCCATTTCATTGATGGGCCTCTACCATAATGACTGCAGCAGAATCAATGCTTTGAAAATATTTTTTCTTAAAACAGTATTCATTACATGATGTAAATTCTTCTGCTAGCAAGGCAAGAGCTGTTGTTTATTTAAAAATATAGTAAAAATTGGCCAAAATGGATTTACATGCAGGTGTAAAGAACAGCTTTTGGTATTTTCGGATATTTCATGCAAAAGGTGACTCTCCCAGTGTGTGCTTTCTCTAAGAATCACCTTCAGTACAGTTTACTATCTCTCTGCTGATTTTGCTGGACTAGAATGACCTGCACCCTGTTCTGTATGTTTAATTCTTAGGTGGTACTTTTCAGGAAGGGAAACATCATTTTTCCCTGTCTTTCTGCTTTCCTCTTCCTAGAGTGGTTTAGAACTGTCAGTGAGAATATGAATGATTCCCTCCTTAACTTCCATCCCTTTTGTAAGGTAGATTGAAGAACCTTTTCCCACTTGCACGGAGGAGAGGCAGATATGTGGATCCTCTAGGATCCCCCATTTAACACTTTTCTGGAGAGGAATAACTGCAGCACTGTCCAAAACCTGGAACACTCTAGGTAGGCAAGAATGCACTGTGACTTCAAGGTACAGGTACACTAACAAAGGTTTCTTTCACACAAGTGCAGTGCTTTTCACACTGCTGATTTGCACCAGGGTAGGCACACTGCTGCAGGGCCAAGACCTGAATGACTGGAGCTTGGCTAGGATGAGTGGGAGTCTGTTAATAGCTCCGGAACCAGCGTGCTCCCTGTGCTATATGTTACCAATGGCTGTAACCAAGTTGTTTACTCTGGGCCTGTGATTGACACCTCTTCTGCAGAGAGGTGTTTTTTTTCTGATGAACTATTTGGAACATTGTGATGGGGCCAATGACCTGTGTGTTGCTGGCATGGAATCTTTACACGGGCGAGCACATGTGGGTCTTAGTTTTAACTTTCACCAGAACATCAGCGTATGAGGAAAAAGGAGACACCAATTAAATGCTAAAGATTTCCTTTCAAGTGGGTAGCTTTGATCTTATCATTGATGGAGGGAGTAGGCAGGTTGAAAAGGATCATTGGCTGAAGGAAATTGTCCCAAGAGATCTCAGCAATGATGAAAGGAGTTGGCGATATCTTCACATTAAAAAAAGACAAAGTGATCATCCTTGAGCAGAATGATTAGGGAATTGAGACCATTCATTTTTAGAAGGCCATGTAGCTGAGGAAAAGATTTGGTAGCAGGCAGCTCTCCTCCCTAGGCTGACTGCATGATTAAAAATGCCAGGTTACTTCAGACTTTCTAGTGAAGTCTTTGACCCTGGAGTGCTGTGTGCCCTGAGACTATAGTAGGGAATAAAAAGGATGTTGTAGATTGTACAGGTCACTGCTCATTTCTGTTCAGGTTAGTCTGAATAACCAGCTGTAAGAGCTCTCATTTCTCTGAAGTCAAAGAGCATTTAACAGTTTAAATCATTCTGACTAAATTATTTAGAAATTAAAGGGGATTTTTAAAAATTTTTTTTTACCCTGAATGAACTTGTTTCATTTGCTTTTCTGCGTGTCCTGCAAGTCCCTATTTAAATGGAACTGTACAGGCACCAGAAAGTCCATGTTACTGTTACTGGGCTTTCTGTCTATTATTACTTCACATAAGCACCATAAATAAGTACCTGCTTCCTATGAAGGGACACATGCATTTGTTTTACTCGCTGCTGTCTGACATTTAAAATTAGTGGAGGTGTCATAAACCAAGATTATGGCTTGACTGACCTACACAGTAGGGTTACAGCTGATTTGTTTGCCCTGTGGTTGCTCCACTGCACACACTGGGAGAGGCTCACAGCAGCAGCCTTGTGTATGCCTCTGATATTATGCATAAATAATAAATAAGTTAAAATGTATGTGTCGTGTCTTGCCCACTGACATTCTGTGGCTATAATGACTAGGATAGTAAGAATGGTGAGATCAAGATGGAGATAATAATCTGGAAACTTGAAGTGGAAGCACCTTCATCTGAAATGGCAGTAGAAATCAGGGTGTCAGGAGCTCAGGAGATTGCCATTAATTTGGTACCATTTGGGCATAAGAATGGCAGTCTCAAAAATGGCCCTGCAGAACAAAATCCTTAGTAGAATGGAGTTAAATAACTCACCCAGAGCAGACTGTGCTAGGTGGCTCATATTTGATCATTTTTCTGTTTTGCAGAAACATAGGAGGTCTTATCCTTTCTCATATTTATGTACCTGCTATCTTACCTCATATCTTACTTAGATAATCTGGAAAAAACAACAGGTGGCAGTGCATTGTGTTGAAATGCAAAGTGAAGCTTGTAATGGGTTTCTGAAGGTGCGTTTCTGTCTTTGTCAACTGTGTAATATCTTCCTTGAAAATCTTGACACAGAAAAGGTGTGATACTAAAAAATGTGTTCAAAATTAGAAGCTGTCAGTCCATAGAAAGAAATATAGACAGGAAACCAAATTATTTTAAAGCTGGAATAATGTTAATTTTCGTGTACATGGTGCTAATTCCTGTACTTTTAGTTCTGATCTGAAAGCATAAATGGATGTCTTCAGTCCTGAAGACAACAGGGTCTGTACAAAACTGCCTTCTAGAACTCATGGGAAGACAGGAAACCCAAATTGTTATTAAAGTGCAGCCTGAAAACCTAATGGGTAAAAAAATAGTGTGAATTGACTGACTACCTCTGACAGCAGAACACAGGCCTCAGCAGCCCAGCGACACAGGGCCTTTGTTGGAGTCTTGTGGCAGAAACCTTATAAATATTTTTACAGCTGGAATAGGTAATTGCCTTTGCTGAGAAAACAGAGAAGAAAATAAACCCAATTATTGTGTCAGAGAGTGTCATGAGAGCCCTTTGTTTGCATTGTTGAGCCCAGTGCTCCAGTTCAAAGTGCAGGGCTGGCCCCGTGCTGTGCAGCAGCCACTAATGGAGAAGCTATCAACCAGCTAAAGAAAAATTGTGTTTCTAGTGATATGTTTTCAAGGAATGAGGAGAAAGAAAAAGTTTTTTAAAATTAAAAAAAAAAAAACAGATGTTGGGCTGCTTCTATGTTCCTAAAATGAAATGGTTTGCATATTTCACAGGATTTTGTCCATACAAGCTGGACTCAACACCATTGGAACTGATGGCCCCAGAGCTTTCCTTTGGGTTGATTCTTACAAGGGGACAGGCTGTCTTCTTTGCAGAGCTGCCTTTGATTTTTCTCCACCTATTAGCACTGAGTGGTGGAAACAGCTGATCTTAGTTTCATTTGCACTGGGTGCAGCTGTTCAGGGCTTCCCTTGGGGATGAGAACCCCCTTCCCTTGGGGCTGCCCTGCAAGTCAGCAGAGGAGTGCAGTTACATGAGCCTCCTGTGTCATGTCTCTTCTCCCTAGAGGCTGCTCAGAATTGTCACCAGGAGCTGTGGCTGGCTGCTGTGGGCACATGTGTGTCTGAGAATGGAATCATAGAATCACTTAGGTTGGAAAATTCCTGTTGAGATCATCAAATCCAGCTGTTCAGCAAAACCCTTCATTCCTGAGGCACAGATTTGGGAATGGACTTGACTGGGGACATGCAGCTGGGATTCAAATTCTCAACACTACTGAAGACAGCCAACCTTGCAATTAGCCCCTTAGTACAGGAAAAAAGTTGATCAAAACAGCACAGGAACGGAGATGAGGAATATGTGAAGTCACAAACAGGAAGTTTAAGATCTGGGACAGGACTCATGTTGCCAGGCATTAATTTGACATCAGTAACACAGATGTTTGTACATTTGGCCTCTATGATCCTTTTCAAGTAAGTGGAGAGAAGTGTGAGGAACCTGATTCTCCCGACTTGTTGTAGACATTTACTTCTGGATCCAGTTCCTACTTTATAAGTATCTGTTCTCCCCATATAGTTAAAATGTTGTCCAGAAATGAGTTCATATGGAGTTCTCACTTATGCTTGAGAAGTCTTCCATGATCTAGCTGACTTGTAGGAACAGTCACCATGTGATGAATGAATGAATCAAAACATATACCAAATATTTTTTTCTGTCCCATCACACCTTGTGATGCTTTTTCCCCTTCAGTTGCAAGGGGCTTCCAGAAAACTTGGAAATGAGGAATTTCACCAGTTTGATTGCAAGCCTGCAAACTGGCCTGCAGAGCTATTCCCTGGCCTAGTTCCATAAAGCAATAGCAGAGCAGAGAAAGTATGAAGCTTTTGTTTTCCCCTGAAGCTGCAGTCGTCCTTTTTGTGCAGCATGTGGTAGCCTGGAGCCAAGGGCTTCTCCACTGATGTGGTGTAACTGGCAACTGGTTGCTCATTGACTGCTGCAAACCACAGACAGTGATAACGGGAAAATGAGATGAGTTCCATTGTAGACATTGTATGCTGGTGGTTGAATTAATGAATTTCTGTCAAAATTTAAATAAAAGGGATGTGTATTAGGCTTCACAAAAGAGAAATGAGGGGAGTTGACTGTTCCAGACTGGTTTTCCATTGTGTAAAAATAATTCTAAATGCATCAACAGCACTTAGCCATAAAGTCTTATATGCTGAAGTGTTTATAAAATTTCTTAGGTGGCCTTTTAAAATAATCCTGTTTGTTTCTCATCTGAGCAGTTTTCTGGCCTGCTGTCAGAGAGTCTGAAATGACATATTTGCAGAAGAAATGAGGGGATCACTTGAGATTTATAAAGCTTCACTCTTAACTGTTAAAATATGAGTCAAAGTACTGCATGATTTCTAATTGGTTATTCATCAGTGGTTTCATGTTGATTTAGAGCACAATTTCAAGGAGGTGTTTTAATGATTTACCTTGGCTACCAGTCTGAATAACAAATCATTCATCCAACATGCAAATTTCTAAGATTTGTTTAAAACATTGTGGCAGTGCAGTTTCCTGCCCATAAGCTGCCCGTCATTTGCATCACCAGTTGTCATAGACACAGCAGCAGTCCCAGAGCAGGCTCTGGGTTCCCTTTAACCATTTTGCTGCTTTGTGCTCTGCTTCAGAACTGTCAGGTGATCACCAGTCAGTCCCATCTGTGCTTGTGTTAATCATCACCTGCACTTTCTGTGTCATACACCCCAAGGCTGAAAGATCATTTGCTGTGACCTTTTCCCTGGGCAACACAATGACTCCAAGTTATGGAGTTTCATCAGTCTCTCCTCCCTACTTATGCTGTGAGCAGTTTCTTTAAGACCATTTTGAGTCCTGATTTTATACATACAATACATTATTAAATATATATATGTTATTTTAGATATATAAAAATTAATTATTTAGTCATTCTGATTTTCTGAGTTTTTTTATTTTAAAAAGCTTTTTTCTGCTAAAGTGTTGATTGAAATTAGGTAATAGTTGAGAGCTGATAACTGTTGCCTTTATTAAAGCTGTTTGGAGTTACATTTTCAAACTATTTAGAAGGAGAACTCAAAACCAGTTTATAGCATTTCTTGCAAATATTTACGTGTAATACAGTGCGTTACCTTTTTTCCTCTCTGCCAGTTTTGAAAGCTCAGTCTGAGTATTGAAATACAAAGCTTTGACTGCATATACAAAAAACCCCAAAAGGACAAGGGATGTATTGAAGCTCTTTAATTGGCTACATTCATTAAAATGCCCTCAAATTCCATTATATTTTCTTTTCAAATGACATAAAATTATTACTGAAATCATCATTTTAAATGTTCATGTACTTAAGAAAAGCCTAAGTATTGTTTTACAGTGACATTATGTTGCTGCTTTGCTTAGCAAATCAAGTGAACTCTAAAGGAAAAACACACATCTTCTTAAGGAAAATAAAAGTACTACTGCTATTAATTATTTATCCCATCTGTGCTCCCAAAGAGTGGAAATTTAACTAGTAAGTTTATGAGGGAATCTTTTCAACAATCCTTTTTTCTTTTCCCAGCCTGGCAGTCCTTGCTGGAGGCATGACATTCTTCCAGCAGCCCCCTTTGGCTCCCTAGGGCAGCCGTAAGTGAAGGCTGCTTTTAGAGCCCACCTGATCTTTGCCAGGACACCACGGCTGGAAAATACCTGAGGCATTGCTAAACAATTTGCTCTGCCATTTGCCCCTTTCTCTTCCCAGAGAAGAGGAGAGCCTGACTGTGCAGGCAGGGTTTTCAAGCAGGCACATTCTGAAACAGCCTCCTCCCCTGCGTGCTTCAATTATCCAAGCATTGCCACCTTGAGAGTCTCATAGGGTTGATTAGAGGCACTGCCACGTTTAAGGTAATTTACCTACTGGTATTAAGGTTTCAGCACGGTGGAAAAGTCAGCATGTTTCCCTTTGCATGGCTGAAGAGCAGGTGCATTACCCTTCCCTCATAAATGCTTTACTATAGCCTATGGGAAAAATGCTACTGCTTTGATCCCTTCCTTGTGGTTAGAATATGCCTGCAGTGCCTGCAAAATGGTCACTGTTCCTCCCCATGGATGCTGAGCAGCCAGAATTTTGGCAGCTGATGGAGAGTTTGAAGAGCAAAAGGAGGGTTTGAAAGACACAGGCTATATCCCCTTGAATATTTTCTAATTGTGAATGAAATTGAAGTGAGAGCAGGGGGTGAAAATGCCCGTGATGGAGTCTGACTTTGTTAGGTTTCAATGCTGTGCTGGCCTTCTTCATCAAAGCTGAGGGTTACTTATATGTTTGCTTTGTATTCAGCCTGGCCCTTAAGAGCTCAAAATTCTTTGACTAGGCATATTTGAGAGGTTAAATACTAAAAAATTTTGAAAAAACAAACTTCAGGTTTAAGATGCTGTCTTAACAAACTTGCCATGCTAGGGGCTTCACCAGCCACTCCTGAATTATGCAATTGTTCTGTTATGGTGTTATACCCCTAAGTTTTGTCTGTTAAAGTTTGTCCTTAAGCAGTGGATCTAAATACACTGCATCTACAACTGCAAAGGTCTCCAGGATTTTCCCTTGCCATTCAATCAATGCTTTCAGTCCCTCCTTTGCCACCACAAAACCTGAAGTCTTTCTCCTTTCAGGCTTCATGTCCTTGCAGACACAAGCATTTCTCCAAGACATTTCCCATTTCAACACACCATCTAATCTGACTCGTTTCTCCTATACCATTCATGACACACAACCCCTCTTCTCAGCCCCCTTGTCCCCTGACAACGTTCAGCTCTACAAGCAAGGTACCTGAGCCATGACATGCTTGCTCAGAACAGATGTCAGCTTGGGAGGGACAGACAGAATGACTCAGAACACAGCCAGCTTCACAGGAGAACACTTATTTCTTTGTGTCAGGGCCCAGCTCCATTCTCAAATTGGTGGAAAATGCCCGAAATGTTTCTGTGTTAGTGGAGGGGCCATGAAAGGGTGAGAAGGTGGGAGATGCATAATATGAGCATGTGTGTTACACTTCTTGTACAAATCAAAGACAACTTTCAAATCAAACACTTTCAACTTTTTTTCACTTTACCAACTTTTTTCTTGGAAGAGAAGGAAAAAATATTGTTTGAAAGGTCTAAGTCTGTTTCCTGTGTGTTGAGTGGTGGATAACTTTTCAGCAGATTATGTCCAATGAGCAATTATGGTAAACAAACACACAAGAACCAGTGTGAGCACCCTCTGCAGGTGCTCCTCAGAGGAATGATGAAAGGGAAAGGGAATGCTCAGCTTTCACAGATTTGTTTTCTGATTCTGGCCTGTGCACGTCTTTGTGGTTTTCAGTAGACGAGGCAAGCAGAGTACATGTCCTATGTATTAATCAATAGACAGCCCCTATGACTGCATGCCTGTTTCCTCAAGGAATCATGTTTAAAAAATTGACTGCTTGGTATAATATTTTACTGTGAAATAATCTCCTGTCCTCATTTTAGACCCCCCCTTACCTCCCATGAGTGGTGGTGGTGGGTACAAGTTCTTCCTAGCAAAATGCTTAAGCAGACTTTTAACAAAAATACTGAAAGCAGCAGCATCAATGGCTCAATTCCCTTCTCCCTCCCCAAAGATTGGGCTGCCCAGTCCTGCTATTCCCAGTCCCATCTGCTTTATAGACAAGGCGAAAGCTCACCCAATTTAGGACTTTGTTCTGTGCTGCTGAAATCAGTAGGTGTTTGGTCTTTTGGTTTTAGTGAGCTTATAAAGGAGCTAGTAGCTATATGCTTTGACTCTGTCTGTGTCCCACTTGGTACTAAACCTTCTTGTTCCTGCCTTAGGAATGATGAGCTCCTCTCTTCTCTCTGCCCCATGGATATCTAGTGATAAGAAGAAATGAGTTAGGAGCAGGAGAGAGAGAAATGAAGCAGATGAAAAAGCTCACCTACCGAGCCTAAATCACTGAATTTTTATTCTGAAACCTTCCTAACATGCTAGACAGGCTCACTAATACTTTCCACTTCAGTAACATCCAGAAATCTTGAGAGGAGATAGAAACTCACACTAATCTTTTGCCTTGCTACATTTGATTCTGCAAGATGTGTGCAGAGACCAAGGAAAAGAAGAAAATAAAAAATTTGGCAAAGTTCATGCTGAGAGTCTGTAGGAGAATGAAAACGCTTCTCAGGATCTGCATGCAGCTCTAGTTTCTGTGTCTCATCTGCAAGATCTTCATCTCACATGTTCTTGTACATAACTTTTGATTCTAACGTGAGTAGGAAAGATAAAGTGCTCTCTTCTGTAGCTAACAGACTAAAAGTAAACACAATAAAAATCTAGCAATTGACAAAAAGCACAGACAAATTCTTCTTCCAAAGGAAGACAAATATTGCAGAGAAAATAGTGTCTCTGCCTTCCCTCTTTTTAAAAAGCAATCTTCATATGAAAGGCAAATTCCTCTCCCCATATTGTATTCATTCTGTATGTACTGAAATTTCAGAATATTCATTCTGGAAATAGTTTTGTTACCATTTCAGCAGAAGGAGTGGGGTATAATTTAAAAACATTTTAAGGAATTACTATCCAGCTGTGTTTTTAGTTAATTTTCAGGAAAAAAGAGATTATGTTTATGTGTAGAAGTCTTCATATAATTAATGTTAATTTGCACGTTAATGAAGATTATTAGTAAGGCATTGTAGTTTTGTTCCTGCTGATTTTGACAGATGAGTTGAACAACATTCTGCTGTAATCAATGTAACATAATTTGTCCCTATTTTTTCTAAGCATTAACAACTATTTTAGTAAAGGGTTTTTATTGAAGCCAAGGCATGATGAGAGGCTCTTAAGTGGGCTTTCTCTGTCAAATAGCTCAATGTATGTTATTTTATGTAAAATAACATGACTCACTACTAATGAGCCACTGTGAAAAATGACAGACATCCTTTTGGCCAGAAAGAGGTTCCCAGCAAAATACTCAGTTGGCCTTACTTGCTATTCATGGGTTCACAGCCTCAATATCTCTCCTACTGTCTACATTAGGATGATAATACTAAGGGTAGAGTCCTGATGCTGCCATGCCCCAGAAATCAGCTGATGTGGTTAGTACTAATGAGGAACAGCTTAGACAAGTGTCACACAGCTGTTGAGCATACAGCTGTTTGCAGCCCAAGGGGCTGCTCCTCCTGGGAGAAGAGCACAGGCACGTGCATGTGGTAGGGAAGAAGGGGGTGACATTGTCTATCTCATACCCCTCCTACCACTTACAGTTTTTCTGCTCTGCATGCACTGCACTTCTAGATAGAACTCACTGACTCTGAGCCACAAGTTTGTACTGTCCATGCAGACCAGGGAAACAGCTTTCTTAGGAGATTCTCCCTGTTCATATAAATCTTTCATTGCCATAAACTTTTTTCCCTTTTTCTTTTTTCCTCTTGGATATCCTTAACCACTAGCTCACTCTTGGTAATTTTTTTTATTTACTGTGGACAGTTTTTGGAAGTCCTCCATGTTTTTGAGCTTTGAGCCTCTAGCAATTTTTCTTTGGAGAGGCTGCATGAATTCCTAGGGCTAAGATATCTAGGATAGTCACCATTTCCAAGCATGCTGCTGATACACATTAGATGTGTCATATAAATATATAATTCTGATTCTGCATGCTCAAATAGGCCACCAAATTCACCACAGGAGACAGAGATGCTTGCTGAGGAATATCATACATTTCCAGATGGAATAAATCATGTTCACCTCAGTGATGGTGCAGGTGCTGAATGAATTGTGTGTTACTGGGTTTACCAAATAACATCTTCCTGCTTTACTGATTTGTCCCCTTGAGCAGCCAGCCCATGTAAGTTAATATGGGGGGGGGGCATTTCCTTCTGGGCAGCAACAGCAGTGTTTGCTAAGTTCCAAAAAGTGCACAATTGTCTTGGTAATAGTAGTAGACTGAAGCTACTTGTATCATTGAGATATTTGCTTGGATAGTGTACAGCTGACACAATTCCGAGAGCCTTTTTTGTCTACAGCGTCTGCATTTATTGGTGAGGAATAATGGATTTAGGTATGATCCAGAGCAGCAGATATGTGCAAAAAAAAAAAAATTACCTAGACAAGTTTTGTCTGAAAACCATTAGAGGCCAGGACTCATAGGACCATTGCATTAATTAATTTCAGGTAGAACCACAGTGAAAAGAAATCTTCAATCAGGGATATAATATCTTTAGAGAACTTGGCACAGTTTTCTTTTGTCATTTGTGTTCTGCATAGATTGGGTATGATGGTACAAGCCTACCTTACTTTGTTACAGCATTATATTTCAGTTAGTACTAATTAACTGCAAGCCAACCAAAAAAAAAAAAAAAAAGCTTGAACCACCATCTTCTTGAAACACACTTGCTGGAAAATGACTCTCTGCTTTTATTCACAGGAGGAAACTGAGTGTCCTTCATCTCTCTCTGTTATCAAAGAGATGACAGCAGGTGAAACTATAGAGGATGATTTCTTCCCACCCGATGATCTGTCTTCTGATGAAGAATATTATATCGAAGAAAGCAAAGCAACCAAGTTCAAGAAATCAGGCATGAGGCGCATTGATGACATCAAAAAAGCATTTTCAAGAGAAAATATCCAAAAGACAAGGCAAAATTTCGGCAAGAAGGTAAACAGGCTTCAAACTAGAATAGTTACCCCTGAGAGGAGAGAGAGGATCAGGCAGTCAGGAGAGAGACTGAGACAATCTGGGATAAGGATCAAGAAAACCATTTCACAAGCTGCTCCAACAAAGGAGACATTCAAGATCCATAAAAAAAGTAAAGAGCGAACAGGAGCCGAAGGTCAGGAGGGGATCCAGGAAGCCAGTGTACACATTGCCTCTGAGATCCCAGCAGCAGAGCCCTTCACTGAAGAAATCTCTTACACGGAAGTGATCACTAAGGTAAAGAAAGACAAGAATAGTGCAACAAAAGGTGCTTCCCAGTCAACTGAAATAGGGGTGACTATCCCAGAAGTTGTCCTTAAGCAGGAAAGAAAAGAAGGAGGAGGAGGAGGTGATGATGACGTCCCTTTGCTAGACTTAAAGCAATCAGTATAAGGAGTCAATGAGCACACACCCCATACTGTCCTCACTGAGCAAGAGAGAACACAGTATGTACTCACTCAGCTTTAGAAAAATGTGTGAATTTGTGTTATATCACAAACCCGTGTTGGTGTTGTTCTGCCATCCACATAGATGTCTGTAGTGTTGTCTTCCTGACAAAAGTCAAGCCATGCAAACTGAAGGAAGGGGCTCCCCCTCTGTCTTGGCGTGTGCCGATAGCCATCGTTAACCCCAATGGAACTCACAGTCTCAAAGGGAGATGGGAATCTGCTGCATTTCCAAGATTGATTTAGCAGTCACTCTACAGCCTACTCACTCTCATCGTTTCATGTGCAACGGTATAAAATTTATTTCCATTATGTTATACCAACTCATCTAATCAGAAAACAATAACAAAGCTATTACTTCATATTAGCAAAAGAAAGAACTATGGAAAATGTCATTTAGCTGTACAAATATTATCACTTAAGGACCCTCGCAGAAAAAAAAAGCAGGAAGAGCAAATTCCCGCTTTACCCATGGTATGAAAAAATATGGCAGGAATTATAGGGTTTTGAGTAAATTGTGTTTTTCTTAGTAGAAAAGAGAAAGTCCTGAAACGACTACAGGTTATTTCCAGACTTCTGGAATAGGAAGGTTCATTGTAAGTAAGCAATGTGTTTTGTGCATTTATGGAGTAAGAATAAAAAAGAAGGCACATTAAATATGGAATAGCAGAAGGAAAAAGGAAGGAGGTATCATATTCATGTTTTGGAAAGAGGAGATTGTGAGAAAGGCAATTATATGAAGCAGTAAAAGTGGAATAAGATGAATGCGTAGATTCTGGATAAATTGAGAGAAAAATTAGAATATTATAACTACAGTTTCCTTGAGATTTTTTAGAAAATTATTCTTTACAGAGGATCATAGGTTTTATGAATATAACTGACCAGACAAGGGAATTGTTTTATTTTCCATTCTCTGTGTTTTCTCTGAGCTTCACTGCAATTAAAATCTATTCTACAAAGTCACAGATGTACAGGGCCAATCCATAACCCAATTCTTTTTTTCCTATCATCCTCATTATTGACCAGTCACAGCCTCAGGGATTATGAGACAGACACCCTTTGGACTATGGAATGCTGTTTATTTGCAACTCTCAGGAGTCAGTGCCCTGACATCAGATATGTTTGTAAACATGACTGCTACAGTGACATGGGTGCAGGACTGTATTGCTCTCTTCATTCTTAAATGGAGTTGCCTTCAAAGCACTTATCTAAAGCAATGTTAGTCATTACTGTCTGTGTGAAACTTGTACAATATTGCCAAAAGCTGTATGATTGTATTTAATATCTCGGGTTCATTTTAACAGAAGAGCATAACTTGGTTATCTATATACATTGTTTGAAGACTTCCAGCTAATTGTTAATCTATCATTCAAATATAATTAGTTTGATTTCAAGTATTCTGCCTGCCAGTTCTTTCATTTAGATTGGTGTACATCCCACTTGAAGTGAAACAGCTTTAGCGATAGTAAGTAGGGAACACTGGTTGGGGAAGGTCAATGTTTGACTGTATCAGTGATATTTCAAATCAAATTAATGTTGTCAGATTGGGAGCAGCAACTCCACTGAGTGGAAGGGCAGGATAGAGCAAGAGAAGGAGATGGGGAAAGGAACACATTTCTGCCAATAGTAAATTGTTCATCTCCACTCTATTCTAATCACATGCAAAAAGGAAAGAGCATTTGCTTGTAGGATATACTGAAGGTTTTGTTTGGGGTTCTTTACTAGTGATAAGAAGCCTTCTTGGAGCAAAGTCACTTTATGTTCGTCAGTTCTGTATAAAATTCTAGCTATCTTCAGTGAAATATTGTATGATTTTTCTGGTTCTTCAGTCACATGGCCTGCATTCTGTTCTGCAAGATTTGACATTTTTCTAAACTGATAAACAGGGTTTAGTTATTGAAATGAAAATTTTGATGTTCAAATAAGCTATTTCTTTGCATTTTTATACAGCAGAACACTATGTGATAAAACATCATTGCCTACAGATTTTCTTCATATAGCATTTAATGTTCTTATTTTGCTAGACAAAGAAGTGATGCAGTTTCCATGGAGCATATCATGTAGCTCCAGATATAACATCTATCAAATATTTGGTTTTTTATGTTTACTTTTAGCTTCAATTGGTCAAAGCATGATTTATTTCATAGCAAGTAGTGAGTTCTTCAGTTGTGCCAAGTATTTCAATGCACATTTTTTATTTTAAATTACTATCACTATTACTGACCTGACTTTTACATGTACCAAGAGATCAAAGTTAAATTATTTCACATCCCCTCATAAAGATAGGGGAGGAGGAAAGCACTATGGTTTGCAACCTCAGCTTCTGTGGAACAGCACAGACCTTTGCTTCTTGAAGTCTCCCCCATCTTTTTCATAATTTCCAAGATCAATGATCATGAAGACAAATCCTTCAGCCTTCTCAGAAAAAAAATTCTCAATGAAATTGGTTGATGTACAGCTGCACTGCAGGGAGGTCTGGTGTATTTTTTTGGAACAGTTGGTTTCACTTGAAACGATAATCTTGCTGGCACTGTTGCTCCTAGCTAAATGGAAAAAAGGGACCCTGTCCCTGTCTGCTCTGTCTTCCAAGAAGAAAGCTGGCACTCTGTAATTCATTGTGGGTGTGAGTGTGAATATCAAACTTCCTCATGGAATAAACCTCGCAGTTGCGAACTGCAGAGTAAAACCGGCTATGCAAAGGGATGAACTACTTTCTTAGACACTTGCTATACAAAAATTAAAAGTGTTTACAAGGAGAAAAAAAATATTAACAAAGTCCTGACTGCAAGTCCTTCTTTCATAACATTCAACAACAGCTTCTTTTGCTTTGGATTTGTGCTAGTGAAAGAGGTCAAACACATTTTCTGCCAATGTCCATCTGTCTATTAAAAGAAGTATCAAACATCCTTCAGTTACAGGGTAGACAGCAGTCGAGGTTAACACAAAAGTACTTCAACCATTCCAGGTGAAGTATGGACTGTGCGTCATCTTCTTTTTTTAAATTAAACTGATGCCAAATACAGAACAAAAAGGAGTTAAGAGGTTTGAGTTTGCAGGATTCAGGCACTAATGCAAACAGAATGAGTACTAATAGAGCAAAAATGGTGTTCAGATGTGTTTACTCTGTCAAAACTTTAAAACTTTTCTTCCTGCTAATAATGGGGTGTGTGCACACCTTCCTTAAAAGTGGATATAGGTATAGAAATGAGTTAATAGGTGCAAAAGGTACTTGTGCAAAGATAAACACTTCTGTTTCTATGATTGTTTGCATTAAAAAGTGACTGTTCAAGCAAATGGTTGCAGCCATTAGTAAAACCACCCAGCAAGTTTAGAAATGCAAAATTAAAGGAGCTGTATATTGAAATAAATGCAGATAGACATAAAACTTTACCATGCATTTAATTATCTTGTGATTACAGCTTTAATAATGCTATGGATGATGAGATTTTAACTACAAAGTTGAATTTAAAATAATTATACTATATTATATTATATTATGAAAAATTATTGTATTAAAAAGAAAGATAACATCTACAAAAGAACACCATAAGATGTCAGAGCAGTTGTCACTATCATAAGCACTTTTTAATGTAATGCTTCCATTGTGAGCAAGTTAGTTGATTATATTCTCACTTGCTTTATAAGAGTCACCAAATTTACACCTGCAGCTGTTTTCTCTCTGAAATTCCCAGGGTAAATAAATGTAGTATTTTTGCTGTGAACAGAGTAATTTATGTGCATAATCTCTATGTATGACCTGCCAATTCCCACCCCACTGTGAGAAGGCAGCCTCCACTTTGACAATAACAATGCAACACTGGCTGCAGCTTCATCCTACTTGGTTGTTCTTTCTTCCATAGCTGTCCGTCCTTACTTGGAACTGCAGAGCAGTGCAACGCCCCTCAAAGTCCAGTGATCAGGATTCTGCACTGTTCTCAGATGCAAAGAGAAGATGTAGGTCAGGTCTGTTCTCCGAGGCTTTCTGTAGACAGGGCAGCAGTACACATTTCCGTGTTGCCTCCTCGCGTCGCTGGGCGCTGTCGTGCTAACCGCGTACACGTGGACCACGGGAAGGCTCGTGAACAGCACCTGAGAAGGTTAAACGATACCCAGGGCTCAGCAGTACAGAATCAGGACATAGTGTCTGAATTCTTAACACTAGAACTAGATTCAGCGATGGCCTTTAGCAAAAGCAACTCAGCAGAGGTACACGTGAGAGTACACTCACTACTACACTCACTATCAAGTCCTACACTCACTACTACGTTGACACTAACTTTAGGCGCATGGCAGCTCAGGGACAACAGCCATCAGGAAGCCTGTTGGAAGGAAAGGAGAGCAGAAAAGTAGAAACATGGAAACCTGCATGCTGTGGAGGTGGAAGGAAAAATGTCAGGGTGGTTCTAGGAGGGACAGCAACCATTGTCTTTTCCCCCTTCCTTTGCTCCTTTCACAGGTGCTTCCCATTTTTTCCCCACCTCCTTTTTCCTGAATTTCAGGACTAGAGCTACAAAAACCAAGCCACAAACCTCCTTGTTACCTCTATACTGCTGACAGTGGAGCTTCTAACATCCAGGGTGCTTCTTGGGTTTTTATCCAAACTAGATCACCTCAGGTCTTCCACCAAGATAAAGTATTCATTGTCAGGGGATAAAACAGACCCAGATCCAAGAGCAACATGAAACTCTGCTGAACACTCTGGAGCACTTGAGTAAACTCCATGTTTAAAGGGGTCTTTTGACAAACCAGGCAACAGAAGTTACAGCTGGCAACAGCCTTTGTTTGGTTTGGAAAATTTTCTCTCAGTCAGACACAGAAGTGTTTTACCTATGGACAGGAATTACTATAATTCCAGTTCCAGGACAGTTAGTACTGGCTTGGAAAAAGTGCGCCACTGCTAACAATGACAACTTTCCCTGGACCATGACTATAGTATCTAATCATTACTCTATATCCAGATTTCAAATCTGCTTAGTCGCATCAGTAAAATGTAACTCAATGCATGGATAGCTGAGCATAAGCCCAGAACTAATACTCTGCCTCATATTAAAGCACAAACACTGGGGATTTCTAGTAAACCAAACAATGACCTCCATATCTAACCTAGCCCAGGGCTTTGGAAGCTTTGATAAGCTCCCCCTTGGTCAGTCAAAAGAAGACTGGCTATGGGGTACACTATTTTATTCAAACATAACTGTGCTGCTGGGGCCCCTGAAGCAAAGAAGCCCAGCATCTGGTCTGCTGTAGTGCTATGCATCCTAAAGTCATTTTCTGACAGAAGTCTTTTTGTTCACTTCTGGCAGGTAAAGAGTCTGTCCTCTTTCCAGCACCGCTAGTGTTGGTTACCCTCTTAAAACCTGTTGTGAAACCACGGCTGCAGGCACTCAGCATTCTTCCAGGTTTTCCCACAGCACATGCAATACACCCCAGCCTGCTACACTGACTCAATCCTCACCTTTGGTGCTGACTCAATCAGCTTGCTGTTCCTGCGGTCCCAGCCAGCCCCTTCGAGGAACAGGCCGTGTATGTAAACCCCACCAATGTCAGCAGGAGGAGGCCCAACAACATCTTCTTTCATCATCTTGGTCACTTCACTGCATAAAACAACACTGTCCAGCTCCCACCCTTTGGCTAAATTCATGCGAGTTGTCTCTTGCCTCATGGCTGTTAGGAATCCCTAAGGAGACACGCAGGAATATGGCAGAGAGGATTTTTTTTAAAGGCTTGAATTTAAACCATTTACAACTTTTTTTTTTTTTTCCTGTGTAAGTGACACCAGCTGTATTAAAGCTCATCCCACAGAATTTCATGTGCATATAAACTAAATTTGGTAGCGTAAATCCAGTACCATGCATCCATACATGATTGGTGTGCACATGTTGGTGCTAAGCAGCCCCCAAATTGGCTTACTCAATATATCAGAAGTGTCTGTATAATTCACCTCTCATGCCTTTTTTTACAACCAACCAGATGGAGAGAGGTATATAATGCGATTATATACCAGATTAATGTGTTTTGAGAGACTCCAAACACAGGTGATTTCTAACACTGACTATATTATTCATCTTTTCTTATACTAATGTTGTAAGAAATGCTTTTCAGTCAACAAATAAGCCTTTACAGAACACAAAGGAAGTACCAGCTGGAATCATGCTATTAAATACTGAAATGTCTCTGACACTTTGCTCAGTGAAGTCTTTATATGCTACAATAACATAGTATTTTAGACAACAGCAAGATAAAGCCAGAGCACTCCAGCAGCACAGAATAAAACTAACTCTCTGTTCTAGAGAGCTACAATCTCCTGACATTGGTATAAGGTATCAAAAGACAAGCCAGGTTGAATATGCTTTTTAGCTTCCCTGATAGAGCTGTCCATGGGAAAGCACAGCTCAGTACATGGGAAGTGCCTTAGTCCTTCGCGATGGGAGGGCAGACTCCTTTGCTGTTCCAGTGGCCATGCTGTAGATGTGGTAACCCATTTGTGTAGTGAGGAGGTGAACAAATAAAACACAAAATTGAATATGCAAGAGCAATGAAAAGGACATCTAGGAAAGAGGAAATTTCTTGACCTATTTCAGAACAGGGAACTTAAGCATCTGGAGACAGAGACGGGGGGATAGAGAGCCATATGAGGAACACACAAAGGCGGGAATCGGTGAGCCAATAGCACAGCGAGGAAGAAATCAGGATGGGAAGGAGGGAATTGAATGAGGGAATTGAAAGAGCTTTTTTCTTCAATATTCACAGAACAGGATGCTCTGTTGAGCTAACCATTAGGGCCAAATGAATGGAAAGAAGTCAGATGTGGGAAAATCAGGAAATTGTCTACTGAACGCAGGGGCCAGTCACTGGCTGATAGGACTGGAGTGCTCCAAGCACTTGGTCACCAGGCAATGCCCTTCAAGTTATGAGAATGCAATACCCTTCAAGTTATGAGACCATGAGACGACTTTCAGGAACCCAGATGTTTCTGTTAACTCACACTGATTGTTCCTCATGAATATAATACCAGAGACCCCAGGACAAGTGTTTCAAAGAGGCTTTGTGATAGCACAGATAATGGTAATTGCGTTCAAAGTGGTTGAGAACTCCACTGTATTGCTGAGGGAGACAGGATTAAAGGCCAAGTTCTTCTATCAGAAATGCCATTACATGAAAGCAGAATCATTGCAGTAATCTGTGGAATTTTAATTTGTAGAAACATGCTAGAAACAATAGTTTTAAGTACATGAAGTGTTCACTGCTGTAAGGCCCCAGAGGGCTAATGGATCCCAGATAAACTGAAATATTAAAGAAAGAAGAGCCTGAAGAGGACAGAGCCATGACTGTATTAAGGGAATCAGTTCAAAGGCACCATGGAAACGCTGGAATAAAAGTAAGCTCCAAGCTGTGAGTTGTCTTCAGGCATAAGGTTTAGATAGCAGATTATTCCTAGAGATTGCAGGACCTATACACTTTCTGCAGTGGGACTGCTCATTCTTATCTGCTCATTTGAATGAATCCTAGACAGCATTTGAAGACTGCAGCTGTGAGCTGGAGGCCCAGCTGGGTGTTCCAGAGTGGGTGAATGGCACAACAAAGAGCAAGACAGAATCAAGTGGCTTGAGGTGCCACTGTACAGCTGAGGCTCTGGTTCATCCCAAAATCCTCCGTCAGGGACATAATGCACCAGTTACCATGACATTTGTTTCAGTTTCTGGTAATCCTGTCATTTTTTGTTTTGTTTTGGTTGGTTGGTTAGGTTTTTGGTATTTTTCTTGTATATGTGTGTTTGCCTTTTTCTCAATTTCTCCCTGTCCAGCTCACTGACGCCTGCTAAAGCTTTGTCCCTTTGCCTTTTAACAACTCATGTGAAATGACTCTGAACCTTCTAGTGAGGGAAAGCAGACACACATGGAAGCTATGACAAAAAAACCCATGAAAATCAGTTAAGTCTATTGCTCTCAGAATCATATTCTCTCCTTTACCTTACTTTGGAGGTTCCTTGTTTGTCACTTTGTAAATATAGAGCAGACTTGCTAGAACTAGCAGGTTTGCTAGAATTAAGCAGACACTGAGGAATGGAGGCATTCTGCTTCATATTCTGATTGGTATTCACATTACTTTGGCATCTAAGGGTCACACGAGTAGGTTGAGGTGTGATTATGCTGAGTACTACACAACCAGAAAGACAGCTTTGCCTCACAGTGCTTAAAATCCATATATAGGACAAGTGACAGGAACTGGATACAGAGATGCAAACAAGGAAACAATAAAACAGTGTCAGCCACTAAGTGGAAATTGGGAGGTAGAAATGAGAAACACCTAATGTCAAGTTTTTGACAAAAAAACAATCCAGTAACCTCAGATTAACTTCCAGGAGGGAAGAAAATTCATGGCATTTCTTGCATTTTTCACCCCAGTTATCTTGGCCCAGTGCAGACATACATGGGGCATCAGGTTTCTTTTGCACAGAAGTCTAAGCCAGCCCTCATTTATATCACTAAAAATAAAGATTAACTTCTGTGAAATTACTGAATTTATCCTAGTGTATAAACAGTCCAAGAGAAGGCAGAGTATGGTCCTATATTATTTTTTATTGCCAGAATGCCTCATTTTCCCAGTGCTATAAATCTATTTTATTGCCTTATGTTATCCATGCCATTTATCCATTGATTGTGCTGCTAACAGGGAGATACATGAAAGTGGGAAAATGACTTAGGAGCTGCATTTCATCTCACAAATGAAAGGATTTTTCTGACAACTTCTCAGGTATTACAAACAAGCCATTAGAACTGCAGCATTAACACCTCATCACCTCAGCTCATTTGAGAAGACAAAAATCAATTTTCTGAACACGTGAAATACTGATTTTAAACACAGCAGTATGGCTATTATCAAAATAATAGTTAATTAAAAAGAAAATTAGTCTTTCCTCAGGTGAATTGCTTTTTTAGAATGAGCCACTCCCACAGCCTAGGTTACAGAAAATGGTGACTACAATAACCATCTGATTCTTAAGTTTGTGATTGTCAGCACAAACAAATTTTTTAATCTCTGCACACAATGTATTTAGGGACTTTAAGAACTAGGGGTTATGAAGTGTGTAATTTTTGTATTTCTAGAGGCTTTCTCATTTACTATGGTCTATTAAATCACAATTTGTTTGGGGACATTTTACACTGATTATTTGGCAGCTCTTTTCAGAAATTCAGCTATTTTGATCCAAAAGAATGTAGGCTGCCAAATTTGGGCTGGCAAAATTTCATAACTGACACAACCCCCGAGCACAAAAAAGCCGGCTGAAATGTCCAGTACAAAATTTTTATCAGCTTTTGCTCATCTGTAGTGCAAAAGCAAACACCAACAAAGCCAAAAGGCTGTTAGGGCTGCGTCCAGCCTGACCATTGCAAGAGTCACTTAGAAGTGTTTTAGAATGTTGCTATCAGTGTGTTGTTAGCAAACCAAGTGTGGAAGCATAATCATTTCATTAGAACTCCTACTCCTCTCCCTGCTACTTGAGAACTCTTTGCTCAGGGGTTCTGTGAGCCTCCTTCCATGCTATAAAGTTGTACAGTAGACAGCTGACACACATACAGGTTAGATGATAGACGGATATTTCCCAGCAGTAGTCCTAGAGAATATTTGCCACTGTTGTTTTCTCTATTCTAGGCAGCTGTTTAAGATAGCTTTTGTATTGCTAACAAGTACTGAGATTAAAATAGATCTTTAAAATAGCTCTTTCCTAAAGCTTCATAGAAACCTGTTGGCTGGACACTCTCACAATGACTCATTACCACAACTCACACTTCCCACAAACATCTGTGAATCATAAAAAGCTTTAATGAATGTAGATAGCTCTGCAAAGAAACTACACATCATCTAGGTATGTATACTTTACTTCTTTTAACTCTGCTCTCAGCTGTTCCCTTTTTGTGTTTCATTTCATGCCAGGTTTTTATTTTAGATGGTGCAGATGAGAGGCTGTATTTTTTATATGTCTCTGCAGACCCTGTCTGGCACAATGTTGGGGTGGCATGAATAACAAACCTTCCATTTCAAGGAACTGATTTGCAAGGATTGAGAACCAAGTCCAAATCTCTTCTTCCTATGTCAAAATTCTGGAACTTATCTTGTTTTGTACTCAGAGGAATTTTCATGCAATAAATAAAAAACAGATTACTGTAGAAGAAGAGGTAAAAAAATGGAGATTAAGTTGAAATGCAAAAGCATGTACTTACCCAATTTCCTTACTATAACGAAAGCAGCCAAAAGATGTATTTCATTTTTTCAGGAGCATTATTTTGTTCTAGCAAAATTTTCTTCAGTAGATACCGAAGACATTTTATTCTATATTTATGCTAAAAAATTAATATAGACTGTACTTCACATAGTCAATATTAAGTCAGCTTGAAGTTCCCCCAAGCTCTAATTTAGCTGTTACTCAGAAGTTTTGAAGGTCAATGTAGCAATCTTACCTGTGGATTAAAGAATCCTGTCATCCAGAACTGGTTTGGACGGCCATCCTGCAGCCAGCTGCTGAACTGCTGGTTTCGCTCAAGAAGCTCAGTAAACCAAAATCCTAAAGTACTTGACTCCCAGGAAATCCTAAACCACAGTTTTGGAATTCTAGCGTCATAAATATTATCTAAAGCATCTTGCAATTCTTCTGACATAATTATGGTTCCTGGAAGATAAGTAAAATGTTCAGAATGAACTTTCCCCTAGCTTGCAAAGGCAATTAAAACTTCCAAATGACATTCAAAGTCTAATACACCCTCTTTTGTTGTGCCTTAATTGCACATCTGTAGCGCTGCAGTCTTATCAGTTTGCAGTTAATTTGTTCAAAATTATAAGACTTGATTCAAAGCTGAAGGCGATAAGATAAATGATATTTCTTCTGTTGTTTTGATCAGAAACAA
Organism: Setophaga petechia; assembly: GCA_024362935.1. Classification (NCBI taxonomy): domain Eukaryota; kingdom Metazoa; phylum Chordata; class Aves; order Passeriformes; family Parulidae; genus Setophaga; species Setophaga petechia. The sequence goes on from JANCRA010000008.1 coordinate 30,178,849, forward strand.
AGATATGTTTCTTAAACAACTTCTTCTCCCTCATACACATTATTTGTATTCATTATATTCACAGTGTGTCTGGAATGTGATTAATCATTGAAAACTGTTTTATAAATTTTAATGGATCCTACATGCATGATCAATGATAGAGATACACTGTGTAACTCATCTATATCCTAAGCATGTACTGGCAGTGATTATATTCATGAAATTCACTATTACTAATGATAACTTTGTACATTTCCATTATCAAGATTCTCAATGGGAAAGCAGGAGGTAGAATAAAGCTAAAGGCAGGATTTTTTTTTTTTTTTTGGGCAATGTGTACTCATGTATTCCATGCATAATGCTGTTCTCCCCACTAAAATGTTGGCATTTACTAAGACAGTGATTTTTCAGTGACACTCACCCTTCCACGTGCTAGAAGTTCCTACACCTTGTGTACTCTCAATAGAGATCTGGAACACAGCCATGCCTCAGGATGACTTCTCTGTTCCAGAAACTGGTTCTATTATTCTCTTACAGAAACTGGTCTGGTACCCCCACTTTGATTAAATATTCATATTAAACCAAGGTTCAGTGCATCATCACACACAGCTGCTGTAATTCCCACAGGGACAACATGAGATACCAAACAGAATTAAGTGGCTTCCATCACAGAACATGTAAAGGAAAAAGGAGTGGTCTGGGTGACTGCAAAGAAAAACTGCAGTGGTCCATGCAAACATACCCATAAGGAAATGTGGCCTGTAAAAAGAAAGCATTTCAAATCCCTTCTTCCACTGAGGTTGAAGGGCTTCAGTTGAGGGGAAGGAAAAGAGCATCCAGAAACCAAACACCAGCTTAATTTTGAAGAATACAGTGCTGCAACCTAAACAGTCCTTATTGCAGTGTGTGCAAATTTAGTGCGTTCTACAACATATAAATGGCAAATATGCCGCCTCGATTTCTTCTAGCAGATGATGAGTGATCTGTTTTCATTTATATGTACCTCTTTTCGGTGCAACAAGTTATTTGAGAAAGCCATTAACTTTTACCAAACCATAAATATTAAAAAAATAGCACCAATCCTGCATTCTCTGCAACCGCTTTGTAATCAGGCACAGAATCACACTCTGGGGTAGCTAAGAGATTTTTATAACATAAATAATAAGCCTTCTCTTTGTTTGTTAACCTTCTCTAATATATAACCAACATTCTAAGAGAACCAACATTTAAGAAATAAGCCACTCCATGTCCTCTCCACTTTGCTTAGAAAAGCATATTATTACACCATATACACTTTATTCACCTTTTAGAGATAGAAAAAAGTGGGGGGAAAAGTCTTGCAATGCATGTTGGTTTCAACTTCAGAGCAACTTTACTGAGAGCACAGAACAAGTGAAGAGCATCCTGATTTAGTCCTGGGGATCACTACCATTGAAATAAGAAAGTAAGAACTCTTTCATCTCTGGTTATTCCTTGTTTTCAGGCTGATACATTCAACTTTCTCCTTTCTTTCTCAGTTCTTCTGGGCAGGCTGGAGCTTTTCAAATAGGGAGATACAACCAGTCTCTGCCCTGAAGCATTGTGAAATCCCTTGGGAAGTCTGCCTGCTATGACTCAGAGCAGCTGTTGAGAATGTAAGCCAGAGTGTTCTTGAGGATGAGGTATGTTCACAGCTCAGGCCATGCCCGTATCTCTGCATAAATATTCCTAGTGAGTGGGTGTCATCTCTGGCAGTAGGCATCCAGTGCTTGAATTTCAGCACTAAATGGCATCTGTGGGTGTTGGGATGCATTCCTGCAGCCAAAATAGTCTGATAAAAATAAAAAAACCACCAACAAAATAAAATAATTGTCAGAAATAAAATCAGTACCATAGGAGAAAATTCATGCCATCTTTCTGGACAAAAGTGATAAAGGTGTTTGAAAAACTGTCTTTGATAAATTGAATGAATAGTACAATGTCATAGGCTTCTCATATTTAACTTCTGAGAACCCAGAGCACTGTACTATATGAAGAGACTGAACGTCCTATGAACTTAACATGACAGGCTCGGATGTTCTGTGAATTAGACATGCCAACTGTTTATAACTTGGTTATTTTGGGGGTTACTTCATGGTATTCCCTTTCTTGAATGGAATAAAGGCCATCCAAAAATGACTGATGAAGGGTCAGGTCAGTTAAAGAAAAGAAGGCATTTCCATACTTTAAAAATAATATCTACTATAACCATACTGTTTGCACCGTATTCACAGTTTGGAAATTAGGATTCCCCTTTTTGATTTCCCTTCATTTATACCATCTTCCTTCTACACCACATCTAAATCTGTCCTCTTGCTGAGTGGTGAATTACCCAATTAAAACTTCTCAGTTCTGAGGATAACTAGTTTTTATTGATGGTTAAAGTCAATAATCTGGTTTTTTAAAGTGATCTGGTTTTAAGGTGATTCATGCAATAGATATAATGCTTTGAATAGGCTACATGAGGAGCTTGTATTATTTCTTGGAGTTGACCATTTTCACTTTCATACCTCCCACAAATTGAATCTGAAAACTGTGAAATTTGTAAAATTTGGATCTGCTTTAAATTTCACATTTATGAAAGTGTCTATCTGGACTAGGAAACTTGCATAGCTCATTTAAATGAGTAGCTAAAGTTAGGAACAAAGGAAGGATCTTAAATTCCAGCAGGAACCAAAAAAAGCCTTGGTCCACTGACTGATTCTCTTCCCACAGGCACAGATGTAAATCAAAAATAACAAGAATAATTATGTAGGATATAAATGAAATGAGAAAAAGCTACTTTCTCCATCAAGTACAATTTGCCAATAGCTGATATCATTATAATAAAATTGGAGACTAGCCCTGGAGGACAATACTTGCTAGACACTGCATCTGTTAAGCTAGCCTGAAGAGTACATAGAAAAAAAAGCTCAGTGAAGGCATCAATCTATTATTGACTGCCCCAATTCCCAGCCCCAGAAGCTGACCTTTTCAGCCTTTAATCCCACTCAAGTTTACTTCCCAAACAACTGTTTTGCTCTTGAAGCAGTCACACCTTGCCTCTACCACCAAGCTCCAATTCCCTCTTCTTCGCTGAATGTGTTGAAAAGAAAATACCAACTTGTTTATAACTTCCTAAGTTTTCCTCTCTTTCTGCCTTATGGCAACAGCTAACACTTGCCTGTGTTTTCTCCAAAGCTTTTTTAATTTTTCCACCCAAAGGCACAAGGTATAAAAGAGAATGTATGTTTTCCTGTACCTAAAACTATTTTTTTTCTGCAAGATTCAGTATGGTTCTGCCAGCACTGTGACCACCACTGCTGTGCTGATAGAAGTCGACTGCTTTGCTTCTGGCAGTTCTTTGGGTATTTTTCTCTTTCTTCACTTTCCGTACTTATTCACTTAAGCATTTGGAGGTAATTCCCAGGAAGTTCTCAGAAGCTCATTAAACTCCTGTTAACTGTTTTAATCCTAGGCCCCTCAAAAGTTTGTCACTTTCTTTTGCTCCAACTCTAGAACAGGAAGGGTAAAACAGGCAGGTGAGACCTGCAATGCACAACCCTCTCTCCATGTTTTATTTGTAGGCTGGTACTCTCTCCAGCAGCATCTAAACTTTGCCTCTGTTCCGTTTTCTCTCTAAAGCTTAAAGCAGTAATTTGAAGATGAAAATCCACACACACCTCTACAAAAAAAGTAATACAGTCACTATCCTGAGCTAGAGCAATACAACAGGCAGAAAAACTCTGTTCTGCACTTTGTCCTTAATGTGCAGTGTGTGTTTCTAAACAGTTGTCCTGGCCATCATCATGGCAAGCATATGTAAGACCTATTAAGAAGTTCAGAAATGATGTGCCACACTGTGAAAGACAACAGGAGGCATTCTGGCATTCTTATCAGGATGAGAATTAAATAATGGATGAGAGCTGCTGAGCCAAGAGTAACTACACCACAAGACATACTAGACTCATCCCCTTCATTCCTCAAATGATTGTTACATTCCATTAATATCTTTACTGAGGGCTCTTAATTATTTTCAAACAAAATCTTCATCCAAAAGTGATGAATCCCTACAAGCCTCACACACACACACATACACACACACACACACACACACACACCCCCACACCCACACACCAACTTAGTACAGTAAGAGCCCAGGATCTTTCAGTTTAAAGATAAAAAAATCCAAAGTTTCTCAGATGTTCTTCACTTGTTCATGAAGTGGGCAATTTAGGCAATTCCCAAGGATTAGTTTGAAAACACAAAGCTGTAAGGTACCAGAAACCAGAACCAAGTGGATGCAGTTTTATGACCAAAGTAGAACCCAGTTATAAGTAATGAGTTATGCATTTTTTTGTCTCACAAGAAGCCCTTAAACACAATGTTAACTAGGTTAAAAAGAATAAGGGTTGAAATCAAACTTAAAGCTGTGCTTATTTCCATTGCCAAGGATTCAATATCCACTTTCAGTGCTACTACAAGTATGCTCCACTTCATTCATGGAAAACACTCCCACAGAATCTCTCTTCTCACTTTCTTCACCAAGAGAAGACATCAAAATGCTTACCACTCTTATTCAGTGCATGGAGAAATAAAGACAGCCCCACAAAATCTCACAGACAGGCCACATTCAGGCAAACTCAAACAAACTCTAAAAGGCTAGGAATAACTGGATGTGTCATTAGATTTTATTGCATTTAGAGACAGTGTCTTCATTAGTAGGAGAGGGGCTTTGAAGTATCCACTTTACAATAGAGTGGGGGATTAATATTCTGTGGCAGAAGCCTCTACACTGCCAGAGGCAGGAGGTAAGACAGGAAATCTACAGCTTGGATACTGCCCTACAAAGAATTGTCATCTTCTGACAGGGGCTCAAGATCTGCTGTTCCTAACCCATTAAGATGTGGCATTTTTGGTGCAAACCCCATGTCTTTTCCTTGTCTCTGAAAAGATTTCTCTGTTTGGAACATGGCTACTATTTAGGGCACTCAAGAGGACAACCATCACTGCTGTGTTCTGATTTATGGTGAAGCTCTGTATTATGCCAACTGTGAAATAAACTCTGGGCAATCAATAAGTAATTAAAGCAGAAATAATGGTTGGGACATAAGTGAGAGTACAAAGTGCAGCTACAATCTAATTACTACAATTTGATTCAGAAAAAGTGTCCCTCTGGGCAGAAAAGTTTATTGGTGGAGAAGCAAGCTTCTGGGGCATAGTTGCCAACAAACATGTTGGACACATGCTAAGCATCCTCACCCCTCCCAAAAGCTGAACTGCTTAATCTGCCCTCTGGACAGAAGGACAAAACTGTGTCTGCAAATTCCTTCTCAATCCCTCATGTTCAGCTACACGTGGGCTCTCCCTGAGGAGGGCTTTACATTACCTCAAATTACCTCAAAAGCCCCTGAGGAGGGCTTTACATTACCTTAGTGAGCAACATCAAAATAACAAGGTCCATCCATTCACATCCAAACTGCAGAATCAGACATTCAGACTTCCTTTCACAACCTAAAGACACACGATATTCTTAAACACCAAATTTATTTGAAATTTAAGGTCAGCTTAAAGTGGTTGCTGGGCTTTAACAGGTTCATGAAGCCAGAGCCAGATACATGAGCAGGGCAGATGTCCAAAATTACATGACCTGTTTGAGCAGGCACATCAGTTTACCTCATTGTAAAGAAAATGAAGCACCTCAGATGACCTGACATTGCAGTTCACTAGTTTTGGGAGAGAATCTAGTATGAGACAGTTTGGGGTTTTCCCTTTTGCTGAGATAGAATGCCTAAATGTTCTTTCCACCCCCTAATTAACAGTCTACCACATGCACTTGATATAGCATGAACATGCCAGAATCCATTAATTGTTATTGTTAACTATACATCCAATTTTGTTTTCAGAGCAATTTTTCACTATATTTAACTTGCCTATCTGTAAGAAATTATGTTTTAGAGAGCTGCATGAAAGTTACAGCATTAACTTGATTAAACATCTGGCAGAGGACTGCGCCCACTGTGGAACTGAATGTGAAGTGCAAATAAATTATGTTACTCATCCAGCCTCTGCAGAATATTATACATATTGAGAATTTAAATATATCTGTCACAATCAAGGAAAGATTAACACTTTCTTGGATGGAAGATATTCCTTTTATATACTTGAAAAAGGACTCTATTCACATATAAAAGGGAACTTTCAGCTCAGGAAGAGAGGACAATTGTTTCTTCCATCTTGATCTTTATGTATGTTATTACAGGATATGAAAGATTATTAGCCTTGGGCACATCTTCCCTAGATTCAGATTAGAGTCATGAGGTTTCTGAAGCATGTCTTGTTGTCTTAGTGTATCATACCAATGATAGAGAAAAAGAAATCCCTTTTGATCCTTATATAATAAAAATACAAAATAAAAAATAATGCCCCCTCATGAAAGACATTGTCAGAACACCAGTAAGACAGATTACAGTAATGCCATCAGCTGTGTCAGAAGGGACTAATTCTGAGGCATTCTGACCTGCTCCCTGTGAGGACAGTTTGCTCTGTCAGATAATTTCTATCTCTCTGCTAGAGAACAGCAGACTTGGGTGAGAGCTTTACCAGTGGAATCTACCCATTCCTGCTCCATTTTTATTTGTTAATTCAAAAATTTGGCTGAGCAACAGTACACTTTCCTTCCTGGGTTTTTCAACTCTTGCAAAAGAGGAAGCAAAATCGGAAGTGAAAACAAAAAGCAGATGGCAACATCATTATCCCTTCTTTTTCCTCACTCTTTTTCTGATCAAATTTGCCATCTGCTTCTAGTTGCCTCTGCTCTTGGGGTTTTTTAACTTCATTCACCATTGCTCACTTTCAGCCAAATACTCCTGTCTCTGAGAGATACAGAGTGCTGTTTCCTGCCTCCTGTGAAGCCTAAATGAAGAACTGTCTCTCTCTCTCTCTTTTGATTGACACTGCCACTCACTTCAGCTTCCATTTAGAGACATGCCATTTGCTATAGCCAGTTTCACAAATGTGTCAAATTTCACCTTAAATTAGAGTCTTTTCCACCTTGCCTCCTATGTTCCCTGTCTCTCAATTACTTAGCAGCAACCCTTCTACCTTGTTCTATATCATTATGTCTCGGCTTAATTTCTTAAATAACTCTGGTATACATGGCACATGGACTTTTTCGTGCAATTCCTTTGAGCTCTGTAGGATCCTAGAGAGAATCACAGAAGTGAAGTAGTGCTGAGGGACACGAACTGCAATACTGGAGAAGATGAGTGCAGAATAAATTTAGGTGGAGTGTCCTTAGAGATGCAATCAGGAGATTTTAAGGGCTATCAGATTTAGTGGTCATATGATAAAGACAGAAAAAAAGAGAAAAACAGTGTAAGAGAAGGAACAAAAGAGAAAGGAAGGAAACAAGAAGAAATATTTATTTAGTTACATGGTATAAGCAACTGCTAGCAATAAATTCTGCACCTTAATTACAATGTTTGATATTGTAGCTTACCATCAATAGCCAATTTGAGATCAGTCAGTGTAGTTCGAACTCTGGATATAACAAGTTGCATCTGGTCAATTTCTTGACGGAGAAATATGTTTATGGGCTGAAAAGCTCCCATCTTTTGAAGTTGGGCTTTCACCTAAAAAAGAATAGTGCAATGATTATAAAATCTAATCTCCTGTTTGCCATGCAGTAATGTTTGAAAGCAAAAACATTTTCAGAAAAGAAACATTTTAGTAACAGATGGCCATTCAAGTCCTGCGCCAACTGTAAGATTTAGCACACTGTGACTCATTAGCTTACCAGAATAAGCTCCTCCATCATTCTAAGAAGGGAAAGTTCCCTCTTTTTGAAGGGACACAGCAGTTCCTTCTGTCCTTGTTAGGCTGCAGGGTCTTAGATCTTAAAATAAAAAAACCCACATGCTACACAAAAGCACTGTTTGATGGTAACTTCTTTGTATTTCCAAATTGTGCTGGGTGAACTTTATCACCTTTTCTTGCTCTGCTGAGCTGAAATAATGCAGCAAATGGAGTTCCACTTAACAAGAACAATGATATGTAAAAGCTGCTACTTTCAGTAGCATGTGACTTGTTCATAAGACAAGATGCTCATGGATACATTACTAGAGAGGCAAGATTGCCAGAAATAATACAGATGCCACAGAAATCTGTTACACCATTATGTGCACCATTTTGCAAGTAGAAGCCTTTGGCCTTTTTAGTTTTCAAGGGTAACAGTTTCTCTCAAATTCAACAGAGAATATTCTCAAAAGGGAATCAGTTGCCTGTGTTGGTTAAGGACATATCATAATGACAATAGCAATAGCATTCCCTGTCTCACTTTTGCATATGATGTGTATGGAATGTGCTTCAGACATGCACTGCATGTTCCATGTATATCAAAGTTCACTGTGTGTACTACAGTGCATGAGAGAGGGTTTAATGGCACCTGAAAAAATCATGGTGCCTATAGCCCACCTAGTACCAGAATTCCTGATTTTTCAGACTTCCGACAGTTGTTCCCCTCTTTTAGAAAGCACCAATGGCTCATATATCTCAATATATACATTATTATGCATACTATACATTTTAAACAAATAATAAACATTACTAAAGATTTAATTATTACCATGAATAGCAAATTTCTGCAAGATTAGTATCATATAGCAGATGAGTAGTTATAATCACTAGTATAAATATGCAAATGCTTTGGCAATTTCCAAATCTTAAATTTCAACTCCAAGCCTAGTAAAATACTCTTTCTCAACTTTTTATGCTATTCTCCTTGGGAGACAGCTATCAGCAAGGTTATACATCATATTCTAATCACAAGGACCCTTGGGTTTGTCAGACAGAATGTCCAAGAAATAGGTGCCAGCCAATTATGCTAATGCTTTGCAGTGTGACAGTACATTTTACAGACTGAGTTAATGTGTCCTGCCTGTGAAAGAGAAAAAAATACTTAAACCAGCTACCATAGACTAGAGCTGAGGCAATAAAGTTTTTGGATAATCCACACAATGAAGTATTCTGATTATTTCATACAAAATCCAGGGAAAACTTCTGCTTTCTGAAAAACTCACAGGAATTGGTAATTCTGCTTCTTAAAAAAAAGTAAAAACATTTGCTTTATTTTTTTCAGAATACTTAGAAGTCTAGTGCATGCCACTAATAAGAAAGGAATTATACAGAATATAGTCTATGCATTTTATCCTTTATATAAGAAACACACTTCTTATTTCTAGTCTACAAAGCATGTGCTCCTTTTGGGGATCATTTAGAGGAAGAATTCTCCCATTTGAGGAAAAATTGTATGGAAGACGTTATTAAAGGGGTCATTTTCCAAAATATTCATATTTATGACTCTACAAAGAGAATATGAAATAAATATTCTAAAACATTACAGTGCTGATAATTTTACAATTTAACTAGTAAATTTTCAGAACTAACGCAATCTTCTGGATTGATTTTCATGTACCTACAAAATACCTATAATGTTTTGAATAATGGAGGCAACAAATAAAGCACAAATTTGCTAATCCATCCTAAATATGCTCAGAACACTCAGTCTGGAACACCAAGCACAACCAGATATCAAAACTGAAAAAAACCAAATCCATACTTCTTACTTTATTGTATACAAATCAATCCTGATCTATGGTGAGATTTACTTTATACTCTCACTTTATGGTGAGAGTATAACACAGTGCATTTCTTGGAAATCTTGTGGCTAAGATTCATTTCAAATACAAACACTGAAGTATGATTAACAAGTTTTGTATTAGAATTCTTCTTATCAAGGAATCAGATGATTTACATCCAGGGCTGTATTTATTATGACATAAATATATGGATACCAACTCTCAGAAAAAAACCTTCAAAAGATTAAACTTATTAATCAAAATAGCTTTTCTGACATTAATATACTAATTCCACAAATCCCACTTAGAACATCCCCTTTTCATTATGCAAACAGCTATCATCCAACATAAAACAATGTGATTTAAGAAAGGAGCTACTAAAATCATAATCTTAATAGCTTTGTCTATATGATTTTGCAATGCACATCTCTACTGTGCCAGATTCCTTTATGCATATTTCTTAACTGTCCTTAGGTCACCAGTTTCTTTGTCAGCACATACTTTATGGGACTATCAGTAGAAAAGTAGTTGCTGAACTCATGCCATGATCATTGATCAAGTTGCTGTAGTAGTGACTGCCTATGGTTTTCAGTAAATGCTATTTTTTAAAATCAGACTTAGTTACTTGGTACATTCTTTGTCAGCAGAAATGGGAAGTCCATCACTCTGTAAATGGATAAGCCAAAGCTCTTTTCAAGGAATGTCAAGGACCCCTTCCTTGCTGCACATAAGGAAGAAGATAGCAAAATACATAGAAAATAGAAGGAGCTCCAGAGATAGATGACCACCATATCTGATAGTGTTGATAAGTACACACATTACAGAATCATTTATGTCAGTGTTTCAGTTCAGACCCTGAATTAATTTTTTTTTTTTTTTTTTGGGGGGGGGTTTTTGGTAGCAAAACCCCTGCACTGAAAACTAGATTCCAGGCACGCAAAGGTCTTAGCTTCAAATTAAGCTAACCCAAAAAGTCTGCTTCAGGGACTCTAAGGTACTTCAATTACTAATGGGTTCAGCCTGCAGCCCCAGACTAGAGTTAGACCAAGGCAAATTCTCCAGCAAAACATCTAATGAAGGCCTGGGGTTCTCAGACAAATTCCTATTTCCATGCAGTGCTTGCTAATGTAGCCATAGCCTTAGAGGAATTACAGTTAATCAATACTACAAATAATATTTAAGGAAAAAAACTGCTGCTACTTGCTATTCCCTAGAATGCTGTTTTTCAAGATGCAAGGATCATTTTCATTGTAAACATCTCTGTGTGACAGGCTGACATTTATTCTTGCACCTCACATGGACTGACTGGACCTAATCATTTTACCACTAATCTCTCTGTAACCTGCAAGGTGAGACCCAGAAGCAAAAAAGGTTCATAAAAGCAGAATTCTTAGAGAAAAATGAGAACAGTTTCAGGTCAGGAGGAAGGTTTATTTTGCTTTTCCACCACCTGTGTCAAACCACAGGCTGAGAAAGCATGCAAAGGTGACTCGTTTTGTTTCTACCATTTTGGGTAAGTTACTTGACGGGTGAGAAGCATTACAAGAACACAACAACAATAGAAGCAGCAGATATCATGGGGTTAAATGGTTGCCCTGTTTTGAAAGTTGTTGAGACTGAAGTCATTGCTGAAAGCTAATAATTGAGAAATGAAGGCCTCTCTGTGACAGCCTGAAATTTCCCTGGATTCACAATGTATCAAGAGAAAATACAGTCCGGAGCTCTGAATGTCAGCAAATAATTGTTTTTGGTACTATCTGTCCCTAACCCAGTCTGCTGGGGTTGTAGCTCTGTGCAAATTCACTCCACTTTTTCCTAAAGGGAGCCACAAGAACTGATCAAAGGTAGTAAAAGTGCCTGCCACTTTCCCTGAAGAGAATTTGCTTTTAATTACCTTCATTGTTTCCAAAAAAATTTGCTCCTTTTCCTCACTGATAGTATCTTTGTACTTAGGTTTTCAAAGACTAACTAACACATCATGGCATTACTGGAGCATAATATTATTCTAAAAGCAAACCCAAGCTCCACTGCTAGGACTAATGAATGTTTCTCTTTCTACTGATCTTTTCCAATAAGGAAAATGCATATAAACTCTTTTTCAAAAGTCTTTTCAATTTAGGATATTTGTTATATTTGTTTCAGATTTATTAAACTGATTAGTATGTAACAATGTTCTGAATGACCAAATGTTGACTTAAATTGACAAATTTCCTATCTCATTTCCTTTTTTTTTTCTCAGACATTGCAGGAAGTCATTACATAATCCATTTCTCTCCTTATGCTTACAAGCATAATTTCATTTACCATTTTTAGCTTCTACCAAACTGTTGCTTCTTTCCTCAGAGCATACCTAAACTCTCCCTTCTTTTCTACTCTGATTACTGAAATTCTTTGTTATATGTTAGTAAGCATGATATAATTCTTCTTTTTTGTATTTTAGTCATTTGGGTTTGGGTTTTTTTTATGTAAACTTGCATTTAAAAATTTAGCTTTCTTTACAGCCCACTCTGGCCATATCCATGCTTTCTAAAAGATTCCAGCATAATTGAGTGACAGTTCAAATGAGAAACACATTTGGTATAGATTTTTTTGTTTATTGTGTTGATGTGACCACACTTCTGCCACACAAGCAACACATAAGACGTGGAACTAGGCACTAAAGGCAGAAATGGGAAAATCCCTTACAACAAGGAAAGAATTTGGAAAGACCAAATCAAGTTCTAAGATGTAGAGAATGAGACAAGTTCTAAAATGTAGAGGAAGAGACAAAGGGTAAATTCACTAAGCAGATTGAAGAAAGAAATATTGAAAAATCAGGGTCCAGAAGAAACAATGCCAAATCTCATAACGCTACAGAATTAAAATCTGTATATGCTGTGGTGCAGCTGAGACAGCCAAGGAGCTATACAGAGGAATACATTTTTAGCAATGAAAAACTCTTGGAAAATGAACAGAGAATATTCTCTAGATGGTCAGAACAAATGAATGACTACCATGCTACAGAAACTAAGCATAATTTCTGGATGTTTCTGTTGAAAAGTACTGTGCTGTCCATCAGTAGCACAGACTGAAAAAAAGGCACATAAAGAGAGAGGTATGATTAATCAAAATGAAGTGTAATTCACAGATGAAGATGCTTAGAATACTAGAGCTTTAGAAAGCTAGATATCCCCAGAAAGAGGTGGTATCTACACTTACTTAACTCAAAATGCATCTACAAGAATTACAGAAGAAAAATGTAGATCCAACAGCACATACCCTGTACAAGCTCAAATCTCCTTGGTTGAATCATAACAGGACAGCTATGAAGGAAATTAAAGCAAAATAAGTTTCCTTTGAAGCTCCCAGAAGATGTAAGAGAAACAGTACTGAAACAAAGAAATGTTAATTCAGAGCATCATTGCAATGATAACTGCTTATTAGAAAATAAAACCCTTCATGTATCAGATCATGAGAAAAGTGAAAGAGCAGTGTAAACGATTCGTGGTGATTTTTTTTTTTAAATACAGACACATGAAACAGTATGTATTATATACAAATACAAATACAACAGTAAAATAGAGACAGACAAGTCAAGAGTGAAGGATGGAATGTCTGAAATAACTTTTTCAGACCCTCTACCCTTAACTACAGTCCCTGGCTCCAAAACTGGTGGTCTCCAAAGCTAAGATTTGATGAAGTGACTTAAAAGGGGAGGCATCCCCTACATGTGGTTTGTGTGCCTAACCTCAGGGATTAAACCAAGAAGGAAAGAAAGTGAATGAGCCTAAGATTAAACAGAAGAAATGCCAAAGTGAAATTTAGATTAAACAACTGTATGTGCATTTTACATGACTGAAAGGTATTGCACAGATTTCCCAGGGGTAAAACCTGAGGTTAAGACTACCCTCTGGTTACAGTGTAAAGTGCAGTAAGTGCTATTGATGTTTTCTAAGCATTACAAATTCTTCAGGAGGAAAAAAGTCATCAGCTTAACAAGGGAATGAAGAAATAGTCCTTTGGAGGATTTAGCAAGTATATTGTAAAAACTTAGCTCAATACCCATATTACAAATATGGCAAAAGCATATATGGTATCCAGGCACTCAGTATTTTACTGCTACTGTACATTGAAAAAAAAAAATGAAGGAGATGAATGAAACTAGAAGAATTTAGTTCCATAAAAAACTGGAATTATCTTTACTTATCTTCCCTTATCTTTACTCCCATTGGAAAGATAAGGGAAGAGGACTGAGAACAATTTAAGGTGTAAATGATAGTTGTAGATCCAACATGAAAATTATTAAATTTATTAAATTATGAATTATTATTATATTTACTAGATTTAATTCTATTTTCTATTTCTAATATTTATTCATCATTAAATAATAATACAAAAACTGGGAAATTGACTCGATTCTTAAATTCTACAAAGAATTATCTATATACTTTCATTAGGGCACACAATAAGAAGGTGACAAAAAGGAGAGATGCAAACAGGAATGGATGTAAAAGAACAATATGGAGGTAGATGGTAGGAAATGTCACCAAAAAATGTTGCAGACTGTAAGTAGATTGACGGCAGGGGAATGGCAAGAGAAGTTCCAAGTTGAATTATGACAGTACAAAATATATGTCTTGTACAAAATACAGTCTTGTATTTGTACAAGACATATTCAACCTGAGATTAATAGTTGAAGGGAAGACAGAAAACACTGTCGGGTCCCCAAGACTAAGACAACTTAGTTGTTCCTGAGGTGGACATTCTAAGTTGGCCAGAGAAGAAAACAAAGCACACATAGCAAGTTGCAACTCATCCTGAGCATTTTACCAGCTTGAACTACAACCAGGGGGGAAAAAAGGCACCATCAATGCAAAACAGAATTGTAAAGAATAAAATCATGGAAATGAGGGGATTTTAACACTTACACTTGGTAAGACAGCAGAACCTACTTCTAAACTGATGCAAGAACCTCTATGCTGGAGTTTTCCATTTAATGGTGCTGTTAATTAAAAATGCAAGAAAAGATTGACAAAGACACCTCTTATGGCTCAGACCCAAAAAAATCTGGAGCATGAAAAGGTCAGTGATAAAATTCACTCTTCATCATGGTGGTGTCATAATGGGCGTAGGTCAATTGAATGCTGTAACCACTACAACATCACCAGACCCTCAGAAAGAATCATCAGGCTACCTCTGTAAGCTTCTAAGGAAAGCAAGAACTTTCTGATGCCTTGAATGGGTCTTCTGAGTTTAGGTGACTGATTAAGTGGACTGTGGCATTTTAAATATATATTTCTGATGTAGGAATATGTTAGATAGATAAAGTAAAACAAACTTATAAACCCCTATGCATAATTTTAAAATCTTTTTAAAACACGTCAGTTAAATTTAAGACGCACAATAAAACTTATAAAACATGAATGTATATACATGCATACATAAAACACCTGTTTGATAAAGTAGCACATACCTCATGAGGGTTATAATCTGGAGGTAACTTCTCCAGCATCTCATCAGCAAGACGCTGCACCACTGCTTCCCGGGTTTCTCCCCCTCTAGTACTGCTGTCTTTGGGCTGGATGCTCACTATGGTGCTGAAAGTCTCATTGGCCAGGTTGGTCTGGTAAGTTATATCTGCGTTAGGGTGAAGCCCAAACACCTTAAAGTAAAAGGTATAAAAATTGGGGGGAAAAAAGAATGCATGAAAATGGATAAAAAAAGAAGAAAATCCTCAGCTCCTTAAAACAATAAACGTGAACAGGCCAGTGGAAGTACTTCCATTTAAATGGAAAAGGAACAAACCCAAATTGCACTAAAACATTAACACAGGCTGCATATGTAATAGTGTTTTCATTCATATCAGTGGAGGGTTTTTCAACTGATCTTATTATCTTCACATGGATCATGCTGTGGAATGGTGTCTAGGGGGTGAGAACAGATCCCTTTCCTTTGGTTCGGTGTTGGAAATGTCATATATGGACACTGACCCCTTAGCATTAGTTCTTTGTCTCTATGGCTCTATTGCTGCTGTACCAGCTCAAGTAGATGCCCCTAATTATCTGACCAGTCAACATTTCTAACATGTTTTGTTTTACTCAGACTCTTGGGCTCATAAGCCATGTAGCCTGGTAAATAAAATAATGACCACATCTGAAGTACCTAAAGATAGTGATACATTTAGGATATTTTATGGTTTAGTTATTTTTGGTTGAAGCTTTCCCCTCCTTACTTCTTCTCCTGAAATTGAATTATTTTATTTAAGATACAGCTGGCACAGAATTACTGCAAAGCTGCCCTTTGTCTGAATGATAATAGCTTTTTCAGATACTTCTACTGAAATATCAGTAAGTCTATAATTGTCAGATTGACAACTGCAACCCTTCTCCAGGAGGAATTGTATGTACTGTGACTTATTTCACCAGCCCTCATTTAATTATAGATATTACATATCTCTTACAAACTTTGAACCGCTGATCCATCAATAAGGAGGGCTTGCCCTCAAACTGAGCACAAAAGCCAAGCAATCTTCTGTTTCTTATTTTTTACATTTTTTCACATATTCAGTTTTCATATTTTACATTAGAATAAGTATATTGCAAGAAGGCACTTCTAGAAACCAGTATTTACATACTGTGAAGAGAGAATTAAAAGGGCCATTTAATATTGTTATACTTGTAAATCTAGAAACTCAGGGATGAGGGATATAAGTAGCTGCACCATTGCCAAAGCTAGCAAAGCAGCACTGATCTACACCACTTGGGAATCTTGTGCTTCCAACTGCACAAAGTACAGACCTAATACCACATTTGACTGAGGGTGCGACTATATCAGCATGCAGGTAGATTCCTGATAGGATTTAGTGTTTTGCAAATAGTGGTTTACTCAAACTCAATGTTTAGAGCTGTAAAAGGCAAAAATACCAATGCACTTTATTACACTCATATTTTATGTGGAAGGAAATACACATTTGAAGATACATTCTTTTCTGGTTTTGCTCTTGCACAGTGAGGGCTCATTTGTTTGGTTTTTCCTGTAGCAGATTTTGTGGCGATATTATAGCCCAAGTTAGCACCATGAAGAATATTTGCTATATCTGTGAGTAGAGCCCTAGTCCAAGGGCTAACTTAAACATTGGAGCAATATGAACAAAGACAGGGAGACAAGGGAGACAGCTCTGGTCCTATGGTTTCATGCAAGTGATGTATGAAGAAGAAAAAACCCCCTGGGTAGACCAGTTTTCTGAATGTCCTTTATGGTAATCAAGGACCCAAATCTCTCATTATTTTTGATACAAAATCTCTGGGAATGTTTTTTAAGAAGAGAAAGTTGGATTCTGTCTTTCAGGGTTTTCCAACCTTATGAATCCTCAAAACCAATTGCTAGAGCTCTACACTCCTCTGAAACTACTCCTCTATCATCCTCTCATCAGCTGTACAGGGGAGAGAAGTCACAACAAAAAGTCCATGGTCTGAGATAAGAACAGTGAGAGATCAATCTCCAGTTATCATCACAGGCAAAAAAGACTTGACTTGGGGAAATTAATTGAACTTATTACCAATCAAATCCAAGTAGGATCATGAGAAAATAACCCAAATCATAAAAACATCTTCCCTCCACCTGTCCCTTCTTCCCAGACTCAACTTTATTCCGAAATTCTCTATTTCCTCCCACTGGAGCACAGGGAGACAAGGAACAGGGAACAGGATTTATGATCAGTTCATCACACACTGTCTCCAACTCCTTCCTCCTTGGGAGCAGTACACCTCCCACTCTACCCCTGCTCCAGCACAAGAGTCCTCCACAAACTTATCCATTGGGCTGTTCCACTGAACTGCTCCAGTGTGGGTCCCTTCCACAGGGTGCACAGCTCCAGGAGTAGACTGCTTCAGCATAGGTCACCTCTGCAGTCATAACCTTGGCCAGAAAATCTGCTCCATCATGGACTCCTCTCCCCATGGAGCTACAGATCTTGCAGGAACTTGTTCCAGCATGGACTTCCCACAGGGTCACGGCTTCCCTCAGGCATCCACCTGCTCCAGGGTGGAGTCCTCTATGGGCTGCGGGAGAATCTCTGCTCCAGCACCTGGAGCATCTCCTACCCCTCCTTCTTCCCAGATCTTGGTATCTGCAGAGTTATTTCTTTCACATATTCTCACTCCTCTCTCTGACTGAAGATTCATGTGCAGCTTTTTATCCTTCATAAATACATTATCCCAGCAGTGGGTCTGTCTTGGAGCTGTCTGACACTGGCCCACACGGGGGAAGTTTCTGCCAGCCTCTCACAGGAGACACTCCTTATCCTTCTGCTACTGAAACCTTTCCATCCTAACCCAATACACTGAGTTCAATTGCCCTTCAGAGAAGAGGATGTTCATTCTGCTCAGAGGATGAAATTTCATCAAAAGAGCAAGGACACTGCAAGCAGGCCAATTCAGTCTTTCTTAACTAAAAATGGAAAAGGAATGAATCAAGGATACACTGTTTGGACTAGCACAGTAACTTTTGTGGAACGAAGAAGATTGGGAGATTAAAAGGTTAAAGGTTTTCATGAGCAATTTTGACAGATTTTAGAATGACAGAAGAAAGTCACAGCTTTCTTCCTAACGAGTGAGAATGTGAAGAACAAAAAGATGTTTGCATTCCTGGACTTGCTTCTATTTACATAAAAGCCAAAGGTAAAATTCCCCTGCATCAAACCATACATACAGATTTTTCACAGGCATCAAAACACTTTAAAAATACATTGCAGCATTGTGAGATAGGTTCCCAAGTGCAGATCTAAAAGAGCAGATCTATGAAAGAAGAACCTGAAATCTGATAGAGTCAAGGTTCATACACTGATAGGAACCACTTCATCAGCTGGGCTCAAATGGATCCCAGTGATGCACTATCATGTCTGCATTTACTCTCACCTGGAAAAGGCACATCATTACTGGCACAAATACCTTTGCATTCTGGTCTCACTGTCTTCAGAGATTCTGAACTTTCCAAGCTTATTTTAGGACCTTGGAAACTTCTCACCCTCTCAGCCAGAACATTATCAGTAAGTGAAAACCAGTTTTTTCTCTTCCACTCAGTCTATTTAATTTTAATGGAACTTATTTCCAATGGCATTTATCAACTTAATAGAAATGAAACAGAAATCCAGACCATTCACCTCTGTTTCAATTTTCCAGAGCCTTCTCTTCTGTTTCAGTTTTAACTAATTTCGGCATGTGTGCCTGTACTGGAGGGAGCAGAAGGTCATCATCCTCCAGTTCCTACGACCACTCTGACATGCATGCATTGGGTCGTGTAAAAGTGCTTACAACCAGGAGCTACCCTGCACCCTACCCCACCAATTCATGGCAACATCCATATATTTTTACTGTCAAAATGGAATAAACTCCCAATTATAACTGTCAAATGAGACCATGGGCTTTTTAACTTTTATTATTTCTCAGATTGCATGTTTGCTCAATCCCATACAGAAATGTGAAACCACAAAATAGTTTGGTTTGCAAGGGACCTCTGAGGGTCATCTAATCCAAATCCTCTTCTCAAGCAGGAGCAAATAGAGCAGGCTGTCTGGGACAGCGTCCAGTTGGGATTTCAATGTCTACAAAGACAAGACTGCACAATATCTCTGGAAAAACTCTCCCAGTGTTTGACCACCTCCACTTAAAAAATAGTTCTCTTGTTCTCAGATGAAATTCCTGTTGTTTCATTTATGTCCATTGCCTCTTTTCCTTTCATTGGACATTATCAAAAAAGTTCCAGCTCCATCTTTACAGCATTCCAACAGGGTTTTATACACATTGATACTTGAACCTTGCTATATCAACCTCCCAGAAGATAATTAGGGTTGCTAAAAGTCCTCCATAAGGACCAGGGCCTGTGAATATGAGACTTTTTCCAGTTGTTTGAAAAAGGCCTCATTTACCTCTTCCTGGTCAGCAGATCTACACTGAATAGCCACTATAATAGTCTGCCTGCTAATTTGACCTATGCATACTCAATTCTGGAAAAAACAACACCTCATTAAGTTATTAATGTCACAAAAACTCCCTTTAATATATTAAAATTTTTTACCTCTGGTGTATCAGTCACTGGCAACTGCTCTATGTACTGGAGATAGTCTTCCACTGTATTCCCTTTTGGAATAACGTAGTCTTTGTAGAAACAAAATTTTTCACTGAACATGTGCTCTCCAAACCAGACTCTTGCAAATGTGTTCAGCAGGGCCTTGTCAAGGTCATCGGTCACACGGCCACCATACTGCACCTCTCCAAGCATGTAGCGCACACAGCTCCAGTTCACTCCCTCTCTGATGCCCACATCATTCAAGTGGTTCTGAAGGAACTGCACGCTGGCTGAGAAGTCTGCCTGATTAAATTCGTAAGGAATATTCCAGCCCAATGGACCAAACTTCCTTCTTTCCTGTAGAATGGTTAGAATTAAAGGTAAAACACTGATTGATATTAATTGCGAGGAAAGCTTAAGTGCAGAAGAATACATGAAATATGTTAAGAATGCAGAAGTCCAGCTTGAACTCTATTTCATCAACTTAAAAAAAAATACATTTAAAACTTGATTGATTATCTAGTAGCTAAATTTTGTACAATCAAGAGGAATATTAATATTCTCACAGAGAAAAAAAATCTTCTTTTTAAAGTATTTTTTAAATCTCTGAGTATGGAACCATAGCTTTTGAAATTCAAAAATTAAGCTACTGTTTGAGGCAATGGTGTTCAAAATCATCAGTCATAATCATTGTGTGGGGTCTTCTTATGGATTAGATATATTCCTATCACTTATATTCTTATCCCTGTTGTGTCTGCATGGAGCAAGTAGGAATAACTGCTTCTTAGTCAATCATCTACAGACTCAGCTGCCAGTACATAGGTGTTAGGGTAATATCTGCTAATTGCAATTTTTTTTTTAACACAGGCTTCCAGTGGACCACAATGTATCAGTGCATGGATGCCACAGAGCTAAATTAGCCAGGCTCCAAATATAAACTAAGAGTACTGCAAAATCTATTCATAGGATGATGAAAAGTTGTGGTTAATCCATAAAGCACTTTCTTTAATGGAACTCCTGAAAGTCAAGACCCAAAATTTACTTTCATTTCCTCCTGCAGGTTTCAGAGCAGAAAGGATTTATATTCACCTTCTTACACCTTCTCACTATGAATGCAGCATTTTGATACTATAGTTTTCCAAACTATAAATTGTAAATTTCTTTAATATGCTTTTATGAGCTAAAATATTAGTAAAAGTCCAGTTAGTTGAAAGACAGATCACACAGTCATTGACCAGAACTTTAATAGAAGAGTACTCTAATTGATCATTGCTTGATTGTCCTTTTTTTCCTCTGAAATATCATCCCTGTTGGAGATACAGGACCAACATGAGCAAAATTATAAGTTCTAACACAGCTGTAGTAATAGAGATATGTTGTTCTCTTTCTTATTTTGTGTTAATTTGCCAACATGGGACATCCCTTTAAAAATGTTTCTCATTTAATAACAAGGTTCATTAATAAATGAAACATGGCTTTATGACAGAAGAGAAGAAATATATTTTTAAACCTGAACAGTTGTATGAAGAAATGCTACAGCATATAGTAATGGTTTCCACTGTGGCATTTTGCTCACTCCCAGCAGATCCTGAGTAACAGCTGAGTATGTTCTTTTTAAGCCAGCTTTCACACCTAGAAGGTAAGTATAAAATGTAATACATTTACAAAAAAAAAAAGTATGGAATCCGTAAGTCCAACCTCTGTTAAGCATAATTCTCTATTCCAATTTGCAGTATCATCTCACTTATACCTTCAAATAATGTCTTAGAATCAATTATCTGTTCAGCTGGCCATAGCAGGCAAACTTCAATAACATTTTGTTTTAGGTAGGTAACACAAAAAACTGTTTTCAACAGTCCAGAAGGATTTAAGATTACATAATTATATTCTAAATGATCCCATAAACAACTGAAATAGAAACATAATTATTTAGCAACTTTATTGCAATAAAAAAGACATCTAACATCATATGAAACATAGCACTGGGTATCCAAGAGTTTGTTCTGCTATTTACTTATAATAAGAGATTTTAGTTTTATTTAAGATAATTTTATTTAGATTTGATTCCTAGAAAAATCTCAAAATTCTGTATGCAGGTTGTTCAACTGGCCTACAGGCACCAAGGTGATGAGGAGAGCCTAAATTCATAGTGCAAATATTAATACTTGGGGATGTTTGTTTGAGCACTGACATTTCATATCCCAGGAACAGCTTTAGGCAGTTGATACTGATACAGTCTCAGCTGCCATGGAACACAGAAGCTTGACTGCTCCCAGATGTTCTCAGGCAGTGCTACTCAAGCATCTTTTGCCTTGGGCAGACAACCCAAGCATGAGTTACTGACATCAGGTCCCTCTTATGATACTTTCCACGTAATCAGCTTCACACAAGTCTAGAAGGGCAGATTTTAAGTGCAGTGAAAAGATGGTCAAAGCCATCTTACTTCATATGACATAATAAAAGTACTTTTGCTACAGAAGTGTTTTATTTTATTGCGCTACCAATGTGACAGGACAGTCCTGAAAAACTAGAACTCTCTATATTTTCATTCTGACTAAAATTTTTACACTGGGCTTTTTTCAGCTGCTAAATGTAAGTTGCATATTTGCTATAACTTGACTTCTCGAATAGCCTCTTGAAGCTATAGGTTGTTACCATTAGAATGATTAGGAGGGGGCCACTGTGCAATAAAAGGATGCTGAGCTCTGAATTAAAAAGGGGGAGAGGAGAAGAGGAAGAAGTAAGAAATTTTTATCAACAGACTGACTACCTGCTCTTGAGATGGAGTATAAATGCTGAAACAGGATGTGTTTCACAACATCAAACATTCTGTTACATTTTGCTAATGTTCAAAGGAAGCTAAATACTGAAATAAGAGGTTTAAATGTCTGAAGCTTTAAATAGGACCTTGGATAAAAATTTGTAGCTCCTACTGACATCATCAACTGAAACCACTGGCAAGATACATATATATATAAAGAAAGGGTATATTTATTTATTTGTAGGCATTAATAAGATATTCCTCCTGTCCTCAAGGTTTAACAATCATCCTGGCCTCTCCTCACACAGCATATTCTCCAATTTCTTCAGCATCTTTGTGGGTTCTCACTGGATTCATTCCATCCATGTCTTTCTTACACCCCCTATTAATACAGAAACATGAGTCCAAACTGCCAATCAGGATGCAGATCTCACATTGTGCTGCTGCACATGGACTACTCAGGTGAGGAAAGCTGGGGGCTTAGAGGCTCAGAAAGAATGAGATGAACATCTGAATATGAGGAAATATCCTGGAAGTGGGGAAAGATTCTGGGTGTAAGGAGGTGCATGGAGGCCCAGCAGACAAGGGGATGCCCAGGAACATAGGTCAACGATGTCCAAGACTGGCAGCTTCAAGTAGCTGCACACTGAAACCAACATTACTTTCTACCCAACCTTCCTGGACCAGTAGCAATTTCTCCCATGGGAAGGGAAGTAGTTCCTACCTTGAGGAGGTTCATTAGTAAATTTTATAGAGGACTGTAAAAGATTAATAGGAAACTCTGGGTGAGCCTCTGTAGTCATCCAGGTTCTGAAATCTTCATTCACAGACTCTTTTGTTGTGATGGTGTCCATTAATTCATTAAGAAATTCCAAGCCAAGGTGGCAGTTCTGTAGGAGGAGCCATCCTCCATCTTGCATGCACTGATTTAACAGGTGCCTTGCATGGACTTCCTGGCCCTGACCCATTGAAATGGCACGACATGGAATGTTCTAAAGGTAAAAAAGAAAGTTTATTTTACATGTAGCTCCTTAGAATTATACATGTGATGTATTGCTTCTGTAGATCCATGTGTACTGACATTCTGTCACAAAGAAAGCCATTAATATCAATGCAGACTGATTATATTAAAACAAAGTAAAGAAAACAAAACCGCAAAAAAAAGCAAAACCCTTCAAGTTCCTCTTCCACCTGTTGGAAGTAAACTACACCCACTGGAAATCATATTTTTTTGCTGGTCTAACAATATCTATGGGATAAGACACCTGAAACTTTTTTTCAGCTTTTTCATCAATTTTTCAAATAAAGCAAGAGATAAATACAGCTTGACCATTCTTTTTCCTATAATGTACTATCTTGAGATGAGCAGATATTAGGGCTTCAGATAATAATTAACACATAGTGTAAACCCAACAATTCTGATGACTTTTTATTGACTGAACATATTTCATTCAAAAGAGAGCTGTTGATGAAGCAGGTAGGACAGGAAAGATTGGTTCACAATAAAGCATCACTCAGGAAACATCCTGTATTGTTAAATGGCAGCTGTGGAGCCACTGATTCAGAGGATTCCAGTTTGGTGATCTGCTAGCTGGAGCAGATCTAGAGCAGATCTAGATTCAGAAAAGAGAAAGCTTATAAATGCAAATATAAATTTCTGGAATTTTATGCCATCTTCTCCAGAGGCTATGGGAAAGTAAAGGCAGTTGCTCAGAAAACCAGAGGAGGATAAAGGCTCTCACAAAGGGATCTGAAAAAGATAAGACCTAGATCAGGACCACACAAGTCTGTCAGTAACATGCAGGCAGATCCTCTCTTGCTTTTTGTTCTTGCTACTCTTGTTCTTTTTAAGTCTGGCTCAGGTTTGCTGCCTGACCCCTGCCAGGGAAAACCAGAACTATCAAGCCCATTTAAACATATTATTCTGCATACATGTTGAGGGCGAAAGAATTGATGAAGAGACTTTGTTTCATGGAGAGTTCACATTAAAGACCTACAGCTGAGTATCCCTCATGTAGTGAGCAATGTGCCACATTATCAATCTGGGCCTATCTCCAGCTGGCTGAGAGCTACAAAGGTTAGTCTTGACCTGTACAGCTACTCAGACTCTCTTACAGTGAAACAAAAAGGAAGGAAGACATCCACTCCTAAGCAGTGTGGAGGAGGCTGCCGTCCTTTTGCAGGAGAAGAAGGTTAAGCATATGGACACAAACTGTGCTAGGTCATTTGGCCTCAGGGTCAGAGAAGGGGCCCTGACCTGATTTTACAGAACAGTATAAATACAGTGGCTGTATATGATCCCCCATATCCTGGCAAGATTTAAGGACACAAGAATGCCAAAGATAAGAAAGCAGTTAAATCCCACTCTCAGGTCAGTGAAACCTGAAACTGTAGCTAAAAGAAGCAAAGCTGAACAGCCTGTGAAGCTGGCTATGTGCCAGAGAACCAAAAAAACTTCACCTTTTCTAACATGCATCGGAGTACAGCTAGCACTCCTGTAAGTCAAACACTATGACTATCCCTGCATAAGAGTGCACAAATATTCAGCAGATACATTATTCCCTAACAAAGCATCTACTCATAATTTTCTCTTCTCAGCAATGTTGCCTCTGAAATGTACAATCATTAAAGGTCACAGAAACATCGAGACAAGGAGAAAAATATTTTTCACTATGAATTGTCCTCATTTTACTCCTTCTGAAAGAACTCCATCAAATGTCTGCATATAAAATGTTACTTCCAATAGTGAGTCTTATCAGCATATCCATCTCATCTTCATGTATCACTATCCAGATGAAAATGCTGGCATTTTAGTCACCACAGTGGCCCTGACAGCTCTGTTGAACGTTCTGTGCATCATTCCCTAAAAGAAGAAATGATCTCTACAATTCAAAAAAAAAAAAAATCTGATTTTAATGAAGTCAAAGTGCTGGCATAAGAAATTTCATTTCAATCCTGAAAGTTAAATTTTCACACCATCTTAAAGTGAAAGTAAAGAGGGCATAAATGCAACTAATTTAAGATAGAGATTGTTTGGTTTATAAACAAGATTGCATAGCTCAGTAACCACAGATTCTGTTCTCATTTCTCTGGGAAAGGGCCACCTTAACAGCAAAATTTTAGAGTGAAAAATAAATTCTGGACCCAAATTTGAACATTACCAACAGCAGATAGCTGATTTATACTGTTAATATCATACTTAGAGACACCATTAACACTGGTGTGCTAATCCATTTTAAGACTACAAATCATGACTGTAGAAGAGAAATCATTGAAATAAGAGACCCAATATTTTATCATTAGGAAGAAAAAAAAAACAGCACCACCACCTCTCTTCAAGAACAGGTCCCTGGTAAAATTAACCTATATTAAAGATTTTAATCTGGAAAAAAGCAGAGAAATCCCAAAGAAAGAAAGGAACTAAGTACAATTTGTTGACATACTAGCAAAATAAACACAAAGCTCCCTTGAAAATGTTTCTGAAAATTAAATTATTTCTAGATAAATTTTTTAAAAGCTAAAGAATTTCTGAAATGCTCCTCAAGTTCCACATTGTTATACACATTTTTATTTTTAAAAACATCTGCATTTGCATTTTGTTTTGTGACATTAGGATGGCTTTTGTAAACTTGAAAAGTTCCTACATGCTGTGGTTAGGTCTTTACTTCAAGAGGTTGGAAAAGAACCTTACAGTTAAACAGTGTGGTTGACTTTACATTTACAGGTGACACTAGAGCTGAACTTCACGTTGTGACAGCCCAGCAGATGTTGTCTTGTTCATAAACAATGTGTGAATAAACAAGGCAACACCTTCAGCTCTTTCACAACCTCACTTTCTATTTATTCCATACGCATTTCCTGGCAGCATGAAAACATATTAAGACCGCAATATCCTCTTGGTCTGACAGCAGACAAGGATCAAATTAATGACTTCAGATTTAAGATTTCTAAATTTAAACACTAAGTGAGAGTTAGGTCATAATTTGAGTCATTTTAACACAGACAGACAAATAAGGGTCCTGATTTTCAAATGGAATGAGCATCTCCACTTTCTAATTAATAAGCTGAAGAGATTTGTGGGTCCTCCTACTTTTGCATGTCTTACTCAGTGTATTCTAAAATCCTGCACCATTAAATGAAGATGCATTCTAATGAGGAGGAAAATTTATGGAGATCTAAAGTAAATAACTTCTTGGGAAAATTTTATATGCTGCTACATTGTGAACCATTAAACAGAGCACAGAGTGCTTTAAAGTGATGCTGCTCTGTAGGAAATGTTGAATGTCTCCATCAAGTGCACAGATTGAATGCTAGGGTGTTAAAATTAATTCCTCTTGTTACCATAATTATGATTTTTTTTTCTGTATCTTCTTGTAATCATCATTACTGTCAGCTCCTACAGTGGATGTAACACAATTTAAACCACTAATGTTGCTTTGTTCTCATAGCTTAGTACATTTCCTAAGTAGTGGGTTATCATAATCTGCTGGATAAAGACAGGGATCTCATTGGAATCAAGCAACTGGAAAAAGTGGGACTGCAGCATTTTCATTTCCTAGTAAATGCATTTTGACTACTGGTCAAAAATTAACTTCCAGAGAACACTAGCATGAATAAAAATATCACTATCCAAACATCTTTAAAATGTGGAAATGCCACTTCTAGTGCAAAGAAGGGTTAAAAATGTCTTTATCAGCTCTAGTAAATTCAGTTTAGGAGGATACCTTTGATTTTGCAAGGCGTACTATATTTTCAGTGGGGTCAGACCCCACTGACAAAAGGCATGTCAAAGGTGTTCGACTGCCACTTTCTCTCCACATTTCTTCCATCTCAAGAATAAATCCTTCTGCATATTTCTCTCCAAGAGATTCTGCAATGTAGTGCCGAGCCTGGAAAAAAAGTTACCAGAAAAATATATCTATCTTTACCTTTTTAAGTTTAGCATTAATTAGCAACGTGGAATTTACCAACATCTATACTGGAAGCAATGACTGTCTGAACTTTAATTTTTCAGCTTTAGTCCACAGGAGGCAACCACTGAAATTCTCAGATAGCAAACTTCAAACACAGAAGAGAAAGAATTCTGCTCACACAACAGCCATCCTGTGAACACTGTTGCTAGAAAATGCTAAATGGGTTTTTTTAAAGAACTGGAGAAAAAAATCCATGCAGAATAGATCCAGTGTCAGCTCTGAGGACATCCCAGATATTGCCCCTAAATTACTGACTGTTAAAATTTGGTGGATAGCAAAATAAAAGAGTTTCTCTATACCAGTTCCATTTTTAGTTCCTCTAAGTATGTATTGTTGACACTGTCTCTACAGCATAGTGGATTAGACAGATCTTTCATCTGACCCAGTTACAATCTCCCATATATTTATTGGAACTTCAAACAAATTCTCCTGTCCAGTGGTTATCCAATTCAAGTCTCTTAGGCTGAATATCTATTTCTACAAAACATAAACTTAGCTCAGACATGATCCTTAAAGGTCAAACCTTCTTTATGCCTCTATTTTTTTTCTTTTCATAGACATTTTCTAAAAGAACTTCTAAAGCTACCTTAGTGCATGAAATTCTTTTTGACTGAAGTGCTTTCCTAGCTATGTATTGACTCTCACAGATTCTGAGGCATGTATGATGAAGAGAAACACTGAGGAACAAGGTGGACTGAGGAAGATGTCAATTGCAGAAAAAGAAACCCTCAATCACCCACTATTAAATGTAAATTTTGTGCCAGACAGGTAAAATTTCTAATACTTGGCAATACACTTGGGAAAATACAGTAGGGAAAGAAGAGATAAAAAAAGAGTAACAATAGAGATCCCCTCTCTCCTCAGAAATTAAAATAATGACCTCTTGTTGCAACCATTGTTCAGAGACATTCTTTTACAGAGATGTTTGTGCAAGACAATAAAAAATTAGTTAAATTAGATAAATCAGTTGATAGATAATTGTTGATAGATAATAAGTTGATAAATAAGCAGTAGCAGCTTTATTATTTTGCTCTGTTTAAATTATGGCAGTTGGAGCTCCCATACTTCTCTCCTGCTTACTGAGTGAAGAACAGAAAATGAAAAAGAGTGGAGCGAGCCTTGTTGAAAAAGAGGTCCATGGAAATATGGTGTCCCCTAAATACAACACAGATGCTATCACAGCATGTAACATGTAAAGTTGATAGAGGCAGGAAAGAAAAGCTACTACTTTCCAGTACAGAAAGAAGAAAAAAAAAGTGGAAAGAGGGTACTCATAGACTCATACATCTCTTTTACACCTACATAGAGAAGGAAAATCAAAATATCACAAACTGTGGAGAAGCTGCTAGTTTACTGCAGTTTCTTTTATGACATTTGCCACAAGGCAGCCTTAATTATTACTTCCTCAGTAAGTAAACAGTTTATCTGCTGTTTTAGTGCACCTGCCATAAAAGTTAATTGCTCTTTTTCCACCACTTCTGTGAAAATGAACAGGGAGGTATCTTTTGATTCACCAGAGGAATGCAACTTCTTTACAGGTTGCATGACTTGAAAACTGTGACATGACATGACTGTGAAAGCACTACACCAAAGCAATGGTATTCTTGCAGCTCCAACACAATTTGTTTCATGTTCTGCTTCCTAGTTCATTGCAATTAAATAAATTAGTGTTTTTACACATATTTTTTAATGAGCATTTCAACATCTGATTTTTCAAAATAGCTCACTCAAAATAGAAAGAAATAATATGGTAACAAGAAATTCAGAGAACATAAGTTTGGGACTAGCAGTTCTTCAGGAGATGTCACATGGCATAACCATTGTACAAAAATGTATCTTACTTGGGCAACCGTGTGGTCGGGACACCAGCTACGAACAAGGAGCAGTTTATGGAATTGATCCAGTAAGCTGTCATAACCATCAGGAATAACAGATTTTTCAGGAGCTTCTTCATCAAACCAGGCTTTCCAAGACTTCTCATTCTTAACAATTTGCACCAGAAGTTGATTGAAAGGGTACAAGCTAGATAACTGCACAAGATTGAGCCATGTCGTGTCAAGGATCCACTTTTTTGGTTTTGGTTCCACAGAATTCATATCCAAGCTGGCACCTCCTGCCAAGTGAAAAGTATTACAGAGGAAAACAAACATTGTTAAACAGAAAAAATGACAAGTAATAAAAAAATACTGTTTTTATATAATTCAGGGAGTAACATTTTATGCAAACCAGGATATGGAGATGTGACATTTGCATGGAGGAAACACTTAACAAAGACCTAATTGGAAAGTGGTCTCAGTTCCTCCCAAAGTTGACATCCCACTAATTTTTGTGCTGCTTCTACTCTATCTGTAGAGCTGGAATGAAATGTGACCACCTAAAAGGATACTCAAGCCTGGTTCTTCAGAGCAGACGTATAATTGTTAGTGCAGCCTCCTTTCATCTGTGCTAAAGACTAAGAAAGCACATGGTGCATTCATTTCCAGGGCTGCAACGTCAACAGCCTCTTAGCTCAACCAGCACTCAGCCTCCTGCCCATTTGCACACCCAGCACAGCTGAGCCACAGCTGAACAGTCACTCAGTGTTTGCCAAACAAACTGAGATATTTGGATGCCAAGCATCTGACTGTACTTGTCTTTGTACCAGATTGCATTTGTCTTATCTTGGGGACCTCAGTGAGGTCAACCCCCATCAAATTTTATAAACCTTACTCAAATTTTTCTTTGTCATTTTGTCTGAGTAGTGACATACAATGGTGGTATACTGCAATGCAATATAAAATTGTTTTACAACACATGACAGGCCTTTTTTCTGCTGATACTTAAGCCTGGTACAGCATTCACATGCCTGCTCATAAGCCATCAAGAGAGCTTTGGCTGATTGTCTACAATCTCACAGACACAGATACGTGGCAACTTGAAAAAGAGGCAGCCAGTAGAGGCTATAAGTTCTCTAACAAATAATGGACTTATTTTTCCCATTTTGCAATGTATAACAGTTAAAATAATCCTCATCTAAGCATTATTTTGATAACAAATAATCAATATTGCTCTTGTTTTGGAAAATTTGTCCTTTAATTTCTTCTTGGACTGTATATGTTTCATTCACAAGTTAAAAACAAGTAGATCCACAGGATATAACACATAGTGCAAGTACTGCAAAATCTGAATTTGGCAGTACACAGACACATGTAAACAGGAACATTTTTAGAGAGATTACCTTTGATCAGTGTTTCAAACTCAGTGTGTGAAATTTTCTTGGCCTGCAAGTCAATCTTCAGTGCCAGAAGCAATGTGAAGAGGAACCTGTGATTTTCATACAGCCCTCGAACTGTGTACTTGAAGACTTCATAGGTGAGATGGTCGATTATATAAACCACCCTTTTTGCTGGAATTTGAGATTTCTGAGATCTTTCCACTGATAGGTCAAAAATGCCAAGGAACTGCCCTAAAGATGTTTGGTACATGACATTAACCAAGCTCATTTCCACAATTAGGAAATAAAGGATGCTACCACGACCTGCCACGGGCCGATACTCTTCACGTGCAGTATTGATTTTCACCTCTGTCTCCATTGCTGTGGTTAATTTTTCACTGACCTTAAAATTAATGGAAAAGATCATGAAGATTAAGTTGTATTACTTGTGATTTATGCTACATAAGCAAAAAGAAAAGGTCTTGATTAAGACCACAGTAATATTTTTAGTTGAGCTTTGCTTCCCTCTGCCAGTGTTTCAACACAGACAATGTGTCTTCATGTGTTCCAACTCCTGTCAAAATGGTAACTGATTCAAACTTACGCCTGAAAAATAAGCCTGGAATATGAACAATATCCAGGTAGCAGTTTAATTTTGCAACTTTTTATGAATAAAAAATTAATGTATCTACTATTTACTTGTTAAGAAGTCAGATGTTATATAGTGGCTCTGAATGGAAAAAAATAAAACAGGAATGAAAAAATATACGTACATCTTTATATATACTATCTTTAAATTACAATTACAAAATGTATCTGCAGGGAATTCAAAATTCACCTCTTCTGCGGTTGATTTAGTGATCCTTAAGACTTCTATCAGAGACTCATCTTCAACCAAAGATCCTTCTGTACTGGTTAGACGGCAGAGCAAATTATCTTCAAGCTCCTGCATTTTCCTCTTGTTGGATGTCACTTGTTCCATCAGTTTGATTCTTTCTGCTTCCAGTTCCTGTATTCAAGAAGTTTGCCATACAATATTTAAAGTCAGTTAAAATTACTTATAAAGACACAGAAAATGTGATTTCCTGCATGTCAGAGTGAGCACTTTGTTGTCTTTTCCATAAAATACTGAAATATTACAAAATATTTCTGTGCTAAAATAATTTATATGCATGCTGAATATATACAGTAAAGTAATTTATATGTATCCTGTATGTATTTGATTAATGAAGCATAAATGCTGGAGAATGAAAACACACCTGAATTACCAGGAAAATCTTCCTCATAGTATGGCACACAAACCACTAAAGATAGTTTCCAATGGCAAGTGATAAAAGCCACATTACACGGAGTACTTAAAATTAAATCAGATAAAGGCCTGAAGATGCTTTGTATGGCTGGATTTTACATTGTGAGCAAAATTGACTGGATGACCTTTTCCATTTCTAATTTCTACCATTCTATGACTTTGAAAGATACAATCCTCTACTGCTTATAAAACAGGAAATGTTACAATTATTATCTATGTCATATGGATTTTTTTGTCCTTTCTACAAGACAGACAATGACAAGGGAAAAAAGGAAGACAAGTCAACACAATGCCAAGAGAAATGAGGCATCTATACAGCACAGTCTGCACAGCTCAGGGGTACTTTTGCTGGCTGTCTTTATTTAATCAATCCAGTCAACCTTCCTATAAGAAAAGGATTAATAATTGTCTATCTACACTTATAGCTTCAGTTTATCCTCGTTTTTGTCAACATGTCAAGCTAGAGAAAAAGGAGATGTACAGACTTAGGCAGTACAGGAGAGGTTCTCCTGTATTTCAAAGAGGTGTAAGATTTCTTTATTTTTACAAACTCCTCACTTGGAAACCTGTTTGAAATATGTTCTAGGGCTACTCTATGGAAACTACAAGTGACTGCATGCCAAAAGAGGGGAATGGCTTAAGCATCAGTAATTCAGCTTTCTACATTTACTCCTCTTTCTATACCATTAATGTAAAAAAATATTAGATTTACACAAAAGGAATACTTCCAAAAACCACTGAAAAATACATTTAACTACATGCTCAAATTCCACATAAGGATGTGCTTTGTTTAAGATCAGAAACTTTGCCCATATTATTTATAAGTCTGTAAAAGGTATCTTTCAGAAAATTATCAGCAAATGTACCAGGCACAAGTTTTTGTTTGCAAGAGAACTTCACAACCATACTTGTAACATAAATAATAGTTGTTCTGAACACAAATAATGGCAGCAACTCCATTATCAAAGTACAAAAACATGCTGATTTTTTTTCCCTATATTTACAGGATCAACCTATAAAGCTGAGAAGAATAAACACTTCTTTGATCATATTTAATTGATCACCAGAACAATCTTTAAAAATGTCTTGGTTCCTTTAATCTATTACTTTAGCTCAGTGATCATAAAGTTGTCTCTTTGTAATAGAAAACCTGTTCTTCAGAAGCTCTGTCCATGTGTCTTTTCTTTGAACTATTTTTTTCAGAATCCCATTGGCTCTGACTATCTACACCACAACATTCACCTCTTACTGAGACAGAAGAGATAACAACCATGATGTCTTCATATCTGCCAGAAGTTTAATAATTGTTCATCAGTTGCAACCATGTCCCTGTGCAGCAAGTAGTGCCAATATTAAGCAGGTTCCCTTGCAACTCTCTTCAGCTGAGGAATATTTTTCAGTGACTCTCTTTGACCCAGTGCAGTCTAGGTGTTGCTACATATATTCAGTATGAATTCTCTAACAGTTCTGTCCAAGCAGAAAAAAAATAACACAGAGGAAGGGTATCTTGTGGGAAGAGGATTTTTGTATGTAGGTCATGAGAAACCTATTTCACTTCTTATCCTTCTATCTTGATTTAGACCTTTCTCTCCCTTCAGAGGTTAGTCAGGATACTCCCATTCACTCCTGCTGATGCTGTTTGATTTTGCTTACAGAAACCTACGTCTACTGGAATAAAGATTAAAAGTTCTGCATCTAAAGCATTTGTCTCATCCATTTTTTCTCCAGTACCTCCTGTTACAGTCTTTTTGTTTTCCATTGAAGAATTCACAGGAAGTTTGTGCATTACAACGACTTTCCAGCCCCTGTTTGCGACTGTCAGACTGAAGGAAGGGTACCTTAATTCCAGTCCTTACTTCAGTGAAGGCTCACTTTGAGCAAAGTGGAAGGGTGTTGGCTGGAGAAAATGACAGCACCACTAAAGAATGCTGGTTAGAACATGCTTTGGGGAAGTCAAAGAAAGAATTAATTCCTTTAGGTAGGCAGCTCCTCTCACATTAGCAAGCCTACCTGAGCTACTTACTGAAAGCAACAACTCTGCTAATGCAAACCTCAATTTTTTTATCTCACCTAGGAGAGGATTTTCTTCCTTATATTAACTTCCACATAATCAATGCAAATTTTAGTAAGAATAGAGTCAAGTCAGTGTTCAGGGCTCCTTAAGAATCTTTTATCTCCTTGCATACTAGAGCCTGCCTGGCAAAAGTAGTTCAAGTTCATAAGCATTTTTTCATGTAATTCAAATTAAGTTTAAAAAGGAATTTAGAAATACAAGAGATTTCTGACTGAACAAGAAGCCCTTTCCATATATGAAGGAATAAAGTTGTTTTATGTATGTCATGTGCATGCCATTGATGTATTTTTAATGAATAATTTTCTTTTTTCTCTTTCCAAGGCCAGATATTAAAGTAAATGTTTAGGTTCCCCTGTTCAATTAAAAAACAGCTCCACATTGTATTTCAGCAAATGCACAACCTTTAAACTTTCATTCACATTTTTGTTCTTCCATTTGATTTCAACCAAGCCGCTGAATATATATGCTCTCCTGGTGCAGATACTGAACAGGTCTTCCTTCTATTCAAATACTGCAAGACTCGATACCTGCTTTTCTGTGAGGATGACACGGCCAAGGAGTTGATCTTCCAGCCCTTTCATAGTAACAGTAAAGTCAATCACAGTTGTTCTTGCACTAATTTCTGGAGTATAAACAGGATTAGCCACCTTTGTTGTCATATAGAGGGTAAACCCCATTGTCACATCTACCTCCTTGTCACCTACTTTCACCTGAAAATAAAAAGCATTTCTCAATTTTTGAAAGCTGAATTCAGAAAAACTGTTATCTGCTGAAAAAAAAAATCTATGAACTCTGGGAGTTTTTTTATGTTTTCATTTACATTTTTTAAACTTTCTGATTAAGGGTTAAAAAGCCCCTCAAACAACCCCATTAGTTCACCACTCATTTTCTAACTGTTTTAAAGGTACAAATCATGTCAGTATTCAGACTACCTTATACCCAGCATCTGTCCTGTTGGGTTTTAATTTCATGTCTACAATTCATCTTACTTTGTGTGCTGAACCAAATTTTATGAAATTTTTTTCCAAGATGTTATCTAGGGCAGGATCAAGTTCCTCTCCAATGTCTTCAATTAATAGAGGTCGGCCAAGGGACAAGCAGTCTTCTATATGACTTCTGAAGAACTTGTGGTTCATAGCTGTAACCTAGGAAGATTGAGTCCCAACACAGCATGCATTAGAAAGCACACAGAAAACAGCATAAAATCTATTGAAGCTTTAAAAAATTGTACTCATCCTGGGATATATATGCAAATGGCTACATTTTAGGGACCAAAACTTGCCTCTGCTGACATGAATGGGAGTTTTGCTTTAAACTTAGGAGCATAGGAGATCACTTTTCTTTATTGTCACTTATTTACTCTTTTACCTGCATATCTATCTAATCATTGTAATATCTTAATATCTCCTAAATATAAATAGATTTATGCTTAGTACACTAATGTGAAGTAGGGAAATGTTTATGGAGTTCAGAAAGGGGGCCAATGTTATACAGGAGGCCTGACCTGACATCAGATTTTCAGTTTCCAATTCAGTTCCACCAGTCTTAAAATTGCTAGAAGTCACACAGACTCCTTTACATTTATCCAAATTTAATATATTTTACATAATTCTTTAAATTGATAATTGAATAACCTTTCCAGGCATCTCTTAAGTCATGGTTTTCAGGTGTATTTTTTACCAGGAAAAAATATTAGGATAGACATGTTTTTTAAATAAATCCTTGCCTTGCAGGCAAAGCTCTTTGGAAAAGGTATAATTAAAATATCTAGAGACACATTACACAGAATTAAACCAGTATATTATTTTAAAATTAATACTCTGTTCCACCACTCTGCACTTTTTGTTTGTTATCATGCAGATGTATGTGTATCCACCAAAACAGCATGTTCCCTACATTTTTATTACAAATTCAGCTGAGAGATAAAGCCAGTGTCTGGGTGACCAACAGCATAACACTAAAAAGACCATGGCAAATTACAATATCCCACATGTAAGTCATAATTTAAACACTTGTGTATTTAGAATCTTCACATAACTCTGTTCCCCCTGGACTTGCTGGGGAGAACTCAGATTCAGAGCAGGAGATACAACTCTCCAGGAAGATGGAGAATGAGATACAACTTTTTACTTCCCTCTTTGTTTCTCTTTCACTACAGCAAACAATTAAAAGATTCATCATAAAAATAGATATGCCATAACATATCAGTGCAAGCTATTTTGCCCTGTTATTGATCCCCTGGTATAGGGTACAGGTTCTGTGTCAGTCTTGTTTCAGTTTCTGCATAGCTGTACACCAATAAACATCAGATTTAAAGTACACATGGCCAAAGCATGATGACACAAATGACACATACATTTTAAAGAATTGCAGATTAACTATTTACCTGAAGTCCATTATTCTTTTCCTTATTTTTGATCCAGATCTTTCCTTGACCTTGTGGATCAATCAGCAACGGATATCTAGATGCTTTTGTGACAATAATGCCATTTTGAATTGAAAGGTCATCATTTGGAAGACCCTGGAGGTTCCATTCACCCACTGTAGCATTGTCAACAAGCATACTGGTAAGGTTCAAGTTCTAATGGAAAATATGCAATTACAAAATCAGTACCAGTAGAAAACATGCAAATAAAAATTAGTGACAGTTAGAGGAGCTATACTAAAACATCTGCTGGATGGTTTTTCTTCTTATTCTGATCAGAATGCATGATAGAGTGTATTTGGTAGCTATTGCTTAGTGTTTCTTTTCTTTAAAGTTCAGTGGCTCAATCACTGCAGTTGAGCAGTAATGAAAGTGAATTCTGTTGTGGCTTTGATATCCATCAGACACTGTCAGAAAAACTCTGAAGCAAGCTCAATATCTAATGACAAACTGATTTTTTGCGATTTTGCATAGCAAACACTTCTCCTGCGAGTTCAAGTGGAATTGTCATCTTGCTCACAAGAACTTCCACCTGCTGGAAAGTGCCTTCCAAGTACAAGATAGCTGTGGGAGACTACAAGAAGAATGTGGAGATGTGCAATGGATCAGTAACCATGATCTATCATGAAAGATTATTGCTGCTAAGCTGAAACCCTTCACAGTTCACATATTCTCCTTAAGTCTGATTTGCACTTGTCAACTAACTTGCTTTATTTTATTCACTCTGAAAAGTGACTGGCCTCTCAAAAATGCATATGTGAAGAAAAAAGTGCTGAAAATAGCAAACCAAACTCTCCAATTTAGAGAAGCACCTCAGTAAGGATTGAGAATTGTAAAAATAATAAAATTGAAGGTATTTTTTAATTTGCTCCTTACATTATTCATTCAACAATTCCTACTTGTAGGCTTTATCTAAAAACATGTTTAAAATAAAGACATGAAAGAAGGAAAGTAAAAGCCTTTAAATCTTGTGAAATCACATAATTCAGGATCTGAGGCCTAATGCAAAACTTCAAATACTGTGAGAGTTGTGATACAATCATGAGACCTAATGATAACAGTGTTTGCAAGATGCCAAAGATTTTTTACTCCTTCAATTTTTTTTTACTTCTAAAATTATTGAAGACTCACAATGAAGCAACACAAACCATCCTCAGAAGACAAAGAAATTTTAGGAATCTAGTTTCCATTTGTGCAAAGGACAGAAAAGCACGTAATAGGCAATTTTTTCAGCAATTGGAACCTAAAACCATATTTAGCTCCTAAAGCAGATGAGTAGGATCTAAACAGCTTTGAACTTTTTCTTACCTACAGCAAGAAGTATCAGTCACCCTGCAACTCTGAAACTCAGCTAATTTAAGTGCTTAACTAAACAGATAAGTGGCTAATTTTAAACAGATCTTTGTAAATTGTTATGCCTAAATGACTCATACGCCCACGGTCAGTTAGTCTGTGACAAAGTGAGGCAGATGTCAAGCCTTGTGCTTGAACTGCAAAGCTGCTTTCTTTCCTGCAGTGTGAAGTATCAAGAAAGGCCCATATGCTGCCTTTTGTGAGTACTTAATTCCCAGGGAAAAATCAAAACTCTCTTCAATACACTATGATGGAAATCATAATTCTGTCTTTAATGGGAGCTCTAAACAGAATGGTAAATACATTTTGAAACTCATTAACTATGGTATCCATCTAACTGAGACATACTGGGGAGGAAGGGCAGAGCAACATAGAAATCATAAGAAAGTATTTCTCAAATTTTCAAGGATGCAGCCAAATAATAATGTGGTCAGAATACCCTCATGAAAGCAGAATTTTAGTTCTTTAGGTATTGCTTTCTAAGGACATTATACATCCAGTTTCTTATCCTTAAATGGTGAGAATCTTGACAGATACTCCCCGAAGTAAGTAACTTTTAAGAATATTTTGTACACTGAACTTGGGAAAGAACCTCCCTGGGATGAGTGTATGTAGGATAATTCCCATGCCACACTGGTTAAGAATCTTGCCTGAAACTGCACTGCTCCTGGTACTTTATTAATAAATCCATCTTGGCCTTACATATTTTTTATCATCAGCAGCTTTCAGAGAGCTTTACTGAGTGGGTCAGAGTCATTCATCTTTTAAATCACAG
Source organism: Setophaga petechia (assembly GCA_024362935.1). Taxonomy (NCBI): domain Eukaryota; kingdom Metazoa; phylum Chordata; class Aves; order Passeriformes; family Parulidae; genus Setophaga; species Setophaga petechia. The sequence goes on from JANCRA010000008.1 coordinate 30,217,370, forward strand.
TGTAAATTGGGAATTCTGCTGGATTGCAAGTTTCCCTCTCTCAAGTCAAGGTTAATCAGCATTAGAAGAATTTTGCTAACCTACCATCAAAAATGTTAAAAAACATATTCACAAGTAACTTCTATGAAGTGAACAAATCCCTCAAGGAAAAGAGGTCTCCTTATTAGAGGTTTTAAGTGCTAAATCCCAAGAACACTGAAAAGAAGATGCAGACCTGCCTTTAGCTGTTTTACAATGATACAGATGTACACAGGTTGCTCAGTAGCTCACAGCACATTTCAGCAGCAACTGCTTTGTCAAAATCTTTGACTGCTAAAAACAGGAAATATTTGAGCTTAATGACTCAAATTCTGGGCTGAGAGGAAGAGAGTGTCCCTGAACTATTTCTCCAGTCTTTACTGCTAAAGAAAATGTACACAGGTACTCACAAAACCAAGTGGAAGACACCATAGATTACTCAGAAAGACAGCTTTGATTACTATGGCCTAAATTCTGCCTTCAGTATGAATATGTCTTCCAGGTACAGGTACAGGGAATATTACTGGACAGACCTCCTAAAAGTCATGGAATAGGAGCAAGGCTGCTACTAGCCATGAGCAAAGCCTCTGCACCAGAACATCTGCCAGGTCTGGCGCTCCTGAGGCAGGTAATGGTAAAAGCAAAGGACAAGATTCATGCAAGGTATCCTGCCCTGTCTCATAGTCTCAGCACGCAGGTTGCTCACCTTAATAAAGGTAGAGTATGAAGTGTCAGGAAACAGAAACTGAATATGAGACTACAGCTCCAACTGCATTATAGGCCACCTCTGCCTGCACAGGCACGGGCCAGGGAAGGAGACGATGCAACGTCAGCCTCACTGGAACAGCCTCACTGGTGACAAAGGTGCATGGATTTAAAAGCTAACACTGGAGCAAGCCCTGAAAAATGCTTTCTACAAGACACTTCAAATTAAACAAAATTAAATGTTGTGGGTATGCAGCAGAAAGTATGACAGGAAAGTATATACTGATAACCCACAGAAGTGCGAAGGTGATGCTTTCTCTTATGAAAAGGTAAGTGTATCAAGCTGATAAGTTTTACTTTGCTTCCTGTATTTTGCTATTTCTCCCAGGGCAGCTGATCTCAGACTGCATTTCTCTCTCAGATTTTCCAGAGCAGTGTCCTACATACCAATTGTGAAATGCCTGACAGTGTAAAGAGGAATTTAAAACATATTGGTTTAGAAGTTCAGTTGTCAACTGTTCAGATTTTTTATTTATTAAAAATGTGATTGAATGTGACAGCCTGTATATAATCTTCCAATTATGTACTTTTCTGGAACGAAATGCTCTGCATATAATTTCTCAGCAAGGCAAAGAATAAGGTCAGAACAAAACATGAACACTTACTTTACTGTATGGAATCTTGTTATTGTCCATCTCTTTCTTCCACAATTGGAGTAGCAAATTTCTGTACTCCTGATTGAAAGGTCCAGAATAGGAGAGAAATCCAGTGGCCAGAAGAACATTCCCCACCAAATTAATAATTTGATTCTGAAAGTTTTTGCTGCTTGCTGTCCAACGAAGCTGTATGGAAAATAAAGTAGTGAGCTTGAGCAGGCACACAACTAACACAAACATCTAACTTAAAAACTTATCTCTTTCTGTTAAGTAATTTTTCTTCAAAATAGGAGTATTTTTTGCTTTAAATCATTATTTTCAGAAGTAGAAGTTTGCTTGGAAGTGATGGCAACCACCTGACCAAGTGGAGAAAAAGCATCTTTGCAAACAAGCTGGTCAAACTGGTTAGGGCTTTAAAGGAGGAATGAAGTGTCAGGCAGAGGAGGACCAAGAGTCATGTGAGGAAGTGGAGGACAGGGCTGGCAAACTAAATGTGTGGGATGAGATAAACTGTAGGGACCTTGTAATCAGCAACACATGGAGGACCATCCTAAGGATACTCACAAAAACAAAGAAGTGTTCACCAGACAGAATGGTGGGGACAGCTTCCATACTGCTTATAGAACATTAATTATCACAGTTGGGCACCCCTCTGAAGTGTTTCTACATGAATGTGCACAGCATGGAGAACAAAAGAGGACTCTCCACGTGGTTGCAGCATCATGATATGATTGGGGTCATGGGAACATGGCAGAAAGAGATCCACAACTGGAGATCTGCATCAGATCTCTATGGGTTTGTTAGGAAGGACAGGTTGGGAAGGTGAGAAGAGGGGGGTTTTCTTTCATGTGAGAGGGCAGTGGAATGCATGTGTTCAGCATGGGAGAATCAAGGATGGAAAATATGCCAGTTGGGAGCTTATGGGTTAGCATGAGAGGGAAGATCAGCACGGGATATGTGTGTGTCTGTCACAGACAGTGTGATTAACAAGAAGTAGATGAGGGGAAGAAATCTTGCATCCACAGACCTTGGTCTACATGGGGAACAACCCAATATCTGAAGGGATAACACAGAAAGACACAAGCAATCTTTGTGGTTTTAAGGAAGGCATTGACAAAAGTTCTCAACACAGTCAAGTGAGGATTTAATAAGGGAAAGGCAGTTTGTTTAACCTCAGACTTGCAGATAAAGAACTGATCAGGGATCTAAAATTTGGGGGCAGCCTTGGCTGAGATGGCTTAGACTTGAGTCTAGAGTGCAGGGGGGATTTCTACACGTGTACTTATGTGCACAAACACATGATGGGAAGGTGTAAAGAGGAAAATGCCAGACTCTTTTCACTAGTACTTTGTGAAATGAGAAGGGGCCATGGATACAACCTGGAATATAAGACATTTAAATTCAATGCACAAAATATCCCTTTATTTCAGTGAGAGTGGTCAAAAACAAATAGGTTGCAAAGGGAAGTGGTGGAATCCTGGAAGATATTCAAAACCCAACCAAAAAATGTCCTGAGCCTTGAGAAGGGGAGAAGGAGGGATGTGTGTTTTGTGTTTGATGGTCTCCAGAGAGAAACCTATCTCTTCCTGTCTCAATTATTCCATGATTCTGCAATTATATAAGTATTATTTTTTAATGTGTTAAAAAATAAAAAATAATTAAATCATATTTTGCTTATTAATTTCTTTCCAGATTCCTGTTCCTTAAAGTCACTCTGCATCCAATCTTGGCCAGGACCTACATGTTTCAAGTTTAAAAAACATACATTTAACCCAGTGTCAGTTTTGCCTAATCCTCCAAGTGCCATAGAGAGTTTTTAATTTTTTTTGTCTGAATTTTCAAAAGTAGAGTAGAATAACAGCTCTTACAAGACCTCATAGAACAAAGTTTCATAAAACCCATAATAAGGAGTTATAACCTATAATTTCCTATTTTTGCCTTGCTCTTAAATTTAGAAATTCACTGAAAAAATATGACAAAGCATCTAAGACAAAGCATCATCAATTTTGACTTTGTGTGAAATCAATGAAGGAATTAACAAAGCAAATAAGAAGAGGAGGGAAAAGAGTATCCTGCTTCCTCTGAAAACCATCAGGCTGAAGCCAGAAAGATCTGCATAGGAAAGGTAAATTTCAAGCTCAGTGCAGAGGATAACAATTAGCCCATAATTCTGTAAAAGACTCCAGTAGAAACCTAAGCTTCAATTATAATTTGGAAATTAGTCAAGCTTCAAATTTGTATTCTTGTATACTTGGTGAGAAAAAGAGAGTAATCCTTCTTATAAATATTTTAGGGCAATTATTTAGGTTAAGCCTAATTCCTCTTCTTAAAAAAGCTAAAAGGAATTTGGCTCCTTGGCTTTAAATCTGAACTTTATCCTCATATGAATTATATGTTATAACATAAATCTTCATGCAGAAGAACTAACACAAGAAATTGCTTTACCTTTTTAGGTTCATTAGCATCAAGGAAAACAAGCATACATATAACTAAAAGAAGTGTCATGTGATATCAAGAAGTCACCACGCCTTGAGTTTGCTGAGCACTGCTATGATCATTGTGGAGCATTCTCAAACTGCACACCTCCTTTGTGCTGGAAACCTGCACATGTGTGCTGATACCTTTTCTTCCCCTAGTCCTTCAATCAGAGCTGAGGCATTGTTCATCTTCCTTCTGCATGCCTCAGCATCGTCGAGCAAGGCCTGCTTCTCTTTCACAGCAGCGTCATACATGGCTTGTACTTCATCCAGCTCCGCTTGCTTCTCGTCCAGCTGATTCTGTGCACTATTCAGCTCCATTTGGGCAGCTGCAAGTCTTCCCTCCTGCAAAGCTAAATTTGCCTACAGATATTTAAAAGTAAAGAGTAGTTAATACCTATTCTTTCGGCAGAAGCAAATGACATTCATTTAATGGCACATACTGTACTGGGTTGGGTACTTTGAAAAATAATATATGTTCTAAGATGACAGAAGTTTTTTTCTTTTTACTTCTGGATCAGAAGCATAGCACTATATTCAAGGCAATCTTAAGATATTTTAATAATATTTTCAGAATGGTCTGTTAATCACACAATGACCAATGTTTTCAAATCACAATACACTTGAAATAGCTGTATACTAGACATATGAGGCAACATATACAATGGGTTGCCTTATATATATGCCTCCTGTAATATATTCTCAGTGCAAAAGAAATTTAATACTGTCCTCATTAATTATAAAATAATAAAAATGAGAACATACACTACTCTTCTGTTCTCTTTTTCCATCAATTACCTCTACAACAAAAATATAACAAATGTATTTTTGGCTTCTCTGGAAAGTAAAACTCTAGAGACTTTTTTCATATTTCTCTATAAATTTGCATGATGACTTACCAGTCATTTAAATGTGGCCTCTTAACTTCTATATTCCTAACAGGGTTGAAAAAATATTCTGTGAATTCAGAAAGTATTTCCATACACATTTGCAAAGGATTAGAGCCTGACAAATTTCTTATGAAATTCACACTTACAGATAAAGGTTGCTTTCATTTACTCTGAATATTTAAAAAAGCTTGTTTAAATATCATGTATCTTATTTCTGGTCTTTTCTTCTATAAGAGTTATGAAGATGGAAACCAAGAATCTGTAAAACCTGTTTTATTACGAATATGAAATTTGACACTTGCATTACATCACACCAGAAAAGTAGCAGGAGAAGGCATCTCTCTTAAGGGATAACTCCTAATCAACAGCATAACCATGGCATGGGGTCTGGTCTATCTCAAAAAAGTGGATGGTGAGCAGGGAATTAGAGAAGCATACCTGTACTAATCAATGAAGCAGGTTACTAATACCTGTGTACATGTATGTTGCACACAAGTGTATTGGATACAGGTGCATCACATGTATCTCTGCCCATCTATATTAGCAATCTGGGTATATGCACACAGTACATGCTAGAGAATAGCACTGTCTCTAAAATTTCATCTGCTGCAGCCACCTGTTATGTTGACAGATCCCAGAGACAAAAACATATTTTGGAATCCAGATGAACCAGTAAAATGGCTGCTCATAAAATTTCCATCATGCAAGAGTGCCAAAATATTTTCACCTCACTATTTATCAAAAAACACATTAAAGAACCACGCCTAGAAATAAGCACTGCTCAATCAGTGAGTCTTGATTAAACCCAGATAAGCAGATTTAAGATCAACTGCTGGTATGTTTTAGTGAATCTTGGACCATTGGGCAAAGTTCCAATAGCAAAGGAGCTTTTAGGAGGTGATGTAGTGTTACTGTCCCCCCTGCACCAGGGGAAAGGGTGAGGTAGAGAGAAAGAGAGATAGTGCAGGACTCCTTCTGCATCTGAATAAGAAAGGCCTGACAACTGGCTTAATAAGACCACTGCCTTTAAAAAGGTCATAAGAAGAAGACAAACAGTGAGTATCCCCTCAAATGCTGGACACCCCACATTCATGCAGCACAAGAGAGCTACGATGGCTTTGCCCCTGGTATCCTGTGCAGAGCAGATCCTGTCCATGAAGAGAAAACTTTCTCTTTTGCCCATTCAAACTATCTTAAACTCCTCTTATTATTCTGTCTTATTAAAGCAGATGCCTCATTCAGCCATCTGTTGTCAGGTCTTTCTTACTGAGATCCAAAAGGAGCCCTGCACCAGCCCTTCTACCTCTTCCTACCACCTTCCCTACTGCAGAGAATCCTTGTATCCTTAAATTCTCTGAGGGGTAAAAATGGGAGTCGAACAATATTATGACATATTGTTTCAGTCCCAGCTGACAAATACTGAGGTTACACAGGAAACAAAATCCTTGGAGGGCTGTGAGTAACAGCCTTGGTAGAACAGCTGGAACAACAGAGAACTTACACCTGGCTGTGTGGATTCATATAACACCCTGACATTTATCACAGCAGGATGTGAACTTCAATGGAAAAGGATGGGCATGTGAATTCCCAATACATACGAGCAATGATGCCTTGTAAATATGAAAAGCAGGTCCCTGCGCAGCAATAAACTACCTACCTAGAAAAGTGCAAAAGATGGATGAAACAAACTTCCCCATTCTTAAAAACTCTGAAAAGGCTATCAGCTTTGAAGATGTAGGGACAGCAAAAAAATATTTCAGATGACTGCAAAAAAAGTATATTGTATTCTAACATGAGAAGAATCCCTAAACTTATTTACACAAGACTTTACAGATTTTCTGGAAGATGACCTATAATAAGAAACTATTTTACAAACAATTTAACCAGAGTTCTCAGCCACATTCAGGGTAATCATAACAAAGTATAAGACATTAAAATATTAGTTTTATTTATAGGCTACTTGATTATATGTGATGAACAATGGTTGGTTGCATGAGACTGACAGCTAACATATCAGGATGACCAACTTATGTGATTCTCAAAGGCAGAAAGACTAATTGGTTCAGATGACCCTTTGAAATCATCACTATTTGCTTTCTCCCTGTTTGGCTTTTTTTCCCCCCAAACTCAAGTTTTCAAAATTTCATGGGTAGAAACACAGCTTTTGTATTGACATCAGTATCAGGTTGGCTGGCAGCCTCATGTATAGAGCTCTGCCATGAGAGCAGGAGGCAAGTTCTGCTGCCAAAGAGAATCTTCTGCACAAGGAGACTATTACAGCTGCAATCAGCTCCATACAAACATTCCAGCCAATATTAGGCAGGAAGGAAACATGTTTCCCAACCACTAAGAACCACTGTAGCCTTTCTAATTTTAGTGGCATTGCCCTGTGAACAAGCTTCACACCCTTCATTTCATCCTTCTGCATCATGCAGCAGAGCAAGGATACACAATTTGTTCCAGTTGGATGCAGTGTGAAAGCCTGAATAAATGGATTTTATGCAGATGAATCATGAGGATTTAAGACAAGAGGTCCACACTCTGATCTGTGCTCCTGGAGAAGTGGTGCTACCCTGGAACATGCCCGGGCTCATGTGAGAGCAGCAGGTTCAGCCTTTCCTTGCCTTTGGCACTGGGGAACCAGGCAGACAAACTTCCCAGCACCTGCTCCAGCCAGTGCTGCTACTGCCCTCTGCATCTGCCTGCGTGGGGCAGGTACACACAGCCCCTGTGCCAACAAGGGCCCCATCCCTATGACTTTAGCAGCTGTTTTGCCTTCTTCCAAGATGCCCTCAGAGAGGACTTCATAGCAGGTAGTGAGATGATCCTGCCCCTCTTAACATTTTTGCATTTCACACAAAACCAGAGCAAATAAAGATAATTACAGTCACAGCTATGCTGTTAAATGAAACATGCCCAGGACCTTACTCTGGCACTAAGGTTGACCAGCATAAAAAAACTCACATTAAGCTCTCTCACCCTCTAAAACACTATGACTACACGTTGGTAGCCTTGTGGGAATGGCTCTTGGATCAGGCTAGAACCTGAAAGGTGCCCAGAGATTACTGAAAAATGCTGTTTAGCAAAGACCAAATCACACTAGGGATCATTCTAAAAATTTACCAGTGTAAATGATAACTTTCCAATGCCTAGAAAAATTCTCTATTACTGTTTAATTTATTAGTATTGACACAGACACTAGGTTGCTCGCTGATCCATTGCAAACTCAGATTTGCAAAGTACCAAGTATATCTGACCCTGATCCAAGGAAGCAGTTCAATAAAAATGACTTCTCCAACAGAAAGAGACCTCACTCCATTTAACGCTACTCCCGATCTTAGATGGAATGCCCAGATCAACCTCAAATCACTCTGAAGAACAACTGCTGTTCACTAAATTGAGGAAATGTTACTTAGGAGAATCCCATTAGGGAAAAAAAAGCATTCAAAACTACAGAGTTCTCTACAGGTAAGGATGATTTGGAGCTTTCCTAGCACTTCTCTTGTTAAGGAATTTCATCTTTCAAAGTCCACTGTTTTTACAGTCCATTGAGCACTTACTGCTGCTGGACTAGGCCAGAAGGCTTCTTGTCCTCTGTCACTCTGCTCCTGACCTTCTGGGGATGTGCTAAGTGCTCATCTTTGCCTTTCACTTCAGTCCTGTTGTGGGCACATGGCATCTGACTGAACTCTTCATGGACATGCTGTCTTAAAACTACTTCCTTCCCAGATTACTTCAGATTTTTCCTATAGACACTTCATTGGTTTTGGGTCAACATTCTCAGAGACTCAGGATCATGATACACTTGTACCCATCATTACTTAGGGAAAGATTGTAAAAAAGGCAAAGACATACACAAGTTTTGCAGACATTCCAAAAACAGTGTTTTTACCTCAACAATACAAATTTTAAAAAATAGATATACACCTGCACATACATATGTGCACATGCAAACAAATCCATGCAAGAGTGACATTAATAAAATCTTGGGCTCAATTTCTTTGCTATCAGTGACCATTCTTTGGGATTAAAATAACCTTTGAAAGGCACAGAAATCATATCTCTTATATGCTTTTCACTGTCTGTATTAGCTAGTGAAAGACTTTCCATATTTTCTGTTCGGTTACACATCCTGACCTCACTCTGTTTTGTTAGGTGACCTAATCCTTCCCTTCATCCCCCCCACCAAAGTATATTCTCTCCTTCTACAGCTATTGTGGGCCTTGGATTCAGACTTGCATGCTTGTTTTCCTGCCCAGTGGGCATCACCTTGTCAAGGACATGCTTATTTAAATGGACAACTATCAAATTTCAACACTCCTTGACTACTACCTCTGCTTCAGGTGCAAGATTTCCTTTCATTGCTTGCTGTGGTTTTTCATTCAGCATGGAGACAAATGAAAGTAGAAAAGGAAATAAAGTCTCATATTTAAAACTGAGTGTGACAGGGAGAATCCTCAATATCAAACAGAATTTATAAACTGTAAACAGACTTCCCTTGATCACTATAACAGCCTAAGGAGAACTTAATTAAAGTCACTGCAGACATCCCTATGGGAAATTATACTCCTATACACATTATTTTAATTGGAGGCTAACAGTATCACAGCAAAAGTCAGGGCTTCTCCATTCTGCTCTTACATTCTTCAAATAACGGATAAGGAGCAGATGGTGTTTCAAAATTCTCAAGTTAATTCAGCAGGCTGGTTTACTAGGTATCAGTCTGGGGAGGAACAGCTCATCCTCCTGCTGAAGGATTACAGGAAAGTCCAACTAAAGACCCTTGGGCTGCAGGTCACTGACCTAAAGAATGCCAGTATCCATTGCTAGGAATTAGGTAATTTTTGCTCACTACGTATATAAGTTATAAAATATAAGTTTTTGCACACTAAAATATATATCATATATCTATATATTATTGTGCACTAAATATAAGTTAATAATACATAATTTTTTGAACACTAAAATATATATTTCTATTTATAAATAAATAATTTTGCACATTAAAATATAAGTTGCTATTAAGTAGTTTTCACAGGTTGTCATAGTTAAGATAAATGAGGCAATGAGTCTCACTTAAGATGTAATTTAAAAATATATTGAATCTATTTTGCAGGTGTTGAAAGGGATTTATATCCTAGAACAGCAGTTAGGATAACGCAGCTTGATTAATTCATTCAGAAAACCTGCTTTTAGCACTGGATGGATTAGCCTCAGCTAGTACTTTATGCAGTTTAATTGTACATTTATTTTCAATTATTTTGTTAGCATCACTAAACTGCTTCCTGCAATATCTCCTGCATACTTTACACCCTTGCTCCCTCCCTCCCTCTGTCATCTTCAGTTTTTAAAATATTTTTGACAGTTGCTATATCTGACAATAGGCACCACTTTGCCAAGATATGTATGTTTCATCTTTTATCAGCTACAGTGTGACAAGAATGAACACAAAGCTAAATTTATATGTAATCCTAAATCATATATATTCAAATAAAAACGACAAGAGCACATTTTCAGCTTTCAGGGTTGCATTTGCATATAAAGCCAGTATTTCCCCTAGGTCTTGCTCCCTTTTATAGCTCCCAATAGTAACATTTCAAATTCTGTTTTCATTAGTGAACATCCCATTATTTGAAAAGGAAATAGCTGGTTATATATCACGAAAATACAGCACTCTCTTGAGTTACTTGAATAAAAAAGAATATGCTTTTAACATATTTGAATCAGATCTGTCTAGGTACACTAAAAGATTTTGCTGAAAATTTTGACTGTACCATTGATACAGTGGCTTATTCAATAAGAAACCAAACACGAGTGCAGTTTCCACTGCATAACGGATTAGATGTATTTCTTCAGAAAAGAGCCACAAAACTCACTGCAGGAGCAATGACTATAAATCATTATATAAATATGCAAAGACCCTTATTTTCAATGTGCTCACAAATAGAACATTTCCAAGACAATAAAGCTATCTGTAGGAATTCACACAACAGTGGCTGATCCCTTTCTAGTTCAGTTCAATGTTTCAACAGAATTCTATACCTCACAACTACTTTATTACATATGTACACTTGCACGTAGCAGTTTGAAACTCCAAAATATTTTTAGGGAGATGAATTCCAGCTAAATTCCTTAAAGAATGTTTCTATGCCAAGAGTGATCTCTCCTCTCCTCTCCCAGATCCTATCATGACCACAATGAGTGGGCTCCTACCCGGGCCAGTAGGACTGAGGCGTTTTGTTGAAGCCATAGTGCCTGGCACTCACTCTGAGGGCAGAGAAGGTATCACTCTCCCATGCACAGCTAGACAGGCTCTAGAAAGAACCAACTGATTACTTACTGTGTTCACACAGGTTAAAACAGTACCACAGGGTAGTTGTGTATAAAGGGAAAAAGTTGCCAGGACATATTAAACCTCTGTGTACTTGACTTAACAACTGAGTGTGAAGAAACAAGAGGCTCTTTTTTAGCCACAATGGCATGATATTTTTTCCCACTTGACTATATTAATCTCTCAAAAAATAAAATTATCAATATGAAATACCTTTAGAGGAAGAACTTCTTTATTAATACCATAGAAGTAAACCATTGCTTGTGTCCATGAGCAAAGACCTGCTACATTTCCACACACTTTTTTAGCAGTCTCAAGATTATAATCCTCCATATCCAAATAAGGCTCTAAAAGCTCCACAGTTTCTTCTGTAATTGAGTCCTAGTCAATGGAAAGGAAAAATTATTTTTTTAAATGGATTTTTGAAAAAGGTCTGCTTCACAGAAACATTTTCTTTTTTAAAACCATGGGGTATCACTTCTTCCAGAATAAATCAACAAAGCAACGCTGCTGCCTTTCCCTCTCATAAAGGACAGATTAGTAGTTTTTGTGTACCTGTGAAAATAACTCCTACTTCCATTGCAACAGATTGACTTGAATTGGCATTTAATACCCCTATTTGACACATTTACAGATGTTCCTGGTGCTTGTAGCTCCATGACAACTTAAGCTGTTCTAAGTTATTGCTGCTACAACACTGCACCTCCTTCTCTTTCCTCCTCAGCCAGATGTCTTTGACCCATCTTTAATACCCTCACCAACACTCAGTGATCTAGTCTGGAAACTGTTATGACAGAAATATAAGTCAGAAAACTACTGATTAATTTTCTTCTAGTCTGGTTCCATAAACAATCTCACCATGGCATCCGACAGGCACTTGTGTGAACACAGCTAAATGAACCAAACATGCAGGTTTCAGAAGGAAAAGGGTGAAACTGCAAGGCACTGTCTTCACTTCACTGAAGCTAACCCTTTTCTCTAACCATGAAAGAAGTTCCTTTCAGCTGTTTTTCTAATCCCAGGGTTTTTTCCCCCCTTTAACAATCTGCTGAGAATATGAAAAGCCAGATCTTTGATGGTGGTTAATCTATAATTATGTAAGTGTCAGAGGAAAATGGAATTCACCTCCTTGAGCAAGGTAGAAAGTAGAAGAGCTTATACAGGCTAAAAATGACTGCTTAACAATAGACATGTTAAGAATCTTTCCCTTTTTTGGAAATGTATTAATGCCTTTCTTTTAATGCATCTAAAAATCATCCACCATTCATACTGTCAAGCAATTTACCCTTTTCTTGTTTTTCTGCACAGCAGAAAGGACTGCCTTGTACTTATCTGATCTTTAGCTACTCTAATAAAAAAGACATTCACTATATTACTCCCAAGATCAGCCATGGTGATGTTTTCACTGTGATTGTTTGCTAAAATGTAAAATAGTGCTGGACAAAAATTTTGACTTTTTTATTCTCCTACTCAAAATAATGAGCTAACAAGCTGGCAAAGGTGAAGCAAAGATCAATCAGCAGTGGACTAAAATCTTTGCTCAAAAGCTTGGAAAATGTCATGCTTTTCTTTTTAAGTAATTAACTTTGAACTCAATGAACTTCTTCATCCACTAATTTTCATTGCCTAAAACATATTAGGAAAGGACAAAAATCTCACAATTAAGCTGTGTAGTTTACTGAGACACAATGAGCTTTCTTGTCATATATATCAAAATGAGAAACAGACAGCATCTGAAGGACCTCATCAGGGATTGAAGCAGTCCAGTATTCTACTCCACATTCACCAGTGTCACTTCCTGCAAGAACTCAGTCCCACAGAAATTGTTCTGACTCCTCTGAGCTAAATGTGCTGCCAACTACCAGCAGGAATACATGCACTATTAGTAAGTGCCAAAACTCTGGAAGTCTCATTAGACAGAAACTTGAGTAAGGAGGGCATAATTAGTCCTTGCTATCTTAAAACTAATTTCCTCTTTCTGTTCAGTGGAGATAGCACTTGGAAAAGTGACCAGACTAACAGCCCCAGGAAAAAATTGTCTACAGAGGCAGTGCAAGTTTCCATAATATGGCTCTCTGGGAGAAATGGCTCCTGGAGATAGTGAGAATGATCTTCACAACAAAAACACTCCAGCAGCTTAGAAAAGGCATCAGAAAAATGCACAGCTAACTAGATTAAAACATTAGTGTACAAATGAAAGTATGTTCTCCAACATTACAGGAAAGTCAGATTTTGCTGAAGTCTGCTTGGTCTCCTAGATTATAAAGTTGGGTTATGGTTCTGCCATTTCATATTCTACCCTAGGTCTTTGTCTGGTCCAGCTTCCTGTGACATCTTTCTTCTCTTTCCTATAGAGAATTTTCCTTTGTCTCACAGTTCAGCGAACCTTGCAAAAGTTTCTATTTCTATTTCCTGATAGAAATAAAAACCTGTTCACTTTTATTTTTCTTACAGTTAATAATAAGATTATTCTTCATTTCACTATTTTTCTTGTGAAAGAACCCCAAAAGTTCCCCAATCCTCTCATTACCTTTCCTGCTCATTTTTTTCTTATTTTCTGCTAGCTCCCTAGTAAATTTGAGACAGAATTGTCAAGTGCTTTACAGGCAAACAAGCCTGGTAGCACTGGAGAAGATGAGCCATTAAAAAGCCAAGAGTGGGCCCTTTTAAGGCAAATTCCTACTCAAAAGCAGGAACTGCCTGAATAAGATAACGCTCAGCTTCTCAAGATTTGATCTAGTGCTTGGGATACTGCTGTCTGCTAGAAGCCACTGCATGGCCTAGGAGAAAAATTGCTGAGATAATGACCCATGAAAATGAAGAATAGTCACAAAGTATCTGCAACTATAGATAGACAAAACTGTTTCAAACCTCCTTTGATGTTAGAGGACACTTTCATGCAAACTCTGAAGATGGTTATTGAAGCAGTAGTGCCCCTATTAATTACTTACCTTCTGAAAAGTAAGCAGCATGCTAAGAAATCCTGAATTATTCATTAGCTTCTGAGCCTCAGTCCATGATGGCTTCACACCTGGGTATTCATGATCTAGTGTCACTGAGTCTATTTTTCTTTGGAATAAAAGCAGTACACAGTCCATGATCCGCATGATCAGGTGAGGAGGTTTACCCAGTTTGCGAACAGTTGCAATGTCAGAAGGTTTTATTGTCTGAAAAGTTATAGAAGAAAATATCTAAGCAGTCACTCGATTGCAAAGAACGGTGTTCTTTTGGGAGGACTGTACATGCATTGCAATTGCTGTAGTTTTGCAGGTCCCTCAGAAGCACTACCACAGAAAGTCCTTAAACATAGTCCCACTCTGTGACTGGTTTACTACAGTAGAGTACTGCCCGTCTTACCTCTTCTCCTTTTCAGTTTTCAGTGCTTTTTCTACAAGGATTTACAGGTTAGTGCAATTCCTTCAATCCCTTGTATCCTCCCAAGTTAGAAGCATAAGTCATATTATTGCACATAATAATTATTAACTACATGCATGCTCAGAATATATTTGCTTCTGACCTGCAGGGCTGCCTTGGCTTCTTCCAGTGCAGGTCTTGCAGCCTCAAGCTTCGCTTCTGCTGCTGCTTTATCAATGGCAATGTCATCCACAATAGCCTGAGCCTTGTCTTTTACTGTTTGCACCTGCATTTTAACTTTTTCTGCAGCGTGGGCTTTCATAGTTACTTCCAATAAAACTTCATCAGCTTTTTTTGAGGCTATAGCCAAATCTTTCTCCTTCATAAACAACTCTTTGGAGAGCTGATTTACAGATACCTCAGCTTCCATCAGTTTTGCAAGACCTGTAGTGGACAAATTCCATTTTAGCAACAGGAAGACCTATGGAGAAAGTAACCTCAGTGAAGCAATGTAGATATTTAAAATAAATCACACAGATTCATATTTAGGAACACCAGTGAGTAATCACATTGATTGAACACAAAAATTCAGCAGGGGATTTTATTTTTTTTAATGTGTAAAAGCGTTCAGAATCCATCACTTGATCACTTATTTATGTTCTTATACATGAGAAGGAGACTAAATATTAAACACGTGCTCAAAAACATTATCATGGAAATGACAGTCTTAAGAATTGTGTGTGAAATCTCTGAAATCCGTGAGAACATGAAAAGTACTAGGCTGTACTCTGTACAAAACCAAGAGGAGGAACCTGCCAATGAAAGAAAAGACACAAGGAGAGTAGGCTGAGTTTCTAAATTCAACATTACATGAAGATTCAGATGAAATGGGGTAAAAAAACCTGAAGATTCTTGAGCAATACAATGCTCCAATAATTTGAAAAAATTATGAGAAAATCTCTTAAATATAAACATCCTTATATATAAATGCATGTCTCTAAATGTAAATGCATCATATATATCTTTCTAGCTCAAAAACCTCCACGTTTGCTCTTCCAGACAGCCAGTCACCCTTTACCTTTGGACTTATGTGTACATAGGGCAGGTCTGCAATTTAAGTTCACATTCACTTCCAAATAGCATTCAGTTTAGGAGACTCTTATTTGTTTACCATGTATGACCATGTGCAGAGCAATGTTTTTAAAATTGTACCTTTGGCATATACCTGTTTCTTTTAAAAAATCTTCAAAGGGACCGAATATGAGCACTTAATTACCTTTTTTCAGATTTATTCATGGCATGCTTACATGTGAAAACTAGGATCTCATTAGTTCCTTGTCATACATATATGTAAAATCAGGAGTTTCAAATATTTTAACTGCTAACTAATACTATTTCCAAAACTCCTCTTTAATCTGCATATTCATAAAGTTCATGGAAACAAAACCTCTGCATATTTTGTAATCACACACAGTACAGCTGAAAATATTTGAGTCTGCTTCCAAATTAATGCAAGATCACAATCTAAATCCATGCTTTTACATCCTTTTATTCAGATTCTTCTCATCCTTTTAAAAACAATGAAAGAAACAGAAATCAAGAAGCTTCTACAGTACCTGTTCTCATGCGTTCAGACAAACTTCCAAGACTGGTAAACTTCTCTTGGTAAATAGTTTTGTAACCTCCAATGAAGGACAGGTAAGATTTTGGTGTGACAAAAGTCCGTCTCCTATATCGTTCAAAGTATTCAACGCATTTTTCAGCTACAATGTCTTGAATTGTTCCCATGGTGTTAAAAACACTCTGTTTCACTTCATCTGTACACTCAATATGGTAAGAAGCTAGAAAATGCTGTGCAACTGCTATAAGAGCATCTTTAGGCCAGTGCTGGAACCAGTCTATGGTACAGCCTGAAATCAGACCTGGAAATTTGAGTGCACGGGTTCTGAATTTTTCCCCAACAGGAGAAAAACAAAGAACCACATGCAGGTTATTCCGAACTCGAGTAAGAAAGTAATTATAAAGATTTTCACCAGTGGGACTAAGCCTTGGGTACTCCTTCTTCATTGCTGGAATCAGGTCTTGTGTGATTTCACCTATTTCATCCCGTGCAAAAAGATTTGAGACTTCACCTGAAGCCAAAACATTGTTCATGTACTCAAGAAAAGATTCATCTCTGACTTCATTGTCTGTGAATATAAAGACAATACCCTTTCCTATTTGACCTGCAGCACGGTACAACATTTTCAGATCATCCAAAAGGTTGTTGGTGGAATATGTTCTGGAATAGAAAAGGGTTAAGGAAAGAGAGAACAAGAATTACAGATAACCTTAGGAGATATGTATCATCTGGATCAGCTTCCTTGAGGCAAGAAAAAAAAATCTAGATAAGAACTTAATACCATAGCTTCTGATAATATTTTTTTAGGTTTCTTTTTCATAAACATTTTCCCAAAGTGAATGATCAGTAATATAAATCATGTGAAATAAGGTGGAGTCAACAAAATAATGTCCTGGGGAAAAGTAAGGTGAGAGCAATACTATGTCTAAGGCAATTTTGATGCTGTTTTGTATCCCCATGGTTTGCAGATGTAAATTCTTTATTAGAAATAGGTTAATACAGCTGGATTAAGTTGTCAAGTAGGTTCTGATAACTGTAACCATTAGGTAAATAAAGCTGGATTATCTTCTGAAGATATTGAGAGCAGGTTAAAGGAAATCATTAAGAGACAAAAGAGAATGAAACTGAGGGGTTTATTGCGTTATATGGTTTAACTAAAATCAAGCCCCAGAAATTATGCTTGAACATTATCACTTGGGCTGATCAGCTCTTCTGCAAATGGAGACCATGACTGGTTCTGTTGTTATGTGTCATACAGCTGGTGCACACAATAAGTAAGATTCAGATAAATCCACACAAATTCAACTACACATTTCAGATTGTGCAATATAAAATTACATAAAGTAATGTTAATAAAATGGCAGATTTTGTCCCAAGCCAACTAGAGCTGAAATTAGAAACTTCTTTTCTTTGTAACCAGTCTCTTATTTCCAAGAATCTCCTTAAAGTCATAAGTAATTTGTGCAATACACACATGACCCATTCTTCACATATTAAATATGCCACACAGGAAGTGTCCCAATTCTTTTTCAGCTCCATCTTATTTCTGCTCTATAAATACCCATAAAGCAAGCACTTCAGAGCTTGAAAAACTCTCCAGCTCTTCTGTTTGTATGTGTTGGCTACAGTTATTACAACGATTTGTGGTATTCTAATAGGAACATAAGAATTTCTCTATTGAGTCAGAATAGCAGTGTGTCTGGTTTAATAATCTAACACCAGTTACGGGAAATTATACTTAGAGACAAAACATGACCCAGCATCCACTCTTCACTGCTAATTTCATTCTTCCTCCTTCCATATTCATTGCCATTTTTAATATTTGTCTTATTAATATTGGAAATGTAGGGATTCTGTTCTATCACTTTGAGTTTTTTCTTTTCCTCCTTGTTTTTGTTCTCAGTGTTCCTTTCTTCTGCTTCTGGGACACAGGAAGAGATTGTGATATGTCTTTCTTTATCTTTCCTTTCATCAGAAGTCTCATAACATTATTCATAGACCTGATATGTCTCTCTAAAGAATACTTCTCAGCATTTTAAATAGTTTGCAAAGGAGAATACACTCTGCTGGTCTTTATTACTTAGCCCTGTAAACCCTATATCAAAAGAGACAAAGAAGAAAGGCAGTAGTACTCCCTTTCACTTCAAATTTCTATAAACTACAGAATTCCAGCACTACAAAATATTAAGTCATTAACAGAAATTGTCATAATGTAGTTTGGCTATATAAGACTAGAAATATCATTTAGAATGTGGGATAAAATGTTTGAGAGTTTTGCATTTCTTTAAATTGATTGTGAGGAGTTCATTTCTATGGCAAACTAAGAAGCAAATGTCCATGCACACTGCATTGTGTTACCTTGTTAGAGTAATCTGAAAGCTCTCATGTCCAGCAATGTATGCCGCTAGTCTGGTCAGACTCTGCTTTCCAGATCCACCCACACCCACCAACAATGCATTTCCTTGTGGAGTACGAATAATCCGTGATATTTTAATCAAATGGGTGATTGCATCCTGTGTATTGAGAGAAAAGGGGATGAAGAGATGAAAAATGATGTATTGTATAATCAACTAGAGGCATGCCACCAAGCAACTACTTCCCAACAGCTAGATGGCTTCTCTGGAGCCTAAGACTCAGTCCTGTACTCCTTAAAATCAACAGGAGATTTCCCCCTGACTTCAGTGGGCAGCAGGGCTAGCCCAAGAGAAATGTCCTTGTATCAAGCTTTTAGGAAGCAATGTCATATGCACAGTTTGTCATCAGCAGGGCTGAGGGCATGGCCCTTAGGGGACAGAAGGAAAAGCAGAAAGGACTCCTCCAGCCTTTTAGCTGACATATTTACAAGCTCTCTAAATAGACTGACAAAAGTAAAATACAAGGGCACTATAGGCATTTCTCATTTAACTGCTGCAGTTATTCTATCAAACCACCCAAACTAAAGTTGAAGAAAGCATTGTGCATCAAGACCTTTGACAAGGAGGTGGAAAGCAAGATGACATTCACAGTGTGCACTGTATAAACAACCTAGTTGTTTTGAGCCATCTCCAAAATAATGTGACAGAAACGTGCAAGACCTATGTATCACTAAGGGCAAAAGACCAGGCACTTTCTGTATTAACACAATTACAAGCATCAATACCTTGAAAAACACTAAATCCATCTTTGATCCTCTGACAGTTTCATTGTACTGTTGCATGAACATCTGTAATCTTTCAGCCAAGTAATCCAAAGATGGGATAGGCTCATAAATTTTAGGAGCCTTCAATTCTGCATCATCAGGCTCATCTCCAGAAGTCTCCGGGACATCACGCAAGAAATCCACAAAGTATAATTCCATACATTTATCTCCGAACATATCTTGACCATGTTCCTCAGAAACAATCTACAACAATACATTAAGGATTGCTTTAGTAATTAAATAGGTCATTGGCCTCTTTCTGTGGCAAATGCTAAAATAATATTTGCTTACCTTCCTCATCATGTCTTCAAACCAGTCTTTATCACTTTGGCTGGTGAACCTGTCTGCAATAACACGTCTGCACTCATGTTGGAATAAGGCTACCAAAACACTGGTGCTCTGGCAGACATCAGAAGTAACTGTAAGTATTCCTTGCCAAATACGACTGAGGTCTCGTAAATTGAAGATGTAATGAAATTTAGCCGGAGTTGGTAACATCTACAAAATAATGTCATGAGCTATATTCAAATAACTGCTAAATGAAAATATTTCTACTTATTATTAAGTGAAAGTGAATGTGGATATTTTCACAAACTTTGGTCTTGCATTAAAGCAGAAATACATGCTTGGCATTTAAGAGGTAACTGTAAAATGAAGAAACTACAGTAGCAACAACTATCTCTTTAATTTCACGTAGATTTAATTTGAGTTTCTTTTAATGTTTTGAGTCCCAGAAACATTGGAAGGGTAGCCAATGATGGCACTGAAGATCACAGTAAAAATGTCAATATTGCCTGTCCCGTGGTGTTGCTCCTGCCCCTTCTTCCAGATAATTTCTGCTATTCTCTTTTGTCCTTTCCAAAAACATCTGTGGAAAGGTTCATGAGGAAAGGGAAAGGGAAAGGGAAAGGGAAAAGGGAAAGAGAAAGGAAAAGGGAAAGGGAAAGGGAAAGGGAAAGGGAAGGGAAGGGAAGGGAAGGGAAGGGAAGGGAAGGGAAGGGAAGGGAAGGGAAGGGAAGGGAATTTGAAAAAACAGTATTTGGGAAAATATTTACAAGTTAGCAAAAGCTACATTTTCTGTAGGAAAGGAAGTTAATTAGTAGTAATAAGCACCAATTCTGCTATTTCTCTGTGGAAAGCAAGTATAGGTCTACAGAGAGTTGTTTGTGAAATCCTGACCAACCTTTTCTGCACAGGAATTTAACAAATCCCTATCTTTCCACCACTCTCCTCCACTTTTCTCAGAAGAACAAATTTGACATACATTTCTATGCTGCAGTTTTGTTCTTTTCAAATTTTATTATATACCTAATATTTTTTGTCTCTCTCAAAGCAAAATTTGCCCAGAAATTGCAGTCAAATGTTTTTAACAGTCTGTAATGGAAAATTTAATATTTATAAATTACTAAATATCAAATTTTATTTGTTTCTAACTGATTCCCTCTCTGCCAAACTTGAATTCTTCCCCAAAATTCAGATCTTCAAAGCTTCTCACAATCCCCACCAGCTTTACAGAAGATTCCTATCTAATTTTTAATTTCTGGTTCTTTGTGTTCTCAACATTTTTTCAGCTGAAAGATCTCTCAATCTTCCTATCAGCTATGTCTACTATGTTATATGTATATAATATGATGCTTATATCAGCTACAGAAGACACTGCATTAGGATTTTCATCCATAACTTTGTGCTCAGAGCATCCAATTCAGAACAGAGGCATCAGCCAGCAGTTACATCCACAGGTCACAGCTTCACAATATGAACTACAAACACACACGACAGTACAAAAGATGTTTCAAGGCTTAATAGGTGTAATTTTACCTTTGCTTTTGTCATTTGCCAAACCTTTCGACTTGTAGATACTAATGCTGAAGCCAGTTTACATACTTCTGTGGGGAAATGTCGTTGTTCACAGAAATAGCCTTCAGCTATTGTTTGAAATATCTTATCAATAGAGGAAGTAGAAGGCAGTGTGCAGTTGAAGATGGTGAACTGGCGTTTCAGGCGCTGTGGGATGTCGTTTCGACCGCCTCCAGGGTGAATCATAGCAGCTACAAACTGAATGTCAACCACATTCGTGAATTCCCCTGGCTTCTCCAAATTGTAGAAACCTTTCTGCTCCATCAGCTGCCTTACAATCTCATTGGTGATCTAAATATAACCAGAAACAAACAAAAAAAAAAAAGGAATGGAGGAGTTAAGTGTTTCTACGTTACGAACATGCAATGTGGCAACCAAGCACTCAGATGCAGTGCATTGGCTGCATGTAAGCTGCATGTGCTAGGCAGTTGTGGACATGAAGTCAGATATTCAACTGAATCTGGATAATTTCAACTTAAGAAAAGTCATCACTTTCAATTTTCAATCCAGACTATATCTTCAGATTGACACAGGTGCTTAGACAGTGACAAAGAACAGTTAATTTAGCACAATGTGAAGTCACATGTCTACTTGTACAGAGCCACTGAATACAGAGCTACACTGGAAGCAGGGAAATTCCAGAGCTACACTGGAAGCAGGGAAATTGCTTTTTCTCAGCAGAATTTTTTTTTTTTTACTTAAGTCACATTTTCAGAATATAGGTCTTTCAATACCTCAAGACAGCTTGCTAGTCTTTAATGTCACCTGTGATCATTAAATTGTTTAGGTTGGATAGGATCTTATTATTGAGTCCAAGCATTAAACTGGTACTGCCCAATCCACCACTAAGTCATGTTCCCAGGTGCCAATCTACACCTCTCTTAAATACCTCCAGGGATGGTGACTTCACCACTTCCCTGGGCAATCTGTTCCAGGGCTCAACAGCAATTTTGGTGAAGAACTTTTTCCCTAATATCCCATCTTAACCTTCCCTGCTACAACTTGAAGCCATTTCCCCTTGTCCTGTCAACACTGACCACACTACAACTTCCTCTCAGGTAGTTGCAGAAAGCAATAAGATCTCCTCTGAGCTTTCTTTACTCAAGGCTCAACAACCCCAGTTTCTTCATAAGTCTTGTTCTTTAGACTCACCACCAGCTTAGATTTCACATAATAGTAACTGCAATTTAAAGTCAAGAGCAGATCAAAGAAAAATCTCTGAGTGTTACTTGGATTTGCATGCTTCCTTTCCCAGACTGGTTCTTAGGACTGCACTTTGGAAATCCTACTAGCTTTGTATGCAACCAAAACAAAAGGCTTAAATACTACAGTGATTGCAAGTATCTTGACACTGTCCTTAATCGTTTGGGACTGACAGCTTATTAGTCATGTCAAAAACTGGCTTGGGGAAAGTGGTTTTAGTAAACATATTTGTTCTAACCCATGTTATGATACCTTTTTTCTAACCTATCCCATTTTTTCAACCCACAGATCAGTATTCCCATCAGCAATAATGGTAAGACCACCAACTCCCAAATGTTAATATTTACCTGATCACCCCATTCATTAATCAGAGGCATGTTGATGTCATCAATAAAGACAGTCATTTTCTTCCCTGCTGGAGGACCGTGTGTAGCACCCATTCTTTTGCCTATGTAACTTTCTATGCTCCTTTGGAACATATGTGGCAGAGTTGCAGAGGAAAAGTTTAGGCATTTGGTCAAGTGAACATCAGGATCATACTTGCTTGTGTAATTCTGCAAGATAAACCACTTTTAAAAGCACATCAGTAACTTCAGGTGAACTAAGACAAAAGGAGACACAGCTTCTCACCAGTCCTCCAAAAATCTCAGTCCTGCTATTAACTTCAAAGTCTAGAAACACAGTTTATTTAAGATAAATACACCATCTGCAACTTGAAATTCAAACAAATTGTCAGTTAATGTTTTGCATAAAATTTTTAAGGATTAAAATTTATAAGCTCTTAATAGACTTCACTAAGTATTGCAACAAGTAGATGTATGCCAGTTCGAGATGCAAATAAAGTTTGCATTAGCAATTGCCAGGATTTTTCTAAATTCAAGCTGTTCATGATGATCCATTACAGCAGACTGCAACAAACAACAGAAAAACCAAATCCATTTTCATGTGTAAACTACAAAACCAAAACTCTTAAAACAAAAGCAGTATAAAGGAATGGCAGTGTAAAATTAAATCCAGCTACATCACATTTACTGATAGCTATCTTCTCTTAATGAAGAAAGCAATCCTTGAATTTCATGAATATGCACAATTCCCACAGCTGCTGAGGATGCCCCAAAGCAACAAAGTTCCAGTTTTCATATTTAGTGAGGTTTTATAATAAAAATGTGTAACCCTAGAGTCACACCAATGCATATATATATAGAGAGAGAGAGAGAAAGAGAGAAAGAGTGAGAGTGACAGAGAGAGAGAGAGAGCATAGGAAATATTTTGCTCAGGAGAAGTCCTGGAGCTTAAAAATACCACTAAAAAGTCCATAATTTCCAACATAATTTCTTTTTAAAGATTTGATTCTTCTGCAATGATGATGAAGTTGAATATAATTTAAATTCTTATCTGTATAAGAGGGCTGACTAGAAATGTTCCCATTTTGGTACCTCAGCAAAATAGACCTATATCTTTGCTGATGAAATGGTCTAAGAACTCCAGTGAGGCATAGACTCTGTGTGACAACAGAAAGGAAGATGGAGCTAGATGCACTCAAAATATTTTGATGAATGTTGTTCATTTTGTTGATACAGTGATAGCAGTTTAAGAAAAGGCGCCCTTCAGAAAAAGCTTTTTTTTCAGACGTCCCATAAATGACAACGCACACGTGCAGTGTATATGCAACAGTCCTGTCTTTGATGTGTACTCTTCACAGCTGAGGGGTTGGTGCAGGGCAGCGCTCAGCCAGTTCCAGCCACCTCCAGCAGACCCACTGGAGGCACCCAGCCTGTGTCAGGAAAGGTAAAATGCAGCCTGGAGGTTGAGAGGGAAGAGCAAAAACTGTGAGAAAGTCAGCCCTGCAGGCACCCATGTGAGAGCAGAAAGAAAGGCAGGAGGTGCTCCAGCACAGATTCCCCAGCAGCCTGTGATGCACGCCGTGCTGAAGCAGGTTGTCCCCCTGCATTCCACGCAGGTTCACAGTGGAACAGAGATCGACCTACAGCCCATGGAGGACCTCACACTGGAGTAGATGGATGCCCAGAGGAGGATAAGTCCCCACAGGAAGCCCATGCTGGAGCTCCTGCAGGACCTGCAGACCCATGGAAAGTGAAGTCCACGCTGGAGCAGGTTTGCTGGCAGGACCTGTGACACCATGAAGAACTCCATGGTGGAATAATTCATGAAGATCTGCAGCCCTGGTGAGAACTGTGTCCATGTAGGAGGAGGGAGCAACATAAGGAGAAAGGAGAGGCAGAGTGGAGCTGTTATGGACTGTCCATAGCCCCCATTTCTCATCCCCCTGCACTTCTGGCCAGGGAGGAGGTAGGGGAGTTGGGGATGAAGGACTACAGGTGATCCTGAGAAGAAGAGAGAACTCTGGTTTTAATTAGAAAAAAAAATTTTAAAGTGTTCCCCAACCCAAATGTTTTTCCTATGGCAGTAACTGTTGAGTTGAGGATCTCCCTGTATTTACCTCCAGCCTTGTGCTGTTGAGGAAGGAGAGGCAATCAGCAGCTGGGTAAGGGTCTTGCAGCTGGCCAAGGCCAGCAAACTGCAACTATGAATTCTCAACCATTCAAAAAATACATTTGTGTTTTATCATTATGACATTTCAGAATGTTTGCATGGTAACAGCAATATTGCACAGTACAGAAATGAGAACTATCTTTGAAAAAGAAGAGGGTATTGAATAGGATTATTTTTGTCAGTTAAAATGTCAGAGAATTTTCAACTGTCCTTTACCAGTTCAATATTATGTTTTAAAATATTTTGCAATTCGTGAATTAATAATACAGAGAATAAAGGTCTTAAATGTCTTAAATTAACATTCCATTTTAAGTTCTTTATTTTAATTCGTACTGATGTTTTATTCAACACCAAAGATTATTCAGATTACTACCTGAAGTATTTTATTTTAAGACTCTTTTACTTTTTCATTCAATCAACTGTTTATATCTGGATACATTCCACAAGGTGTAGTAAAACCAAATTCTACAGAAGATGAAAGCAGAAGGGGAACAGTTGTAAAGGCAGTTAACGCTCACTCCTAACCTTACATGAGATCAAATATCTGCTACTCTGCTCTATAGCATAGACTCAGCGAAAGCAACTCCCAAGAATCAGTTTCAATTATTTTTAGGGACAGGAATGGCAGCTGAAGGCTGGAGGTTGCCAGTATCTGGACCAAATCCAGGATGCAGAATATCAAGACTACCACCCAGACCCCGCCTCTTCACTCTGTGAAAATAGTTCTCAGCTGGTGCTGGGAGCAGAAGCTGGCATGACACTGGCATGCCTGTTGGCATCGACAGCCATGCTGAAAAAATAGCATTAATGGCTGCTGGCACAGGTACAACTCTCTCTCTGTCAGGGCTCAGAGAGCACATGGCCAGGGCACACAAAATGGCTCTAGATTTTAAGAAAGCCAAAGGTCAATTTAGGCTGGTGTTTTTCAGCTATTTTCCATTTCAAGAGCTCTGCAAATCCTCCAGTGGAGGTACAGCTGCCTGTATAACCAATTCAGCTGTCCCAACAGTAGATCAGTTTTATTTAGCTATCTCTCATTGATCAAAGAAGCCACATATTCCCCTGAAAAACCCAGAATCCCTGCTGAAAAACATTGTGCTTCCACTTTTTAAAATAAGGGATGCCAAGTTTGGTATGACCCCTGGGTTTGTTCAGCCTTTTGATTCTTGACTTTTCTGTGTTAATTTATTAAATTTTTTTGTGTCATATGATTAACCTGCACTATCTTATAATACATAAAGCATATATTTGTTAATTTAATAGCAATCCTGTTTTTTTCCATTCTAGAGAAAGAACATGTATTTTTCAGTGAAGAAATTGAGAGAGTAGACAACATACAGTAAATTTACCCTCTGAAAACCATCCTTACTAAAGAAAGAAGTTCTTTCTCTCTCTTCTGCTTGGCTTTTGAAGAAAGGCTGTGCAACAAGGGTGTATGAAAGATCAGTTCACACATGGCACCACCAACAAAGCACAGGAAAATAAAAAGTCCTTCAAGAATCAACATTTTCTTAGCAAATTTTTCCATTAGACTACTCAAAAGAAAAGAAAGGAGACAGGATTTATCATCTGACCTTGTGGCCACAGTTAGCAAAGTTTAAAAGAAACCTTTATACTAAAGTGTAGAAACTTGGGGGTTTTTTGCCTGTAGTCCATGTGAGTACTGGCAAAATGCCTCAGTAGGAATGCTAGTATGTACTCTGAAGAAAAATCAAACTATCCTTAACTTCAGCTTAACATTTGTGCCAATATCAACTATTGCAATGTTATTGTACTAATATATTACATATGTTTTTCTGTTCCCCTTACCTTAATCATAACAGTTTTTGCTGTTCCTTGTTCCCCAATTAGCAAAACAGCTTTTCCTTGCCTCATGATAGTGTGCATTAGAAAGTCTGTTCGGACACTGTCTATGTTTGGAACTAGAATGGAAGTATATTCTGGTACTGAATCTTTAGGATAAATATATTCAGGGACCTGCATAAGAAAGACATGCAAGAAGTTTGAGAATTCCTACCTGCCCACATAATCACTTTGCATCAGAGCACAAAATCAAATGCACTTTATAAAGTTTACATCAGCAAAACTTTTCTTCCCAAAAGCCAAGTATCTTTTCATAATCAATCAATTTGTCATGCTTTCCTAAAATGGTGTTAGACTAGCAAGATATTTTCATTCCTCCAGTGCCTGATAAAAGCTTTTCCTTGCTGGAATTTCATAAAGAGTAAGGTGATAGACAGTATACAGTTAAGATCACTTCTGTTTCACTTCCAAAGCTATTTCAAATGCATGTTTCTGTTCTTTGCTGAATATATTTATGGGGAAAAGAAAAAAATATCAGTCAAAAAAACAAGCTCCTGAGAATTTGGTAGGGTTAATCGTCCTAACCAAATTATGTAGAGTTGGAAGTATAATGTCTCTTACCAAATACATCCTGTGTACCCATTAAGAAAGCTTAACATATTGCAGCGTACAAACCTTCTTTGACCAGTGCTCCCACTGTCCACAGGCATTGATAACAAATTCAAACATGGTTTCCTCTCCATTCACAGCTGGGAGCTCTTTCACTGCAGAGTGCTTCCGTAGGAACAGCTCCATTTTCAGCTTGTCATCTGGCTCCAGAAGGGCTCCAGCTGACCACATCACAGCGAAAACAAACAAGCGGGCAATATGCTCCTCACTGAGCTGCTTCTCGTCTCGGGCAGACAACAAACCCTGCAAAGTGGATGCAATATAGACCTGCTGTCCTCCTAGAGCAAATCACAGAATCAGAGAAAAACAGATGCCATATCTACCTGCAGGAGGTCAATAGCTTGCTTGATGTACATACATTCTAAAATCGACATTTTAGGTGTCACAGCAGAGAAAACAAAATCCATCACATCCTGGGAAGAAAAAAACATTATTTAAAGATTCTCTTTACCAGTTTCAATGGCATGATTTATTCTTAGATGAGATCAATTCTTTATTTTCAAATGTATTCTCAACTTTATCTCCAAACAACAACTTTCCCCATTTCTGGGCTTATAAATATTCAGACTTTGACCATGACTTTTTTCTAACAATAGCATATTAGAGAAATAACTTTGATGTACCAGAGTCAGGAGAGCTACTCATATGAGCTCCACAGAGTAATTTCCTGAAGAGCAATTTGAAGAATGCTGTTCAGTTACTTCAGGGATCTGCCTGCCATTTGTGCTCTCCACTAGAGATTTTAATCTACCACTGATATTTTTGTAGTAGGAAGATAAAAGCACTGATGATATTTATATATATATATAATGCACAAGCTTGCCACTATAAATTTCTATCTGTCTCATCTGTTCTGACTGCACCATACTGTACCAATCCCTCTTGAAATCAATACTCTCGTTTTCCTGTAGAATCCTGGCAAGGTCCAAAAAGAATTTTTCAATTGATTTTAATGGAAGTTGGACTTTCCTCAGGTTTCTTCATAGTGTTGGCTACCATGTCTATTTTGCCAAGTGTTTTGCAACATCTTAAGCAAAGTTGCAAATTGATGTAAAGTACTCTCTGAGATTTGCAGTGCAAAATTTTAAAATATCAATTGCCATCCAATAGTATAGACTGATGTAAATTATAACCTACTTCTACCTTCATTCAACAATCTGTAATATAATACTCTCCCTGTGGTTCTATTTGCCCTCTTAATCTTTGGAAATCAACACCAGCCACTCATTCTGGGAAGTGAAAGTATAACAGGGATACCATGGGAGATAGTAATTTTGGAGGAATTCCATTTGTAGATGTCATGTCCCGTCAGGAAGAAAGCCAAGACAAAGAAAACATTCAATTGCCCAAAGACATAAACAATTTACTTAGACACTTTTTAAAAAATCAGTGAGCTGTTTACCCACATGCTCACCAGCTTTGTTTCACTTCTCAGTTTAATTTTTGCCACTGAAGTTCTCCAAGTGCCCTATGCTGATATTTATTGTCACAGAGAATGAATCAATATTTTTTACCCATCCTCCTGAGTTCCATCCCACTGGAATAACAGGTAACACACATACCAAAAATATATATAGTGATCAAAAACTCACTTAGGCACCTTAATCTAGAGTAGGGCTTATAGAAAAGTGGTCTAAGAAGACAACCTGAGTGTGGGCATACACAGAATTATGGAACAGGTAGGGTTGCAAGGAACCTTAGAGGTCATCTGCATCCTTCACCCCACTATGGGCAGGGATGTCACCCACTCTATCAGGTTGCTTCTTTTGTTATTTCTTGCTGACTAGCACAAGTGCCTCTGCCTCTGTGTGCTGCCTTTTTGTGGCTTTCCCTCAAAAATGCCTGGTCCATCCCCAGTGGTACATGGGGCTCTCAGCTGAGGAACCGAGGGTGTTATGGGGGCCACAGGGGAGTGCCCACAAGCACTGTGGGAAATTCAAATCTAACACTTCTAGAATTTGGAGCTAAATCTCACTGAGATTCAGCTTCTTCATCTGTAAAATAGACCAGATGTCTCATAGGGCGCTGTAAATTGTTAAATAATTGATTTGAAACACACAGAATAAAGATATTTCATGCGTCAAAGTATTCTGTACTATCAAGAGCCCAATTTTCACCAGAACTAGTTTAATGGTACTTATGATTCCAATGAGAATTCTGTAGTTTATGAAGGGTTTTTTAATGTCTTCTTTTTCTTTGAGTTTATGGGGAAAAATCAGTTTGATATATGCTAGTATTTTATTACTATTACAATTTTTTAAAGAATACATGGCTGAAAACAGGATGCAGGATTAACATAGAAATTTGCATCAATTGCTTGGACAGGGAGACGGGAAAAATGAGTTGGGACATGACAAATACACATAAATTTTTAAGAATTTGGAACAGCAATTCACTATCCCTTACAAGGAGGCTGAAAAATGAAGTCAGATGCTAAAAGTTTATATGAAAGAATGATCCTTTTGCACAGAGTACAATCACTATAGAACTCTCTGGACTACAGAACACTCCTCAGAACAGGAAGTTGGTAACATATTCAAAGGATTTAGACAAGCAAAAGAACAACTCAATAATATAAAGTTATTAATACTTGTAATATTAATTTTAACATCAGCATTTAAATATTAAAGGTAAGAAAATCTTTGGATTATATATTCAGCTCTATGCTCCAGGCACAGTAGCAGCCTTTACACAAATTGGATTAGTGTGAGATTTAATGTGGAGGAAGAAAATTAGTCATATCTGAAAATTAAGTTGCTACTACTTTTTTTTTTTCATTTAAACAATACCTGGACATGCTGAAACTTATGTTATTCACTTAACAACCATCACTGGTTGTTAAGTGAATTTCACACTTTGCAGACAATCTCAATAACAGCACTTGGGTAACTATTTTAATTATTTCAGTTCTTTGAAACTGTCTCAGATAATTATTTCCATCAGCTAAGCAAGGCTGTTGCTTACAGGTAGCAGCATTATTCACAGATCAGGAACTGGCAGTGGATATTCTAAATTTAAGAGAGACTTTTTTAGGGATGAGAGTTTATTTGAAATTACTGCAAAGCAGGAAAAGCTGCTGAGAAGAAAGAATTGGGAAAGGAAGAGAGAAAGTCCAACCCCTCAATCACTGTTCTAAACAAAATCCTGTGGAAATAGAAGGCATTCTAAGATCATCTTAAATTGAAATAAGGTTGGGTTTAGGGGTTTGGTTTTGGTTTTGGACTTTTTTCTTTTGTACTTTGATTTTTTGGGTTTTTTAATGTATAAAAATGGTGACTTACAGTGCCATTTATAATCTACATTAAAAGAAGAAATACACTCTTTCCACTGATTCACAGCTATTATTTTCTGCTCTTTCCTCCTCCATTACTGCTACCTGCTGCACCTTTATTGAAAATTACTTTATCCAACATGAAGACTTTCAGTGACAAATACTATTTTGATCAGCATAAATAACAAGAGTGTTTTGTAAGCAAATTGGAATTATTACAGCTTTTGTCTTACATCTATTTTACATCTATTTTAGTTGAGTTTAGATTAAATTCAGAAAGTCTCTATATGTCTGCTTAAGAGTGAGTCTCCTTGGTTACTATATTTCCATGTATACTCTAATCTTCATGTTCTTTGAAAAATCTGATCTTTGTAAGATGTTTATATCCACGTTTTCCTTAATACTAGCATTAAATCCACCAAGGTCTATATCTGGGGTTTGACTACCACTGTTGATGAATCTTATTTCAAAAATTTTCTTCTGGAATTTTTATCCTTTTTTTAATGTGGCAGAAAATAATAACTATAAAAAGAGCCATGTGAACACAAAAGTAGTGTTGCTCTCATCTGTAAAATCACTTTTATTGCCTCTATTATTTGAGAAGCAAAGACAGCACATTAAAAGTGAAAGAAAACTGCCAGCATGACAGCTTTCATTTACATTTTGATAGCTGTAAATGCAGCCTTCAGCACTGAACTAACTTCATATTTCACTGCATTTTCATTTCTTAATCTAATAAAATACATATTTTTCTGGACTTTATTGCTATTGCTTCAGGCTTGGGCATTTTAAGTGTTGTTGTTATGTTTTCAGAGCAAGTTGTAGCATAAAATATAAATAGAATTGTGGCAAAGAAGCAGTAAATTGACCCACATATACATTACTCTGGAAGCATATTTTAAAACTCATTATCAGAATTGTTTCTCCTGCTGCTGCAGTAAATACTATGTCATATCATTAAGTTTTGGAGGTAGAACAAAATGAATAGCTTGTTAAACATTAGTTTTAAAGTAAATGTGCACTGAAATGAAAAGTAGCATCTTAAAAGATTGTTAACATTCAGGGCATTCTAATACTATATCAATCATTGCTTTTACCATCATCTCTAAAAAGCTTTCTGAAATGTCACTCAAAGTTCATTAAAACCTGCATTTTTAAAATGCAAGAGCAATGAAAAATATTACAGGAGAAACCCCTGTGAAATCCAACACCAATTACATGAGTAAACAGGCAGGAGCAAGCTGATAGAAAACCAAGGTATGTTGGAAGTTGCATTTATTTTACAGATATTGAGGAAATCAGAAGATAACACTGAAAGGTTGCAAAGACATAACTATTTCTTTAAAAACATTCAAAAGCAAAATAAATATTTCAATATGATGGAAGTATACTACTGAGATTATGCTTTTATACCCACTATTGAGTGCAACCATCCATAATATTGCTGGAACCTTTCTAATGATTCAGCAAGGTAAGGCCAAACAGAGGGGGAAAAGCATTTAGGATTCTTTGACAAAATTGTGTTCAATCTATTGATTGAACACAATTTACTCCAAAAATGTATCAAAGCGATGCAGTTTCAAAAATTTCCATTGGAACAGAAACTTGGATATTAAAATCAGAAGAGACAACTATAGTCAGAACTTCAAAATGATAGTCAGAGCTTCAGAGCACAGAACTATCCTGGATTAATTATAGAATGTCTTTTTAAAAATAATAATGGATCAAATGCATTCCTGTTGCACCAGAGTGTAACAATTTCTTTCTAGCTCAATTTCTTTCTGAATTTACTTCTTTATATTTAAAACAAAATAAGAACATTACCCACTTCCTTTGTGCATCCTAACAATAATTAAAATTGTAATATTAAAATTACAAGTAAAAAGAGTATCTGTTTTGCCAACAGGCAATATAAAATAATCACAGGTTTAACAATTCATTGCCAAGTCTTGTATGCAGACAAAACAAAACATTCTGATTATTCATATGTTATAGCTTCCGTCATTTATTAATTATAGAGATAATTTTCTTTCTTTTTTTAACCCTGCATTTTTGGTTTATTACATAAAAAAAGAAATTTAAATAACTGAAAGAGCACTTGGGAAGGAGCAATGCTTCATTAAAAAAAAAGAATAAAAAATGCAATTTTTTTTCTGAAGTATTCAATTAAGTACCTGAAATACAGCATTAAAGCAATTCCATAGGACATTGGAGTATGTGATTGGCAGTGTCTGCAGCCAAGCCCTTAAAATAGGCTTCCAGTCTAACACTGAAGAACTCATGAAGACCATCCCATTACGAGAAACTGTTGCAGGGGAAGCATTGTCAATGTTGTGAGGTTCAAAAATAATCTTGCAATTGGGGGACATCGGAATGCGATCTCCATTGGCCAAAGTAAGGGTCTTATTATCATCCAGAACAGAGTTCAGATTTTCAATCCAGATTGCATCAACAGGTCCATCCAAAACTATCCAGATATGCTCACTCTTAAAAAAAAAGGAGAGACACACACATTCAACTCTACCTACCTTGACCAAAAATACACATTCATGTAATATCAGAAAATGTACTCTTAGACATAAATAATGTCATAACTTGGTGCTCAGAAAAAAAGCAATATAAAAATACAATTTTTGTAATTTGCGCAGTGATTTGATTCTTCTTTTTTTTATCTTGTGTCTCACTAAAAAAGATATTAAGAAAGAGCAACAAAGATTAATTTGTGCTGTACTGAGCAGGAAGTTGTATCTTCTACAAAAGTACATCAGCCAACTCAGCATTCATCAAGATGGATGAAAACATATCCCATTAAATGCAGTCATAGACATGGGCACAAAGTCAGTCCTTGCAGGACGTTACCCAAGTATTTCATGTAAGGTGTCTGATTTGCCAAGCCAGAATTGGGTGGGTGTTCAGTAGATGTGAGTATAATTTTGATTTCATGAAACAGGATCTGCAGGTTTGATAAGAGAATTGGGAAATGCCTACATCAGTTTCTTACCAAAGCCTTACATTCTGATATAGCTAGAGAAATAAAGTGGCAATGACTTGAAACCAGACAGGAAAAAAGTCTTTTCTGCCCTCACATCAAAACATGAACATACCTTGTTTTTGTGTTTGGACTGCTTACAGAAGGAAGCAAACCACCTAAAATCTTTTCTAAATTAATTCTGGAACCTGAAATTCTTGGGAAACCTAGTGCTATCTGGGATATGTATATAATTCTGACTCTTGTGCACATTGACCTCATCAGACACAAAGCAAAATTAACACTGCATATTCCCATTTGATTTTATAATGGAAGACCTTTCAGATAAATGACAGGTAATGACACCTTATGGAAACAGTATTAAATGTCTGTCATGATTCAGCATCCATTACCTTCTTTGCCTTTAAAGTTTTTCTCCATAATGTAGAGAAAATACCATCTGTCCAGTCATTTGTAGCAACATCAAGGGTACCGAACATCTGGGAAGCTGTGATTGCCTTTGGGTTCATTCTCATCTCTTTATGAGGAGCACCACAATCTGTCATTGCTTTCATCAAAATATGAATGCATTTTGTCTTTCCTGCACCAGTTGGACCTAGAGTCATCATACCTTAAAACAATATAAACATGGTTTAAAATGAAATGTCAGTGTGTCATGCTTCCATTTAATGGTTCATTGCATCAACGATCCTTGTTTTGTTTTTATCAAAAGCCAATACAAAAGGATGTTTCTCACTCCACTTAATGTTGATTGAAACGGAATTTGAAACTATTATTTAAAGGTCTTTATAAATGTCTCTCTATTATGATAGGCAAGCCTATGTGGGTCTGCATCCTCCCTCAGGCAATTCTTTTCTTTTTTCTAATGGGATAACACAACTGCCTTTTGATGTTCTCATGCAATGACATTGACATGGATGGTGGCAAAAAATCCAGAAATTTCTAAATGTATCTAATGAGAATGAGTATGTTCAGTGATACACAAAATCAAGTGTATCTTTCTGATGCAAAAGTATCAAAATAATGTACCTGTAGCCACCCATGCTGGTATTTAATAGATCTTTCTTTCATAAAACCTGTTAAGAGCAACCACACTTAGTTCATCAGTGTATACATGTTATTAAAGAAAAATAAATTGTGTCTTCAACAATAAATTGAGCCTACTGGTCTTTAGTTTTGTTTTCATTCAATAGGCCCAGAATCTGTCCAAAATCAGATGGGACATTCAAATTGAGACTTCCAAAGTAATTTAGAGGACTTAGACAACTCCTATTAGCCCTAAAGGCAACAGGATAATATATCCCTTAGTTGGTTTTCAACAAAAGTATGGAACAATCACAAACCCAAATAATAAAACTAATCCAGTGCCATGCAAATTGTGTGATGTTTCCTCTAAAACTAAAGGGTGCTGGATGTTCCCTGAAACAACCTGAGGACTCAGAAAATCACTACTCTTGCCATATGTTACATATAGGGAAATCTAATACAAACTCTTCAACATTAACCAAATGGTTTTTCTGCTGGTTTCAGTGATATTTCAACCAAAACTGTTACGCCAAACAGATTTCAAGATCCATGCACTGGATCTGTGTGTTTATGTGTTTATAAAAGCACTTCACGTGCACACACAGCCATAATTCTCCTCATTATTTTAAATTCCATGGTGACCCCTACATGAATTCAAGTTCATGAGTAGGACAAGTGGAAGTCAGGAAAGCTTTTTCCTTCAGTGCAGTAACTTTCATTATATAAAGTCAAAAAACTTTTGGTTTGAGCATTCAACTCTTTGGACAATTGGAGCTGCACAATCTGGGAATAGTAGGAATGTGTGGAGAGAAGAGGCATCTAAAGAGAATGTCATGGTGGGTCCTGAAGATTTTTGAGGAACAGAGGAGCTGTAGTGTCTCACAGATCAAACAGCTTCTTTTAAAAAGAGACAGATTTAATCATAACTAAAAACATTAGAACTTCCATGGTTCCTATATAGAAATAGCTGTTATGCAACACTGCATCCAGAAATCTGGATGTAAATTAGTAAGTCTGCACAGCACTAACCAGTTCTTCGATCTAACCAATGATCTGAATTAAAAGCTTAGGGATCTGAATTAAAAGGCCTTAAGGACTCAGACTCTGATATGTGAATGAGTATTTCCTTTCATTTATTTCATTAGTTTATTCTTTTATTATGACAAGAAAGACTATTCTTTTATTATGACAAGAAAGGGAGAATAAGAAGGATGATATCTTTATAAATCTTTGCTGCTTTAGTTACATTTCCTTAATATTTTCCCTTTATTATACTAAAAAATCATTTTTTAGAGGTTAAGGGTAGGGTGGATATTTTAAAGTAGGGGTATTCTTTTTTTCCACTGAGCTATGAATTGTAAACCTGGATTTACTACTGTCTATGATACCCTTCCTAGGACAGGATAAACTTTACTCAATGGCTTTTTCTGCACTGTAAAAATGTATTTTCATAGACTCAAAGAATGGTTAAAATTGGAAGGGACCTCTGGAGTCCCTCTTGTCTAACTCCCTGATCCTGCAGGAGGAAAACTTATTTCTCCTCAATATAAATGGCAAGAATCAATCACAAAGAAAACACTTGAAATTATATCACATGCATGGTAGAATCTATCAAAATAAAGGTTGGAGAAATTATTTTTGGTAGTCTTCTCAGCATTATAATCTCACAGTAACATTAAACTCGTGCTTCATGACTGAACTCTGAATGGTTTTCAGAACACTGAATAAAATTGCTGTTTCTGGATTTGAATGAATATATTTTAACTTGCTCTATAGAAATTTCAATCACCAAAGGCCACACTCATACTTCCCATAAAAATGTAATATAACAAAGGATTGCACACCAAAAAAAGTCATAACAGCTTCCTAAGCAAAATACCCATATAGGCTTTAAAATTACATCTGTTAATTTTTTTTTAACATTTTTCATTAAATTAATCTGCATTCAAGTGGCAGATAATATAATGTAGTCTCAAATACAATGCAGTCTCAAAACCTCATTTAGCATGCTAACCATGTCGGACTCGTTGAGTTTCGTACAGCTGAATAAGTTTAAGTATCCATGGTGGATGAATAATAAGCCCTGCCTCCTCTGTCTGCTTTTGGATGGCTGACTGTAGTTCAGGATACCCAGATTTATCCAGAGTAATTCCAGGGAATAGGTCATTAATGAGACTCATAAATAAAGGTTCATCTTCATCCACCTGTCAAGGACAAAGTAGGGGGAAACACATTATTTATTTATTGAAATTATTATTATAGTTGTAAACAATCTTCAAGATAAGCTATTTAAAAGATGGCAGTGAAACTTTTACCTCTTCCAAAGCAAATATTATAATTATCCATCAGTTTTATAAAGAGAGTTTCATATAAGGAAATCACAAGTAGTAATTTCTAAATTAAATACTTCAGGGTGATAAAAATGTCAACAACTTTAATACAGTTTTCTTCAATGTATACACAGACCTATTCCTTCATTTGTTACATAAGTCAGCAAGATTTATTCCAATCATGTTTTGCCTTAGAATTTTTATGATTTTTTCCTTCTGTAAATCACTGAAGCATTGCTATAGGTTTGAACACACGCGCTGAAGAGATTAACACCAGAAACAGAATCATTGGTTTCATCACAAAAGTGGTTCCCAAGGTAAATACACAGAGTCTAGACATGCTATAATCTTTTAATTACAGCAATAAAAAGAAAGATGAATACTTTAAATAGTATTATTGAAAGATGTTACACTATACAAGTAGGTATTAGCTGCTTCCCTCACTTAATGCAATTCTTATGATATTCAGAAAAGGCAACAGACTCCCAAGAAATGTATAAATTGATATTCTGGATTAGAAAGATCTTTGGTGACATTATTAAGAGTTAAAACAATGTATTCTCCCTTTCTCTCCTTAGGGTAAAAAGAATTAAAAACAAGAGGCAATTAGAGGAGCAGGTAGATCCCCTAGGATCTCATGGTATTTCCAAAGATTTTTTCAGCTAAAGCTTATGATGTGTTTTCCTCTCTTTAAAAGACAAATTGTGCTCACACAGTAACTGTATTCTTATTCTCAACTCACTTATAAATCATATTAAAAACTGCAAAATAATGTATCCAACTGGTGAAGAAAAATAGCTTTCCAAAGTACATGACAAAGACCCTTAAAATGTAAACAAAATACACTATTGGGCAAAATCATCAGTGTTACAGCACCAGTTTGGAGAGGTTCATGTCCCGCAGAACTCTCATCACAACAGTTTTCTCTGGCTCTTGGGGATTAGATCTTTTCACTGCTCCAAGGGTTCTTAAAACAGACAGGATATTTCTAAGCCCAAAGTCATAGTGAACCTTGAAATAAAGCACAAACAAAATTGGAACTATAAAGATCAAATAGATCAAAACAAAAAACAAGAGAGGACTGAAAATTAAATTTGCTAAATAAATGAATGTTATGGAACTTCTCAATAATATTAAATTCACAGTTCTTCGTCTTTTCAAATACACTTCCAGTTTTGTTGTTATCAAATCCTGAAGATATTTTCTAGTGTGGTATGGCCATACCAGAATGTGTACTTTCTGGCGATACAGAGCTCAACCTTATTTCCCAGGCTTACAAATTGGAACAATATACTGTGTAAATCCCAGAATTTTCAACAAGAAATAGCTTATTGATCAGGTTTGCAGATGATACCAAACTGGTGAACTAGATCACAACTAGAGTCCAAAATTACCAAGTAAAGGCAAGTGCAAAATAGTAAAGGTGGTAATAGCCAACAGAACTAATAAAGAGTAACAACCCTTCTTTGAGAATAGAAACAAATCAGGTCCACAGAGCTTTGCAGAAAAATATCTGACATTGGATTGATGTCGCAAGCTCCCCAATGACTTATCTGCAATTTTAGTGGGCAATAAAAATACAAACATCCTTTTTAGGACAATTGAAAATACATTTTGATTGTAGTTGACATTTCTATACTGTGACCAAAAAGTGGATTCCACATTTGGAGATGAACCCTACAGAAGAGAAATTTGAAAAAGAAAAAACCAAGTGATTCCTTGACTAGAAAGCATATTGTTTCAGGAAAAAATATTACAAAATCTACTGCAAAAGTAGGAAGAGTGAATATGTAGGATGAGTGATGGTAAAAGTCTTCAACGTGCAAAAGATACCAGCAAAGAGGAAGACAGGAGGAATAGAAAAGAAAATAAATAATTTGCTTAACTACAGGAAGGGGGATTCAAGTTAACTTCTAGAGAAAACTGTGACCATAACAAAAATTAAACTTTGGATCACATTGGTTGCCTGGGAAACTGCAACCTATCCATTAATAGAAAATGTTAAGAATCTTGACAAACATTGATAGCAAATTATTTTATTAATAATTATTTTTCCTCCAGAAAGGTAGATGGATGATTCCTCAAGGCTCTGCCCTGCCTCATTTTCTAGTATTCAATCAGGTGCCAAGTTGTTACCAGTTGAAAAATTTAGGTATGAATATACAGCCGCTCACTGCCAGGAAATCTTATTTGCAGATGGAAACACTAACACAGAAAGATTAACAACCTAGTGTGATATTGATGAACTCAGACATCACCTGACTTCATCATCATTTAGTAAATGGCATATACTAGGGAAATGCCCAGAATCATGACAAGGACTGATATATTGCTTTTTCTCCATGCTAGATGACCATCGTTGGCATACTGGAATTAGTTCAGCAAGTGATGACTATGTGAGAGGAAAGGAGGCAATGTCAAAATCTTCAACAGGGGAAATTGCAATGGTTTGCATAATGAAAAGATTCTTCACAATAAGAGTGGTCAAACATAAAAGGTACCCAGAGAGGCTGCATACCTCCATCCTTGGAGATATTCAAAACTCAAAAAGGGCCTTAGCAACCTGCTGTACTGAGCTAAGCAAGAAGATGGACAAGGTGAACTTTAGAGGTCCCTTCCAACTTGCACAAGTCTGTGGTTCTACAGAAGTGATGACTTCGTTAAATTTGAAGAAATACTTTCATACCTACCAGAAAATTTAAAATAAGCTTAAATTACTTTTAAAGACAGAACTTCTAGTGCATTCCAACTGACCTACATGATGGGTGGTTCAAGGCGATCATCCTTTATTTACCTTAATCTCTTTTCTAGTTTTACAACTGCTTTGTTTTTCTGGGAATGGCACAGAAGAGCTAGGATTTATTGGCAAATGTGGATTATGGGTTATTTCTTCGCTCCATCTTTTAACAGCAATCTTTAAAGATTGTGCCTGAGCAAAATGGACTGCCGTGGTATAGTTGATGCTCTTGAAAAAAAGTATTCAAAATATGAAATAAAACAGTCTCATTATTAGAAGCAGAGTTTGCTCCATGTAGAAAAGAAAAATAAAAGGGATATCAGTGGTTTCCTCCATATGAAAGCACCTTAAAGAGATGATTCTCAAAAAGGGATTATCACCTCATTTGCTTTCAAGATTTGTTAGGTTTTTCTTTTCAGTTTCTGTTTTTCCCTAAGCTGTATGAGGCTTTGTGGAAGGAGGTTCTAGGGAAGAAGTCCTGTAACAAAGCCAAGTAATTCACCTTCAGAGCTCTGTCAGAATAACTCTTTCAGAGGCTTGGGCTTTCTAAATTTGCTAAGGACTATTCTTTTACTTTACTCTTTATTGCTTTTCTTTACTGAAGGAGATGACAGTCCGTCAGGGTGCCTTTGGCTACTTGTGAGTCAGAGTTCCTCTTTCTACAGAGTCTGTATTTGTGTGTATAAAATGTCTGGAGGACTTAATGTATTTCTCCTGGCACACTCCTTCTAGATTTTCTGTGGGGTAAGGTCAGCTGGTGAATACTTGTTTACTTTATTTCCTTCTGTTGATATACTGCATTTGCTGAAAACAAGCAATGTTCTGCCATTTCCTATTGCATTCGTTCTTTATGTGACTCTGATCTTTTCAGCCAACTGCCTGGAAAATCCAGCATTACCTAACTTGAAATTTCAAATTTACCATTAAAAATTTGAATAAATAAGTTCCACTAGGAAAGAAAGATTAATACAAATTATAGAGTCACAGAATGGTTTGAGCTGGAAGTGACCCTAAAGATCATCTAGTTCCAACCCCCCTGCCATGGGCAGGGACACCTTCCATTAAACCAGGTTACTCAGAATCCCATCCAACCTGGCCTGGAACACTTCCAGAGATGGGGAGTCTAGAAACTCACCAAGCAACTTGTTCCAGTGTCTCACTAACGTTTACAGTCAAGAATTTCTTTCTAATGTCTAATTGAATATGCCTCTAAGAAAGACTGTCTGTACTTTATCATTTTAGTTTTCTGACTACCCAGAAGCAATTTATGTCCCACTGTACTCTTAGAAACATGTTCAGTTCATGAGACTCCCATATCTAATCTGATTAACTCATTAGATCTCTCTCTATATAATAACCTATTGCAGTAGCTGTATTCCTCAACCTACAGCAAATTTCACAAGTAACTTCAGGAAGTCTTCAAACTGTTTCATTACTACTACAGTAACAACACACGCTCAAGTGAGGAAGTGGTGGACCCAACTGAGAAGCAGAAGATCCAGGCCGTGGTGGATCAAATCAAGAGAGATGTCAAGGATGGTGGAACAGTGTGGAAAGTGACCTTTCTCAAGTGCATATGTAGAGATAAGGACAGGAAGAGAACAGCATTGTGGCAGAAGCTCTCACAGCAGAAGGCGGTGCTAATTTGAAGTGCCTGTTTGCCAAGGCACCCAACATGACAATAAAAAGGAAAAATTACAGCTCTGTGTGCAGGTACAGGGTTACAGTCAAACAGAAAATGTGGGGGCATAGGCACAATGGATGGATAGTGGTACTTTAGGAAGGACAAGACAGGATGGAGAGATTGGAAATTGCCCTTCAAAGTGAAAGAC
Source organism: Setophaga petechia (assembly GCA_024362935.1). NCBI lineage: Eukaryota > Metazoa > Chordata > Aves > Passeriformes > Parulidae > Setophaga > Setophaga petechia. The sequence goes on from JANCRA010000008.1 coordinate 30,258,831, forward strand.
TGGGAACACTTTCCCTTAGGATGGCTAATGAGCCAGTTGAGAGAAGTTGTACTAGAATTAGAGGGCTCAACCACATTGTGGTAGATGTCTGCTGTAAACATCCTGATAAGGAAGAAGCTGATGAATCTTTCTTTCAACAACTGGAATTAGCCTCATCTTTGCAAGCCCTGATCCTCACTGGGGGCTTGACATAGCCCAATATCTGCTGGAAGGGCAACACAGCAGGGCAGAGTAATTCCAGGAGATTTCAACATTGTCTCTGCTAAAATCCTCACACAAAAAATGGTGACTAGACAAGGTGGTCAGACACTTCAACAGCTTGACCAAAGAGGCTGTGCAGAGTTTATTTATCCTTGGAGATATCTAAAGCTCATCTAGACAAGATGCTGAGCCACCTGCTCTAGGAGATCTCACTTTGAGAAGAGGTATAGCACCTGTTCACCTCCAGAAGTCCCAGAGAAAAAGATCCATTTTTCTCTGATTTTATGACTATATAGAATGGATTTAGACAAAAAACAGGACTGTCCAAAGGGCTGCTCAAGGCACAGGCAGGACAAACTAGCATACTATCATGGGCTTGCAGAAAGCGGTGCTTCCTGGCTCATGCTACCGAGTATAGTGACCCATGATATGATACAAGATATAATGGAAGACAGATCACTATAGCAGGCTTCTCTGATGGATACTGTAGAAATGTTAGGTGGTCCTGAAGAAATTATTAATATGCATGGAAGACAATTCCCCACAGATATCATGGCTTACTTAGCAAGAACTAAGGAACTTCAGTGTTAAGAGAGATATAAGTATAAGATGCAGATATAAAATTGTGATGTAGCTGAATATAAGGGTTGGGCCTATGTACACACCCAGAGCACTTGGTCATTAATTTTCATAAATATCAAGGACCTCCCTTGCTAGCATCAGTATATATGAGGCAAAGGACTGATCTGAGACAAGGTGATTGATCTACCTGCCTTCACAATAAAGCGTTTGAATAACTGGCACAGGAATTTTCCCAGTGGGAATCTCAGACAGTTTCACAGAGTCCTCCAGGTGGCTCCTATGATCCCTAGGCCAACTGATAAGGCTTACTTATATACTTCAGTATGTTGATTAACATGATAAATGCAGAATCTCCTTATCTCAGAGGTTCCAGAAGGCAATTTCTGCTGAAGAAATCACCAAACTGCACAGAGAAACTCTATGCTCTCTGTGCAGATGCTGTAATGACTGTGTATAAAATATTGTACACCCTTAAGATAGTTAAAATAAGTTTTGTACAGTTAGGTTTTTTTGGGGTGTGTGCATTAATTTTTAAGTACACTGTCCAAGGGTGAACCAGTTCCAGCATCTGTGATAACACAAAACAAGCAAGCACTTTTGCAGAGGTAGAAGGTCAAATTTCTGATGCCTGCTTACACATCTTTTTCACATTGAAGGAAAGAATCATGTCCTGGACAAAAAATGACCACACAAACTGAGGCAATAGGAAAACTTAGTTTTACAAAGGCCAGGCACTAATAATATGTGGTACAGAACTAAAATTATAGTAGTCTGATATAGTAGTATATTATAGTATAGTAGTATATAGAAGTACAGTATAGTAGTCAATCAGAGCAGTTTCATCACTATCCAACCAAAGCAGGCATTTGAGCCACAAGTTATCTACTGTACATATGATTTCTCATTGGGACTGTCTAGTGGGCAGGGCATTCAAAAGCCAGCACAGGGTATTCAAAAGGAAAGAACCAAATTTGTTTCTACTTTTAAACACCCCATCCCAAATGGAACAGCAGTATTCTCTTTCTAGTAGCACTCATAAAGACAGAGCCTTGTAGGTGCTCTGTAGTTATTTACAATTCTTACACTGCCTCTGAAATCGACCTGGCCTTCATAAGTGAAGACATTGAAAAATGTGCCCTCTGCAAGTTCAGCACGGCAACATACACTGTTCCTCATAACTTCTCCAGTAACTGCACTCTGTTTAAGAATTACAAATCACACTTCCCATATAACTCAATTTACTGTGAAAAATAAAAACAACATGATCCTTTCAGATACTGTTTCTGGAACCTGAAACTGAAAACCCTAAAAAATATATAGGCCCATGAGTGTAATAATAATTACATATTCTATGAAAGTATATTATCTCCATATCCTTCCAGTGACAGCTTACAGTTGAACAAATATTTATTTTACCTGTTTAGATAACTGCTCTTCACAGAGTTTGTAGAGTGTATAGAATTTTTGACTGAGGACTTGGTTGTCTCGGAAACCAGCACTTGCCAGCTTGACTCGCATAATAATGCTACGGTCAGGCACCATCATGGCAACCGTGCGAAACTGAATCTTCAGATTTTCAGGCAGTTCCTGTCGTCCTGCATATCCAGGGTTCTGAAAATGCAATTTATAAACCCAAACAATATATAATGATGGCAGGGTAGGAAGTTTTATCTTCCCTGTTAACCATTCAGCAAATGCAGGAGCACATGCAAAATTACGAAGGATAACTTAAGCATGATGTACACATCAGTGCAGAGTTGCCTCAATTCTGCAGTTCATGAAGTATGGGGTATCACAGGTTATTTAGAGATGTCCAAGACCAAAAGATATAGACAGACAGTCACTTACAGATCTTGCTGCAGCTCTTTTAAATGGTTACTTCCTCAGAGTCTTGACAGTGTTCCAGTGTTGGAGTTTACTGTCCCCTGTGAGCATTCCCAGACCATTTCAGCGCAAAGCCAGTCAAGCACTGCAAGCCATTACTGAGTATAATTTAAACTAATGGATCTGACCTTTCTCTGAAGATGTCTAAGTCATTCATATGAGTACTGCATGGCACAGTTGTGACAACTGTAGTCACTAGCCATGCAGTGATAACTTCTTTCATCTCTTTCAGCTCTTTCCAAACTGTCTTCCACCTGGCCTTTGCATGGCACTTATTTGCCCTTTTTTCAAATTACAGTAATAACATTAACACTTTCTCAAAGGTAGGACCCCCTAAAATAAAGACAAAGGCTTCCATTTTGAGTGGGTATGTAGGTAACTACAGAGGGAGAGATACAAAGATGATTTTAAGGTATTCCTATATTTTCCTGCTGTTTTGCCTCCTGCACTGCTAGAAGCAGTCCACAGGCACAAAAGATAAACCTTCAGGAGGCCAGTGAATCAGAGTGAGGGTGGTTTCCCTCATGCTGTCTTCCAGGATTGAGGTCAAAAACTTATTCACAGGTGGTAAAATACTGACTAGACCAGCTACAGTAGACCTTGAAGTGGTCAATTCTGGTTTATTTTGACAGACTTTGACTCAAAATAAGAGGGGTTAGTTTAATTTCAGTCTGTCAAATACTCAACTAAAAAAGTCCTTAAAATACATAGTTAATGATAAATGCATATGTCAAGTCCTAAGATCCAGTTAAAAATATGAACAAGAGAAAATTATATCATAATTATTTTACTAAATTATTGTTCAAGTTTCATTAACTATTTCTAACAGACAGTCTCAATGTTTCAACAGGGAAATTTCAATAGGAAATGGAACAGAAAAGATTTTTCACAATGATGCCATTTACATGTATTTACAGACATACCATAGTGAGAAATATACCAAATTCTCTGTCCATGTCAACAACATCACCATCAGTGAAAGTGAACTTAAGTTTCTTCTTTTTCTTACACTGAAGTACAATATATATCTGCTGAGCTGCCACTGATAAAACTGGGAGTTCAATGCGGTTGAATTCATCAAAGCAACCCCACGCACCTGACTGAGCTAAACCTGAGAAAAGCAAAAAGAGAAATATTCTCTTAAAATAGCAGATCAAACAAGAGTAATTTATATACAAAATAGAACATGTTCTATACAACTTAGTGTAATGTGAGAAGAGCAGGGAACATGAACACAAAATAAAATGAGAAGTAAAAACTCAAAATAATTTGGGCTGTGCATTAATGACACTCGGAAAAAGTATCACCCTTTGAAAGATACATAAACTTCTTTACAAAGAATCCTAGACTTCTACAGCAACCATTAGGCAGAAAGTGTTAATTAATACTGTATATAGTACCATAGAGTAGCACAAATGTGCACATAGCATGGAAACTCATCTGTGCAGGGGATGAAATTGTCAAAGACGAGCTTGACAAACACCTACCTAAATGAAAAGCACAAAACCAAATAGAGACCACTACATTTCTGACAGAAGCATTGTAGCATTTTATAACAATTAATTCATAGGTTAAAAATTACTGGAGATTAACATCTTACTGTTCAAGATAGAGGAAAGAATCTTTTACACTTAGAATTGTTACTTAGAACAGACCATGGTGTTCTGGACAGACAGTAGTAGCCCCCAGATATCATGAAATTAATGGCTTTTGGGAGATTCAAGTATTCCTTCTTCTCTATCATGCTAACAGGACTGAAATAGGAGAGTCTACAGTGGCAGCCTTCCAGAGCAGTAGAGGGAAAGCTACATAATCCCCTGCTCTTTCACACCCATTTCACAAGAGACAAAGGCTAGTAAGTCTATGCAGGAGCTTCATGGATGCCACCCTTCCCTTCCCTTCCCAAAGACCACACTGGACTAGTATTCCCAATTGCCTGGGCCCATCCCTAGAACTGTTCAGAAGTGGAGTTTAATTCACTCCCCTGAGTGGTGGAGCTCAGCTTGGACTAAGCAGTTTGAAGGCAGTACTAAATGCAGAAATAGGGCACATGTCCAAGAAAAGGCATTTGTGTTTGCAATGTTGAATAACCATGCCCAGAACTCCCCTGAATCCCCATACTTCATATGGCAAAGCCTATAGCACTGGTAAAATATATCTATGGGTGGTTTATGTGTAATGTTGATTCATTAAGAGCTTTAGATAGTTTTCAAGAGAAAGTATTCAAAAATCAATAACAATACTATGAAGACATATTCTTTTACTTTGTCTTGTTTTCTTTTGATTTTTTTTCTTTCTCTTGCCTTTGCTCAGCCTGTTATTCTCATAATATGCTACTTCCCATCCCTCTACTTTTCCTTGTCTCATCTTCTCTTTCCCTTTAAGATGTTGCCCCAGGTGCCCTCAATGCCACTTTTATGTTTCTTTCCTGATATCCATTTTTTATGTTTTTTCATGCCCATTAACCAATTATTTTAATAATGTTGCATCAATTGGTCTTTTTTACCCATGAGATTTTGGAAGAAAATAACTAGAGTTGAACCAGGTCAAAATCACTGGTAGTACAACAAAAATTGGATTCTTAAGGCTTAATTCAGTCAGGGCAATACTGCAGGTCTCCCATTAAAATTATCTCAATTCCATATGTAACCTTTCCTTAAACAGCGTCTAATTAATTTGCATGATATTATAAGGAGAAAAAATATTATTAAAAGCAAGTGGAATATATATAAATATCACAATGCCATAATGATACAAAGATTGAAGTAATTCCATAGAAAGTTACCAAATTTAAAACATAAAATACCCAATTCTACCAATCCTACTGTCTTTGTCATTTGAAAACAAATGAAGAACATTCCTTGACTTCATTGGTGTGGCATCAAGTCCTTTATTTGATGTTCCTCTCCTTTTGTGAGGAATATTTAAGCCCTGGATGCTCTCAACAGCCCTTCCTGAGGCTTCTATCCAGACTCTGTCTTCCAGTCCAGAAGATCCATTGTAGTTCAGGCAGGTCAGAACTGTACTGTGTGCAGGGCTGTGCACAGTCCCATCTCCTCTTATCCTGAATTGCTGAATGAACTTCCTGGAGGAGCCCACAGCTCCACAGGGTTACCCTCAGTTCTGCCTCCTGCTGGTTCTGACTAAACTTCCCAGAGAAATCCTGAAACCAGCAGGTCATTTCACACTATCTGATGTCACTGGACTGCTGATGGGAACAAGCTGCCAACAGCCTGTCCTGCTTAGGCACTGTGGGACTGTGCCCTGCTGAGTGAAGTCCCTGCCCCTGCCTCTGTGCTGATCACCCTGAGCTCCTGGCTCATCTTCCCTCATGGAGCTGCCCCATTCTTGCTGCTCCCTGCTAAAAAACTTACTGCAGAGATTTTTCAAATTAATTTGTCCCCTTTTTTAACATGTGCTATATGACTCCTAGGGTCCATCCTAAAAAGAAACCCCAAAAAGTGGTTTTTTCCTGCTTTGTTTATTAAACGTAAATATCTACTCTTTGTGATGAACAAGGAAAATCTCCAAAGCTGGATAGTTTTTAACTAAGAAACTTAATTCTGTATAATATTGTCTCTTACACTTACTGTATGTATCTTAAAGGTTTTTGAAAGTAATTTCTCTATGGAATGGTGAGATTCAGTTCTGACCAAATAATTTTTTCTTTGGTAAAGGAAAAAAAAAATCACTTGTTCTGTAATGCCACCTGCTGCATGGAGTTAGGAAGCCTCATTCTCAGACAAAGCCAATATCCCACAGCTTTGAATAAACTCAGTTCTTGCACAATTATTTCATTCTGGTGGTGTTGAAAAAGGAAAGAAAATACACATCTATGCTAAAAACACATACACAACCACAGGCACAGCAAGCAAACTCTCAGCTGCAAAACAGCTCAGAGACAATGTAATTTTGTCATATTGTGAATTAAATTCTGTCCCCATGCTGAACATATGATGGTTATCAAATACAGAAATGGAGTAAAAGCAGAAAACAAATTACAGGACTAAAGAAAACAAATTAGGCCTAAAGAGATCCTTAATTATATCTAAAAAAAAAAAAATATGGCAATGCCCCTGCACCAATCAGTACAGACATCCTACAAACCTGGTTCTCAAACAATGAAAGAATCTCACAGAATAGCTATTAGCCCCCAGACTATAAAATGCTTATCTGCAATGCAGAGCCATGTCTCCTTCCATGTATTTTTCCACATTTTTTCCCCAGATTTTACACAGGAGTAGAGCTATAGTGATATAACTCAATGGAAATTTCACTGAAACAAAGCTCTATCTAGCCAAAGCACAACCCAGAAGCAGCAAACTAAAAAGTAATCATTGGTGCTGAAAGAATTTACAGAATGTCAGACTTGTGTGCTCACCTTCTGAATTAAGATAGATATAAAATCTTACATTAAATACCAAATCACAAAAAGTTACTTCAGGTAAGACTGGACTTGCTTGACTGTAACTCCTCACTGCTAAACCTGCTAATATCTGATGACTTGACACACAGCACCAGATAAAGTGAAAAGTTTGGATGTGGAAACTCTGGTGATGAAGCACCAAGCCTATAACAGATGTGGAATTCTGAAAAATTTCCCATTGTGAGCACTGAAATATGTAGTGTATTAATGAGAACTTTCTTATCAGTCTGCATCAAAGTTCTTCTACAGCTGAGAAGAACTGTCCTTTTTTTTCTTTGAAGACCTATTGTGCAGTAAAGAATCTTTATCTGAACTCACTTTGGCCTTTATATGAAATCAAAAAGAGCTAATTTCCTTCCCTAACTTCAGTATATCCACTCCTCAAGAAATTGCAGATATTTTAAAGACGTAAAAAAGGTGATTGCAAGCCAGGTCCTTGCAAGTATTGACACTAAGTCCAAAACAACTGACTTCAAATGCCCCTTCACAAATGAAAGCATCCATGACTTAAGTAAGGGTAGAATCTTACTTTTACTGCCAGACACACAACAGCCATATGAATGCTGAAAAACCCACACTATTCAGGCTCTATTCAGCAGAATATATTACCTAATTCTCAGGCAAATTCTCAAAGAAGCAAGCTATGACCCTACTCGCAAATTTACTTAAGTAAGCAGTCACAGGCATCATGGTTGCTTGAGCAGCAATTAGATCAGTTCCATAAATATTTTTTCCTAGCTCATATTGAACACCAGCATGCCATTAAATGAGGCAGCCAGAGAAGGACATAGTACACAGTATGACTTTGCTTCTGAAGCATATGATGACAATACTACATGGAAAATGGTCAACTTATAGAAAAACAAGAGAAAAAGAAAACTGAGCCCTAAAAATCAACTTGTGCTTTTAGCCACAGAAATTGTGTCCAGTTTTAATAAAAGAAAGCAATGACAAGCTGCAATGGTCACTACTGCCTCAATCTGAAATGGGAAAGGATAAGTTACCAAAGTGCTCAGGATAAGAAGACAGAAAAAAGCAAGGATATAAAACTAGGTGTCTGAACTGACACGAGTCACAAACAGTTTAATACAAAGAAGTGAAATCACCATGGAGCCAGGAAAAGAGGTGCTTACATAAAGAGATACAAATATTCTCACAAAAGGAGCAGAGCAGAAGACAACAGTTTGGTGGCTGTTGACGAACCCCTTTGGTGACCAAAGATGAACCCACTGCAAGCAGGAACAAAGGCTCACATCTCCCTTACAGACTGATGATTGCAGGTACAGCAAAAACCCAGCAGATGACTGTGCTTGGCGTTATGAGCATACTCAGATATCCCAGGCCTCTTCTGTCTAATAACAATGAGCAAAATAAACCTGTGACACTAAAGGTCTGCACACATGATAAGAGATGTGCAAGAAAAACTTGGTCCAAATCTGTGGGGTTACAAGAGGTGCTTTTAGAAACTTGTGACCTCAACTGAAGGTATTCACATGCATAGGTGGTTCAGTTTCTAGCTCAGAAATGTTCCTCCGCTTAAAAAATCACGGCCAGCTTCACTGGCTTCTAAATTGAAACTAAATATTATCCCCAGATCATATTTTAGCCTTCACGAGGTATCACAACAGTGAAAATTTTGTTTATGATGCCTTGTGTTATAGTTAAAAACCCACCACTCACAGAAAATGATGGTGTTCTGTGGTCTGTCAGTCCATATATAAACACAGCTATATACAATAAAACAGACCATTATGAAAGAATTTGGGATCACTGTTTGCAAAACTAAATTCAAAATTTTCCTAATCATGAAGAGTTATCAGAGTTTGAGCGCTGTGTCATTTTCCTGGCTTCAAAAGAGTCCTGTAGTCAAATAAGACACTGCAACAGTTTGTATATTTCCCTGCCTTGCAAAACATCATTAAGCTTCACATTTGATTGTCTTGTTCGACACAAAAATAGCAAATAATAATTATAAATCCTGTCCACATGGAAGGGGTAGGATAGAGGCATTAAAAAACACTCAACAGAAAGGATTCACAGGAAAAAAAGACAAGAAAACATAGATGGGAAACATCATTGAAGAACATTCAAACAAAAAAGTACTGGAAAACATGCAGGAAGAAAGAAAGGAAAAATCAAATAAAATCAAATATCAGGTAAAGTTGATGAGTGCCTGGAAATAAGAGGAAATGGAGGTGAAAAATGCTCTCCAAATCATTGCTAATCACTACACTGAAGGGGCAAAAACTTACAGCTCTAAAAACAATAAAGAAAAGGTATTTTCTTACCTTTATAGATACGACCAAGTCCTCTGTAGTCCATTTGGTCTGAACAATTGAAAACCACAACATACTTTCCCAGGCACTTGCCCATGTCTTTAGTTGTCTCTGTTTTCCCTGTCCCAGCAGGTCCTGCTGGTGCACCACCCATACTCATGCCCAGGGCCTGTGCCAGAGTGATGTAACACCTAAAGACAGAACAAACAGATCTGTGAATCTTTTCCTACCATTAATTACTTGAAATCCATCAATGCAACCACAACAGATGGATTATCCAGAGCTGGGGAAGGGGGCCGAAATGTATTTCCATGCAATGAGTCCTCAGTCACGCCCTTGCACACTGTGAAGCTGAGTTACCAGACCAACTTTGCTCTACCTGAAGAAAAGCACTCATCTAGCACAGCCATGACTGCAACAGCCCAGGAAATTCACAGGCCAATTCTAAATGTTGAATACCAAAATCCTGTAGTATTGTGTTTTTCTCAGACTACCATACACCCTTCCTCCATTACAGCCTCATTCTGCAGCACCCAGAATTTCTGTCTTTTCCCCCTCCCTCTATGTTCCCAGAGTACTCATGATTGGCTCTCTGATCTGGCAGTAGGGAGGCACAGAGGCTGGAAGAACCTCCTGCTCTTGACATTTCCATAGCAGCATGCCAAACCACAGCACTGCTGCCAGTCATGTGAAGCCTTTGAGTTCCAGGAGGGCAATGGATGAGAGCAGAGATTGCAATGGGCAATGGAGGAAGAGGAGGAATCTATGAGTCCTATGACCATCTTCTTCTTCAGCCTCCATCCTGGGTTGAGATCCTCAAGTTTAAGTCTCAGCCTTCTCAGATGGTGTGGTGGTTACTGAAGGGTGTAAGGAAACATGTTGTTCTAAACTCCAATGTTCCAAAATCACAGCAAACACATTTCAGCACTGTGAAACTCAATAGCTTTATGATATATGTGGGGAGATAAAACGGGCATTGAAAAAAATCCCAAATGATAGCACCTAGTATGACTTCTTAAGAGGTCACAGAATACTCATTCTAATACAATAGCAGTAAGAATGGTTTTCCACCTTATTCCTCAGTGACCAGTTAAGAGGCCACCATTTAACACATAAAAAATACCACTCCTAACAATTCTGCTACTGAAAACGAGGTAAGGGCAAACTGAATACATAACACAAGTTCTATGCAGACCTTTCACTTTATTTTTGGTGTATGCCATGACATGGACTGAGTCTGATACGATGTGTAGGAGTATTCAGTTTTAGTGCCATCATCTTAATGCAATGTACCACCAGCTGTGTGTATTTATCCTGTGCTGAGGGAATCTCTCTGAACATGAAATCATTAGCCAAATAGGACTTGATTCCAAGCTGATTAATGGAACAAAGACACCATTACCTGAAAATTTTCAGGAGATCAGACAATTCCATGCAGCAGTATTATAAATATTAAAATGGAAAATCCCACAAGGGGAATAAAATCTGTTGTTGTGCGACATTGCTTAGGCACATATGTTTCCCATGCTAACATTAGGAAACATCTCTTCTTCAAATATCCTTTCAACATGTGACAGTGGGTAGCCTCCAATCCCTGCAGCTTTGTTTGCCTCTTCCACATTTGTCCAAAGAGACACATGTCTGTTCTTTCTGTTGTTGTTATTAATATTATAGTTTAAGCTCATTTAAAAGGCTTGTTTTATTCAATCACGTTGTCTTGTTCTAATTTTCAATCTTGTGTGACACAGCACCTTGTATAATCATAATATATCCTATGTCCAGTTCCAGTCCAGCTCCTGGCTCTGCACAGGACAAACCCAAAAACCACATCACGTGTCAGAAAGCTTGGTCCAAACACTTATAAACTCTGGCAGGCTTGGTGCCAAAACCACTTCCCTGGCTGCATTTTAATTCAGTGAACAAATTTTGAATGGCAACATTTTATTGATACTGGCTCTCTTGGTGGGTAAAAATATTTTCATTGTGTTAGTGCTGCCACAGCCACTAATCAACTGCATGTGTACTGCTGCAAACAAACTTCTATCTAACGCAGGAACAGTAGGGTGCATAACATAGAATTTGGGAGATGTTTGTTACTTATTAAAAGCCAGGTATCCACATGCAGAGGTTTGGCTCTCTTAGGGAATAATTTTTGTTCAGAAATAGGCAAAAAATCTGAGTTTTCATTAATAAATAAAATCTAGTACCACAAAGAATGCAAAGACAATTCCAACATTAACTCAAGATGGGGCTTTGAGCAAACTGGTCTAGTGGAAAATGTCCCAGTCCAAGGCAAGAGGGCTGGAACTAGATGATCTTTAAAGCCTCTTCCAATCCTAACCATTCTATAATTCCATAAATGACTGAACAGGCAATAATTTTGACATTTGTATCCACATATAAAAGAACAAGCTCTGGAAAAGCAAATACATCTGCCTCTTGCCTTGCTGAAGCACCAATCAAGCACTATAGGAAAATAGGCATCTAATGACGTTTATACTGTGCTGTGTAACTAATACTCCAGCATTAAAACTTCTCCTTGTGATTGCCCTCAGAGTTTTCTGTATTTGTATTCCTGTAATTCTCCATAGGCTTTGCTTAAAACCATACTGAAAGTAGTTATGCAATGTCATGTCCTGAGTTACTGCTTTTTCCTACAGGCTGACTTCAAATTAATCACTTGCTGTAACTTCAAATTCTCATGCAACTACTTGCTTGTTGAAAGCAGCAATATATTGATGTTTAGATTGACTTTGTTTAGGCTAGTGATGTGTATGGTGGTCAACCATGTTTATCTTGAGAACAAGTAAATTTTTTAATGCCCATCACAGCTCATGTAGCTCAAACAAACACTCAAATTCAACCTGCTTTCAATAGCTGAATATATAAGCACTGGCCTCTGCTGTTCACCAGCGATATTGCAGCATTGTAGAGCAACCTAAGTAATTCTGACTCATTAAAAGAATTAAGTCAAAGGAAGTATTAATAAATCTTAGCTCCAATACTATGCATTTCATTCCTTTTACAAATACCTGTCAGTTAAGGGAGTTATAACAAGCCTGTCTGTACAGCCTAAGTATTCATTGCAGTAGGTGAACTCTACATCAGTGATTTTGATAATGCATTTATCCAAGTCTTCAAGATAATAAAATCGAGACTGTTTTTGCCATTCAAAATCAGATGGAGATTTAATGTTCATACGGACCTATTGTGGAAAAGAAAATTCATTAATACAGAAATGAATCAGTAACAAATTAATCTTTAATTCCATACAGAAAAAAAAAAAAAGTCTACTTAATATAAATTCATGACCTTGAAGAATGAGCAAAGAATCTGTCAGGAGTCAAGACATCCGGAATTATCTTTTCAAACCTGTCTATGACATGCTCTGAACCTTCTGTCAACTTTGATTTTCCTCTGATTTGGGCACAGAGATTATGAACTGCGTTTTACAGAGATATTGAAAAACAGTCATGGAAAACATAAAAAATGAACAATACTGGCTGTCCTGCATGGTAACTACACCATTACTCACAGAAATACTAAATTGTGCACAGTATTTGAATACGTTGTATTGACGACTGAGTGCTTGTATATTCGGGTTGTATTTCCATTATGAACTTCATATACACATATTTAGATTTGTGGTAATTAATAGATTCAGTATTATTGACAGTAGATCTCAAAACCACTGGCCTCTTACAGAAAATTTTGCCCTGGTTATTGGCCTTGCAAACACAGTGTAAGGTGAAGTGGAGGTTCTGGAATCTCAGACACTTCCCTTTCCTTTATCTCAATCACTAAAGAATGTGTTTAGCAAAGAATAGAATAGAATGCTTTAAGAGAGAAGGCTATTATTAGATACACCATTTAAAAAACCTTTCCCCAGTTGTGGACTTTCTCCTTACTTTTTATTTCGTATAAAGGACCTACAAATTTAAACAAATTTCCATAATTTTATTATAATATGACATTAAATTAATTAAGAAAAATAATTATGAAAATAAATTTAAAATTATAGGCAGAGGATAAAAAATAATCTTATCTTAGAAGCTTATCTTAGAAGCCAGCAGTTTTCTTTCTAGATTTCAGTACTTTTCTTTAATGTTTTCTATTTTCTTTACACATACACTTAATTTTTATCTTCCTAACATATATGCATAAATTATGCAATCAGTATTGAATTATTGGCCGTTGCATCATTCAAGTCCTTTGGAAGTCATTTTGCTTCCATTTTTATAATTATGCTTTCATTATTCAACATACTCATCTAAAGGAAGCCTGATGCAACCCAATTATCAAAAAACCTAAAATATCTGTTATATCTATTGTTGTTATTCTCTTCAAATATATGAAGCCTCACTGCTTTTACCTTTGAATAACTATTACCTTACATCAACACATAGGCTGGATCAGAAATCATAAGATTGACAGGAATACTAAAGGGAGGGTTTTTATATTTACATTTCAATCAAATAATGCATTAAATCTTCAAATTGAGAGGATCATTTAATTTTAAGTCAAACTCTTTTGCTCACAGTGAATTTGTGCATGATGAGTATAAACAACCATTCAAAAACCTGAAGTCTGAACCTATGAACACACCTATATAAAAATTCACCCTTCTCACTGCATCACATCTATATTAAATCAAACTAAATCTGATATGCTCTATCACAGCAGTAATGTCAGAGCTACTCAAAGAGAATTGATTCTAAGATTTGCTTATAATTTTTTTCATATGTGCAAGACCTTCCATACCAGAAATCCCTTGATGGTTTTCCAAAACTTACCAAATTATCGAAGATATCCTTCTGGTGCACATGAATGGTGATTAATGTTTCATATTTTGTCCGCTCCATTCTTGTCAGATTGTGTGTTGCCATGTCAATCAAATCATTTAAAAGTTCCAAGAACTTCTGATTTGTTGTGTGCATTACCTTTTCCACAAGCAAGAATGATCATATTAATACAAACACCATTTGTTTTTCCAATATTTAGAATTTTAATTTTACTTTAAATTTTAAAATAGCCAGGGTTATAATGTCCATACTCTGCTTTGTATTTATTAGGCTTGGAATCCTAAATTTGGATTTGGACGCTGCCTTCCATTCATGCAATCTTACCCAACAGAGTACAATAAGATTATATCTTGGAGAACAGGTCACACTGTAAGATATTATTCCAAGACTCTTGCTCCTTTACTATACATTACATTTTCAGCTGACTGCATCCCTGTATATATTCAAAACCATCAGTCAATGATTTTGGGTAGTATATATCAGCTCAAGCTTTAGGGGGAAGAGGAACCTGAAGATCTGTCACATCCTTTAACCAGAGGAAGGGGGAAGCATACTGTAATTTTAGATGCTGATGCTAAAATAATAATTTAATTTGTAGTACCAGATCTGCTACAAAATTCCACAAATACTGACTATACAATGCTGACTTACATAAATAGCATCAGCCTCTGCCAGTGATGTACACAACAAAAAGCACTGAGATTTAAGAAAGAGCAGCTCATTTATACCCCATTCCAAATGTGTGACAGAACAATCACACCAGCTTTCTGTAAATACATGCAGAGCCTAAAACTCACCCAGTTTGCTGAGAAAAAATTGATAAAAACACTGTTAAAACTAACAGAGAATTAAATAACCTCCCCACCCCCCAGAAAACCCATGCAGTTCAGCCCAAAATCCCACAAAATTTGTTTTCTTGTTAATGCAAAAGAATATTTATACCGAGTTATTCTACAAACAAGAGTGGACTAAAATCAGGTTTATGGTCTTTCAAAACTTTGAACAATGCGGAAAATGTAGCAGCACATGGTTTTCTCCATAGTCTATGCCCTTACTTTCATGCAGTATCAAAGTACAGCATGGAATTTGCCCTACACTTACATTTATGGTAGGATGATGTTACTCATTCTTTGTTCATTCTCACTGTGTATTTCTGATTAATGGTGGTTTGCACCCCTTTAGCTCACATCCCCTCCTTGTTCTTTCATAGATTCAATGTTAAGAATGACACCTTGGTTTTTAACAGCATCTTATCCATGTGTTTGAGATTAAACCAACACCTCTTGAAACAGATTCTATTCTTCCCCTTCCCTAAAAAAAAGAGCTCATCAACTGAAGGATGTAATACATTTGGATAGAGTAGACCAATGTCCACAAAGCACAGTTATTTCCCAAATTTCAGGAGCTCTTATTTCTTTCCAAATTTGATTTTGTGAAAATAACATGATAAAATTCCCCATATTCCCAAACTAAGAAACTGTCTCTTCCCAAGATAGACAATAGAGAAAATCACAGGATTAGGAACAATTCTAAAGCACATGCTGGGGGGATAATGAGGAGGTGTGACTCCTTAACACATTTTTTATTATTCTGTTTTCCTGGTAGTTTATTTGTGATTCTGGGTAATTAACTAGTACTTTCTGCTTTTTCCTACATGTTACTTTTACATTTTCACAATATGTACTTTTCAAACAATGCTTTTAATAAATCCCCAAAGACTCATTAAATACTACCTTTTTGTCTGTTTTGGTACTGTTCAGTGCCTTCTCTGCATCTCTGGTCCAGATAATTTGAATTCCCAGAAGCCCTATTTGTGCAGGAAACATTGCCTGAAAGTCATACATCTTAAATTCTGAATCGTTAATGGCCATTGACGCCTGTCTAATGATGGTGTGGATTGTTTTCCTAATCCCATTCAGCAGCTGACCTAACCAGAATTCCACATTGCCCTGAAATAAACAAGAAAGTACTTTCAGAGAATTATTTTATGAATAATTCACAAGAAGCAAGAGCTCTATGTGACTTTTTCCCCAGTCCTTCGTACTCCCATTTCCATATTTGTTATTCTCTAATCTTTAAAAGATTCCTTTCCTCTTTCTGGTCCACTGCCCTTCTAGAAATACGTGATGGATTTGGCACTTCACAGCAGCACTGCTGAGAAAACAGGTAAAGCAATCGTTACAAACTGACACAAATGTTCTGTCCCTGCTACACTTTGCTCTTGCTGTTCACATTGGGAGGTTTTCATTCAGCTAGTAAAATAATCACATGATGCAATACTGTTGGCCTCTAAAACATAAATCTACTTTAAATCAAGTCATGAAAAACTGTAATATATACTTTCATTACCTGAGCTAAAACTGGTTCAATAATATTGACCTGTTCTCCTTCTTGAGATTCAAACAATAAAATCTGGTCGTAGTTTTTTTCATGAAATCCCACTCGGTTAACATTGTCAAACAAACTTAACAAATGTGCCTACAATAGAATCAGGGAAAAAAAAGCCTCCATAAAGTGATCTCATATGGCATTCTTATTTGTCTTTAAATGCTGTATTAGAATACTGTGTAAATCTTTCCATAAGTGAAAGAAATTCTCACAAATAAACAACAAAATCTGCCACAGTCTTCACTTAGTGATCTCGACCACAAGAACACTCTTGCTTTATTATTTGTACCTGAATAGTGTGGGAATCAGATGCTTGACCAAGGATTTCCAGAAGAGAAGGGTCAGATACAAAAAAAAATCTTGGAAATATTAATCGCTTTTTTTCCAAATAGCCAGTCAGTGATTTCTGACAGATTTCCAACTGTTCCAGCAAATGTGGTAGCAGCTGTGCCAAAGTCTCATCTCCAACACAGCACAGCACAATGTTTGATGTTTCATGGGCTCTCTGCATAATTCTCTGCCATGATTTATCAATGTTCTGAAATCTTCTGGCTTCCTGAAGTACATGATAAATGCATTAGCTTTTCCTCATGTTTGCCATATTCTAAAAATTAAGTAATTCTATCAGACAGGGTAACATTTTAATATCTCACTTGCTGTCAAAGTCTTCTTTGGAGGACTTAGGTTTGAATATTTGTAGTCATGCTTATTATTGACCAGTGCTCAAATTGCAAGAGAAATAGTACAATAGAAATAGCTCTGGAAATGTCTTACTTCATGTTGGGCACCAAAATTTTCTACATAAAAGGACTCCAACACACATGAGAAAGCCCAAAAAGCATCTTTCTCAGAAATTATAGCTTTCCTAACAGCAATACACAGTGTCATGTAAGCTGCTAGTAGCAACACTTGATGAACAAAACCAGTATACACTGTGTGAAGCTGCCCCACTTGTACATTACAAGTGTAGGTGAAAACAAATTCTCAAAGCTGAAAAATAAATATTTTTATACACTGGCTATATTAACATTAAAAACTCTTTCTTCACCTACAACAAATGAAAAGTTAATGGAATCATAAACTATCTAAGAGCTAGAAGAGATCTCAAAAGAAGATCCAAAGCAATTTGTCTGACATGAGGCAGGATCATACCCAAAATATCTCTGTGTCTTGTGTTTAGTGATGCTCGATGGAGATTTAAAAGCCTCTCGAGGCAATTTTTGATACTGGTGTCTTCTAATATCTAAGCTAAATCAGATACTGAGAACAAGAGTTTTTCCTTCCTGTTGAGAACAACCCTTATATTTTAAAAAACTTATCACTTCTGCACTTCAGTTTTTCCTTTTCTTCAAGTCAAACAAGTCTAGTTTGTTGAATCTTTTCTTGTGCCTCATCCTTCCTGGACAGTTCCTCATTCTTGCACCCTCTTCTGTGCTCTCTCAAATTTGTCAGTGTGTTTCCTTCACCAAAACCAGATACAATATTTTAGTTATTGGTTATTGATGTTTATGCATTCTACCCCTCTTCATTTTGCACACCAGCAAGCTAATACATCTTTTTTGGTAATACTATCAGAGACAATGGCAAAAACCTATCTAAATATATGGCAACTACTGTTTTCCCTCTATCCACAAAGCTCATTGCCAACCCTAAAAATAAATTAGATTTTTTTCAATGTGTTTTGCTCCTAACAAATTCACATTGACTGAACATTATTCATCTTCTTGTTAATTTCCAGATGCTAACAGTTACTTGTTGCAGTATTCATTACTGCAGAAATTGCAATTAAACCCACTCCTCATTACTCCTCCACCAAGCTGTTCCTTCTCCTCCTTCATCAAAGACAGTCACTACATTTGTTTTTTTTTACGGAATATTGGTTCATGTATCTATCATCCTTGGAAGAAGTAGCTTTAGTATCATTTGTTCATCTGCACAAGCTGTTTATTGATTCTCTGATAAGCCCTAACAACATAAATATATCTCATGAACAACAACAAAAAAACTGTTGTTTAAACAACAATTGAGAAAGCTTTATTTAGCTTACAAAATTAATCTTAATTTGTGATACTGTAAGCTTTAATTATAAAATCTGTATCCTGAAATAAATTCATATCTAATAATTTCCCAATAATAACGGCTTTGTTTAGTTACACCATTTGATCCAGCAAGACTGAACTGTGGTCTGTTAGTACTGTATGAAAACTCCTCATTAGGAGACACAACAAAAAGGATTGAGTTTTTTTCCTGCTATTTCCCTCCTGTTCAGATCATTCCTTAGCTCTTGTGCAGCTGCTACCTTGCAAGGTCATCACTGCCTTTTGAAGAGGCTACAATGGTTCACACAGATTAGCACATGCACAGCTCCCAGGCCTGGCAGCATCTCTCTGTGGGACTTCATTAAACTGAGTCCTAGCAAGTACAGAATTCAAATGCAAAATCTGTCATTCTATTATTACAGCTTATAGCCTATAAACGTGTGCACAGAGGAAGAAAGGGATATTTGTACATATGGCAAAAGCAATAAATCAGTTTCATGCCATTAAGTAGTTCTGAGCCCTGTACTAATTCACTAATATTGCACCCTGACAGGAACATTTAAACTTGAATTACAAATAATTGTGTTCCTTTCGGTTTCACCAAGTTCTAAGCAATTTAACCAGACAGATCCTGGTTTGGCAAAGTTTCTCCTGAACTGCCCATGCACAGCCCATAGATCTTATATAAGTTATATGCACTGGCAAATAAACTCTGTGATGTGGCTAATCTCCTGGTGCAACATATTATTATCATACATCAATATACCTGAGGTAGTTGTTTTGCAATGTCTCCACCAACAAACACAGCTTCCAGGTAAATCCAGAGGTTCTGTACAGTAATCCAGTTTTCAATTATCTCTGCAGTGTTGGTCAGCTTCTGAACCCATTGTTGTATAGTGGACTTAAATGGTGCATTATACCTGCATGAACATGAGTTAAAGGGAAGAAGAAGCTAAGATGGTAATTGTTTAGCCTGGCATTGATTAGATTTATACAGTATGTATATTTATTAAGTTTTGTACCTGTTGCTCATCAGTGACCCCAGCATCATGAGGCTATCTTCCACCAAAGCTATTTTCTCTGATATATCTGATCCTTTCAGAAGAAGTTCTCCTCGACCTTTGAATTGGCTGAAACTGAAAGTATGAGTACTCCATTCACTGATGATGTGCTTCAATTTTGCTTCAATATCCTTTTCTTTGACAGCACTGATGCAGATATCCTGTGTAAAATTAAAATAGTAATTTACATCCATATAAGGCTATTGTAAAGCACACTTATAAAGACTATTAAAATGTATTGGTTTGATCCAGATCTCAGTGCAAGTTCAGGGCAAGGAAAATATACATTGAAACACCTCAAAGTTATTATATTTCAAACAAGATTATATTCTAGTACTACTTGTAACAGGTACATCTAATGGGTTATACCCCATCTTCACTACTGCAAGCATCTTACACACACAAAATTCACTGAGTCATTGAATCTGCAAGAAGAATTTGTCTCTCTGTATGTATTAACATTTGAAATCAAACAAACTGACAGAGGGGTTTAAGGAAAATAAACACTGCCAATCAAAGCCAATAAATATTCCGAGAACAGAGTGTAGACTGACAATGTGCCTGTCTGCTGCTTCTTGAAGACAGTGAGGACAGGACTGTCATAAAGCTGGTAATTGCATCAGAGAGAAAAAGAAAAGGATCAAACACTCAGACTGGATCCCAAAATTCTATTGCAGGTTTAAAGTGTTAACCGAAGTATGAGGTGGAACTCCAAACCTTTCACAAGGCTAAAATTCTTGTCCAGGAATTGGGTACAGCAGAGGTTTGATTTCATGGTTTTGCCTTAAAAATGCTCATTTATGGAACAAGACTAAAGAGATCACTACTCTGGGAATAATACAGATTTAGCTAAGTGACCATGGAACTGAAGTTAGAAGCATTTGGGGTTTTACTTTTTTAATTTTAGCTATGCTTTGTTCTTGTAAAAGCTAACAAGCATGAAGCTAAGGTACTTGCTAGACAACTTCTGTCCCCAAAACAGAGGAAACAATGGCTTTACAGCTTGTGCACATTCCAAATGCCTTCTCATCTATCTGTACTCTTGTGAAGGGTCACTTTTGAAACACAAAACAACTTCATTCTTCTTTAATCCCATATCCTCCTCTTCCACTGTGTTCCAAGGATTTTTATCACTTAACAGGATCAGTCTTAAATCAACTGTTTTTCCTCTCTGATTAGACATTTAAAGGGAAGAAAAAAAATATATAAGTAGGCAGACCCTAAATCAGAAGCATGACAGAATCACACTATTCTTAAAACAACAGAAGTCCTTCTATGGACTACCATCTACATTTAAATATGTAGATGGTATTACACTAATAAAATTAATGTAATGCCATCTACATATTTAAATCTTCACCAGAATAAAAGGGAAATAAACTAAACTAACCATCAATACCAACACCAACTACCAAACTTCACTTTTTCAAAGGAATTCTTCAACTAAACCATTTTTTTAATGTTACAAAGCTGACTAGAAACAGGTTTTCAAAAGCACCAGATCACAAGTTAATAATTACAAAAAAACACACAACCACACAAAACAAAACAGAAAAGTACATATACCTCAATATCTTCTTTATGTTTTAATAAAGGGGCATCCATTACGTTTTTTAAAGTGAAATTTTCAAAGTCAACATCAAAGTGATGCTCAGTTACTTGTGCCATTTTTTCCCAGTGTCTTGACAACATTGCCTAGAAAAGTCCATAGGGATGAGATTTTTAAAAATTGTATTAATTTTAGGTCTAGAATGACCACGTTTTGCACTGCATCTGTTAAACAAATAAGAGAGTCTTGACTTCCATTCCACTGAAAGCATTAGTAGTTATTCTAATCATATTACAAAGTCTTCTGGTTTATTTTTCTATAACTAAGACTAAGTAGATTTTTTGCTATAAATACAGCTGCTTTTATCTACAAAAAAGAATTATGGAAAACATCTTGTTGTCATATAACATGGCCTTCAGAACAGTTTCTCAAGTGTCTCTTATCTCCAAATTATTATGCAGAACATACTTTGTTTTTCATCATTTCAAGCAAAGGACAGCTCTCAGAGAAGTCATCAATTTTTTTTTTTAGGTCTTGAAAAGCTTGCCATTCCTTCAATGCTTTCGGTAACTTTCGGATTCTTTAAAAAGCACAAAAAGAAAGAAGAAATATTTTATTCTTAATAATCACCATCCACCACTAAATAGTACAATATGCTGCTATATTTCAATGAGTTGACCAGTAGACTGCAAATAAAAGTGCAGCTGCAAGCTGGTAATATTATATATAGCTGGTCATTTGTGACTGCAGGCATGAAATACTGCTGAAGACAGCACACTTTACACTGGAATGGTTTGGTTTCTATTTCAGTTTGAATTAAAGGAAGTTAATTTCATGTGCAAACCCATACCTGAAATTAAGTTCCTGCAGTGTCATTGTTCTAGTAAAATTTGAAAATGCACTTCATCTTATAAAGAGGTAAAATGACTAAACAACATATATTTTCCCAGTAAAATAAAACACATCCTAAACTAAAACTATTCTGCTTGCAAAGAGATAAAAACTTCTGTTTCAATAAAATAACTCTTAATTCATACTTGGTTTGTATGAAAGATATTAAAAGCAAAAATTTCCTTTATGCAAATTTAAAATGAAGAACCTCTTGTACTGTGAATAGTCACAGCTCCTCCCCCTTCTAAACCAGAATTGCCAATTTTCATCTGCCAAAGCTATGGACCAAAGACTGACAGTTTTCTTACAGCTTAGTTCCAGAATCTCAAAGCTGCATAAAACCTCCCTATAATGACAAATTTCTTCAAAAAAGTTCTCCATTTTTCACAGCTCAGAATCAGACAGATCTGTCACACAATGCTGGAACATGTGCAAATTCTTCACTGCTTGCTGGTGAGAGGCAGATGAACATATGCATCCTGTCATGGCACTACAATAACTGCTATAGTCTTTTCATCTTGAATCTAACAGTAGATAGCATTAAATATGCTGGAGAAAAGCATTGCAGAATGGAAAATTTATACTCTGCCTTGCATCAAGAAGGCTTTAAGGTGCAGTTCCTCATTACTTCTATCCTGAGGCTTAGCAAGTAACATCTAATAAACTTGTCTAGGGATGGCTATTGGAAATGGGATCTCTCAGCTTGGTAATAAAAATGGTAATCTTAAAAAAAAATTCAAATAACTTTTTCCTTTCTCTTAGTCTCAACAATGTCTTCTGAAAGCAAATTTCATGAGCTGCACATTATGTTAAAAAAGTACTCCATTGATCAGGTTTACATTACTGTCCTAAATTTACTGGAAATTCACTATACACTGTATCACAGTAAAATATAAAGGGAAACTTCTCTCCAAGTGTTATTATAAACTTCTATAATGCTCTCTAAATATTTCTTCCTATTATTTCTTTCTAATTGGATTTATTTTTACCTACAGGGGTTTTTTTGTAATTTTATCTTCATGATTATAAGTTGTCTATTATATTATGATTTTTAAAAGGTAGCAAAACAAAATTACATTAAATAGCTATGCATATCTTTACAATTAGTCTAAAGCAGTAATTGCACTTCCAGCGTTTCTGCTTCTTTCTTAACACAGCATATCACCTTAGCTATTTCTGTTATGTTCCTGTATGTTGTTTCAATTTTCTGCCTTTAAAAAGAATAGCTTGATGCAATAATGTTAGCAAACTGCCAAAAGAAGGATAGTACTGGGTTGGACTTTTATTACCAAAAAAGCATTTATTGCCTATTGGTTGTCACAGTGCTCCAAATATAGCTCAACACTTCAGAGGAAAAACAAAAATGTCACACATGAAGTTCAAAGAGAAACACATAAATGAAAACTTCTGCTGTGCAATGGCTTCCTTCAGGGTTCTGGAGAAAGAAGCATGAAAAGTCCTACAGACCATAAAATTTAATCAACTGCAGAAAAAACTATGATGCAGATTTCAGAATTCTACTGAAATGAGATGAAGACTTACATTGTACAAATGCAGTTATGTTTCACATACATTCATTTTTACTATTCTTATTTTTAAAAAAGAGGGGTTTTTTTCAAATTTATGACTAAAAGACAGCTCAGTCAGTTTTTTGTGGAAAACATTGTTGCTTCAAATTTCATAAATAAGCCCTCAGAATTTAGTGTGGCTATTTACTCTTCTTGAAATAACAATTACAATTTAGAAAAATGTGCAGAAGTAAATAATAGGTTCAAAATTCCATTTAATATCATGGACTACGAATTAACTAGCTGTAAACGAAATCACTGAGAAGGTACCGTATAAAATCAGCTTTGAAAGCTATTTTTACTTACAACCACCTTGACACAGGTTTGTGCACCTTGTTTATTGAATAAGCTACAGCCTACCATGTCAATGCACCCCAACAAGGCTCAGGTGACTCACAAGCCAGCTGCATACTGCACCACAGGGCAGCTGTGCTCAACACTGAGCACGAGATGGACCAACATTCTTCAGCCTCTCGGAGAAATTTTCACAAGTTGATTAAAAAGCAGAGCTAGAAATACAAATTGCATGTACTTCAACCAAAAACCAACTTACTTGCTTTGAAAATCCAGGAGCTCACTGTTAAGTTTTTCAATGTTTAAATCATTCCAAAGCATTTCATTGTATCTGTCAATACTGGAAGTAACTGTATCATAAAGACTGTAAAGTTTCTGAAGCAAGGTAAGTTCACGTTTAATTCTGTGGAGTTCAGGATACTCTGTTTCAAATTTTAAAATTGGAAAGTCATGCATGTTAATTAGGTGTTCATGTCAAATGTATTCATGAACATAAGAATCAATGCATTTCTAGTAATGTTATTTAATAAATGAATGAAATCAGACTTGCGGTTTTCTAGGTAGTGTCTAGGAAGACAAACTTTTCCACTTATGATTACATCAGATTTTGATGCACAGTAATTGTTTTGATAGCTGATTTTTTTAATCAATATTCTTCTGTAGCAGTAATCTCATAATTGAGGGAAACAATGTTGAAAAGTAGATTAAATGGCAATTAAATACAATATCATTTTAGACAAGAGCCTAAATGTCCCCTATATCAATTTACACTAATTACTTAAGAGGCAGATTTTGGGGATGATGGGTGTGCTTTCAAATGAAATATATAGAATATAATAGACCAAAAAAGTATTTAAAATGGACATCCTTAACATAAATGTTTTAGTTACTTTCTCTCATATCTTTTGGAATTCCTAGCAAAATATATTTGGATTACTGCATATGTCCTCAGACAAGAAAATATACTCAATTTAGTATGCACAAATTAAAGTGCTTATCATACATTCTGCTGTAGTTCACACCACAATCTTCCAAAGGAACTGTGTCTGACTAGGAGGCATAAGGACATTATAGAGCAGTTGCATAGCCCAAGGGAATTCATTATGCAACTGGAGCAGGGACAATTTGAGTAATTTGGCAACACATTTCCCAAATTTGTTGGGGGCAGAACACTGGCAGGAGATGTGCTAAGCTCTGAACAGAAAAAACAAGAGAGCTAAGCATCTGTACCCTGAGACACACAGAGCAGTGCAGTATTTTTCTACCTGATGTTTATGTATGTGCACACCGAGAGGCAGTTTCACCCAGGTGCTTTTCATAGGAAAGACTATAATAATTTACTACAAGGAGATTTGTCTGCAAGGAATTTTTCTGCAATTTTTCTAAATCTCCATGCATTTAGTAGCAATCATGAGAAAAATTTAATAGCCTAGAAACAGGTACCCTTATCCCCTGAGAAACTACCTGTGATGGGAAGACCAAATAATTCTTCCCCACTAGAAAGAGAGAGATACTTCCTCCACAGTTCATCAAATTTAGCTTGAAAGATCTGTAATCTGTCACTTGCTTCATGGGGAGGAATATTGTCCTCGCTGGGACCCCTGTAAAAACCAAAAACTATTCAGTGAATTTTTCAATCATACAGGTTTCACAAAGAAGCACAACAGAACCTAAACCATACTTATTGAACATAATGTAATATTTTTTAATATTTTTTCTGTAAATTTTCACAAGACACTAAAAGAAAAAATGCAGCACTTATTCAGCACCCAGATTACATATTCAGTAGTCCCTGAAAGAAAGCCCAATTTCTTTTCCAATAAAAAAATTCATCTGTGTTACCATACGTCTTACAAACAGGTAAAGATCTGCAAATATTTTATCTTTGTTATTTCTTGTTTCTTCTATAAAACCAATTTTAATAATTTTTTTTGTTTCTATTTTAAGAGGGGGGAGATAGCAGATATATAAGTCAAGAGTGAAAACTGTGTAGTTGGAACTAGAACCATAATTAAATAGTCATAAAAATATCAGAAAAAATATCATTTTGCCTAATGAACACATTTCAGCCATAGGACTGTGTTTCCTGCAGTCCCAGTTCTGCAATTCCCAGTTCTCACACCTGGGACCACTTCTTGGCCATATCATAATATTTTGGGATGAGAATTTTGTCATCATCTGTTGTGCCATGGTTCTTTCTAGAAAGAAATTCAGGCAGATGGGCAGAAGGCAGAGCAGGCTGGCTGCTTGGCAAGGGAAACAGGACCAGGAGATGAAAGCAGAAACACAGTCAGCAAAAGCAGCCAAGGCATGATCCCACAGAACCTGAGCAGGAAAAGCAGGGCCCTCGAGGTGGTAATCAGGCTCCAGTGATAGTCCAGGTCTTTAGCTGGGTCCACAATAATTACACAGGACCAAGGTCAAGCAGGGAAGGGGAGTCAGTAAAGCAGGGTCTGGGGCAGGTCTAGGGAAGGTAACCAGGATGAGACATGGTCCAGTGGGAACCAGGCTGCTCTGAGGTCACCAAAGGGAAGGAGGAGGGAAGCCCTCAAAGGTCAGGTATTGTCCTATAGCCATAATGGGTCAAGCCAAATCCTGTCTCTCTTTCTTTGCTACTGTAGGAGCATCCAACAAACCACAATTTACATCTTCAAAAGTGATAAAGTAAGTTTAAAAGTAAGGCTGAGTAACACAGTGAATTTAGAAATATTGAAAACTGATATCTCCAGTCACATCCAAGACACTGTTTTAATACTTACTGTTCAATATCCCCCAAAGAGCTTTATTAAGACCCAAAAAACCCCCATTACATTTTAATCTGGATTGAGAATGTGATTTTTTTCCCCCCACAATCTATTAGCCCTTATGGACTATCACTGACTCCAGCACTGAAATTACAGGAACGAATCTTTGACAGTAAGACTGTCAAAGATGCCCACCTTATATAATTCTGAAATTAGGCCTTTCTTCAGGTGTAATATATACAGCGATGCTGTGCTGTGTTTATCTCTGAAGCCCTTTAGATACAGTATTTTCAAACAATCACTAATGAAGCATAGTTGTATCACAATACAGGTCACCTACTTTTCATCATATTCTTTATAAAATCCTGCAGTGCCAATTTGGAATTTCTGAACATCTCTCAGTAAATCTGTTTTCATGACTGGCTGTACTTTCAGCAGCAAGTCCTCAACCTGTCGTGCCTATATGCAGACAAAGAGAAAAAAACAGGCACAAAAGAATGAATGTGGGAAATCGAAAAATTAATTAGGTAAACAGGTTTATTCTATCATTTCAATATTAAGAGGGCTGATAATAATGATTTCAGAAATAACTACAATACCTGTGTGTTTAGGTTCTTCCAGGCATAGGCCAATCCATCACCTCTTTCTGTATTTTCATCTTGAAAGAGCAGATTGTATTTATGAAGCACAGAATAAGATTCTTCTATGTGTCCAACCATCATGTCAATTTTAATCTCCTTCTCTCGGATCTCTGTCAGTGCTTCCATTGCTTCCTGTACATCTTCAAGGTCCTGGATAGGTCTGCTTAACCTCTTGCTAACATTTTCAATGAATGAATAAATTTCACCCACGTCTGTGGCAGACTTTTTATTTAAAGCTAATCCAAATGTTCTTTGTCCTGAGCGGCATTCCTGAATTAAAGCTATTTTCAATGACTCTGTTGCAACTTCCAGTGATTGCAGTGCACAATGATTGGGCAGTTCTCTGATTTGCATCTCTAATTGCTAAGAAAAATACAAGTGTTCAGCATTTCATTTCACTGAAATTTATCTGAACAGTTCATTTTTATTAAAGATAGAATACTTACAGAAAAGTATCTGATTTGAGATTGGAATTCAGCCATTGTTGGTTTAGTATCTAAAAATTCCTTCACTTTTTCTTCTGGATCCTACTTAAAAGAAGTTTATTTTAATGAACATTTAGCATTGGTATTATAATAACCTACAGGGCACCCAGCTGCCTGATGTATTGTACAAAAACAAAATGTTCCCTCTCTAAAAGGACTTGAGATATAAGCATTAATTAGTATAAGCACAAATTATTTTACTTGAACTGCCTTTCCTGACTCTTATTTTTTGAATAATACTCTTTAAAGAGCTTGAAATCTGTAGCTCAAAAGCTGACACAGGTCAGGATATCCCTTATCCAACCAAATGTTACTACAGGATTTACAATGTAGCTGCTAAAATTTTGTGGGAAACATTTCCTTCTAGTCTTCCTTCTATCTGCAACCCCAAAAAAGCAATTCACGTCCTCTAACAGGTATTTAAGTGGGAGGAATTGCACTCATTCATCATCACTCTTCCTGAAAGAGCATCTTTAAACTGCAGTTTCTAGGAGCAGATGGCCTCCTGGCCATTTGAAGAAAACAATTTGGCAGGGAAGGTTGGATCTAAGGAGAGAGAGGGCATTTAGCTTGTTAAAGATTGTTTATAGGCAATAGAGCATTGAGCATCCTTCCTTTTCATAAGGTAGGCCAGTCTCTGCAGAGGTGAGAAATCACTGTCACCAGCTCAAAAAATGTGCAAGATTCTCAGTTCAATTACAAACAGATGATCTCCACCCCTCCCAGCAATGTTTCCCTGCAGTCTGCACTGTGAGATCCCTGAGAATCTGTTCGCACCTCAGGCCAACAGAGATTGTAAAGGTGGGGGGAACAGTGACAACTCCTGAGGAATTTTAAGTTAAAGAACCAGGTTAATTATTATTTTAGAAGATTTTAGTAAAAAAGAAAAGTCATTCTACTGCATCACCCAATATGATTGTGTCTCTCTGGGTGAAATAACATGCTTACCAACATGTAGTTAGCTCAAAGCAAACTGAGCTTTAAGCTTTGGAAATTCAGAAGCCACAAAAAAGTGAAAATGCCCTTTTCTCAGCCCAGACAGAAGAGTCAGCTGTGAGAATAAGGTGACTGAAGGGTTTATTTAGGAAGGAGAAGTTAAAAATAGTGAGCAAAGATAAGATTACTCCTGTTTTGATTACTTATTTCTTGGCCTTCCTAAAGCACCTCTGATAGGTGAGACCAGTAGTTGTACATTCACAGAGTTGAATTTCACTAGTCAGAATGTACATTAGGTTTTATTTCATGGTGAATCTCTTGACAAAATACTCCTCAGAACTTTACAATTTATGTGACTGGACCCACTTCCTAATGAAGATAACTCCATCAGCCCAGATTCACTTCAGCTTCCAAACTTTCCTTGCTGAAAGATTTCCTAGATAGAAGTTATCTTTTTGTGTGTGTGTGTGTCTGTGTGTGTGTGTGTCTGTGTGTGTGTGAAGAAATAGAAAAATATCGTTCAGCAGTGGTTGCTTGAGAAGAATTACTCAGTTTAATATTCAGGAATAGCTTTGTAGTCTCCAATTTCTAAGAGATTCTGATCACCTATTCTTTTTCATAAGACCTGCAGACAAGATGCTGTGAGAAAGATGGATAAGCAGATAAAAGCATAAGCTTGTTTATGGTCCAAAATTCTTTTGTGTCCTTCTGCTTTCTTTCTTAGATGCTTTAATTGGTAAAGATTTGCAAGTTCTGGTCAACACAAGAGCAGACAGGAATTATGGATGTATGGATTCTACCATGAAACCAATGCTTCCTACAGAGCACAGACTCCTTAGGCAACCAACAACCATCTTTTTAAAATTATATTTAGATTTTACAACACAGCAACGTATTATATTGAGTTTGGAGTTAACCTTGTTCCAGATGTCCGAAAATTCAGAAAAGGGCTTCAGAAGAACCGTTGCTTCAGTTTTAAGAGCCAAAATAATTGTATTTAGTTGGATTACCACTTTGTTTACATCCTTATGTTCAATGATCTGCTTGTCTAAAGGTTTCAGTGCCACCATCCTGGCGAGTTTGCTCTCATCACCTGACTCTAAAGCAACAGCTTGTTCAACCTGGTATAAATAAAAGAAGAAAAAAAAAATGTCCGCTAGTTTGCTTGGGATTTTATTTTTATTTTAAATTACAGAATATGCAATGAGGCTCAGACAATAAGAACTTCTAAGAACAGACAGAAAGTGCAGAGAAACCTCCACAGAGAGACCCCCTGTTCTCAGCTTGGATTTCTACAGAGCTATAGTTCCAGTGTGAAAGCTGATTTTATAAAACATTGTCATGCAGAGCTCTGTATTAATCATCTCTGAATTACATCAGTCAAATATGCACCATATACAATTACAATTGTGCTGTTTTCTCCTCCTACACATCAGCTGAAGTCTTTCTATCTTCTTTAGTGTAGAATTACAATCTATACCCATTCTTGGCCATAGAAAGTCCTGGAGGCAGTGGAGCATTGGCTGCTTGGAAATAAACTAACATTGTGCTTGACAGAACAGAGTTCAGTCAACTCTCACTTAGTTCTTTTTTTTTTTTTTTTTTAATCTTAATTATTATTTATTTGCAGGACTTGAATGTGGGTTTTTTCACTGAAATGAGCTGATCTGTTTTTCATGTCATATCAACAAAAGAAAATATTTTTACAAAGACACTTTTCAGCACAGATCTATATACATCTATATTTTGTTCCCAGATGAGACAGTTAAGGCCACATGATTACCAGTACTGTGCATTCTTGTCCTTCAACAAATTTCAGTTACTATCTAAACCTCAGACCTTCCCAAGGTTTTAGTGCTAATTTTGATACCAGTTAAAATATTTGTACTATATTAACTGTAGTACTATAGGTGCCATATGAAGGCTTGCAGTTTAACTTAAGAGTTTTCACCTTGGAAGAGTGATGATAATTTATATTCAGCTGGTAGAACTTACACATAATGTTTGTTCTACACTATCATCATTATATTTGAACAGTATACTTAAAAGATTTTTTTTTAGTGACTCTTTAATATTAGAAACTACCAAACATAAGATTTATGAACTATTACTCCTATGTTTTATTAATTGGCATAGAAACTAAAAACTAGGTTTTCACTTAACAGTAAGATCCACCAGGTAACAAGTCAAAGTATTGGTACAAAGTATAATCTTAAGAAATTATAAGCAAAACACCAAACTTTTTAAATAATCAAAGTAAAATACTCACCTGCTGCTGTTTATGATGTAAGTAAGCAAATTTCCACAGGGGAATATCTTTGGCTACTGATAGAATGATATTTACTGCTTTGTTTACAGCACTCTGAAAAACCGAAACATTCACCTTGAGCTCACAGAGATATTGTGTGGGTGGGGGATTATCATCCCAACAATACCAAGGCTGAAAAATTTTACTTCTGTCTTTAAAGCAAATACTCTAAGAAGCATGACATAGGATCACCCAAAACCACATTTTGTAAGGGGAAAGAGTGCTCCATGAAGTTTTATTACAGGCCTTCCAAGTTTATGTGGTTTTCAAGCAAGAACATAAGAGACCTTTATGAACACTAGTTATGAATCACTGGGGATCATAACTGAGTTAAAGTACAATTTTCCTTTAAACTGGTTATAAGCATTGCTATGTTTTATTAATAATGGTTTTCATGTTCACACCAGAATGCTTGAATACATTTGTCTGAATTTGTGATGGTATAGTCTGTAATCTATACAGGCAGCTACAGAAATTATCAGATTACTTCCTCTACGTATGGTATTTTAAAATCACACTTTGTGGCCTAATTTCTTACTGACAACACCATTAAGGCTGCACATGAAACTTTAGAAATAACTCAGCTACTGATCTTGACAGTCACCATGTTAAATAAAAAGTCCAGAAATCAACACCAAAAACAACTGATACTCTGAATAATTTCAGACATCATGGGATATTGCAAATACGTGTGTAAAAATTTTGCTAAACTAGCTTAAGTTTAAAAGAGTGTTTACATTTTTTAAGTTTAGGGATTTAGGCTGGTAATATTTTTCTTTACATTTCACTACTGCTGAATTGATGAATAATACTTTAAACTGACTTTAAATTCTGAAAGAGTTAAAACAGACCAGAAAGTCAGGCTGTATTGATGGCATTCATTTTTACTTTTTCACTCATTTTGAAATGTTTGCCTCTAAGTAGAGGTTTGTGAATTACTGAGTTACTGAGCTTTGATAAAAATGGCTCCTTCTAATAGCCTGTATAACAAATCTGACCCGTGGTTCCATGCCCTCAGTACCCACTGTCATCATGAACTCAAGTGGCTTTCTAGCTTTCCTTCACCTTCGTTTTAGTTCTTATACATGCACATATAACCTGTACTCCTAAACTTGCACATACTGCTTTAAAACAATACATTTATAAATGTTTTGTTGTAGATGACTGAGATCTCCAATTATTTTGTTACCTGAATATCTTCAAGACTTGGTCTCAAGACAATATTTGGAATAGCCAGTTGAATTTCAGTTCTGAACAAAGGAACCCTGTGTGCCTCTACAAATTTAGTTGTCTGATACCTGGAGTCAATAACATGAAGTCGATGTCTTAAAGACTCCAAAGAAATCTTCGTGCCTAAATAAATGTAATATTTAGGTGAGAAAATTTTTTTACCACAATAAGCTTGCGGGGGAAAAAATCTTAAAGTTTTATTCAAAAAAATTAAACATATCTGAAAAAACCAGACTCACATCTGATCAAAGAGTCAGTATTCTTCTGACAAAGCTGTCCCATCAGGTTATAGTAGCTACAGGACAGGCATTCTTGGCAGCGTGTTTTCTGTTTCATGTCAAGATGTGTACAGGCAAAGGAATCCTGAACAGTGAAAGGGAAATTCTTGGGTAAATAATCAGAATATCTAGCATATAAATGAAATATCAAATATCTGACTAGGCTATTTTTTTTTTTACATTGTAGAGGTCTTACCTCCAGAGATCTTCCAGCATCTGCTTTCAGACTGTGCTTAAGAATATCTATAAGTTCATACACAGAGCATTCCACTTGTTGGCTCTGCCTACAAAAACAACCTTACAGTCACCCTGGGGAATCAAACATAAGGAATACCCTTTGTTGTTTCCCAGGCACACACCCCCTTGTTCCACTGCACTTGTGTGCAGGGAAATGCCCTTTTGATGTTTTTTTTGCTTGTTCCTATTCCTTGGGCATGCAGAGATTTTAGATTTGCTGACTAACAAAAAACCCGTTTTTCAGATCCTATTACATCTGATTTGACTGGACTTCATAATAATTTTTTTTAAAGAAGTTTTTCCCGCTATAGCTAATAAAATAGGTTTATCATGATCAGGCAGTAAAATAATCTGTGAAATCGGACTGATTAAAATAAAAACAAAAGAAGTATTAAGAAAAAAGCAATTAACGTGGATGAGATTTCAAGTCTTATCCATCTTCATTTTTCTTCCTACTTATTAGAATGCTATAAGAAAAATGTAAGCAATGCTAAATGAATGCTATAAGAAAAAATGTGTGAAATGCTAAATGAATTGGCTAATAAATGCCAATACTATGCTATTTCACAACTGCTGTGCTCAAGATACTGAGAAGTTTCTCCCCTGCATTCTAAGACTATCACTTTGCTCTAGACTAGTACTCTGTTACAATAACATTTTAAAAGTAAAACCTCTATGCATACAAAAGTAGTAAGTAAATAACCCTCCCATAAATGGCCTTCAAGCCTGTGCAATTAAGAAACCTACTGAGACAGTTTGGCAGCAGTAGAGGAAGCAAGCCTTTCTATCTGTTCCAAGAAAGAAGTGACATCTATTGGTTCATCTTCTGGCAAAACTATCAGAGCAGTGCTTGACATGTCCTTCAGAATTCTTTCAATTCTGCATTCCAGGGTATCAGACGCTGCTTTGACTACATAGTCCAACTCCCTCAGGGTACTATAAACATTCTGAATAACTAAACAAGGATAACAAAATGAAAACAAATCAATGCAGAACACAGACCTCTTAAGTCTCATCTCTCCTTCCTCCCATCCACTCCTGCCTTCACCCAGGTTTTACAATAAAATGAGGATTTAATGTCAATGAAATATGAAGGACTTGCTGTATATATTAATCTTTATATCGAACTATCTCATAATAAACAGACCAATATTCTTCAAAATATCTCTTCTTTTTTGGTAATAACATTGCAATGAAAAGGATCAACAAAACAGAACAGAAAACATAAAGGATGCCAGCGCTCGAAAATTATTTTGGTCCTCCCACATACATGCATAGCAAAGTACAGACTTCACTGTTGCAATTAACTTATAAATGAAATTACTAAAATTCCCCCAGCCAAG
Source organism: Setophaga petechia (assembly GCA_024362935.1). NCBI lineage: Eukaryota > Metazoa > Chordata > Aves > Passeriformes > Parulidae > Setophaga > Setophaga petechia. Next base: position 30,292,994 of record JANCRA010000008.1, read on the forward strand.
ACCTGTTAAACCATTAGATTTCTTCTTTCATATGTATGGCCTAATTTACTTTGGAAACAGATAAACTTATTGCTTTAACAAATGTATTTATTAAACTAAAGATAAAATTAACTGCTTCTGCTGTTTCTGAATAAACTGGAAAAACTCTTCCCCTTTAAGACTTCCATTGCAAAATAGAAAGAAATATAGCACCTTATGTCCTTTGTCACTATTATTACCATAAAGTTTTATTTAGATAAATATATATATGTAAACTTCTACTATATGTAGATAGAAATCACTAAAAATCTAAGGCACAGCAGTGTGACAGGACTGTCAAAGTGCTGATGTTTTAAGTGGGAAATGTCATTTCTTGCTGTGAGGAAGTTAATGATGGAACTTGACTTTTTTATTGTCTAAAACAGAAAAGCAGTTCAACGAATTCCTTAGATTCTTTTTTTTTTAATATATAGATTTGGTAGTCCTAAATCTATTTTTCTGCTGTGTCTCCCGAGTTTTAGTCTAGAAAGCAACTATGGACTCCCATATTTCCAGATGGAGTTCCCTTAGATGGAAAAAAGATACAGAAGACATTAGGCTTGAGTTCAGCACATTGCTGGCAGGTAAAGAGCTATTTTGTGTACACCAAACCAGGAGCTAAGTTGCAGGTGTCCAACAAACATTTTGGGCATGTCAGACATTGCCCATCTTCAAAGACACAGTGCATACACTCTAGAAAAGAATTCCCTTCTAGGTGTAACTGCATTTCAGCTGCAGCAGAGGAAACAGCCCAGATACCTGTACTACATCTAAATTGTTCAACAGGGACAGTTTCCACCAGAACCAATGGTGATACAAAGAACCATTACAACCTGAATTAGACCTATTCAGATACTTAATACAGTGCAGAAAGTACCCAAATGAATAAATAAATAAATAAATAAATACTATTGTAAAGACCTTCCTTATCATGTGTTACTAAAAAATGCAAAACATTAAACACAAAAATTCATTTTAGAGCTCTAAAACAAATACAAAAAACCCCCATGTCATTTGGTTCTTGTGCTCTGGTCAGGCAAAGGCCAAGTAAAGCTGAAAGGTGACCAGCCCTGCATTAAACACTGGTCAGAGCCCTGTGTACCAGTGTCACATGGCAGAGTCATAAATAAACAGCTGCACAAACCTGTGCCACATTTCACTTTCAGATTTAGACTGTACCTGCTCCTGTTAATATTGCTGCTTTTCCTTTTGAAGAAGGGAAAGCCTAACATCAGTCAACCTCAACTGAAAAGCTAATTTACAAGCATGAGTTACTATTTTCTTATGAAACTGCAACATGAAAGTCTTGTTGATGGTTTTATATATGCCCATTTCAATGATATTTTACAACAGTTAATCAATTTTATGCTGTATTTGATAGGGTTAAGGTTGTGTCTTACTGGTTCTGTGGAAAATCTCAATGCCTAATAAATGTTTTCTGGGAAAAAATAGTATTTGGGTAGAAATCTCCAACCTTGACTTCAGACATGCCACTTTTAGGATGTTCAGCATAAATTCTGAAGATGTTTTTTATAGAAAAGATATTATTAAAACACCCACAGCCATTCTCTTGTCCCACATTCTTGTAGCAGTTGGGTTAAAATTATCCACCTAAAGTGATCAGTCCACAAACACATTTTTCACAGAGAAGAAAAAATAAATGCAGGCACTTCACAGTGTGAATGGCTCACCATCACTTCTCCTATTACCTACATTTATTGATGTTCAAAGACATCCAGGACAGCTGCATCAGGCCTGGGGTAAAGGCATCCTCAATTTGTCCTATCCATGGCTTCATCAGGGGTTTCAGCACAACAGGGATCCTATTCAGGTGTTCCTTGTAACTGATCAGCAGGTTCTGGAGTCTGAAAGACATGATCACGCTCACAATGTGCTTAATTCAGATACTTGAAACACAGAATTTTGAACACATTTTTTGTTAATAAGGTTTGCAAATTCTGATCCCATCTTAAAAATAAGAACCCTTCCCAGCCCTTCCTAACTCCAACCAGGCCTCTTTGTCCTTACTAACAGCAGAACCAGACTGAAGAAATAAGTACCTCCAGCAAAGTGACTGTGATCAACTGACAGAATTTTTCTCTCAAGAAAAATTATTTACAATTAAAAAAAAAAATAGAAACAGAAAACTGAAAACAAGGCTTTTTTGTTTCCATCTTTCCATCTCACAAGATATGGCAAGAAATTACATTGCTTATAAGAAAATCTACATACAAACCACTTAGAATCCCAGATCCCAAAGAAAAAGAGTCCAAATTCTGAAGCAAGGCTTACCAATACAGTTCCATGAAAATGGAGCTACACAGAAAAATTGCATAAACAAGAATTAGATGCAAATATAATTCAAAGGTCAGATACATAATGGGTTCCTTACAAGAACTGCTGCAAACACAGAAATAGCTGTGTTTTGGACCAGATTAAAATCATGACTCTAGACATTGTTGTTACAAACCATATACTGAGATAACATATTCACATTATAACCAGAACTGGTTTTTTAATGTTGTTAGTCAAAAAACTACACCTCTAAATATTTCTTCTTTGCTTGGGTAGTCAGTATGAAAGTTTTTTAGAGTAGAAGATAAGTTTGGCCTTCTTTATTTTAATGCAAATATTTCCAGTACTTTTTTTCCTGTTGGATGGCAAAATTTGGGGCTGCTGCTTTTTGGAGATCTGTAGCATGCAGAGTTTGTCTTGTACATTAAAAATTTATGGTTAGTTGTCTTTAAACACTCCACAGAAAATCAATGAAGAATGATGCATTGTAAGACTGAAAATTTCAACAACAGAAAAAGAGAGGAAGGGTTGAAGTATTTATGAAACTCTTTAAATTTCATCCCTTTTTGTCCAATTCTAATTAAGATATGAAGAACAGTCATCACAAAACATTGCTTTGTTTAAGACTGAACATCCCTCTATAGAGAGTTCTAGAATTAACAACTAGCACCCCTGTGAATGAAAGAACTTTTGCAGCAGAGATTTTTGACTGTTACAAGAAACAGAAAGAAATTATTTTAAAACAACAAAAGTGAATTTAGATGTTCAGCACGAGAGACAAAGTTATAATTTAGGCAACATACTCCCTTTTCAAATGTTTGGTTTGTGCAGTAATCAAGTGGTTAATTCCAGCTTATTTTTCTAACAGGAAAAAGAAAAACATCTGATGCTAAGTGTAATATTTTGGAGTGCAATTGCTATATTAGAGTGCACAGATGCACTCTAACAATAATAATAGCAGTACCTAGGAGCTCTACTTAGAGAGCAGCTGTTGAAGTAACAAAACAAAAACATGTAGGCGTTTGCAAGTAATGAGATATGTCTCTAAATAGGAACAACTGCATGTTAATATGGAAATACAGGGAAAAGCAATTAAAATTCAATTAAACTCCATCAAAGGTAAAAATTAAAATAAATCAAAAGCAATATATGCAACAGATTCAAAAGTAGAAACTTCCATTTGCAGATGAGAAACAAATCCAAAAAGTGTTCACTCACTCCCTTTGATGTCTTTTAATCTGTTCTTCATCTGCACACAAGCCAAGGACAACATCTGGAACTTCAAAATGCATTTTTCTCAGGTATTTTGTCTCATAAAGTACTTCCAGGACCATTGGGTCTAAGTTTACAAATAACTCCTTCATGTAGCAGTGAAAAAAAGAAATAGAAAATGAGGCATTAGTTTGGTACTTCCATGTAGTGTGATGTAACTGGATCACACAAAGACATGTAAATGACTGGAGAGGATTTTAAAAGTATTTATTTCTTCTTCAGCCTCCTCTAGAAATATATGAGTTTCCCAAAGTATTAATCAATCAATATCTTACACTGATTTCAATTTCTTGTGACTCTTTCACTGTGCCCTAATCTCTTGGCTCCCAGGAATTCCCAAGTCTAATTCTAGTTCTGCAGCTACATTCTCTGGTAGTTAATTTGCCCTTTTATCTCAGCTTCTCCATCAGTAATTGGGGAGAAATATTGTGAAGGTTAATCTCTACATTTTTGAGGCCACTAAAGTTGCTTTTAAGATGTTTTTAAGATGCTGCATAAATTTGAAAACTATGTTCTTGTTGTCCATTATGGAATCATTAGTACAAAAAATGCCACATTTCAACCATAAATTCTCTACACTACAACAGGAAAAAAAATCTATGAATGGTCAAATTTTCTGCCTCAGCAATAAATTTTGAAAGCAAATTAATGAATTATTGCAATATATTCAACACAGTGATATTGATCACTGCAGAAAAGACTACGACCCAACAAGAAATTCCTTCCTTGAATAAAATTTTAGTTAACATAGCAAATGAACAAGGAAACAATAGCTAAAGTTGATAAGTCAGTAGTAGATATGTATTTGCTGAGTACTGCCCCTTTTATACCCCTAATAAGACAGAAGCCTTAAGAAGAAGAAACATTATGAGGCGAGTCATAAATATACACAAAAAGGAAAAAATATTTCAACTCAAGTAGCTCATTTTTCAGCCCTATTTGTGTTAAGGTAACTTCAATGCTTTCTTGTCCATCCATAACATGATTAAGTAGCACGTGCAATACTAAACCATGTAACAGCAATGCAAAGAATAGATCATATTTACCTTGGTTTCTGGGTGCCTGACAAGTAAGGAAGCACACAGAGCATTCCTAGCCTGGTCAGCAAACCTGCACCAGGCCCTATGATAAATAATCTCAAATTCCAAAAGAACTGCAGCCATTTTATTGTAGTCCTTGATAACTTTTTTCATTTCCGTTGTCTGCAATTTAGAGGGAGGAAAAAAAGAAAAGGCACCACTCAAACAATTCAATGAGTCTAACGCAGTAGAAAGGCCCTCCATGAGGCTTTTTCTCTCCACAGGAAAACAAAAGAAATAGAAATCTCTAAATTATGCTGTTTTAGAGACAAGATAAGACACAGAAACATAGCAATATATTTAGGAATTCAATTATTATGTAGTATGCAAGTGCTCTAAGCAACATAATTATTTTCCTAATTTTTTGTCCCAAACTTGTTCATAGAACAACGTCTACATTGTGACATATACAAGGCACTAATGGCCAACTGAGAAAAGTATACAAATGGTTCCACTGTTGGATGAGCTTGGATACAAGCTGCTAAAATAGTGAGTGTAGAAGTATATAAGTAAATTATCTTTCTTTTAATAACATCCTTGAAAGATTAGGATAAACCCTCCTCTGCTAATTTCCAACCTTCAAAAGTGTGGTTTTCTTTTTAAGGAACACCATTGGATGGTCAATTTTTCTGAATAATTGCTGGGCCCACATAATCTTCCCTGTTACCTAAAACACAGAAGATATGAGGTTAGATATTCATTAACTTGAAATACTCAAGAAATAAAGTAATTTTTCTCTCTCTTTAACTTCATTCTTACTGGTGGTATATTACGTGGTATAGGTGGATTTTCCTTTTCCTTCTGATAGAGTTTTTGAATAAACTCTAAGTCTTGACTATACTGTTGAAGAACAATGGTATATTTCTCATTTAGATCAATGTTATTTTCTCCTATTATTTCAAGTTTCATCAGAAATCCCAGCATCTGTTCAGTCTAAAAAGGAAGATGGAGCATTTACTTCAGAAGACAACAGTTCACAAAGTCATTGTCCATAAAGTATTTTATTAATTTAAAATATGCTATCTAAATTTGTAATTTGTTTTCTAAGAAATACAGAAAAATCCGGACAAGTTTGTGAATTTTACTTCAATATTTTGTCCCACACAGGACATACTTATCACTGTATAAACCAATAAACTGTTATCACTACAGTTTGGGGTTTTTCTGACTCTCAAATCCTCTCTCCTTTTTTTTCAGCAAACACTTCTGCTAGAACACCTACACCTTTATTCACACTTCAGTAACATCTCATATATCATCATTGAGATATGAGCCATTGAACAATACTGATATTAAGGAAACAGATGGCAGATACTATTTCATTATTCATGCCACTGAAACAGGAATAACTTAGAAATGCAACAGGAAACACCAGGATGAAAAAAGAAAACAAACTTCAAAATATGGAGATATAAAATCGGTATGGAAACATGGAACATACACTTGGCACCAAGTAAGAACGAACATTCCTTTACAGCACTTCTAGAACATTTGTAATAGGTTTGATGTCCTCCAACATCACCTCAGGCAGCCACCAGCACAGTACAGAACACTGGCAGTAAAGGAGGAGTTCAGTAGGAGCTGTGGGTACTCGGCCCTTTCAAGCACCAAAAACAGGGGTTTGTATTTGGTGCCTTACTTACAGTTAAGGTCTTCTTAAACCAGGAATCCACAAATTCCTGTATAGATTCATACAATGCTGCAATTTGGTTCTTAAATTCAAGGTAATCTTTTTCAAACTAGAATAAAAGCAAAGAAATAAATTATCTATAATGCTGCTTTCATTTTATAAAAAAAATCCTTTCTGTGAAGCTTTTCAGAAATCAGTTTTATCTACCCAGTGTGCGTGTTCAGCACTGCATTTAAAAGAACAGGAACACCAGCAGCAAAGGCATTTACACTCCAAGGAAAGCAAACAAAACATAAGCAGTGCTAGGTTAAATAATTAAAGCCTCATCTTCATGAACACAAAAGAGCACAGAGGAACACAGACAGGCCAAGGAAAACTCATAACTTCATCAGAGAGAGCAAAGCACACTCACCAGCTACTTGCAGCCCTGCCACAGGAGAGTGCTCAGCTCACTGTCCAGGTATGAAACCCACTGAAGGCGAGCAAACTGGCAGGCTCTCTAGAGCACCTTGCAGACTAATGGAGGTTGTTACCAAACTTGGCAGCTCCTACAAGTAATTTGGGCATTTATCTGCAACAATTTTTCCTAAGAGTCCAAAATAATGAAGGTCTAACAAAAAGAGTTCAATGTAAATTTCTCCCAAAGAGAAAACTGCACAAGCTTGGGAAGAGAGTACATAACAGATACTGCTCCAAACATTTAGGTGTAGAGAAGTCATGCCATTTTTTAACCCCTCCAAATTCTAGTGAGCAGAAAATACCCTCTTGCAGAAAGGAGCCATGCAGCAAGTATTAGAGAAACACACAGCAAGTATTAGAGAAAGACAAGCCATGAAAGACAGAAGAAAGCCAAAAGTACTCTCGAGGTTAATGTTTAAAGGAAAGTTAAGGACAGTGGCAAAAGTCAAGGCTTCTAGAACTTCTTTTGTGAGGCCGCTAACTCTGCAAAACAAGCAGGCTATAGCTCAAGAAAAGCAGCTCATTTCCAGCATGTCCATGATTAAAACACAAGAATTTTAAAAGCCACTTTAGTTTTTATCATTCTGTTTGGCACTGAGTGATATCATTCCCTTCTCCCTCTAAAATGTGTGATTATGTGCCTGTACTAACTTTGCTATAACACTGCCATTACTATTATTTTTAATAATACTGAGTAACATTTATGATTAGGCAAACTGTATTTGGTGTGTTAATATACCTAAATTAGTTCTCACTCTGCAGTCCAAAATATATGCATCTCAAAACAATCAGGCTTAGGAAAATTAGTTTGTGGAATTATGTATCACACAAAACCTAGTTTATAAAAAGTTAACAAAAGCATTTGAAATAAAAAACAAATTTGCCCTAACACTTTCAAATTGCATTAAAAGATATGAGAGTATTTGTATTATTGTTACTGCAAAATAATATATGCATTTTTATAATATTCAATATTCTTAGCATAACTCCAGTGAAAAGCACAGAATTAACAGAGTGATTGTCACACTGAATGTAAGTACCTCTTTTTTCCTATGGTCCAGAACATCATACTGTTTGGATTTTGCATTTGTAGCAATGCTCTGGTATTGAGTAGTGATCTTGTCAATGCCTTCTATTTTTATACGCTGGAGCTCTAAAAGGCTTTCCATAGTATTGCTCATATCTGAAATCTTCTCCAAACGTCTACAGAAGGTCTCAAATTTTCCAAATATGTAGTTTTCACTAGCAATAAAAAAGAGGGATTTCTATGAAAATCTCTTTGCAACAGATTTTTATTTAACCCACATATATTCTACCAGAGCTGCTATCAAATTAAATACATACCCAAAAAAATCATACTGCAATGATTAAATATCAACAAAAAAATTTTAAGCTCACCTATATAAACCAAAAAATTGCTTAATTAATTACATGTCAATTAAAAGCCTTTAGCACATTTCACAGGAGTAACTCTTTCAAATAAGATGTTTGCAGGAGAAGAAAATGTGAATGCACAATATCAAGAAATGCCCCATGATTTAAGTGTCAATATATGTAAAACACTCCTTGGCACTGTGATAGAGAACTCAGCTCAAAGGTGACTGAATTCCCTGAGAGTGTTTTCACCTATATTCATGATTCAAATATTTTAGGATTTCATACAATGCATATATATTTGTACTCAATTAATAAATGCCTAAATTCCCCTGAAGTCTCATTGGTCATATGCTGAATAAACAACGACTGGGAAAAACCTGGTTTATTCCTGAATAAAAATAGAAAACCCACTCTGCAAAGTCATCTTCTGATTATAAAAAGCACTTAATTTTAATTGAATATTTAGCTTTTCTTTTAGCCAGCAGATATAATAACATCTCATTTATAAATTGTACTCATCAATATGATTCAATATTGGAGTGAATTATTTACCTGATATTCAACTGTCTGTCACTTGGATTTTCCTTCAGCTCTTCCCTAATTTTCTGAAAGGATGCTTGATACTTTTCTTTGAGGAAAATGCATTGTTGTATCCTCTTTAGCAATTCTTGCCTGAGGAAGAAAACACAGAAGAGAGAGAATCATCCTAAGGTCTTCAAAAGAGTAGAAATAAAAATAAAATATTTTAGTCAAATGCGCAACTTAAGAAAGTTTTTTTGCAAAATAAGAACACAAAATTATACACTACATGAAGAACACTCAAAATATGATGGGTTTGAGTCAAAAGGTTTTGACTTGAACCTGTTATCTATATTAGATATTTTTTATTTTTATCTTGGGTTTTGTTGTCATCAAGCCAAGACTTGCATGGCATAGTCCACAAAGGATGTATACCAGTTAATGCTGGCTACCAAATGCTTGCAGTTTGCAAATTCCTCATCTTGTGCAGTTGCACACACCTCATCTGAATATTGCTGATTTGTTTTCCTTTGTTTGTCTCTTTGGGGTTTTTTTTTAAGTAGACAAGACTGGAGAAGTATTTTTCCACACTAAAATAAGGATAAAGAGAGTCTTGTTTCTTTAAAAAGATACACCAGGAAGAGTTTAGTTCCTAAGGGCACGGATAGTTACATCTCACACACAATTGTTCATTAACCCTGAGGGGCCACATGAGATACACAGATGAGCATGGAACTCGGCCATAAGCCCAGAGCTATTCCTCCACTTTGGCTTTGTCTTTCATCTTCCAAAAGATTACTGGGAATTTAAATTATAGTGAAATTTATAGGCTGAAACCATTAAGTGGGACAAACTTTTGCAGGGATAGCAGACTAAATAAATTAGAAAAATGTCTCTAAAATAAATTCAGCTATAATAAATAAAAAAAAGTATTCTACTTTTACTTACATTAATTCTTTAGAATAAACACAACCAGTACTTAATTTACTACAGGTAGTTTTTGAAAAATTCCCTTTATCTTCACTAAAATACATGAGGAATCAAAATTGCTAGATTTACTTTTATGTCTCCTAACCTGTTACCTCAGTGTCACTTTGACTTGGCTGGAATTTAAGCAGAGACATACTGACTATCTGCTTTGATGAAGCTTGTAACACCTTTTCCTTTTCATGTCAATATCCTTAATGGTACTCCAGTTAGACTATTCCAAAAGACTATTCCAATTATCAATTTCCTAGTTGACAAATTCAGATGTCATGTTCATCTTAACTCCTCTCAGTGGTTTCCCCCTCCTTTTTTTGCATGAAAATAATTGAAATGTTCTTATAGTATGTGTTCTTCCTATGTCACCTGCACTTGTCATCCTTCAGCTACATTTGTTCTGCCAATGACATCAGCACTCACCACCCAATGAATAAGTCTCATACAAACACCTCTGTGCTTTCATTTATGTTGGGTGTAGCACTTGGACAAGTAGCTGTAGAGCAGCTAACACATCCCTACCCTGAAATGTCTCACAATACAACTGAGTTGTGATTTTGGTCCTGGTACATATTGTTCTCTCCCTCAAACTGAATTTCATGTCCAGTAACAGCAAAATACAAATCCTGGATGGAACTTTGCCAGTCTGTCCTTGGAGCTTTTTTATGAAGCATTTCAGCTCCCAGTTCCAATTTCTTAAGTGTGTTTTGTTCTAAAAAATCCATGTGGGCAATATATTGAGTGTTGCATATTAGCATGTATTGCACAGTTTCCAAGAACAGGTATTTTCAAAACACATTGTAAATTAGTTTTTGCAGAGTATTTAATTCTACACAGAATTAGTAGTTGCCAGCTTAAAATTAACATAGGAATCAGTGACTAGTAGGAGGACAGAGAGCCACTTAAATTTACCCATTAATAATCTTGATGATTAATCTGTAATTTTACTTCTAATGTCAACAACAGAAAATGAAATTATTAAAATTTTATCACCTGTCCAGGTCCCAAATTTTTGAAACCCCTTCACACAGATAGGTCTTGCATGTGTAAATCATTTGGTTGGTGATTTTAAGAAACAGGGATGTCATGTGCTCTGACGTGTTGTAGTACGGCGATGTACAGAAGATCATAAAGACGGCGTTCATTAAACTGGGAATGTGCTCCATCACTGTTACCTTTAACAGCAAAAAAATGGGAAAGACAGAAATCAGAAAGAAATCAGACAGAAAGACAGAGTTTCCTGAAATTTCACACAATGACAGCTCTGGGAATATGTTTATCAGTGGACAAACATCTTTTAGTGGTTTTGCCATTACAAAATGGACCATCCAATTCACTATCACCCCTTGACCAAGTCAAAAAACATGGAAAAAAGGGCAATGAATAAGTGAATAGGTCTTTTACAGATTGGGATTTTCCACAGGAAAACCAGAGGCTCTACTCTGCTTGGCCATAGCCTCCAGTATAAGAAGATACTGTAATCTACTTTGCAGAGGAACATACTATCTGAGAAAACATACTATCTGAAAACATACTATCTGAGAACATACTATCTTTTCCACTGCTGGAAAAGAGCTGGATTTCTGTAGGAAGGACAACAAGAAAGTCGGCCTTTGCTCATTTTGTCTAGATTTGTACAGAAGACAAATCCAGAAGGGGGAGGCTAGGAAAAAATAATCTCAGTTTCACTAGACACTGAACTATAGAGTTTTATATCCCACAGAAATATTTCAGAGAAATGCATGCAAGCCAGATACACTGAGAACCCAGAACAAGAGACTGGTCTAAAAAAGAATTTTTAAAGTATGGTAAAGGTATCTAAAAGTCAAACCCAATATGGCAGAACAGCGAATATTTGTAGAAGTGCAGTGTAAAATACCAGAATGGATTCAAAAGGAATCAAGTTTTGAAAGTATCATTTAGAAAAATTGCTACCACTTGGATTATGTGTAAATGTTCTGAACTATGCAAGCTTAGACATTTTTGTCTGATGTCTGTATCATATTCTTTACTTTAAAAAATGAACTCTGAGACCCTTATGGTTACGAAAATAAATTTTATTGACAGTGCAAACTACAAGAGAAAGAGTGTTAACCTGTAAAATAAGTGGAAGCTGACCAATTTCAGTTCAACCCAAGATTTAAGAACATTTTATGACTTTTGCAATAAAACAATCACAAGTAATTCCTAACTAAAGTGCGCAGACAGAAGAGCTGCCATATGTGAGACCCAAGCTCACAAAGGCAATTCATCTCATTACTGGGTTAAGAAAAACACAATTTGATGCTTAGTTTTTCATATTCTTCAATTATCTTCTGGAATGATAACTCCTTAAAAAAAGGCACTATTATTATTATCTGGTTAACTTAAAATTACTAAGCCCAATTAACTAATGCCTAAGGAGTTAAGCTGTCCACTAATAATTAAGTGAAAGTATTATATATTAAAAGGGAAAATAGCTTTTTTACAGCAACAAAAGCCCCTTCCTTTCTTTTTTGGATTTCACATTAAATGCCTTTACAGTACTTACAGGTGAAGCATGGGCAAGTGGACCAAAAAATTTATCCAACGTATATAAATATCTCACATTGTCCTTGGCTTCATTGGCAGCAATTGTTATACTACGATCCTGAACGGATGAGAAAAAAAGAAAGGAATAGAATTATTGCTGTGAAAATTTTCTGAACAGGTTCTTTCTCTTTTACAGCACACAAGGCTATGATTAAATCTTGCAAACACTTTCCCACAGAAGTGCTTTCAAATATGCTATTTATTTTTCACAGGAGAAATAACTGCTTCTACATGCAAAAATTGGTAAGATCTTCCAAGGTCAGCAACATCTTGGATGTGGTTTACAGGAGATCCTTACTTAAACCTCCAAAGCTTTTTCTTCTCCATGGATCCAACTTAGATTTTAGAATGGTTTCTGCACAGGAACCATTTTACAGAACTCAGACAAGATCCCTGAAATGTTACCAGGGTGCTTCCCAACGTTGTTTAATAAACACTTGTGAGGGACAATGAGTTCACAACTAATGCCTGTATATCCTTATGCTCATGCCAGGTGGAACTATTCACTACTTAGAGTGCTAGTTCATAGGAAGAAAGAAATGTAGTTCATCATCCTTGGCTTGTACTGGCTCTGTAAAGACACTTTTCTTTATCCAAATTCTATTCATCATAAAAGCCTGCAAATATGGTAATCATAAAATCAAAAAATCCTCCTGGTCTATTCTTAAAACAGTAGAATACTTTCTTAAGCAATAGAAGACCTACATTCTGGGGGTGGGGGTGGGTGGGGGTCTCATTGACTGTATATGATCTACAGCTTATTTTCTGGCTTGCCCACAATTGTGTCTGATAAGTTTACATTACAGGTATCCACTTGTATGAAGTAAAGTTATGCCACCAGAAGTCTGCACTCAAGAATTCTAAAAGCATCATGAAGGACTTTCAGACTTCTGTAGTTGGCCTGCACAGGGTTCAGCTTGTCAGAGACAGAAAAACATTGTACTGCTGCACTGCTTTACTTTTGCACAACCTTTCCACCTATAATGTTAATAAAAGTAACATTACAAAAGCAATGATTTCTTTTCAAGTTATCTATTTAATTTCAGGATCGTTGATACTATATGTTCCAACAAATGGATAATAAACCACAGTGTAAAACCAGCATAAACACTGAAAGTTATTTTTATTTTTAGCATTGTGTTCAGCTCTCTATATATCACAAATACAGTACTGTAATAATTTAAAATTCTAATTAGAAAGAAGTAATTACCAGTTCCTTCCACTGTTGTAATGTCTTTGATCTTGCTGCCTGAAGAATACTTATAATTTTCTTTACTCTTGAATTCTTGATCTCATCTAAAAGGCTTTGAAGAAAGATATATACTTAATACTCTCTCTCTGGAATAAAAGTGTACACTTTTTTTTTTTAATCCTTTTTTTTAAGACTCTGTGAGAAATAATGCAGGGATTTCACCTGTTAAATGATGACATTCTTGACTTCCAGTGTTCCAGCTCTGCAGATGGACCAACATGATCAGCTTCTCTTCTAATTTGTTCACTCTCCACTAAAACTTGTCGGATCTGTTTGGTCCAAATCATGACCACTTCTTCAAGTTTCTCAGTGACCTCTCTATTACTGCCTTCAAATCCATAGAATTGGACAGTTTTATAAGCACCAAGAAATAAATACAGAAATTTAAACTCCAGAAGCTAAGTGTTCTTGCCAAACATAATCTGAGACTATGTAAACTCTGTATCTTTGAATCACTGACCAGCAGGAAAATATTAAGACTGCAACAAGGTGTGTACAGGTAACACTTAAGTCTCCCTACTCTGTTACATTGCATATCCTTTACAATGGAAACTGTTAGAAATACAGTGAGTTCATAAGAAATGGTACAAAGCTATTTTTGAAAGAGACATAACTACTCTTTTTCTTACAAAAGCATATATGTAAATAAGTTTTTTTTTTTTTAATAAGTACAGGTGGTTTTATTCACAGAGTCAGACAACAATAGATAGGATTTTCCCAGTATCAAAGAAAGTGAATAGTACACACACTGGTATACGGATTTACTCAGCAGCTACTTGGCTACTAGTTAAACACAAACATAAACATACTCCTAGAGCTGTCATTGTGTTAAATTTCAGGAACCTCTGTCTTTCTGTCTGATTTCTTTCTGATTTCTGTCTTTCCCATTTTTTTTGGCTAGTAACCTAGGAGGGATTCAGACAACTGCTTGCATGATATATCAAGCAACTACCTCATTCTTTAAGATCTATGAACAAAATTATGGGCAAATGATTGATGGTCTTATAATTAAGCAATCACAAACCTGGCAAGAGTAAGAAAAATGTTAACAGTTCAGGGAAAATTAATTAATTCTTCAAAGTAAATTTTTACTTATTTATTTTATAAACAGCATCATTTTGTTTGCTTTGGTGTTGGAATTACTCACCTGCAGTTATATAGTCAGATGGGTTCTGTAAGTTTCTGACATAAACATCAATATCCACTTTTGTGAGCTGAATTTTATCCTCTATATTCTGTCTAGATGATGACAAAGTATCCACGAATTTATCCACTGCATACAGAAACTCTTGTATCTGGCTGTTCTTCAAGCCTTCTTTCACAGCTCCCCAGTTCTGATTATTTTGATTTATGCAAAAACCAAAAAAGTGAGGGTCGTGCTTCCTTTTCTTTTTACCACAAAAGGTATTTTTCATTAGAAAACTATTTACCACAAAAGGTATGTTTCATTAGAAAACTATTTCTTATTCATGGCACAATATAAAGATTTATCAACATGACCTTTAAAATATACTCATCAATACTTTAAAGCATGCATTGATTTAATTACTTGGTAAGACAAGAAGAGACAGACAAGCAAGAGGCTCTAAGAAATAAAGGTCTCTGACTTCACTCTGACTTGACTCTGAAGTCAGGTGTCACTGATTTCACACTGGATTGTATTTTGTTTAATTTTATTTTTCTCCTTCTGAACAGAGAAAACAGACTCTAAAGTCCCTTTCTGCTCCTGGGGAGAGAAAATGACAGTGTATGGTAGCAGCATACAACACCATCATTCTTAGCAGACAGTGAGCTTCTTTGTACTTGCCACCTCTGATCACGTGCTTCCAGAGGCACCTGAACAAACTGATGCTCTACAAGTGCCACAGAATGAGGACAACTTAAGAAACTGGATATTCTGAATATAACACTGTTCATGCTGTCTCCAAGAATAAAGTCATAGAGTGATCCTTTGTGCTGCCAGGACTTGGCACTTCTTACAATCCAGATTTAATCTAGTTTTCATAAAGTCATCACAGCTTTAACTTGCTATGGTTGCTGTGTTATATTCTCCTTTGTCATAATAATTAAAGCTGGCACTACTGCTGAAAATAAACAGTAGCTACATGAATTTCAAGCATTTGTATATGTACAAATTGCATTACTCTCATAAAAGCCTGTATTAGACTTTTATCTTCTTAAATCCTCTGTTCTAGGTCAACAGATGCACAAAAATAATTGCAGCAGCCACATGCCTTACTTGCATGTGCTCTTGAGGAAAAAAGATTGATTGTTTGATTACCTGTTGGGATTTCAGTGCCGGTACCATGATCTGGGACAAGAAGAATTCCAGGCCTTGAAGGATATTTCTATTAGTACAGTCAAACATGCCAAAATTCACCACCTTTGGGAAGAAACAAAAATTAGCACAATGCATGTTGACTTCTGCAGCATTACACTACTTGAGTGAAATTTAGTTATGAGACATTCACAGTCCATAACTATGCTACACGAGTACCTCTGAAAGTCAGCAAAGGCTGTTACAGTACTTTTTTATACACAACACAGTACTTTTATGTGAGAGGCTGGAAAATCTTATGTTAGTTTCAAGACTTATCTCTATTTTAAAAGTCTAAAAGACAGAGTTTAAGTGCAGCATTTCAATAATTTAGGCTCATTACTTAAAATCTTCCACCTTAGGTCCTTATTCCCTATTGTCATTAAAATTTATATTTTAATGACTAATTAATAATGATTTTTATTAATTAAAATCTTGCGGTTCAATAATACTGCAGTAGCTAATTTATAAATCATTAGAATTTCACTTTATCAGAAATGCTTACACCTATGAAAAAGAACTTCTGTTGATCATACAACTAGACATTTTCATGAAAGCATTCCCTATTTTTTCTGACTCCAGGTGCATGAATAAAGGTCTGAGAAAATATGAACATGTAAATACTGCATGAGTTTGCTCTGACCTGAGAGACATTTGATGCAGTTATAACTTCATCTGATGTTCTTAGGAAAAATGCACAAGTTCCTGTAAAGTCCTGAAAATAGGACCAAATGCATACAGTTAAAAAGAGTACAAGTATACAATAAAGTATTTTACTTAAAAATTTACCTACCGTAAAAATGTGCTGAAAAAACCTGTAAAAAATCAATTACTAAAAGAGATAGTGAAATTGTTTGCAGGAATCATTTGAAAATCTGTCCTTCTCAAATCAAATACTGGTTTTTCCCTGTCTGACACAAGAATGCCAAAAATGCCCTTTTGCACAGACTGGTTCAATGTTGTAACCCCTACTAAGAAAATGCAGTACAGGGACAGCTTGTGAGCTAGGCTATTTCTTGTTATTGTACTTGAAAGATGCTTATTTTGTTTATTTATCCATTAAACCTAATAACAAACCTAATAAAAACTCAACTGCCACAAATTTGAAAATCCATTCTAGTTGGCCCAATTGGCAGATGAATGAAACTCACTTTTCCCCTGAAAGCAAGAAAGAATTCTTCTGCTATGTCTTTTCTAGCATTACAATGTTAACATAAGCTCTTTGGGGCTGACAAGAAACAGCAACAATAATAATAAAAATGAAAACCAAAGCATCACCAGGCCATATTCAAAGACCATTGTATATGAAGAGCCAATTTCCCCCAAAAGAGATGGAAAAAATCAAAATTAATCAAAAATCTTAATGGCGAGTCTGAATATGTTGTTGACTAATGCTTAGATATTACAGGGAGGAGGTTATTATAAGAATTTGAATGGAAGAAAGGATTTATTAAAGGTATTTTTTGAGTAATGTGCAGCGTTATTATATGAAAGGGCATAGAAAAACACTGAAGAAATGCACTTTTAAACTAGAAGTGTACAAGCCCTGGAAAACACTTAATATGCAGTGATAAAAAAATTGTTAGGATCTGCAATTTTTTAACAAGGATTTATTTGACCTGCTCTCCTCTCAGATAGTGAAATCACTATTTCTTTACTGATGAAGGCCAACCTCATCTCAAGAAATGCTTGGAGACCCTGCATTATAAGAACAGGGAGTAAGGACCTAAATATCTATCCAAGGATTACAAAAAATTGTATAACACTGCAGAACTGTTAAGCCTTTTCAATATTTTACTTTTAAAATGTCATCTAAATATTTTTTTCAACCATACCTCTGTGGAACCCATGGTAATAAATAAATTCTTCTGAGGCAAATTGTTTGTTGACTCATCTGGCCTCAATGATGCATTCGACTTTTGCTAGCAATTAAAATACAAATAGGAGGTTAATAAAGTAAAAGCTATATCATACAAATATTTCCTCCATTTGAATATGTGAATTATAACTAAGTCCATTTTGATTCACTTTGTAATTCCCAGATAGAAATCATGAGGTTTGCATTCTCTGGAGAATAAGCTTTGCCTGAATCCCAGTACACAGTTCCACAGACCCATTATTTCAGGAAAACAACAACAACAACAATAACAACAAAAACAAGAAGGGGCTAAAGTCTCAGAAAATAAAACAAAATTAAATCTGAAGTGATTCCTACTGAAACTTCCTCTATGAAAACACACTGAATGTCTCACAGAAACAATCATATGCTTGGTATGCAAAGTCAAAATGTAATTGTGAATGGGACTCACAAGCAATGCCATCGGCCAGATCCTGTCAACAAAGAAATTTAGCTTTCTGCCCATTTCTTTAACCAGACACCACAGAAAAACTTTCTCTCAGGGAAGCCTTGCTGCCACTGGTTCCTCTCCACTGACATGTATCTTTAACCTCTTCTCTTTGAAGCAACAATAAAGCCTAAACCTAATAAAGATCTGCTTCCCTCTTTTTATGTGTCATGTGTTTTGGAAAATAATCTGTCGAAACTTGGAAGAATGTGACAGAAAAAAATGTGGGACAAGCTTGTAGGTATATTTATATTTAAAGCTGAGGAGAGCCTTCTTTCTAGGAAGTCAAGTGTTCAGCTTCTGCTAGGCAGAACATGAGATGTGTGATATTACAGGGGTGGCTCCTCACTTCCACCCAAAATCAGCATCTGTTGACCCCTACACATGGTTTCAAGTGAACATCACGCATCTAAGATGGTGAAAAAGAGAGATAAAGAGGCGAGAAGCAGCAAAGAAAGGATCTTTGATAAATCTTGGTAAGGACATGTCTACTAGTCAGGCCAATAGTCTGCCCTGCTCAGTATTTTGTTACCAAGAACAACAGGGCACATTTAATACTGCCTTGAGTAAACTCCAATTCTCCAACGCACTTGAAATCACATTGTTGACAGAACAGTCAAATTAATGAGATCTGTTCAGTCATCAGAATGTGGTGGAAGATGCTAAAGATGGCATTTATACTTTCCATCAGAAACATTCTTAGGCTATGCTGCTTCTGAAACAGAACTCTCACTTTTTTTTTTTAATGGTTAAAAGGGTCAAAATAAAATAAAATTAAATGCAGCAATGAAACATTTCATTTAACCCAGGCCAGGCATTTATTCCTGATTTGTCAGTTAAGGAAAACAATGTCAAGATTTTTAGTTTCATCTTGATTTAAGTCAGAGAACAAGACATTCAGCCAAGAAATGTTCATGCCTAATCCCAGTGTAATGAAAAACTGATTAAACTGTTTTGACAGCAGAGCTCATTCTGCGCTTTGCAAAGTCTCTAAGCAATTCCAGTTACACTCAAAAGTTTTTTTAATTTATCTAAGTTATAATGATTCTGTAATTCATTCTGCATTTAACTGATGATCCAGAATTATCAGTTGAGGAGTTTTTCTCCTCAACAAGCCCAAAATACCAGTGCAGGGTGAATTAGCTCTCCCTACCATTGCTCCTCACTGCACAATTTGAAAGGACTGATGAAGGACTTCTGCAGCTCTGGAAGCCCACAACAGTTGTGTTAGACAATGTCAAGGTCACTTGGCACCCTCTGATATCACACACTCAGTGGAAGCTGAACAAAATATTTCACTCTTTATGCAGAAGCTTCTCCTTCTCAAAATTTAAAGAGAGAAAAATACAACTTGGGGACCACAACTGCCTTATTTCTGGTCACAGTTTTCCAAACTTACTTTCTGCAGAATGGGGCAGACCTGAACATGGTGCCACCTTAATTTAGAAGGAAATTGAATCATTTTTCACCCTCTTGAATGAGTGCTTTGTCCATAGTGGAGTTGGTACAGTGCAAACCAAAAGAAATTTAACTGGTTCTTACACAGACAGCTCCCCCATTCCTGTAATACTTATGCTAGCTAATCTAGTATTTTAAACTCTGAATATCATGAACACTTTGTCTCAACTATCTTTATCACTTTTGAAATCTGAATTTTTACTCTACTTGGCAATTTTAAAGTTTTCTTTTGTGAAAACAAGAACAGTGTCAAACTACACCACAAGGCATCCTGCAATTTCCACGTAAGCCAAGATGGAAGTGTTTTAACTGGGAGGTCCAGATTCTTTCCACACTGGCATAAATAGCAAAACAAAAGATCCATTAAGATTTTTTGAATTCTGCAAGTCATGTGATTAATTTTTTTAAAAATGAACATTTGCTTTTGCAGAAGCAATAATGGAAACATACCTGCAGTACATCTTGGTAAAAGAAGAGCAACTTTTTAAGTCCACAAGGAGCAAAGAACTGTTCTATTAGTTGAAACTAAAAAAAAAAAAAAAAAGGCAATTGTAGATAATTGTGAGATAGTTTCAAATCACTGGAAATTTTGGAAATATTTCTTGTAATAACAATTTAATCAGTATTTACCTTGTTATCAGAAATAATAGTCTCCTCCACTTGCTGCTCACTCAAGTCTATCCCATCTGCTAATCTTGATATCAAATACCTGTATCTTCCATCTATCTGAGCTCTTCTCTCCTCTTTGGTTTCTCTGGCTTGCTTGGCTAGTTCTTCTCTGCTTTCACTGGAAAGTACTTTACTTTTCTTAACAGTAGGCTACAAAATAGAAGTTTTGTTACAAAAAAATTATTTTTCCTCACTTAAAGATTGTATTTTATATTGTTGATCTTTAAGCTGGTTTCATAAACTACATATGTATCAGAAACATGAAAAAATTACATGTAAGGAATGTACAGGGAAAAGAACAGTAATAATTAACTTGCTAGGCCAGAATTATTTCTCAGTATAAGGCTGCTATGAAAACTACATATCTGAAACTCCAGGATCTCAGAACCAAATATGGTTCCATGCTAAGGTCACAATATAAATTTAGCACTTTAACAGCTCTCATTCAAATCTCAGCTTTGTGAATCTAGGTTCCAAACTTCTATATGTCCATATTCCAGATTTGGAATAGATCTCTACACTAAATGCCTGCATTTTAATATATAGTATCAAGTTATTACCCTAAAGGAAATAAATAAACCAAATCACTATAAAATCAGATACTGCAGGAATAAATATACACTTGATGATTAATTTACAGATCATATAAAGGCAGCAGTGCAATAATAAAGAGGGAGATTTATGTAAAAAAAGTATTTTCAAAATCTTCATATCAGTGTGAACAAGACTGAAAATAGATACGGTGACTAACATTTTTAAGTCAACAGAAAATCCTCAGAAGATATATGGAAAACTAAAGATTTGGGTAAATAAGTAACCACACAGATCATTTCCCTCTACACACAGCTCCCACTGACATGAGTATCTGGGGTTTGGAAATGTCTGAAGTGTCTCTGTACCTTACAGTTTTTACTGGAGAGAAAAAAAGATAAATTACATCCCTTCCCAATACTCTACACTAATTGGAATTTTAATTAATCAACCCTACTCTTGGATTAAAAAACAAGAAAGCTGGCCAACTTGCACCTTTGCTTCCTACCATTTGGTACCACAGACTCTGAATGGATATTTTTCACCTACTCTCTGCCTGAACCTCTTAGACACCAGGAAACTGTGACAATATCTGTGTACCTGTAGTTGTTGGTCAGTACCCTTTTGATATCTTTAAAAGCTAATTGTGATTCACTATGTAGCTCCCCATTCAACTGTCACTCTTTTATAATCTCTGGTTTCCACGTCAACAACTAGATCTCTTTTTTTGCATATGCCTTCCCTGATTAAGTATGACCTTACTCAAGTATTCTCAAACAACACTGACTTTCATCACGGCAAAGGAAGGGTATTAACCAGTGGATGATAAAAAAAAATTTGTCAAAGAACCCAAAATTTGAGCAATACACATTATGAGCACAGAAAGTCAGTGTCCTAACACTGTAGACACTTTTGAGTGGTTCACTGTTTATTTTTCCTTGCAATTAACAGAGACTGAAGGAACTCAGCATGCTTCAATATTAGACAAGCTTTTGTCAGTGAAGACTTAACGAAAAATCTATATAGAAGAACATTTAGTGGACAAAAGGTAGTTGAGTCACCATCTCTTTTAGAACAAAAACACTTGCCGGAAGAACAGTAGTCAGAGATGATCCTGTGACAGCCGATCCTAGCTCGCTGCTCCTTGTCTTCAGGTTCCCTCCGTGTCTATACTTGCTTTCTGTCTCTAGTTAAAAGAAATTATACATTCTAACTATTCAAGTACAACAAATGCATTTACAATACCTGCAGTGTTGTGTCTTCATATTTGCTAGCTAACGCCTTCTCATACTGGGGAAAATGAGACCATTTTATTTCTCAAAAAATGATATTTACATCCCATCATTGGCAGCAATTAGGATCTCCAGTGGAGCGTGCAGTAATGCTTATGAGCAGCTCACCAAACTTCCATGAATTACTGTTTAATCTATTTTATATAAATAATAAGATTGTGACTAAAACTCGAATTCTAATAGCACTGATTTCCATATAAATTTTCTATCAAATTCTATCTCTTTTCACCTGATTAATATGCACAGGATCATAGAATGGTTGGGATTGGAAGGGATACTGCTTAAGCAGGGTTACTTAAAGCCAGTTGTCCAGGACAGTTTCCATATGTCTTTTGAGTATCTCCAAGGACGCAGACTCCATAACCTCCCTGGGCAATCTGCGCCAGTGCTCGGTCACCTTCACAGTGATTCCTGATGTTCAGAGAGAACCTCCTGTGTTTCAGTTTCCACCATTTATTGCCTCTGGTCCCATCACTGGACACCGTGGAGAAGAGTTTGACTCCCTCTTCTGTACACCCCATCATTTTCATGGCCCTTCACTGGACTCTTTCCAGTACGTCCATGTCTCTCTTGTACTCCAAAGCCTAAAACTGGACACCCTACTCCAGGTGAGGCCTCACCAGTATTGAATGGAGAGGGTGGATCATCCCCCTTAACCTGCTGGCAATGCTCCTTATCCACCCCATGGTATCATCAGCCTCCTTTGCCACAAGAGCCATTCTTGGCTCATGTTCAACTTGCTGTCCATCGGGAATCTCGGGTTCTTTCCTGCCAATCTGTTTTCCAGCTGTTCAGCCCTCTGCTAGTATTGTTGCATGGACTTGTTAATCCCTAGGTGCAGGAATTTTCTCCAGCCTCTCTAGGCTCCTCTGGATGGCAGCACAACCCTCTAATTCTGTGGCCAAGCCTCCTGTTTATGTGTTATCAGCAACCTTGCTGCGGGTACCCTCTGCCCCATCCTCCAGATCATTAATGAAGATGTTGAACAGGAGTGGACCCCCAGAGTACACTGCGACCTTCTGGGCTCCAGCCAGACTTCGTGCTGCTGATCACCACCCTCTGAGCTTGTCTGTTCAATGTTTTCAATCCACATCACTTTCTGCTCAGACAGCCCACACTTCCACAGCTTCTCTCTGAAGATCTTACAGGACCAAAAGGGAAATTTAAATTGTAACTGCTCATCAGTGGTACTTAGTAACCCAGGAACAATCTGGCAGAGAGAGCAAGAAGGCCCAGCTGCAGAAGGGGTTAAGCTGGCTGGAAGCAGGAAGGAATACCAGAGGCAGAACAATCCCTTGTAAGGGAGTATAGTTTCCTTTGGTGATAAGGAACAGCCACAGCTTTTTCTTGTAGCCATCCTGGAACGCCTGGCTCAGAATAAACCTTTAGGCAGCAGAGCTGGTGCTGGGTGCTCCATGCTGATGCTCACAGGACTGGTGCTGGTGCAAGTGTATATATATAAGGAACTGGCTCAAGAAACATCTTTTCAGACTTCCTGTAGAATCAGTTAGGGTTTAAAGACTGTCCAAAACACTGTTTATTTTTTTTCTATATTTCAGCACAAATGTGTGTCTAACTCACCTCAAGGGGAACAATAAAAAATTCTCAACAGGAGAATGTCAAAAACCTTACTGAAGAAAAGGCAGACCATAGTCACTGCCTTACTGAAGAAAGGGCAGACAATAGTCACCGCACTCCCCTCACCTACCAAACCAAACATTTCATTTCCAAGGGAAATTAGGTTGTTCACACTTCTTCCCTCGCTAAATCCATGCTGATTACTCCCAGTCACCTTCTTGTTCTTCATGTTCCTGGAAATATATCCAGGATTAGCTGCTCCACCACCTTCCCAGGGACTGAGGTGAGGCCAACCTCAGTTCTTGTCTTCTCAGTCAACCTTAGTTCTCCTTTTTGCCCTTCTAGCTTTCCTCCTGGCCTCACACTCCTCTCCCAGTTGCCATGAATATTAATTTATTCAGCATTATCTGACATGATCCTCTTCCACAAGGTCAGTAAATACATAAGCAAAGTGGACATAGATAAGGGATGCACTCAGAGGCACAGAGGTAGATGGCTATGTTCAATAACCTTTGAACTAACTAGTTTAACCTATTCTCACTGTTAAAGTATTCCAGAAAAGAAATACCATATTATCTGTCATATTGTAAAGTACACTATATTATGGACTACTACTCATTTTATTTTTTAAAAAATTGTTTGAATCATGTTACTATGATTTAACACTAGGAAATCTTCTACAGTATCAGAGTTGCACTGTGGATGACCCTGTAGATACATACATACATATATATAAATATATATATAAACATATATGCATTTGTTTATTTATATGTATATATTTATTTATAAAGCTGAAAACTGCACATTCAGCACAGACAGTCCCTACACTGGCAGATTCAGAACAGCACACCCAGTATATATAAACTTAAACACTCTACTTAATAATTAGTTTCTCATTTTCTTCCTGGATTTTTTCCCCATACAAAGCTGATATTAAGTACTTATTATTTTTCCCTTACCTTTTTTTATAGCAATGAGAGGTGGACAGAGATCAATATGAGGTTTAGAAGAAAGTTGTGTTGCTCTAAGTTGCTCTGACTCCTGCTGTGCAGAGTGACCATGAGAGGCACTGGGCTCACCTCGTCCCCCCAGCTCAGTTCCACCTCCCTCAGTCTCCTCCATCTGCACGACCCCAGAAAAATCAACCTAAATCAACAATACAGAAAAGAGCTACACAGTGTAACACTGTAATTAAGACACCTTCAGTATTTTTATCCCTGTTACAGCAACAATATGATAGACTATCAAGGAAAGGGGGAAAAATACCTCTACTTTCAGCCAGTGATTTAAAAAGAGGTCTAAGCAGTTTTCGAAACGATAAAATCTTCTTTAAGGGTGCCTGTTACCAAAACTTTATTTCTAATTGCATAACTATACTTTCTGTCCAGTCAGACTGCCGCAGGTGGGAACTCACGCACTGGGACAGGTTAAGCTCCTTGGGAAGCTCCTGCAGGCGCAGGTCCCGCCGCGAAGTGCCGGGCGCCGAGCGCCGGCGGCCGCTTCTGCTGAATCCCAGGCAGGTTTTCACGCCTGCGGTCCCTCCTGGGCTCTGGGAGCCGCTGGCAGCTGCTATGGCAACCCCTACACAAACCCAGCGGGCAGTCCAGCCCCCACCAGGCACCTCGCCCGTCCCCATTTCCCATTGGATTCGGCCAGCCGGTGCTCACTTCGTAACTACCTGTCTTTTAAAAAGAGAAAAAGTAGTTTTCTCTCACGTATAAATTAAACCCTAAGCACGCAGCTTCCCTGAGCCTCAGCGATTGTGATCTGCCAAGCCAGGGGAGGCCGTGGTGAGAGCTGCATCCCGGCGGCCACAGCACGCTCCCGACACATCCCTTGGCGGCCCGGCAGCGCCCTGGGGTCTGGGCAAGGCCGTGGTGAGAGCTGCATCCCGCGGCCACAGGTCCCGGCACATCCCTGGTTGGCACGGCAGAGCCCTGGGATCTGGGCAAGGTGTGAGGAGACAGCCTCATCGCGGGCCGAGTGAGGAGCTCCCTTTCTCCTCCGCCGGGATAGGCAGCTTCCACACGGATCTGAAGGCAGCGCGTGAAGCGCAGCTTATCCATTTTCACTACAGAATCTGTTAGGTTGGAAAAGACTTCTGAGGTTATGGAGTCCACCCAGGCTGACCCAACACCACCATGGCACGGAGCCACATCCAGTCATGTCCTGAATACCTCCAGGGACGGTGACTCCATCACCTCCCTTTGGCAGCCCATTCCAACACTTAACAACTCATCCCGTGAAGAAATCACTCCGTGTGCTTCCTTTTTTTTCCCAGACGACAACCAATGCAGTAGGCGGCCCCTCCAACCCAAAGCTTTGACACCTCACAGGAGTCGTGAAATTTTTTTTATTGGCTTTTTGTTTGTTGTTTTTTCCAAAACTATTTCAGCGACTTTGAACCAGGCCCCAGCAGCACACACTCTGCCCCTTAACAGAAATGCTGTTTAAAAACTGTTAAAAAAAAAATAAAATAAAGAAAAGGAAGAGGAGGGTGAGGAGGCGGCGCCAACGGCAGCGCGGTGCGCATGCGCGGCCGGGCATGCGCCGGCGCACCGGGGGCTGTCAGCGCCTTCCCGAGCAGGGGCGGCCGGGCCCCGGTGAGTGCCGGCCGCGCGTCCCGCCCTGCCCGCCCGGTCCCCGCCGCTGCCGGCCGGTGAGCGCCGCTGCGCCGGCCTCTGCTGGGCTGTCGTGGGTTGTAGGGACCCCGGTCTGGCAGTGGGAAGCCGAGGGGGTGGGGGGCGGGATGGGCCGGGGCGATCCGGGGAGCCCCTCGGGGTGGCGAGGCCGAAGGGGGTGCTGAGGGTTCGTCCTGTCCCGGGGCCGCGGCGAAGGGCGAAGGAGCTGGGCGTGCCCGCGGACAGGTCTCCGGCCTTTGCCCGGCACGGTCGGGCACCTGCGTCGGTGCGAATGATTCGAGCTGAGCCACTGCTGCCGGGGAGGTGCCGGGCGGGTCCGGGGCTGCCGCTGCTGCTTCCCGCAGCTCTGTTCGGAGGGCTCGCTGCTTTCCTCTGCAGGAGCAGGGGCCTCCTCTGCAGAGGGACAGCGGCCTCCCCCTGGGAGCCTGCCGGCCCCGCTGGCTCGCCTCTGCAGCGTGAGTCCCCAGGATGAGGGTGCGATTGCAGCTGGAGCCTTCCTGAGTCGTTTCGGGACGTAGTTTTGTTCACTTCTGCCTCTGTTTTGAGCTGAAGATGTATGTAGTTTTGACTCACAGCTTCTGTATGAAATTGACGTGGCGTCCTAAAGTTTGCTGTTCCTTTTGGGTGGTTCTACAAGAGGCTGTCTGCCTCGACGTGTTAGTTTCAGTGTGCTGGCTTCTGATTCTGCTGACGAGGTCTCCTTGATGTGCCTGGGTAGTGGTTATGTGAGCTAAAGATGTTGTAACTCTACGGGATGTATTCAGAGATTTTAATAAGGGCAGTAATTCAGGATAAATCTCTCTGCTGCGAAGAGATTCTGTAGTAAATTCATATTTTAAAGTATCATTTCTTTTAATTTTAGGTATAGCCCTTATAGCGTGGGGGTGGATTGAGCCAAGTGAAACTGGATTATTCATTCCAAAGCACAAGTGGTGGAAATAGATTTTGCATGTTTAGATGAAGAGTAAGAAATCAAACATGGTTTGAGTTAACCAGGCCAGTGGTAAAGAAGGACAGGAGTTTACACTGTAGACATAACTCTGGAATAAGTTCATACTTATGCATGTAATTCTTGAAGGTACAAGAGATACAGAACTTGAGACATAGACTTAGCTCTTACAGAGCTCACAGGCAAACCTTGAGTGTTCTTTAGCCATGATAAATTGTAGAATTAGGAATTTTGCTAATGCTTTACAGAGTCTGGCTGGGAGTAAACTTTCTTTATAACAGTCTGTGTTTTGGGTTTGTGGCAAATAGAGTGCTGCTCACACCGCAGTGTTTGGCTATGGCTGAAGGGGGCTTGTACAGTGTGAAAGCTTTCTCTTTTGCCCAATCTGCCCTCCACTCCCCTCAAGCAGGCTGGGTGTGGGCAGAGATTGAGAGGGCACAGTGGGGACATCTGACCCAAATGGGCCAAAGGCAGATTCCCTAGTGTATATCATACTTAACAATAAAATATGGGGGTTTTGTTTCCAGGATAGTGATTATGCAGAGACTGGCTGCAGTGTTTGTTTGCCTGTGGAGAGTGGTGAGCAATTTTCTTTGCTTCAGTTTTTTCTTAGGGTTTTTTGGGTGCCCCCAATATTTCCTTCCATTTATCAATTTTGCTTGCCCCATGAGTTTTCTTGCTTTTTCTCTTTCAGCAAAAGCAAGTGCACTCTGCACAATTCTTTAGATCACTGTTCTGCTGAGATTAAGTGATGTGCTGGATTTATGAGAGCAGAGTGCTCTGAAAATAGATATCTAATTTCAAGGAACAATATGGGTATAAGAGAGTATAATCTCTAGCTGTGGCAGCAGAATCTGAAATGTTTTGTTTGGTTGCAAGGCTAAAGACATAAAGTGTTGGAAATAATTTGGAGCAACGAGGAGCTCCAGATAGCTTCCTCAGAGGTCTGTGGCCAATGTGGTATTGCATCTTTGGTGATGGGATCCTCCCAATTTTCTATCAGTAGCTAACGAAGTTTGAGAGAACAGGTCTGCCTTGATGGACAGCAGATGTTACCTCTTCCCCATACTGGTTTTCCTGCATGTCTTGGCTTCACTGGAAGGTCTGCTGGAGACTGAGGAGAAATACTTGAATAATTTTTCCCTACACCCTGATGGACTGGACTGATACTGTGAGAAGAACTGAAAACAAGAGTAGGAAATCAAAAAATTATTCATCAGAAGCCTAAATGGAAGTGCTCTATAGTTAAGTCTCTGTGTTTGGAGCTTCCACTGCCTATGTTTCCCCCCAGTTTTGGTAGCAGAATTGACCTATTGCTGCAGGAGGGCTGTTGGTTCTCTTAAGTCCACCCAATTGTACTTCAGGATGAGTTAAGACTTTTACTTGAACTTTCTACAGGATTCCATCATGCTTGTCTTAATACCCTTTGAATAGGCCAACCTACCCTTGGATTAAATAGAATTTCTTCTTTTAATGAAGAATTGGTTGTCTTGTGGTGGTGGGCTTTTTTGGTGGTGTTTTGTTTTGTTTTGTTTTGTTTTTTAAATTCAAACTTAGACCAAGGTAAATGCAAAAACAGCAACGAGAAACATTTCAGGGGAACTAATGAGACTGAGTTAAGTGCCTTGAAATGCAGTTCTTGTAGAATTCCAGTTGCTTCTCTTTAGCAAGTGGTTTAATGATGCTTCTGACATGTTTCGCTGCTTTTATTGCTGATGTTAATTCTCCAGTTGTTAGCTTTGAAATGTCACATAGCCATCAAATGAAAAAAGGTGGGTTTTTAAAAATTGTTTTATTTCTTTTCAGTCCTGTTAAGTAATGAAGGCATTCTGAGGTCCTAATCAACCATGGAGGAAACGGATAGGGAAGCAGTTGCAACAGCTGTTCAGAGAGTTGCAGGAATGCTCCAGCGTCCTGATCAACTGGATAAAGTGGAACAGTATCGCAGAAGGGAAGCTCGTAAGAAGGCTTCAGTAGAAGCTCGACTCAAGGTAAAAACTTGGACAAACCTGAGTGTCTGTGGTGGATCATGAGTGTATTTTCTTTCCTTTTTTTCATTCTGGTTTTTTTGTTTGTTTTTTTTTTTTTTTTGAATTTACACTTCAGCCAGATGGATAGTTTTAAACCAGGGACTTCAGTTTTTACTTTGTGTCCAAATCAGAAAATCTGTGTTGTGAAAGTAATGCAGACTAACATTATACATCTTACTAATGTTTTATTCAAGCATTTCAAGTATTCTTAGGTCCTGTACCTTCTGCAGTTTATTCATGGACAGCTACCCTGCTGTGTAGCTTGTCAGCCGGCAAACCTTTGTCTTAGTGACTGAATACTGAACTTGTGACAAAAAATTGATGATTGCATCTGAAAAAGGATCAGTCAGATACCCCTCTGACTTTTACATGGGTTTAGGGAAGATAGCTAAAATGCATCACATTTTTGTCTGTTGTGGAAGTCACCCCATGATTTTACTTCTCCTTTGCATATGTACGTGTGAGTGGTTGCACATTCACACACATGGACTTAACTTGAAGTAGGAGTATAGTCATCCTGTGTTTATTGTCTGTATCTTGCTGTGTTTTGTGTTTTCTTCCTTCACTGGTATTTGCCAATAGTAATTTTAGACCACTGTATTAGGCAGGTGGAGTAGAGTCTTAGAAAAGTGTTTTGGGAAACATTTTCTCAGGTCAAAGTGGCTGGTATACACTGTATCTAATCTTATATTCCACTTAGTTTATCTTACAGGTATTTAATGGCTCTTCCTTTGTGGGAGTCTGTATGAAGTAGAAGAAAACCAGTTTTCTTGCACAGTGAAAAAAAATTGATATTTATATATAATGTGCTATTTATATATAGCCAATTACATGTTGTTTTTTGTAGCATAGAGACAGAAATTTTTCTGGTGACTTGGACTGGGCTTTTCAGATTTAAGTCAGGAAGCGTATAGATTCTATTAATAATGATCAGCTGTTTAGTTACTGTGATCTATTTATAATATATGAGCACAGTCATTTGCCTGGCTGCATCTATGGACAGTCATGACTAAACTTTGTAAGTCTTGTAAATGCCTAAATCCACTTTATAGCTATTTTCCCTATTGTTTGTCTTAAGTTAGTTCAGTCATCCATAGGTGGTTGGAAATATCTGTTCCAAAAAGAAGTTCAATACCCCTTGATCCTCTCAGGATGCATTCCTCACAAAGGTGCTGGTTAGTGATGCAATGGACAGCAGTGCCGATTTTCCCATGAGAATCACTCTAATGGATGAGAGCGCAGAGAGGATGTAGGAAATACTCTTGCTGTGGATGTAAACTGTATCTTTGTGTGGTGTGGAAGATGGGGAGACAGGCATTGGGATTATCAGAGGAGTTGCTGACTTCTCAGACTGAATTGATTACTGCTTCATCTGAGTGAATCAACACATGAGAAATCTTTCAGTGTGAACATGTTAGGTGCTTCTTCCTTCGTGCTGCCATCTTTGTCATCATTTTCTTCAGGTGAATCTAAACATCCTTTCCAAATCCTCTCCCATATATTTAATTATGTCCATTTCTTATATCCCTCACTGCATTTCTTCCCATGTAGCATAAATTCTTAGAGGAAAATCTTCTTTAAAACATATCAAACTCATCGGTTTTGTGTATGAGACTGAGCACTCAGTGAAGCAGTATTTTTGGGGTTTGGTAGCAGAACTCTGAAAGAATACGTGGAAGAGCACCAGGTAGCATTGTAGACTGCTGCTTTTGAGTTCTGTAGTCCAGAAGGTAGAAGAGCTGCTTGAAATCTCTTTCAGAACCTGTAAAATTTATACTTGTTGGCAGCCATTTTTGTTTGTGCTCTTACTCAATCTGTGGAAGAACTTCTCTGTGAAGAAACTCTGTATAAATACGCGTATGCTGGGGAAATTTCTAGGTTGTGGATGTTCCAGAATATAAACATGCATGAGTCCTCTCTCTCTCTTTTGGTTCTTAGCTGCTGTGCAGTCATGGATTTGAGCCATAGGGAGACCAGGAAGCCAGGATTCATCATGAAAGCTGTCAATTGAAAAAACATGAAAAGAGAAGTTTTGAACCCTTTTCCCAGGATGGTTTACTTTTGGTTTTGTTTCTTTAATACAGTGATGATCAGTCCAATTGAAGATGAATATGCATTCTAGGAAGCAAAGTCTAGGCTGGGACATGCTTTGTTCCATGCCCCATCACCCCATCCCCTGGCCTGAGCTTTGTTTTTGAAGACAAACTGAGCGTGGATGGATGGATGGACAGATATCTGTTTTTAGAATTTTCGATGTCTTTTTGTGTCAGAGACTGAGATCCCTGACTGTTTCGGTTCAACCTTATCAAGTTTCTGCAAAGGATAAATAGGCAAAAATTTGAATATGTGATACTTGGAAGATCTGCCTCAGAAAAAAATTATCAAAGCAGAAGTATTGAACATTTAATGATCATGTGGTTTTTAAAATTCTTTATGGTCAGCTGCAGAAGGTTGTGTTTGAGTATCCCAATTATCTCAGTTCCTGTAGAGGAAAAATGTGTTAATGCAGCAGTTCTATAGATAGAAACAGTATAAAAATGCCTTACTACTGCTTAATTGTGCTGAGTGTGCCAGGGAAATACATTTTTATCAATAAAATCAGCATGTCATAATTTGAAAGTACATAAATAATCTTAGTTTAAAAACCACTGTATTTTTCTGGCACTTTCCCAGTACATTTAAAACACAGTAAATGTTGTTTGCAGTTACCAGGATTTCCTCTTTGGCTTCTAGTGTCTGACAGCAAGTTCCAAAACTATCCAAGCTTTTGGGCCTTAAAAGTCTGGCAAAAAATGTGTTTTGAGCTTAGGAAAACAATTAATGCCTCATTTTCTTTACTGATTGCCTCAAGTCCCCGAGTTATGCAGCTGAGTTTTCACTGATAGCTTGCTTGTCTTTTGAAGCCTGTTATTTCTAGTTGCATTTTCCACTCCTCTGATTTCACTCATCACATCTTTTTAAAACTATGTATCTAAAAAATGTGCTGTGGATGTGATCTGATTTCTTTCACTCAGATATCTGCTATAATGCATTTTCTGTACAGTGTCTGGGTACCTGAATGATATTCAGGACTGACAGCCTCTTTGAAGAGTCATGATTTCAAGTGTCACTTGTCACAAGACATCCATATCAATAACCTGCCTTTATGCCAGAATAATCTAGTAGTGGCGTTGTTGGTCTGGTCATTGATGTTTCACAGCATGAAAATTATATTCGGTTTGGGGTTTTGTTGTTTGTTTTGACTGAATTGCTTTAGGGTTTTCTTTTGCCTCCAGGGGCTTTTGGAGTTTTTTTAAGAACATTTCAGAATTAAATTTGGGCTTTTTTAGAACATTTTTTGTTGCGAGTAAGAATTTGTAATTGCATTAGTAAAATGCTTTTGAGAATCCGTACATACCAAACATTCTGACGAAACATCAACTTTCTTTGATTTCCCCTTTGAAATTAATTTATGAAGGAAATGCAGAGAAGTCTCATTCCTTTGATCCTGGTTTAATATAGATAGCAAGGTTTACAATCCATCTACCTAAGCTCCTATTTAGTTTGTGGGTGGACTAATTGTATCTAGGTCCTTCAAAACTGGATACAGCTTCAGAACTTTAAAAAAATGGTATGTGGGCACACACAATGTTGTGTACACACAGGCTTGCACACTTCGAGTCAATTATAATATTTGCTTTTCCTTTTTTTCTGCTGAAAACTGAAATGAAAATTAAATCTTGAGAAATGTTGAAAATAGGAAACTCATGAAGAATAATATGGTCTCTTTCTTTGTCTTTTTATATTTAAGGCAGCAATACAGTCGCAGTTAGATGGAGTACGAACAGGTTTAAGCCAACTGCACAATGCACTGAATGATGTGAAGGACATTCAGCAGTCTTTGATAGATGTCAATAAGGACTGGAGACAGAGCATCAACACTATAGAAAACCTCAAGGATGTTAAGGATGCTGTAGTGCAACACAGCCAACTGGCAGCTGCTGTAGAAAATCTCAAGAATATATTTTCAGGTGATCTACTGTTCTTTATATAATCCATCACATACTGAAAACACTTCAATATGGTGCTAACAGCTGTAAGGTTGTCAAGTAATGTTGAGAGCTTTAAATTTCACTGGAAATGAAGAGTTAAGGAAGAATGGCCTACACATCACATACAGGGAAGTAGCTGGTAAACATTTAATATAGATGAAGACTAAGTTGTGCTGTAGGAACTTTTAGTCTGGCCATCACACACAACTCACAAAGAAATTTCTTGCAAGCAGTCAGTAGCTAGGATAGCATGTTTGGTATAAAAGACTGAAATATGGAAGCAACAAATGCAGAAAGGATATTTGTAAAGTTCTGGTATATTGCTACCTGAGCTGGACACCTACAGTGAACCTGTTGGGTACAGATAGTATGAAATTATTTTAGGAGGCAAAGCCATTTTGTACCATTGTACATTTGTGAGGGTTTGAAAAATGAAATAAGATTAATGTAATAAAATGGATACTGTAAAGATAAAGAAAATGTGATTACCTGTTGTGTCACTTTGAGTAGCTGTGATAGAATGCACACTGCATTCCATCTTGAGTCATGAGTTCCTTGCCAGGACTTCTCTACTTATAAATAATTTTAAGTCTCTTACCCCTGTAAGTGGGACTAAACCTATCAGACTAATTTGATTTTATTTAAACAGAATTTTCTCTCCTTATATCTTCTGATACTAATACACAAAGTGTACCTATAAAGCAAAATTGCTTCCCAGCCATACCAGGTTGATTAATTTATTGTCTGTGTGTACCTAACCTCTACAGTATCAGTGTGCAACTTCAAGAAAAGTGTTTGCATGCAATGTCCAGCAATTAAAAACAAGGAACAGCAGAATTATGCATGTTCCAATGTGGAGCTGTTTTGGGGGTGTTGTTTTGTTTTACACAGATGAACACAACTGAGACAATAAACCTTTTGAGGCTTTCTGAGAGGTTTTTAGTATGAAGCATCTCCCCCTGGAGCTGTTAAACAGTATAGTTATTTTGCTCAGAGATGATCAAATGTTTTATAAACAAAGTGGTTTTTATCATTATTGAAATGACATTTACACACAATCATTAGACGTTTTTGTGAGCTGCCAGTTTTATCACTAGCTGCCTTCTTTGCAGAAGACAGAATTTTCTGATGAGATTTTTCAGTTCTTCTGCCACAGGATCCTAATCTTCTTCGGTAGGATTCCTCAAATACTGAAAAATAATAAGGGCAAAAGGTCTTCTAAATATTTTAGCAGCATAGGTAATTATCCCTAGCCTTCATTTGTGCCTTAAGCAGGCAAAAACTGTTCAAGAAGGAGGTAAAACTTGGTATTTGTTAGGTTTGTGTAGCCTCAGGTTCAATGAAGTGAGTGACTTTTAGTCAGGCAAGTTAAAAGTCTTTTATGTAATGCATAAGAAGGCCAGCACTGCAGTTTGTTTCCTAGACTTTCCAGGATTAATTAATTTATTTTTTTGGTATCAGGAGAGAAAGAGAAAATTGTGTCGGCACTGTGATCTTTGTTTAGACACTGATCAAAAATGGATACGTAACATTTACTAACAATTTTTGAATATTTCAGAACTATTTCCTTCAAAATATCTAATAATAATCACTACAGCCATTCTTCAGCTTTTTTCCTAGTACTTTTATTGTCTTGTATTAATTGTTTGTATTTTGATAGCAGTGTTGTACTGTATGTGATTTTTCTTTGTCTTTGCCTACCTTTCAGTTCCGGAGATAGTCAGGGAGACCCACGACCTGATTGAGCGAGGGGAACTTCTGCAGGCTCACCGGAAACTGATGGATTTGGAATGTTCTCGTGATGACCTGATGTATGAGCAGTATCGCATGGACAGCAAAAACACACATGACATGAACCTCATCCACACATACTTTGGGGATATGCAGAAACTGTCTGAGGAATTGGCAAAGCAGCTTTGGATGGTGGTTCAAAGATCTCTTGTTACAGTGCGTCGAGATCCGACCTTGCTTGTCTCCGTTGTGAGGATAATTGAGAGGGAGGAGAAAATTGACAGGCGCATGTTAGACAGAAAAAAACAGACTGGATTCATACCTCCTGGCAGACCAAAGAAGTGGAAAGAAAAGATGTTCAATATTTTGGAAAGAACTGTGAGCACACGGATTGAAGGCACTCAGGCAGACACCAGAGAATCTGACAAAATGTGGCTTGTGCGGCATCTCGAAATCATCCGTAAATACGTCCTTGATGACCTGCTCGTGGCCAAGACCCTGCTGGATCAATGCTTTCCTCCACATTATGACATTTTCAACAGGTTGCTAAACATGTACCACCAAGCTTTGGCCACCCGAATGCAAGAACTTGCTGCAGAGGATCTGGAAGCAAATGAGATCGTTAGCCTACTAAGCTGGGTTTTGAATACTTACACTAGGTAAGGCCCCCTTATCTTTTCTGTTATCAATAGGAAGGGGAATGCAAAGAGGAGACATGCAAAACCCAGTTTGTGCTGTTATTTGCATGTCTATTAACATACAATAAGATAAAACAGAAAAAGGATAATATCAAACTATGAAGGTCTTTACTATTCATTATACATTTTACTTCCTGGAAATTGCTCCTTAAAACTAGTTTGGGGTTTATAGTTTTGAGTTGCTTAAAATTTTAATGCAGTTAAAGACCTGCAGGAAGCTACAGCCACCTCATATTTGTGTACCAGTTTGGTGAAATATTGGTAGGAACAGGAGACTGAGAGCTCATGTATGAAACAAAATGTTTGTTGTGGCCACAGCCCCGGAAGATCTGTATGATTATTAACTTTCTATTGTTCTCTTCTACAGGGGGTGGGACTGCTTCAGTTGCCTCATTACTGTTAAATGGAAAGAATGTGGTAACTTCCTTTAGGTTTTCTCTCAAAACTGTGTGATGATTTGTTTATTTCGAAGAATTTCTGCTTACAAGTTGTTTTCTATTATAGTCTCATGCTTATTTTATTTAACTTGTGTCGGTTTTGTTGCTTTTTTTTTTCATTTTCCAGGTAGAAACAGCTCAAATGGTAACTCTTTAGTTTTTGCTGGCATGTAGTTACTAGAGCAACTGATTTGTTTGGGAAAAAGTGCTGCTAGCCTTTCTGTGGCTCATGACTGTAATCCTGTTCTGAATAGCTGGCACCGACCCAGGCTCTGTGCTGTGTGTATTTTTGATGTCTTCAATTGTTCAGTATCAATAATGCAACAAATTTAAACACTTGGTGGGTTTAGAGCACAGTGCCATAAAGCACATAGGCAGGAGATAATAATGTTCTGGGGAATTCTCATAACCAGCTTTCAGGTTTGTGTTCAGCACTTTGTACTTTACACTGCAAAGTCCTCCTACAAAGGTTTTTCTTCCCTGCAAGGAAGAATCAGGAGCACCCACTTGTGCATACTTAGATACCCATGCAGGGTATGAGAGAGATGCAGCCACTAATAAGCAGCTGAGTTAATTGGCCTTTTCTTCTTTTGAAGGCCAGAGGAATAACTCTACAGTAGAAAATCAGATATGTGAGTCCTTCTCATGCAGAGCCTTGGCAGATATCCTGCTCTCAGGCTCTTTATTTGTGTCCTGGGGCTTACTTTCCAGTCAGGCAATTCTTGGTCCTAAAATTGCCCTTCAACCTTCCCCCAGAAAGCAGAGTAGATTGTTATTGAGCTAGACAATTCAGAACTAAAGCTCTAAATCTGTGTGTTCCAGCATTGGAAGGGCAAAGGGAGGGAGCAAAGCCAGTGTTACTTCTATTTACAAAGCAAACAAATCTTGCTAAAGCAAGTCATGTGGCACGTAGCACCTGGTGGCTGAGTCTTGTGAAGAAAGGGAAACGGTGAGAGGAGTAGGCACACTACAGGATATCTGAGAATGCTCTTCTCCCTGCATATCTACATAACAAGTGAGATGGAAATTAGAGGAAGTACTTTGAAGGAAAAAATTAAGGCTTTGACTTTCTCTCTTCTCTAAAAAAAAGCCCAAGAGGGCAGTACAGGAATTATAGTCCTGCATGTTACAATAAAAGGTTATTAATAGGATGATAATTACTGGAAAAGTAATTTCTCAGAGAAGTTGTGGATGCCCCATCCTGGAAGTGTTAAGGCCATCTGGTCTAGGGGTGGCATATCTGCTCATGGCAGGCAGGTTGGAACTAGATGGTCTTTGAGGTCCAACCCAAACCATTTTCTGATTGTATGAGAATTAGCCATTGTGTATTGGGAGTGCACAGTGGGAGAAGAAATCAGCTCAGGTTTCTGAGCTGAGTGGGAAAGTTAAGTTCTCAACAGGGATATTTGCAGAGCTTATCAAATCACAGTTCCTGGACATCTTTTAACAATACAATAAACAATTCTTTATAGGGGTGTGTTTATAATAAACTGGGAAGGAGAATGGTATCAGGAGAACTCTGAATAATAGAGAAAAAATATAAATTTGTATTGTATTTGCATATTGAAGCTGCACTTCAAAACCAAATGAGAGTACTGACTGAAAAGAAGCATTGAGGTTTTTTTCCATGTGATGAACTCATGCATGAATTTTTTTTCAGTATTTGCAACATAGGAGTTACAAAAGAATCATGGAGGTTTCTTTATCAGAGCATGTCTGCATGGAAGCTGTTTTTAGAAGTATATTCAACTTACAGCTCAGAAATAAAGTAATGCTGCAAGAGGAATAATAGCCTTTAATACTTGAGGGGGAGTTTTATTGTGCTAGGTGGGTTTCTCTTCCATGTTTAAGCCAATGAGAGTTTTGGAAACATACTCTTATTATTAAATCTGTGCCGGCTTGGGACCGGGACTCCAGTCTGTGTTTGAGGAAAATTACAAGTCTTGTAAGATCCTGATGCTCATTTTCATAACATCATTTTATGAGATACTGATCAAGTGTTAAAAAAACTGCTGTGAGATCACCAGGATTGCTACGGACAGTGTCAGCAATGTTCTCTTTAAGGAACAGAAGGAATACTACTATACAAATAGCTGGACGCTGTCTCTGGAGCCAGTATCTCTTTTCACCAAATAGAGCAGGATTGGTGGCAGAATAGAAGCTTTCTAAAATGCTTTCCAAGTTATAATCAGGTTGAAATTTCAAATGTAATTGTGTTAACTTCTTGTTGAAGGTAAATAACTTCCCAACACTTAGAAGTCTTGTGCCACTTGGAAGAGGGTTGTCTGTCACTTCTTTTCCCCTGGGCACTTGGTTGTGACAAACAGGAAAGAGAAATTGTGTATAGGAAGAATCTTTATGTTGTGGGCTAAAGCTTGTAGAAGCTTTGGTCCTTGTTTTTGGGGTTTCAGGTGATGTGCTTTGAGAAAACGTTCATGTCTCTGTGGCCTTGTGAACAGGGATAATGATGTAAAATGAGGCTAGCAATGTTTTCTAGCATGGCACAGTGCCATAAACAGCTTCTCATGTTTCCTCTGAATCAACCTAGAGCAGGTCCTGCTATTACGTGTGTTCTTTCTGTAAACTGCAACAGAATGGAATTCACTTTTCTGAATAGATTGAGCCACTTAAAATAATTTCAACCTCTTTTCTTACACGCCAGAAGATGCTATTAGTGTAGGATGTTCAGTCACAGTAGCTTTTATGGTTTCAAATACAAGAATTTTGGTATTTTAAGTTGGTAGCTGTATTGGTTTTTTGCAGTGCTTTGGGATTTATTTTTTCCAGGAAGTGGAAGCAACACTCTGCTGACTCCCTGCATGTACCCAGAGAACAACTTCAATTTGCAGAACTATACAAACTGGACACTTGCTTTGGAATTTAAGTTGCCATTTGTTTTTATAGTAGCCTCTGCAAATACAGAATTTGTGGTTTGCTTCTGAAAAGCACACTATAAATGGAATGTGAAACAATTTATGTTATTATGATTGAATATATTTCCATCAGCTGTTAATAAAGCACTCTCTGAAGAGTGTGGGCTTGACTTATTGATTTGTTTGAGCATGAAATATTAAAGAGTTCTTGCTATGCTGTGCTTTGGCATAGATTTGGGGATTTTTTGATTACACAAGCCAGTCACTTTATGATCTCATATAGATGCAAAATATCACTGTAAAGTATTAATTTTTTATAATCCTTGTCAAAATATTTTTCTTTAGTTTCTTTTAAATCCTATAAAATCAAGAACTTTTCTTTGCAAGCAGCTGCTCTTATACAGTACCCATGACGTGCACCTTTGATTTGTCTTGAAAGATGCTTCGTCCTCTTAGATTAGCTATATTCTTTACCAGGACAGGAAGCATAGGTAGCTTTTCTTTTAATATATTTTAATTTTTATGTGGATGTGATACAAGTACCAAAACAGAAGCTCTTTTGAGAATCTGAGGTCAGTAAGTCATACTTGTCACTGATCTTTACTGTTCTAAAATTCAAAACGTATAAATTGTCTGTCATCACCTCTGAAATTTAAAAGATGCATAAAAGTGTCCCCTACAAAGAGCCCACAGGCTGAAGCAGTTGGCTTTTATTTCCTTTCAAGTAATCATTACTTCTTGTACATTAAAGTAAGGAATGCATGGAAAAGTTGTATATTTACATGTCTGTAATGCTTTTTATTATATCCTGGGCTGTAGCTTTTACAGTCTGTTCTTTCATTCATATAATTTTATTTATATTTCTTGTAAATGCCCTGATTGTTGCACTCGCTATTAGAAACTTTTTGAAATGTGCAGGTATTGGAAAATTGCCCTTTACAGTGAACATACAGAAGAAGTTGCATAGTTTTTTAGTTTTTAACTTTTTATCTAATTTTTCTTTATTAATCTGCTTTTTTTGTTGGTGGTTTTTTTTCTTTTTTCATTCAGTGCAGAGATGATGGGAAATTCAGAACTGTCTCCTGAAGTGGATGTAAATTCTCTGGATGCTCTGATTTCACAAAATGTGGTAGACCAGCTTCTCAGCAAGTATATGTCAACACTCACTGTGAGTAATAACAGTGCAAAGGCACATTTAGATGAGTTTTTATCTTCATTAGTACCTCAGTGCTGCTCCTCCATCAGAGAAAACTGTGACAAATGTGAATCTATCACTATCACTTTCATGAAAATGCTCATATCCTATGTGTAAGTTTCTTTATAAAGCCATAATCAGATGCTTTTATATATGTAAATCATAACATTTCAAGGAGTAGTTATGCTTTACAGACTATTAATAATAATTTATTAGAAAGAAAGGAATTCCAGTCTTCATATGCCTAAATCCATAGCACTTAAAAAGACATTGTAGCCTGATTGGTCCCTGTGGTAGCTACATCAACATTTGATATAGATGTGATCTTTTCAAGGTAATCAGGATGTTCATGTTTGCTAGTTTGATTCTTTTAGCAGCCTTTTTCCATTCATGCCTGTTAACAGCGTGAGCATAATTTCCTTTTGTGGATGGCATTTCAAGTGTATCTTAAACATAAAGGCACTGCTTCCTTGTTATCCTAAGAGTCACTAGAAACTGGTGAATTTCATGGCAGAGCAAGCATTATGTGGTTGTCAGATCCACTAATTGCCTCCAAGCGTGGATATTTGGGTAGTTGGAACTTTGGACTTGCTGTTCTTAAGTTATCCACTGAGTTCCTACTTCTCCTAAGTTTAGGAGCTCTGCCAAGCAGAGGAGGGAAATTTTTGTGCTTCTTTGGATGTGTCAGCTACTAAAACATGTCCAGCAACAGCAACTACTTGGACCTTATACTCTTCACAATAATATGAACCAACCTTGTAATGACTCAAGGAGGTTGTCAATAGAGGCTCTGCTTCCCATTAGCTTTATTAGGACTTTTATGCAAGTTTATTTCTTGTGCACTTACCTTTGGGGCAAAAAGCCCATTGGTTTGTTTTCTCAAGCTACTTTTGCCTTGACTTAGAAAATGCCTTTGAATTAATTTTGTCCTCACTGAGCATGAAAAAATACACCTATATTTTTTTAAATTGTTTTTCCTTACCTACTGAAAAATATTATGTATAGAATGTTCTTTTATTTTAGTTATAGAATGTAAATAAAACAGTTTCCACTCTGTTAAACAGAGTGGCTTTCTTTTTGCTGGTTTTGATTTTTGGCTGTATCTTTCTTTTAAGGCAGAAAATACTGAAGGTACCTATTTGTTTCACTTATACCTTATTTCTTTTGATGTTGTTTAAAAGTGGTTTTAAACAAAATGTAACTAGTTCCAAAAAATGTAACTAGTTAATGAAAAATAAAAAGCTAATAGATTTTAACAGATTTCTAGCATATTATTTTTCCAATCACCTTAGCTTGAAAAAAGGTCTTTGTAAATGCTGATCTTAAAGTGAAAAAAGTTCCCTAGGCTGCTGGCTTAAAAGATTGTCATGCAAGCCATAGCTCATTGGAGCAATTCCATGCTTATAAGGAAGAAAGGTGGTGCATTGTTTCACACAAATGAAGAGGATACTATATGGACTCTTATGACCTTTCTGTGTGTGCCTACTGGTAATGTGTAATTTTGCACGGTAGGGCACAGTACTATACCTGTAACATGTTGGAAAGAGGTATGAACATTCATACTACTACAGGGTTTAAGCAAATGTGAACAAGGCAGAAAAGAGGCAGAAGTCATCAACAAGCAAGACAGAATTCAAAGAATCCAATTATATATTTAGCAAACATGCTGATCTTTACTGCTGTGAATAGGTCATGCAGAATGTGTCGTGCAGAAAACTGGCGTAGTGTCCTTGTAAACCCAGTTGTCCCGAATGCCTGTGTGCTGTGCAGTGTGCTGGGCAGATGGGAGGAGAGCCAGCCATTGTATCGCTGTGTTCTGCAGCACTCGTGTTCCAAGAAACACAACCCATTTAATCTAATCCCAGGGTTTTGTACCCAGCAGTAATGAGCACCAGTTTCCTAAAACTTAGGTGTAAAAGGAAGTACAGGCAGATACGTGCAATTTTTCCTACATTAAGTATTACTCTTATTTTTTCAGCTGGGGAAAAATTCAGTTTGAAACCTGAAGTCTGAGCCTTAATAAATTCATCCAAAATTAGAAAATATGTTGATTCTCACAAATTGACCTACCCTTTGTGTTAGGAGCACTCCCCTTCCAAAATGTGCTGAAGCTTCAAACTACACTGCTTGTGTTCCAGTACTAACCTTTGTCTTTGTCAATGCAAATTTTAATTTGTCTGTTACCTGTATCCTGTAGGAATGGCAAGAGTGGTCAGCATTATCTGTTACTATGCCATTTCATTATGGAAATTACTGCTATTCTAGATATTGCAGCAGAGGATTTTGTTGTGTTAAATTAAATATTTTCTTTCTCTTGTTTGCTTTATTAAATGAAGTCTAACATCATTGGCTGGCTGCGAAAAGCACTGGAGACAGATAAAAAAGACTGGATAAAAGAAACTGAACCAGAAGCAGATCAAGATGGATACTATCAGACTACACTCCCAGCTATTGTTTTTCAGGTATAAGACAACTTGTTTATTCTAGAAAATCTACAGAAGCAGTACATGGATTTGGAGGAATGGAGGGGAAGCCAAACTTTCTAGAATACTATTGTTTCTGTGTATTTTGAAGTATAGTGGGGTTTTTCCCTCCTGTAGAGCTTTTTATTGAAGGGGTTGTTTCTTTGAAGGTTTTTGTTTACCTTTTTTACTTCAATGCTTAAAGACATAGTTCTTTTTTATGTGTAGATAAGAAACATATTTTTAGTTGATATTTGTATTTAGTGAGCTGTTTTTACTTAGGTCTCTTGATGTGAAGCTGTAGTATAAGCTCACCAGATGATATGTGACTTATTAGGACAGTTTTTGTTAATACAGTGCTGAGTTAGGCTGTTTGTTTACATGGTGCTGAGGTAGTTGGGCATACAAGTTATCCATTATATACAAGCACCTTAATAATAGAAGAAAAAGTTCCACTGAAGGTTGAAACTGTTGCTGTTGTAAACACTACTTCAGTTAACATGAGTGCCTGTCCAAATTAAAACCAGAAAAGATAAGGTAGTTTCTAAAATCCTTTAAAAAAAAAGCCACAAAAATACCCAAACCTGCACCACCCTGTTGTCGGTAGTGGAAAGATTTGAAAGTGATTTTTATCAACCAGTAAAATGTCAGCTTATTATGCTCACTTTCTAATTTTTCTTTATAAATATTGTGTTAGGTACTTTCAATGAAAGCTAGATTATCTCTTCTTCCTGCATTTATTTTCCACTCTATTTTTTTCCCACATTATGCCAGGATTTTTGCTACATTCTTTCAATTTGTGTTAGTGCCAAGGTTTACTTCATCTAATGGTTTTCAGAAAGTGTGTGATGTCCAAGAACTGGTGGCTGTTGGCTCTTGTGTCGTGCTGAGAAGGACTGCAGTGCTTAGATGCATGTAGCAGTGAAATTTTCAAAATCTTCTTAGCATAGAAGCAGCCCATGTTTCCACCTGGCTTTGTATCCTTCCTTGCTAATTTGCCTCCTCTCAAACATAGTTGCCAGTAAGTCACCTAGATCTTGTACCTGCTTGTGTTTCTAAAGTTTAGAGGCTCCTTTACTTCACTGTTGTGAGCTCACTGCTTTCACATATGGGAGAAACAAAGGAATTTGAGTTGTAGTGTTATTCACTACTACAGGAGCTGAGCCTAGAACTTTGATACACTGTCAAGCCAAAGCTCTAGTGAATTAAAGAGATTAAGTACTGTTTTGCTGAATTAAAAATGCAGCTGTTCTCAGTATCAGGAGAACACTGCAGCATGCATTAATAGTTGCCAGTAATACATTAATTACACTTGTGAAAATAGTGGCTTTTGGTTTGATCAGTGGGCTTGTCTGGGAATAAAAAACAACAGAAAGCATCTGTAGAGCTGGTGCTAGTGAGAGTCTTCAAGACTCCAAGATAGGAGTTCTGTCTTTGTTTTACCACTGATAAATGCCTCTCTTTATAATTAAACTATTTTTGTCTTAGATGTTTGAGCAGAATCTTCAGGTGGCTGCTCAGATAAATGAAGATTTGAAAGCAAAGGTACTCATTCTATGTCTTCAGCAAATGAATTCATTTCTAACCAGGTAACATAATGTTTAAAATACAAATGCTTTATCCTACTTCAGTCTTTCTATGTTCCTGCAGTTCCAATACTTGTTTTTTTTTTTGTTTGGATGTTTCTTTATTGCTTTGTCTTTCTCCTGTCGCATTCATGCCAGCCAGACTTTTCTCCTCTTTCCTTTCCTTCCTTTCTTCCCTTCCCCAGAAGGGGGGGAATTTCACTGCAGAAGTTCTTCTGTGCTGGTGAGTGGCACTTTTGGTTCCTGTCTGCAAATGGCTTTTCGTTTTTTGAGTTAGTTCTGCTTTGTTTTATATCTCAAATTTATACCTCTTTCTGTAAAGGAAGAGAGAAAACACCTCCTTGGCTGGATTCTGCCCAGAACAGAAGAACTAAACATCACACAAGCAAGACACTCTTTATAAAATACTTCTAAATACCTGCAGACCCTTATGAAGCATTTGGTCCTATGGGTGTATTTGAGTTCTTACAGATTTGTGTCTGTTTAATGCCATTCCTTGCACGTGTTAC
The DNA here is from genome assembly GCA_024362935.1 of Setophaga petechia. NCBI lineage: Eukaryota > Metazoa > Chordata > Aves > Passeriformes > Parulidae > Setophaga > Setophaga petechia. The sequence goes on from JANCRA010000008.1 coordinate 30,337,783, forward strand.
AGGTACAAAGATGAAGCACAATTGTATAAAGAAGATCATCTTAAAAATCGTCAGTATCCTCAGTGCTATGTTCAGTACATGATTGCAGTCATCAACAACTGTCAAACCTTCAAGTAAGTCTGCATGTTCTTGCAGTACTGTGAGGAGAACAGCTATTGATATTTCAGTTGTAATACTGCCTCTTCCCAGAACCTTCTCTTCTGTATGCAAAGCGAGTTCATTTAACCAGTAGTTAACTGAATAAACTTAATAGTAAACTAATCAGTAGTTTAGCTGACTAAACAAAGGCAACAAGTTTAAAGGTAGTGCTGTTTTGAGGGGCAGGTATTGTGATTGCTTTTGCCTTTGGCAAGCCAAGTCATTACCTCTCATTACCAGTGAAAAACCATGTGTTATCCCAAGAATTTCATTGCCACAGAAACATTTATCTTCAACTTCCAGATTTTTAAAAGGTAATTTCAGTTAGTTTGTCTGGGTCCTGTCATCTTTTCTCACCTTATATGCCACCAGTGATCAAGGTGGACTGAACTGGAGAAAAGTAAAGGCAGACCTTCTGTGAAGAGTATCAGAATGTGGCTCATGTTTCAGTGATGAGCAATCCAACTTCCTGTTCATCTGTATCTGCTGCCACTTGCAGGTCTACTCAGCATCAGCAATTTGCTACCAACACACATGTAGTCTACACTGACCACTCCAGAATCATGCTGGAGAATAAATAAAGGCTTCCAAAGCAAGTAGCAGGCATTGTTTCCCCTTGCAAAAATAACTGTCCTGTGTCTTCTTCCATGTATGTAGTCCAAAAATTTAATATTAGTGCAATTGTGCATCAGTGGGTGAAGAAAACCCTTTTTTTTCCATCACAGAGAATCTATCATCAGTCTGAAAAGAAAATACTTGAAAAGTGACATGGAAGACACCTTGTCAATCAGTCATGCAAACATGGATGCAACTTTAGACATCATTGCTAAAGAAGGCTGCTCTAGCCTGCTAGATGAAGTCTTCATGGATTTAGAGGTTGGAACTTGTCTCCTCAAAAACTCAGAAGTATTTTTTATAAAGGAAAAAATAATTCAAAATGAAGTAGTTATGGAGCCTTTTGGTTGCTAAAGATATAAGATATGGTTTTTTTATATATGGGCTAGCAAAGGGTCAGTAAACTTTAGTATTGTTCTTCACTGGTATAATTTGCATGTAAAAGACTGGAAGGTTGCTTAATTAGGTTTCATGATGACTTAAGTCAGGTGCTTTGTATGTAATTAATACTTTCTAGCAGATGTACTTATTCCTATGTTGTTGAGTTGTAAGAATTATTTGGGAAACTGCTGCTGATATTAAGTTGTCATTGCAGGTACAGTTCACCTGTAATTAATATACTTAATTGATTCTAACCATGAGCCCTTTCTGTCTTAGAGATTTCCATGTTTAGGAATTCTAGCTTTTTCTGTATAGAATCCCTCAGGGAAAAAATTACTACTTTCAAGAAACTGGGAGTATGGGGAAAGAAACAGGGTAGTTAGAGAAACAGCAGGAAATGGTGAAGAGAAACGCTCTGGGACTTGATAAATTTGTAATAAAATTTTGAACTAATATAAATACCTCGAGTGGCTCACATGAGGAAGGTTGTGGCAGAAGCATAGTTTAGAAATTGACAACACTTAAAATTGCCTCCCATTTTTTAGTAACTGCACTGATCTGATGAAACTGTCAAAAACGTGATCTGCTCTCTTCTTTGTCACCTTCCCAGCCCCATCTGAATGAGCTGATGACAAAGAAGTGGCTGATGGGGTCTAATGCAGTGGGGACTATCTGTGTCACTGTAGAGGATTATTTCAATGACTTTGCAAGAATTAAAAAGCCTTACAAAAAGGTAGGTGCAAAATACTCAGTGATACTTTGTTAATGTACTCTGAGCATCATGTTGATTTGGAATTTGTGAACACCACATGGAATTCAGAACTGAAATGCAGAAATTGGAATTGATTCATTACTGGAAAGGAAAAAATGTTTGTCATCATACTACAGAAGTCTGAATCTACTTTTTTTTTTTTTTTTTTTTTGTTCACAGGCATATAACACTGTCAAAGACAGATCTAAGTTGTAGTATTTAGTCCAGGAAACTCCTTGGCATCTTACTAGCTATTTTTACCAGTTTGTACTTTTCTAACTCTCCTCAGAAGTTCGTACTCAGATAAAATGAGCTCTTCTGAAACTAGTTTTCCTGGTCTGAAATTATTTTTTTTTATAAATGCACATCAAATAATTCCTAGTTTTAATATATATAATGAAGCATAGTGAATTTGGTGCTATAAGGGTTTACAAATGCACAGTGCATGTTTGAAGTGCTCTTACAACAGTAAATGTGCTAGGTTAGCATTTTTTTCCCCCCTCATCTGTCAAAGGATATCTGAATTTCTCTATTGATGGAAACAAGTACAATAATGTGGAAGATTAAAGACAGGTTCATGTAATAAGACAGTGTTAAATGATTGTCTAACACTTAGGAACCCAGCAGAAGCTAGCAAGATCAGTATTTAGGTGAGGTCTTTGAAGCTCTTAGAAGGGCTTAAAAGATAGTCTCCCAATCATACACTTACTCTTTCTTACCTTAATTCTCAAAGTAGTAATTTAACTGCTCAGAGTTTCTCTGATGACCTTTTAACCTTCAATATTTGCAGATCCTAGAGGCCTTATTATGTAAGTATATGTATTTCCAGTCCAGAAAAAGAGCACAAAACAATTTAGGTCAGTCTCAGAATTAGTCTGTCTATGGAACAGCTTTCTTTTTCAGATTTAGTTTGTTACTGTGAGGTACGATTGCTTGGCATGACTTTTGAGGTGTTAATACCAATCTCTGCCATCACATATATTTCATCATGTAGCATTTATTGCCACCTTGTGGGGAAGAAGCTTACAAGCAGATTCTTTGGCATTCAACATACCTATTTTTCCACTGTCTCCCAGCAGAAAAAAAAAATCTCCCATAAAAGGTGCCAAATGTTCTAGCACAGGCTGGACCACACTTTTGTTTCCCTGATTTGTCATGGGATTTTTTCAGGTTTTAAAATATTCTCAAATAACCCTGTTTTGAAAGTACACTTTTTAAAAGCCACATGAACAGAGCACCACAAAGAAGACTGTAGCCCAATGGGAAGAAGGGAAGGACACAGTTCTGTACCAGAGGAAATCTGGATCTAAGGCATTCTGCTTTTCTGTTTTCCTTGTGTGTAAATTAAATGCTCTACCATACCACTGCTGGCTCTTGTGGAGTGTTCTCAGGTGTAGTGGAGCTGTTCCTCAGTTCCTCTCCTGCAGGATGGGCTATACATTTCAGCCCCCCCACAGTCTGTTCTGTGAAGTTCATTTTCCTTTGTGTAACTGGCATCAATTCCACCAATGCAAGAGAAGCCATCCCTGAGCAACCACCTAACTCTGGTATTTCTGCACTCTTGAGAGCAGAACTTGAAATTGCATTTTCTGTGCTCTGGATGAGGGTTGTGACTTCCAGTACTTTTCAATCTGTTTTTTTCTCTCTTTTTTTCTTTTTCCCCCCTTTTTTTTTCTTTTCTGAAACCTTTTATTAAAATTTTGACTGAAGAACATGTTTCAATAACAACTTGAAACTAAAGTTTGATCATACTACTAATAAAACATGATTAAAAGTCTGTGACTACCTGGTATGCCAGCTTTTTCTTAATCATAAGTAACTTTGCCACCAGGCTTAAGGGGAAGAAAAAACACCTGAGGATTTAAGGATTCTGCTTACATTCCTGTTGAAAAATAAGCATGTGAAGGTTTTGGGGTTTTAGTTTTGTTCTTTATTTCTAGACCTCAGCATTACTCTTCCACCAATACCAAATGTTTCATCTAGGTACCAGTAAATATTTCCCATAAAAAGACAAGTGCAGAACCGCAAATCAGTCAAGGAAGATCTGAGAACATGATTGTTCTTTGGTGCTTCTCAAAAAACTCAGACATGTTATTAAAGTTACCATGGGTTTGTTGCTCCTTGGCTCATCATTAGGGAAGGAGAGATTTTCATTTCTGTTAGCACTGTGAAAATCTAAAACCACTCAATCTATATTAGCAAAAAAATTTATACTGGCCTTTAAGTGCAAACGCACAGTTCAAAGCCTAAAAATAATGGCTACATCTGCACGTATCACTGGCATAACCCACCAGCTTTTCCATTTCTTTCAGACAATGACTCTGGAGGCCCATCGGCGCGTAGTTGTGGAATACATCAGAGCCATCATGCTGAAACGTATATCTTTCAAGAATGCAGAAGAGAGAAAAGAGGGTGCAGAAAGAATGATCAAAGAAGCAGAACAGTTCAGATTTTTGTTTAAGAAGCTTGCAGCTGTAAGTATTTGCTTTGGGTAGTGCTGTTAACCTGGTAATTTATGATAACCACACTTATTATTTGGGAGAAATGGCTAGAGTTAAATCTCCATCTCTCCAAAATGTTGAGTGACTTGGGAATATCAAAGATACCAGCTGAGGGCACAGATGGAGATTCTGAACACACAGACCAGCTGCTAAAATTCCTGAGCACCAGTTTCTACTGCTTTGTGTTTATACAGCTCTCTGCAGCTGAATATTTGAATGGCCTCTGAGAGATAGGTACCCTGAATTCACAGTAGTAAGTAAAAAAAAAAAGCAGTTAAAAAAAAATAAAAATCTGTCCTTGCTTTTCCTGGCCAGAAGAAGGGCTGATCTGGCATCAAACAGATGCCATTACTTATTACCTAAGGAGCATGCAGTGTGTTCATTGGGATCAATAAGATGAGTATGTTGATCCCATTTAAAGTCCAGTAGAAATAGAAAAGACGGGCTAAAAAAGGTATTTGAAAATCAATGTACAAGACAGGTGTAAAAGTTTTAACTGCATAAGGAACAGGGATCTTAGAAAGCTCCCAGGGCCAACAGATGACAAAATGCAAAAAGAATAAAGCCTGGAAGGATAAAGAAGGAAAAAGCCTGAAAAACTGGAGTAGTTGATGGAAGAGGCTGTGGAATAAAGGAAATAAACCACATGTGATTGGCAAAACGAGATGACCTTGAATTAAGAATACTAAAATAGTCCAGACTTTAAATAGATACAGTTCAATTAATCAATTCCTGAAAGCTGCTTTGGTGGCCAGATGACCTGAAGGAATCTAACAGAGGGCCAGTTTTGAAGAAATGTTTCAGAAGAGATCTGGCTTTCATGTCAGTTATTCCTAATGTTTATGCTCAGAATTACCCAAAGTTGTAGACTAGAATGTATCACCATGTGGATAAATACAACATACTGTTTGTAAGACACTACTTTCTTCACTGATATTCTCAGAGTAGGTCTCTGAATGAAGAACAGAGAGAGAAAAGGATTATGGTGACAATTCTCAATTATTTGGGTTTTTTAATGTCTGAAAATTCAGCTTTTTGGGAGATTCAAGGAAAAAATATTAATTAAAGGATTATTTGTAGATTTGAGGAGTATTGCTATTTTTTGGGACATTTTTAATAGTTTTTGTTTACTTTTGCAGGGCTCTGGAGAGGACACTGAAGGACTCTGTGACATCATTGAAGCCATTGCAGAGGTTATCAAGCTGACTGATCCTTCACTGCTCTATCTGGAAGTTTCAACTTTAGTCAGTAAATACCCAGATATCAGGTAATTTTCTTTGCCCTCAGATTTGATATATAGATAGATAACATCATAATTCCCCTGGGGTTTGGGCAAATTTTGAAATTTAAACAGTGTGTAAATGTGTTCATATTTTCCATATTTTAACCACTTTCTTGTGGAAAGTAATGCTCATGTACAATGTATGTGAGCTGGACTAGAAGTTACAACTACTTAAGTAGTGCAGAGGGATACTGAAAGTACTTCAGCTCTGTGTGTTGGGAGGATGAAATAGGTTTTAGATTCCTAAAAGCAGCCAAAACTGTGCTTTATATTGAGCAGAAAAAACCAGTTCTGAGTGAGTGGAGATCTGATTAAGAATAAAAAAGTACCTGAAACTGAGTGAAAGGATTGCCAATTAAGTGCTGGTTTTGACAAAATCTTTCTTGTGCAAAGCCTCCTAATGCCAGTTTTACCCTTTTCCTTTGGCAGGGATGACCACATTGCAGCTTTGCTGACAGTGAGAGGCGATGCCAGCAGAGATATGAAGCAGACTATCATTGAAACTCTGGATCAAGGTCCAAGCCAACCCAATCCAAACTATGTGCCAATTTTTAAAGAAATTACAGTTCCTACTCTCACTGTGCCAAAACTTCTGAAGTAATTGACAACTCTGTGTTTGTGTGTCATTACTGCTCTGGGATCAACGGGTTTGAAATATTTGTGGGCAAATTTGGCAACGCTGTTTTGAGTGAAGTTCAATATACATTGATACTTGCTAGGCATATTTCTTTCTGAGGACTTGGACATGAGGAAATGCAAGATACCTGAAAGAAGGATTAAAGGTCATGTTTGAAGAACAAAGCTTTTAATGGCATGGTTTGTTGTTTTTTACTGACCTGTTTGTCACAGCTGGTTTTGCTGTCAGCAAACACATTTTTCTTGTGGGATATGTTTGCACAGTGCACTGCAATGCTATATAAAGATGTTTATACCAAAACTTGCAGAGCTGTATTAGTGCTGGGTATACTAACATACATCACTTACAATGCCTAAGCAGACTCCTTTAGAACTGTCTTTATATGGCACTGCATTCAGTGTTAATGTCAATCCACTTTCACATTATATTTTGTGTATGTACTTACTTTGGTGTAAAATAGTTTATTGCAGAAAACTTAATTATGAAATCAGTTTCCTGACTTAAAGGACTGATTGAAATTGCTACAGTGCAATTTGATTATAGGTTGAATAAATAAATAAAGACATAAGGTACAATTTTTTTCACTGATTCACTAAAAACAGCACATAAAGCACACCAGTTCAATAAAATGTTAAACCATTCCTATGTTCAGCTATGATTCTTTGCATCCTTGTAGATTTACAGAGCATGTAAATCTTTTTTGTTGTTTTAAGTGTGAATAAAAATTGGATTTAATAGTTTTCTGGAAACACAAGCTACTGGGTTTTATTTCTACAGTATTTTCAAATTAATCGAATTATAAAATAGTACTAGACAATTGTGGATTCAAAATTCCTTGATGAAGGACACATTTAAGGCATTATCTCTTAGTACCTGACCAGAGCTGTCAGAGGTAAGCACAAGAAAAACACATACCTACATTGTTTTAATTCAGCATTCTGGAGTTGTCTACCTAACACCTTTGGCCACACAGGCCTTGTGCCATTCCAGCCCTGTCCCCAGCTCCTCTGTACCCCTGAAGAGCTGTGCACAGGTCAGCAGTTTGGATCTGAGACTGTGGCTTTCTGCAGTGACAGGGACAGTGTCCCCAGAGATGGTTCAGTACAGCATCATCTTGGTACCGCTGTGCTTGAGGGATTTCAGTGCAGGAGCTCCTTGGGTCCCATGGAGTCTAGAATTGCCTAGAAATTGTAGGTACAGGAGGGGGAATTTGACTGTTTCTCAGAGGGTTGTGTTCAGCCCTCAGTAAAGAATTCAGTTAGTGAGGTGATGCTAATTTGGCTTGTACTCTAATTCCGTCCTGTCCCTGAAATTCTTTCCCTGTGTGCTTTAATCCTCATTTTGTTTAAGAGAATCTGTTCAGAGGGCTTTTGTTTCCCTCTGTATCCCTGCCTCTCAGCGGTGATGTCAAACTTACGCTCCTTCTCCTCCAGGACACGCCAGCTCCCCTCAGTGGGGAGCGATCGCTCACAGGAACGGCTCCTGCCCTTGCCCGGAACCTTCGTGAGGGAGGGCGGCGGCTCGTGGCGGGGTGGGTCCGCCACTCCCAGGGCGCGGATCGCCGCGCGCCGCGCCGAGTCGTGCCGCAGCCCCGCCTCGATGGCTCCCTCTCCCGGTGCCTCCCAGTCCCGGAGCCTCCCGCGGGGAGCAGCCGGAGTCCCCGCCCCGCGCCGCGGGACCTTGCTCCGCTCGGGATTCCCCTCCGCGCGGCGGGGCGGGGCGGGCCGTGACGTCACGGGCGCGCTGCGTGAGGGGCGGCCGGTGTCGGCGGCGCGCGGGGCGGGAGCGCGCGGGGCCATGGCGGCGGGGTACCAGCAGCGGCCCAACGGCGGCGGCGGCGCCCCCGGCGCCCTGCCCGACCCCTCCTTCCTGTGGAGCGTCTTCCAGAGGTGAGCCCCGCCGCCACCGCCGGCCCCGCGGGCGGCGAGCCCGGCGGGCAACGGGCAGAGGGAGGTGCCGGAAGCGGGTCGGGTGCTGCGGGAGTTCGCGTACCGGCCCGGCGCATGCAGCGCGGGGTTTGGCTGCCAGGGCAGCGCTGTGGGCATTGCGGTGGATTCCCCGTGGGAGGATCTGCAGGAAAGGGCTGGGGAGGAGTAAATGTGGCTGTGTTTTATAACGAGGGTAAAGGGGATCGGTGGGACGGTAACCTTGAGAGCGCTGAAGTAATTTTTAACCTGAGGTTGCAGGAAGGATAGTTAGGTGTGGAGGATCAGGGTAGCAGCGCAGGGAAGGCTTGTGAAAAGGAATCGGATAAATGGTAATGGAAGACTTTAAAGCTACCAATGACAAGACATAGGTGCACCAGGGGACGTTTAGGTTGGATATCGGGAAGAATTTCTTCTCAGCAAGGGTGGTTGGACAGAGGAACGGGCTGCCCAGGGAGGTGGTGGAGTCACCGTCCCTGGAGGCGTTTGAGGAAAGGCAGGACGTGGCACTCAGTGCCATGAGTCTAGCTGACACGGTGGTGTTCGATGGACTTGATGATCTCAGAGGTCTTTACCAAGCTAAGGGTTTCTGTGAAGTATTCTCTTGAATTCTCCTGGATCAGAGGGACCTGCAAGGGCGTTAGCAAGCTTGTGCTAAACAAACACACTGGCAAGATCCTATCAGTAAGGAAGCCAAAGGAGATTTCCCAACTATGGCTTGTTGAGGAAACTGGGGAGGTTCCGACGTTGGATCCATTTTTATGAGAGATGAGTCAAGACAGATCTTCTGACACAAGCAGCAGCAAGAAGAGGTTAAGCAGCAGACAAAGAGTACTAAGTTTCTAAAACTGGCTGATATTTACGGAGTGACTCAGGAATGCAGCAGCTTACCTACCCAGCCTGCTGTAAAACAACTTCCTCTGAGGACTCGGCAGAGGCATGCATGAAGCTGTTTCTCTTTTTAAAGGGTCCATAAACAGATCAGCAATCTGGCTTCTGCACCAGGAAAATCAGTAAAAACGTTTTAAATAATGTAGTTAGTCGGGAGAGTTGCATGGCGTTTTTTGAAAAGATTCCTTCTGGCAGACTGCTGTTTAAATCCTGGACTGTGTTTGGTAAGGATTGGATAGGGATATGATGGCTGGAATTGGAGCAATTCATATAATCTGTATGCTTTCCAAAAATACTCCCAACACTATCAAAAGGCCCTTGAAGAAATTCAGTAAATGTGGAATGAATGGAAGCATTCTTTAGTGGATGGAAAACTGACTGAAGGGTGTGTGTGTGGTCATGCACCACACGGACAGATGGAGCTCTCCTGGGATCTTTGTGTAGTCTGTTCAGGAGCAGCTGGGAAAAAGAGAGTGGGTTTAGATTGGATGGTGGGAAGAGGGTTTACACTGTGGGTGTGGTGAGGCACTGGAACTGGCTGCCCAGAGAAGCTGTGGCTGCCCCATTCCCTGGAAGTGTTTAAGGCCAGGCTGGATGGAGCTCTGAGCCATCCGGTGTAATTGAAGGCGTCCCTGCCGAACTTGGTGATCTTTTAGGTGCCTTTCAACCCAAACCATTCTGTGGTTCTCTGGTTCTGTGGAAAGAGGGTGAGTGGTCAGGTGATGGTTGCTGATTCCTGCAGTAACTGAGGCCTGTGAATGTTTGCAGGGGCACCTTGCAGTCCTGAATGACTGGGCTGTATCTGCCTGTCATGGCCAGATCGTGATCCCTGAATGACAGGTGATCCCCATATGTCAGGTGGAATCCAGAGCAGAAACTCGATGTCCATGAGGAAAACCCATTCTAATTTTGCATAATTGTATTTATAAAATGAATGTGCTGACTGATGATGCTCAGGAACAAAATAAGTAGGTCATAATGCATTTTCATGAAAATATCAGCTTAGGACTTGGTAACAGCTCATAAAAGGTAAAAAATGTTCACAATACTAAGAAGAGAAACAGATTATGAAGGGGACTATCTATTTGTAATTGAAGTCTTTGCAATTTATGCTTGCAATTTTAGTGTTGCATGCAGGTTACATAATTCTTGGAGATGGAGAAGGAAGCAATAGAATGAACTGAAAGTGTTTAGAAAAAGACAGCAAGAACTAAAGGAAAAGAAAATCAGCTTCTGTGAACAGGGGTCAGCTGAGTGGGACTCTGGTTGGGGTAGTAAATGAGGGAAAATGGAACTGTCAGTCCAAGGGGAACATCCTTGTATGAAATGGAGGGAAGTCCTCACCACTTTCAGATACCCTTCTAAAGAAGTCATGATCATTCTTTATTTGAGCAGAAATTACTTAATTCATTAATTTTGGCATAGAACTTGAATCATTAAGACAATGGACTGTGAAGGCTCAGTGGAAGCTGGAACCTGCCTGTGCTTTTTCCTCTTTGAACCCCTTTGCAGGGCCCTGCAAACGATTGAGTCTTTCAGCACTTTGGTCACATTAGTGACTTACTCTCCATTGGCAGCATGTGAGAGAGGCTGGGTGACAAACCTGTTGCTCCAGTTTGTGGAACAGATAGCTCACTACTGTGGCATTAGGCATTTCGTGGATTTAACCTGCATGTGTGCTCTGCAGTTCTCTGTAACAGAAATAAATAAAAATACTTCCTTGTGGAGAGCAAGCCCAGACTGTTTCATTGTCAGTGTTTCTGTGTGTCTCTTCACTCATAAGTCTTGCAGTTTTCTTTGGAGCTTTTATCATGTTCCAGAGACTTTTCAGGAAAATAATAATCTCATCTGGTGAGTAAGACACAGAATGTCAAAGTCTTCAGTAAGTGGAAGCTGTTCATTTTAGACATTTAAAGCTTACTATCTGGTTTGGTTTTGTTTTGTTTTTCTTTTCCCAGAGTTGATAAAGACAGGAGTGGAATAATATGTGATAATGAACTTCAGCAGGCATTATCCAATGGTAAGTCTGTAAATGAGCAGTGAGGTAGTTCATTGTAAACTTCATGATAAATTTGTTGTGAGAGTGGGTACTTGATGCTGTGATTCTTTGTATGGAAGGGGGTGGAAAGTGTTCCTGCCACTCACTAATTACTATTTAATCTGCAACAAAAGGCTGGAAAGGGAAAAAAATGAACAATCCTTGTGATTTTTATTTGTTTGTTTGTAACCATTACTGGTATCTGTATTCTGAGGAATGAGGGCGTGCACATCCCTTTATATTTTTTTCCCAGCTCTGCTTCCAGAAATCATAACCAGTGGTTCATATATTCCTTGCTCATCACTACTGAACCTTTGTTTTTTTAACCAGAACCAATGTATAACCTGGGCAAAGCTGTTTACAACCAGCCTTCTCATTGCACATAATTTATTTTTCATACAGTAAGATGCAGTAAATAAAGTATGTTTGGGGTTTTTCCTAACAGAGTAGAAAGATGCACTCTAGATCTAGTATTAAAACTTCCTAGTAGTCATTTCCTTGTTGTAGTACTCAAAGGAACTAGGGTATTGTCAACTCATGGAAACAAAATAAAAAATGAAACATTTTTCCATTAGCCTATTTTTACTTTCCTTCCATGACTCAGAGTGGGTAGGGTTGTACTCTGTGGGGTTTTTTTCTGTTTGGAAATCTGAAAAAAGGGCATATTCAGGCTGTTTGTGCTCCTTTGAGTCCATACCAAGTTCCCCTTCTCCCAAAGTTTATTTCTTTATCCCTCCTGTGCTTTGTGACTGAGAAAGGCTTAAACTGATGTTGTGAGCTGCAGCACACGCTGGCTCTGGCTGAAGGGCCCATTTTTGTCAGTGATTGCCTGACTTGAAGTAAATTTATAAGGTTCTATTCAGTAAAACTGCAGTCTTGTAACTGAACTGGATGTACTAGAATATTTGTTTAATGATGTATCTGATAAATTAAAAGCAATGTGTTTTGGCTGCCAGAACTGATCCATAATTAAAATTTTGAATAAAATCTTTAGCAAAAATTAAGTAAATTAAGTCACCATTTTCATTTAGATTACAGTGCTGTTTAGAACTGTGAGAAACTACCATTTTAAATTTTACCTGCTGTTTTAATTTTATATATTTCAAATATTTTCTCATATGAACCTGCCATTTTTGATTTTATATATTTTAAATATCTCCTCATATGAGTGAATTAAAGGGTAATAGGCAGTGATGAATATCTGAGTTCTTTTCTTTCCTTATTTACAGTGTAGATTAGCAGTTTCAGTGCTTTGCAGTTATGAAGAATGCCTACCAAGTGTTAGACAAAATATTTACAGAACTGTAAGCTTCCTGCATTCCAAGAGATTCTAGATCTTGTACACCAAACTCACTAAAAATTCACTGTATTATTTTCAAAATATATCCTCTAGTGGTTGTTTGTGCATGGCCGTCCTGCAATTTAACATGGGCTAAAATAATGTTATGTGTTTATTTCTAAAACATTAAAAAATTCTGCATTGTGCTCATTGACATTTGAAGTTCAGTGGGGTTTTGACAATTTGACATTTTCAACCTGTGAAGTTTATGCAGATAACAGTGTGCTTACGTGGGAGAGGCTGATCATCACTTTGTCTAACTGTTTGCACAATAAAATCCTTTGCTTCCTTCTTGTTTTCTTCTGTGCTGCTGTGGGAAGTTAACACTAGAGTCAGGAGAGGAGACAGGGACAGTCTTCACTGTTTATTGGAACAGGGTGAAATCAGTACAGTTCTTCACCTCTGGAGTTGCTCAGATTTCATTCTGTGGTGGCTCTATGAATCACTTGATTGTTTCAAGATGAGATAAGTTAACTTTCAGACTGTATTTTCACTTTTTCCTCTTATTCTGTTCAGTGTTAAGTCCTGGCAACTTATTAATTCCATTATTTCTTATTTTTTTTGAGGAGACACATAGCTCTAAGGTACGGATATTCTCTGTCTAAAATACTGCTTCAACATATTCAGAGCTATTTTTCCTTTTCTCTTTATGTACCAGTGATCTCAGGGCCTGCCTACAGTGCAGGGCTCTCCCTGTGTGTTACATCACTGCCGTGACCCAGCACAGCCAAGGGCCGGATCCCAGGGATCCCAGCCCGGCCCTTCTGCCGGGATTTGCTGTCACCTGACCCAGTCCTGGGAGTGCCTCTGCTCTGCCCTCGGCTCACCGACTCCTTTGTGGGCTCCCGCAGGCAGCCACAGCCAGTCCATTATGTGCTGCTTGGTGCTCCTGGTTCCTTCACAGGCTCTGGAGAATCCATGGTGAAATTCTAGATGAGGCACAGGATTCCTTTATTTAAAGCTTAATGCTTCCTAGCGCTTGGGAATGCTCTCAACAAAGTGAAATCTGTTTCATAATGACAAATCTCTAAATACTCAGAGAAGTACAGAGCTCCTCTCCAGATGATTGCTGCTCAGGCCCTTTCAAGCAGCAACATTTCTTGGTCTAAAAATACTAATTCAAACTATCACTTAATTGTTTTAGCAGTGGATGAGGTGGGATTTGTACTGAACTACTCTAAACTGCAATGGATGTTATGCCATGTTGGGAACTCTTTCTGTCAGAAATGAAATGCCCTGGAGTAGTCCTGTAAAAAGGAAATGAGCAGATGGGTTTTTACTGAGGAACAGATATGAGGCCTTGATTGAGCTACATTTAGAACACTTCTGCTCCTGTCAGTAGAAAAGGGGTACTTCAGTTCAGATCTTGATTTTTATCCAATACCTCCTGACAGCCTGGGATGAAAAAGTCCTTAGATCTTCCAAGGTTTGTTCGATTTTTTTTGTTACAGCCTTAAAATGCTGGTTTCTGTGTGGTATTTGGGAAGCAGTGGTCTGAAGTCATCTCTGAATGGTGAAATTTTCTTATTTCCAAGCAGCCTTATTTTTTTAATATGCCAACTCCATGTCACATAGCTCTGAATTCACTGTTCTTAACTGATTTGTTTGTTTGTTTTTTTTTAATTTTTTTAAACATTGAGGAACACTTAATTCTCAAGTAAGTAATTCTTTCTGTTTCAGGCACGTGGACTCCATTTAATCCAGCAACAGTCAGGTCAATTCTTGGTGAGTGTTGTTGTGTGATGTGGCATAGTCCGAAGATACTGTTTTGTGATCTGTTCAGCTGATTGATTGAGAATGCTCTCAATTGCTACACTGGTTTTTTTTTTCCCTCAGAGTGCCCAGCAACAGTAAGTTAAATTATTTTCCCTTTTGATTAATAGAGAATGCCCTCTGCAGACACACATGTGCACTTGTCAAAGTAGCCTGAGAAAATGTTACTGCATAATTGATTAGATAATAAATATAATTTATGCATTGTTATGTTAAATTTTCTAAAAAGATATTATGTTAGTTGTCTTGGGAAGTAGTTTTTCCTATCTTGAATTTAAGCCTATGTTTTACTCCAAAAATATCAAACAGAAGCTTTACAATGTTTGAATTCTGTTAGTGTCTAAACTAATTGCCAGTAATGTGGAAGGTGATGGTGGTAGAACGGAAGGAGGAAGATTCAAGCACAATAAATCAAATCTTTTCTATCACACAGTTCATAAATCCAAGGACTACATTTTTTGCTTTGTTCTCAATAAGGGTTCAGCAGCAGCCTGAGTTCTATTGCTGGGTGACATGTAAAGATAACAGTATCACTAAATCAAATGCAGATTAATATCCCAGCACTCTTGGAAATTATGTAAGACTTTTTTTATGTGTCTTTAGAAAAGAACAGTCCCCCCCCTCTGCCCATTTTGATTTATTACTGGATGATCAATCAAGCCCTCAGTATTTTTGAACTGAAAATTAACAACTAGGAAAAATAAACATTCTGTGATTTATTCTGGTATTTTTATCTTGGTTTATTTTTTTTCTTTCACTGGATGACTGCTTGTTTTTTCTTGGCAGGACTTTCCAAATTACCACTTGCATTTTAGCAGTTTCTTTTCACCCTTCAGTACCTTCCACAGAGCACTCTTGGTATCTACACTCTTGATGTCTACTCAGATCTTGCTGAGGACTTGTTATGACTAAGGTTTTATATGTGTTTCTTACTTTTTATTTCAGGCATGTTTGACAGAGAAAACAAAGGGGGTGTGAACTTCAATGAATTCACAGGAGTCTGGAAATACATCACAGACTGGCAGAATGTCTTTCGAACGTATGACAGAGACAATTCTGGAATGATTGACAAAAATGAACTAAAGCAAGCACTAACAGGTTTTGGTAATTCATTAGTGATTACAGTTTTTATGACTGGGTTATGTCATAGAATGAGCTGCTTACTGGTGCTGTTACAGAGCTGTACTGCTCTGACAAACATGACTAAAAATGAGGCAGGTGAAGGGCAGCTTTCCTTACAGGTGTAAGGTCCCTTTTAACGATGTCCAAGCCAGAGGCACATGTTTTTTAAAGCTCTTTTCTTAAATAAAGGAAGACATTCCATACATGTCCTTTCACGGTCTCCTCTGTGAAAAGCTCTGAGAGGGTTACCAGTGTATCAGGCAAAGTCTGAACTAACAGGGTACTTGATAGAACTTGCCACTTATTAAAACAAGGCCAGCTGTCCGTGCTGTGAGAGCATTCTGATGGCTAAGCAACTTGCATTCCAGTCACTTCATCTGTAAAGACTTGAACTGCAGCCCTAAGCCATTCCCTCAATCAAACAGTCACCTTAATCTGTAATTATAGTTACTGTGACTCTATATAATTATTATTGAGCATGGGTTTTATTGCATGCATCTTAGTTTACAGAGATATTTACCAAAAAATAATCATTGTAACTCCTTACTGTTTTCTGGTTTTGTTACACATGCCTGCTAAACAACCTTGTTCTTTTTATAGAAGGACTGCAGTAATTGAAACCTTCTAAAGTATTTCTCTTTTTCCAAGGTTACCGACTGTCTGATCAATTCTATGATATCCTTATTCGGAAATTTGACAGACAAGGAAAAGGACAAGTTGCTTTTGATGATTTTATTCAGTGCTGTGTTGTTCTACAGGTAAGAAAGGAGATGTACTTTGATGTCAATTGAAAAAAAAAGTACCTTTTCTTAAGCTTTTCTGGTTCTCACTGTAACAGTGGATCAGAACTTGCTTTTATTTATAGTCAGCCATTTGAACTAAGTGTATGTTAAGTGCTAGAAACATCTTTGTGTCTTCATTAGTAATACCTTTGTGTCTCAAGTAAATTTGATACAATATGTGAGGGACAAAAAAGTGTAAGATAGTATCAATGTTTGACACTGTCTGTTAGTTTAATACAGACTTCAGAGCTGATCTTGCAAGGGTAATGGTAAAAATGCACAAAAAATCTTCCAGTCTTTCAGTGACACAGAGAGTGAGAAAAAGAGAGAGAACATGGAGGGAAAGCAGTTCTCTGTAAAAGTGGCATCTCTGTTATTTAGACACATCAGTCACCTTTGCATTCATTTGTAATGCAAGACAATTATGGTAGTTGTAGATTTGAACTCTGCTAAAAAGGGCTTTAAATGGAATAATCACTCAGCTGATGTTAATGAAACCATGCTGGCAGTTGTTCTGGTCCTTTTCTGTACTGCGTGCTATCTGGGGCTACACAGAGACACCTCAGATGGCAATGGCACATGAAACATATTTGCCTAGAAGGTGAGATATGCACAAGGTTTGCATTGGATTCTGTTTCCAGATGACTCAAACATTGCATTGTTTTTCCCCCTGCTTTAAAGCCAGTTATAAAAAGCTGTCTGGTCTATATAGAAGGTAGCCTTAGGTACTGGATTATTATTGCAGTGAGCTGCAATACAGCTCTTATATATAAAGACTGTAAAATGGCTACAGGGGATGATGAACAGAAAGGGTTCACAAAGCCCAGGTGGCAAGGGGAGTATGTAGCAGTCTGAAGCTTCCCCTAGAACAAAAACCTCTATTATTTTTTCTCTCCTCCTCAGAGGCTGACTGATGTGTTTCGTCGATACGACACTGACCAGGATGGCTGGATTCAGGTGTCCTATGAGCAGTACCTTTCCATGGTCTTCAGCATCGTATGACATAGATAACCAGGATTTGCACACTGGCATTACACAGACTGGAGTTGCCAAATCATCCTCTACTGAATAAGATTATTTATGTATTATAATGGATGTAACATCACATTCTTAAATTTTGTATGTTGGTAATCATCGTCAGAAGCTGTACTTGAGTTGGTTTTATTTTGTATTATTGTATGATATGACCATCTCTGCTTACTGTAGGACAGAAAGCACAGAATCTAGATTTAACCAGTACAATGTTGAACTCTTACACATATCCTTACCTCTTACACATATCCTGCATGGGAAAAATGACTCTTTAGAAATGCCAAATTAAAATCATGCTTGTTAGTTTATATCAGTTGAAAGCCAGAAGTTGCACAACATGTTTTGCATGTGCCTTACTTTTATAAGAGTTTAATGTATTAATTTTTAAATACAGAATTTAAAATTAAGTAAAAATACCAGGTCAACTTTTAGTCTGTTTCACTTTTGTACAGCTTTAAGGGGATGGTGATTTTATTTCTGTATTCTCATTTTCTGTGATTCAGGGATCTCTCCACTTGGATGGCCTTTTTTATTTTCTAGCTGCCTCCTTCTTTCAGGGTATCCTTGGGCTAGCTTCAAATACAACTTCTTCTCACCTGTGAAAAAGGTCACACTGCATCTCCCTTGAGAAGTTCCCCACAAAAATGAATTCTGACTCTGAATATGCTCCTTTTGCTTAGTTGTCCCATTTGACATCAAAAGTCTTCCTTTTTGTGCTGAAGCACTTATTTGAAGTGGCCTTGCAACGACAGTCGGACATTCTTGTAACTTTACCCTACATCTCACCATTTACAGCTAATGAGAGAGAGTCGATAAACTCGAGCAAGACAAGCAAGACAAGTAATGACTGTCACACACCATCTCTTGCAGTAACTCTTGGAGGAAACAAAGACAACGAGAGTTACAATGTCACTTCCAGGTGACCCTGAGATTGGCTCAGATGGTCACAGAATGTTACAATTAACACCAAGGTCACACCTTCAGTCTCTGCCTGGTCCATTCACTGAACAGCGGGACTTAGTGATCCTTGTGGACTCTTTCCAACTCACATGATTCTGAGTCCGTGTCTCACCCAGACTACAGTGTGGTGTCAGGGTGAAGGCAGCAAAGTGGCAACTGTGCAACTGTTACAAAACATTTGTCATGTAAAGAAGCTGCTACCATTTGTCAAGTGACAGCAGAGCCTTAGTGACAGCTCAGCAACACTGAACACTCTTCTGGTGTCAAGTATGTGGGGGAAAACCAATGGCCCCCAGAGCATAAGCACTGAAACAAGGAGATCCCCCAAAGCACTCTGGGTGTCCTCACCCAAAAGGCAAGGAATTGGTTTAGGGTGAGGATGGAGATCAGGAGTAACAACCAGTGTCAGAAACCACCTCATCCAACAATTGTGAAAGTTACTTACATTGAAGAAAAAAGGGAAGAAGATTTCCACCAGTTACTCTTTGAACCTTCCCTCCCTGGAAGGTTGAGATAATAACTACATAGGTTCTCTCCAGAAACAAAACAGAAGAAAATTCTTTTGAGGATTTCTGGGCTCAAAAGAGCTCCCCTGTTTCTTTCCACTAAGGAAGCTGCCCCTCTGGATCATACATCCACATAAAATCCAGTAATTCTGGGAAGTGTTTTGAGGAGTACGTCCATGAAACTAAAAAACTGCAATGTGAGAAACTTCCCAAGTTGTCTGCCCTGAAAGATGTCTCCATGTCCAGCTGGCCTTGTTGTATTTCATTGCCCTTGGTGCAGAACAGCTGACTCCAGCACTTCCTAAAAGAGCATCACTGATGCAGAGAATCATCAAGGTGGCTCTGGATGGGAACAACTCTTGTCCCACTGGGAAACACACTTCCAAAGGTGTGAAAGCAGGGACACCACAGACCAAGAAACTGACTAAAAGTAGACCATTTATTCCCAGTCAAAGACATGTTCCAGTCTGGGTTTTTCTCACTGGCTTTTTAAGGACATTGGAAATTTGCTCCAAGAGCTCAGGTGCATTCTGAGAACTACTGCCTCCAGCCAAGGCCTGTGATGTAGCTGCACTGGTGCTGATGGGTGCCAGGCATCCGGTGCTGCTCTGCAGGCTGGCAGGACCTGCTTTGTGAGGTGGTTTCTTAAAGAAGGATTGGAGTCTAGACAGAATTGCGCTCCAATTCTACACTACTTAGGAGCAAGATATGGTAAAGGACTTTCTTGGCAGTAAGAAGCACTCAGCACTCTACAGTTCAGGAAAGCTTTAGTAAATCAATGCTGTCTTACTACTCCAACTCCATTTCTAAATGCAACAACTGTTTCCCCAATGCAGGACTCTGCACAACAACAAAGGAGGGACAATAACAGTTGTCCAGAAGGAAAAATCACAGAACCTGTAGGTGCAAAGAGCATCTAATTTGGGTGGAACTCATCGAGCCACTGAGATATACAGTGATGGCAGTAAAATCCAAAAGGGAGTGAGAAATGAGGAAAAGTTCTCTGCAACAACCTCAAATGAAAAGGTCACAACTTGAATTGACAGAGTTGCAGCAGTAATATTTCCTAGCAACATTTTTTTCTACAGTTTCAGAATTTTAGTTGCACTACACTTTCTGTGACGAAAAATCTATGCTAGTAACATTTGTGTAAATAACTTCTGGTAATTTTTAAATGTAGATATAATAACAAATCAATCCTACAGACTTGTAAATCAAAACTCTGGCAGACACCTGTGGTAGAAAAAACAATTTTCCCTTCTAAGCAAGAAGGCTGACTATGTAATCAGTGCATGGAGGTGTATGGCACAACTATGAGGTGTGTGATGTTACAAACCACTCCAACTTCAATAAATATGAGCAGTGAACAGGAATGAAACACAGTGAACAGGAACAAAAAAGGAAAGTGGATCTTTTCAGATGCAGAAACAAAGTAATGACAGAAGGAAATTTTTAGGGAATTGAGTTTACTTATGCTCAATAATAAATTATTTGGAATTGAGTTTTTATTAAAATTTACATAACAAGATCCAAAATGTTTTATGACAGCTCATGAAGACTAACCCTGCTTCAGCACAAGTATTTAATGAGACACAGTTCCAGCATGGGTGAGAAGAAAAATGATAGTCCACAATGCAGCAGTGAAAAGGAAAACAGACACTCAGGAGTAAACTGTCTCCTTTACTTCTTTTCTTCAGCTCCATGTAAGCTGGTTTTAATTACATAGAGCAGATATCTAAAACCAGGCATTCATGAGCATGTGGCTCTGATACACTCATGAACTGGTAAGTATTACTCAGTACAACATTTTGTTTATTTTTTCATGTTATTTTATCTGATTGCCTTATGGGTTTTACTATTTCTTAATATGCTTTTGCCAGTAGAAAGAATCAAGAACTTTTATTTTAGCATGGGTCCATCCACCAAATGAGTTTTTAGGATAATTTATAGTTATTTCATTTTGAACAACACGATTTAAAAATTTGCATATATTTCACACCATTTCTTACTCTGCAAACTGGTACATACCAGTCCTCTAGTAGAGATTACATTTTCCTCACATAGCATCACATTAACATAGAGAGAATACCCTATGCTGTGACATTCTCCTTTCTTTGTCGAAACAGAAATGTAGTGTATCAATTTCTAAAAATATGCTAATTATAAAGCCTCAAATTAATGCAAATGGCCTTACATTTGTGTGAAGAAAAATAAACCTGGATTTTCAATTAATATTCTTTTTAAGTAGGTAGCATAAAAGTAAACCTTTCTTTCTCTTCTGAATTGAGAAGGGTATTAAAAGGATTATTAGCTTTTGGCTGACAGAGTAATTTTAACATATTTTCAAAAAATAACAAATGATTTTTTTTTTCTGAAATATACTAAGATATAACAAATACATTACAAAAAGCCTAAACAAAATAGTATGTTCACCCATTATGTGCAAGTTCATGTTCCAGCTATATTTCACATGTTAAAAACTTAAACCCTACCTCCCCCTTTACCTCTCCCAAGCCAGTCAAACACAGTTAAATGCAGTCTCTTTCCTGAAAGCCAGGTGATGGAGATTCTCAAGTCTCTTCATCTGTTTCCAGTTCAGCTGTTGCTCCTTAATCTTTCTCTCTAGCTTCTATTAGCACATTGACGAATGTCTGAATATTTACTTCTGGAAAGGGGCAATAAAGACATTGAGAGTTACTTCTATCTCATAATATTTCCATAATACAGCATAGAGAATGTGAATATGAAAGTTTTACCGTTAAGAAGCTCCCTAATTAATTAACTAATTCTAGTACCAGAAGCATAGTTTGCATTTGTCCAAACTCATGCCCAATGACAGCAATGCAGTAGCTTATGCCCAGTTCTCTTCAAGTCCCTCTCATAATCTATTTCCAAAGGAGAAACTCTCATTTTGAATAGTGTATCACTATTAGTGACTATTTCTACACTAACTGGAAAAAAGAAACTGACACTTAATGAACCAGCTCTTTGATAACATTTCTCTTGTTATACAATGGTTTTGACTCATTTGGATTATCTGTTATAATGCCATCCAGGCTTGGTTGTGCATGCATTCCAGTATTTCTTTCTTTATGCCAATACATTCCCCTCCCATCACTGCAAATCCACCAGTGCAACTCATGATACAAACTGCTAGTTTGAAAGATGACCAAGGACAAACTTTTCAATTCAGGAAATTTTTGCACTATCGAAACCTCCTCCTACTCACAGCTCCATCTAGCTGCCAAGAGGCACAGTGTCCTCAGAGAAGCAACAATGCCTTTCTTCAGCTGATACAGATGTGAGCAAAATGAGCTCAACTCCCCTGAACAGCTCACCCTATCTCTGCAACCTGCAATCTCCTGCTTATGTTACAGTAACTCATTTCACATGATGGAAACTAATCACCATCTTACTTTGAAGCGCTGGGTGATATGGAGCCAACTGTTTCAGCATCCTGGTCATTGTAGGTACATCCTTCCCTAGGAGTTTGTTCACAGTGTTGGGAGCAAGACCAACATCAGCTCCATCAAACATCTCTTCTGAGCTTCTGAACTGCTGGTGATCTTGGTACGAACCACTGCCAGAAAATGAGTCCTGATGTGAACTCCAGTCTCTCTGGTAGCCTGATTTCTGATACCTGAATTCTTGACACCTAGATTCCTGCTTCCAGCTAGAATCCTCATTCCACCTATAGTCCTCATTCCATTCATTCCACCTAGTGTCCTGATGCCACCTGGATCCACCTCTTCCTGAAACAGTAGAAATTGCAGAAGATGTACAAGTATTCACAGACTCATAGTTCTTGTAAGAGGAATAGTTTTGTGAAGCATAATTTGTAAAGTATCTTCCAGATGAAGGATATGAGGCAGAATAATTGGGATAGGATAATTCTTGGTCACTTATATGCCCTGCTTTGGTACACACTTGTTGATTGCTCCATTTTGTATTTTCTCTGCCAAATGAGAGTCTGTTATCACAGAGCTCATTTCCTTGCACATCACTGGGTATGTATTCTGCTGAGTACTCCTTCACTGGGCTGCTCTGGTATGAAGAGACCCCAGGAGCCAAATTCATGGAGGGCACAGAGTTTCTGAGCTGTCTCAGCCATTGGCTGACTCCACTGGCAGGAATATCAGGCTCAACAGCAGGTGAGTTCCCGAGCAGAGACACACTTGCAAAGTTGTCAGGTGTCAGATGACAGGAGGATGATCCATTGTCTGCTTGGTAACTGTTGGGGTGAGCAGGAGCAAAAGAAGCATCTTCAGAACACTCTTCATATTGAGCCAAAACACCTTGATTCCAGTCAGAACTTCCTGAATAAATAAAGGGTACTTAAAGTTAGCAAAATATTAAAATATCAGCTGCAAACACAACTACTTTGAGATTTTATGATGTGTACTTCTATTCTTCTCCCATTTCCTGCTTTTATGTCTTAACTGAGTTTTGCATTTTTTTACCCAAAAATTCTAATAGTAAATAGATCGGGAAGGGTTACTGATTGAATTTCCATAACCTTAACTGCTATAACACTGTTCAGTGAGACAGGGATGTTTTCAGACAGTTAAGTCATTAAAGCTCCAGAAAATTATATCCTGAACAGACTCAGAGGGCACAGACACACAGTACACCAGCTAAGTACCCTGGCTGGCCATAAAAGTAAATTTTCACAACCTGTGCAGGCTCCAGAGTAAACAAACTAGTAGGGAAAAAAAAATTACCTTTGTATTCTACATCTGGCCCATAGTGTTCTGGGATGCTTTGCATTTCTGGAAATTCATCTTGAGGTACTGGCACCAGTGGGCCTAAACTGTTGGTGTAATTATCCTAGGTAAAGCAAAAGGTCAGAACGTCTGTTTGCAAATGCAAGAATTCAAGAACTTTACAAATTCTAAAAAGCAACAAATTTCCCAAAGAAAGTTAGCAAAGTACAATTTTAAGTGATAGCAAAGTCCATGTGAGGGGTGTGTTGTTACCACATTGCACCACTATTTTCCAGTGTTATTTGAAGAGACACTTTCCTGAAGAACAGAAGGAGGTCTCTGGTGAAGACAATGTCTCCTGTTTCAAATTTATTGCCTCATCTCTCTTATCATCACCTTGCTAAAATATAAAACTGTTGCATATGCAAAACCTGCCTCCATCTAGGTAATGCAGGATGGAAGGCCCAGCTGAGAGATAAAGCAACAGAAACAACATTTAACTGGTGCTGGTGGCAGCATTTGCACAGAGATAGTTACTGCAGCTCGCCTGACATGGAATATACAATTGAGAAAACAGTCTGAAACAGCTTTCAGAAAAAAATAAATCCTGAATTTTGTGAACCAGTAGCTGCCAGAGGGATTAATCATTTCTTCACAGATTCTGGTCCTTCTTCAGATTCCTTTTTCCATGGGTAGTCAACCTCTTTGCAAAGAGGCTATGGAGGCTTGTAAGGACCAACAGATAGTCAAGAACATCTTGCCTACCTTAATCTTAACAGATTAAAACTTCCAACTGAGAGCAAAGCTACAAGTTATAAAAAAGACAGCCCTACCCACAGGACCATAAAAGAAAAAAGTGGCACATTTGGGGGGCACTTAAAGCCTCAATGATCTTAGAACAAAAGCTAACAAGCAAGGGAACACCACAAAAAGGATGACAACCTGTCATTGAGAAGCAAAATGGTGCCCAGAATAGAACACACACACACACACAAAGCCAAAACAGATACATGATGATGGAATACTAAGAGAAATGTGCTATGTAATCAATATCTTTGTTACTTAAAAATTGTAAAAGAAGAAAATTGAATATATTTAACTGGAGGTTTTGACCATGCCTGAACTGCTACAGCTTGGCAGGGTGTTAATACAGTGAGTTTAACCACTCCTTTCCTCTCAATAGGAAAACAATTCTGGAGAAGATTAAGTTACTTACTGCTGCTTTCTTTTCACAAAAGGCCTTCAAAGCCTCCATGAGTTCCTGTGTAATGCGAACAACAAGTGTTGCTTCTGAGTCTGAGGTGATGTGAAAAGTTTCCTGTCGAAAAACATGATTAGAATTGGTCATTAGGATGCCAAAGGGCCAAATACACAAACAGATCAAAGTTATACTTGGATTTTTGTATAACCAAATTTATACTATTGGTTAACATATGGCATATATGATAAATGTATATAAAAATATCAAAAATTGCGAGCATAATTATGACCTGATAAAAGGTAAAACAAACTTGGATTTCTGTGCCACTCCTGTACTGTCAAGTCCATAAAAATTTCTTACAGACAGAGAATGGCACAAGTCCTAAATTTATATTATCTGTGTAGAAAATTGAATTAAAAATAAGCTTCAGGCTGATTACTAAGTAAATGAATTTATAAGCAATTACAGTAAGTTAAAAGAATATAGGCAGTCTTTTGTAAGGAATAGCTGTGATTCCTGTACATAAAAGTCAATTAACTACCAAGTTTTTTTGTAGTTTACTGATTATCCCTTAAGATTTGCTTTTTCTCTCTCTTTCTGAAGTCACAAGTAACCACAGTGTGGAAGACATGAAGCACTCATTTCAAAACATTCTACTTCTGATTTTGGCGTGTAAACACAATTTGAACTCAAATGAAACCTTCCAATTGCCTTAGGCACAGAACATTACTTTCACAGAGTAAAAGTCAGATAATTTCATAAACCCAAAAGACAAAATGAGGCTTAATATGTCACTGTCAACAGCAACAGAACTGATAAAACTTCCCCAGCCACTCCAAGACCAGCAGCTGTGCTCTCTCTTGCAGCCAGACCAGACTGACTCCTCTTGCTCAGCATCATCAACAATCCCATTAGATATGGCCAGCCAGCAGCACCTGAGCACCATCAGTGCTGCTAATTAACACTGCTCATCAGGGTGGCTCCTCAGCAAAGGGGAGAGTCATCCACAGAACAGGCTGAGAGCTCACATTTAATCCAGCCAATTGCTCTGAGCTAAGCTACAGCTGCACTAACTTTTGAGGGCAGAGTCCACTAAAATAGAAATTAATGTTGCAGTCAAGTGAGTTTGATAGTAATCAGAGGCCCCTTCAAACAATAATCACTGCATGGTACTGGTGAAACATCCCAAGTCTCATCACAATTATTTTACATACATACCAAAAACTCCAGAGCTTTCTGTTTCCGAACAGGATCGTTCTGTAGGATTGAAAAATGGGGGGGGGGGGGAATTTAGAAGACAGAATTTTACAGCAGTTGTTGCATGAGATTTCAATCTTTTATCCAACACCAAAAGTCAACACAAAGAAAAGATAATTTTAGGTCAGAGCCACAAACACGTAACCTTAGATCTTCAGTATCAGTTTGGCAGCCGCTACACAAACACAACTGCTTTCCTTCCAATACCAGGAAGAACACATTTCACATCTAAGCCACACACCTACAGGAGCTATCTTTCCCAGCCTTTCCTCACTCAGGAGCAAAATCATGTTAAAAAAGTCAAGTGCTCAGCTGCATTTAGCATAGTACCTCATCAGCCTGAGGCCCACACAACCACCTCTGCCACTAAGATAAAAACAAGGCACTTCTCAGTGTTTGTCTCCAGAGCTAATCAGGACAGACACTTCAGTGATCATTTTGAATTTCACCTTTGAGTTAGAAAAAGGGATTGTAAATCTTTAGATCTATCTTAAGATTTAAACCAAACTTCCAGTATAGAATAGTCTTGATCTGAAGAGGGACAAAACAGGGAAGGGGAGACTGCAGCACTGGCTGGGAGACCTGGCCTGGAGACACTGGCTCTGAGACTCTCAGTGGCTCTCAACAGGATTTATGAGAGCTAAGGTGAATGTACTGTATTCTCTTCCCCTCTGCTGTGATAAACACAAAACTCTGACTCATTAGGTCAATTGCTTCTGCAAGAATATTAATAAAATACAAAATGAAGCCAAAGAATAAGCATTTTCCAGGAAAAAAAAATAAAAACAAGCATAAAGAAACTGCTACAAAGGGAGAACTTGTGGGTATGTGAACCCCTGTGTGGAGTTACTGCCTCTACATACCTCTTGCTTATAGTCATTTTCCCACCTTAAAAGAAAAAAAATTACAGTATTAAGATGCATTCTAAAGATTACTAAAACACTAAGTTTACTCAAAATATTTCAGAATCCAAATTTTTATCACTGACCAATACTGGTTATCTTTCTCTAAGAAATAACAGTGTTTTATATGTGCTGTAAAGGTCCTTATTCTGACTGACTCTCAAAGAGACCACTAGTGCAGATGAACTTCTTTACAAATCAGCTAAAGGACACGACTAAAATAATGGTGAGTTGGGCTTTTTCTTCCTATATAAACAGCTGTTTATAAAACTTACTCAGCCAATGATATCCCACATAAAATGGAAGCAGCTTGAACTTTTAATTGCAATTACTTTTTTAATGCAGTATTTCAAAAGCCATAGCTGCTACTTCCTCACAGACAAAAAGGAACAATTTACAGAAGAGGAGTAAGTACAGTGGAAAGACAACATAAAATATTTTCCCATATGTCATGATGTTTGCTACAGAAAAACAGATTAAAAAATTCTGTTTTGATTCTCCTGTGCAGGTAGTACTCTCACCTTGATTTCTTCTTCAATGGGGCTAGAAAATAAAAAATAATTTTTTATTAGCAACATCACAAGGTTTGCACTGTATTTCTGCAACAGAAGCATTACACAAACAGAACAGTTACTGGCTGTGAAGTGGCTGTGGTTTCTGTAAAGGGCAGGATTCAGCAGCAAATGGCACACATACCCATCTTAGAAACCAGCAGGCATCCTTGCTGAAAAGTCTGTGGGAGACCTGTGCCCTAAAGGCTCTGCAGGGTACCCTACAGCACCTGTGCTCAGGCAGCTGAACCCCATACAAGGCTGTATGGAACAAACTGAGGTGGGCCTGTCTCCTCCATGAAAAAAAGTTACAAGGTCTGCATGTGGGTTTTTTCCAAGTAAATACCAGTGAACCTAAAAGTTGTACATAAAATAGCTAAGTTTCTAACAAGAAGTTAGAGGGGTTGGAATGTGTCTATCAGTGTATAAGCGTGAGGAGGGAGGGAGGGAAAGCTCAGCAAAACAAGGCAATCTAAAACAGTAACTATGCTTCAGAGGACCAGCCACTGCAGGGTACATAACTTCTCACTTCTTAAGCATTGTGTTCCAGGATAAGCAACAGGACATGTAATAATTCTCTGCACAAGTGACACCTTTGGCCCTACAAGACAAGGCCAAAAGCCTTGTGTTCCATGTTAACCAGTTCCCATTAACACAGTTAACACATGCTGATGGAGCTGTCAATGTCTATTTCATGGCTCATTCCAGTGTACTAGCAGCCTTTCTTAATTATACGCCCAAAGTCATCCTTACTGTCAGAAAAGAGTTTTGACATTTGCCAACATGATCTACTCTAAAGTTACTTACTGCTGCTAACCCAGTAACCACGATTTCCTTCTAAAGAACCAGAGGGGGATTTTTTGGAATACACTTGATGTTGACCTTATCACCTGACCAGAACAAACCATTATATTGAAAGACACAACGCTTTTGCAGGTAACTTCCCTCTTGTTCATTTTTTCTGAGTTTCATATCCTGTTGGGCAGGATATGATCTGTGTGGGATCACTCTTTTTGATGTTCCAGATTGATATTCAACCATGTCTTCCACTTCTACAGAATTCTGCTGACTTGACTGATGTCAGTTGACTCTGAACTGAGAATTACTTATTTAATTACTGGCTGACATTCCATCTTCTTCGCAAGAGACACAGAAATCAAAAATATTTCTGCCACCTTGTTTTGCAGACCAAGATTCAAAAGTACAAGCCACAGAAGCCACCAATGACCAATAAAAAGAAGGAAAAAAAAAAGTACTGCTGTGGTAGACCCCTACAGTGAGACTCACGCTGACCAATTCTGTGGATCTTTGAAACCTTCACCCACTTCAATCAAACCCACCTTCCTTCTGATATTAACACTAGGGTCAAAAGGTAGCAAGGAGGTTTTCCTCCAGACTGGCATCATTCAGGATCTATAGCACACCTACAGTTAACAAAAGATGTAACTCAGCCATACTGTATGAGGGAAGATGCTGGGTTTATGTTTGTGGGTTTGGCTTTCATCACTTGTTCCAATGGATTTGCTAAAGAATGGTAATTTCCACTTTCACCATTGATTTAGCATAAGTCTTCTGATGATGTAAATGAGGTGAAGGAGACTTTATCAGCTTATTCAGAGAAACCCATCAAGTACCACTTTTCCATACTTTTTTACTTTCCTTGATGAGTAAATTACTGCAGTTATCATAAATACTTCCGGAAACAAGAAGTTAAAAAAATCTAAGGAAGACTGGCAGTCTGGCAATTTCCCTCTTTCATCATTTCAAAATCACAAAAACCAGAAAAATCTCTGAAAACATTTCGTGGTGTTACAAGTTGAATGTTTTACATCAGTCAAACCCGTTGAGTTCAACTAGTAAGTCAAATTAGGCCAAATATCAATTACATCAAATCTAATATAATCAAGAAATTCACACACTTACATGAGGTAGCTGGTCTTGTGTAACCTTCTGTCTGAAAATATAAAAAGGTTCATATTAGACTTTCTGACTAAAATTTCATAACAACAAGATCTACTGCAACTGCCTTTAGGAAAGGAACAAGTACTTTTATTTATGCCAACGTAATTAAATTGAATTAAATTCCTCACACACAGATATAGACTTCTGAAAATATAAATCAAATTTGAGAAAAGAAATGTTTACATTTGAAAAATTTAAGTTGCAAAAATTAAAAATTATTGAAGTAATAAAATTTCTGAATCATTGAATTCAGACTGAACAATTTTCAATTTAAAACATCTAAAACCTTAAAAATATAAAGCTTTGGCTTTTTTCAGATTAATTTCAATACGACTGTTTTTTTCCCTGGATCTTTCAGGGCAACCTAAAGGTAAGCCTTAGTTCAACACACTACTACACTTCCTAGAAACACAGAGAAAATTTAAGAGGCTTTGCCTGCAGTACTTTTAAAATTTACTCTATTAAACATAAATGCACTGATAAAAGACACATGAAGAGAAATTTTACATTTACTTCCAATTACCTTATACATTTTTAATCCTTCACTCTTCTCCAGCTCTCCTGCTATTCGTCTGAAAAACGAGACTTTGCATTCTTTTGTATCTTTTGGTTTTTTCCTTATTATATCTGGAAATTCTTTAGACTGTAAACAAAACCAGCTTGAAAAGGTTAATATCAAAATATATCACAGTATTAAAAAATTTACACATTTCACCTTCTGGACAAGCTTCCAAAAGACTGGTAAACATTGATTTGAATATTATGAACTAATTTCTTCTCTGCAACATATCTACTCAAATTTTAAAGTTACTACAGTAGTCTTCAAAACAAAAAATGGATACCATGTAAAGCTTGCTACCAGAAGGAAAGACCCTCTGTACCAAATCCAGCAATGCTATGGACATGCTGGGGAATAAAAAAGAATCCCATTGTTTTTGGAACCTGACCCTGAAAGCAATCTAAACACTTAGGAACAGACTTTGGAGCTGAAACAGACAGGCAGCCCTGGACTGCACTGCCTCAACAGCCATATCATCAGAGCTCTTCATGCTGGTCTGGAGAGAGTCAACTATACTGGCAATTTATTATATGGGGGTTTAAACTTCAAATGATCTAATTATTTAGAAAAAAAAAAGGGGGGGAGTATCATAAAGAAATTTTGATCAAAATGCATAAAAATTACTCACAATGTATTCTCTTCTGTGTTTATACCCACTAAGATGTTCTATCATAGGTGCCACTTCTGAATTACATCCACACAGCCTGCACTCGTAACGTGGCTCTCTTCTACCTTCAAATCTGACCTCAACCACATGTTCTAAACCTGTAAAAGCAAGAGTTACAAATATTTCTATTTTACTACAGACTACTGAAACAAATGTATTCTTTACAATGCTGCTCATCAAATTCAAAATTAATATGTGAAATTATTCCATTTTCAGAATTTGACACTCCTTCAGGATCACTTCACCACTTCTATGGACTTATTACCCAATGAGCTAAATTTATCTCTTTTAATATCTTATTCTGAAAGGAAATACACCATCTATGGCAGATTTCAAAGCCCACCAAAATATTTAATGCATCTTTACTCCTGCCTGGGATATTTTTTCAAGAAACTAAGAAAGAGAATAAGAATAGGAAATGCCCTACAAATGTCTAGATTTAAAAACTGCATTTAAAATACTTAGTCAAAGATAATTTGGACAGTATCTGAGTAAAAGCAGATGCAGGGAAGACATTAATCACCTCACAAAACTGAATCTTTCACAATCTGAACATGTTCCATAAACTTTTAAGGATCACAAGAATGAAAATGGGAATATTCTTCATTTTTCCTAGAAATTACTGGGACAATTCCTTTAAAGTATTCAGAAACCTTCAAGTTTGAGGCTTCTTACCTAGCATGAAAAGTTTTATTCTGAAAAGCTTGAACATAATAAATTTAAAAGCAGTTTAAAACAAATAGGAAAATCCTGCAGCTGTTCCCTTATGTCATAATTTCCAGTACTCTGTATTTTGATGAGTTGATCCCAGCCAGCAGCCAAGAACCACATAGCTGCTTGCTCATTCACATCCACACCCCTCAGCAGACTGGGGAGAACATGGGAAGAACAAAAGCAACAAAACTCATGGACTTAAAGACTGTTGAACAAGTTAAGGAAAGAGGGGTAAAAAAACCCCAAAACCAAGTAACATGCAAAAACCCATCGCTCACTGCCCCACAGGCAGACCAATACCCACCCACAGTCTCTGAACAGCCACCTTGGAAGTTAAACCCCGCTCCCCCCTTTCTTCTTTCTTTACCTCAACTGTGATTACTGAGCATAACATTTCATGGTACAGAATATCCTTTGTGCCAGTTTGGGTCAACTGCCCTGAATGTGCCACCTCCCAGTCTCTTGCCCACCCCAACCTTATTCAAGGGTGAGAGCCCAGAATAACAAAACAGTTTTGATGCAGGTGCACTGCTCAGCAACAGGAGAAACCACTGGGGTGTCATCAAAACTGCTTCAGGCACAAATCCAAAACATACAGGCTGCTATGAAGAAATTCAACTCCATCTCAAGCCTGCTATATTATCATACTGCTAAATCTTAACTCTGAAAACAAATTATCACCAAATGAACTGAAACTGTTCTTGCAACCTAAGTGATTTCTATTACAAATGCTTATAGTACAGTATTAAGGTTAAAAAGCTTAGCAATTTATTAGGTGGAGACAACACATTAAACAGAGAAATTATCTGCTAATACTAGGAAATTTGCTAGTTAGGCCTTCATCAGAGAACCTATTTCTCTAGGCCACCATGACACACTTGGCACACTAAGGCACTGACAAGCAGCCTTGCTACTCTCCTAAGGGTTTCTAACCTAGCAGTTAGAAAGAAAGCATAAAAATTAATCTCACTACTTCCAGTACAGCCAAGGACAGTGAGGAAAAATATCTCACAAAGTAGAAATATCTGTATATCCCACCAAATGGGAAGCCCCAAAGAACCATGACTAATGACAAGTCATGAGTGGCATGAAGCCCAGCTGGAGGCCAGAACGTAGCAGCGCACCCCAGGGGTCAGTAATGGGTCCAGTCCTGCTCAAAACCTTCCTTAATGATCTGGATGATGAAGCAGAGCACAACCTCAGCAAGGCTGATGATGACACATAACTGGGAGGGATGCAGATACACCAGAGGGTTGTGCTGCCACCCAGAGGGACCCTGAGTGGCTGGAGCTGGGCCGACAGGAAGCTCAGGCAGATCAATAAGGGCAAGTGCCAAGTCCTGCATCCAGAGAAGAACAGGCACCTGTTCTAAAGGGCATGCTGGGGGCTAGCTAGCCAGGAAGAACACTGGCAGGAAAGGGCCTAGTGGACAGCAAGCAGAAGATGAGCCAGCAAAGGCTGACAGTATCCTGGGCTGCACAAGGAGGAGCGCTCACAGCAGGCTCCTCTCAGCACCAGTAGAGCCATTCCTGGAATGCTGCGTCAAATTCTGGACTGCACAGTACAACAGACATGGGCATATGAAAGGCCATGAAAATTACAATGGTACTAGAGCATCTCTCCTATGAGAAAAGGCTGGGAAAGCTGGAACTGTTCAGCCTCAAGAGGAAATCTCATCACTGTTTATAAATGCTTGAGATGAAGGTGTAAAGAGGGAGCTGTTTTCAGTGGTGCCCAGTGCCAGGACAAGAGGCAGCAGCACAACTGAAGCAGGAGATACTGTCTGAAGACCAGGAAACACATTTTGACTGTGCGGGTGACTGAGCACTGGAAGAGATTTCCCTGAGAGATTGTAGTTTTTCACCCTGGAGATTTTCAAAAGCCATTTGACATGGTCCCAGACAACCTCCTCTGGGACTTGAGCAGGGGTTAAGATCAGCATAGGCCCTCCCAACCTCAAGCATTCTGTGATCCGGAAAAAGCCTCTTTACTTAAATGGCTCCTTCAGGAACAAGTTAACAGTTAAGGAGGCCTTTATAATACCCAGTGCATTAAACTAAATTTAAACTGGTATGCGATAGGTAAGTTATTAAACACATTTACAGAAAATGAAACAGTAACTAAAATCCCAACTTTTTATTTCAAAAGAAAGCCATTTGGTAACAAAGTCAAAGGCATATAATTTATAGAACAAAAAATCATACCAATTAGAGGCTCTTCTCTTCTGGGATCATTCACAAAATCCTTCAGACAGGTTATGTACCCTGCGAATGATCTCTTCACTGAAGTAAAAAATACACATAAAGAGACATTACACATTATCTAGTTTGCACATAATGTCTATGATATTAAAGGAGTTTCTAATGGGAGATTATGGTGACAAAATTCATTTGCACTCTGAAATGCATAAGGAAAACAGGCAAGACCTCAGTCCCCCACAGAAAAAGTCCAACTCTTTCTCTTCCATAACAATTTTATATACAAGGATTTAATGTCTCTAAGAAAAGAAGCAAATAAGCAAAACAAGATTTCTAACACAATTCAGTTTACTGAAGAAAGGCATGAAGTTCACATGCATAGCATATCCCAGACTGACTCAGTTCTCATGAAAAAAGAAAAGCCATCAACCTCCTCCTCCCACCAAAAGCCTAACACTCATACAGCATTCTGGGACTGCTTGTTTGGAGTCTGAAGTTCAAGACTTATATGCCTTAAGGCTAACAAAAACCACAATTTCACTAATACAGCAAATACCTTCTGAGCTCTGGGCAGCCCAAAGGCTGCACAGACACACTCAGAATATTCCTGAGTCTGAACTAGCAGCATTTCAATCAGGGCTCTGTCTTGCTCCTCACTGAGTTTTAATAGCCTGCTTTTTGCTCTGCCTAAAACACTTCTAAAGCATTCCTGCTCAACTTAGAACACCAGCAGAGTTCAGCTAAAACAACCTGCAAAAAAATCTCAAGGAGACATTAAGTGTATTCAAATGTTGGGCATTATAAAAGACCATGATGAAGTGTTAAAAAACATATTTTTAATCTGCAAAAAAAAAGTGCAGAACTAGAATTCGTCTACCTAATTACAAATAACTGACCAATGAATTATGCAAGAGTAATTAACACTGCTACTTTCTTCAAATCAGAGCAAACAAGTAGAAATATCACAAGCATGGAACTGTTACTGTATTCTTTCCCACTAGGATGTCAGGTATGGCTAAAAAAACCCAAAAAACTTCATAAGAAGAGGTAATTTCATATTAATCCTTAAATATTCCTGCCATTAGAAATACACCTGTGCTACTATCAAGTCAAACTCCAGAATTGAACACAAAGAAAAACTTCACTAAGTTGCACCATTTAGATGAAAAACCTCCTGCAATACAACAGTGCTACAAAATACCTCGTGGGACACCTCCTGCCACAGCAACAATATGGCCCACTTTCACCAAAAGTTCACCAAAGTCTCCTTAAAATCTATGTTTTGGTGGGGTTTTTTTTCACCTGAGGTGACATGCAGCAGTAGCATGTGACAGAGTCAACATGTAACAAGCTGGTGCCCAGTAATTCGTCTCCACAGACTTTCATCAACACTAAAATGCATTAATTTGTGTGCCTCTGCAGCAGCTCAGTGTGAGCTAGTTATTCCCAGGCTGACAGAGAACGGCACGTGATCTTTTGGACTTAATATGGAAAGATGCATGCAGAAAAAAATTACAGGTCTGGTCAAGGTAACAGCCATTTTCTTCTTGTTTCCTAACACACAACTAAATACTTTTGTCTTAGTATCACCTTAATAGCAAGCAACCCATGCTGTTCTTGGTTTATATGCTTTTGGTTTGTCATATTTTCACTGTACTCTGAGCATGCTGCAAATTTTTTTACTGAAAATTTCACCAACTAGCTAGATTTATCACGATATTGTCAGATAATCATGAAGACAGAAACGATGTCTCAAGTTTGAAAGTTTTTCCATAAAAATACTTGTAACTTCTTATTCTCCTAAGATCTTTTTTTTACATAAATTAACCAGTGCACAGAAGAAAAGCAATGGTCCCAATGTCTGGCAGCTTGCATTGCTTCTTCCCAGACCATAGTCCAAACACCTGCTTTAGTCACCACTGAAATAAAACCACTGATTTCAAAGTTGCATCAGGAAAAGGCATCGTTTAAATTCAGGTACCTCGTCTGAGCACTCGATGCTTCATCGGAACTTGGATTAGAGCTGAAGAACCTAGGATAAGAGTTTGACAGTCAGATTACCTCCTTTCATTTGCCTTTATTAAGTACTTAGTAGATCACTGACACATATTACAGAATTGAACAATCATCCTTATTTTGCAGTTTAATATAGGCTCAGTATTCCATCTTGATAGTTTTCTTTTCTAACTTCATTGCTGTAAGTCTCCCATTCCACTCCCCTTCTCCAACAACACAAAATACCAAATACACAAATGTCACAGAAACCAGAATATTCAATGCTTATTTGATTTTTAAGTGCTTTTCATATTGGATACTTATTTTAATTATCTTAACTATTCAGTATCATGCTCAACAATCAATCTACATTCCAGATATCCAACAAAAGATTCTGGTCTAAACATTCAGAGCCTAAACACAGTCCCAGACACAATTAATATAGTCATTAAACTACATCTTCTTTTACACAGGGGTCTGTATCTATTCCTAACCACTCAGAGCTTCAAATTGAATGTTAAGGTGTGCACTTACACTCCTGTTGGAATTTCTCCCTTGCCCTTCTCTCCCTCAAATCCACAGACACACACAAACCACAGTGCTTTAATGATGTTGTCAGTGTTTTGTAAGTCACAACAATCAAGATTAA
Organism: Setophaga petechia; assembly: GCA_024362935.1. Classification (NCBI taxonomy): domain Eukaryota; kingdom Metazoa; phylum Chordata; class Aves; order Passeriformes; family Parulidae; genus Setophaga; species Setophaga petechia. Next base: position 30,373,814 of record JANCRA010000008.1, read on the forward strand.
AATAAAGTGATACATTAATACTCATTTGATGGAAAAAGTGAAAGTTAATTATTAATTATCTGCACACATAATTCCTAATTTTGAAGTAATAAACTTTTCTACAGTCATGGCAAACACAATATGTTGCATACATATTTTTTTTTCCTCTTTCTGCATAAGATAGGGAATTAAGAGATAGGTATCAAAGCTGCAAATCAAATAAAATCAAGTGACAAACATTTTGCAAACAACTCTCCAATATTAACATAATGGAAGGGGTATGGGAAAGCATATCTCCCTTGATTCCTTAAAATAAATTATGCATATTTTTCAGTTAAAGGCTTCAAGGTATCTGGTAACAAGAAGACCCCCAGGTATTTTCCAATTAGAACAATTACTTAATGTCAGAATTGTTCAAATTAATGTCTGAAGCTCAAGTTAAGATTCCAGGTCAGAATCTTAATGTGCAGACATGGCCAAATGTCATATGATACAAATAGGTTTATGTGGAAAAGTGCTTTATTTAGTTTACTTCTAGGAACAAAGTGAATTTACAAAGAATTGCACCAGAAGCAGTTCTCAGCTCATTCTGCCTTAACGTGGTTAGAGTTTACAAATATGGTCAAGCTAAAAATCACGTTGTGATAGCTGCTGCTATCACCAAAGGTAGCAAACTGGGGGATTGAATTTTTTTTAATTACAAAAAAGAAAAAGCATTAAGTAAAGATCATTGCTGCCCACAAATGTTTAACACAGCACTTTTGATCTGGAAGACTCTCCCATTCAGCAGCAGCATGTTTCCAGGCTAACATTTAATTCACACTTACTAGCCACAGGGCTTTGTAATGCTATCAATGATGTATTTCTTAAGCATCTCAAAACCAAACCAAAATAGTATGTTCTCTAAAGCATACCAGACTGATCAATGAGCTGAAAATCAGCTGGTTTGCCAGGCTCAAAGGGAAACAGTCAACAAAGCAGCCTCCTGGTGTCCAGTAAGCAGCAGAATCCCCCAAAGAGCAAATTCCAGGGCCCACAATGCCCAGGGATGCATCCCCAGCCAGGTTACAGATGTTGACATTCATAAAATACTCTCAGAAAATTCATAGGCAACAGTAATTTAGGGGATACAACTGATGCCACAGCTTCAGCTGAGTGGAACCTTGGGACACTGAGATACTGCACAGGCAGTCACTGCAGAATATCTTATCCCCCATTATCTGGGACCTGTAAGGATGACTACTACCACTCCTGCTCAGCTCAAGGCAGATGCAGAGGGGGGAGCAGCAAAATGGCAAATAACTTATGAGAACAGGCTTGGGAGCTGGACTTGTTTAGACTGGTGGAGATGAAGAGGAGACATAATAGCATGGATACCTGAACAGCACCTACAAAATGTTCAGCCCTGTAGGAACCTGACAGAAGCACTAAAGAGTAGGAGCCAGGAATAGTTGCTTCAGGTGCAAAGATCAGATATTAGGATAAAATTCCTCTTTTAACAGAGGAGCAACTGCAGACTGATATTAAACACAGGTAGAAGACTCTCTGCCTGTCAACATGTTCAAGGATTCAGCAAGAAAGTGATGATCCAGCACTGGTTGTAGTCTTGCCTCAATCAGGAAGTTAGGAAATAACTTAATCAGTCTCAGGAAATCTCTTCCACCTAATTATTTTATTCAGTAAGAACTATGTTCCAAATACTAGCTATGCACGTGAACAAACAAAAAAACCCAACAAAAGCAACTCCCCAAAAAACCCTTTCCTTTCAATATTCAATTAGAGAGCACTGGACATATAAAAGATGGAGAACAAAGAAACATCTGTTTATGTATTTGTAATGCACACACATTCCTCACCACAGCCAGAAATGTAACAGCCATGCTTCAAAACAAAAGGTCAGTTTCAGACAATGTCAACTCAGCTACTCAGCAGCAACAAGGATGTCCCAAGCTCAGCACCAGATTCCCTTTTGAGTACAAAGAGGAAGTGAAGGCGAAACGAAGACACCAGATTCCACCATGTCAAGGAACTCCCCAAGACAAAAGCAGTAAGGGTGTTGAAATAGTGTTCCACCTTATACTTCTATTATTATGGCTTCTGAAACATTTTCTCTTCTAGTCTGTAAGTCAGAATAGAACTTCCAGGCTTTTTCTTTGAAGACTCAGCAGTAGATATACAGCCAAAAAACACATCCTTATTCATGTTTAACAGACACTGAGTATGGAGGGACATGTTAAAACATATCAGTTTGTTAACATATAAAGCTGAAATGCTGATCAGGATACTGCTAAGTTTATCATTGGTGAACACAAGGCAGAATCCACCACATCTGTGCTTTCACTGCAGGAAGAACTTGTCTTCAGTGCTGTTTAGCAACTGCAGCTTATCTTCAGACTGGAATCCTCTCCTCGACTCCATGTGTTACAGAACAACCATAAAGAAGCTTTCTTTACTCACGGTGGAATTTACAGGTTTTAAGTTGAAAGGTATAGATATAGATTAGCAGATCCAGCATCTAAAACATACAACATCCCTCATTACACTTTCCATTTGTAGTGCTATAAAGAGCAGGACAAGCTACCTCTGCATCATACTGTAATGCAAGAAAAATTCCACAGGCTGTACAAATAAATTCATTAATCCACTCCTCTGTGCCATATTCATTTCACCATTAAGCCCTTTCTCCATAAAGAGCTTTAACAGGGCTCATACTCTGTCTTATGTCTCTTGCCTGAGCTAACAGTAGCAAACCACTGCATTTTGCTACTGCTCAGTAAATGTTTGCCTATGTGTATATTGGCATTGCCCCTTCATTTAGTGCCTCTTGCTCAAAGCAAAAAGCTTTCAAAACTTTTCTATTTTGGCCAATAGACCCCAAGGAAAAAAAAAGCAATGTTCATTCCCCTCCACTTCTTATCCCTGAACACATGGGCAACTGCCTTAAAAAAGGACTGAAAGAAGTATTCCATCTGTCCAATTACATGACTGTACAAAGGAATCACATGACTGAAATTCATGTACTCAGCTGTGCTTTGACTTAACACTCTTAGTAAAGTCTCAAAACTTCAGCATCTTCAATTTCCACATCTTCCATTATGTTGCTTTCCTCTGAACTGGTGAAGGGAAAAAAAAAACCCAAACCAACTCAATATATCCAATTCTGTCATTACCACAAAAATAGCTTGTGGATAGTTTTGCCATATGGAAACTCACACAGTAACGTGATGAAGAAAGTCACCTTTCTTAGAGGAAGTGGAACTCCTCCAAAAACAAACACCTGGAATCAGATGCATTTCCTCACCTAATCAAAGTCAACATGGTTGTACAGTCACACAGGCTACATACACTCACCACTTCTGGATTATCAAGTAACTTTTGGTGGGTTCAGAAAGGATACATGGCATATCCCATTTGGAAATACTCAGAATCCAAATACTTTGTCTTTTTAAATTTTGGTTTACAAATGGCAGGTGCTTGTTTTACAAGGGAGGTGTTCTCCCTACTGAAGAAAGAACTTTTTTTTAATTCTGCAGCAAGGAAGAAAATGCAGATATTGGTGTAAAACATTTTAAATATGTCAAGCCTCATCCTCTGAAGTATCTTTTCCTTTTTAGACAGTGTACATTTCAGATACTTGTCAGGTATCATCCTGAATTATTTCCAAGAAAAACTCATCCTTCACTTTCACATCATTTTTATCTGGGTCTTTGAACTGCAACTCTGTGAACATGCTGTCACATTTCAATCTCACTGGAACATTTGATAGCATCAACATTAGAACAAGACTGCAGATCCAGCAACAATAACAAAAGCACCTCAATAATTTATAGACTGAAATTAAATTAGATTCAAATTTTACATAGTGCACCTAATTTTAAAAAATTCATACTTTCCACACATTCACAAAACCTAACTACTAAATTTAATAATTTTTGTTCATGCTTATCCCAGAGGTCTACAAACAGTTAAAAAAACCCCAGCTATTTAAAATGAAAAACTAAAGCCTAGATAAATTCATCATTCTACTTTTCTATCAGTGACAGAGCACAATGAATTTACTGGATCTGCTGGACCTTGAAGGATAATTATTTACACAATTGGTAATATGTCCATGGGAGAGTTCAAGAAGTTCTACACACTTATTGACTACATAATTCAGCATTGTAGTTCCCAACACCTCTGAAAAGTAACTCAAGGAAAAAAGCTTTTCTGCTTGCAAAAAAAACCCTAAAGCAGCACAACTGAAACATACAAATAAATTTCATCAGACCAAATTTCATCCTCTTTGGACAAATAAACCGTACCAGTGGCTTGCAAATTAACCTTCCACATCTTGATCTTCAGTGAAGCAGAATGCGATAGACAGTAGAATAAAAGAGACATCAAGAGTATTAATAATAGTTTTTTATTAGAAGTTAGTTTCTGATTGCTTCAAAATTATTCCTGAGGCAGAGAACTTTCTGGATAAAAACATATCATGCAATGCTTCTGACATGTGGTACCCTGGGAAGCTGAGACTCCTCCAGAGGTCACAGCTAACTTGCTTACCAAAGCTTCTAAATTCTTCACTTCATTAATTAGATATTTTGACTTCTTGCTCTGCAGGACACATCCCAGTTGAAAGATTCCAAGTCATGACATTTCCAAAGATACAGTACTTGTAGAATGCACACATTCTTAACCTATGGATTAATTCTTAATTCTCCATGGAACACAGAGACTGTAGTACATTCAGCACTATTTTCTAAAGCCATAGGTATTTGCAACAGGTTCCTGCACTGTACCACTCTTTTCACAGCCTTGCTGCCACAACTACTATCCTTTTATTCAAGTCACTTTCTGCACACATGCATCCCATACATTATTCCTCCAAAACCAGATTTTATGATCTTGAAGAAAGAACCTCTTCACTTAATGAGTATTACTTTTAATGATCATTTCTGACACAAAATTCAAAGAAATCTGTAGAAAGTGTCTTCCACTAAAAGCCCCTGACAAGAGCCACACAAATCTGTTCTTGTTGCTGAGGTGTAAATACAATTTTGTAGCACTTGAATCCACTGGACTTTGAGAAGACTTGAAAGTTTCCACAACTCCTCAAATTCTGTCAGAGAGCTCTGTTACCATACAGCAGTCACAGGTGACTGAGGCAAAATCTCATGACTGCTCTCACACTTGAATGACATGTCTTGCACTAATTCCCTCATCAGCACAAAACCCTGAGAGCAGCTAATGAAGCTCAGTCTCTTAGGAAAGGGCTCTGACCAGCATTTTCCCAGATGTTTCTTGTGTGTTGATTCTTCAGGGTGCAGCAAGTGGTGAGTTCAGCCTGCAGCACTTCCCTCAGTACAGGACTGACACTGTCACTCTTCCCTGTGCAGATGTGTGTCTTCAGGCACCTCTCATCACCTTGGTTTTCTCTTCAAACCTCTTTTCTCTTCAAACCTCTTTTTTGAAGAGGTTCAAAAGACACTGGGGAACAGATGATAAAGGCGGAATGTAAGCCTTGTTTCTTCGGAGAACAGGCTAAGAAGATAAAGTAGAAGTGAAATGCTTGTTTCTTGTGTGACTGACTATAACCATTTGGTTTTTAATAATCTCATTGATTTTTATCAGTATTCCCACATCTGCTTATACCTCTGCTTCCCGTATGTCATCATTAGCAGCTTTACAACAAGATTTTCATTTCCACTGTGAGTAAAGTATATAACACATTTCCAACCTTTCACCACAACTTCTACTTTCATTGACATATGACAGTCTGGACTCACATTCTCAGTTTCTGGGGAAAAGACACCCCAACAACTGAATTCACCTTGAATACATCTTTGCTCCTCCAAGTCCACTACAATAAAGAGAGGCAGAACATTCCTGTCATGCAGCCAAGCAGCTTCAGCACTGCTAGAGCTGCATCTGCAACAGTGCTGTGTCAGCCTGCTTCTCAGCATTCTGCCTGAAACTCAGCAGTGAGTGTATCAAGCTGATAGATAAGTAGGAGACAGTTTAGCCTGAGAAGGTGAGAAACTAAAACACTGACTATACATCCCTCCACTAGACAGATACATAAATATGTGTATGTGAAAAGGCATAAGTAAGGTTTCATACTCTAAAACAATTCTTTGTCAGCAGTTCACTAGACAAATCTCAGAAGAATGCTCAGTATATAAAGAGAAACACAGTTAGAGACACATAAATTGGCAAATGCAAATACCTGAACTATTAGAAAAGCAACAAAACAGTAAATCCCCAAGCAATATCTATCCTAAGAGGCTGGGAGAAAAACGTATTATACTTACAATAGAGATTCCTGCGTCTCATGGCTTTCTCTTGCTTTAATTATGAAGAAGCAAGTCATCCCAAAATAGAATAAGAAAAATAAATTAATGTGCTGCATCATTTGAAGGAAAAATCCAGCACTTCCAGAGAAGCCTTTGCAGACGAATTTCATTACAGGCCAAAATTTCCATTGTCAAACAGGAAAAATTAGAGCCTTTATGATTGTCTGCAAAAGCTGGAAGTACCGACAGAGTTAACACAAGGTTACTTTCAAGAAAACCCTGTTATTTAGTGAAGTTTTAAGGGATGATTATGGCTTGAAACACATCTGAATGATGCCAGGAAAACCTAAAGTATGATTACAGCTCCTAAGTTTTCAGAAGGTGTAATTACAACAACAACAACAACAAAAAAAATCTTACGCCAAAGCGAAAAACTAACTGAAAGCAGCCCTCCCACCATTTTTTGAGTGGATTTTGTTAAACCTTAAGGCTAGCCAAATCCCAGGAAAGATCATTCATATCATGAAGAACAGGAAAAGTGTCTTTCACTGGCTGAATCCAGAACAGATGAGTGCTTTTTGGCAGAATCTAAAGAAAAGAAGAACTTAAATTTCCATTTAATAGCTAAAGCAATCTTGACTCATTTTGACAATTTTCTGGCAACTAAACACAAACTTGTCATTTACAAGAATGAAACAATAGTGTGATCATTCTACCACTACAGCAGCTGTCTGTCCAGAGCAGCTCATGGAGTTAAGTGCTGTATTTTCAACATTCAGTGGCATGGAAGAGATGCTGGACATGGGTGTGGCAATTCAACAGGAAGCAAGACTGATAAAACAGTTAATTGTCTGAGAAGCAGCTGTATTTTCGTGGCAGCTATAAAATAAGGAAGTTACCTAAGTCCTGGTATTGCCACAGGCTGTGGATGGTTTTGTATAAATTCAACAGGATTTCATAAGCTTAGTAATACAGACACAGTGTTCCTCACAGTTTGCTGTTCCAAGTGCTTTTGTTACTCATTCTCCAGTTTTACAACAAACAGCTGCTAATACCAAGTTTTCAGACAAGCACAGAAACATTAGCAACTGTAAGATGCCGTTTAGAGAATTTCCTCCTGACTGTTTTCAGACAATCAACTTTGACTGTACCTGGATTACTGCTTTTGTTAATATCAGAAATGCAGTTTCACAACTGAAGCTAAAGGGTCCATTTTACCCTGCTACTAGATCAGGAATTAAGATTCTCACACATTAGGTGAGAAACTTATTCTCTGTTCTCATTCAGGGATTGTAACAGTTGTTTTTGAGCTAAGACTCTGAAAAGTTAGAGTAACTTTTGGCAAAGTGTCTAACTTTGAGAAGCCAAAACTCAAAAACTACTGGTTTTAAGGGTTCAAACCTTCTGGGCACATGGCAGTCTTTACGAGCTACTGCATAAAGTAGTTGCCTACACAATTGAAGTTCACAGGTTGTTTAACAGAACAGTTTCAATTGCATAGTTAAGTATTATATGAACATAATTTAGTTTTTCTTAAACAGATACCATCTTTAAATATATCAGATATACAAGGATATGCATGGAAATTCTACTTATTCTAATTCTTCAAGCTCATAATAAGCAAATCAAGTTCTGGGGTTTTGTTTGTCTTCTGTTTGGTTTTTCCCTTCAAAAGAAATCTCCACAATTAAAGTTTCTCTGTGGAAAAACAGAACTAAGAGAAGATATGCTGCAGAACACAAGGGCATGCTTTTTGGGACCAAATATAAACAATCCAACAGCAAGGTAATTTTCCTGTAACTAGCTACATTAGCATTCCAAGTATCAACAAAATTATGTACGACTGAAATGTTTAAACAATGGGTGATTTTACTACCACAAAAAGGACAGAAAAGTTGCCTGCACATCAGGTATTTCAACCACAGGTTCTGATGCGCAACAATCAGGGGTGAGAGATAGAAGAAATGAGAACACTGAAATGATGAAGACAAAGGCTAACAGTTCTCTTCACAGATTGGAACATTACTTGTTTCTGAAGAGCCTGTGGAGTCTTGAATACAGATTTTTCTCTTTCTAGGACATGGCAGGCATTTCTACCTATCTAACTCCAGACTTGAAGAGGGGCAAGGAAACTTGAATCTTTGATAGAACCAGAACAATCTTCATCTGTGTTCCAAACACAGTCCACAAAATAAGCAGTGCTCTTCTGCTGATGCCATACCTGCGAAGGGCTGATCAAAACACAAGATATTCCACTCTAGGATCTCCCTAGCAAACTGAGCTATAAAACTAAAGCATACTTACAAAATCAGAACAAATTACATCACATACCACCATATTCCAGGTATGTACACCGCAGGTGTATTTGGGGACCATTGTCCCAAAAAAACTATATTTCTCCTTAGCTGTGGAAAAAAACAAGAAGGCCAAACAAACCCCTCTTTCATGCATGATATCCCCCACTACTCTCCCAGGCTTAGCTAAATTAAAAGCATTAGTAAACTAATATAAATGTTGTTTCCTTAACATTTTACTATAACGGCTAAAACTAAAATTCAACTGTTTTTCAAAGTATCCAATACCAACTAACTCCAATTTTCAGAGCCACGAATTATACACACATCTATGAATATTTTGGCTAATGCACTTTCTACAACTTCCCATCCCATTATTACCTGTTGTGCAATGAAGCCACAAGGCCCCACATTATGCTACTATGCAGAGGTCACACAGCACTCAATGCACAAGGTACACACAGCCTTGTACTGTGATCATTCCAGCCACACAATCCTTGGGCCACCAGCACCCTTTTGACAAGGGCCTGGCCTTATGAACTAACAGCACTAGAAAAAATTGGAGATAAAACAAAGGTATGTAGAAACAACCTAAATATGTATCTTATGTACCTATTCAAAATCCAGATTAACCAGACTATCCAGGTGGAAAAAAAGACAAAAAAAGAGATAAAATAGCCATGTACACTGAAGGTCAACTGAAGTATTCTCACAAATCTGTCAGACAGCCAAGCTTTACTACTGCAGCTATTCAAAATACACATTTTACTCTGAACAGCTATAGGAGATGCAGGCCAATTTCATATATGTATCACATGCTTACATTTGTTTCTTAATGACTGTCTTTTGCCAAAGGGCTTTTTCTTGCATTTTGCAACACCTTCCAGCAGCAGCAGACAAGCAGAGTAGCTTTAACAATGCCATTTTAAAAGCAAATGGGAAACTGATATAAAAAAGACAATCTGACTGAAGTAATAAAAAATGGCAGATGGATTGGTCAGGCTAGTACTGTGGTTTAGGAAAAGAACTACTACCTTCTCTTCATTTTGCTGTGTTGTCAGGACATCCTTTGCTATTATTTTGAACAGGAACTCCTCCACTCTAAGAGCTATTCACTATCTACACCTACACTCTGTATTCAGTGGAAACATAGGCTCAGGACTTATATAGCTATTCCAAACCTAGTGGTACAAAACCCTGAAATCAACTTATGAGTTCTCATTTTTTTCCACCAAAGCACACAACAGATTTCCTCATTTAAAGAAAGAAATTGGAGATAACTGAAAAGAATGATGATATGAGCTTGGAGAGTTACTCCTACAGCAATGCAGCTGTGTGACTGACCATGACCCCACACCCAATAAAAATCCAGTTTTCAACCTGTCCTACTCCTGTTTGCTCTCAGCTCAAAGACTTCACTGACACAAGAAACTGGGAGATTTAGCCCAGTATACATCCAAGTGTGAAATAGAAGGAAAACTATATGCAGATTTTCTAAGAAAATAAATGCTGGGTTTCCTACTTTTGAAGGAGAAACCAGCAATAATTAGATTGCTAAGAGGGTTAGCTAAGGGAAACAAAAAAAAAGAAACAACCACAAAATTAAAGGAATTCTTTACATCAGCAGGAGCATTTGGTAGGACATGCAAAATACAATTGTACACTTCTATTTGATAAACGAGGAACAAGACTCAATCCTGTGGAGATAGAAAAGGGGTTTGGAGAAAGAAGAGCCACTGATTCAAATAAGAATCAATGCTATTAAATTGATCAGCAAATAGGTAACAGAACACTATTAATCTGTCTCAATAGCAAAGAGATGGGGAGATGCCCTCACTCCCCAAAAAAAAAAAATAGAAAAGGGCACACCATCACTTGAGAAAGGCAGTTTTGCTGTTAGTCACAGTTGCTCCAGGAAGAATAAAGTGCCATTACATTAAGGAAACATCAGAGCAGGCTCTTCAGTGCCACAACAACACAATCTGATGGCAACAAAGGAGTACAGACTACTGAGTTATGTCTCACCTTTACAGACTGAGAATGTGGTGGAATTTTAAACAATCATCAGCCAATCAACAGCCAAAGGTTCGGTCACACACCATTTGTAAAAGCCTCATCTCTAAGCACACCCTCACCAACGGTGCCTAATTATTTAAGGCCTTTGTCTGTTTTGTGCTTAAACCAGGGAGCTGCTATTATGACGCTTCAAAGCAACACAAGTGTCAGACTTGACAGTTAAGGCTAATGTAACTCCTTCAGGAAATCAGGACTGGTGTTACCATCAAAGTAAAGAGGAAGCTCATTTTATTCAAAGTACAGGTGAGTTATCTAGACTTGGAGGACAGAACAGTACTTTTACCAAGTGCATCCTAAAACACAAAGTTGAATTCTTTCACCGCTTGCGGCTCTCGTGTCATTCAAATGTTAATTTCACAATTAGCACACATTTACCTTCAGGTACGGCTGATGTTTCAAGTTACATGCTGCACAAAGCAGAGTTGAGAGATTCCCACCTCATCTTTTTCTTGGAATATTTCAAGCAAGTTACTGTTACAAATCTACCAATAAGTTAGATAAGCACTTGAAGCCGCGTGAAATCAAGTACTGAATTTACAGAAGTCCCGATTTAAGATTAAATCTGCATATACATTAAAAATGGAAAAACTTTACCCTCCTATGCTTCGCACCACGGTAGTGTGACTGAAGACTTATAGCGCACATACAGTAAATTTTACAAACCTGAAAGAGAAAAATTGAAAGCACATCTTCAGTTATGCTACGAACACTCTGCCGTTGGTGAATTATAAATATGAAATACATCCGTTCCTACAGAGCAATCGTGTAATTCTCAAGGTCTTCTCTGGCTCAAACAGTTTGCATGACTTTTAGAAGAGCAGCTTACCACTAAAATCTCCAGAAATAGTATGCAGACCAGTTCAAACAATACTTAAAACTGTGTTTAAGTATTGTTAAATGAAGTGTTTAACAATAAGCATTGTTAAATAAGTGTTTAAATAAATCAGGTGGTGAGAAGGCTTTACGAGCCCTTCTCTGCTACCAGCACTTTCTGAATTCTTAATTTTCTAAAGCTCTCCAAGCTGGAAAGCCAGCAAAAAGGGATGGTCGTGCAGAAACTAGAAAGGAACAGAGGCAAAATTACGCCCTCGAATAACTGCAGCTCCGTTCATTGTTCATTCACAGCTACGTTAAGGGAGCAGAAAAACAATGGAGGAAGAACATGTATTTCATAAAGGTCCACAGACATGCATATACCATTGCAATAATTGAAAGACGACGATACAAATGTACAAATATGTCTTACTACTTTTAGCTTTTTAAAAAGCAACGACTAATGCATGTTAGTATTGTCTGTTTCCTTTACGTACTGTCGCAGAACTTGAATGACCCAGAAACAACATCCAGCGCTACAACAACACTGCAGGACTGACAAATTTAACGCGTTCTGAGCCGGAGCCGCAGTCTTTTAGAGATAAAGGAGCCTTTGCGGCCGCCCATCAGAGGCACCCAGCCGAGACTGGAAAGGCTGCAATTGAGAACCATTCACTGTACCCGTGACTGCTCAAGAGCAGCCTGAATTCACCGAGCCCAGCTCTCCCGGGCACGCTGTTCTCCCCACGTTAGAGCCCCTCTCGCTGCCAGGCCCGGCTCCCCAGTCCCCGCACGGCTCCCAGAGGCTGCCCGGGCTGAAAACCCGCCAGAGACACCCACTCACATCGCAGTAAAAGAGTTTTTTCTCGGGCTCCGCTTGGCCATCTTCTGCCTTCACTTCCTCAGGCACGGCGCTCATCCTGCGCGGCCGAGGAAAAAAAAATTGAAAAAATAAATAAATAAAACCAACTCTTGTTCACGCGGTGCTTTACAGTGACCAGATGGGGACGAGGGCCGCTCGTTCGGACGAGCTGGGTTATTATTTCGCTATTTAAGCGCTACTGTTTTATTCTGTGAGTCAGGGCACATCTCCCAGCACCGGCGCTACCGCACAGCATCCGGGAGCTCGCGCTCACCTCGCCCCCCACGGCGTTCGTCACTTCCGTCAGCGCCGCAGCCACGCCCCCAGACCGGCGGCCATCGGCGGGCAGCCGCTCGCCTCGGCCAATGGAGAGCCGGCGTCGCGCAGGCCACGCCCCCTGGCTCGGGCCACGCCTCCTGGCTCGGGCCACGCCCCCCGTGCCCGGCCTGGCTCCCCCTGGCGTGAGGGAGGAGCCGGGAGCGGCTGCGCCGGGATGGGAGGCTAGGGGCAGGCCGGGATGGACAGTGGGCCGGGCAAGGCTAGGAGGAACCCTTGGAGCAGCTCCTGGAGACGATGCTGGGATCAGTTCAGGGGAATACTGGGTCCAGCTGAGACCAAGAGAGGATACTGTAACCAGTTCAGACCAGGGTGGGTGCCTGGACCTGTTTAGGATGGATACTGGGATCACTTCAGGTTCGGGGTGCATACTGGGACCTATCCAGAGTGTGAAAAATGCATATTTTATGATTGGCTTTTTGCAAATATTAAAATGAATATTATATGTGTTATGTTAGAAAGTTATGCTGTATTAATTTTCTTAAGTAGTGTGTTAAATATACTTTTAGGTTATAACGTAAGGTTAAAATAGAAACTATGCTATGTAAGACACTTTTCTTAAAGAAAGGACTCACAGCGAGATAGCAACCACAGGACACCTAAATCTTTCAGAGAAAGGGAATTCACTGATCTCTTATCAGAAGAAACAAACTTCTTCCTGCCTCGCTCAGCCATAAAGATGCCATCAGGATTCAGAGGAAGAAGCTGACACTGACCAGACAGAATCCTTTGTTTGAATGGAATTTATGCATCATGTATGAGGTGTATGAACGTGCAACAAGCTGTTGTTTTTAAGGGTTAATCCCCTGTTAACGTGTGTCCTTTTTCAGGCTTATGTTGCCCAGAAAAAGGTAGCCAGACATCCATAACTCTTTGTTTCTGTTGTATCATATTGTCCTAATCCAAATTGTCCAAATTATTATTATTCTAATTATTTTGCTATTTTTATAACTATTTTATTAAACTTTTAAAATTTTAAAAACAAGTGATGGGCTTTTTTCACACAGAGCAAACACTGGGAGGGGTGCACAGATGCTGGGACAAGTTCAGAGAGGATGCTGGAACCAGTTGAGGCCAGGGAGTGCAGGGGGTTACTGGCCCCCTATGGGGAAGGGGCAAGAAACACACAGCAGCAGCAACTTTAATTTAAATGCAAACATTTTATTTTAAAATGTCTCAGCTGTACACTTCTGCCTGGTAATAAATGTAAAATATAATTTAAGAAGTACGCTTAGAAGTTCCTTCTAAAAGCAGGCTGAGGAGACAGTACAAAACACAACAGAAAAGTGCACCGGGTTCAAACAACATGCCAGAAGGTCAAACCCACAGGTCACTGCCTGGGTTGGATCAGCCACAATGCCTTTTACAGGTATATTAGCAATACACCATGCCACCTGTGATACTCCTGTGGAAGGAGCAGCACAGCCAGTGGTGCTGCTTGAGTCACACATTACCAGAGGTGATCCCACAGGATTCCCTGGGTTGGTTTCCCCAGGGCTGCAGCTGTACCTGTCTGCTGCTTCATCTCCCCAGATGGGCAGCGTTCCTGCCTCAGCCACATGCCCCAGTGCAGGCATTACCTGAATCATGTAGTACATTTTCAAATAGTGCTGGGGTGGTTGCAGTGTTTTCTCCAGAAATACACCCTCCCCAAAAAAGTCATGGAGTGCCAGATAGCCCAAAACTGTTCTTGGAACTCCATGCAACTGTTTGTTAATCATAGAATTGTAGAATGGTTTGGGTTGGAAGGGATCTTAAAGATTATCCAGTTCCAATCCCCCTGCCATGGGCAGGGACACCTTCCACTAGACTAAAATGCTAAGAGTTAGTCTTGTTCTCTGCTGTGTTCCTTCAGGAGAAGCAGGAATGGCACTTTTAATACTGGACTGTAAGTGGAGTGTAATGGCAGATTATACCCCTTTGGTGATGATGTTATTGGCACCTGGACATTTCTCTTACAGTCTTTTACATGGAGTCACATTAAAATATTTGATCATTATTTGTGGTTCTAATCTCAAAGTCTAAAATGGACTAATTGAAAACATTGCACTGTACATGTTATGTAATGCTTCCATACCCTTCTTAATTAAAAAAAATTAAAATTGCAAATTAAAAGTGCAGTTGCACAGTGAAAGAATAAACCCATGTAGAAAAAAAATGAAAGAAGCTAAAAAGGAGAAAATTAGTTCCTTGATTTTTTGAAAGAGAGACCATATCTAAAGAAAAAAGGATTTGGCATTACATACAAACTTTGCAGCACTAAACTGTTGGTGGTAGCTGGGGGTTGCTTGGCAGTACAGATTCCTGAAGAGAGGATGTTTCACCAGCAAAGTGACCTTTTTTCTGGTTTGGGGTATACAACTGTTATTAGTGAGTATGTCCATCTTATTAAAGAGGGGGGAGAATTGAGGGTTTGCACTTCTGCCTAACACTGTTCTTTTGGCAAAACTTTTGAAGTATGCCTGAAGTGGAAATAAAGCTACAGAAAACAGAAAGGACAGAGACCAAATGTACCATCCTATGCAATCAAAAAGGTGGAAAAGGTAGAGGAGGAAAAGGTAATTGCCTTTAAGGAAGAAAGTGTTCTTTGGTTTTGTTAAGAAGGAATTCAGGGGGAGAGGGTGTGAAGAAGAACCCTTTCAGAAGAGGGAAGTTTGTTGACCGTGCAGAGGAGGAATCTTCCTAGCTATAGTGAGAGTAGAAACAAAACTGAATACTGTCATTGAGAACTGAGATAACTTTTGCCTTTTTGAAGTTCTTTCTAGAAAGACAAAATTAAAAGAATTTGAAAAAACCTACAACGGTTTATGCTTACCTCTCCTTATTTCACATTTTAAATCAACACAGGGAGGATACATATGGTGTAAAACCCAAAAAAAAAAAAAAAAAAAAAAAGGAAAGACAAAAAAGAGATTCAGAAGGGAGAGCTCACACCCTCCTGTGGTGCAAAATGAGGAGCTCTAGACCAGAACTTCACCAGATTTTTTTTTAAATGTCTTTTAATTGCTGAAATACAATTAATAAGATTAGCCAAGCTGATATTCTTTCTATTGCCTTCTACCACATCTTTGTTTACCATAATTCTGTCAGTACAAATATGAACCTGGAGCTGTCCCTTCAGCTCTGTTGCATCAAGAAATCTTTAAAAACATAAGACTGCATAGTAAGAGCATCAGCTGCACAATTACCAGCAGCAAGAGAGTTAATGCACACACTGAATTTGCCACAGCTTGGAAAACTAGCCCCAGGAAAGGAACAGGAGCACTTCATGCCTCCTAAAACGATGCTTTCAGTCTGGTTGAGAAATGCATCTTAGCATTGAAATTACTCAATCCTTGTTTTCAAGAAATTATTTTTAGCCTGCAAAGTTACAGAATCAGTTCTACGGAAGAAAAAAGAGGATGTGATGTCAGACCACAGAATTTTTCTGTGGGTGAAGAATTAATGCTATAGTCACATAATAATTACACCTTGATGGCAATATATCTTTTCCCAAAATTTGTTTTTTTTACTTTTCTTCCAGACTACCACTCAAAGAATATCTTTGCCTAAGCACAAGCAAGTGCTTGGAACTCCAGACTTTTGGGTTGTTTTTTTTTTTTTTTAAAGGACTTTGTGTGTTTAGAATATATTTCAGCCTTTCACTGATGACTTTGTTCAGAGGCATTTCTGATAGCACGATAGGGAAATGTAATGACAAGAACATAATGACAAGAACACGCCAGATGTCCCTGAAACGTGACAAAGATCTGTTTGTCAGGGTGGTAGTACCTATGAACATAAGCTCCTGGGTGCAGCCCTTGTGTATGAATCTCCTTCAGGTGGATGAAAGCCTTGTGACTACATCCTGAGCATGGCCACCTGCACAATCTCTTGCTCTCTACATGTTACAGCACCTCTTTCAGTTGTGATGCACAATTTCTCATAGGGCTTGGCTAGATTTAAAAGAAGAAACTCCAAGGAAAGAAACTCCTGTTCTAGTGAGAAACTTTCTACAGTCTGATTTAGGTTTAGGATTTTTTTGTCTCAGTATGATAAGAAAAGTATTTCCATTTTGAATGTTTACATCCTAAGAGAGTAGACAGAAAGAGAGAAAATGAGCAGTTAGAGAAGACAAGAAGAAATAGAATGTGTCTACACCCCTGTTATTCTGAGGCTGGTTTTCTTGGTTAGGTGACACTGAAATGAAAGAAAATAAGTGTGTTAATTTTTTTTGCCACTGCCTAAGGCAATATATGTATTCATATGTAGGGGAAATGCTGGCTTTTACCTATTTTAATTAAAACCTAACACCTTGTTATGACAAAATAATGGGTATCCTGAAATAACTGTGGTGTGTGAGGCTGTCCTATTTAAATTCCAGAATGGCTTCAAGAGAAAGAGTTAAGAAAAGCTTCTAGACAGCAGAAGCTGGTCTTATCCCTCAGTCTTGTTGCCTCTTAAGTATTTTTAAGCACTAGGGATTTCCAGAAGAATTGCACATGCCTATCTCAATACCATATCAAAGGATCAGCACCCAAAATCTTACTGAACTGACTGATGCCTGAACGTCAGACTTCCCTATACTATCCAGAGCAGACTCAGATGTAAGAGCTTTCAGAATACATGACTGTTCCAATAAAGGGTGGGAAAATCACAGATTTAAACTTTGCTTTAATATGTTAAAATGAAAGAGTAGGAAGTTAGTCTTTCCTAGAGTGAATGTAGATACAGTCCCTTAATCTTTCACTTCCCTCGTTAAATCCCCCAACCCAGGATAACTGAAACAAGCTTGCCTCTCGCACAGTGCTGCCCTCACTCAGAACTTTTGAAACTAAGCTTTACATTGGTATCCAAAGACTTTAACATCAATGTAAATTATTTATAATGTTACCTTCAGTGGAGGTCTGCCCTGGTTTCAGTCACTGTGTAAGTGCAGGAAAATCCACTCTTTTTGCTGTTCAAGCTTACCCCTAGCTCAAATCATGTTGTTTCTCAGTAGAAGTAGAAGCTTTCAACAGTGTTGGACTAGCATTTGTATGGTGCTCAACAGCTGTGCACTGGCAGCTGAAATCAGGTCACATTCTCAGTGAAGTCAAGACCTCAATCAGCAGCTTTAGCACTGATAATAGTCTCTGCTCCATGTGGACCAGGTAACATCCCAGGGGGAGACACCTTCTCACAGCTTTTAGAACTGCTCACCTTCCATACCAAAATATACCCTCCCCAAAGATCAGGGAATTCATGAATCCATTCTGTCTCAACCTCTGAAGGGCTTATGGCTGAGGAAATTTGAATGCTATTATCAGTCAGGCATTTCTTTCAGCCTGAATGCTCCAAGCTCCTATTAGGCAACCATTTGACTAGGCATTTCTTCCACAAGAATAATTTTTTATTGTTGCTACAATAAATGCATTGGAAGGCTCCTAAAATAGATTTTAGGGTTGTGCTGAAGGGATACAAATGCCAGTTCATTAAGGCTAAAAGCTAAACACCAGCAACTGAAAAGATCTTAAACTCTGCTTCTCAGTGCCAGTTTTTAGAATAATACCAAAGCAGCAACAACCACTAAGAAAATGTAACCATTTTAAAGAACTGCCCTGTTTTTCATCCTAGGTACTGGTGAGCGCCAGGGGGTCATTAATGTCTGCATACAAAAAAGGTTTATAAGATTAAATCAGTGGCATTTTAACAGGGTACAATGCAATGTCAGGTTTCAGTCCCAACTCAATCCAGGGCACATATCATGGGGGGAGGTTGAAGGCAGATCTGTGCCTAAACACAAATGGCAAGAGATTATTTTAAGCATTATTTCCTCTGTTTTTTCCAAGTACTTAGAATAAACTGGTCTTTGTTTACTCCCAACAATGGTTAGCAATTATCCAAAAAGAGGATAAACTGCTGATCTCTTCATAAGCCCAATTCTTGGGAGATTGCTGTACTGCATGTGTGATAATTTAGACTAGAAGGAATTCTACTGATACATTTTTTCAGGTGAGACCTGAAGTAAGAACTCAGCCACAAATTAAATGGGCCAAAATCAAATATGACGTGCAGGATAAGTGGTTTTTTCTTGGCTTCAGACTTTATGGAATAATAAGGAAACAAACATGACTGCATTTACACAGCAGGGAGTCAGAAGGTGACATCTCACTTTTGAGTCACACATTCATCCATCTACCTAGAAGCCCATTACATCTCATATGTCAATTTGCATTCCCTTATATGCAGAAGCTTCACCTACCTCTGCAATATTGGTCAAGATGTGTAAAATGTGTCTGGGTTTGCTGGAAACAAGAGAAAAATAATTCTAACTGATATGTGCCAGGAAAGCCTGAGAACAAATAGAGTTATGTCAACAAAAAAAAAAATGAATTTTGTAACAGGGAGAACTTCAGGGAATTTCTGTTGTTAGTATAAATTACTTCTGCACTCAGAGACCTGGCTAGTCCAGTTCTCCTGCTGTAGTCACAGCAGGTAGTATTTCTAAGCACAGACAAGGCTTTTGGTCCTCTACAGAGCTGCACCTGGTGTAACCACTCCCATTGTGCAAAATGGCATCAGCATGTCCAGATGAAGATAATGGGTTTTAGAGTCACACTTCATCAATGCAAATGATGTGAGAAAGTGCAAGGCAGTCTGAAACTGAACGCAGGTACTCTCATTCAGAGGGGTGTGACAGTGATTCCAAGTGTGGAATTAAACAAGCAGCTTGTCAGAGGTCATGCAGGTGTGTCCTCCACCTGCCCCCAGCCATCTATTCCACATTACCCTGTCTCCCCATCACTTGGTTTCTGCCAGGCAGCTGCACAAGGAGCTGGACTGGAGAATATTGCAGGGCTCATAGCACAACCCTACAGGCAGCTCTGAGGCACACAGTAGTCTCCAGTGCCACTGCTGCATGCCAAGCAAAGGATCATGACAGCAACTCTGTGAGAGTCTAAAGAACTGCTGCTTGTAATCATGTAGATAGTGAATCAGTGAGGCAGAGGTTGTGCAGCAACACTGATTTATCTTCCTCTGCATGAGGAACAAGTTTGCTTGCCCACAAGTATTTTTGCAGTTTGGCTTGAGTTTATGTGATGTGGACAGTGGTGTACTGGAGAGCAGTGTAAATTCCACCACTGTGATCTCACTTTAAAACAGGGTCTGATATTGCATTGCAGCCACTGGCAGGAGTATTAGAGCAAGGATATCAAGACTGTCTCAAGCAATAGGCAGCACCTGGCCAACAGGGAGCTGATGTACCTCGGACACAAAAAGGAAACATTCTCATGGCTTGGACATGGTATGGGGGACTATGACAGATTTAACCCAAGATACAGTAAGATGTTGTTGCCCCTCTTTACTGTCCAGTGTGCAGCATTTCATACCACAGTTCATAAGCACTAACATGCAGAGAATGAATATGTTTACACCTGCCAACTCTAATGTACAGTCAGTAAATTCTACGAGAAGAAATGATCAGTCTTCTTGGAGAAGAGCAGCCTCCCAGGTGCAGAACCATTGCACTACCTGAAAACTTCACTTATCCCACATATTTAAAGCATTTTAAAGCATTTGGGAGAATTTTACACCATTCATCTGGCATGTAAAGCCATGCCCTTCGTGACTGACAGATAAAGGAAGACATTATAATTATTTATAACATTTTGAAAAAGAAGACATTCATTACAGGGCTTCTTTCAAAAAGCACATATACATACATCTAAGCTTTTTTTTAAAATGATGTGGTTGTTATATAGGTGAAGTTGATATAAAGTTGAAATAGTGCAATTTTAAAACAAAAATTAGTGCAGGAGTCAAACTACAACAATAACAAAACCCAAAATATAACTTTATTTTTGTTGTTGTTGTGGAAATGCATTACTGTCTAGGTTCAAAGAAAAGTATACACACTGTTTTCAAAAGCTCAAAAGTGCACTGAAGTGCTTTTGAAAGGTATACATCTACCCCTCAGTGAGATTAGGGGTTTCTTTTGGGGATTGAAACTAGGATGTTTTTGAAAATAATCTTAGTGTGGGATTTGGCTTTGATGTAGGGTGACGATATCTAACAAGCTGCTATCAGTCAAAAAAATACTATCAAGTAAAAAAGTGCATTTCCTTTGTTGATGTTACAAGTAACAACAAGGAAAATAATCAGAGAAATACTTTGCTCTCACATATACTTAACAGCATTTTGTAACTAACTCATAGAAGTAGATTACATCCCATTGTTCAGTCTTTCAGCAGCAACATGAAAGGCTGATGGCAATAAAATGGAAAAATATGGAAAAATATGGATTCTAAAAGAATAATACTAGTCAAGAAATTTAGGAGTAACTTTAGTTTGAAGTAAAATAATTTCTAATTCACTTATGCAAGTCGTTGTTTTTACTTACATGGTCCTTTTAAATTAAGAAGTTGTGTTGGGAAGCCCTTTCCTATCACCATTAATTTAATGCTGGGATGAAGGAATAGCTGATCCTTCTTATAAGAGTAGAAAAATAATTATAAACCAAAACCTCTTATGGTAGACTGACCACACTGAAAACCATAAACATTTTTGATTTGCACAGAGACATCACATCAGCTTGAGCAAAACAAAGAGAACAAAGGAAACAGAAATTGCTAGACTTTGCTAATGAACTGTGGACAAGAGAGGGAAGGTGATAAGGAAAAATAATCAGGTATACCTGTGCAGCAAGTAATGATTATTTTTCTGTGCCTGAGGTTTTATCTTTCTTTTCTCTTTCCAAAGATCACTAAAAGAAGGGCAGTAGCAAGGGGTAGGCTGTGTGCACCTGTGTCTGTTTCTTTTCACACACAGGTGCACACACACACACGCTCTCAAAATCTTTCCACTGGCTTTTGATTTTAGTAAATCATTTAACTCAACTGGAGGAGAATCTACAACTTCTTGCTTTTAACATTATAAATATTTCAAATGTTATAAAATCTATTGCAAAAATGTACATTCAGTGGTTTTATGAGGCACAGGACCTGCTAATGTATTTTCAGGGAAGCTTGCGTGTACTCTGTTCTGTCCACTGTTGGACAACGGTGGAGAATCCAGGGGCTCACGCTTGATCGCTTGAACCAAGCAGGGGTTTTTAAATTCACATGGCATTTTGAACACCTCATTAATCTGCTCTTTCTCCTCCCCTGGGCTGGGGCTGTAGAAGTGGCCGTAGCAAGCTGTATGTGGCAGGTCAGGCATACTTTCCAAACACATGGAGGAGTTCTGAGGGCAAAAGGGGGGCACCTCCCTGTTCCGTGAGCCCCTGCCAGCTCTGTTCAAGTTCAGGTTGTTGGGATGATTTGCTACGATGCATTGCCAGTTATGGGGTGTGTAAAGGCAGTGCCTTGGCTTCTGGCAAGGCAAGGCTGGCTGGCAGAGGTCTGGCTCCGTTTTGAGGTGCACTCTGCTGGGGTAGCCGGGCCCCTGCTTCCTCAGCGAGCCGCTCTCATCCAGCCAGGCTCGGCTCTGCAGGTAGTTGTCAGCAATGTTTTCAGAGTCAGAGTCGTATTCTGTTTTGATAGGCATCTCCAAGGGAGTGGCTGTGTCATAGAGAGACTCTGAGGATGTGAATGGTCTCTGCAGCTTCCCGTGCTCTGTGGCATAGTTCTCTGCACAGCGCTGTGGGAGCCCCGCATAGGACTGGCCGTTTTCTGCGCTCCCCCAGTGGGAAGGACAAGTTGATGCCAGATTGAAGAAATTTTGGTCTCTGTTGTAGAATGATCCCGCTCTCCTGTTTGGACACGTGTTCATTCTCTGGCTCATAGAACAAGAACTGGAGTTTCTTAAAGTCCAGCTACTGCTTGTGGTGCAGCTGTTTTGAATGCCTAAAACTGATGCGTTAGAACTGAGAGGTTCCTCTTGCATAAAACACTCACCATTAGTATGAGGCTCAAACTTCACTTTTACATTATCTTGTTCATTCTTCACTGCTGCCCAGTTAAGATGCTTCCACTGGCCCAGAGTTTCAATGGCACTGTTACAGGAAAGCCCCTCCAGGTTTCCTTTCAAACTGGCAAAACCACTCAGTATCTTCAGTTGTTCATCTTCTTCCCTTTCAATAAGAGTAGAAAAAAGAAGCCAGGTCAACCAGACTTTTCTAAATGGTTGTTTTCCAGGATACAGAGTGGCTCAACATGCATTACAAGCCCTGTATTGTGCTCAATATGGGACTCTCACACTCTTGTGAGCATAATCTTTGCATTTGCTTAAGAGAACAAAAGAGTGTGCCTGCATCTGGGTGTCAATGTGCATGCACAGCTAACTTTCTGAGGCATTGCTTCAATTGAATTCATGCATTGTTCTTCCATTTCACACACACAGTTCAATAAAGAACCTAAAAATTGTAGTACAATACAGTAATTTCCTTACACTTTTGTTCTTCCCTTAAAATATATCTAAATAATATTTGTGTGTAGAAAATTCTAGAGATAAAATACAATTAGTATCTTAAATGAGATAAATTTTGTTAACAAAGAGTTATTTGGACACATAAGTGCTTTCTGATCAGAGTGATTTGAGGGACAACTGTGGGGGGTCTTACATTTTGAGAACACA
The DNA here is from genome assembly GCA_024362935.1 of Setophaga petechia. Lineage (NCBI taxonomy): Eukaryota > Metazoa > Chordata > Aves > Passeriformes > Parulidae > Setophaga > Setophaga petechia. Next base: position 30,396,988 of record JANCRA010000008.1, read on the forward strand.
GAGGAAATAAAATGCCCAAATTAAATAACCAAATAGTCACAGATGTTCATATTGGGTATATGTTTGTTTTATATGTCTAACTTAATTTATGCTGCCTTTTGTTTTCTAAGATGGCCAGTGAATAAATTTTCCATGACCTCCAGCTGAAGTACTCAACATTAAAGAAGAACACTGGCAGAGAGTGTTGCCTGAGCACTTCCATGCCCAAAGCAGCTGTTTTCAGAACTGGGGTCCAAATCCTGAGGTTTAGGTCTTGAATTCACTAATGTGCTGATTCCCAACTCTAGGGGATCAAGCGCCACGAAACCACCTCATGCATCTCCAAGCAAGAAGCAGACCTCTCAGTAGGAAACTGCGTACAAAAACGTGAAGAGCTACTGAGGGGTTTGGAAGGCTTTTTCTTAGTTCACAATAGAACTTTTTCCTTGCGTATTGAACTCAAGATTTCCTTGAGTTTCCTTGAATCAATGTGCAAGAAAAGGATTTTCCAGTAGAGGGAGTCCGTGTTGTTACAAAGAGAGAACGTCCCACTGTAATGATGTACACCATGAAAGAATATTTTCTCTCACTCTTCTTTTTTTTTTTTTGAGGCATTAAATATTTTCAGTCCTCTGCTGAATATTTTTATTTTTATTATTAACCGTATTGAGATGCAAATGATCTGATAAAAGTTTGCTGCAGATCATGATTCTCAGGAAATGGTCAGATTGGGAAGCAGAGGACTGAACAAAATGCAAAAGTAAAAAAAAAAGTTTAACCCCAAAATTAAGTAAGTTTACAGTGAAATAGTATCCAGTGAAAATTCTCCAAGAGAATCTATGTTTCCTGGAAGACAGCATACATTTTAGCAACAACAACAAAAAAGTTGCAGCAAATACAAAGTCCATTGCAGACTAAGACAGAACTGAATATAATCACTAAAGCCAACCCTTGTTATACTTCAGTCTGTGGGAACTATCAAGTATAAAGGAAGGATTTTAATCTCTCTGAAAGCAAAAATGTAACTAAATAAACATACTTAATTACACAAAAACAAATTGAAAGTAGAGAAACTACTAAAAGGAACAGCCCCTTTTAATCTGCTTCTTAATAGGAATTAATTCCCTGACACAGCAAGATGATGTTTGTGCCATCCCAGTAAAGGTAAAAAGTTCCAGCATCCTCAGGTGAGAGCTCCCCTGCCATTCATGTGGATCTTGGGAGATACACTCCCTGCAAGGAATGTCTACTCTGAAAGTGCAAAGACTTTTTTCATTTCTTCCACCTGCAAAGCATTTTGAAGGAAAAAATCTGGGATAACAGCCACATTTTTAACACTGGGCCAGATGATGGCTACATAAAACTCCTGGCCCTGCTCTCTGAGTCCACTCTCTTAGCTCTTCCCTCAGACCAGCTTGAAGGGATGCTTCAACAGGGCCCACAGGAACTGGAACAGACAGTCCCATGGGGGAAGGATGCAAAGCCCCCTTGAGAGGAAAGGGTAAAACTCATCCAAAAACTCCTCTCTGAATGCAAATCTGTGAGATTAGTTTACTGTGAGATAAGTTACTCTGTGACTGAGCCTACAGGCAACTAGATGTATCTGTCTACAAGCATACAATGAATATGAGTACCCTTCTTTAGATTATGTTGCACATACACAACTGAAAATATGAGCTCACCTGTCTTACATGAAGGGAAAAAAAAAAAAGCTTAACATCGTCAAATGCTGATAAGCAGAAAAACTAGGACACTAGATTTTCAGCTGCAACATAAAACAAGACCAGAATACATTTTTTTGTGCAAGAAAGACAAATATTAATAATCAAATAATTTATTTCTGTGTAAATGTATATGTATACTCAACTTCAGAAGAAGAAAAGGCTGAAGATAGAAAATAAATATTGTTTGGGATTGTAACTGCCATTTCATATGTTCCAAGACAGAAAGAGATTTCCATATCATAGGTAAACTAAATTCTTCTCATTCAGCTCTTCTCTTAGGTCACTACAGCCCTTTGAAAGATTTCATACAAAAAGAATGCATTATTTTTCCTATTTTTTTCTTTTTGGTACTGGAAAATATACTTACTTTAACATTTGCTGTTGGGCAAGGACGTATTCTGAACAACCACTTCGATACAGAAGCTGAGTGTTAGCTTGAACCCACACCCAGTGATCTTCATTTGTTTGTACTTTGACTAGAGAAATGCCATTTTCTCCATTATTCTTTGCTATGTAATTTAAAAGAAAATAGATTTTACTACAAGCAGTATTAAGTATTTTTTGTTAGCTTAACTTCAAACGTTTGAATATTTCTTTGTTGCCCTAGAAGCATCAGCATAGGAAAGCACAATCTAAAATATGTCACAAAATGAAGCAAATTACATCTTAAAAATAAAATTCGAAAAGTCTAGTAAGGCACTTAAACTGTAACCAAGGATTTTATAGTAATAGTCATTCCTTCTAATATTTTCATGTCAGTAGTAGTAGTAGTACCCACAAAAAATGTTCATGAAAGATGGAGCTATAGGAGAGAATAATTTTAAAGACATTAATGATTTCCAGCAGATATGACAGAAGGATGAGTACAAGTCTGCTCAATTAGAAGTTGCCCAGTGGGGTAGACTTACCATCAAAACTTTATCCATTGTAAAATCTGTAATAGAGCCTAGACTCTCATAATTTTTCCACAGCCAAACATTGAAAAAGCATGAGTCAAAGCTGTGGGCACATAATGAGTTTTAAAGACAATGCATTCTAATTTTCCTCTGTCTTCTAATCTTTGGGGATACTAACATTTGTAACATATCTTCCAGTTTTCATCAAAGAGGAATACATATTGTTATTAATTATCAGGATTTTCACATAAACTTAAACAGTGCTGCCACTTTTAGGTAAGCATACACTGGGTATTCTTTTACTGCTATTTATTTACTATTTATTATTTACCATGATTTTTTATTTCTCTGTAAATTTTCTACCCCCTCTGAAATCACAGACTTACTCTGCATTATCTTTTGAGGCGGACAATTTTTTTGTATTTTTTAAAAGAAGAGGTTATTAGGGAGAAGAAGGAGAGCATTGGGACCAAAACCTGAAGAACTTCTCAGGAGAAAATAAAAGATGAGATTCTTTTTCCATAAACTCTATATAATCTAGAAGTACTTAGCAGTACCTTTGATTTGGTTTTCAGCAATCTGCAATGCATTAGTGAAGGCAGCACCTTCATGGTGATTGTTCCTTCCATATAATTCTGTTGCTTCACAAAGTCCTGAACTGCCTTTTGAACTGGAGCTGTAGAGGGGAGAAAATGTGGCAAATTCCTTGTCACTGAATGAAAACACAGACTCTAGAATCACAGAGTCTAAAAGACAGGATTTTCAAGCTGGTGGCTGTTAGCAAAGGCGTTTGGTTTAAGTATATAGTAACTAGCACTAAACAATTATCTTTTTCCTGCATCATTTGGTTTCTCCAACTAGCGTGTGCAAAGAGTTCTGTATTCAATTAAGAGGAATAGTTATGTTTAGGAATATTCTGTTCATAACTTACTATATGTGGAAAAATAAATTTCATCTGGAATTGAGACAAATGCTGTGTATATTCTGCTCTTCCTATTCAAGTTACGTTCGAGGTTATGTACATCACAGAGACCAGCAATGCATTTAAGAGCTGGCATTTCTTCAATTTGCAATAAGCACCATATGATTTGAATGTATTTCTTCCAATCTTTAGTTGAAAATGCTTCAATCAGGGCTTTAAAAGGGTGCACTGTCTGTAATACAGAATTACAAATGCTTCCTTGCATTAAGACCCTTGGAAAAAAAAACCAACTGTGTAAATCTGCCCACCATCCTTGGCTGCCACACTTCAGGCCTGAACCAAAGGAAACACTGAAGATAAATGGTTGCTTCATTCTTGTCAGATCCTTGGCCACTGTCCAGTCAGGTAGTAAACCACTTCTCTATTAAGAGCTCAATTTTTATCATCAGTTAATTTCTCCTGGGCCACTGGAAAAACTAGCAAGTAGAAATGACTTTCCAAATCAATTTCAAAAGCCTGCATAGGCCATTATATCAGACTTCCAGCAATTTAGTCAGAAGGATGTATGTACTAGAACCACATTATACATCTGGATAGTGAATCCACACATACACAAGCATAATCTAATTAAAAGCCAAATTATGGTACTGTCAGTGATACTAATGAGCATTTTGCTTCACAGCAATAGAACTTGTTACTGTAGGTTTTTAAGTGAAAAAGAGAAAATATGATCCTAGCCCCAAATGTCAACAAATTCTGCCATAGAAGAGTAACAAAAATAAGTGTTAGGAAGGAGATGAGTCTGAACACAATCTGTCCTGATCTTTTGTGATTGCTACCAAATGATCACCCCCAAGCCATTTAGTGTGTTATAAATTTACTTGTTCATAAAACTTCTGTTGAAAGATAAATGCATACACCAAATACAACTCATTAGACTCTTTGTGAACACACTCCCTCACACACACATATTCAGCTTTCTGAAGTCTTCCTTTGTTTGTTACCAAAATGCCCAAGTCGAAATAATTGTGTTGGCAGAAGGTACTGAAATTAGAAAGCTCGCAATAAAAATATTTTTTCTTTTCCACTTTTACAGCTGGCTTATTCTGTTGGTAACTTTTGAAGGTTAGAAAGATATCCTAATGCTCCATTTCTAATATAAAATTTTGTATATTGAAATAAATTACTAAACAGGTATTATAAATAAAGTACAATATATTGCATCATCTTGCATTCTATTATGCTCTATTATAGTAATTGCATTATATTTATTTTGTATTCAATAGTAAATCCAGATAAATTAATCACTTTTCTAAGAAAGAGTTTTAAAATGGAGAGATATTTAACATAATTTGTGGTTTTTACATGCTTAATAGCTCATAATCTTCATAAATGCCAAAAGATTAATTTGTAAATACTTGGTGTTCGCTGCTGCTGCATCGTCAGCTTTGTGTTTTGCTCTCACAAGCAGGCTTTTCATCTTCATCTCTGTCACAGAAGGGAGCAGAAGTGGTACCACTATGCAGAATAAGGACAGCTGAGGTGGCAATACTGTTCCTGATGACGACTTCTTCCTTTGTCCAAAGAGGAACTTTAGTTTGCCTTGGAACTGCATTGTCTGGTATAAAAAATAAACCAAAATAAAACAAAAAAACAAAGAACAAAAAAAAAAAAAAAAACCAAAACCAAAAAAACACCCACAAAGCAAAAAGCCCCCATAAAAAAAAGAAAAAAAAAAAAAAAAAAAGAAAAAACCCAACAACTTAAGCATTTCGTGTATAAACATTTAAAATACTAATACAAACTATAGACTGTGTCATTTAACACCAAATCCAGTTTTGAATCAGCAATTCAAACTATGAATTTCATTTTCTTCATATAATTTAAACCATGCCATTTCAGAGACAGGGTGGGTGGAGGTACTATCAACAGTAAGATGAGACTTTTGAGGCTGGTTGAGAGTTTTTTCTCTCTTGTGTACTCAGCAGTAGAAGTTCTGTGTTACATTCTGTTTGCCAAAACGGGCCATGGACAGTGGTGCAAACACTGAGTTGTTTCCTCTGTACCCCACTGAAGACAGAACCATTATTTTTCCATGCTCTGTTCTCTCCAGCAAGATTTCTTAGTTTTTTCCTCTTATTCTGCACTTTCTCTGGGAAGTATACAGACTGCACAACCCAAGGGCAGTGCAGACAGGTACCAAGGAAAAAAATAGGCTCAGGATAGCCACATGGAGAGTGCACAGCTTGGAAGGAACCATCCATCCCTACCTCAAATGTCTGTGTAGTCAGAAGGCAGGGTTCAAGTTAATAGCAAGCTGCTGCCTCTCAGTGAAAAAATTAACTACCAAAAAATGCCCAGTGGAAAATCAGCCCATTTGAGTTAGGCATTTTCCAGAGCTACGAGATTAAAGCAGGGATGCAGAAATGATGGCTGTTGAGACCCACAGCCTCCCAGCAAATGAGCATCTGAGACAGAACTTGCATTTCTCAGTCTCATGCTGGTAGTTTCGTTTTCTTTGCACGTGCTGGAGTTTCCCCTCAGTAGAAACAGCATTGGTCTTTACTAAGGAAATGGAGAAGTGATTTCTAGAAATGAACTGCTCCTAGTATGGAGCATGTGAGAGACTTTCTAATTCTGGGATTTATTATTAAAGGATTTTTTACAAAAGCAAAAACCAGATCATTATTTTTCCTTCTCCTTAAAGCAAATACTTTGGGCTTAAATGTTCATTGTTGAAATTCAGACTTGTCACCCTTGTGCTACGCCCAGTACAAATTGAGGACAGATATTGTCAAAGAGAGCTTAAAACATAAACATTTTTTAGTCTTTCAATTTCAAATATTACAATCTTCTTTTCTCCCATCATTCTTTACATATATTAATAATTATCCTAGGTGTTTCTTGTTAGTGCACAGCAAAAGAAAAGTGTGTCCTGTCCATGGATTTCCACAATATTTAGGTTGAAGAATTTTTTATATGAAGTAATTAAAGTCTATTATGTCATGCCTACAGTGATCTAAGTGAAGTTGTACTTACAAGGAATCCAGAAGTACTGTCCAACAAGCAGCGAACTCGACAGATGAAACAGCGAGTTAAAAAGGAAGAATAATCTGTTGTCATGCTGTCATTCTCTTGTGCTTTGAACAATTTACTGAGAATATATTCTTCCCCTAGGAACAACAGTGGAGGCAACATATATCAGATCACACTAAGAAATAATGAAAATGTTCTGCAGCCAATTGAGGAAGCTGTTACGGAAATTGCTAAAAATTGCTTTATGGATGGGCAAATATTCAATGGTGTCATGTATGGATACATCTGCACATGCTCTAACAAAAGAAAAATAAAAGCTCTGCAATGGGATTTCGGGGAGTTTCTTCAGAAATTTGGACTTTATTTCCTGAGTTTTTGTGATTTTTAATGATGCAAAACAGGGAAACAGATGTTGCTGGTTTTGAGATCAGAGATCACAGAAAATGCATTAGACAGGAGAGTAAAATAAGGAAAAATTATAATCCTAGGAAAAAACCAGAACAAAAAAATTGAGAGTAGATTTTTAGCTAATGTTCAGGTGTTGCACCTCCTTGATTTTTTTGAACAAGTGCAGTTTTTTGTAATATTTCCCAAAAGACACAAGTATTTATACAAAACTATGAACTTGAGACCTGAAATTTTCCACAATATACATTAGGATGAAAATTCCAAATATTTGTAAATTTTATACTTTGAAATAGTAGTGCATGTTGTTTTGCTTGTTTCCTGCTGACTTCCTACAAAATCTTGCAAAGCTCCTCAGATATTTATAAGACTCTTCTGTAAAACACAGAAACTGTTTTTCAGGAAATGCAAGAAATTCCGCCAAAGTTTCATGACTGTGTTCCTGAGGACTTCTTAGAGGTTGCTGAAGGATTTCTTGCAAGTTTCTCCCCACTCACCTGATGACTATACTTTCCAATTTATTTCCTCAACTACTACCTCACCTTCTGGTGAAATGCATACATCTTGCTGGGATCAATATTTTTTTATAATGTTAACAATCTCAACCTGATTGTAAGTTCTGTAGTTGTGATTTCAGCTTAATATCTCATGTAGGAGGAACTTTGAGGGCAGGCATCCAATTCCCATCCTAGGGAAGTATAGCCTCAGAAGACAAGGTGCATTGCTAAAGCTATTTGTTCTTCAGAAGGCTCCTGTCTACATCATTTTGCACGGGAAAACAAATGGCAGGAAGTGATGCTTCCATGGTTATTCTGTACAGAAACCTTTTGCATCAATGAGAGGACTATTGATGTCTTGATCTGTTGCCAACAAAATTTTGGCGGTATGAAGAACTGATGCTGCTCATTCTGAGCATGTAAGAATACATGTAGGCACATAAGAGAAAAGCAAAGGAAACAACTTTGTAGCACCAGTGGCTTAAGCACTCTGCCTTGTAAATGCCCAGGATCAGGACAAAATATAATCTCTGAGACAATAATGTAAATAGATGGCCACTGTGAATCTTTCCAGTGAAGAATCTGACAGGAGGTGGTGCTGACACGGGCATAGGTGGAGTGCAACTCTACCTCCGCACAGTGGTGCCTATGTTTCCAACCAACATGCACAATCCCACCTGTTTCTGACTGTAGTTGCTGTCCCGACAACATCTGGGGAGGATTCATGGCCCAGTGCAGTTGTCTACAGAAATCCTGGCGGTCATCCACATGGATGTAATCATATATGTTTTGGTGCATTACATCAGTCTGAAACAATTACAACAAGGAATGGTTAATTAGTAACTGTAGAGGGGCAGCCCCTTATCTTTAGAGTGATAGTTTGCTTAAAATAATGGCAGGTGTAGGACACCTTCAGAGCAGCTTTAATGAGGAAAGTTGTTTCAAAGACCCCTTCTTCTCAACATCTGCTTTTTCCCTTCACATCCTAAGATGATTCTTTCTATTCTTAACTCTTTAGTACATACGCAAATGTGACTAATAAACATCCAACTGGCAAGTGATGACCAGCAGCATCCCCCAGGGATTTATGCTGGGACAAATCCTCTCCCATTTCTTTACTAAGGAATCAAGGGATAGAATGCATGCTCAGGGGATTTGCAGAGGGTACCTCCCTTTGCTGGGGAGGGCAAGGCAGCTCCTTGGTGGGCTGTAAAAAATAGGCTGAGAGGAACCTCAGGAAGTTCAGCAAAGGCAAATTTCTCTCTTAATTTTGGGTACCTCATGAAAAGAAAGAGATTAGAATGTCAAAATGGGCTCAGGAGAGTACTACCAAGACACTTAGGAGAGTGGGAGAACATCCAGGAGAGAAGAACAGGGTTTATACAGCCTTCAGAAGGGAAAACCACAGAAAAAATATACTGCTGTCTACATCAACCAAATGAGCAGGGGAAGGGAAGACAAAGGCTGACTCTTCTCAGTAGTGAGAGGGCAAGAAGCAACAGACACAAGTGGCAACATGGGAAGCTGGGAATTAATAATGAAAAAAATTACAGTCTTGGTGGCTAAACACTGGAACACATCTTCCAGAGGGGTCACAGAAACTCAAAACTTGATTAGTCCTGCATCAACCTGCTCTACCTCGATGTGTTTTAGCAGGAGGTTGGACTAGATGACCTCCAGAGGTCCTTTACAACTGCATGATTCTGTTATTGTGACTTTAGAATATACTTACTACACACAGCCAGCCAGCCTAGAAAAGCAGCATCTTATATTGAAATTGAAAAGAAATTTCTAGCTAAATCTTAGTTTTATAATGGATCATGTTTCTGCTAACGAAAGCTTTATAAAAGGAAATTGCAAGAAATAAATCTTCACCTGTCAGATTGACAAAAAAAAATTAGTTTGAGATGGTATAGTAAAATAACTTTATTTCAGTAAATGTATGTCTAATCAGCAGTCAAAGGTATGCAACATACAGTGCTGTATTAACAAATAATAGCAGAAGTTATAATATTGACAATATGTGTATTGACAAGAAAGCCAATACAATGTCAGGGACTGGGTATTCTAAGTAATTCTGAATACATTTACCTGATGAAACCCTAGATAGTCCACAATTGTCGATGACGCATAGAATATCATTCCATCTGCACTCACCACCAAGGCAAAACCATTCAGTGACTGAAAAAGGAAAATAAAATACGTTGAAAGATAATCAGAAGATAAAGAACAAAATTAGTATCAATGTAATCAATTTAAGAATATCCTAGGAAAGAAAAAATTCATTCTGCAAAAACCTGGACACTGAATTTTTTCCTACCATGAAAAATTAGTAACAACCTGGAACATGCTTTCTTTCTTTTCTACAAAAGTTTAAATATTTAATTACAGTATAACGACCATATTACATTACTAGTTTATTGTCTGCTTAATGGTCTGCATAATTGTATTTGCTCATTAATTCATAGAATTAAAAGTTTAATAGCAAGTGTCAACTACTTTGTTTTTCCTTTTAATTTAAAACTGCACATTTCATAATAATTGCTTTAAATATATATGCATTAATACATTTAATAAAATAACATCCAAAGGGAAAATTAAATACATGTGCTGTTTTAACCATTACTTTAAAACTGGATGTGTATGGGGGTTTTGTATGGCTTTTTTCTTAAACTGCTATAAAAATACATACATAACATAATGGCATAAATGCAATGAATATAAAAAGTCAGTCCCCATGAATATAAAAAAGTCAGTCCCCAGCTGTACAAGGACTGACCAATTCTGCCTCTCTTCCCTTGATAAAGATTTGGTAACATATCTTTACTCCAGCAGGCTTGCACTCCAGGGCAGTCTAGATCCTTTCGTGTGGTGGTTTGGAGGTCTTTGAGATAACAGTTCAAATAGCTGTTGCTGAAATACTGCTGTATTATTCTTATTATCCTTGCTTCACCTTACTCTCAATGTGCCTATTAATCCTGAGTTAATCCTGAAACACAGTGAGGACAGATTTTCAATTGCTCAGTAACCAGATACACTGACATATTCTTGTGAGCTTGGTTCTCTTTTTTGGTTCCTAAATAAGGACCAGATTTCCAAGTCTGCTTGAAAGCTGTTCCCACTGTGACAATGGTGGGCAGAATTTCAAGAGTTCAGTGCACAATAGACTGACCTCCTCAGAAGGTTTGTCTCCCATAATAAATGTGGAGCACCTTTGGAAACGTGGCCCCATGGGACCACACTTGGCCAGAGGCTCTGTGCCTTGAGGAACCTGTGAATCAGTGACTTGAGAAAAGTAGTGGGGAGCCTTCAATGGCCATAGCAGCAAGTGATCCAATCAGGTCAACACTAGCCATAAGTCAATGCTAACAACAGTCAATGGCAAATCTTGTTTTGCTCCAGGTCAGCTCCATAGGTGCAGATCCCTTGCAGAATAAGTGATCTCTGCCTAGTTGTGCTTGTGTTGAATACTAATTATCCTTGTCAACTCTCCAAGCACAAGGACTTGCTCAACTGGTGCTATTTCCTGCTCTAAATAATGCCCAAATTTGTCCCAGCACCTAACCAACGAGAAGATGGTGTGTCAAGATTTCTGCATCTTCACATCTGCACCTCTCACTGCACTGAGAGGAACCTCCATGGATGGTATCTGTCATATACATTTCCAACATCAAATGGAGACAAAAAAGCAATTTTGGCATCTTGTCTCTTTGGACTTGACTTCATAACAATGAAACCATCAGTGATGTGATGTTAGGAATTTTATTACATTTTGAACATCTGGCAGGCCTTTTAATTTGGATAGACTAAAATTTTCCATAAAGATAACTGTGGGACACTTAAGGGAACTCCCTTTTGTCTGTGCCCCTTACCAGGCATATTCTGAAAGACCTCAAGTCCTGCCCATGAAACAGGACCAGGTAGAAGTTAAGAACATTTAAAAAATGAAAGAAATGTGTTTAATTAAATAAAAGTTCCTAAGCTATGCAAAGTGATACACCAAGCCCTACCTCTATTTTTTAAGCTTCAATGACCACAACATCTGAATTTTATCAAAGAATCCTACACATTATCATGCTGAACATTTTTAAAATATACCCTCCAATTGTCCTGCAGGCAAGCTGGAGTTTTTCAGCCCCTGCAGGAATATCTACCTTTGTCAAGGATTGCTTGTATGAATCAAGAGATAAATTCATCTGTTCAAAAATTAGTCTTACATACTCTTTAGTCCTAGACACATATATAAGAGATCAGTCTCTACCCTTAAAATGTAAGACTTGATCCCTCGCAGTGGAAAGCAGGAAGGTTTTTCTTTACACATTTTTTTTCCATAGAGCTAGAGTCAGGCTGGACTAGGTGCATGAATTCCTAAAAATTGGAAAGGGAAATGGGACCATGTGTATTTCCAGGGATTCAGATTAGTGCACTGGCAACTACATCTGTGAGGTTGGAGGAGGCATTAAGAGAGAGGTGGGAGGGAGGTAGGAAGAGGGAAGAAGAAGTGGAGGAAAAGTTCAAGGAGCCATGTGTTTAGGTAAAGCCAGAAACAAGTGTGGATTTGAAGCATGTATGTAAATGAAGAGTTTTCCAAACTTCCCCTGCTTTGTTTTTGGTTTGTTCTCAAAATGCTGGTGTCTTCTCCTAAGGTTGTATCTCTTAAATTACCACCCCCTGGTTTTCACTACCCCAACTGCAGACATCAGATTCTTTGCCCTGAAAGCAGGGAAAGCAAAATCCACTTTGGTGCAAAAACAACTTTTATGGAGCCACATGACTAAATTGAGGATTAACACAAATTCCATGTCTCTAAATTAATTTTAGCTGGGAAACCTGTTGCTTCAGACACATTAAAGAAAGACAAGCTATATATCAAGTAAAACTTTACACCAGGGAGTCTCATCCATGCCTGTCAACTCTTCTGCTTCCTCAGTATTACCCTGAACTCTAGTTCAGTGGGAAAACAGACATCTGTCACACAGAAGATTCTCAATAGAGTCAGATTTATACTTTTCTTATCTACTTACCAGAGGTGGGGATAAGGGGTTGGGCTGGGATTTATACTTTTCTTATCTACTTACCAGAGGTGGGGATAAGGAGAAGGGTGTTTGCTAGCACCTTACCCACACCGAGTGAGTAATGGTGATGGCAAATCAGTAGAGAAATGCCTTTCCCAACCTCTCAGATAAATCTCTCAGGTACCAAGTACAACTCCATACTGAAATCCTTTACAGTAACACTGCATAGAGGTTTTTCCATTTTTCTGGCTAGAAGCCTAGTGACTTGTTAGACTGAGTAGGAGAGACAGCTTCAGTCCACAAGAATGAGTGAAAACTATTCCCAGCTTTTTTGTTCTAAGTTACCACATCTCACATTAAACATCACAGCAAAGTATATGGCTCCACTTATGATTTTTAAACATTCTCCTTTATTGAAATAAATATTTCAGCAATAGCTTTCTCTCATTCCCAGTGAAGAGGAGGTGTGCTGTGTCAGAACCACAGCAGCCATGTGCCTGGGGAATGGATAACCTGGGGAGATGAAACAGGAAAGAGGACGTGAACCAGCCTGAACCTGTGCAGTTTGCACTCCTTAATGAAAGCACACATTTGCTCTGAACACTGAGGGGACAGCACAGAGAAGTAAAGGCAGCTCTTCTCATTTCACTTTAATCCTCTCAGCAGAAATAATGGACAGCCTAAATGGGGCTCTGGTATTTAGAGGGGGAAATAACCAAACTCCACAACTCAATGTTGGTGGTATTTGTTTTGTGTACAACAAGCATGTTTCAATCAGTACAGTCCACTTGCAAACTAAAATTTTTTTGCAATATTGCATATTCTTACACATGCACACATAGAAATAAACACACAAAACTAACAGTACGGACCTTAAAACTTCTACAAGAGAAAACAACTAACTTCAAATCTGCAAAAAATACATGGTTTTAAACTGCCGTTTGGTAAACCATATGGATTCAATGACAAATGGAATTTCTAATCCAGGATAATAGCTGAAACATGTGAGACAGACTTAAGTACGTATTGTGAACATTTGTTTGTTTGTATTTGGCTTTTTAAAAACACTTACATGAGTTTTCTACATTGTATTTAAAAAATGAAATCATGTGAGACTTTTTTCCCAAATGAAAAAAAAAAGAGAGCTTGGCACCAGATAGGGGCTTGTGTTCTTTTGAAAAAACATGTACATCCAATTATGTACTCACGAAAAGCTGCACCTGCTACTGAAACAAAAAAACAATTAATCTGTCAGTTCAAAGAAAGTATGATATTATTCTGGTGCCTGCAGTAGCTGTGAGATGAAAGTTATCAGTTCCTTCCATTAAGAAGTTTTTGAAACTTTATTAGTCAAGAGATTCTCTTTGGGAATGAAGGCAAATATTTTGAGGAAGATAGGACTTCCTTTGGCAAGATCCTTTATATATCCTGATTTTTTTTTCCTGGTCTCATAGCAGAAAATCAGCCAGAAAATACTTCAAAGATATTTTGGTCAAGGTCATGGCATAGTAAAAATAAGGAGGAGGAAAAAAAAAAAAAAGAGAGAGAATGAGTTCCAATGCACATTTCTCTTATTACTCTTCCTTGAAATAAAGGAAAATTCACTAGCATTAGGTCTCCAGAGACCATGTTACTATGGCTACTAAAGTACAACAGTCAAGGCCTGCAGCCATGCCTTGCTTTGAACAGATTTTCGAGTCACGCAACTTGGGTACTAAATTTCCAGGGTCAGTTGGCTCACAGTTTATCTGGAACAGCTTCATTTAATAGTGGATCACTGGGTTTTTGCATCCTATGTGGGATGGGGCCATTTTCTGGTGATCTAAATAAGTAGCTATTTAAAAACTCTGGAAATTATATACTTGCTCATGTCTTATGAATATTAGGAGGAAAATGCAGGCAGTTAATTGTGTCTTCTGTCTTAAACTGCATTGTTTAGTGAATCAGTATTTCTTTCTGCTGGTGTTTTTGGGACTCATAGTTGCCCTTCTCAAAAATTCCTCTGAACCCCTGAGGTTCTCTGGTTCTCTTTATATACCAAAAAAAAAAAAAAAAAAAAATTAACTCTTACAGAACCCTGAAGTAAAAAATAGCATAAAAGACTATTCAGAAATACCATATCTGGTGACATCAGAATATGACCTTCGCTCAACAAGTACAGTATCTCTTAGCCCTCTGGACTATCTATCTACAAAGCAACTTCAAAAGGAGTATTTCTGTGAGTAAGCACTATTTCGTGCAAAGGAGAGTGGCAGAATTGTTTTAGCATTCAGTTTTGATCAAGGGTTTGCGTGTACAGATTAAATTTCAGGCAAAAGAAACAAAACAGAAGACAAATTTCCATCATTTGAGCCAGCGAAGGAAGTAGTAGCTGAAGTCTACAGACATGGAGTTATATGGGAAGCCTTTCAGAGAGAAAGTGCTCAATCTGATTAACTGGTTTTCAAAGACAGCAGAAATGTTTATTTTCAAATGCAAAGAAAGATGCATATATTGACCATTATGCCCCTTTCTCTCCTCCTGTCACCCCAAATAAAACAAAGTTGATGTTCCTGCCTGTGTCCTTGACCCTGCATATCACTTCAGGCTTCGTTCAGTATGGAAATTCAGCATCTAGTGCTGCACTACCAAGGACAACATTTTCAACAATCATTCACAAGGCCAGACAGATTTGAGCCCTGGCCCTCCCATTTACTGTCACAGGGAACAGCTGGGCCATCTGAAAAGCACAAATGATTGTGAATCATTCAGCTGGTGAAATTTCTCATTATTCCATTTTTCAATATCCCATCACTTCCACGAAGGAATTAGGGAAACCTTGGAGATGCTTGTTTACATACGTGTCCTTAGCCTAGCAAGGGAGCTGGAACACTGGGGCTCGTCAGGAGGCAGCAGCCGAAAGCGGCCTCCTGGAAATCAGCTAGGAAAATGTAAGTCACTGGGCTCCGGTAATTGTGAGCTATAAACTTTCAAGAAAACATAGTAGTTCCCTGGAGGGTGAGATTGCAATGTGTGCACACATGTAAACACATTTTAAACCATGGTGATGGTTTTTTATATGCTTGATATGTAGTAAGTATTGGACACAACCAAGAACAACTTCGCCTTTGAAGTTGTTTTGAATGCATGATGCAAAACTCTAAATGCAGTTTTTCTTCCATTATACATTCCTTCCAAACTAAGATTTTGTAACAAAGCTTGCTTAGTCTGTGTCAAGTCCTTGGGATAGGGTCTCTCTCTGTTAACATATCCATGGATTTCTGGTCCCCAATGACCCTGGCACCTCAAAACCGACTACTCTGCCCCAGATGGGGCTAAGAAACAAGGGCTGAAGCATCAGCTGACTTTGTTTGTGTAGAAAGTTGATGTGGTGCGTATTAGAAAGAGATGCATCCCCATTAAATCTTGTTTTTTCCACAAGTACTAGGTGCTGGAAAAGAGAATACAGACCGTGCTTCCAGACAGGAGCAGTACTAATGACTACTAGCTAAAAGACAGGGAAGGTTTTGTTGATGCAAAAGTGAATTCATGGGTGACACTGAGCGCCTCAGTACAAATTTGTTATATGGCATACTTTGCCATTTAGGATTTCATATGGGAAGCAAGAATAGGAATGCTACCTGAGGTTAATGGATGGTATACAAGTACTGAAGACTACTTAAAATAACATAAAGAAGAATATTTGAATTACTAATTCTAAAATTGTTGGGACAAAACACATTTTATTTATTAATACATAGCTAGAGGTATAATGTTTGCTAGCTAGTTAGTGAGTATGCGGATGAGTAACATGTCATTTACCTTAGCAATTACCATGAAAGAATACTAAATTACAACATAATCATTATATCTATTTCTTTAGCCTCCTCATTAATCATGATGTTGAATTTAAGATTGTGCTCTACAAGTAATGGAACCCTCCTGTCAATGCTCTTTCACAAATACTATGCCCTGGACTACACTTGGAAATAGAAACCGTCTTTATATTGATTCATGCAGTTTCTCATTTCACTTCCTCAAAAGCAGATGTTGTATTCACAGATGGAAGCAAAGCTGGGGCAATATCATATCTTCAGTGCAAGTTCAGCTCTTCGTCCTTTCTGAATTCTGCAGCTGCTCTGAGCTTTTCAGTCTTCTCTTCAACAATTTCAATATAGAAAATGCAAGCCTGATTAATTCCATTTGAGAAGGCTCAAAATGAAGCATTAATTGCTCACTACTCTGCACTTGTAATAACAAACTTAGTTAGGTAGACTTTGAAATAACAAATGTAGTAAGATTAGGCATTATCTTTCACAGAAACAAGTTACTGAAAAGAGTCTCAAATAATATTTATCCAACATGTTGGACAATTAGACATATGTAAGTACCAAATGTCTGGATTTTTTTTCAGTGTTATTTACATGTAAGTGCAGCAAGTCCTGAATAGAGGAAGCCGTCATAATATTCCATCCACAGCTGACTTTTATTTGTACTTGCAAACTGTTAATGAGGATGAATGGCAGACATCTCTTTCTGTAAGGAATCAAAACCTAAAAGAGATAATGTTGCAGCCTATATACTGAAAACAGAATGTTATGTCCTAATTTCACAGCACTCTTTTTCTGTGTATTTAACACTATATATCACATTTTCTAAAGTGAAACTATTTCAGGGGGTGAGGAGAAGAGCAAAACAATCTGTATTTCACATTCTGTTTGATAATATATGCTAAAACAGCCTTTTAAAACATGATTTCAGGTCAGTAGAACTTTCAGGGAGAATCCCTGAAATTGACTCTGGGAACAGTTTTACTTGGCAGGTTATCATTTTATGCATGTTTTGTATGCTGTAAGTATCCTGTATCAAACACACCCTATCCCATTCTGACAGCAGGGATGAATCCTGCCATAAAGGCATTGTGCTGACCCAGAGAGGCAGGCAATACTTTCTCTAATTGAGATATTAAGTGGATGACAGTGGATCTATGGAGAGAGATAAGGATAGAAAGTTAGAGACAATTCCTCTAACCAGCAGGAATGACTGCAAATCTTAGGCTGCATTATAGACTAAATGAATCCTTCCCCAAGTCTCTTCTGCAAGCCCCTGCTTTGGTTTGCGCATTTAAGTTTTATTAACTAAGGCAGAAAAAAAGTGAAAGTGGAATGTATTCAATATATCTAGTAAAATACATAGGGTTTTTTCCAAAACCTCTATGACAAAATCGCTGCAAATTTGCAAAAGCTCTCAAGACTGGACACAGTCTAGCCTAGACCTGCTTTCTTGCTCATCACTTCATCTTATTGAGAAGATAGCAAGGCTGCAGCTCATGAGCTTTTCTGAATTGAGAATGAGGAATATATTGAAAGCAAGTGTCATCTGTGAATACAGTTCAGGCTGCTCATTTATAATTTCACTTCAACCAGTTGAAGACAAGTTAAACAATGTAGGATTGCAATTATTTAAAGTGTGTGTGTGTGTGTGTGTGTGTCTTCTGTGTCCTCTATGTTTTGGGGGTTTTTTTTGCAATATATGACTATGCCATCTTCAAAAACGCTTCCTGAAAAGCAAATGGAGAAATTGGTATGAAATTAACAGTGTGTTATGAATGCCTTTGTTGCCTGAATGCAAGAAGTCAGTTCTAGTAGCAGATTAAGTCCTGGTGCATCTGTATGATGCAGGGCTCAGACACAGACACCAAACCTATTGACTGGTGGAAATAGTTGTCAAGGACTGGCTCTGAAATCAGTGAGAGGAAAAAAAAATCGAAGAGAGCTGAAACAGGAGAATATGTTTTGTTGAGGAGGAAGTTATGTGGCCACTGGACTGTGTCCAAGAGGCACCGAAATAGCCTGAGCAGAAACAGAGGAAGCGGCTGTGAAAAGTGAGCTCGGGTGGAGCTGGCTGTGATGAACAGTCTGGAGACAGCAACAGAGGCCTCAGATTCAGAGCTGCATCTGTGCCCAGAGCTTATTGACTCTTCACCTTAACGCTGTGGATGCACAGCTGCTCTGTTCTCTGGTACAGTTTCTCAGCCAGCCCTCCTCATATGACAGCAGGTTTGCCTGTCTCCTGACAAATGGAAGACACTTTTCCTGATGCCAGCACCAGCCAGAGGATGATAACTGTCTCTCCTCACCACACACCTGCGCTGACTGCCTGCTCCTGCTCTGCCATACTGAACATAGGCTGCCTGTCCTAATTTTCCAACCCACTCCCAGCTTGCTCCCTCTCAATTGTAATCTGTAATTTTGTGTTGGAGAAGATAAATACTAACTCTCATCAGCCCAACATGTCATGAAATCTGAAAAGAAGCACTTACTGGCATTTTTCCCATTTGCAAAAAGGATCCACAACAAGCCTCTAAAGAAGTACCTATTTTTCCTCTTCAAATCCCTCCATAAATATCTTGCAAAAGTCCTGGCAAAAGTCAAGCTTCTCAGACATTATGTGCACTGGAAATTGTGGTTACCATTTTGTTCATTATTTCCACACAATTTTGTCCATCAAAACCCATCTTCTATCACTTTTCTCATAGTTAGGCTGAAGGGAGGGGATAGCACGATTTTGTTTTTCTCTGTCCCCCTGTCAAGTTAGATGGTGCCACCTCTTGTATTTCAGAAACCTCAGCACTGTGGCAGCATCATGATTGTTGCACTCATAACAGTAGCACTAAGGACTGGAGGAGAGAGCAAATGGAATTTAGCAGTCATGGCTTTTCTATCCAGATTTGTTAGAGAAGAAGAAAAAAAAAAGAAGAAAGGAATAAGGGAGAACATTAGTTATTTGTCTAAAGGGCAAGAGAAAGGATGTTTTTTGCACAGAGCTGTGGCCATGCCAAATTTCAAGTCTGGATTTTAGAAATATGCCTATTTAAAAAGAAAGAAAGGGCCTCTGAAGTGTTCCTTTGTGTTTTGCCTACGCCTGGCAAGAAGAAAGTGAATGTACGCATGTGATAAAACGGCGTTCCTAACCCCATTTATGGTTTATTTTAATGGATAAATTCCCTGTAAGTCATCCCAAGTGACTAACGTCAGCTTAAATCATGTCATCTAAATTACTGGGAGAAGGTTCATGTTTGAAAACAAAGGAAAGAAAAAGCGTTGTTTGGGTAACTTTAAAAAGTTGTATTAACTGCAAAAAAAATTTCCTATTTCGATGGTCCAGTTTTAAACAAGTTAGATTAAGAAAATGAAGCACTGTATCAACACCTATCAGGATTTAGTTCAGAAGGACTCTGCTAAGAGAGTGTCAGCACTATGGGAAGCTGAAGAGGGATTCCAGACCAGTTTTTGATTCCTGAAATTTGTGCCATGGTCATAGAACCATATAATCTCCATACACTTTGTTGGATTTGCAATTTGCCTTTTCTAGTTAAAATTTTAAAATAACAGGAAGAGTAAAAATCTCTTGTGCTCAGACTGAAATTCAAACTGGAGTACCTTTTCAAGAGCACAGTTTTATCAAGAACTGATTACATAAATCAGTTTGGAAGGAGGAAGTGGAATTACACTAACAAGTTTAAAAAAATGACAGGAAACCAAGTGGGAAAAGGGTTTCCTATGTTATTTCCTTATGTAGAGTGAAGAACAGCACCAATAGGATGTTTTTTAATGTATCATTTTCCAACTCCCTCGGAATGAAACTTGAACTCTAGTTCAAGCTGTTAGTAGAGGCCACTGGGAGCCGCGTTTCAGTGCCAAAATTTGCACATTCACCTCTCCAAAGTAACTCCCAGAAAGATCATTATTTGCATCCATTTCTAAGGTAGCAACATAATGTTAAATAATAAGCTTTCAACTTACATTGTGTCAAATCCTAATTCATTTGCTTGCATTAAAAGTTTGACTTTCATTGGTTTTGATTAAGAAGACCTGGGGTCTATTTGGTATTAAAGCTGTCAAAAAATGACCTTATTGACTTTGGTGGGAGTTACCAAGTTAGAATCAGAATTTCCAAACCTGTGATATGGAATTAAGAAATAATCTATAAAGGACTTGTCTGGGTGAAAAAGGGTCTGTTCTGTGTGCTACAGGATCTACACCTGATCGTGCTGTGGCTTTGCACCAGCAGCTAATACCAAGCACAAATGCTGCTGGTTCAGAAGCTAAATAACCTGAAGTACCTCACTAGTTTTGCTACTTACAACTCAAATCAACAAAATTTGTCTGCATGCTTTGGTAGAAGAATACATGGAAGCTCAGGTTGAAAAACCCAACTTTATATGTTTAAGTAGCTAATGTAATGAAGCCAGGATTATTAAAATCAATGGAGAATTATAGTGGTTGCACCACCAAACCTAGCTTTCATGGTTTTGAAGGTGTTAGTAATTGATTTATCTTTTAAGTAAAGGGTCATATGGTTGTGATTTTAAGATATTTAAGATGCCAGGCACATCAAAGTATCTGTCAAAAAATTTTAAAAAGTAGTAAGCTTCTCCAGATCCCTCTGCAGAATCTCTCTGCCCTCCAACAGGCCAGCACTCCCATCCAAATTTGTGTCCTACGAGACTGACTAAGGGTGCCTTTGATCCCCTTATCCAGGTCCTTGATAAAGGTATTAAATGGAATGTACAGTGTCACTGAATAAGAAGTATCAGGACAGTCTTACGACTGGCATCTTCAATGCAGCCATAAAGAAAAACATGAGACAAAACCACAGGAATGTGATTCTTGTGCCCTGAAGCCTTAAGAGTAGAAGACTCATGGAAATCTGACCCTGAACTGTACAGAAGTGGGGCTTGGAGCATCCTGAAAAGCAACATGGATCTTGTCTGAAAGAGGCTGAGCTGCCAGTGAGCATGGAAATGACAAAAAAAGCCATGTCTGGCCTTTATCAATATTCATCAGTGACAAGGGAGCATGATAGAACCGGGCAGCCTTACTCCACTAGCATCTGTTCAGGAGCTGCCTGCATTGTCCTTATTTCTTTATATTTATTGTGACATTTTGGTTATAAAACACTATTTTCACACCTGGAAAGAGTTATGCCCAATACATCTGGGAACAGAGATGCCATGAACCCTATGCTTCAGTCTACAAGAGCATAATAGAAGACCAACAAACATAACCAAGAAGAGAAGCAAGTCCATGAAGGCACACCCTTAGCAGCGAGGGTTGAGACAGAAATTTGAACATCAATTATTTGTCCAGAAAAGCAGAAAAGCTGCAAGAGCAACTGTGAACTGGTCAGTAAAGCCCAAGTGACAATTTTAGCAGGGTGCTGCTTAGTGCACAAGTGCTGGTTACACAGGGAGCAGTGCTGGAGGTGATGATGGGGTGATGCCTGATTACATGTCACAAAGAAAGCAAGTCCATACAGAGCCTCCCCCTTAACAGCAGGCATTTAATTCTTCCAGGGATCAGTGAATAGTGTAACACATGACAGTTACACAGCCATTTGGGATGGGCAATTGCCTTCACCATAGTGCAGACTCTGAGTCTGGACTTAAGGTTACGAGCGCAGCATAGCTGGGGGGAAGAGCAGGAGGCGGCCAACAGCCATGAGATGAATCCTGCAATCAAGGCTATTGCCTAGATACCCACCAGTGATTCATTATTTTTCCAAGTCACCATTTTATTGTGTTTCTCCACCCCATCACCCCATAAACTCTATCTGGATTTGTTGACTGCCAATACAACTTATTTTCCCCTTTTTCTGGTTATGGATTTGGCTCAGTGTTCCTTAAGCATTCACTAACAGGCTTCAGAAACTGAATGTGCCCCTTTTCTGCCAGAAGGCTTGGGGCACAGGGGTTGCAAAACCACCTGTCTTGGAAAATATTTTGAAAGTACAAAGTTAAAAATCATTACTGCAGTCAAACCGTTGGAATGTGAAAGCTCAAAGGACAGTAAAGATTGCAAGAATGGGACATATTAAAAAAACCCTTAATAAAATTAGAGTTTGGTTCTTAGAGACTTGTCTGTCTTCCCTTCAAAGGGAAACAAAGATGGCAAGCAAAGTCTCTAATCCAGAAGAAATTATCTTAAAGCACCAAACGAAATTATTTTTTTAGATACCTGCTGTGCTCCACTAAAAAGTCTTTGATAAACTGGTATCATTGTTTATTCCATTATTGCTGATGAAAGCTATTTGATTATAGCTGTAAAAAATCTCCATAAAATCTTAAATAAAAAGCACATGTTGTGGCAGAAGCCTTTAGAAATAAAAAACATTTTAAACATATTTTGAAGACAGCCTAATTCCATTGTTTTCTTTCAAGCTGAAAGGGGGAAATGCTGCATTGTTCCAAGACTCAAGAGTCCCAGATACACTATTTACCAGCAATTAGGTTCTTATTATCCCATATTTCTCTCCATACATAATGCAGGGTGACTATACCCACTAGGAAAAAAATAAAAGCAATTATTCTTGATTTTCCATTAACATTGCACTCAGGAACAGCATTATTCACACATATTTTGGTGATTCAGATTATTCTGGTTTGTATTATAGAAAGCAGAGGTTGCACAGTGCAAGGTGTTGTCATGACATGGAAAGTGGCTTTCGACAGCTGAAAAAGATCTTTTGAGAGCAAATAAACTGGTGAGATTCACAAGTCCATATACAAAGAACAGCAACCACAGTTTGCGTCTTCTTGGAAGGAATCAGAAATGTGATATGTAGTTAAAATCCCACAGTTCCTAATAACCAACATGGTGAATTTGGTTGAACAACATAAAAACCCACTTTTCTTCATGTGCCATAACCACTGAATGAGGATCCAAGCCAAACTCAGTCCTCAGAGAACATTCCCGACAAGCCCTAAGGAAAACTCACGCTCTTATTCTAGGTCAGACGTGCCCATAAATGAAGCCTGGCAAGTACATTCAAATTAACATGCACTTAATCATCCAGTTAATGATCCACTTTAAGTATGATGCAGGATAAAATATCTCCCCTGCATTCAGAGGCATTGTGACTCTGTATACCATAAATAAGCAGAGCATATTTAGCAATAGCAGTCTCTCGTAACCTGCCCCAAATTGTGTGCCAGCATTCTCTCCATGTGCTCACAGCAGTCATTCTACTGCTTGAGGATGCTCAAAGATTATAACTTGTGGGCAGGTCATGTACACACAACAAAACTTAGACTAAATATAGGAGACCCTCATTAAAATTTACATACTCACCATATTTATCATTTATTGTACACCCCATATTCATTGGGAATGGAAATGGCTGCAAAGTAACACCTGACAGCCAAACATTTTGTTTTGGCAGTAGCAGTAACTAATCAGATGCCTGTGTTACTTGCTTTAAAATCTAAAATTAAAGTCTACTGAAATACTTAGAGGGAGGAAAGCAGGGTGCCAGTTTCCATTCCATAGACTTGAGTAACTTATGGTTTTGGATCTCATAGTAAAATGTGTTTTAATTTAATAGTATTCAGCAATTATTTGCTGGAGGCTACTATTTAATTTACATTTATATGCATCTCAAGGCTGTCACTAAAACACAGTTTTTATACCATGAATATTATCCTATACAGAACAACTGTAATATTAATCACAACATATGTAATCTTAATCACATAGGAATTTCCAAGGACCTGAGTGTATAAAAGGCATTATTACATCATGTGTTTGAAATGCAGATGTATCTGGGATGGACTGCTGGGCTCTAGCTGGTTCAGTAGTTCACAGCAGCATTAATTCTTCCTTAAAATTAATGGATCCAATTCTCAGTAACAGCATGGCCCCTTTATGCTGCTCTGCCAATATATAAAGTCAGCCTAAAGGGGATAAAAATACATAGAAGGGATAACTTTTGCTGACACGGTGTGTGTGCAGAACACAGAGCTGAGGAAGTAGGATGAACTAAAATATCCTAGAATATTCTCAGATGAGATGAGAAACCAGGAAAGCTCATGTTGACATCCTCAAAAAATGGGCCAAGTAAAATAAATCTAAAAGTGAAAAAGAACTGTGAACTGTCCTGTTGGGGTTCACTGGTAATTTCAAGGATGCAAGCAAGGGTGCAAGATGTAATTGCTGAAATGGACACTGGCTGTGACAGTCATGACTGCCAGTCTTGCTTTTGCAAGAAACGTTCACGAGCGTGGCCCTTGAAAGACTCCCACCAAGACAAACTGTTTGTTCAAAGCTGCCACAAATCATCAGCCCAAATATATCATCAAACTGAATAAATTACATCCAGAAAAAAAACAGCATTTTCTCACTCACTTCTAGTAGAAGTCCACCTTCTTGTACAGCAGTCTTGTTAGATATATTGTCTTCTTTTATCGTTTGGCCAACTTGCTTCTTAAAGTGCTTTTCTTGAATGGCTGTTGGAAGAGTTATAATCAATTTAGAAATCATAACGATTAGGGTCATGACTAAAATTATTGTTTAGGCATTTAACATGCATTGAATTTAATTGGTGGTTACTGTCTTTGTGGTCTGGATCTCGGTTACTGACAACTTTCTTTTCTTTTTTTTTTTCCCTCCTTGTGCTGGAGATAGATATATATTTTGCAGTCCAGATGTTTTTTATATGAAATATCTATCACATTTTTTATTGAACATATTTTTTCCATTAGTCTACTCTACATAAAGCAACAACCAAAACCCACAGGAAAGAAACAAAAGAAAGTTAGCAAGTTGTTTTGTTTATAAAAATATGTATTGTGACAATACAGAGAAATGTCTATATAGCTCAGAAGAAAAGGGAGTGAATAAGTTTCTTATTTTCAGTGCTGATCTCCTTGACATCAGATTACTTTTGGTCTCACTTTACCCTGTTCATTTCTACAAGCTTCAACCTAACTGTAAGATTCAAGGGAATGTTCTTAAACTGCTTCATTTATACACAGAGTTTTAAAGTTTGTTTTTAGCATGTCGCGTAGTCCATGAAATTAATAAATATTTCTCATGAAAGATTAAAATTTCATATATTTTTCCTAATAATAGGGGAAAAAGCTTTTATCTGGTTAAGCTTTGATGGGAAACTCAACTGGTGAGTGCTCTTCCTTCACATTGCTTGATCTCAAATGTCTTGAATGCTCAAATTCTTCCTATCAATGTACCCTGCAGAAAAATCACTGAAATATGATCCCATTTCTGGGGGTAATGAAAGAATTTCTGAGAAGGTTGGCATTACATTATTATTGGGCTTCAGCATCATCTAGGGAGTACAACTGGAACCTGTCTTTATCACTTGATTAGTAAAAATTAAGTCAGCTTCACTCGTACTTCCAGAGAAGGGTCATACAAAGATCCTGGTAGCAAACTGAGATCCAATTTTCTATTTTTTCTCATTTTCATGGAGGGAATGGGAGAAGAGAGCATCCCAGTGATATTATCTGGGACGTTTGATACATATTTTCCCTTGCAGCCAAAGGGGAGTGGGGACAGCCACAGCCAGAAATTATTAATAAACCAAAAAACACCTCTCTGAAAAAAAAGCCAAAACCACACCAAAAAAACCCTGAAAAACCCCAACAACAACCCAACCAATCAAAAATAAAACCTCCCTACCAAAAAAGGGTTTAGA
The DNA here is from genome assembly GCA_024362935.1 of Setophaga petechia. Lineage (NCBI taxonomy): Eukaryota > Metazoa > Chordata > Aves > Passeriformes > Parulidae > Setophaga > Setophaga petechia. The sequence continues at coordinate 30,422,935 of JANCRA010000008.1, forward strand.
TGGCAGGAATAGTTTGTACCAAACCAGAATAAGAAGAGAAACAGCAAGCCTCTAAAGGTCCTGAGCCCATGCAAAGGTTCCTTATCAATTTAACAGCCTGGTAAGGGACTGTTGCAGGATACATCAGCATTTTGCAATAAACAATGGCAACTCAGAACCACGCCAATTGAATATTTGTGATGGTTTTTAGCTTACATTGTAAATATTTGCTGCAAGTGATAATGTCGGTCATTAGCCCAAAGCAATTATCTTAAATGTATAATTAGATGTAATAAATCCCTCCCCTGGGCATGGGAAAGCACATCAGGAAAATCCAATGCTGCTTTAACAGATCCCTACCCATATTTTCCAGCCAAAATAATTTTGGGAATTCAGACTTGGTTAACCTAGGCTGCTGTGAGTAGAATATACAGATTCTTAAATTTGCATTTTCATTTTGGTGCGCCATTTAAGCTAATAGGAAATGGTTGCTTTTTTCCCCCGATCAGCTAGGTCTTCTGCTATGCCTGTCTATAAGAACAGACATAGAATCATAGGCTCATTTAGGTTGAAAAAGTCCCTTAAGATCATCAGGTCCAACCACTAACCCAGCCCTGCCAAATCTGCCACTAAACTATGTCCCTAAGTGCCACATCCACACATCTTTTAAATACCTTGTCACAACAATTTTTAAAAGCCCAGTCCCTATTCCAATGGCCTCTTCCAGAGTTTCCCTCCTCAGAAAAGATGTTTTTGTAATTACTGACATGGTGGTTTGTGGTCTTTGCTCAGGTTAAAGGACAGACAGGGAGGGGTGAGAGGAAACGAAGGTTTATTTCTTTGATGCGCTCTTTTGGTGTTGTGAAAATTCCATCCGTTCGAACTTCATCGTTAGTGGAAACTATTATTTTACCCAACTGAGCGGGCCAGAGATCCCTGCCTGCTTGTTAGCCTTCAGGCTCAAACACAGCAGCAGAAGCACAAGAGATGTTTGTTCTGCAACTCGTCTGGCTACTATAAATTCCATCTCCAAATGGAAAGCATTTTCATGTTATTTTGCTAGTTAGAGTTACCCATATGTTGGGCCACACACATCCGTTTCATAACCTGCCCTTCTCACTGGCCTGAGTGCAAGGAGACCCTCTGCACCATTAAAGAAAGACAAATAACACCCTTGCTCCAAGAAGAGAGTGCTCCTCAGAGATGGGAACGTTTGCTCCTTGCACCCGAGGCAGAGGAGCCGTCACTCACTGCTCACTTTCCTTCTGCCTCCCCACGCTGGGAATACTTGATTAATCCACCCACAGCTGGGCTGATACTGCAGTGACACCTCAGAAGAGAGGTGCTGGTGATAGCCTGTCACCTGGAGAAAGCAGAGCAAGACAGGCAGAAAATCACACAGATCCTGAAAGAAATGAGGAGGAGGAGGAGGAAATGCAAGACATAACAGGCAGATGAGGGAAACTTGCAAGATGTTATCTGGCTAGGCAGAAAAACAGGGAAAAGAAAACAGAAGAGTCTAACAATACCCCTGTCACCACCAAGAATCATGAGAGAGAACAGGACAGCAAGTTTTGGTTATGATGGGTGGTTTGATAGAAAAGACCCTGATGCCAAGACAGCTGTGATCAAGCTTAGACATCTCATAAAATGGTGTCCCTCTGGAGCAGCAGCGAAGCCTATGATGAAAACAAATGAGAGCTTGAAAAATGCAGGAGTACTGTCTCTGGTGGGCAGGGAGGAGCAAATTGTCTGAAAATAAAGCTGAAAAATAAAAACCAGCAAAGGATGACTCAGTGACCTGAGGGGTAAACGCGCTGCTGGAGTTCCCATGTATCAAGAGTGGAGCAAGAGCAAAGCTGATACTGCAGGCAGTCTAATGAATGCTGCTGGCTGTAAAAAAGAAATAATAAACTGAGAGTTTTAGCTTTATGGAGCTTTAGACTTTCTATGGGAGAGGCAACCCTTTGGATGATCAGTACAGAGTGCTCATCTACCAGGTTCAAAACCAGCAAACTCAGGAGATGGGAAGCGGTAACACCCGAGACTGTTTTCTGAGCACATGTATCGAGCCTGCACTTCCAAAACATGAAACAAAACAGAAGATGGAGCTGTTCTGCCAAAGAAGATGAATGAGCATATTGATACCATAGAATGATAAATACCAGAGATACATATACCAGGGCTGACAGTTTTGCAAGGTCATGCGATCTGGTGTGCATGGTGCAATCCCATGCAACATTAAAAGCCAACAAGTCTGGAAATGCTGGGTCCTACAAAGGACAACACTGTGGAAATATACAGGGCAAGGGCATAGGGGGCTTAGGAAGAAGAGGAGGAGGGAGAAAAAAAAATAAATAAAACATCCTATGCAATTTCCTGTAAGACAGGTCAAAGATTTGAGGAAATTGTTTCAATTTCTAATCTGAAAGCAGAGAAAGGAGTGGAAACCAAAAAAATAATGTAGAGTTAGAATTGACAGTAAATTAATGGAGAAAAGAAGTCCACAGAGGAGACTTATATAAGATTGGCTGAATGAATATGGGATGGTCTCAGATAGTGCTGTTGAGCCTTTCACAGCTGCACTGTCTCTGCCCAGAACAATGTAAAAACCTGAGTCCTCTTTCAAGCCTCCAGTTCTGCTATGAGCATTGCTATCTGCATTTGCAAGCACCTTGGCTTGAAAGCCTAATCTGGAATACTGTAAAGAAAAGCTGCCTAGCACCGTCGATAGAAGCATTATGAAACCAGCCATTCCCTTTTCCCCAGAAACAACAGAACATTTATTCATTGCAGGATACTCTTTAGTTCAAAGGGATGGAGATTTCAGGAGTCTCATAAAACCATACTTTTTAAACCCATGGGATTACATTCTCTGGAGGGTTTCTCTACCTCATCCTGCTCGAGCACAGCCTTCATTCTTCAGAAAATAATTAGCAAAGTAGCTGCTGAGTTGGGCTGTGCAACAGGCTAGCATGGGGGCAAACTGTACCCCAGCTGCCCCAGGTGCCCGCATCGAGCAACAGCACCGGCAAGAAATGAGCAGTGAAGGGATGCCACTCCTGAGCTGAACACCCTGCCTAGGTTTGTTTGGGGTGTAGGAAGGGAACCACAGAGTCTTCCTCAGATTCAGGCTGGTGAATCAGCTTCAAGCCCTCCTGCAAGGGACTACCAGTTCCCTCCAATGATGCCCAGGGATAAACTGTTTCTTAAAGGAGGTGGATGAAAATGCCCAAATCCAGAGTGCAGGTTCAGAGACACTGCTTTGAGCATGCAGATCTTACGTTTGGTAACTGTTACTCGAAAGGAAGTGAGAGCAGGGTCTCTCTTCCTGCATCTTCTAGCTGCAGGAAGAATCAGCTATGCGTGTTACTCTGAATACTGAGAAAACAAAACAAATTGACTCGGAAACACTCAGTATGAGCAATTCTGCTTAACAAACCTAAAGCCATGAACTGAAATGATCTGTTTCCTCTGGCTGTGTTACAGAGAACAACGAGTGACAATTAGGATGGGGGTCATTAGATGAATACTGGAATTAAAAAATACACAGCATAAGAAACTCTTATATATTATATAACTGTTATATATTATTTAACTGTTATATATTGCCAAAAAAGATAGAAAGGACGTTTGCACAACACACAGGTAGTACAGATGCTTTGGGAAAGAAATCAGAAAACAGAATCAAAAACTGATTAAAAACTGTGTGGTGCTTGGTCCTGTTGCGGAGGCTACCAGAACACCAGATGAAATTACGCTAGCAGTAATGCAGAGTTTTTCTTCCCAACTTAGCGGTTTTCTCAGTCTGCTTCTTCTTAAGGGATGCTTTGAAATCTGACTTCCCTTTGAAGTTTCTCGAGTACAGCATGACATTTATTTAAGGTACAAACCGAACCCTTTTGCTTTCCAGATCCCATCCGCTCTTTCTTGCAGAACCACTCTTCCCCTTTCCCAGCGAGCCTCGTCCATTCTCCCCCGTGCGAGAGGGGCATCAAAGCGATGCCACCGCCGGGCTGCCCTCCTCTCCCCGGGGCTGGCGGGGCCAGCTCGCCCCCCTGAGCCCCCGGCCCGTGTCCCAGCGCGTCCGGAGAGCCCTTTTGAAGGCAGGCGAGGGGGAGGAGAAGTCCCCGCTGCGGAGGAGGCAGAGTGCTGAGTAACCCCGGCCCCGCTGTCACGCAAGGCTCGCCGCCTGTCAATCTCCCGGCGGCTCTGACAGGGCCCTGGCCGCCGTTCAAACCCTTGCGTGCGAGCAGACGAGCCGCATTACCCTATGAAGTATTTCATAATAACAACAGCTGTTAAATATTGATGACTCCTGGCAAGCGCTGAATGCTTTTCGAGAAGGTTAAGCCTTGGTGTAATGGAACCTAATTCCTCATTATATACTGTATCAGATATCTGGAAGTTGCCTAAAAAAAGCAAAGGAGCTTAGAGTAAAGGATCAGAAGAATAACTCTCGTGCAGCGGGGAGAAGGGAGAGAGCCGGCTGTGCGAAGGGTGAGGAGTGTTTCCCTGGAGTCAAATCCCTTCACAAACAGTAAAACACTCTGCTGGAACGATCAGCAGTACGGTCCGTTTCACTATATTCCACTGGAGGGTTTTGTGTTTTTAGAAATTATTGCAGATCAGATAAGCTTTCTAAAACAGTGATCCAGCTGCCAGTGCTGTCTGTGTGTGTGTAAAAGTACACGTGGAAATTATTTCTACAGAAATGCAGAGAAAAGGGGGGGAAAGCTCACATTCCTACGGTTTTTCGACAAACATCATCTCTGAGAGATCTGGCTCATTAGAAAATTTAGTGGTGATCTGACAATATATTAAAGATGAAATCTCAGACAGGATTTCCAGGAGGCAAGCAAGGGAGAAGGACGAGCCTCTTGCCTTGGGGAAGTTCTGGTGTGCTTTCCTCCAATTCCCAGAAAAAATCCATCGTCTTCTTCACTCTCCCCTCTAAACCCATCAGTGTTATCTTTTCCCTCTTGATCTTACTGAAGAGCAAGGTTGTGTCAGGAACAGAATCAGTTTGGGATTGGAATTCGTGATCAATGGACTCCTTGGGATGGACCTGGTGCTATGTACTGAGTAGTCCGGCAAAAAGGCAGCATCAGAATCCAGGTGCAGGTGAAAGAAAAAACACAAACTGAGGACTTCTAACGGAGTCAGGGTATTTTTTTTCTTGCATGTGAAAAAGAGGTCTGTGTGCCTTTGGGAAATAGAGTTTACATTCAGCAAGCTGAGAAGCTGAAAAGAATTGCCTGCAAATGTTCAGTTGTGCTGCAGTGCAAAGAGTTCTGTGAAGCTTTAGGAAAGTGGTTCACCTGTGGGGAACCTGGGTCTGTTAACTGAGTCAGGATAGGGAATCACAAAAACTTAGGAAGTTGTAGGTTGGAAGGGGCTTTGAAGGTCATCTGGTCTAGCTCACCCTGATCAGAACAGAGGTAACTTCACTTAGGCAGGTTCCTCAGAGTTTTTGAGTACTCCCAATAATGGACATTTCTCATTCCCTCCAGGAAATCTTTCATTATTTAGTTAAAAACAAGATTAATTTTTTAAGATAAGGAGTTCCTTAATGTTTTAGGTGAATGAGCATTAGGGTAGATTCTGGATGAACACATCCTGTTCCCACAATTCTTCATTTGCAAATGTGTAGAATAGTTTAAGAAATGCTGAGAATGGTAAAGTGGTTTTTATAAAAACTATATCTATATGCAGAATAAGTTATTAACCCTTCTTCTGTTTTTTGCTGGTTTACTCTACCTATATCTCATAAGAAATCACATTTGTATGTTAAGTTTAAATGTAGCCTGGGACTATAACTTCTCCCCTATCCCATAATTTCTGAGGGATCGCAGATCCAGAGAAAAGCTCCACGTGAGACAAATTGTGTGCTAACTACACAAACAACAGACTCAAAAGAACTTGTCTAGAAAACACATTTCTTCTCTGTAGCTTACTGTTGCAACCTTTCTCTCTTCATATGACTCAACAGATGATCTCCCCAACAGACAGCCCCACATTGTGCCTTGGCAAAGGAGGTATTTTAGAGATCTGTTTGCATCACTGTGAGTAAATATTTGAGCTATCAGTTGGTCTGGTAGACTATATTGGCTACAAGACTGCTGAAGACATGCAGTCCTCTGAAATTATACCAGGATGTAAGACTTACTCCAAGTAACAGTCTTCCTGTTTGTCTTCACAATTCCATTTTATTTTCTACTACATTAAATATGATGATTTGATCACGGAAACTTATTGATTTATAGGTTCAGTCCTGGGGCCTTAATTTTATCTGTGTACTATTCCATTCTTTAATTAAGCTTTAATATGTTAGCTTGACTGAATATTTGCTTGCACACCCTTCTGAATAAACACATAAAAGATAAGTAAAAATGGGTTATTCTCTCAAACCACAAAATGGATTGCAAGCCTGATTTATCAGCAACCTTGAGTAAGAAATCTGCAGACTATTTATTCCAGTTTCAAATCAATACCCACATCGCCCACAAAAAATTAAGATGATTCCAACACTTCTTCCTTGCACCTTTAAGTTTATTAATTACATGTCCATTAATCAGAATCCTGATATCCAGCATAAGTTTAGAGTAGGAAAAAAATTTCAGAGAACTATTCTGTATTTAGAAAGTCTGCTTAATGTTGGTTAGTTCCAGAGTTAAGGACCTCAGAATGTGCAATGAGCGTAGTTTAATATTTTCATTCGTGACTTCACCAAACTGATCCACAATTAGCCTTAAGTGTATTGCAGTGTGTTCTGACCTGTTCCCTCCTGATTGCTTGAGTGGTGTCTCAGGAAATCCCACTGATCATAATATTTATACACATTCAGAGGAACAGCACATCAGGACACATTGATTCTAGGATCTGTGGAACACGTGACCTATCAAAATACTTGAAGAGTTTCCCCATTCGTCAAGATATCCTTCATAATGGTTCTTGTCTGAAAAGCTTTTCATATTTTCTCTTGTCCAGATATATTATAAAAAATAGGTGCTCTATATCCTCTAAATTCCTGGTGTTTTCTCTCTGTGGCCCAAGAATGTTGTCCTCGTTTGATATGGCTCAACTGTTTCATTGTCATTAGACCATTTTTTCAGGATTGATTCTCCCAATGAAAATAATACATCAGTGGACACAGCAGAGGCAGTTGCCCTTTTAGGAGAGGCTAAAATGGCTGTCACTTTTACTGAGAAGGACTAGGGGAGACACAACAGAATTTTACAAAATTATAAGGGCAGTGGATAAACTGAATGTGGAACTGCTGTTTGCCCAACCCCACAATATGAGGACTGTGAAGTGCCCTGTAAGACCAGCACAAGAATGCTTTAAAGTAGATAAAAGACAGCAATTTTGAGGATGAGAATACCAGACTAGATGGACCACTGGTGTGACACAGTAGTGCATCTCTTATGTTGTTTTATTCTCACTGCAATGCCATGGCCTTGTCCACAAAATTTGTTGGAGACAGAAAATAAACAACAGATGCACAACAGCAGCATTTGTGACGTGAAACAAAGTATATCACAGAAGTGACAATAAGAAAAATCAGAACCTTATGAGAAAGCCTGTATGTAACTAAATTTAAGCATATGATGAAAGAGCAGCTTGTGACTAATTATTGCATCCAAAACTAACAAAAAACATTCTCTAGTGATAAACAGCCTATTGAAATAAACTTGAGTCTGAAATATTTTTCAGAAACATAAGTAATGAGACCAAAATCCATTTTTACTGAAAAGGCAGCTAAGAGGGAAGTTATGTGTGTTCATAAGTAAGCAATTGAAGTCTGTAGGAATCTTTCCCACTTTTGGAAAGGTGATTGTAAGCATTGCATTATACAGAAGAAATGCAATGAAGTCTTGATAACAGATTTACCTTGAGAATATCAGAACATTTTTAGTCTCTATCAGCTACAGAAGATGTGCATCATTTTACCCCTCCAATTTCAATCTGTAGTTTAGAACATTTAGTAATCAATCACTGAAGGACAAACTCAAAACAAAGATGAAGCATGAAAATAAATTCAACTAGGAAAATGCATGAGAAAGCATCTGTCCCCCTTCTTGATTAAAGCAACCTGACAATGACTAACTTATGTGAGATTTACATGATCTTTGCTAGCCTTTTTGGATTTGATAACCTCTTTTCCAGGACTGTGATTCAAACAGACTGTCTCTGATCTTCCACTCCTCAATTTCTTATGCCTTTATAATTTTTGTTGCACCATTCTGCATGGAAAGATACAGACTAAATTCACACCTGCAGGTTCCAAGAGGAATTCAAATCAGTATCTCTTAGAAGAGAGTTGCAAGAGCATGTGTCAATAGATCAGTTTATCATCCAAGAGACTAAAAATAGCCAATGCATATGATCTGGAGAGGAGAAAGGAAATCTTTAAGATGAAATAAACACTGCATCTAAAATATTCACATTGAGACCTTAGTGCACAGGATGTGCATGTGTTATCCAGAAAGTCGAATCTGGATCCAACAGTTTTAGAGTCAGGAATATCATAAGAACAATTCTTTAATATCTGATTTATGCAGCAGCCTTGCTGTGTCCAATATTAAAGGCAAAGATACGTTCACTTTCCAGTGTACTTTAAAGAAGCAAACATGCTTGGCGGAGGAAATGTGGGAATCTCCACCTTTAAATCAGCTGGATATCACAGCTCACTGCTGGATATCACAACAACAGGCAGACACACAGACCCCACAGAACACAGCGCTCTCCTTCTAAGGCAGAGCTGCTCTGCTTGGCCTCTTCTGCTGCCTATGGAGGTTGCCACGATGACATGGACTGCATGAAGGCTTGAGAAGTTAAATGCACTCAATGTACTGTGGGAAAAATATGCCTGAGAGGAGGTCCTTAAGCTTTGGATTTTCTAATTCAGGAAGTAAAAACACGTGCTGAGACAAGATGAGGGCAAGTGAAACATCAGGGACATTATCTGAAAGTTTTTTAAAAATTATTTCATAATCAATTTCCAGGGTAGTTTTAATATATTGAGCTATATTCCAGAACCTTTTGGAATGATGAAGAAAACCAGTAGCATGACAATCTTACCTAAAAGCTCTAAGTTAAGAACTATCTGACAACAGAACTGCCAGAAGCCTAAACTCATAATGTTACAATCCCTGGATCTCTTAAATGTGCTTTTATCCACATTAATATTTTAATGTATGCATTCAAAAACTAGTCCTACTAGTTTTTGAAAACATACATTCAATGAAGCTACCCAAACAGATGGATGTTGTTCCCAACTGGAATCCCTCATACGACAGAGGTCCCGCAGAGAAGACACTATGGTTTGTCCAAAAATAAATTCCTTTGCAGAACAGGATACTTCTGCAGAAGTATAAAATGCATGCACACAATGTATTCAATTACTACAATAACCTTTATTTTTCACTTCCTCACAAAGGTTTTGCTTTGCCTTTCCTGACACCATGTTCCATACTCAGGAAAAGATCCCAAGCAGATGCCAAAGACCCTAAACAGACCAGGAGTGGGCTTGCATTTTCTCTCCCTTTCAGCACGAGAGAAATTAAGTTTCTTAAAAGTGCCACGGTCCCTAAACAGCCAGAATTAGGACCTTCAAATTTTCTGAGCATAATAAAAAATCTGTCTTTATAAAAGGCAGGAAAGGTGACATTTAAAGATTCTAAGATTGTAAATTTTCTCTCTGCTTTGATCTGCTTTTCAATTTTTAAAACCAGAGAATACTTATAGTGATAAAATTACAAGGCAGGCACAGAGCTCTTATCAGACTTGTCCCATTCAAAGATAAGGAAAACCAATGTTCTGTATTTCAGAAACAAAGTCCTAGCTAATAAAATATAACCTTTTCTCCAGTTTCAACTCTTCTGTATGTGTCATTGACTTGAACAGGCAAGTCTGACTCCTACAAAGGTGCTTGCTGCCTTGACTCATAGCAAGCTACCAAAGAAATAACGAGTATTCCTTATGGGATAAGGACAGGACTCTTGTATCTCATTCATGAAACATATAGGATTATGCCTTCAACTTTCTAGGCAGTAATAGCCAATTGCAGCTTTCACTGAGTGATCAATGCCAGGTGAATAGTGTGTATAAGGAGAACTATGACACATAAATCACTTCTAGTGCTTCTTATTCTGTCTCAGGTCTCTGGATGAAAACCAATGATTTCTTACCTACTGATTAATCAGATCTGCTTTATACTCATCATGTGACATAAACATTCATTTCTATTGCATTTTCCCCAGTTACAGTATGATCTCCATTGGATATACACTGTGGCTTACTGCCAGAGTCAATCCAATAACCACTGAAACAAGACTTACTAGCTCTACACTAAGGAGAATAGGAGTAGGTTTGAGGAAGAAAGCGAAAACTACAAATTACAAAAAGCAAAGATGATCTTGCATGTTTTTAAAAAATGTGAAATTTAACTGGAGGCAGCGTATACTCTAGACCACACTTTGTTTTAAGCCCAAGAATTTTTCAGAGGAATCATTACACTGCATGCAAAAAAGGAACGCTTTTTCTCCTGCCGGGGCAGATTTGCAGGGAGGAGGCTCATTTCTGCATTGCTGGTCTGGCAGGCAGCAGAGCTCTATTCCTCTGATCAAGAGATCACTTTCATAACCACTTTTCTGAGGTCACAAATGAGTCTGCTGCAGTCACGCAACCCCTCGCCTACCAGAGCTTACTAGAGTACAGGTTCACGGAAGCTCTTTAGAGAGGCAGCTCATCCTTTCAGCACCCACAGATACAAGGCACACGTGTATTATCATATGGGATTCCCCCAAAATATGTTGTGGGACTGTTTTATTTCAGTTTGATCAGGGAAGAAACATACAGTTTCAACTTTTATCTGGATGGAATGTTGTTGCCTGAGTAGAATTAAATAAAAATTGAAGCTAAATAGTTTTACAGTTCTTTTAAATTATACTGGCACCTTTTGCAAATATTTAGTTAGCCTCTTCCTTTCTATTGTGTTAAAGATCCATTTTTGTCAAACAGGTGCTACTGTGAATCATGCTAATTATGATATCTTAAAGTCATGGTAAACAGTCAAACATTAGATTCAATAAACAACAAATACGATTGCCCTGAATTAAACATTGCCCTGCCACACTGTGAGAAACACAATGATATGGAAATAGTAAACCAGGAAACAGGCTTATGAATTGACTCTGAAGGAATATGATGAAATTACAATAAATTCCAGTCAGAGCTTGTTCCTAGGTCAGAAAAGTCTACTTTATTTTAGCCAAGTATCCCACAAATTACCAATATAGTGATCTGTTGTATGGACATGCCTTTCAGGTGGTGGCTGGAATGACTTTGGGTAATAAGAGGAGGTGGGGAATTTGAAGAAAAAAGTTAAAAATATTTTTCCTCTTATGGTAAGTCAACTCTACCCAATGAATGGAGGGTTTGGCCTATTTTCACAAGCAGTTAACGCTATGAAAGCAACCGTTGTTGTTTCATCATTAATTATTTGCACTAATTACCTGAAATAAAGTTTTCAAAAGCTTTTAAATTACTTTGAAGCCTACAATTATAAAAAAATTATGGTGGCTATATTGCTCATTGATATTTTGTGAGGATTAGTGTGCAGACACATTTCATTTAATGGCAGCACAAACAGGCTTGCCCAAACCAGCTTTATAATCCAGCTTAAATAAAGTAACAATAGGAATGAGGGCACAGCACTAAGCCTGTTGAGGACTCACAGTGTGGGATGCAGTTTGCACTGTCCTGCAAGTTCATTGCTATTATTAGGCACACTGAACAGGTGAAAGCTTGTTGAGGTGTGCCCATACATGCTACAGACAGTTTCAGGGATTCTGGAGATGCAGCCACAGGCTAGGTACCCTTGGCTTCATCCAAATCAAGGGATTTTTACACTTTAGGCTTGACCTTGATGTGTATCTTCACCCAGCAGTGGGACAGGCCCTCTCCCATCTGCATTGCAGCTTCTCATTGACAGAAATAACGTCCCAACCCAGCTTTGATATGAAATAAATGACATCCCAAAATTGGCCTTATCTCTGCTCCAGGCCTAGCCTGTATTTATGGAGTGGAATTAGGTTGGAAGCTGGACAGAGAATTCTGACTTTACTGCTGGTGGGCCTCACTGTCAGAGCACTCACATCATGAAGGCAGGCTTAACCTCAGGTCCTGTGCATCACTGCAGCTTCTCAGCCCAGTCAAAATTTGGTGCAGGTGATGAGGCAGAGACACCAGCCTATAAAGGGAGGAGGTTGACAGCCTCTAGAGTGACCTCTAACAGTACCACTGCAGGCAAAGCTGCAAGCATTTTTGAAGATAAATCACACTTTCAAAGAGTTCTGAGACTTCTGAAGATGCTACCTTTAGTCTTATGTTACTGATTTGTGCCCATTCATTCATCACTGCAACGACTTCCCCTGGAAATGAAAATATACAGGATCAACTCTTGCCTAAACAGACTTTTCCCTGTTTATGAACTTTGGCTGAAGCACAAGAAGTTTATCTAGAGAAAAACAGCACTGGATACTAATGCAAGTATTTAGTTAACATGGAAATTTTTCCTTTCTGTCAATGGAAAGAGATATGTGAGAATGCTGTTGAGCTACCTTACCTATACAAACAAATTACACTGTTCTGGAGACAGCTGGCAAAGAAATAATTGCTAACTACAGGAATGACTTGATGTATGGGCATTTGAGGGTAAACAGCTGCTAGAATACTGCTGCTCAGCTCTATTCTGCATGCCAGTCTGGCCGCAGAGCTGGTACCTAAAAAGTCTTGCCTTTCTGAAAGTCCTTTTTATAATCCCTATTATATAAAAGCAAAATATCTTTAATCTTTTTTCAAGAATATGACATCTCCTACTCAAAGACAGTGTGGTCCATTGCTCCATTTTCTCAGGAGATGCAAGCAGGCAGCTAATACATGTGTCTAAGTCCCACTGGATCTGCAATTTTAGAGGAAGAACTAGTCAGTAATTTAGTACAGCGAAATGAGGATAAACAATGACTTCTCATGTGCCAGCTTCCAAATAATAACTGCAAGCTTTCCTCACTCCCTCCACAGCTCCTAATATCTTGCACCTGATAGTTGAAAGATCTGTACATATAAGAGAACATGCATCCAGTAATTTGGATTAGCTGCAAATCTGCCTATATGTTATTTTTTTTAGTCCTTTTGTGGAGGACTTTATTTAATCTGAAAAATATCCAGAGAAATTTATCTTTGTGGAGTATATTATTTAACCTGAAAATTATCCAGAGAAACATAATAGAGTTCACTGATACCTCAACTAATAATCCAAAATGAAACCATTTCAAATTAGTGTACCATAAATCATTTTCAATTAATAAATGGACTTTAATAGCTACTAAGAGGTATTCTTTCATTAGAAATAGGTTTAAGTACTGTGACAAATTGCAGTTATTAGACTCAAACCTAAGGCTTCCTGGGCAACTTGGTTATAAAAATTATAGCAAGCTTACTCACAAAATTGCTTCTACCCTCACCGTCCTCCTTCTGCCCCAACATACTATACATACTTGAAAATGGCCAGATTTTTATGGAAGAGTAGGAAAAGAGTGTTTTGCTACTACAATGTCAATTAAGGTCTAGCTTGGTCAGAACCACTGAAGGATACCTGGAAATATGCTTGTACTAGGCAGGCTGAGAAGGACAGCAAATCGTGCAGCTGTAGGAATTAGTGTAAAACCAATTGTTTAGTGGTTTAGTCACTAGCTATGGCTGAGCCTTGCACATGCGGTGGTTCATACAGCCCATCCCAGCACAGCATGGCCTTTGCCTGGTGTGGAGAATGAGGGAAGGAGCTGGAGTACCTAATGATTACGCTCCAGCCATTGCAACAGAGCCGGGAGTTGATGGAGTCAAGGCAGGATGGGGCAGGCTGGGAACGGGGCAGCTGGAACATTCTTCTGCCTGCTGCATTTTCCACTGGCCAGATGTTCCCCAGTTGACATGAGCTGCGAGAGGCTGCGTGCGCCGCTCCCGGAGGGTGTTCTGACCCCTGGGAAGCACTAAAGAGGCCCAGGCCTGCCCAGCATTGAGGAGGCACAAAGGTATTTCAGAGCTCTGATCCTCTCTTCTCCCACTCGGCCCCAGTGCCAAGTTCAGCTGCGGCGCAGGAGCTCAGCTGTGGCGCAAGATTCATTTTGTGCATTAACCCGATGAGCTACGGTACCATCTGAGGCCAACATGCAGCTAATTGCTGTGAGAACTAAACTTTGAATTTCCTGACCTATTCAAAGTTTGAATTTCCCATTCACTCCACGCTCCTGTACTAACAGATGGTATACAGGGTGTAGCTCCAAAACTTCCTGCATCAGAGCATATGCAAAGACAACAAGAGGAGATGAATTGCACACCCCTGGAAACCTGCCCTTTATTTGCAGAATGGTGAAATTCTAAATAAGCCAATTGACGTGCCCAAGCAGCCCCCATCTTCCACGCAGATAGTGCTGGCTGAAGCTCTTCCGCCCAAGCCATCCCTGCCATGTGGAGCTGGAAAAGCACTGGTTACAGGAGCTGACTCATCAGCTGACTAGCCCACAGCCTCAGCCACAAAGGACCAAAAATGCTGGTGGTGGCATGAAGCGTGTGGGTGGGAGCAAGGAATAAGCAATCATCTGGCAGCCTAATGCAGAAGGGAGGGTTGACAACAAGCCATTATTTATTCCCCCCTCCCGCCCTAAGGCTCAGCCCTCTGCTTCAGCGATTCTCATCATCTTGACGCTGTGGTAGGGCTCTTTGTAGGGGAGGGAATGAAAGGTACATTCCCTCCCTGTGGCCCATGCAATGAAAGCATCAGCAGGCTATCTGAGCTCACCACACCCAGATCTCTTAGGGCAAAGGGCCCTCATGGAGGAGAATGGAAAAGAGGTTTGCCTGGTCCTGCTTTCACCCAATAGGAGACTCGAACAATGTCTTGTTGCAAAAATAAAGGACATTGCTTTCCCACCAAAGTCAGTTACTGGAGAGGAGAGATGGAAATCCAGTTCTGGAACGGCAGACAGCAGATGTAACCAAACATTTTTAGGAGCAGAGCAAGGAATAGAAAAATAGAGAAAAGGGGAGGCTGTTGTAGTGAAGATGGGAAAAGACAAAGGGGGAAAACTTATATGGAGAAAACAAGAAAATCTACAGAAGAGGAAGATGCAAAAGAGAAAATTTTACAAAGAAGTTGGGTGGATTATCACTAAAATGGTTGCTAGAGAAAAAGAGGTGGAAGGGAAGTCACCAAGTTAAACAGCAAAAATAAAAAGAAAAAAGAAAATTGGCAGATTTAATTAAAACTTAACATGAAAGTACACTGATAAAGTCCCCCAAATTGTTCATATGTATCACATTATCTCCATATAAATCTAAGTTAACTTTTGAGCATTCATTCCCTCCAGCAGCCTCCACCACTGCTAATCTGGCTATAATATGGTCAGTTGGTCCCCAAATTAACTAGCACAAAACATTCTCCAGCCAAATTATTGGTGTGGTGATGGTGTAACTTCCCACCTCCCAGGCTTTAACCTTTTCAATGGTATTTTTGTTATGACTCTGAAAAATACATTTAACTTCAGGCAATGTGTTTTTTGAAACACTGGGGCAGATTTTGAAAGCCTGGCTTGTATTACTCCACTAATGCCAAGGTTAAGCAAAACATAATAAGGAATTAAGGACATGACCAGTTGTCTTTATGTTTCCTCCCCAACCAAACTTGTTGTTTTCTGAGAAGAGGCTTTTTACCCAAATTTTGCCTACAGTAGGTCTTTCCTGGCAAATTGCCTCAGTGGAAAGGAGATTAAGTTTCTCAATGTCCTCTTTTCTTGGAAACTTTCTGTTACATTTCCCAGTCTCCAATACAGGCAGCTCAGGGCACAGGAATCTACAGCTTCAAAGTCTTCCCCAACATGTTTTTCACATGCTGTTGTATTGGCACTTGGCAGGAGTGATGAAGAGTCACAACACTGTAGTTTGCAGCTTTTCTCTGGCTGGAAAAACTGCACTAGTTGAACATAATCTTCAGAGAGTCAGAAGACAGAATATCTGCTGAGGCTACGGTATCTAAAGTAATCAAGCTGACCCCTGTGTGGAGATTGTGACTTGACTTGACTAGATAAAGACAAGATAAAAAAATTCCTCTTTTCCAAATGACCTCTTGGAACTTGGTGTCCCTGCACTAAGTGCTGCTGCAAGGGGCACATCTTCTGTCTAGAAACTGAATTCTCCTCCCAGCTCATGCTTACAGAGGTGACAATCTTAGCCACCCTACTGGTTTTAAACGTACTATCAGCTACTTCCATGGTACTTTTAAGGTATGATGGCAAAGTAACCTTCAAACTGACATTGCCTCTGCTTTCCTAACCATAAGTTGGCAGCAACAAATGTAGGGTGCATCACTGTCCTGAAATGACATGGCACTAACTTACTGCCAGACTTATTAAAAATTTCTAAAGCGCTTGCTAGCATCAATAAAAATGAAGAATGTATGTTGCAATGTGCAATATCTTCAGACTCTCTGACGTGTTACTGAGTATGTTTGGCTCAGAAGAAAGTGCTCTTCCCTTAGGGGGACATACATTAAACCCTACATTGCTAGGGTTTAATACAGTTCTGGTGGTCCTGAAGAAGTGCTGAAAACAATCAAAACCTTTATAACCCATTGTAATTTGAGAGTGTTCTGCACCTGGCATGACTGCACCTCTAAAAATTATTCATTTCAAACATTGCTAATTTCCTCTTACAAATATTACTTGCTGTGAGATGTACAGCCTTTTCCTGTATGCCATGGTGTAGATGCAGTGTAGAAAAAGCATGGAAGGAAGAAATACAATTTCATTTTTCTCCATGTACTGTTATGGTCCTTATAATAACATATTAGAATACTCTCCACATAAATCCTTACATTCACCAGCTCAAGATACATTATTTACAGTGAATTATTTGTCCTCTCAAGAAATGCTTTCATAAAGCATTATTTATTGCACCATTTTCCCATACAAGGTTTGTAGGGGTCATTTGATGGCACAACACTGGTTTAATAAATTATTTGGAACAAAAAATAGAGGGTTTGTGACAGGTTTTCAATGACACTGATATACAACATAATACCAACATACAGAAGATAGCCATTTCTGCACAGATATTGAAATAGTCAGGGGAATAGATAAGATTACTATAAGGGGACATGTTTTGCCTGTATACAATTAGTAAAGTGGTTATGAAGTTGTCAGCAGGCTAGAAAAAAACCCAAAACCTTAAAATATGTTGTATTTTGATTTAGATCTGATCTTTCAGCTGTTTTCAATATGTAAGTAGCCAATTTATATTGCAGGTTCAGAGTAAATGGGAATAGTGGACATTTTCTTACTATAACAAATATTTACTTCCTATGTACCTTCAACTTCATATATTCCATGCAGACACAAAGAGGAAATGCATGGAGGGGATTTCAAGAGACTTTTAGGGACATGGTAAATTCATATGATACATACTTTGGCAAGACTGTTGTATAGCATCACACTTTCAAAAAAGTAATGATGAGCGTCTTTAAAAGAAGTTCTAAAGTCTGTTAGTAACTTCTCTTACTGACCATCTAAGTTTGCTGATATGCATTCTGCTTCTACTCAATGTCAAGCTTCTAGAAAATTCGTCAGTTATATTATCTACAGTATTGCACCAAAGAGTATAATGAAATTAAAACTGGACTTTTAAAGGGAAATCTGCTGTGCCTCACCTAAAAAACTTGCATTTTATTTTTTGGTGGGGAACTGTCAGAGCACTGACTAATATGTTAGAGTTGCATTAGATAGAGAAGAGAAGCATCTGTGTTAGTCACATGGGATTTTCTATCTAATGAAATAAAAAAGACACTAAACCAAACACAATTAAATTAAGACAAGTCCTTCAGAGTGATCCATTGAGCCAAACTGTAGGACTGTCATATAGCCAAGTGAGGCAGGCTTTGCAGTAACCAGCCCCCTACTCTTATTGCATATGGCTCAGGGGGGACCTTATCTCTCTACAACCACCTGAAAGGAGAGTGTAGCCAGGTGTGGGTCAGCCTCTCCTCCCAGGCAATCAGAAACACATTGAGAGGACAGTCTTAAGCTGCACTTAGGGTGGTTCAGGTTGGACATTAGGAAGAACTTCTTCACTAGAGGATCGTTAAGCATTGGAATGGCCTTCCCAGGGAGGTGGTGGAGCCACAGTCCCTGGAGGTGTTCAAGAAAAGGCTGGACGTGGCACTTAGTGCCATGGTCTAATTGACAAGGTGGTCATCAGTCAAAGGCCGGCCATGATGACCTTGGAGGTCTTTTCCAAACTAAATGATTCTGTGATTTTGTGATCCTCATTGTATCAGAGTTCTCTGCACAGCTTTACTATGTGCTGTAGCCCTAAAGTCAGCAGTAGGAAAGTGAGAAGGGAAGCGAGGAAGACAATCTCCCACACTATTCACTAGCTGAAAACTATTTGTCTTCTCTGTCTTCAAAGGCCTATGCAATTACAGTATGCCAAACTAAATTCCTTGTTCTGTTGGATAAGAGGTATTGTCTTTCCTTTATAACATATCTGTGTTTAAAATGAGAAACAAAATAAATCATTTTCTTGACAGTAAAGATACACGCTTCCTCTCAGAGATGGTAATCACTCATGAAGCTGAGAACAAGTGTAAACCAAGCCAAAGTTCATGCCTGGGGGAATGCTTTCCTTCCCATCCATTGCATAAATGATAAGGACAAAACTATTGCTAGTGTCTTCTACAGTCACTGAAATTGCTAGCAAGTTCTGAAGTACAAATGCCATTTTTCTTGTGATGAAAACTAGTCTTGTTTCCATATCCAAGGAAAACATGGGTTACAGTGGAACTGAACTCAAAGTTTTTCCTCGGTCTCCAAGATCTCAACATAATTTAACTCAAGAGAATTAGATCAATGAAATCCATTACTTATAGCTCAGGATAATGGAATTTGAGCCATGCAGGGCTGTGAGAGTACTTCAACAGCTGGTACCAGGCTGGGCCAAGAAGGGCCTTAGCTGCAGAGCAGGGATTAAGCAAGCACAGTGCACAAGCAAGATGAGCATCACTGAATGCAAAAAACAGTGTGTATATCAGTCTCCTGGATTAGAGGTACCCAGATTTTTCCTTGCCACTTGCATATAAGACATTTATTTACACATCCTTGCCACATTCATTTACATCTATGCAACATGAGATGCACAGTGTGAGTTAAGCAAATGCACTGAGCACAAAAGCCTACCAAATCAAAATGGTTAAGAATAACTGAGCAAGTTAGAGAAAGGCAAAGACCCACACTCAATGGCTCACAGTATTTTGGGACTTCCCCTAGCACTGGAGCAATGTAGAAGCTGTGGTTTGTGGGAACACCTACAAAATCAGGCATCGTGTGTGTGGCTGACCATGTGTCTGGTCCTGAGTGTACTTCTATTGCTGGTAGAAACAGTGGAACTCTCCCAGAGTCAAATACCCTCAGGAGAAATCTAACAAAGATTCCCCTCATGTCACTTGTCATTTCCAGCTCCCTGGTTTTTCTAATCAGTCTTGATAATAGCAAGAGAAACATTGAAGCCTACAGGGATGTTCATTTGGATGACATCCAGCAATAGAAAAGTTGTATGAGATGCAGATTCAGAATTACAAGAGGAAATTCTGCAAGAAAAATCCTAATGATGGTGTGTTTCCCAAGGACAGCATAAAATCCGTGTAGTCCATCCTTTCCCATGCAGGTGACTTAATCAATCTAACAGCTTTGAGTTTGTAATTGCTCTGGTAATATAAACAACCCACAGCACATGCTACAAGCACTAAGAAGCACCAGAAAATATCTGAAACTTATTTACAACTGAAACTAAGATCCTCCATTTGCCATTACTCAAAAAAATAAGTATTGAATTTAGTGCCAATCTCAGAACCTGACGCTGAACATAGTATTGCACAGGTCGGTTCCCTTGATCTTCAAAGGTTATGGCAATTCAAGCAATTTAAATTTGTCTTGTTCTCCCTGAATATAGTTTCATTCTGAAGTAAATCCTGCTTGTAAATCAACACTCATCCTACAAAACCCATCTTGTTTTGCAGGAAACTAAAGAGAAAGCTAGCCAGGAGAAGGAGGTACACCCTCTTACAACAGGACACCAAGAGCAGACACAGTTCTCCTCCAAGAGTCAGCAAAGGCCTTCCAAGGACAGAGAGATCTCCAGGTTATGCAAGAGGACCTGTAGTACAAAACAGCCTCAGTTATTTGCCACATGGAATGAATGGTGTTCCCAGGAAACAAGGGGAAGAGAAAATATTGACCCATTAGTATAAGCAATATGTCCCAATAAAACGGTCTCCCTAGCAATTAAATATATTAAAAAATCTAGTCAAAATAACGTTTGAAAATGGGTAATGTGAAGGAGATTCAATTTGCAGCGACTTCTCTAGAAAGAAATCCTGCCAGATCTCAGGAATGGATGAATGCAGCTATCCTGCCTAAAGTCTTGGCACTTCTACTAAAATGTCACTGATGTAGTATTTTAGCATTGCTTAGACAATGATTTGCAGACAGTAGGTCTTCCTTCAATGATTTACTTATATACCACTTATGCAGAAGAACACTTTTTCCAGGTTTTTCAGTAGCTGTATTGCTAAAGGGATGGTAAAATTAGACAGCAGAAGAGAGTGGAAAATGTTTCTTTCATGAACACCCATTTTTGGCCAAAACACTCCAAATATTGGTGCAATTTGAATATGCCAGTTCAACACAGCTGCAGGAATAACCTTACCTGTTACCCACTCTGACAATGAATGCTTCATTTCAATACAAGCCATTGAATATGCTGTCCTAAGAAACCTAAACTACCCAAATGCTTACAATCTAATTAAGTTACAACTGTGGACTACAGCAATATTTTTTTCTATGTGTTCAAAAAACAAAAGTCCTTATTTCTCTTCCAAGGAAAAAAATCATTCAGACATTCCATTTCAGAGGACAGGATTGGGAATGCTCTAACTCAGTAGAAAATGTCTTTAAAAACCAAACTTCTAATTGTTAAAAAACTCAAACATATTGGGGAATTCTTGACTCAAGGTATAAGCTTCAACCCTAGCTAATAAGAGGAACACAAACTGAATCCTTGATTTGTGTCTCAAAGTACAGGTTTCATTTAAAAAAAAAAGAAATTTGAGGAAATTGTGAAAGCCTCTAATTATTTACATAATGGAAATCAATACATAAGTCATACCAAGAAAAGATAGGTGGGAATGAAGAGATGCAATCAATGAGGTATAATTCCCTCCTTCTTCTTGTTGTTGTTGGTTTAGGCATCTTGTCCTGTTCTTATGAATCTTTCTTATAATATTTATTGCTATTTCAGATTTTTTATTATTTTATTTTTCCTATATCTGTTCTAAATATATCCATTATAAAGGACCTGGAGAGGGTCCAGTGAAAGGACACAAAAATGGTGGAGACTAGAGCACTTCTCCTATGAGGAAAGGCTGAGAGAGTGAGAGAGCTGGAACTGTTCAGCCTGGAGAAGGGAAAGCTCAGGGTGGATCTCATCAGAGTGTATAAATACCTAAAGGAAGGGTGGAGAGAACAGCAAGGTTCTTTTCAGAAGTGTCCAGCGACAGGATCGGAGTAAACGAGTACAAAGTCAAACAGAGGAGGTTCTCTCTGAACATGAGGAAACACATTTTCACTGTCAGGCTGACCAAGCATTGGCTGAGGTTGCCCAAGGACACTGTGGACTCTCCATCCTTGAAGATATTCAAAAGCCATCTGGACATGGTCCTGGGAAACTGGTTCTCAGTGGCCTTGCTTGAGCAGGGGGCTTGGATCAGGTGACCTCCAGAGGTTCCTTGCATCTTCAACCCATCTGTGATTCTGTGATTCACTAAGACTATGATTTTAAATTTAAGGGAAAGCTTCAGGCTGCTGAAACTGGCTTACAAATGAAAGATGAATTTTTCCCATGGAAATGGATCCAATATAGGCCATAACTGTAATAGTAAGCTCAACCATATGAATTTAGTTTAAGGATCAGTTGAATCTTGTTGTGGAAAAATTTGCCATGCTTATGTAAAGTAAAATCTAAAAACCATATTTATACCAAAGAAGCAGAATTTGTCATTCCAGGAAAAAAAATTACCGAGAGTTTGAAAAGAAAACTCTGGGAAAACAGAATTCTTAGGAAGAGATGGTGGGGTAGAAAGAGGTGCCTGAGGACCACAGTACATGCACTGCAGAGGAACCTTGGAACCTTAGACCAGGAGCTTTGGTTAAGGTAGGCAGCACTCCTACAGCACTGCTGAGAAGAATTACATTGCAGATTATGCACTAAAAGCAAGATCACTCCCTGCTTCTTTACCCATCTCAGGTTTTAAAACCTTAAATTTCAGTGTTGCTGAAGTGTCATGCATATCACACCAGAAACAGGTCTGCAGTGGGGGCTGCAGCACCAAATATTCAATTATTACAATAAATAATAGCCTAAAGGGTCTAAGGAATGGACCTGAAGAATTTCAGTCACAGTAGTATGCTTCTAACCTAGGAGAGTAACAGCCATGGACACTGTAGGAGGAGAATAAAGCTGGAACACACTGCAAGTAATTGAGGATACTGAAAATCAGGCCAGCTGGGAGGAATCCTTTGTTGCTTTCTTCTTAAAAGGGATAAATTCAATTTCCATTAAAGATAAACGTTGATGGGAATTGGATCACGCCAAACACATAGACGAGTAAAAGGAAATGACCCACTAACATAAATGCTAAATCAGAAGAAAGACAGAAACCACACAGTCAGTGTGTGCTACCCTGCCAGAAAAAGGGAAAAAATAAAAAACCTAAAAAAAAAGTATATCTATATCTATGTATATATTCATATACATATATATATATATGTCTGTGTATATATATATGTATATACAAGGTTTAGTTGAAGGGGCAAAATGGATTAGAAGGAGATAGGGCAGCTTGGTGAAAGTGACTGGGAAATACTGGAATTAATGGTTCCTGTAGCAGCAGCAGCAATCCAAGCCACAGCATTGGAAGACAGAAGACCAACAGGAAGGAGCCTTCAGTGCACCTGGAAAAATCTCAGAAGACACATATCCAAGGGAAACAGAAACTGGATGTTTTTCAGCGAATCAATAAATAGGACATAAGTGTAAACTGCATCAGTGGCAGTGAAGAATGGGAAAGGTAAGAAAAGACCACCTGAACAAAATCTTGAGTTCTTCAGTGACTGGAAGCTCACAGAAAATCTCTCCTAAAAATTAATAAGATAAAGGGCAAATGTATAAGAAGGGAAAGAGTAAGACCAATGTATAGTATCAGATGTAGTAAGGAAGGGAAGGTTATAAAAATCTTGCTGGAAGCCCTTTAACCATACAGGTTGGGAAAATAGATTTCTGCTACTCAGCAGAAGGGGAGCTACAGACAGTGGAAGCAAAAAAGGTTTATTGCCTCTTTTTGCTTCCACATGCTAGGATCACCTTCATGGCTGTAAAAGCTGAGGCGCCATGAGAAATAGAAACAATATTTTTTTCTACAGAAGGGGGGCTTAAACTGAAGCAGGAGATTTCCAGCTTGGATTTTAGGGATTGCAAAGGAAGGTATTAAATCAGCCATGTTGCAGATTTGCAAAAATATTAGACAATGACCCTCAGGTTAAGGCATAGCTTAGTCTTTACTCAGGAAGGTTCACTACAGGCTGGTTTCCTAACATCTTTAAGTCTGCATGGAAACAGATGAAGTAAGATTTGTAGACAAATTTCTCAAACTCTGCTGTAATTCAGTTTGCAATCCATATATAACTGTAGTCTAAGGCAGGTCAAACAACATGTCTCCATGCTTGACTGTCACTAATTTTGCAAAGTTCTAGATTGCAATTTAAATATGAAACTTACAGAAACTTTAAAGATATTTATTCATAGAGTTCATCTGTGACTCTCTACAGTCCATATTTAGTCATCCATAAATCTATCAGATTTTTAGCTTTCAAAATCAAATGAAGTCTGGAAGTAAATAAATACAGAGAAGGCACTGAAGTCTGTAATAAACACAGAGATTCAAAATAATACAGGAGGGAGATTACTGTCAGGAAAGCACTGCTTTTGTGCTTGCATGCACATCTCTGTTTTTGCGTATGTATATGTGTGTATGCAAAAAATGTCCAGATGGGCAAAATAACAAGCTATTGAATTAAATTATGTAGTAAAGTGTTTGAAATTAAAATGTTCATCCATATCTACGTTTCCCTTCCAAGACTATACTCAACATTATCTATCATTTATCAGAAATGCTTATGGCTAAAAGGTCTAACATAACTTAATGAGATGTTGAAGGAAAAGATTGAGTGGAATTTGAGTATTGATACAAGGTTAGTTACACTAAGAAGTGAAAGATGAGGAGCTACATAGCCCTAGTTGTAACTGTGTTGGTGTAAATTGTCATAGCTGGTTTCATTACAAGGACTGGGAAACATAAATTAGCTCTCCTTCAGAAAGGACCTGAGCTGCTAAAAGGACAAGGTGCTATTCTTCTGACATTCATTTACTAAATCATTACCTGTACTAGAAGGGAACAAGTTATACAACCAACAAAATGGGGCTGGTTTGGAAGTGGAGCAAGACCACCATTTTCCCACCAGTGGAAAAACTGAGAAATGAGAAGTACTAAAGGATGTGTTGTCAAGAGTGGTAAAGGAAGGCAGACTACAATTAACCGAGATGGAACACGTCCAAGACAGGGGCCCAGCAAACTCAAGTGGTCACAGACACTGAGTGCCTCTCCATGCTCACAGGAGCCCCACCCAAAGCAAGTCTTTGTCAGGGCCAAGCGACAGTCACAGTTTCCTGCAGCAGTTGATGTGTCTCAGTCATCAGCTAACCCTGGTTCAGACTCAGCTGCCTCATACATGAGATCCGGTGAGGTTGGAAGGTTATTGCTGCAGGCCATTTTGAAGTGCTTATCAGGAAAATGCAAAATGACTGAATGCCTGTACCTTGGGGGGAGCAGGGCTATTAATAGAGCCTCTGCCAACTGATAACAGAGATATGGAGAATCTTAAATAAGTAGATAGCAAAAAGAAAACATTTCTAAGAATGAGGGAGGGAATTCACCACAATGACTTAAACTAAATCCTAGGAATATCTGTCTCAACAACCAAGTCTAAATTTTTGAAAGGAACCAGGCCTTCGCTTAAATCAGTCAAGTAAGATGAACTGGTCATATGCTTCAAGGTGCTAACCTCTAATGGTCACTTAAATGGGAATAAATGACTGATGGATGTTCTCCATGCACTAATACCCAATCCTCTGCACAACCATTTTCACACTTGAGGTCAGTATGGTGAGGTTACTCCCTCCAGTTGGCTATTGATCTTCACAACCGCGTTTGTGCTGTGCACTATGGCAGAGTAGCAACTGAAAGGACACCTAGTGGTAAGGAAATGAGCGTGCCCAGGAACCTCTGGCATTGCTGAAGGTGTGCCACTGCGATTGGCTTGGGAATTGCTGACCTGTTATGGGCTGAATACACAATGTAACATATGAACTTAATGTGTCAAGTAGCACTAGTCATTTATTTTTTTAAATGGCAAGCAATATTCTTAAAAGCGTGTTTTAAAAACCTGAAATTTAAGTTGAACTTCCTCAAAACTCAGAGAATAGTTTTTTTAAACAAATGATGCACAGTACTGTCTGTTGCAGACGACAAAATTGAATGTACTGAATCTCCACTGCATCCACTTTAGGAATATTGGGTAGGAACAGAACTCCTTACAGATATGTTTTGCTTGGTATTCAAGTCAGATTTCATCTTGGGCATCATCATTCCTTGGTTCCTCCACTGTGCCACTCTACAATATCCTGAGTAATTCCTTCCCTTCTTGTCTGTTCCTCCTATGAAAAGAAACAGCTGGAGAATATAAATTGAGCTAACTTTAGGTTTTTGGGCGTTGTTTGTTTGTTGTTGGTTTTTTGGGGTTTTTTTTGCCCATGCAACTTTATAGTCACTTCTTGCCTGTGTTTATTCCAAACTCTTTAATATGTACTAATGCCCTTGTGACCAGGAGATGCCCACAACAGAAAGCTCTATTCCAGATGGAGTCATGCTGGTCTCATGCAGAGAGGGATTATAACTTTCCTGTGTAGCGACATGCTGCCTCTGGGCAAACAGACCAAAATCCACACTTAGCTTTCTTGTTTATGTCAGCATACCATATTACAAGCATGGAACAACTTGTTGACCACTGTCCCTCTTTGGTTATTGTTTTTATGCTCTCTGTTCCAGGTTTGTCTTTTCTATTGAACACCAGTTTCTTTGGATTAATTTTCCCTGAGTGAATTAGTACAGATTTACTAAGCCATTTTTCCAGATACATTTTTTATCCAATTTTCTAACATCTCTGTATGCCACTGGTCTGTTCTCTGTCCTCAGAATGTTTTTAAGCTCCCAGTTTAGTGTCATCCTTTGATTTAAAAAGCCACAAACAATCCATTTCTGCTCTTCTATCCTCTTTCATCACAACAAAAATTGAAACACTGGGACGAATACGCTTGTTTGCTCTTTTAGGTGACTTACAACTAAAGTTTTTGCTTAAAAAAAATCCCCAAACAAGCAGATTCTGCCTTTTTTGTCCAGAATTACAAGTAAGTAGATCGTGATGTTCATGAGGGATGCAGCAGATTCTGCCCTCACCCAAACAATTGCAACCATTCCTCACTCAGCTCAGTTTCCACAGCTCACCTCTCCTCCACTCCACCCTTCTGAAGCTCCAGCCTGCTCTCTTGTCTTAAAATGGCATGTAGCTTCCTTCCTTTACTGTAAACTGTAATCTTAATTTCGTGATGTAAACATTTAAAAATAAGAATGAAGGGAGCACAAACTATGAGTTCAATTAGGTAATTTGAGGATTAGATTAAATGAAATCTCTCAAAACATGGAGTGCTGAACATTTCAACATAATGCAGCCTGGCTTTACTTGTTTTCCTTTTATCTCATCCCTTTAAGAAAAAGAGACAATGGGTCTTAGAAACTCTGGCAGAAGAGTAGCAAAGACAGCTGAAGAGATATTGCTTGTGAATGCAAGAGAAATGAAAGTCAGGCTTAGAGGAAGAGTCCATAGCACTCAGGTATGTGTTTAAAGAGTGAGAGAGGATCTCTGTCGACTGCAGGATGCTGGAGGCTGGGCAGCACCTGCCACAGCTGACATGGGAGGCTCCTGCTTTCAGTGATATCACCCTTTGTAATCTCATGTCAGTCTCATAAAATGCCCTGCAGCCTGCCAAAGTCTCTTCAAGCTGGCATTTCTTTTATACTAAAATGCATTTTAGAAGCAAGAAGGCAACCAACAGATATTATTCTTTGGCTAAATACAAAAAGTTTTTAAAAATAAATAAATAAATAAACATAAAAATAAAGGATCATCATAAGGAATAGAAATAATAAAGAGTAATAAAGGAAAAATAATGTCCATAAAAATACTTCTGTTTATCTCTGCAATCCACCTACAAGTTTTGTTCAACCATACTCCTTCAAACACAGGACTTTTTTCCTTTTTTTTGAAAACAGTTCTAGAGAGGATTTCCATTATTAAATCACTAATCTGGATTTTGCTCTTGTGAACTCCTCAGCAACAGAAGAAACTCAAAACATCTTTGAATTTGGAAGAATTCTTTTTATGTGCATCTGAAAACGCACATTTTGTTTTCACTTTGTGGTGTACCAGACAACTATACAAAGCATAGCCTAGTGCAGATTTATTCAGCACTTTAAACTTTGAATCTCTTTTGTCCTGAAAGACAGTGATCATTTTGCCTTTTCAAGTGAACCCATTTCCTCCTGGCATACAGCAAACATAGGTAATACAGTAGTTTCTTCACTTTCACATCGTACTTAAACAGGCATTTTCAACTTTCATAATAACAACACCAAATAGAGAATTCAAACTGTAACAGGTATTACATTTGCCCCAAACTTCTTTCCCAATTAAGTGATTTTACAGTTGTGTTTTCCCATTTTCATCAGCCTGCTGATGAAAAATAGACATTATCCCACTATTTGGTGAAAAACACACAAACTACATAAGAGGAAATGAATGAAATTTCCAATGCAACATCCCGTGCACAAAATAAGTCCAAAATACATTTTTCTCCCTTGTTTTATCAGTATAATACCATTTCTTACTTTTACTCAGGATTAGTACAAAGCAGCAATAAATTAGAGGGATACTTTTAATGGGATGCTGAGATCTTAAGGAAACCTACCTTGAAAGAAACTTTTGACTCGGAGATAGCTGACACTGAGGCGCAGGACAGAAAGCTTGTCCAGCTTCGATACGATGTCAGGGGGAAAAGGGAGGAGGCTGGCCAGGTGATCCAGCTCTGCATTCAGACGGTCTCTGTGTCTCTTTGAAGGATTTGATTTTTCATTCCCAACTGCAGGCCTTCTGTGGTGGAGAACACATTTTCAATTACCTGTTTTACTTCCAGAGGCTGAGATGCTCAATGCAATTAATTGATAACAGCAATACTTTGCTTAGTTTGTACGAAAATATTTGAAGTCTCTGTCCTCTGACGAAAAGAGATTTACCATTCTGCATCTGCCATGGTGCAAAGCCACAGGCTTTGTCTTCTCTTTTTGTATCAGGCAAAAAGTGAAGAACTGTATCTTTAACTTACGACCTCTCACCTTAGGGAAATGGGTACTATCTCCATGTTCTAGTCAATACCAGGAAAAACAATTTCTCATCTTTGTTGTACAAATGAGGGGCAGAGCAGCAGGGGAAAATTACTGTGACTAATGCATGAACCCATTCAATACCCACTGTATTCATTCAAAGCATCTTGGTTTCCTCCATTTAATGACTCAAAGCTAACCTGTGGGTCAGGAGATAATTAAGAAAAGAGTCTGTCTTTAGACACGAGTAAAAAGTATGGAAGGCAAGGTGAAGAGAGATTCTTTCCTCAAGCTCAAAACTCCTGTGTGCATTCTCACTTTTACCTTCCTTCCTATATCAGTAATAACAAAGATAAGAATTTGGTTTCTTAAGAAGATTGATATTCCTCACAAAACATAGAGATGAAGGTTACTCAGCTTTCTAGGCCAAGCAAGTCCATCCCCATTTCATGTTCCCCTTATGCAATGGACAGTACTAGAAAACCTAGAATAGCTGTTGTGGAAATTCCTTATGATGATATACATCACTAGTGAAGAACCTCAATTTAGGAATGTCCACTGATATTCCCAGAGAAGGTGTAAGATGTTCTCAAGAGGGAGTAAAGGAAAAAGCTGGTGCTTTTGCACACAGAAATGGGGACCTTATTTCCAGCATGACAGTGGGTGGTGCTCAGTGCTGAAGCACAGATTTCTCCATTAAGCAAGAAGACCTGAGTGGGAGGCTGAGAAGGTTGTTCCTTTCAGTAGCCAGCTATCGCTGGACCCAGCAGTAGTCAAGTGCATTATTTAGGCATGAGCTATGAGACACTGGAGCCATAAACTACATGGATACTCAGGAATGGCAAGTAAGAAGCCTATAGATAGTTGTGCTACCAGTTTCTACTTTCACCTCACTGGATCCAAGGATCATAATCTTAAGTAGCTCGCTGACATTGGACGATGAGAGTAAAAACTAATTATTTGTCACATTTTACTACTGCATTTTCATGCTACACACATTTACTGCATTTTTCAATCATAAGGTGGTTAAGGTGTTAAATTTCATCAGTATTAATTTGTCATTGCAGTTGTAACTCTAAAATAATTGTGCTTAGGAATTAGCAAAAAAAAAGATCCGTTTTTTGAAGAGCAGTTTCATACTTGTGACTGCTGCTAACTGAAAATCTCTTAAAGCAAATCAGATCTGAAAAATTCATTGCTACTTTTGAGAACCTCACTTCAAGAGAACAGCATCAGTGGACAGAATGGACAGAAAAAAATTGAGTTAGAAATAATATTTTTTTTAAATTTCACTGAAAATACATAATTTCTACTATTTGTTTCAAAATTGCCAATACATATATATTGGTTCTTCAATAAAACAACAAGTTGCTTCCAAACACATGGAGAAGATTTTGCTGATTGGGATAAATGAACTACTTTCCTAAGTAAGGGAGAGGAAATATGAGAACAAATAATGCAATCAACAAAGAAGGAATAGTGTTTCTTACTTTTTCTGAGTTAACTATTTTTTGCAGTAAAACTTGAGGCTCAGCCATCCTATGACACCAAAAGGATGTCTGATTTATGGAGGGCAGTAATTTTGTGGGAACATAACCTACAGCTGAGCAGAAGCTAAAGAACATAAGCTTTGCTAATCAGTCTTTACATCTGACAAACCAGTTGAAGCAAGGAAGCAATGTAGGACAGAAAAAATTAATTCCAATAAGGAAAATTACGCTGATGAGTTCAAGAGGTAAAAATTGCCAAGAGTAAAATAAAATAGAAACAGAAGTTTTTCAAGCCCATTTACTACATAAAATAGTGACAGCTCTATGCCAGAGAAGAATGGTTTGAAGCAATTAGGTGGTCTGCCTTTGTACTGAGTGCAAGGAATAGTTTTCATAAGATGGTAGGCAATGGTGTAAAAAGACTACGGGAGAAAGTTCAGGACAGAGTCTTCCTGAAAACTCAAGGAAATGATTCAGTAAGGGAGTGAATCCAAACAAACAGGAGTTGGATGTAAATGGTAGTAAGGTGCCAAGTGGATGTGATTTTAAACAATGTGAGTTCCATGGAAAGGTTCAGTTAGCTAGCCATAAACAGAAAGGCACAGGCAGGGAAAATCTTCAGTGGGCTGCCTTGAGGCAAATGAAAATTCTGGCCTTTATTTTGAGCTGAAAGGAGATGGTGCTTGTTGTGTTCATGTTAAACTCTGGATTGAAAAACTGTTATCAGAGACACAGGAGACACTTGATGATCCCCCGTTTACTCTGCTTTCCATACAACACTGCTATGGTAAAGGAGAACACATAATTCAAGGAATATCTCTGGCTTTTCTTTCTTCACATTGTTGAACTGCCCAATAGTAACAAACCCTTGCAGCTGTGCAGGACTCCCATTAGCAGTCCTTGGGAGCTGGTGGGGAGAACATTTTGTGTTCAGGTGGTACACAAGGCATTGAGCCATTTGGCGTTAGTGATTCAGTGTGCCCATGACACACAGACTGCTGCTAGTGTAAACCAGTTTGGTGAGCTGGCAGAGGAATTTCCTGCAACTACAGCTCTGTCTGCTGTTCCCTACCCTCTGCAGAGCCCTACCCTGTTAATGAAAACTTTGCCCTGAATAGGTTTTATAAGTATGCTGCAGAGTTAAACCAGCAGAAGACCTGAGCTGAGAAAGGTCTAATCATTTACCATGACAGCAAGCTTTCAGGAGGAAGGGGAAGACAGACCATGAGATGTGACATAGGCTGAGAGCAAAGTAACAACAGAGGATTATTATGAGTGTTCTGACCACCACCCTCAGTCACTGAGCTGTGCTGGGACATTGTATAGGAATTTTGGCAGAGCTGAGCTCCAGGGGCAGCCATGTGTGTGTGGATGTTCACCATCTCCTATGGACCAAAAGGACAGAATGAGAGAGAACTGCTTGAAGAAAAGGCAGCCCTCTGCCACTTTCTATGTCTCTTCTGCACCTTGACAGCAAAGAAAGGTGAAAGCAGAACTAATGGTCAGGAAGACATAAGAAGAGCAGCAGAGCAGATGAGAGGTGGGATAGTGTGGTACCAAGTAAGAGGAAGGGCTATGCCACAAAGGGCCTTAAAATTAGAACTAGGAAGCAGGAGAGAGCTGTACCTCCCAAGGTCTCTGTTTACCCTGGCACTGGCACAGTTCAGTCTGAAGTGGTCATTCTGGAGCAGTTATAGATACACTCAGAGCTAGGATAGGTATAGTTGCCTTTAAAGAGCTGTAAAACATTACAAGAAATGTTTTGTAGAGGAAGAGGGTTTTACAGGATGCCAGGGTTTGAGATGAAGTAGTCACTGAAGTTCTCAAATGGTAACTGTCCTGAAGCATTGCCTTAGCACTTCTAAGTATTAATTTCAGCACAGTCATTTTAGCTTGAGGTTAAAGACAAGATCTCTTTAATTTCCAGATGCTTGAATTACCAGTAAAATGTTAGATTTCCACAGGAAATAAACACTTGGTAGAAAATGTTTCCTTTAGTCAAAATGCCGGCTGCCTGGCTGAAAAGCATATCTGATGGAAAATTTTCAATCTGTCTGAGCTCCAGGTGTTTGACCTGTGTCCATAAACACCATAATTCTTTAGTGTAGAAAATGTTTAATGGGACTTACTTGGAAGTTTTGGGGTACAAAAGGAAAACAGCTACATTTTAAAATTTGTTGCGTGTATAAAAGCAGAACCTGAACCTTATATGTTATCTGAAGAGTGGCAACCTAATGAAGATAACCTCTGCTAGTTCTGTGTAGAAAGCAAGACTGAAACATATTAGCTCCTCCCAGTAAAATTTTCCACATATTCTTCCCCAGTCTTGCAGGTCTCTGTAGTCTCCCATGGAGCTTTTTTATACATTTTCATCACTGTTCTGTAAAACCACCTCAGAATAAAATTCCTGTGCCTGAAAAACATTCATGAATATAATGAACAATATCATTCTGGGATACTCTGGATTAAAAGCCATCTGCAGGATCACCACCTGGTTGACAGCCTGACCATGAAAAGATTATGTAGAGTCAGAGAGTTAGCTTCTTGGGATGCACTGAGTATGGGGAGATATAAATGTTCCAGTTGTTCTGCAGAGGAGAAAGCTGCACCTCTGTCCTTTAAATCCTGATCTTCAAAAGCACTAACCCATGAATCCCTATTGGAATCCAAGTATCCTGCTCACACTGGGGCACCTGAGCTCACTTATCTTTTTGTTAAAAAAAAAAAAAAAGGTACATTCTAGAGACTATTTACATTAAAAAGAGAGGACTGGCCGAAGAACACCCATCAACTTTACTTTCTATGAAAGATCAGGTTTTACAGCTGAGCAAATACTCCTCCCAGAACAGGTGCCAGTATCTACCTTTATTCATTGGCAGAATGGTAGGGGGGAAAGTACAACAAAGCTGTGGGGGAGAAAGTGCTGTCCTGTCAAATAAGAGAAAAAAGCTGTAACAAAGACTGTACAATATGGATTAAAATAATGGTTAAATATGCTGCTCAATTAATAGGCTTTGTCTACCCTTCTAAATTCAAGATAAACTATTCAAGGCAGCATGACAGCAATCTCGGAGTCCTGAAATGTCAGTAAGAACAGCAGGACTGAAAGACACAGACCAGGAAAGGAGCTCTGTCAGCCAGCTGGTCTGGGGCATTCAGAACCTCTTTAGAGGAAAGTCCCTGAGTGAGGGAATAAGCACAGGAAGGGCTTACCAGAGACCAAGCCCACAAACAGATAAGGTTTGAGGAAGAGACCAGTTGCTAGGAACTGAGAAATCATCCTCAGCAAGTGGTAAGTAACTAACCACAGAAAATGGACTGCTATCTCCAGTGTGGGACTTCAGTATTCTAACAATCCCAACAGTTCCCCTTGTTTTAACTCATGTTTCTTAATAAAATTTTTTCATATCCTGGTTTGAAAAGTTTAGGCTCAGGTACCTGCACTGCAACATCATATAAAACTATTTTCAAGGCAGTATTACCTGCAATGTTTCCCAAGATCAAAACTTTGTTGTGTAAAGTAAGTGAGAATTTTCTTCTGAAAGTATTAAAGCCAGAACTTCCAAAAAGGCTAATGAGGTCATTTCCATGATTTGTTAGCAGGTAGTTTTCTTAGCCATTCATTTATCTAGAAGTCATCATTTAGAGGAGCTCTAAACAGCATGTAAACTTCAAACATAAGCTTAATGTTTCTCAAAGCAACTGCAAGTCTCCTTCCTTCTTCACAAAAGTAATGATCCATAAACAGTTCTGCATAGAGGTAATTTAATGTACTGGAAATGTTCCATCCCTCTTGCAATTATTTTAAAATCAAATACCCACATCCATACTGAAACAGCAGTGCATATATCTTACATACATTTTGAATTCAACACTCAGGATTTTTGCAGGAAGAATAATTTACTTATGCCATTATCTTTGTCTATTGAAATGTGATACATTTTAAACTAAAAGAAACAATTTTTTTAAGTGGGAACAAGTGGTTCATGAGCAAATACTGCCCAAAATCCAAACAATATCAACAAATGTCTTTAAAACACTCAGAGAAACTCCCCTTTGACTTTAGACCAATATGTACAATTTTAAGCCAAGTGGGTTATTTTTAGAAGTTCTGAACAACTGAAAATAGGGAAATCTATTTTAGTTACCTTCTCATCCTTAAACTGTGTATGAAGGCCACCAGCGCCAGTTCATCATTTTAACGCAGTAAGAATGTATGTTTCAAAATCATATAATCAAGTGTAACACAGAAAATATGGGATGATTACATTAAAAAGCTTTATTTCATAGATTGGCTTATGGCATCTGGAACTCATTTACATTTGAGTGATAGCAACCTCTTTTTCCCCCTTCCCTTTCAAGCATCTTGTAGTAACAAATTTCTATTGCATTTCTTCTTTTCCTGCTTTGCCTTCGCACATGCAATTCCTCTCTCCCATTTTTCTCCTAATGAAAGTGATCCCATAGTAAATAGAAGTCTGAAAATTATGTGCTCTATATGCAAAAAGTGACTCACCAATCTGCTCTTTCAGTTGGCTGAACTGACCCACTTTCCCAGCTTGCTCATGTTGGACTTAGCAATGCCCCAAGCAAGGCTAAGCCCAGGAAGGAGGAAGGGGGAAGTGCAGTGCCAGTGCTCTGGTTCCACTCAGCACATGGCTTCTCAAAAAGCTCCTTGGACAGGAGGCAGGGAGCACAGAAGCACCAAGGTGGCAGCCACCCCTCCAAGCCACTGCCCAGCTGACATTTAGTCCACTGGTGTGTTCTGCCTACAAAAGGGCACTGTCCATCTCCACTCTCCATGGCAGCACTGTGGTGCCCACCACAACCACCAGTGGCCTCCTCCTGGGATACCTAGTGCTGGGTAAGGATGCTTTGAGCCAGGCATCCTTTCTGGAGACATCTAACCCATGAAGAGCCAGCCTCCCAGCCAAGGGTTTCTCTTTGCAGAGAAGATTAGGTCACTCCTGTGTCAGTGGACCATAAGAGGAAAGGAACCCTTCTTCTATCTCATTTCTAGCCCCTACGTTTGGAGGGAGATGTCTCCTGATGAATATGATACTTAACTGTTTTTGAATGGGTTTCCTCCTTTTCCTCCCAGCATACAGGCATTCCCCCGGAGGAATCATGGCTTTGACACTGAAAAACAAAAGGAATAGGTTTCTTAGTTTGGAGATTTCCGTGTTTCAGACTGGTCTACAAAATGACAGCACTGAGAAAGTTCTGCCGTGGAAAATGTTTGTTCCTTGAGTGTGACATTCAACAACACTAAAAAGTATGGTGGCATTAGTGAAGATAGAAGCTTACAGCTTATTCAATTTCCTACCCTAATATTATTAGAATATTGATGTTTATGTTCAATTTTCATTTTTTCCAATTAAGTATACTATGCATGATATAAAATGGTTATAAAATACATCCTGTTTACTGGATATCCAAATTTTTTTCCCCTTCCCAGCTCATTTCTAAATTCAGCTAAACAAATAAGAATAAATAACAGTACCCATCATCTGCAGGGAGGATTTCACAGCTTTTAAAATACACAGGAATATTATGTCCATTACTGACATTGTGACTGGTAGGTTGCAATTATTCAAATCAGCATTTCTCCAGATCTTCACATCCTCATTTTTAAAGGCTGGAAATATAGCTGTCGGCAGCTCAAGATGTGACACACAGTTTTGTGGTTAGCACTGGGACCCAATGTAGTGCTAACTGAGGTGACAATTTTCACACAAAACTTGGTCTTATTGATTTATTTGAGTATGTTAGCCCTAGAGACATTGCAGGGTGGGAAAAAGTCTTTGCATTCAGTCTGTTTAAATCTTTTGGAGATTAGCTGAATATCAAAGTCTCTTGATTTTCTGTCTGAAAGAATATTTTAGGCATGCTGAGTGCTGTTCAACAGTGGGTGCATGCTGCCAGAGAGGTTAGTGTATCTCAAGAGAAACTGCTGGCTTGTGCAAGATACAAAATTAAAGGGAACTTCTATGTCACTGAATCAAATCTCATGCTGGTGAACATGTGTGTCATGTAAACCAAATCATAAACTTGCTGAGCTTAATTACAAAAACCTTTAGAATGGCTTTCTTTTTCATGGAAAGACAGCTTTCTGATAACTAG
This sequence comes from Setophaga petechia, assembly GCA_024362935.1. Classification (NCBI taxonomy): domain Eukaryota; kingdom Metazoa; phylum Chordata; class Aves; order Passeriformes; family Parulidae; genus Setophaga; species Setophaga petechia. Next base: position 30,459,244 of record JANCRA010000008.1, read on the forward strand.
AAACCTTTTGCCTTCCAGCTTAAATTTGTTCATGGTCATTTTATGCCCATTTGTTCTTCTGCCAACATTGTCTTTTAGTTTAAATAGCTCTTCCTCCTCCATTGTGTTTACTCATTGGCATATTTTTAAATATCAGTCATATCTTCAGTCAGCCTTCATTTTTCTATTCTGGGACAACTAAAACTCTTTTATTTCCCTCTCATGTTACAAACTGGTATTTTCTTCCTATCGTTTTAGGAGAACAGAACTGAACCCAGTTTATTAAGCAAAATCTAAAAGGTATTTCATACATGCAAGCACAGCATCTTTTGCTAACTTACTAAGTTATTTAGGTCTACTGTGTTTCCCTCATCTGGAAAATCAGTTATTGTGTCAATAGACAGCTAGCAGGTTACTTTGTCAAAATTATTTAAATCTACGTTCCCCTTTTACTCCAACTAACTACAGCTGTTATTTGTTCTTTCCTTCTGAGAATTCTTTCTAAAACTATGCATAATATATAGATCAGACTAATTGCCTTCTCTTAAATGCAGGTTATGGTGGAAACACTAGTCATTCTCCAATTGGTGCATTGTCAGGAATTAGGTTCTTCCACAAACAGGGCCATATTTTCCACTATTACTGGAATAATTTCCTGTGACATCAGATGGGCTAACTGCCTATTCAAAGTTGATGAAGGATATGGTACTGTGCAATAAATACTGCTGCAGGTCAAGATTATGCCACAGCCTTTGCTTAGATTAAGCCTTCTTGCCACCTTTGAAGACCTTGTTAAATAGGTTTAATCTGTGAGTTCTTTCTTTTTAACAGTCTGCCACTTTTTAAGATTACATCTACCCTAACAGGTTTCCTTCTTCAGCTGGAAGCTAAAATGGTGTGGACATGGCAAAAGAACAGCAGTTTCTTCTGAAACCTTACAATAAATTATATTTTCTTTATATTTGTGGCGGATTGACACTGTCTGGACACAAGGTACCCACCAAACCCACTCTACCACTCCCCTCCTCAGCAAGACAAGGGGGAGAAAATGCAACAAAAGGCTCATGGGTCGAGATAAGGCAAGGGAGAGATCACTCACCACTTACTGACAAAACAGACTGAACTTGGAGAAATTAGTTTAATTTATTACCAGTCAAATAAGAACAGGGTAACGAGAAATAAACCCAAATCTCAAAAGTATCTTCCCCACAACCCTTCCTTTCTTCCAAGGCTCAACTTCACTGCATTTTCTCTACCTCCTCCCCCTGCAGCAGCACAAGGGGATGGGGAATGGAGGCTGTGGTCAGTTCATCACACTCTGTCTCTGCCACTCCTTCCCCCTCAGGGGGAGGACTCTGCACATTCTCCCACGAACTTCTCCAACATGAGTCCTTCCCACGGGCTGCAGTTCTCCACAAACTGCCCCAACATGGGCCCAGTCCTTCAGGAGCAGGCTGCCCGAGCATGGGTTCTCCTTGGGATCACAAGTCCTGCCAGCAAACCTTCTCCAGTGTGGGCTCCTCTCTCCATGGGCCCACAAGTCCTGCCAGTACCCTGCACCAGCACAGGCTTGCCATGGGGTCACAGCCTCCTTCAGGCATCCCCCCCTGTTCTGGAGTGGGGTGCAGGGACACAGCTGCCTCACCACGGGCTGCACCACGGACTGCTGGGGAGTCTGCTCTGGTGCCTGGAGCACCTCCTCCCACTCCTCCTTCACTGCCCCTGATATCTGCAAGGCTGCTGCTCTCACATACTCTCACTCCTCTCTCAGACTGCAGTTGCAGTTGCACAGGCTCTTTTCCCTCTTGGTAAACACCTTATCCCAAAATGCTGCCATCATTACTGATGGGCTCAGCCCCGGCCAGCAGCAGGTCTGTCCTGGACCTGCTGGACTCAGGGGGAGCTTCCAGCAGTTTCCCACAGAAACCACTCCTGTAGACCCCCACTACTAAATCCTTGCCATGCAAACCTAATACAATATTGTAATACTTTTGTGTTCTGAATCCTTCCTGTCCATAATGTGAATCTATGACTCATAGTTCATGTTTCAAAACAGTGTCACATGCTAGACTTCCCTTCTCTTGCCTTCATGAGCAAAGTTAGAAGGAGGAGAAAGACTTGAACAGCATAATTCAACTGAAAACTGAAAGCTAAGAGTTCATTCAATTTCCCAAAAGGGTGAGTTTGTTTTAAAACCCATTCTAGATCAGTTGATTAATATGTGACAGCAAATAAAAATAACTAAAAAGACCTCAGTATTCAAACTGAAAACCAGGAAATAAATAGCAAACAATATGAGCTAGAATTTATGGAGTGCAAAATGCTAGCTAGGAAAGATAAAGGCCCAAAGGAAAATTCACAAATTGCAGTGCTAAAGACAAAAGATAGTGTGCCATTTACAAGAATATTATGAAGAAAATAATTCTAAAAAGTGTATGTGGTTCTAATTAGATGGAGATGGCTCTATGATAGAACTGCATAAAAGGTAAGAGTGCTCAACAGTTTTATTTTCTGAAAAGGAGACCCATCAAACAAGAATTAGCCATGCACTCTTCAGTCTTTCTACAAGAACTTTCCACAGAATTAGAACAAAGAGTTACCACAGCAACACGGTATGAAGCACTGCCCCAGCAGCTGAGCACCAATGTCCTAGATACACACACAACCAAGAGGTGCTTCTGTCACTGCCACTAATGCCAGTAGTGGCATGTGGTTAAAATGAGTCTGAGAATGCATGGGGACAGGAATAAACACCGAGTCAGAAGGTTCATGGTCCTAAAAGTATGTCTAAAAACAACACTTGAATTTGTTGAGTTGTAAAGATCCATAAACCTTGAAAACATCTGTTTTAAAAACTGGAGAAGAGCATATATTCACCGTTCTACCTGGACTGTGTTTTCTTCTGATCACCTGTGAGCTCTTCCCTCCACCCCTAGGACAGAACAGCCCATCACCACCACTGAATGAGGCTGGGGGCTCCTTCCCCTGCCAGCCCACCGGTCTCATGTGGATGAAAAAGAGGAAGAACTTTGGTGGACAGCACTCAGCTGCTCAGAACAGTTGTGCTCTTTGCTTTCTCCCTGTAATTCTTGAGAGCCCTCACATCGTCTCTACGTGCTTGAGGTAGGATGAAAATGGACCCAAAGAAGCAATCTTCCACCACCACTCCAGCAGAAGGAAAGGAGGCTTACAAGCTTGAGGAGCTTCAGGAGGAGGAGAGCTGGGACTGAAAGGATCAGAATTGCTAGAAAAGGGTAGATGTGGACCATAAAAATTTGCTTCTCTTAGATGCTTGTAATCACTATGGACATAAAGTCACAATGAGTCTCTGGGGAGCACTGAAGGACTGAAAGACAGCCGCTATATGATAATATTCACTGAAAGGAAGCATAATGATCCAGCTATCCACTGGATGGCAAGACTGACATCCATCCCAAGCAAAATACCAGAAAAGCTGATAAGAAAGATGAATTGCATCACTTAGCAGAATTCTATGGAATATCATGCTCTCTGGAGTGAAACTAACTCACTGAGAAGTTTTCACCTCTAGCTGACAGAGGAGTTCACTTGTATTAGTGACTTAAGTTAGCAGCACAACATTCTGCTTTTAAAAAGCCCCAACGAAGCATTACAGTGCACAGTTTCCACAAGTAAAAAATCTGTCAAGTGACAGAATAAAAAGAAAAGTAGTCATAGAGAAATCACTACTAAATAGAAGTAGTTTTACAAAGATCTTACAGACATTGAGGTTCAATACAAACTCATTGGCAATAACATTTACAAAGTTAAAAAAATTTAGAAGTTTGATAAATAATGCTGAAGACACAGTGAAACAGCAACCTGGAGTGTCCAGTAGGCTGTTTTTTCTCTATTCACAATGTATTTTAATACAGTCAAATGCAAACACTTGCATCTCAGAATAGGGAATGCTCATCATTGATACTGAATAGGGACTGCATCCAGAAATGTGAGTGATTCTTAAAGGAATTAGGGATCAAAGGGAAAAATGAATACAATCCATAGTTTGAGCTGCCTGGGAGGAGCTGCTACAAAGGGAGCTAATGCAGATGCTAACCTAAGTGAAGTGGGTTTACATCTGCTTAAAGATATGATAAGGCTGATGCTGGAACGGTGTGTACAGTTTGCATGTAAGTGTTTTTCAAGTAATGTTAGAAACTGGTAAGAGTGAGGAAAGAAGCTAAAATAAATACTTGCAGGCTGAAGAAATTTGTTTGCATAGAAAAATTATTTAAGTGATTTGAGCAAAGTGAAGTACTTCTAGGGGAAGATACGAGTACTGAATTATTTTAATCTGAAACACAGCAAGCACTTAGAAAGTGAAGCTGAAGCCAGATACATCCAAATAAGAAATAAAACATTAATCTGTAACATCATGAGCATTTAAACACTGGAACAAGGTACAAAGAATTTAATGGATCCTGTTGTCTTGAAACCAGTGTTAGATGCCTTTTTGGTAATATGTACTTTATCCTAAGAGAAGCTATACTTAAATTAAATAGAAACAGTTGAGTTGAACGCAGGCATACTCAGAAAAAAAATAAAAATCTTTGGTAGCTATAGGAGGTCAGATTACATTATCCAATGATCTCTCCTTTCACTAAATTTTATGAATCATTTCCTGCCCAAATGTAATCACATACCATGCATTCAATGCCTGAACTACAAGAAAGGGCTGTGCAGACCACAGCTTCAAAGAGGCACAGCTATAGAAGAGGCAGCCTGCTAGTGGGAAGGCTGTGTGTGTGCTTATCCCTGCCATGCCACGGCACTGTGCTGCAGTTCCACCAGCAAAGCAAGAAGGAGATGGGGCTGGAGAGTGGCTTGGCTTTTCTCAGGATTGTGTGTTTCCACTTTGGCAGGGTCAGCTCTGGAAAAAGCCTTACAGTCACGATGGCTCATCAACAGGACAGAAATCTACCTGCCTGCTCTCACTAAATTAATTGTGATTAGCACATTTGTGCCAATTTTTCTGCTTCTATGAGTGGTCATGTCTTAGGAGAAAATATGGTAACAGTTTTGGATATATCCTTGTATTTACAAGCATGTTTCTAGCTGAAGTTGCCCCATTTAAAAAATAACTGGGTCAAAGAATGAATAAGGGTTGTGAAACTGAGCCCCACAGTCAGAGTGAAGGAGCCCAAACTGTTTGGGTTATCATGAAGAACAGCAACAGAGAACTTCCGTACTATAAGTAACTACATTACGTAGGAAACAAACATTTCGTGACAAGAAACAAACATTTCTAGCAAGATTCAATTTACTGAACTTGAGGCTAATTAAATCCAAATAACAGTTAAATGACTATCAAAATAATTTACTAAAGCCTGTAGAGGGTTCTCCAACACTGAGCATTTTTTCAGCAAAAACTTTTTTCTTAACGAAACTAATGGACCTGTGTGGTAAGAATTTGTTGAAGGATGTCCGATGGTCCAGTTTTACATGAGATTGAAGCAAGATCACAGCGGCTCTTTCTGGCCCTAAAATTTCCTTTTCTACCTCAATTATTTCCCCAGAGAAAAAGCAGTGGGTTAAATCTCAAACATGAGGAGTTTTCAGAACATCTAAAAAAGGTATTTAATGCTTGATTTAGAGAGGGTGTTCTACAAGTATCAAGGATCATATGTTGTCTGACAAACACACATAAAATCACTCTTTAATTTCCTTTGAAGAAAATGTGTACAGATTTGGCTACGTTTGGAGCTTCTAGGAAAAAATCCAGCTTGCGTGTGCTTGGGAGACTTGCTGTAGTCTGACAGTTATCTAGAGCTTCTGCCTGGGCTGAGCACACGTCATCCCCTCCATTCCTCCCACAGGCATCTGCACTGTGCACATGCATCCCTGTGTGCTTCACAGGACTCCCCTCCGAGCAGCAAAGGCAGCACCACACCTTCTCCTTTGCTGTCCCTCCCCATCCTGGTGCCACAAAGGACTCAAACATAAGGCACAGGAACAAGGAGTCAGCATGGGAAGGACTGAAGCAGACTGGGACAAGGCAGGGAGGAATAGCAGAAGGCTTGCAGTCCTGACTCTCAGCACTCCTAAGACCTGCAGAGAGATGCTGAGCTCCAAAACACTCTGGAAAAAGACCATTCAGGAGTACTGCTTTTGTATTATCATTAGGAATTCAAAGTAATTATTGAAAATTTGGGGGGTTTACCAGAAATAAGGCATCCAGCACCTCCTTACTGCAGTCTCCCTTCCAGGTCTCTTGAGGGCTCCTTTGCCTTCACTGCCTGCCTTAGGGGAAGCAGTCTGAGCACCAGGAGCCAGACTCCTGCCCCCTTGGAGAGCTGAGGGAGGGAATCGGGGAATCAGGGCTCTGCAGGGGCTATAGGAATGAGGGCTGCAGCATGCAAGACACACACCTATAGCCTGGGACATCAGAGGCACCAGCCCTCACTTTCTGGGAGCCTTGGTCTGTTCTAAATGCGTTGAGCACTCGGTAGTGCAGCTGGAGGCAGCCTGCACTGAGCTCTGAGTGAGAGCCAACCAAAGGCTGCGCCTCCTGGAAAATCAACTCCTGAGTGCCTGGCACCGAGCAAATGAGAATAAGGGTTTCAGGTTTATCACTTCTAATAAGTCCAGATGTCTCAGCAGTATAATAAAGATTAACTCAGTGGTGGATTTGATGTACTTAAATTCCAAAGTAACAATTACCACCGAAGAGTCTGTAACAAAATCAATAGCACTTTTTCTGCACAGGATTTGAACAGTGCACAGTACAGAGCTGGGACTGTGAGGTGAATGAGGATAATAGAAACAAAATACACAACTTCTGCTTTAGCATGAGATTAAGTTTAGTTCCTGTCCACACAAGTGAGGAATTTAACAGCTGGACTTGATGTTCTTAAAGGTATTTTTCAATCTAAGTGTTTTATGAATTTATGTTTACTCCTAGGTTTCCTAATTTGCAAGTGCTTGACTTTAACAGAGAGCAGCCCTTTACTACGGGATGGATATGTAGCTACACTCTTCTTCTTTAGCAAAACAATAATTTCAATCATTATTCTTCCATCACAAACAAGTTCATCAGGGGACTGAATTGTCTCATCAGCCTTTCTTTCTTTTTATGTTTATATAAGAAAGCCTGAAATTAAGTTCAAGGACACTTCTTTTGAGCTTTGAGGATGTAAATAAATAACTTCTTTAAAAAGCTTAGATGCAGTTTTGATGGTTTTTTTAAAGTGATGTTTGAAAAATACAGCTGTTTTTAGAACTTCTAACATGCACTCTGTCACTTGAGGAAGGATACACATGGTAGCACATATAAAAACACACCAAAAAAATTAATATTGGGAATATGTCTGGTACAATACTTTGCAGTTAGTAGAGTGGTATCTCTTTCTATGAGGCATGACTTTGGTCCTCCATTTTCTATATCACAGACCTTCTGAGAAAAATCTAAGGTTGCCACAGCAGCTGGACTTTTCATGAGCAGCAATGAAAAGTTTTTCATTGTTTTCATACAGCTGGGGCATTTAGGATATTGTCTGAACCATATGGATTATTTGATGACTAACAAGACAGTCAATCTTGCATTGCAATCTTTCCCTCAGTAGGGATATTAGTGTAGCATGTGTCACTTTTAAACTCGCAGGAACATAATATCTTTGAGATCTCTGTCCCTCTGTCGGGTTGCTGGAACCTGACTAACAGGTCAGGTTCCAGCAAACTAACTAGAAAAGCAGACATCATGAAAGAGTGAGCATCATTTCCATAGCAAATCTGACTAAAACCAGTAATATAGGTCAATGAAATATTTCTACCATGAATGGTAGCAAGGCCTCAGCTCAGCTGTCTTCCACTGTTGCAGTGTTACGCAACTCTCTCTCCTGCCCCCTCCCCCTTCTTCCTCCCACCTAGCTGCCTATCAATCAAATCTACCTGAGACATCCCCTGTCATCTGATTAGCTTTTACCTGTCCTTCCCCACCCCTAATCCGAGGCTTGAAAAAGACAGAGAACATGTGCTCTGCCTCTGTTGCCCCTCGGTTTTCCACCAGAGAGGTTCTCTCCAAAGTGAGTCCTGGAACCACCACAGGGACCCCTTATGTATCTATTAAACCTGGACTAAGCTTACAACGGAGCCTGCTTCTTCTCTTCACTGACGCTGTAAGCTTCCCCACCAAAGGTAACTGAGTTCCTTTCTTGCCTGGACTCCCCAAGAGCTCGTGTGCTGCATTCCATAACTAGCCATAGGCTCCTCTGTGGGAAATAACTACAGCTGTAGCCTTCGGCTCACCAGCGAGAGCCAGGGGAACCAGCAGGACACACCCGGATACCACCAAGGGAATTACAAAAACTATATTCCACCTATAGCTAGGTTCAGGTTTTGGGAGCAGCTTTATGCTGGCAACACAGAGCTCGGTACAGAGAACAACTCAAGCATGTTTGTTAACAGTATATATAATTTCTCAGACAGATTCTGCCCAGATTTAGCTCTATGCTGTCATGAAAAGGCTTCTAGAGCTAATCAGTTATTCAAGTTTATGCAGTTCATTAGCTTGTCTTCAATTTTAAGCGAAGGATTAATATCCTTAGATAAAAGAGGATAACAATATCCTTTTAAATTACTTGCGTCACGTTTTTTCACAAGACACATGTGGCTGTGCCCTGACTGCCTATTGGACTGTTTTATCCTCATGCCCCACTCCCTGTTCCTCCAGAAGGTGGTATATGCTTCAGCACCCACACACAGCTGTGATGGGGTAAATTAGACATGTTACTTGGAGTCACAGAACGAGCCACAGATTGCAAATATAATTAAGGACTGGTCCTCCAAACCCTCTTGTAAGTTCACTGGCATTCCTGGTGTTATTCTCCCAACCACCTCTGTTTTAATACACTGCTTGTCACTTCATCACACTTCAGCTGTCTGAGGTTTAGGTTCTCTTTGAAGTACTAGAACAAGGATCTTCGATATGACTACTAATCATCCTGCATCCATCCACAAGGCTAGATTAGAAGTGTGGTTGTATTGAGTTTGTGTGGCCAGGTTTTGGTAGCAGAGGGGCTACAGGAGTGGCTTCCATGACAAGATGCTGGAAGCTTCCCCCATGTCCAACAGAGCCAATGCCAGGCTGCTCCAAGGTGGACCCAGCACAGGTCAAGGCAAAGCCAATCAGAAATGGCAATAGTGTCTCTGTGATAGCACATTTAAGAAGGAAAAAAATGTATTGTGAAGAATAAATTGTGCTCAGAGAAAAGGGGAGTAAGAGCATGCAAGAGGAGCAACTCTGCAGACACCAAAGTCAGTGAAGAAGGGGGAGAAGGTGTTCCAGGTGCCAGAGCTGAGATTCTCCTGTAGCCTGTGGTACAGTCCCTGTACTGGGCAGTTGTGCCCCTGCAGCTCATGGAGATCCACAGGGATGCAGAGATCCACCTGCAGCCCATGGAAAAGACACACACCAGAGCAGGTGCATGCCTGACAGGAGGCTGTGACCCTGAGTTGGGGCTGGCTCATGGCAGGGATCTGCAGACCCATGGAGAGAGTGTGTCCAGAGAGTGTCCCCCATGGCTTGTGGGGGATCTGTGCTGGAGCAACCTGTCCCTGAACAACTGCACTCTGTGGGAAGAGACACACACTGGAGCAGTTTGTGAAGAACTGCAGCCCATGGGAAAGATTCAGACTGGAGAAGTTCATTAAGAACTGTGTCCTGTGGGAGGAACCCCACCTTGGAGCAGAGGAAGATTCCCCTCTCTGAGCAGTGGAGAAACATGTGGTGAACTGACCATAACCCCATTCCCTGTCTCCCTGCACCACTGGGAGGCAGGAGGTACAGCTGGAAAGAAAGGAGGGGTGAGAGGAAGGTATTTTTAAGATTTGTTTTACTTCTCAATAGCTTGGTCTGATTTTGATTTGTAAAAAGTTAAATTAATTTCCCCAAGCTGAGTCTGTTTTACCCATGATGATAATCAATGAATGATCTCTTGCTGCCCTTATCTCAGCTCACAAGCCTTTTGTTATGTTTTCTCTCCCTTGGCCAGTTGAGGAAGAGAGTGATAGAGTGTTTTTGGTGGGCCTGGAATGCACCCAGGGTCAACCCACCACAGCGGTGCAATTTTGGAATAAATGCAAACAGCGTGATGGGAAACCCTAAGTTACACAAATGAAGGCTATGGATAGGTTAGAGGATTGAATAGATGAGACAGGACACAATCACCAGCAACCATTTCCAGGAGTTTCTGCTGTAAAGCCAAAATGGAACTGAAATAGGAGTTTCATCAGGAAAGAATTGCTTATCAAATTCAGGAAGACTCTCCACAGTAGCCAGTAAGATGGTGATGCTCTTCTGCAAGTGGCCAAGATCCCATTCCAAGTCTTTAGAAAAAGTCTATCCTACACAATAACTGTACTCTCATTTTCCTGGTTTCTCTATTTTTTTCCACAAAAGACTTCTTAAAAGATTTTAATTGCACTCCAATGCAGTACAGGAGAAAAATATGTGACAGCTCATCTATTTTGAATATCTATTTTTCCATATAAATAGAGATCATATATAATTCATTGGTATCATATATTTTCACTTTTTTTGCATCCCTAGAGACAATGTGGAAAGAGACAAAAGTGGCCGCCCTTGACTCAGAGACACAGCCTGTCCTCAGAGGAGCCTGTGTGACACCAGGATAACACAGCATAGCGTTCTTCCAAAGAAAAGAGGCAAAAGAGACCTGGATGGAAACTGCTCTAGAAGTTATTACATGTATGTAGGACTAGGAAAGCAGGCAGGAAAACCAGTAATACAGCTAGATATAAAATCTGCTTTTTGGGGAGGTGCAATCCTATTCTTCTCCAGGCTTTGCTCTTCTGTGTTGTTCTTATTCAGTTATTCAGTGGAAGAAAAAGAGTAACTGAGGATGAACTTACAAGAGCCCCACAACAGAGGTTCAGCAGAGCTTAGATATCTGAAGATCCAGATGTAAAACAGAACAAAACATCAACAACAGAAATAAACCCCAACCTTTCAGGGAGGGAAAAAAGGTGTTTTGCTAAAAGCTTGAGATGGAAAATGAGAATGCAGAGAAAAATTGAAATAAAACATGAAGTGTTTTCTCCTGGAACTCTGAAAGTTATGTTAGCTTGATGGTTAAATTGGCATTGTTATTATTACCGTTGCAGTTCAGCATTTTAAAATGTTTGTGCCACCATTGTAAAAACCACTTAGTCTGGAAGAAGCAGGTCACAGATTGGAAAAACACACCAAGAGCCAGGCTGCCGTGTGAGTTGTGAAGCTTTTGCTCAATTCTTGCAAGTCTTCAGTTTAATGAAGTACATGAAAATCAGAATGGAAACTCAAAAGTTCCTGTTTTTTCAAATACTGAATCTGAAAACAAAAGTAAAAATAAAAGCTGATGTAGCTAATATTTTTTATGTAAATACAGCTAAACAAGTAATACTGGTTGAAAGGCTGTCTAGTTTTGTCTGCTGTGCTGACAAGGCACTACTCCATCACCATGGTTTGGACAAGTACTAAAATACAGTGCAGGTCCTTCATTACCAATGTATAAGGCCCATGCAGACATCACAAAGCCCAACAAGGCCAAGTGCAAGGTCCTGCACACGGGTCAGGCAGCCCCAGGCACAGGCTGGGCAGGGAATGGATTGAGGGCAGCCCTGGAGAGAAACACTTGGCTCCAGGGAGACCTTACAAAAGAGGGCCTACAAAAAACCGGGAGAGGGAATTTTCACAAGGGCATGCAGTGATAAGACAAGGGGCAATGACTTCAAAGTAAAGGCAAATTTAGATTAATTGTTAATGATAAATTCTTTACAGTGAGAGTGCTGAGACACTAGCACAGGTCACCTGGAGAAGTTGCAGGTGCCTCGTTCCTGGAAGTGTTCAGGCTCAGGTTGAATGGGGTGCTGAGCAACTAGCTGAAGGTGTCCCTGCCTATGGCAGTGGGGTAAGAATTAGAATCTTTAAAGTCCCTTCCAACCCAAACCATTCTGTGATTTATGATTCTGTGTTTTCCTCTCCAGAAACACAAATTTCTCCTTTGTAAGCTAAATAGTCCCATTATGGTTTTGAGACCTATGGATATACCTCCCTTTTTCATTTGTTATTTGACAACTTCTGGAATTTTCTATTGCAAATACTTCTACTGTTTTAGAGACATGTGTCCAGAGACAAAAATATGTTTAAATACATTTTCAAGTTACCTACAGTACTACTTTCTTCTAATACTACTTATATCTGTTACTGCCCTAAAGTAGCCAATACATAAAAATTAATTCTCATTAATAATCCTAGCAGTGTTATTTTCTATATGCTCATTTAAGTTTTGATCATGCATTTTTATATTTTTAAGCATTCATTTTCATAAACAGATCATGACTACAAGTATTTCACTTTATATTTTTAGGGCAATAGATGGGGGGAAATTTGACCTCCTGCCTTCAAAACTCCCAGAATTTTATTTGTCTCTAAGATAAAAAAGCAAACATTTTATTACATCACATCCTATCACAATATCACCTGTTGTAAAGCATTTGTTACTATCCAAAACCACCTGACACTTACAGAGAAGCTAGTATAAGATTTACTGATTCACATTCACTCCTGAAAAGTAATAAACAGGCATTTTTCATGGAGTGAAAATCACAGGGAATCTCCCCAATTACAGGGTAGGAGAGAGCTCTTTCATCTGCTTTTATAGCCTGCCTTCCCTCCCCAGCCCCTTACCACCCGTCTACCCCAAGACAGAAAGATTTTGTTAATCATTGCAAATGGGACTGAAAAGACCCTCAAGAGACTGTACAGAACATCATTCCCTACTTCATACAGAAGCAGCTGTACCAAAACCATTCAGAGGTTGCATATCTGAGAAATGGCTTGTGAGTATGAAAGACTTGTCTGTTTTTTCTAGCTAAATCAATTGATTTAATAAAAAAGTGCCACATCTTTCTAGTCTTTTACAGGCTTAGGCCATCATAGCTGTAACAACACAGCTGTTAAACCACTCCCCAGCGATGCTTATACTGTAGAAGTACAGTTTCTATGAGTACCCCAGAGATTTTATTCTAGCACTTAACTACCACAATTTTTTTTCCTAAGCATCTTAAACTAAATTTCCCTTGCAACACAACATAAATTAAGATTTTATCATAATTTCCTGCCCTAATTGACATGAACCTAAATTACAGTTTAAATTCAACTAAGTTCACAGCTAATACTACATTTCTGATGATTTTTTACTTCTTTCCCTTTACTTTTCTTGTCTCTAGACTAAACAATTATTCTAATCTTTTTTTGTAAGCGATGTTTTTACACATCTGATAATCCCTTTTTCTCTCCTCTGGACTCTTAATTCTATCTGCAATTTTTTTCTCGAGTACCCTGTTCCCAAATGAGTGCAATGCTCTAGCTGAGAACCCACCTGAGCTGAACCAGACAAAAAGATTCATTTACCTCAGAGAAAACATTTTTTATCATTACATACCATTTCTTAAAAAGTGCAATGCTACTGACTCAACTTTAGTTTGTGAACCACATTTCCACATCCTTTTCTCCTTAGCCATTCCCCATGTTATATTTGAGTGCATGATTTATTACTGACTAAAGATAAAACCTCTGCACTAAACCTTATAGACTCATATCCTGGTTGGTTTTCTGGAGGTTGTAACTGTCAAAAATCACTCTGAATTTAACTTTTATCTTCCAGAGTGCCTGAAACCTGTTTGGTGACCTCTGCAGGCTGAATGCCCACATGCTCTGGTCCCTCATTTGAGACATTCATGAAATAGGGAACAGTCTGACAGATCCTGTGAGGTACCAACCTGAATGGTAGTCCTCTCAGTATACCCCTCCAAAATCTCTAATGCCTATACTCCTTGCCCACAAAACAACATCATCAAATTTTTCTTCTCTATAAACGGCCTGAAACAAGAAGAAAGCACAATGCTTGTAGAATGATTCCTCACTTTAGGACAAGGAGAGATAGACTCAGTCTGACAAGTGCACATGGAGCTCTCAGATATCAGAAAAGCACATTTTGGAGAAGCAAATCCCTGTGAGAGAAAACGAGGACAAGAAGAGCTGCTTTCCTAACAATGCTGCCCGGAGCGTAAGGTGAGAACATATTGTTTGAAGTTTCAGTGAAGAAAAAAGTTCAAGAGATTACTTAGCATCATGACTCCCAGGGATCTGTACCCTACCAAATGTAGCAAAGGGCAGAGAGAAAAGAGAGACAATGACCCCAAAGCTGCCACATGTTCAACTTCACTCTGTTTCAGCTGAAATGTTACAAAAGACGGAGAAACCCTCTTAATGGTGGTTTTCTACGGTCCTAACAACAAAACTTGATTTTATGTGAGCATATGTTTTCAGCAAGGTAAACATACTGAAATGACCACCATTGTGCATCAATACTAATGCAGTTAAAAAGTAAGGAATAAATATCTAGCATACTAGTGAATGCACAGATACTGCTGTTGAGTACAGAGCAATAGCTCTGGTGCACCAGGCAGCCCTGCAGTCACAGAACAAACATGGTTGCAAACACTATGTTTTGCAGCCCTAGCTTCATATGGATCACATCATGCAAATTATTTGTGTTGCCTGCAGATGCAGCCTTAATTCAAAAGCATGGACAGCATGGTCCAGCCCTCATGCCACAAGTACCTGGGTACAGACTAAATGCTTTGTTCACAAATGCTCATACTGAAGACCTTCCACTGACATAGACAGCTAAGCACTGCCACCTTGCACAATTTTGCACAGACATCCTGCACTTGCCCTGTCTCTGCACACCAGATGGAACCTCTCAGGGGGAAAGGATAGGATTCAGAATAAGGTTTCAAGGTAAAAGAGATATGGGTCCCTTGTGATTGTAGCTGCACACCTGTAAACCTGAGGGCTGCACTTGAGTGAACAGCTTCTACCTGGCCTGTGCTGAAATGGTTGTATCACACACTGGCACAGAGAACCCTGGGGATTCCTAGCTATTTGGGGGGCATTCAGTTGGCATCATGCTGGCATAATTTTTTCCAGCCCACCTGTGCAACCCTGTAAGTCCATCAATTTGAGTTTTGTAGTTACCTATGACATATTTGATATGCTGGCAGCAGTACCACACAGACAGGACTTGCTACAGAAATCTCAAAGTTCAAGACTCTGAAGGTAAGTTGAATTAAATCCAACATGACTGTGAACAGCTCTGTGGGAGCTCTGGACAGACAGAGACATACTCCTAAAGCATTTCTGTCTCAAGATGTTCATCTGGTTCCTGACTCTCAGTCAAATTCCTTGCAAATCATCTTGAAATTTTCATTCTTCACGCAGACCCAGAAGGGTCACCTTCCTCTTGGAAAAAAAAAAAAGAAAAAGGCCAAATTGGTACACACTAGGCTGCATATTTGCTATTGTGTCCACCTTCTTTGCTTTGACCTCAAAATGTTGGTAGAAACTGTGATCTGCAGTTTCCTAGTGGCAATTTGCATACAGGGCCAACAATGAAACTGTTTCTCTCAAAAGCAGGAGCAGCTCCCACTTCTGCTAGCCAAGTATGGCTGAATTTATTTATATAAATATATATGTGTGTGTATATATATTAGCATGTACCTCTGATGTATAAATCACCTTTTGCACCAGCTGGTAACTGACAGAAAATTAATTTCTGGGACAAAGACATCTGTTGCCAGTTGCCATAGTTTATTTGAGGTGTTGGGGCATAGGTTGGACTCGATGATCTTTAAGGTCTCTTCCAACTTAGTCATTCCATGAATTCTGTGGATTCTGTGTTTGCTTCTCACGCCTTATTGCAGCAATGTCCTGTTCCAGAAAGCTCTGGACTGCCGCAGAGTCCTCCTGTCCCGCTTTGCCATGGCCGTGTGGTGACAGTGTCCACCACCAGTGACCTGTCACAAACATGCCACCTAGGCAGTAATTGTGTGGGAATGCTCATACTGGCAAATACCCCTTTGCCTACCTCACAGCCAAACCGTGCTGTGCTCTGCGTGCACCAGGGAAGCAGGCTGGAGCTTCCTGCTCTCCAGGTAACCCCCTTCAAGAGGGGGCAGGAAGGGTTAAACAGAATCCCTCTTGTGCCACTCAGGCAGACTGGGTTAGCAGCTGATGAGTTGTGGTTATCTGAGCTATAGCTTAGTCCTCATGGGTAAGCCAACTCAAATTGAAAACATCAACACTCTTCAGCAATGAGCTTGTGTGTGTGGACATGACTCAAATTAGAAGCAATGTCTGAGTTAGGACTAAAGTTATTCCATAGTGAAGACAAGTCCATGTTATCCAACATCCCCTTCCTGGGCTTCAAATCTTTTGGTTATTCCAACATTACTGTAAAAAAAAGCCCTGGCTGACACTTCCTACCCAAACTTGGCAATTCCTTGAATTTTCCTCCAAAATCTGCTTTGTCCTAGCTGTCTCTGGGCACAAAGAGACACTCCCACATCCTTTACATTCCAGTTGGGGCTAATTGAACTCACATGTCAGCATGAGTCAGCAGTAATTACCAGGAATATTAAGGAAAGATTTGGCACCGCACTTTGATAATTCAATAGCAGAGCCCCCGTGTTCAGCGGGGTCTGAGATTGGATCAAACCCCTTAAACACACGACAGCAAAAGCTGTATTGAGTTCTCTAGTCTCGTTTAACTACACACAGGCAGTTCCTGATACAGAAAGCATCTTTACTATATTTTTTTATATACCTACAGAAAGGAAAATCTAACGGAAGAAAACATTTCTGAGTAATAAATCCTCCTTGTTGGAGTTTAAATCTGTTTATACGCTGAAACTGATGAATCAATATTAGACTGGCTGGCTGGTTTTTGTAAGCAGTCACATTGCAAGCAGGGCCTAGAAATGCATTTCCTCCTTACAATTCCTGAGCAGAAATCTGAATCAATGGGAGGTTGAGGTAATAATATACCTCCCCCCTCCCACGGCTCAGTTGAAATTAAAATCCTGAAACCACAACAACCTGGCTTTTCCACATACGAGTGTTCGTTCCCCACCACTCTTCCCGAAACAGTCCCCCTCCGCACACCGTCACGCTCCAGACTGTGTAACCTTGTGCTTCCAGACCTGGGGGCTGGAGGTGTTTACACACTAGCCCAACACAACCCCTAAAACATTAATCTTCTCCTCAACACTGAAGAACACTCGAACACACTTTTATGGTCAACTATGGCAAAAAAATTAGTTTGTCACAAATATATACGGACACAGAGACACAGCGGATGTGGCAGTGAAAAGTGAGGACTGTCTCAGCCTCTGCTCTGGCAGGGGACGCAGGAGCAACAGTGTTAAAGTCACCATCAAAACTTTAACTGGAAATTCTTTCTGGATCTTAATATCTACAGTATGAGGTACTTCGTTTTTCACGGAAATAAATTCTTGCTCTTGGTTGCAAATTAACTGATTGACTTGCCAGTGAATTTGATCTTGTCAGTCATTAAGTCTCTCGCTTAAATGAAATTTCTTAGTCTTAGCCCTGAATCATAATACTCTCTACGTATTCAAAAAAGAGAACTGTTTTATTTTATCTAGTACACAAACACATGTGCATCAACATTCTTCTCAACAGACTACTTCTGAACACAACCAGATAATTCAGTTTTATTTAAATTTAGTCCTTGTTGTCTTTTTAAAATCTCCAACTACCAAACATCAAGCATACTCTAGGTTTTTTTCTGGAGGATTTTTTCCCCTTTTTTTTTTTTCCTGGTTAAATAGTCCATCTCCTAGAAACTCACTAAATGACGCACAAACATTGTTTCTGTCTGTCTTCAGGAAAAAAGTTTTTTACATGATATAACTTGGTTTTATGCTATTTAAATTATTCTTTTCAAAAGACGAAAAACTACAGTTTCACCCAAAGACGTACAAAATTCTTGTTTGCTAAACAAAGTAACATGAAGTCAGAAAAAGCACCAGAGCCTTCCCCCCACTGCTTTTTCGCCCTTTGGTATGTCAAACTGAAACACAACAAGAACCCGTAGCACAGAAGTTATAAAACGCTCAAAATTATTTCCAAGTCAAGTACTGGCTGACCCTAAGGCAAAGCCACCCTGTCCACTTCCAAGCGAGTGCACCTGGGGCTCGGAAGAGGCAATGTGAAACTTTAGTTCACTTGTTTTCCCCTCGAAAGGTCTCTCGAAGCGACAGTGCAAAGGATGTGGCCAAGGTGTCGCGGCGGACACCTCCGCCGTCCCGGTTTCAGCCCTCGGGACAGAGAAGCACCGCTTGGGCATCCCCCATCCGAGCGTCGGCCGGCACCGGCACCCCCGGGGCTCTCGCCTAGGAACCTCGGACCGTCACCGGCGCCCGGCTGGGAGAAGCGCGGCGCGTCCTGCGGGGCTGCGGTCCCAGCGCCGCCGACACGGGCGGAGGGACCGCCGGCACCGCGGGGACAGCGAGGGGCGAGGCGGCCGGAGCCGACAGCCCCCGGTTTCCCCGCACAGCCCGGGCTGAAGCCTGTCCTGCCCGCCGCGAGCTCTCGGGATGCAGCCACTTACCCCACGGTCCCCGCCACGACCCGGGGGTGCAAAGTTTTTCCGGGCGAGCAGCAGCCCCCGGCCGCGGCGCGGGGCGGAGGTGCGGGAGCGAGCGGCGGGAGCGGGCCGGAGGGCGCCGGGGGTGGGGAGGATGCTCGGGCGCCGCGTCCCTCGTGATCCAGGTGGCGGGCGGGCGGCCGAGGGACGGGGCGAGCCGGCGCTGCCCGCTCGCACGCGATCCGTGCCCGCCGCGCTCGCCGCCGACAGAGGGCGCTGCTGCGGCGGCGGCTCCGCGGCCCGGGGAGCGGGGAGCGGGGCCGGGATCCGCCGGGCGGGACCGCCACGTTCGGCGCCCTCCCCGCCGCCGCTGCCGCCACTCGGCCGCGGGATCCGCGGGGCAGCCTGGAGGAGCCGGACCCGGCTGCCCGCGGGGCGGTGCACCTGCCCGCGCCGCCCGCAACCCGGCTGTCCCGGAAAGTTTAAAGGGAAAAGTGCCGTGCGGGTCGTTCCCCGCTTCGAGGATGTCTGGAACAGCCTCAATGTCCCCTGCAGCGGTGCCTCTGCCCCGCGGCTGACGTTCCGCCCGGCCCCGGGGTCGCTGCGCTTGTCGTGCTCCACGACTCCCGCAGCATCAGCACGGCTCCCTCGGTATCGCCGGTGCCTTCAGTGCAGCACCGCATTTATCGGCTTCTCCTGGAAGCCCAGTAGCAGCTGGGATCATTTCTTTAACTAGCAGTGTTTGTTTTATTTCCCCAGAACGTTTTGCCGACGGATTTCTGGTTTGTGCTGGAAGCGGCAAGGGATCCCAGTCAAGCGGCCAGGCCTTCTGAGAGTGGTGCTAGATGCTGGAGTTCGGTAAGTACCTAAAGTGGCACTTGTATGGGAGGCTTAAGGAAAGGACAGACGAAATCAGAGCAGGCTGATGCAGAAAATTCAAGGTAAAAAAGTGAACACCAGTCCTCTCCTTGGTGAGGTGCCAGTCCTTAGTGAGGAGATCCAAACTTTGAAGCCACAGCAGACTTCTGGAACTGGTTGCTGTGGGGACAAACTGCTGCTCCTCAGACCTGGACTGCGGAGGTGTCCTCTCAAATGCAGATGCAGTGGCAGGTACCAGCCATCAGATAGCAGTGCCCTGCACCCACTGTCCTCACCCCAGACACAGTGCCTCAGCTCTCTGTGACCTATATCCACAGGCTGTCCCCTAGGAAAAGTCAATTATCAAGGTAAAGGTGGCAGCAATATGGGGGGAGTGGAATTCTTACCTATATATGTAATACAGGAAAGCAAAGAATTCTGCTTTTGCTAATCATAGAATACTTTGGGCTGGAAAAGGTCTTTTAAGATGATCTGGTCCAATACACCTGCAAGCATCTTTAGCTGGATCAGGTTTCTCATCCAAACAGACCTCGAACATTTCCATGGATGGGGCATCTACCACCTCTCTGGATGACATGAGTGTTTCACAACCCTCACTGTAAAACGCTCTCTTTCATCCAGTCTGAATGACCTAATAGTTGTTTCATCCATATGAAGCTCTCCTCTCAGGTTGCTTGTGATACAGACTGAATAAAAATGCAGTGCCTGAGCGCTAATTTACTGGGGAAGAAGAGGAGGAACAGGAGCACCAGAGAGTACTTGAGCCTTCTCCTCTCTCACCCCGGACAGTGGGTGAGGAGCGTGGCCCCAGCTCAATGGTTGGTCTCCATGGTTGCACTCTTACGGCTTCTCAGCTTTCCCAACTCTTCAGAGCTGTCTCTCTGGAGTGCCCTACCACCTGACCTCATAACCACTATTAAGTCTTTGGCTTGACTGCTCATGTCTTGGTTTTAGCAGGGAAATTGCATTTTGACAAATGGACTCACATAATAAACTTCTATTTCTCTGTTGCCCATGTTGTTCAAGATGAGGGGAAGCCCAGACCCCAGCCCTCCTGTCCTGTGCATAAAGATGGAAGAGCCCAGCTCACAGGAACACTATTGTTCCAGCAAAATAGAACCAGTCAGTGTTGTTGATTGCTGTGTTACATCTTCCCAGACAGAGCCTTGGCTATAAAAATAGATGCAATAATCCACATGGACAGTTGCAATTGTAAATGGCATTCAGAAAGCAAAAATGGAATTCATAGTTTGACACAGACATATCCCCAATCCATCAGGATGTGACACACTGACAGCATGTCTGTGCCAAATTATGAATGTCGTTATTTACTTTTCCTCCGAATGCAATTTATGATTGCAACCTTCACTGGAAATTAGTGTATATATTTTATATCAGACTTTTTTGAGTGGCTTTGGTATTTTCTGCACTTATTATTTTCACAGGATTGAATGCAAGTTAGTCTGCTTGGGCCACAATAAATCTTTGGGGACTACAGACTGTGCTTATGTTACGAGGATTTGCCAGCAGAACCATACCAGCAAAATCCTATCTGGCAGAGTCAAGGCCTATGTTTGGAAAGAGAAATCAAAGGCCATCAACACTGAATAGCTCTCCACTAGATGGAACAATGGTACTTCTGCTGCCAGGCCATTGACAGGGAGTGATTTACCCAGAAGACAATTGGAAGGGTGGGGGGATGGAACCCAGAAAGTGCTGGATAAGGGTGAGACAGTCATGGGATTGCTATTGTTCATTGCTTCTCCTGGTGAACTCAGTGCCACAGAGGAGAGCTGGGGAGCTGGGAGGTGTCTTGGTGCGTGAAGACACATCAGAGATCATTGACCAGACATGAACCAGCTTTGAATTAGAAATGGTGTCACCACATGGTATTCAGGTCACCCTAACAAATCTCTTCCTGAGCTTGTTTGATTGAGACTGGGGCCCCAAGCTAGCATATGTCCAGCTTGGAATTTGGGCTCTTTTGCACCTGTCTGCATTGATATGTCCAAAGACGATGGTTCAGATGCTTTATGGGAGCTTATCCCATGTACAGCTGAATGACCAAGCCTACAGAGAGAATGTTTGTGCTGTGTTTTCTTCACTCCCTGGATTTTACATTTTGTTAAAAGTAATTACACTTGCCAGGCAAGAATTGTTTTTCATAATCTCATGCTGCTGACTGTTTATACTTACACCAGCTATGTGCAGATCATTTTTATACAAGTTAGGCTTACTGAACAACCGCCAGATACTTCTGTTTTCCTTCTTGAATTTTAATTGCTTACTTGCCCAGCATCTATTTTTAAAATGGAACTGTAAATGGAACAGTAAGTTCCATCACTTACTATAGATGCAGCAGGTCAGTGCTCTCCTTACTTCTCCTTAGCTCCTTCCTGCAGGGAATGTGAAAGAGTTATTAAGGAAACCCCCCAGTCTGATCATTCATGAGACTCACTGATAGTCTATAACACCAGAGACTTTAGCTGCTTCACCCACTCACTAAAATTTTCCTGAATGTGGTTTCAAAGCAGGCGTCTTTGAAACATCAGTCTTCTTTCTCCCAAACTCCTGCTTGAAAATGAGTGTTCATCCAAAAAACTGATTTGAACACTGAACTTAAACTCATCCACACCTTCTTTTTCAAGACCACCTGCTATCAATTTCTCAGATAATCCCATTTCATCCCTGGAAAATAATTATTGACCTCGGTCTTCATCTGTCTTCTTATGGTCAGCATTATTTCAAGCACCTACATGCTCAGAACATCCATTTTATCTCTAGTGTTGCAGCTTTTTGACTCTAGCCAGTTTCTCATCTGTATTCTTCTTATTATTTTAATTTTTTAATATTCCCCATTATTTTTAGACTATTGGGAAGGAAGGTGATAGTATACAGGAAACTAGCAGAGAGCTGGAAGCCAAGGTAGTTTTCTTTTTGATCCTTTAACTAACACACATATTTAAAAAAAGAGACAGACATTCTTAATATTCTCATAAACACAAGCATTTCCTCATGAAGCAGTACTGGTTGCTTCTTGCACCTTCCATACTGCTTTTATAAACTCTGAAAGTACAAAGCGATTGAAATACTCTCACTCTCCATATTGCCAGAGCTAGCAATTTCAAACAATTTCAAATTAACTTATTTTCATTGAATAGTGTTTCAGAATGATGCTATTTCAAGGGGAGCAAAAAGACATATGAGATGCTTTGATAACATTCTTGTTAAACTGCAAGCTGTCCTCACTCTGGATTTAACTCCCAATTTAATCAACTGATCCTAATAAATGCAGGAGAAGTGAAATCACAGCTAAAAAAACATCCTCGTGACCAGATATTTTGTTTAGGTTTTGTTGGGCGCTTTTTTTTTCTTTTTGTTCTTTTTTTTCTTTTTTCTTTTTTTTTTTTTTTTTAATTTTCCATGTAGTGCTTAGCTGGTATAGCTCTTTAAACTTACATACTTCTAAGGATTGTCTTTATTAATCTCAGCTGAGTGTGTTACATACCAACAAAAATTTCATTGTCTGAGCTACTTTTGCTTATATTTCCTACTCCTTAGAAGGCTGCAGGTTGGTAAGGCTGATGTTTGCTTGAAGGCTTCTGAATGCTGCAGAGAGAAAAAGAGAACTTTGTTTGCTGTGCAGCTGCTGCCTTACTGCAGGGAACGCTCCTTGCTTGCTTGCTAGGTGCGAAGCCTGTCTGGGAGCCTTGGGGGGAAAAAGGCTGGAACTGCTGCTCTCTGGTGCCTGGAGCAGCAGTAGAGCTGAAGTCTCAGCATCACTCTGGAGGTGGCAGTGACCTTGGAATTAAAACTTTTGTTTTCGTTTCTCCACCAAGGGGGAAGTTGACTTCAGCGTGGGGTAAGACCTGGTGTCTAGCACAGAAAGTGTAATGGGTGCCTGGAGCATAAAAGCACCTTTACAAGCCACCAGAAAAAAGGAGATGAAAAAGAAAAACAAAGTGTCTTAAATGCAGAGAGCTCAAAAGATGAATGCATGCTTATAACAAGATACCTCTTGCATCCTTCTCTGGCTTTTGTCTGCTCCAGTTCTGTTTCCACCAATTCCCCTGACCTATCTTACATAGAAGTCCATATGAAGCTGTGAATTGCAGTAAAGTACAAGGAGAAACATTTAATTTAGTCGTGTAGAGACTGGAGAAAAAGAAAAAAAATGTTTAGAAATCTAAAGTCTATTTTCCTAATGGAAATAAGCAGAAAGGAAATTTTAAGAAAAAATGTATAACAACAAAATATGAGATACCAAGTATGCTTTGTCATTTATTGTAAAAAATTATACAGTCAGCTAAACAAACTTGATTTCCCTAATTATTAAAGGGGGTGCTAAACCAACAGGCAGAGCAGAGCCCTTAGAAGTCATTATTGCTTATAAAAAATCAATAAATGACTGCATTGTGTCAGTGTATTTTTAAGTCAGTTCATTCCACGTGGTCCATCTTCCCTCAGACGAGTCAATTGCTAAAAACAAGCAATAAGTCATCCCCGTTCTTTTATTTTAATATTGTAAAAAGTATTTGTTTTTATAACCAAATTGATTTAAGACTCAGCCTGGCCACAAAACATTCTAAACAGATGTCTAACTTGAAAGACACTAATATGCTTTCTTTCCACACTGTTACAGAAATTTGGGGTGCATGCAATCTGAAACCTAGACTTTAAAGCTCAAAGAAAAACATATTTTGAAAATATATCTATTATTATAAATAAGTATTTGTAATAATGTATTCCAGTGAATAGAAAACATGCTTGCTACACAGCTCTGTAACTGAATTAGAAGTCATGCTGTCATAAAAGTTGTTATGAAACTTTGGATTTAGGTACAGAGGAAATATCACTGTATTAGTACAGTGGATTTTGTTTATAGTATAGAGGGCTCAGAGTTGAGAACATTTTTATTGACACATATATGAAAAATATGATGTGTTGCACAGCCCATGAGCTTTCATGACTGTGTGTAGCACTTCCTCTGGTAAGCATCCAAAATGTTTCATCCTGAGAGATGCAATAACAGAGGAGCACCAAATGCTTCTTCCTTTGACCTTGGGCTCTGAGTTATGACAGTATGGTAACCATATTCTCTTCAGAAAATTGCCTGCTCCCTTCCTCTGTCTGGTGCATTGACTGATAAAGTGGGAATTGCACATTCATCAGACTCTTCTGGAGCTTTTCCAGTAGAGGATTAGGACTGCTAAAGAGGCTAAGCTCAAATCAAAGGGGACAAAACCAACCACATTGAAGAGGGGAATCATCCTGATCTTTTTCTGAGTCTTGCATAAGATAGAGGGTATTTCTTCTATGAGGTAAAAGCTCATGGATCTGGTATGAAGCTACACCAGTGCACCTCGTCCCTGCACATAGCTGGCTTGGACAGCGCAGGCATAAGGAGGAGATGTGGCTGGCAAGAGCAGATCCCACAGTGCTCCACTACTGATTCTCTGTGTCTCCTAGCCTGCTCTCGCTCTACAGCCCTCAACAAGAGACTATCTGAGAAGGGCAAATGAAGCTGCTTCCTAAAGGAGACTTTGTCATATGAAGCAGAGTTATATGGGAACAAGTGCCAGGCTGTGATGAGGATGAGCAAAAAAGTGGTGCTGGTCAGGGATGTCCTTAGCTCAGTTCTCAGTTCTTCTGTGGAGAGCTTCCTAAGATACTTGGAGCAGCCTTAAACTGCCCCCTCCCAAAGGGCAGCAGCCCAGAAACTGAGGATAGGGCACAGCTGACTTATGCTGAGGAAGACAGAGATGTAGAGCAATTGTTTGTTCATGCTCTGGATGTCCTTATGAATTTCGAACTGTCAGAGCAGCACTTACAAATTCTCTGTGCTTGTGTACATGCATAGAGTGACAAAGGGGAAGGTAGATGTGGGGACATTTTTGTATTTTCATTGAATTTGAAATGTTGACTACTGTAAACTGTCATTTTATGCCCAGTCTGAGCGCCTGAACCAGGTTCCTCATGGAGGATTTCAAGAAATAGAGGGATTTTACAACTGAATGAGAGCTCTGCATAAGCAACAGCTTCTTGCCTATCCTACCATAAGCATAAATCTTGATGGGGAGCACCATACAGTCTCATTTTCCCCCAGATGATAGTTTGGTTTAGGTATTTTTGGGTACAATTTTTTCCTAAAATATAAGTGTTACCAAAAGTGCAGATATTATGCACTCTGCTAATACTAAAAGTTCAAATTAGAGAAAAGGGAGAAGTGGAGGTAATATTACAAACAAAATGAAGTTACTGGAGTAGACTGCATTCCTCAGGGTTGTTGTAAGAGGACAACAACCCAATTTTTCAATCTAAAAGCACATTGCTCCTTAAAGAAGGGGAGAATTGAGACAGATGCTTGTCAATTCTTGTAATTCATGTCTTTCTTGGGGTTTTTTTCGCTCTCTCTCATTATTTATATTATTACTATAATCATGAATAGTATTATTTTTTCTGAGGTTTTGTTTTCATTATCAAACTATTCTTAACTCAAAAGTTTTATGCTTTTTTCTCTTTCTCTTCTCCATCCTTCTGCGGAGAGAGAATGAGTGAGAAACTGTGGGCCTCAGCTGCCAGCTGGGGTTAAACCACAACAACCTGGTAGTGGTTTAAGCACATATGATGATAGAAATTGGGTTTGGGAATACTGTAGCTTGGAAGATAGGAAACAAATAGGAAGGCCTATGGGTATTTACAGCTGAACATGAGGTAATCAGATGCCTTGACCCTACTTCTTCTTGGAATTTCTATCTGAACACTGCTGGAATCCAGGAGCTGGTAGCTGTATATGTGCTTTTCTGTATCTTTTTTGTCTTTCTTTCTCTTTCTTACTCTTCTAATTCCCTCTTCTTGGAACTTCTGAGTAACTTAAAATTGAATGGGCTCAGAATTCTTTAATTTGCATGAACCAAGTTAACTCTGTGAGAGGTGTTGTATGTTAATTGAATGTTGCACTAAACCTTTTGCCAAAGTTTTTTGATTTTCTAAATTTGCTAGTAAAGTCTTTTAGGTTGCTTTGATCTCTTGAAGATATCTTGTCAGTATTTCTCCCGTGTGTCTAACTCAGAGTATGTGAACAAGCGTGAGCCCTGTCAAGGACCTCACCAAGTGAGTTGTTGGGGCCTTACACCAGTTCTCATTGGGTTTGGCTGTTCAGCTTTGCTGTGTGCCATGTTACCTCTGTATCAAGTGGCATTTTGAACAGCCATATATCATTCAATCATCTCCAGTCCCTCTTCTGCTAGGTCATCTGGCAAGTTTAATACTTTCACCCTCCTCTGCTGTGATCCTTGGCCTTTCATTCTCGATCTCCTCCTTTACCTTTTCCTTACTTCAGAGACACCTTTGGAAAGTCCTACAGGTTGTCCCAAAGGCCTCCCTTTCCTCATTCAAACCAGAAGTTTGGTCTTTCTTTATCTCAGCAGGCCATACATTCCAGGTGAAAAGCTTGTGTTTGGCAGTACAAGGCTCCATGGGAAAATAGAACCAAAGTGCTGTTTCAGTGTTCCTTTGCCATCTTCTTCACTGATTTATAGGAGACTTGAAACAGCGAGAAATAACTGTACTATCAAAAAATGTTCTGAAATTATATATACTGACAACTCAGAAACTTTTTGTGAGGTCCATGATTCCTTTGTGATTCAAAAGGTATTTTGTAGAAAACAAATCCTTACTCTGTGCAGTGCTCTGGTCTTGAGAGTTTCTGTGATGGGGCTCATGGTCTGTTGGGACGCCCTGTGAAAGCCAGGTATGTAGCCCTGCAGAAAAAGCAATGGCTAGGTTAGAAAGCTAATGCAGGGGAGATGCAGGGACTGATTTGATTGATTCCAGGGAATGAAGGGGGAATAAGGTAGGTTTTCCCTTTAGATCTTAAACACGTCTAGATTTTATGGTTAATTATAAAACACACTTAATACAATTAATTATGGAATTGGCTTAAGTACTTGGTGGACACTTTAGATATTGGGGACAGATTTTGACATCATTTGTAAATACAGGATGCATAGTACTAGCGGGTCTTCTCATGTTGTGTGTCCTGAAATTATCTCAAAGGCAATGAAATGTTAGAGTTTTGGTGTGGCAGGTCAGCTGAACTGGATGGCACTAGACCTTTACACTTATTTCTCCAGCTCTGGCCATTCTGACTTTGTCCCTTGCTTTCCCAGATTCTCACCACTAGAGCTGGGGGCAGGAGATTGCTGTCTTTTCTCTAAGCTTGCAAGAGGCAGACTTTTACTCTCCAGAAATAAAAGAGACAAACCAGAATAAAACCAGACTGAAATGGCACACATAGAAGAATGTGCAAGTGTTCACATTCAGTCATTTTCACTAGGGTGCTAATTCTGATATTCTAGTAATAAAACAGAATTAAATAAGGAACATATAGTCTTTTCCTTAGGGAATGCTAAGGAAAGCCTTCTGGCTCATTTGGGTTTTGAAATCAGCATACCAACCCCAGGCAGAGTGCAGTTTTTACTATCTTCCTGAAATGCTGCTGACAGGACAAGTGCTCTCAGGGGAAGGAAGCTGGCTGATGTTGGAGCAGGAGGATAGTGTGCCATCTCCCATTTCTGCATAGTCTTGTCAGGCGTCAGCTATCTGGTGCACTCTTTCAGGAGAAATCGTCAATCTTGTTTCTTGGCACTTGCTGTCTGTCATCAGCATCTCCTCTGTTGGCCATGCCTAAAAGTGTGGATCTGAATGTGTGTACCCCGCCAACAACCCTGTCCAATTTCAGAGCTGGGAGACATGACAGGAGTCTTGCCAAGAGTGCTGTTTGCCTCAAGTGGTGTTGTTGGCTACTTTCAAATCCTTGATCATCATTTTATGTGTAACATCATATCTCCAGCCTTAAATAGGCATTACGGTGTCAGTACCACCAAGGGTGCCAGTTTATCTGTCCATACAGGATTGTCTGCATCATCACTTTATCACAGGGGCAGGCATCTGTTGTGTGGGATGACCAGGACCAGCTGATAAACTCCAGAAAAATTTGCCAGTGTGTGTGCCTGTTGACTCCTAGATTGTGCCTGGCCATACCACAACTTTACAGTGGAACCGTAACACTGAGTGGTAACATGCTTCACATTTCTCCCTCCACCCTTCCCATTCTTCCCGTGGAGCAGCAGATGGTGCCATGCCTTGAAGCAAGGAGCAGCTGCAGAACAGCAGGCCTTTACAAATGGCTAGCCAGTCCTTGACTACACTCCTGTGATTGCCCCTGTGGATGGAGCAGGTTTACATATCCCTCTGAGACAAGAGATCACCTTGGGCAGCAGTGGGATCTAATGCTGGACTCTTAGACAGGGACTATTGGGACTAATGGGACAAGAGGTTGTATCTGGCTCCCTGTGTCTTTCAGAGGACTTGGACTACAGTCCTACATCAGGACTATTGCCAGAGTCACTGTGGTGTGGGAAGCTCATCTACCATTCACCAGGATTCTGATAGCTTTCTTGCACTGTCTTTCCTCAAGAACTCTCTTTAAATCTCCTCTATATGCCACTTTTTTTTCCAAATGGAAAGCCTTTGCTTGCTTTTGAGTGTCCAGATGTGCAGATTAGTTTTCCTGGTTTGGGAGTAAGAGGTTCAAGACATCTTAAGCATTTTGGTATGTACGTCTGGAAATGGAATCCACTTCTTTTTACAGTTAACTATTGCTTGGCAAAAACGCATATATATATATATAAGTTTGTTTGATGAAGCAGAACATAATACTATGGCCACAGATTTATACTAGTGGTGAGAAACACATAATAATGCTCTTTTTGCAAACTTGTTGGTAGCTTTGAACTTTCAGAACTTTTGCTTATGCTATTCTTCACCTCTGCCCTTGAGAAGCTCATCTGTATATTTAAGGACAGAAAGTCACATACAAACTCTGGTTTTGTTTGAGGTTCTTAGTGAAAGAAGCTAATACTAGAAAAAAATCGTGGTGAGTAGTTATAGTATTGTCACAGCAACTTGTGCTTTTCTAGTGTTCTAAGAAATTGAACTAAGAGAAACCAGTAGGTAAAATGACAGGGTACATCCCATTTCCCTCTTCCTCTCCTGCTCCAACAGGATCTGCTAATGTTATTCACAGTCTTGGAACTTTTAAGGACAGAGATAGTAAGTGAGAGACAGTGAAAAATGTTTGCTTAAATCTTTGTTCTAGTTGTAATGCTAGTTTGTGGAACCTTTGGGGGAAATACACTCCTAGAAATTTCAGTACAATAATTTGTGCAATTCCATTTGAGATTTCTATTTTTTAACTGATAATTATTTATAATTAATTTATGTTGTGTCGTGTCACCAGTTATTTCAACAGGAAATATGCCATCTGATGGTTTATTGTGATTCCCAGATATGGCTGAATTGAACTAAAGAATGGAATACTACATGTGCTGTTGTGTCTGAATTGCACTTTGTTGCTTTTTTTTCCTGTTTTCATTTGATCAGTGGAATCTGGGAGTGCTTAAACCTTTTTCTGCCTGGTATTTTACAAAAAAGGGTGTTGTGATACAAGCAAGTTAACTTAAAAGCCAGGAGGTTTCAGAAGGAATAATCCTCCTCAAGTGTAAGGATTTCTTAATCCTACCTTTGTTCTTCTGTACAGTATGGATTTCATAACTTACCTTGAAAGTTTTACATTTTGAAAGTAGCCCTTGAGAGAAAGGTGGTAGAAAATCAGTGCTTTCACACCCTCCCCCCCCACATTTGAGAGTACTACTTCCCTTCATATTCATGGAAATAACTTCAGGTAGGAATTTATCTAATAGTTGGGTTTGGTCAGTCATTAGATGATTGAAGTTTTCAAATGAATGTAATTAAAGTACAAAGTTTCTATATGGTCAAGTGCAGCTCTTTATGCTCTGCCAGAGCTTCAGTTGTGACGACTGCGGTGGAGCCTATGTCTGCTTTTGGTGTTAATTCAAGTGACCAGAAATGTCACTTGAATTAGTGCCAAAAGTAGACATAGGTCTACTTACCCCATTAAAATGGGGTGTTCTCTGAAATGCTGTTGCAGCTGTAGCCTTGTAGCCAGCTGGTGTCTACAAACAAGCTCCAACCTGAGATTTTTAGTGTGCTGTGCTCAATAGAAATGCTTTAGTATTCTTGAAAAGAACTGAAATGAAATCTAGCAGGATATTTGTAGGACTTAGATTTGTATTCCAGTCTTGAAGGTGGTATCACATAGGATGCTGGTGAGAAACCTGTCTCTCCTCAAGTGTGATAAAATGCTAAACAGGTTTAAAATTATAATCTCCCTTTTTTAGCCTGCTTTGATTTGTGGCAGAAGACCCCAAAGGGATGTTGAATACTTCTAAGTTTGGCTAAGAAAAATAGAGAAGGCACAAGTGGTTTAGGTTAGTAGTTTAGGTAAGTCTCCCTCTTGAGGTTGTACTGCAGGCAAATTTCTGGTGCCACGGGTGGCAGTGCTGTACCACAGCATGGTACTTGATGTCATATGTGTTCAAATGGCAGACTAAGTTAGGCATGCTAAAATGTCTCATATTCCCAGAGTATATGCCCTATTTTGAGATGAGCAGCTGCTGGTGAATATGAAGAAGGAAAACCAGTCAGTTACGTTAGCTTTTGTGATTTTTTTTGTTTCTTTTGGGGTTGAGGTTTTTTGTTTTGTTTGTTTGTTTGGGGGGTTTTTGGGTTTTTCAGCTTTCTGCAACCCTGTGAAAAAAAGAATGAGAGGAAAAATTTTGAATTTTTTATTGAGTTTGCTGCAAGCGACATGAGGTATTTTGCCTTTTTCTTCCCACACTTATTTTTAAAGCTTTCCTTTGAAAAACAGGACACACAGATTTTGCAAGATAAACTGAATACACTGTGTGACCTCTCTGGTGACAGAGTAGAGGGGAGAAATTGAAGAGCTTACTAGACAAAAAAATACAGGTGTGTCTTTTATGGAGTAACTCTAACTTTTGTTATCTAGAGTTAGTCTGAATTGTCTGGTAATGGCTCCTGAACACTGAGTACTGTAAAGGAGAGGAAGGTTGAAGCTGTCTGCGTGATGGGGTAGCAGATGGCTTAGCAGGAAGAGGAAGCTCATGCCTTTGGCCAAAGTTATTGGGCTGGCTCTTGCCTGCAGGCAGCTAACTGACTGGGAAGTTCTTGGAAATAGGAACACTACATTTCTTGAGGAAACCATTCTTGCATGGCTTGAGGGGTTATAGAGATGCCATAAGTGTAGTTGTGGATCCTGTTTGCTTCCTGATGCTGTTTTTCAAAAGGCTGGTTTCCTCTTTCTCCTCCTTGGTTGGTGTTTCATAAGTGAATCTCCCTGTTCATCATGATGTTGTCCAGACTAGCATGCAAAATGAAAACTCAGTAAACTTCAGCTTAGTTTACCTGGCCTGCTGCAAATGTCCTATTTGATGTGGACTTAACTTGTATTGGAGGAAAAGGTAGTTGTTGATTACAGTTGCTGAAGTTACCTTTTTTTAGA
This sequence comes from Setophaga petechia, assembly GCA_024362935.1. Taxonomy (NCBI): domain Eukaryota; kingdom Metazoa; phylum Chordata; class Aves; order Passeriformes; family Parulidae; genus Setophaga; species Setophaga petechia. Next base: position 30,491,020 of record JANCRA010000008.1, read on the forward strand.
GAAATATCGTGTTATGTTCCGTTAAGAAGAGTCATCATGGTGGCCAAAGTTCCAGGGGCATCATGTAGAGTCAGAAGGGGAAAATGAGTAGAGAAGAAGATAAGGAGGCCTCTATTCAGCACAGACAACTGGTCTGAGTCATTTAGAATTGGTTGGATGATAAGGGTGGTTATGCTGGGTTACTGAACTTTCATTTTTTTATTTGGGGAAATAATTTTGGGTAGGAGCTTATCTAATAGTTGGGCTTGTAATGGAAAGTAATGGAACTCTGTTGGAGGGAACTCCAGTCTCCTAAGCAGCTTTTTACCTGCTATTGAAAGTAGAATCTGGTCCACCTTCTACACATCTACCAGTTGTTCCTCTACAGGTACTCCAGCTAGGAAAAGGAGGTACTCCTTGTCTCCTTTTCTTCCAATATTAATGGACCATGGACTGGAAACTAGCCGTGTCCTCTTTCCTGTGCATTCCTTTTGCTGGGAAATCATAATCTGTGGTGGGCAGACATGCAGTTGGCACACAACTACCAAAGCCTCAAACACAGAAGTAGGAGTACTCTACAGATCTGAAAAGAGCAATCCATGACTGTGTCGTTTCATGTGTCATGCTTGTTTTGCTCAGCTGTGAACGTCGGCGAGGAGACGGCTTCATTTCACTCAAACCTCCTCTGCTGCAGATGGAAGTGTGCAGCCACCCCCTAAAGTCCTACTCCTTAGCATGCATTACTTCTGCCTGCAGGGAGTACCTGCTGCTCTTACAATTCATCATCCATATTCTTCTCTGTGTGGGCAGGGAAGAGAAGGATTAAAGCAGCGAAAGCGTGGGGAAGAGCAAAGGAGAATGGTTTGGGAAGAAAGTAAACAAAGCTGTTTAGGGGACAAGCGAGTAGAGCTATTTCCTGTAAGGCCATCCTTAACCACTACATCTGCCATGGGAGGGCCCATCCCCTGGATGCAGGTGAGGTGCACGGTTTTAATGAGATTATCCTCTCTAGGGCAAACCCCTGCACCAAGACACTGCCAGTTGTATGACAAAATGACTGCGAGGTTTCAGAAATTCCTTTCTCATCCTGTTTAAGTGCTTCAATAACCTATTAAAGTAATGGATTTCCCATTATTGTTTTCTGCAAAGCAAGTTCTTTTTTTTTGGTTCTTTTCTCAGTAAAGACAAGTAATCACCATTCCATTCTAAGTCCTAATGTAGGACTTAAGTTTCTTCTAGAAAAGAGAAAAAAACAGAAAGAAAAAAACCAACCTGTCTCCTGTCTTTTTCCAGACATCATTATTTCTATAGTTCTCATCATTCTTGCTGCCTACTTGAGTTCACTTTTGGGTGGTCTTGCATTTAAAACTAGGCATTGATTCAGTTCACCAGTAGCCTTTTACCTGAAACCAGCACTCCCACATGGCTGGACCAATATAGGTTGATGCTTGTCCAGCATGGCTCATTTCAGTGGAAAGGTAGGTAAGATGTGAGCAACAAAGCAGTTTACTTCTATTTTCCTGGAGAAATGGGCTAGGGAACACAAGATTCCAAAAAACCTAATCAATACAGAAACTGAGTGCTCCTATCTGTCTTTAATGAAGCCTTATGTAGTTACCCCGTGGATACTTTGCAGACTTCTAAAAAGTCTTTTTTGCTACATGCAAATATTTGGAGAGAAGGCAAAGTACATGTTTGTCCCAAAGCAGAACTCTGTATGTCATTTCTCATTCTTTAAAGGTTATAGAGAGCTTTCCAAAATAACCCATGATTTTTTTGTCCATAAAAAGATTCTTCAAGGTAAGATACGACAACTTCTTTAGAATTAGACAGCCCCAAGTTGCTCATTACTTTGTGTTAATTCTTGCTTTATTCCTTATATGAGGGGCTAATACACCAGAGTGACAAGATTAATTAAAACAGCCTGTTAAAGCTGTTTAGGATAGGGGACCTGCACTGGAATACCCTTAGCCATATTTGAATGAAGAGTTTTGCAGATTGTGTCACTGGTGGCAGTCATGGTCAGGACATTTTCTAGCCTTAGCAGTGCCAGCCTTGTGCAATCGTATTCCCCACAGATTTAAGAATGACAAGTCTCAGCAGGAGGAAAAAATTAAGCAATGGTGATTTCTGGTGGTGTTCTGCAGTAATTTGGAAGCTTTCCACCTTCAAGGCTCCATTTCCCAGTATGGAGAAAGACTGTGGCTGGAACTGGTACTTCTCAGTGCTGCCACTGGTAGCCTTACCTTCACAAATGGTGTTGGGAGGGGGAAGCAGAAGTGGGAGATATTCACTCTGCATGGCAAAAGGCAGACCTGTAGGACTTCTAATACATTCTTACTGCCTGTTTTCAAAATGTAGCTACAGCATGAGATCTGTCACTGAGCAGATTGCAGAGACACATGTTGACCAGCAGTTGAAACCTGCAGGCTGCTACCAGCATCTCTATGGGTCTTGCTCCTCAACTGACCTCTGTGTTCTGGTGTTTTATTCTCTATGACATGTGCCATCTTTCCTAAACTCTTCACAGAAGCATGTGTCATGTAGAAATAGAAATCATTGATAGAAAAGAGCTCTTTTCCCTTCCAGTAGCTGACTTCTTCTTGTGATCTTCTGTGGAGGAAGGACAGACGGCTCAGGTCTTTGTATAGGAAAAGGAGTGGACTGTTCCTCTGCTAGTCCCAAGAAGGTCTCCTCCCACTGCAGTGAGACAAAGAAAAGCGGAAGCATCTCCAGCAGTCCCTCTTGCATGCCAACTGGAATGCTGTCCTTTCTGAGTCACCCACCGCTAAGGCTTTGAGTGCTCTCTTCACATCCCTCTTATCTTCTAGTCCAGCCCTGACAGACAGTGTGGAAAGAATGTAAGTGGTGTCATTCCAGAAGTCATCCCCCGCTGTCCTCATGGCCAGCGGAGAGGGTTTGAGGCACGGACTGTGCTGCTCTTCATCTCTACTGGGCCTCCTTTATCCCGGGCTTCAGGCTTGTCCCATGGGGAGCAAAGCATTCCTGCTATGCACGGAGAGCAAGGCAATTGCTACAAGCCACTTGCCAGCAGAACTTCCATGCACTGAAGATTCATTTTCTGAATCTGTTCTTTACTTTTTTCCAGTCTGCCATTTGGGTTAAAACCAAATCTTTTTAAAGCACAAATGGGTCATCATCACACCATTTTGATCATAGCTAATGACCATTCATGCATGCTCTGTGGACTTAGTGCTGAAGTTAGCTTTGCCATTTTTTCAATTTGGTTTCTTTGGTTATATTTAGACAATAAAGAGCAGAGCAAAAAAATGAGGATATGTATGGAAAAGGGAGAATCTTATCAATGTATATAATTACCTGAAGAGGGGCTGCAAAGAATAACCGGGTCTCTTCATTGGTATCCAGTGCCAGAACCAGAGGCAATGGGCGCCATCTGAAACACAAGAGGTTCCCTCTAAACATCAAGAAACACTTTTTAACTGTAAAGGTGACTGAGCACTGTCACAGTTTGCTCAGAGAAGCTGTGGCATGTACCTCCTTAGAGATATTCAGAAGCCATCTTGAAATAGTCCTAGGTAAGAGCGTCAGGGTGACCCTGGTTGAGCAGGAGTCTTGGCTCAGACAACCTCCAGAGGCCATTTTCCCTCCTCAGCCTCTCTGTGGTCTGCTGTGATTTACAATTCGGTGAAAAAGACACGATGAAACTTGCTTCAAATTTACAACACTTACTCAAAGTCAATTTTTTTTTCTGTCACTAGATTAAATTATTGTCAGAATCATAGTTTAAAAGTGTATTTTTATTTCAATTAAGTTAGATAGTAATTAGATAGTAATCAACATCGTGTCAGAATGCAGAATTTCTACCTATTTTCTACCCATTTTGTCTGGATCTCCTTTGGTCACACAGAACTCTACTACAAGAAAGGACAAACCAATCCTTTGATGAGTCACGCTGCTTATTTTCCTGTCCAAGTTCAAAGTCAATGAATCTTGGCTTTCTTACTACTCAGAAGGAATGGAAATTTAGAGACAGAGATATGTGGGGTATTTCTGTGACAAGTGCGTCAGTCTTTCCCTTAGTACATTTCTCCTGTGGTTTTTGTGGTATCCAATATGATACACACCATTCTCACTTTTGAGTGCATTCAGTTCATCTGGTGCCTGATCTCTGTCTCTTGTTTATTAGTAGCACTGTTGACACACTCTGTAAACCTAAAGGCAAGGAATTTATCATGAAAACATAGGTATTATCAACAGCACAACATTAATTCTGTGTACAGTGGTCGAAGAGTCAGATATCCTTAGTGGTTTTGTTTGCAATAGTTTTGCTGATGTATCAGTGTAGAAAAGAGAGTGAAGCCTAGTGCAATTCTGGACATGAGTCCAGAACAATTCTTCTCCCCAGGAATCATCCCAAGTCCACAGGACAGAGAAGGAACCCTTTTAACTGTGTCTGTAGGTTTGACACCTCTGTGTATCTGACAGACCTCTCACGTGCAGAAATTGCTATCAGGCTTGCAGGGCAGACAAAAGTGATGTCTGGAAAGAAAGTGTGGAGTCAGTAATTTCAGAACCGTACATTGGGTGATGTCAACAGAGCAGTGAAACTACAGTGATGTCTGGTGGAAAGGAGAAGAACTGGGACAATCCTGTGAGGTATATAGTTCATGCAGGTGCTGAAAATCCTGACCCCAGTTTTCTTGGTGGCATGGGAAGTGTCCTCATGCTTCCTGCTGAGACAAGTGATGCAGTCTTTGGGTAAGAGCACTGATACATACCAAGAGAAAGAAGGAAGAGCAGAGCTGGTTTGGACCTTCTGCTAGTGGTCATGGCTGTAACACTTTCAGGAAAGAGCTCATCTATTATTAGCATTAGCACTTTTATTAAAGCACAGAGCTCAGACTCACAGATCCTGCAGGATCTGACTGTTTGCACCAACTGTGTTTCCAACAGCTGTAGGTCTCAGGAAGCCTCATCAGCTTGGGCACAATGTCAGAACAAAAACACCTCTGATACTTATGAGGGCCTGCACATTGACAGGTAAGCTTCCTGGACAGTGAGGGACTTAAGAGCAGGAGGGAGAACCTAAGGAATTCTCCTTGTGTCAGCATGGGTCTGGTAGACTGGCACAGATACAGAGCTAATGGGCTCCTGCTAAACTGATCCAGCTCTGCCACATCCCAGATACTCACCACTGAGGAATGCTCCAGTGGTAGAACACTTTCTGAAGCTACTAAATATGGTGACACAAAAGCTGACACAGGTTCTCTCCCCGTGTCTTACCTTCCTTGTCTCCTCTATCACTGTGTTGCCCATGGTTCCTTTATCCTGCCATGACACTAACCCTGAAGGTTCACATCCAGGAGATGCTGCATACTGCTACCCAGTTGGTCGGTGAGCTAATAAGCCTTCCTGGATTTAGATAAGCACTAGGTAGTGACATAAGATGTTCAGGTAATATTGGGATTTTTTCCAAAGGTAACGAGCCCACATGGACTCAAGCTAATAGATGTTCATCTGACAATGTAGCCCTGGAACAGCTTTGCTATTCTGCTGACAATGTTAGTATAAATGTGTGGACAGCAGTAAACTTGTTAGCAGGAGCACTCCAGAGTTACCCAGACAGACAGTGGTCTTTAGTTACTTGTTTACATTCTCTTTCTTCAGTAATACAATAAATATCAAGTTTCCACTCTTCTGGAACTTGAGATAGAGATCTGTCACATTTTTCAGTCTTGGCACAAATACTCTTTATTAAAAACAAAAATTGGGGGAGGAGGGGGAGTTGAAACCAGAAAACTTATCATAGGTAGTTCTGCTGAAAAGAAGGAACCGATAATATCTGTAGATTTGACTTCACATAGTTTGTGTAAGTGCCTGGACAGCAGAAGTCCACAGGTTCATCTTTACCACCCATTGCAGTCTTCTGTTTTTCCCTGAAGTGACTGGAAGCAGAGAACAGTTTGTTATTCATTCAGTTTACTCTGCTTACATAGCTTACTATTTACTCCTTGAAGTCTCACTCATTTATAGAAAACTCCTTGATATTTCTGCATATTATAAATATATTGGAACACAAAAAATATTTCTGTGTTAATGAGCTCTGCAGGTTTGACTGTGCCATTTCCAAAGAGATGCCAGTGGCCAGAGACCACAGAAAGGGATCAGTCATGAGGTGTACAAGCATCTCTCAGGCTTCTTCCCTCCAGCAGAAAAGCTGTGCTAGCTGCTGACTAGAGTGGAGTGTATCTGGGTTGATGCCTGTTTGTAGCTTTTGGATTACAGCTATCCCATGAAAATAGTGGTCTGTGGGACTAAATTTGTATTCAGTGATAGAGGGCCAAGAGAAGAGTGAGAAGAAGCCTGTGAGACTTTGATGCCTGAGATAAAGGAGCCCTGGGCAACCAAGACGGGAGAGAGAGTGGGGATAAAATAAAATAAAATAAAATAAAATAAAATAAAATAAAATATAAAATAGTATGCCTTTCTTTTGCTTATAGGCATTAGATGTGGATCCTGTTTGCCATTACTTTACCTCCTAAGAAAACTTGTGGCACCATTGGGTCTGTAATGTCCCCAGACAGCTGAAGATGCTGGGGAGGCAAAAAAGACACTCATCCTGACCCAATCCTGATTGTCAGGCTGCTGTGTTGATTTGGCATGGCCTGGATTTTGGTAGCAGATGAGGGCTGCAGAAGTAGCTTCTGTGAGAAGCTGCTAGAAGCTTCCACCATGTCCTACAGAATCAATCTCTGATGGCTCTTAAGATGGACATGCTGCTGGCCCAATTAGAGAGGTTGGTAATGCCTCTGTGATGACATATTAAAGAAGAAAATCAAAACAGGGCACGTGCAGTTTTTCCCAGGAGCGGTGAGGTGCCACTGCCAGGGCCATCCCAGCACAGCCCCCAGCCCTGTCCCGCTGCAGCCACCACCATCTCAGTGCGGCCCACGGCAGCTGCCGCCATCTCGGTGCGGCCCACAGCGAGCCTTGCCTGCCTGGCCACCCTCAGACAGCCCCACCATGTGCCCACCATGGGCAGAAGGGCAGAGGTGGCAGCAGCAGCAGTGGCTTCTCCTTCCCGGTACCCCACACAAGGAGAGGCCTTTAACAGCACCAGCGCTGTGATGGCCGCCACTGCCTACGTGGTGGTGGCAGGGCCTCCTGTCCGCCAGCGGAAGCATGAGAGATTCCCCAACATGGAACCTAGATGAGATACACTTGGTGCTGCAGGATCCTGCAGGAATTCTTGAATTAGTGGAGCTTGGCAATGGTACCTATGAGCAGCAGTTTTTCTTCTAGTCAAAGAGGACACGTGAGGAGCAGCAATATGGCGGCACCAAGGTCAGTGGAAAAAAAGAGGGAGAGGAGATGCTCCAAGTGTTGGAGCAAACTGCAAACTGTGGTGAGGACTATGGTACAGCAAACTGTCCCCTTCTACTGCTTGAAATCCATGGGGGATGCAGAGATCCACTCACAGCCCATGGGAAAAGTGCTCACACTGAAGCAGGTGGATGCCAGAGAAAGCTGTGATCCAGTGGCAGACCTGAATAGAGATTGGTTCTCTGCTTCCAGAGATAGAGGCTTTTTCTAGAGGCCCTCTCTTCCAAACTAGAGCAGCCTTTCCTTAGAGGACTGCATCCTGTGGACAAGTGACCCATTCCACAGTGATTTTGGAAAGACTGTTTGCCCGTGTGAGGGACCCCACAGCATAGCAGAGAGAAGGCTCCTCTTCCTGAGTCAACAGAAGATCTCGAGTGACAAACTGACCAAAACTCCCAACCCCTGTCTCCATGAGCTGTTGGTGGGAAGGAGGGAGGAGCTGGGGGGAAAAAAGTTGTTTCAAGGTCTTATTTTACCTCTCATTATCTCATTATTACTCCTCTGACTCTGTTGATAATAAATTTACTTTATACTTGTAAATTTGAACCTGTTTTGCCCTTAGAGTGTTTCCTCCCAGTCCTCAACTCACAAGACCTTCGTGATTTTTTTTTCTCTCTCCTCCTCTGCCCAGCTGAGAGCAAGAGGGGTGAGGAAATGACTTTTCATGGGTGCCTGGCATTTGGCCAGTGTCAAACCATGACAGATTCCAGGACTTCAGTGGCTGGCGTGGGCAGTAAAGCCATGACTTGCAGGCAGCAGTGGCTCTGGTGGGCATTGCTGAGGCTGCTGCCTGGAGAAGGAACACTGCTGGTGCCTGAATACTAACCCTCACTCACCAGGACACATCCAGGACAAAATGATAAAGATGGGAGCAGGGTGCAGCTACCAGCTGGGACAGCTGCTAGTCTTACCAACCATGCAGTGCTGAAAGTTAGATTGGGTCTGGATGATTGTCGGGATGTCTTTTTTTCCCATTAGTCAAGCAGGTTTCCAAGTTTATATGTTGTTGCAATTTTTATTTTTCCGGGGCCTCTTTCCTTGGGTCAAAAAATGTGTAGTCTAGAGCTCTTTTGTTTAGCTCTCAGCTTGAGAATGGGAAAAAGTTACTCATGGCTGAGTTCTCTGCATATAATTTAATTTCCTGGGTCTATGAACAGAGATTGAAACTGGTTGTATTTAGGACATTTGTAGCAAGAGCACCTAGGAGTTGAGTTGGCAGGTACAGGTATACTTTCTCTGAAAACCCAACCCAAATAGGAATGCTACCAAGAACTGGGGACTTTGGTTATTTTGCATGTACTTAAGTGTTATCTGTGCTGATCAGCCTCCTCAGTATTTGGTTGCCTTTGTTTTCCTTTTCACATGAACACAATGATGGTGCTTTTAAACTGAGGTATTTCAGGCACAGTCTTACGCAATTTGCTCTTATACAGCTGAGACATGGGAGCCTATCTGTCTATGACAAGGATTAGTTTATTGCTTATTTAAAAGAGATCTTGAAAACTTGTTTATAACTGTTTACATACAATTTTTTCAACAATTCGGATTGCCTAAGGCTACGGCATGTTCCCTGTGCTTATGTGCAGTGCATAACCCCCATGTGGCCTCAGGCAAATGGAGTGGTTAAAAGATTTATGCACTATGTGGATAAACAAAATCTGGGAGAATTTCCCCGAGGCTTTGCCTGGATTGGCAAAATGGTGTGATTTTAAATCGTGATAGCTAGTACCTGGTATTTCTCATATATGCTGGCCTGATGAGGAAAAACCTGTATGAAAGAACCAGAGTTTTTTTAATAAACCTTACTTTGGCATAGCAGATGCTCACAGCTTGCCCTGACTAATGTTTTATAGGACAGCAATTACCATCACTGAAATAAAACCTTTTTTCTTAGAGTCGACATAACCTGGTGCAAAACTAATACTTTGAAGACTTTCAAGAATTTCCCTGACCAGGCCATGCAAAGAACACACCAGACAGATGGAAAATTAGGGAATTTCTCTTTCTGAGTAGGAAGCAAAGAGTAGGCTGCCAAAATCTCCTGCGGGTTAGGATCCTGGCCTGACCCTTCTGGAGGATTTCCTGGAGCCCGATATCAATGGGAACAATTCCACAGGCTGAAAAATTGGAGGATTTCACCTGCAATGTGTTTCCCTTGTTCTGGTTTTGTGTTAAACCCACAAAAGCCTAGAATTTAGTGGAGTGGGAGTAGCCAAAGGATGTGGAAAGCCTTGCTCGCTCTTACTCAGCTTGCAAGCAAAGTTCAGTGGGCTATTTATAGGCAGTGTGCAATGCTGATTTCTCATGGGAAGTGATTGATCTTCTCTCAGCGTAAGCCAGTCCCTCACCGGCTCAGCCCGAAACAAAATAGAGATGCTGCCTTCGTTTCCAACACCGACGAGAAAATAAATTTTAAACCAGTCCCGTCCGCGTCAGCGGCACTGCTGACCTTTGCGCAGCATCCTTGGAGCCCCGCTCCGGGGACAGCTCGGTGGGTGTCGGGATGCCCAGGGGATCCTCGGTCCCGGCGGCGCCCCTGGAGCCGCTCGCACGGAGCAGCTTTCCCGCTCGGGGCTCGGGGCTTGCAGGCGTCCCGGGAGAGCGGCGGTCCGGGGATGCTGCTGCTCCTCGGGGAGGAGCCGCCTTCCCGCCGGGAGCTCCCGCGGCCCCGGCCCGCGGCTGCCGCCCGCTGGAGGGAGCGGGCAGGGCCGGGGGACCGGGCTCTGCACGACCCCGGGCCTCTGGCGTTTCGTTCTCTGCCGCCCGCTGCCTCTGTATCGAGTTACCGCATCCTCTGGAAAGGCACCTGATCTCGGCGGGACGGCATCGGGACGAGGAGCAGCCCCAGTTACCTGCGAGGGGGGCTGGCTGCCCGTCACTTCTCACTCTCAGGATTACTCTGCCAGAGCTCCTCTTCTTTTTCTCCCCGAATTAAAAAGCCGTTCAGCTATCTTTTTATTCCTGAGGGGATTTATTATGCTTTCAGCTCATACTAGTTCACCAAATTCCAATTTACAACTCCAAACGACGACTCCCATTAGGATGGCTGGTATAAGACATCCTCTCTCACCCACGGCTTTGAGAGCTCCCATCAGCACCCTCACCTGTTCTGTTTCAACATCGGTATGAAATGTAGGTGTGAGGTCCACAAATATTTTGTTGTTGCGCTCCCCAGGGCTATGTGGGAAGGTAGCGTTTCCACATTTTACCACCATCCAACCTTTATGTCTCCTTTTAATCCTTTGCGCTGGTGCAAGCCCTCAAGAGCCCCTGTTAGATGCCTGCCCCAGTGATCCAGAAACACTACTGACACTGAGTGTAGGCTTTTCTCTGTAGCTTCTGCATGCCAGTTCCATATTCAGAGTTTTGTCTTTGCTTTGGGATGCCTTTGTAAACCAGCTCATCTCACAGAACAAGCCAGGCTGTATCATGTGTATGCCCTGCCCAGTCACTTGTCTCTTGGTAAAGCTGGTGCCAGCTGAAAGTGACAATGATGATTTGCACATTTCCTTCAATATTATTCCTGCTACTAATGCTCGTGGAGCAGCTCTAGAGAAATCTTTGATCAAGAATTGCTCTTCAAGTGTTTTTATGCCTATCAGCTAAGTAGATTAAAGGCCATTTAATGTTTCTTTTCCATAAGTCGTGCTTGACTGAAGCAAGAAGTTTATCAATACTCATGTGATATTTATCAGTGCCGTTACCTTTTTTAAATAATAATTCTGACTTTGCCTAAGAACAAAACCAGATTTATTTGATAAGGTTGTGGGATTTTTTTTCTGTAGAAGGGACACTAATTACACACAACTTTCCCTCATGACCCTTTTCTCAACTAGCAGCCACCAATGCGCCTCAAGGTTTCAGAATTTTCCCAGTCTTCCAAGCTGAGTATCAGTTGTGCACTAATGGTCAGCCATTATTCCTTGGACTTTTGGTACAAGTGTCCTACACATTTTAATGAAAAAACCCCAACCATCCAATTTGGTCTTTCCCTCTAGAAGAAATCCAGTGTTCTCTTTTGTAGAAAGGACTATCGGATTCTCAGTCATCCTCATATGACAAGTAAGCCATTACTCATAAAACAGTATCTCACTGCTTTCTAAACATATAAGGTACTAATACTTTAAATATTTTCCTTTTTTGTATCAATAGCAATTTACCACTGGAATATACTAATAGGAACATATAGTTTAAAATTTTAAGTGGTTTTGGTCTCTGTCTTGTATACCTCAGAAACTCTCTTCTTGTATTTAGGTCTGCTGGTCAAGACTTATTTTCCTACTATTTACTACTGATGAACCTCATTGGCTTCTTGTCTACATTTATTACTATCAATTTCCATTTCCTTCTGTTTGATAAACAATGCTCTTTGCCAACAAGTTCATTTATTTCCACTTCGAAGTGAACTCTGCTTGTGTTGTTCTCTTCACTTTGTCACCAAGATGAACTGTGAAACCACCCAACTCAGCTGGTTTAGAAATTAAAGGGGTTTGGGGGCAGTGTGGTAGTGAGTCATGTCAGGGAACCAGCCAGGTTTATAACCATTTGTCATATGAGATCCTTCAATTCATGGTTTTACCTTTGTCGTGGAACATTCAAATTATCTAGAAAAAAAATCCTGATTATGGCCTACTGTGCTGAATCTTGTAGATTTGATTACAAAGAAAAACTGTTGACTTTGATGATTTCACCAGCCACAAACTTGGTTGCTTCTGTTCAGGAATCCAAAGAGGTAAGATAAAGATTGTAGAGAGAAACTTTCAAATCTGTCTATTGCTGTTCTGTGGTCACATTCTGGAAATCTTCAGTAAGATGAAATGATTTGAGGAGAACTCTGCTGGGCAAAAGCAATCATCTAGCATGAAGGGTTTTTAACTCAGTGGAACTATTCTTTCTCTTACTGAAAATGAGTTAGCAAAGAAATGAGTTAGCAAAGAAGAGTTGGAAAAGAAAAACTGCAAACAGTTTTAAGTGAAGAGTGTCTGCTTGAAAACTATTCAAGTGAAGTTCTGTCCTTCTCTATATAATTATTCTACTCTTGCTCTTTTCTTTCATATCTCATGAAAATATTTGTGGTCTTCTGATCAAATGCACTGGAAGAGAATTTCTGTTCTTTTTCTGTATCAATTGAAAACCAACCTTGTGTTGCTGTAAGAGAAAAAGACTAAATGAGCTATTAATATTATTAGCCCTTATCTTATTTGAACTAGATTTAACATATATGAGTTCCTAACTCAAGGTTATATATGGAGAGAGAGGCCAGCAAGCTAAATGGGCAGTAATTGTCTTCAGAGATGATCATTAAAAGTATTTCTTAACCCTGGTTATATTTGGAATACATTGTTGTTATAGTTTACACAGGTTCAGAAATATCTTCTACAGATTTCTACAAGAAAAATCCAGTGAAGATCATTATATACAAAGATTCCACTAAGGTCTCACAGACACTGCCTCATGGAACAGTGCATGCTGTGAAATATTGTACGCTCACATTTATTTTAACTATGTACAGGGCAGATGCTAAAAATCCCTTTTGTAGGTAGAACACTGGATGAGATGGAGCTGTGGCCTGACCCAGAACAGCTTTTCCATGGTCTTATGTACATTAATTCAGCTCTCCCTACAGCTGCATCCCAGTTTCTCTGGGATGGACATTGGAATCCTCACTATCAGGTTCCACATGTGGCATAGACAAGACACCATTGAAAAACTCTCCCATGCCAGCGTGGCTTTCAGCACATATTGCCTGTGCAGGAAACCTGAAGAAGCAGGGAGAAAGGTCAGGTTATCCTTATCCACTTACTGCTCTTATTCTCCTCTCCTTCCTTGTAAGCACACAGCCTTGTGGGTTTTCAAACCCCACTGTTCATCTTGCTGCTCATGGTGGCACAGCTCTTGGCTTTCTTGGATGTGTCACAGCATGGTTTAGTTTCCTGGATTTCTACATAGTCTTTGAACTGAGATTATGAAGGTAGTCTTAGTAGGAACCAATTCTTTTTATTGCCCAGCTATGCCTGACACAGGCTGTCCAGAAGCAAATTGCTGCTGCTTAACTCAAATTCAAACCTGGTCTGCCAATAGGTCTACAGTGAGAACATTTGAGAGGAACCTATGACTGTCTCAGCACTTCATCCAACCAAATATAAAGTTCTGTGGTGAGTATGTACAACAGGCCTCACAAGCAGCACTTTCTCCCACAAAATCTGGCAGTGCAACTAAGAAAGTTGCTCTGTTCCATGCTGCTGAGTGGAGTTTAGTTTAAGAGACAGAAATAGCACAGTTGTGTGTAAATTAAATGACATTATTTGAAAACAACTCTGAAAGAATGGAGACTAAAAATCTCATCTAATTAATGTGTAACAATAGATGATGATTTATTGACTCCTCTGTGAATATACAGTTTCTATTGGCAATATTTAGATATGTTTTCTCAGAAATTCATAATTATTTATGTTTAGTAATTTATGATTAAACATTTTACAAGAAACAAGGCACTAAAATGTACAGTTAGTCATCCTTATTACATACACTGGGAGTGTCAAACATATAGTACATTCCCCTGGCTTAAACAATTATTAAATTTCTTCCCCCAGTGGTACTTCTTGTTGAAGCCATGAGAATATACATATTTTAGGGTCCTACTTTTCCTTCTTTAACTCACTGTTTCCATAATAAAACCAAAGAATTTGCTATGAATATTAGCTACACAATAAAGATAATGAAAACAACATTCATCACATTTCTAAGGACTCAGACATACTATGAGATCCTTACAGATTCAAACTATAATATGGGTATTTTTATTAATTAAAAAAAAAAAAAAAAAAAAACAACAAAAAAAAAACAACAAACCCCCAAAAAACCAACAAACCACCAGTACAAAAAAATTTTGTTTAAAGGTGCAATTCCAGAAGCTACTTCCATGTACTCCAGAACCAGCTCTCGTGGTGTCTGAGACATTAAAATACTAAAACAACACTTTACGACAGGTGAGAATACTGGGCTGATATTATGCTAGGAAAATCAGATCAATCTAATGGTTACCACTTGGCTAAAAAGGAGATCTTAATAGTGTATATTTTTAAGCACAATTTAAAAAGCAAACTCCAGAAAAAACTGTTGCTACTAAAGGGCAAATACCACAATAGATACCATCTAATACTCTACTAAAATACTTAGTATCAGAAGGAGTGACTCATGTTCAAGTGTCTTATGACAAACACCCCAGTACTGAAGTGCCCATTCTGTTTCCGGTGCTCACTGATCATAAGCACAAACATGACAAAATGTAATTTTACATATTGTTAAAATAGAACAGAATCTAATGTCACATACAACATCATGTAAAGAAACAGTGGTTTCCTAATTATTTGACCATTTGTACAAAAACATAATGAGGAGTGCCTAGATTCAGGTTTCTCCTTGAGATTCTCAAGCTCCTGTGTTGGCAATATTTTAGGGATCCAATTTTTAATGCCTCTGCATTTGGAGTGCAGTGATCCTGAGCCTCCTGAACACACATGGAAAGATTACCACTTTCAGAGGTTTTCAGAGGATCTCTTCAGTCTCCTTAAACAAATTCAGGTGCAAATTCAACACTGGAGGAATATACATGCAAAACAGGAAAATTCTGCTGGATAAGAAAAAGTGAGAAAGAAAAAGTGAGAAAGAACTACATGGCTCAACCTCAAATATTACCCTTGGTCACTGCCAAATTCAAGTGAAAGTTTCTTTTTCACCTTGGAGAGATAAAACTTCCCAAAATATGGCCATGGCTTGGTTTGGAAAGACAGGTGTCTGCTAAGGAAAGCAGAAGCCTGCCCTGAAATGGAAAATGTAAACTCCCTCCCTCTGAATTGCTATAAATTTTAAATTAAGGGGCTCTCAGGCAAAAAGTATGGGAGCAAGAATAACAGTTCTTTACCAGGGAAGAAATTTTTAAAAAGATAAAATAAACAATGCAGTGAACTAAACAACACTGACAGAATCAGAACAGAACCTGACACCCTGTGAGTCAGGGTGTTGGTAGCAGTCCAATTGGAAATGTGGCTACAGTCCTCCTGGAGTGTCAGGTGTGGTTCTGTTGGAGCAGGGATCCTGTAAAAAGGTGTAGTCTTCCTCTGAAGATGGAGAGGAAAAGACTGCTGTTCCTCTGAGAAATCCAGTGGAGGAAGCCATGCTGGTGTTCCAGAATCTCAAGATTATATCCGGATAGAATGCTTGGCTCCTCCCTCTGGGCGGAGCATCTCATAATGGCATATCATAGCTCTTATCAGTCATGCAGTGACATTCAATAGCCTGTTATCAGCAGATATCTCCTTGAAGGGAGGAGTGGTTCTGGAAGAGATAAAGAAAACTGCCCACTTAACAGAAGACAACTGCCATAGAGATGGCAAATGGAATACAATTTGCTTGGCCATCCAGGACAGGACACCATTAATATATTGCAGACACGTCTGTAAGACATTTGAAAACATATTATCTCTTAAAGCATTTCCACTTCTTGGGTACTGTAAAAATAATGCTGTTAAACTGCATGATTTTTTTGGAAGCAAGAGGTTCTTCCTCAGCAATGCAAATCACTCAAAAACCCAGTAGGTCAACACCTCTGAAGAACAAGCCTTGTACACATGAGTGCTGCTGGATGGTTGAACAGCTTGTGCAACTTGTGACTGGAAGTTCAGAAATACAACCACAAAAAGAAGGGTACGATTAGGGCTATGCCTTCAGGTCTGAGGGAGCCAGGACAGACTGGAATATCACTGTATTTGAATTTACTGATTGCCAGAACTCTTTCTACACCTACTGTTGCAAAATGTCATAGCCTTTGCATCTCAAGAAGATGAAGATCAGATCTCTCATTATTTAACCTTAAACTTTTGAGGAAAAGAAAAAGTGGAAAGTATAAACAAATGCAGAAGTCCACATGTAGCTGAGAATACAAAATATTACAAAAATGTAATGGTTTATATGTAATATGTTTATTTGGTTGAATTTATGTATATATTTAAGTGGGCATGGATTAAAGCAGTTGGCTTTATTTTTTTTTTTCTATTATTTGGGAATGCTGACAGAAAACTGCACCGGTCAGACTGAAGCTGTGTTAATTTATTGCTCTTGGTAGTTGAACACTGACAAGGCATAATGTTAAGTTGCCCCATGTTTTGGAACATCTTAATGTACAACAATTTTAAAAATCAGTTGTTTACCACCCAAAGCCACTTTTCTGCATCATTAAAGTTGCTCACAGCTGTCACTATGTCCTTACTTGTATTTGAAGCTGCGGCAGGATGTGGGATTAAGTTTGCTGTGCTGTGGGGCTTCAGCCACTTGTGTCTATGCTGGGTATAAGAGAAGGGCCTAAGTTTAAGCCAGTCTTGTCCCACACCTGATGTTTTCAGCCTGGCTCCCTGAGAGCACACTTGCACTGGATTTACAGAAGCACAGCTGGTGGCATTTGGACCAGATTGAGAGCAGGGACCAACACATATCTACTGAGGCCATGACACAGTGTAGAGAAATTTGCTGGCTTCAGTGGGATTGTGGAAATGTAAACTGGAAATATGCAACTTATTTATTAGTCTACTAGAGGAGTAAAAGCAAGATTTACCCCATAAGACAGTGCTTTAACTGGCTGAGACAAAGCACCGTCGTGACATTTTATTATACCTCTAATTTTGCTACCTTATTAATTTTTTAGAAGGCACCTCAGTGATACAGTTAGCAATGATGGTTGTCCTTGCTGCTAAAACCTCCTATTTTTTTTATTCAAATACATCCACCACCACTGATTTGGTAACTGGAAAAGATGCCAGACAACTTGAGAATGTGAGCACCTTGCCACGGTTGAACTGGCACCACCATGTGGCTAAGTATATCCCAGCAGGAGTATTTCATTTGAGGTAAACAGCATAAAATCAGCAGGGGAAGATTTCTTATGCTCTCAGCCACCAACAGAGTGCAACTTAACGTCCATTCCAGCCTCAGAGCCCTCCTGCAGGCCAGCAATTGAAAGCAAATTAAGTGCATTTTGGAAACCACTGTTGCTTTATTTGGCAAGGACTTCTCATTATGCTTCATTTGAGACAGAAAGTTGGAGGTAAGGCAATATTTGTATTGGATATTATTGTTCCCAAAGCAGAGGTTGAACCTCTCTGTTAGGTCAGCAGTGATACCTCCCAGCCTGCCAAATTTCTGCCCTGGTTTAAATACCAAATTCATCACGTCACCTCCCTAATTTGCACTTTTCAGAATCTCAGTATTTATAAAACCATTTTCAAATAAATGGAATTTGTGTTGTGTGTGTCAATTCAGACTTCCTACAGTCCATGGGATTGGAATTCAAATAGTTCTAAAGCCAAGCAATTCATTGGGCTGAAGGAGTGACCAGTGGGACCATGTAGGTGTCTAATAGAATAAAACAATTTTTGGCAAAGCTGTGGTGAGAGTAACAGGTCAAATTTCAAAACTCCACAATTTAACAGATGCAGGATTTCTCCCCCTCCTCACATTATAGTGTGACACAGAATGTGTGGCAGGAATTTATATGGGTAATTCAGCTGGTCCATTTGTGGCTTAGTACATAATTTCAGGGCATAACTCAAAGAAAAGAAAAGGGATCTGTACATGACCAAACACTGGGCAGAGCTTGAGCAGCTCATATGGCAACTTGTAAGTGCCATATAAAAAATAAATTACTACTAAATAGGCATATAATTCCAGTTTCAGGTTCTGGTCTTTTCAAGAACAGCCTCTTATTGCTGAGAATGAATATCTGAAGATTTGTGGAATACAATTAATCTCAAGTTGTGTTGAATACAAACCCATTTCAACTCTCTTAACAAACAAATTTGATTAATGAGGTGCTCTAACAGTTGGTTAGAGACTGAAGCACACAACTATTCTGAAGCTGGACTGAACAACAAAAGAGAAACAAACAATCTTAATCAACATTTTAAAAGCTCACCTAAATAAATTAAGGACAATCTACAAATCTATCTTGACTTATTTCTGTTAAAACAGAGACTTGTTTCCCTAAATACATGTATGTCTAGTGCAGGTTTTGTATCTTGCCAGCTCCTCATCAAGAAGGGAACAGATTGTTTCTAGCAATTTGAGTGCTTAATTTTTTAATTTTTTTTTGGCTTCCTTTTACTTTTTTTGTGTGGCTGTTTTGACAGATTAGAAGATTTGGCAAAATCCTTCTTGATTCCTAGAGAGGTTGACCATCTGGTGAGATTCATCCACACACTCTCCTGAATACAATAGTTTTACAACTCACAGCCATGGAGTGGACAACCTTTTCCTGTTCCTTGCTGTATATCCTACGCCATTTGCAGACTATGTGCTGGACAGATTTCATGTGGCTTTCCACAGTGCGTGTGTGTCTGGATAATGTAGTCTTGGAAAACTGTCCAACTTCAGTTTTACTAAGAGTGAGGTCTAATAACTCTGGTGGGACTCCTACTTGAAAGTAGCTACTTTTCTTATTGTCAGGCACTTGTGAATGCTATGATAGAGGTGTCCAGAGTCTCAAAGGAAAGAGAAGTGAAGACCATGAGGGGAAATTGTTTGACATGTGTGACAACATTACCTCTTGGGACACCTAAAAGCTGTCTTCACTTTGACTCATTCTGAAAACCACAGCCATGGAGTGGCTTTTTTTTTTCTTTTCGACTTTGCAAGTTTTTAATCTGTCATTAACGGGACTGATGGTGTTGTCAGATGCCTAATCCCTTCACCATCAGAACAGTAAAATTTTCAGAGTCTCAGCTAGTACATTTCTATTTTATAGTTTTAGTTTTAGGTCCAGCAATCTGTTCAGATTTCTATGTGCACCTTATTTAGGTATCAGAGAATCAAGCTGATCATCAGCACAGAAGTCAGTCTGTGATACCAGAAACAGAGGCTACTGCTCGCTTTCACTGGAAAACATATTATCCTATTCTTATAGGTGGAAACCAATGGTCATCTTTCTTTTATCAAATGTACAAAATTCAGGGAGAGTGATGATGAGTGAATATACAGTCAAATATCTTGAGAAGAAACAGAAAAATAAAGTGGGAAGACAAGTAATTCTCTTATGAAAGCAACTAAGGTACATCAGACTTTCAAAAATAGCACAGTAGCTCAAAATATGAAACCACAGGACTACCTGTGTGGGACTTGTCTGGAAAAAAATCAATTAGATGTTATTTTAAGATTTACATGTAATTTCTCTACCCACAGAATAACAAAATACAAATGTGTAGCAGGTTAGTATTTCAATGTCATATTGAGAAAAATACCTGAAAACATGATGCTACATGATACTACATGAAAGTGTGGTTGTACAGACTGTAACCACAGAGATTCAGAACAAAACTGGAACATCATAATGCAAGTGGGGAAGAAGGAAAAGGACACATAAAAGCCACTGTAACTACAACCAGAAAAAAAAGAATCTACAAAAGATCATTGAAAACACCCATGCAATCATACAAATACTTGGGAGATTGCTAAAATTTGGTATTGGAAACACACAGAGATGAATGCTCATTAAACAAAATTTGGCACAACATCCTCAGCTGCACTATATGCTCAGAAAAAAGCAGCCCTGAGTCATCCCTCTTTCTCTGGCCACAGGGCTGCAATGGGAAAATTGCAACCCTGAGTAGCAATAGTTCAAAGTCTGAGTGCTGAGCCCAAAGTCTGAGGGCTGAGCTCAGCCACAGCAGGTGCACCTGCTCTGTAAGGATCACTTCTCTGAGCAGTGCCTGGGGAAGGCTACGTTTTCAGCCCTTCCTAAACACATCTCTGCAGTGCAGGAAGGAGCTTCAGAGAGAGGATTTGTGACAAGCAGCAAGCTCCTGTTTTATCTGGTGATAAAGCAGCCTGGGCATTGAAAGAAGTAGAACAGATGTCAGGATAGGTTGTTTGTCAAGGTAATAACCTTCAATTGAGGAAGCTGTGAAAGGATTCCACTGAGACTCCTCAACTACCAAGGAAGAATGAAGTTTTTTACCAGGAAACCTCAAACCTAACTTCAGCAGAATCCAAGAGATTTAGGAAGAATCAAAATCAATTACACAGCTTCAGCACCCTGCATTAGATCTGGTCCCGATGAATAACTTTGTGGTCACAGACTGTTCTCCCAAATTGCATGGAGCTGGAATGGAGGAAGTGCTCTTCTCCATACAGACCTTTCTCAATACTAATCTCTCCTCAAAATCCTCTAATACGTTTCCTAGCCTGCGTGCAGAATCCAGAATGTACTGGCAGCTGTGTGGGAAAGGTAACTAACCATGCTTTCTGTGGAAAGGGAAGGTGATGGTAGATGGTGAACATTTCATGTTCAAATGCTGTGATATGACCAGTCTGGGCAAGAGGAAGGAAAAAGGAAAACACATGTATCTGAATGAAACCCCCAGCTCATATTGCTGGTTAAAAAACTAAGGGTGAACAGAGACATAAGGAAAAAATGCAGGAGGAAAAAAAATCAATACATGAAAAAATTTATACTAGGCAAGAAATTAGATTATCTCCTAGGAAAGACAGCACCTGGAGCTAGGTTCATCTTAATTTGGGGAGCATAAAGGAATTCATCACACCTTTCCAGAAGGCCCTTGTTTTCCTTCCTAAGATTACAGAGGCTGAGACAATGGCCATTAAGAATCTGGTGTATCATGCTTTTGTATGGAGTTAAGTGATCATTTTGCCCTGTGTATCTTTTAAGTTCATTCTTGACAAAAAACTTTATAGCAAATTCAGAAAAGAACAGGCATGTTCTTCTTAAAATACTGCTATATTCTATCTGTGGAAAAACCTGGAGAATATGCATCTATTCCTTGGCCAAATGGTTAACAGGAAAACACAATTATGTGAAAGTATTTGAATGCTGTAAGCTAGAAAAAAGGAGAGAGAAACAAATGGACATACTGTCTGAGATGGCTATATTACATATAAGAAAAGTCAAACACAAGTAAAGATAAACTCTATTACCAGAGGGAGTAATTGCAACAACAATAAAGGCAAAAGTAATTTCTCAAGTAATTTAAATTCCATCACATTGATCATTTTATAAAGCCAAAGTATGGCAAGGAGATACATTACTTCCTCCTGTTGATCTTTTACATTTTTCTGTGTTTATCACCCAATTTTACATCAACAAATAGTCAACTACAAATGGGAAAGCAAGAGCCTGTGTCACCTGTGAACAATCTATTGTCCAAACCACAAAACCATCTTGTATAATTTATGTTAGGTGTAACATTCCCATTCTTCCCCTGTGCATGTAATGATCATTCCTTCTTTCATACCTTCATCTTGGCTCTTTCTAATATTTCTCTTATGATCTGCTTTCTTGTAAATAGAACCTGAATTAAAAGGGTCTATTGTTCAGCCTAAGAACTATAACTTTTGGTCTTAGAATAAGAAAATATACCAAGAAGCAAGGCATTATCCACTTAGCACAGTTTGAAAACATGCTTTTTTAAAAGGATTTTTAAATATAAAAATAAAACAATCTTTCATGAGCAATCATATAACTTCCAGGAGTTCAAGCTACCCTTATCTCACATGTTGTGAGATCCTTTCTGACTATTTAATCATTTTCACAGGGCTGTCTAGACCTGGATTGTCTCTCTATTCTTGCCCTCTTCACAGGGATGAAATTGTCTCCATTCATTACCTTCTAACACCTGCTTTTCATTTACTTTCACTTATAATGAGTGCAGAAGGTTAAGACAAATGTTTTAATTGGTTAAGACAAATGTCTTCCCTATCCCTTTTTTCTGGATGGTGCCTGAACAACTGTCACAACCAGTCAAACTGACTCATCTTCCAGACCGCAGAATGCAATCTCAGAACAAGGTCCTTACTTCTGTTTACTTTTCTTTTGCCTCTACTGTTATTATACCTTCCAAAGTGTTTTCATTCAGCAGAAAAATAGAAGTGCCCATAACAACATACTTCTTTGGAATTCCTGGACTTTCTTCACACAGCCAATTTATAAGAATACTGAGTTTGTGGTCAAAAAGATCTGTCTTCAGATTTCACCCAGGCCCTATTTTTTTAATCTTGCAGCAGCCCAGCATATTTTTTTTCTCTGTCATATAAAATGAGATGTTATAAACAGCTCCCATTGTGATTGCTGGTTTTAGCACATTTAAGGAAGTAGCACAGGTACCACACCGCTAACCACAGCGAGTCCTGTGGTTGATAATGGCAGTGCTAACAAAGATGAATCACCAGCAGTGAAAGCAGGTCAAAAAAACCACACACACACACACAGAGAACTCTACTCAATCCAAAACAAAACCAAAAGGAACTCACTCCACCAGAAAGGATATCCAGGGAAAGAGATAGGAGTGTAGATGGGAATGTATGCCTTGTAACATATTCTGCTTTGAACACATTGCTTACAGTATGGACTCACCCTCAGGAGTCATGATCTGAAAATACTTTATTGAATAATGTGATACTCATATTTTTCAATGAAAATTTATGGTTTTGTTCATTTTTCTCACTGCTTCAAATGATGGTAGTACACCTTCCTGTAAAACAGGTTTTCAAACACCAGAAGTTCTTATGAATCCTTGCGGGGTTCTGCGTTTCACATTTTCTTAACTCTTGCCGCACTAGAATAAATGATTGCCAGGGTAAGGATTATTTTCATTTGTGCTTTCCTACTATCTACCATTCTGGACATCCAAAATCTGTGGGGACTTTCATGTGAATGCCTTCATACAAATCATGTCCATTACCCCTCACTGACAGCAAAGGCAAGAAACACACCACCATAACACACAGGACAGAACAAAACAAAACAGAACAGCACTTCAAGACAGGAATGATTCCCTTGAACTGCTTTCCACCCTACGAGAAGGAAAAGAGGGTGAGTCTTAGTCTTTTCTTTTAGCTAAGGTGAAATAATCAAGCTAGCTGCTACACCATCAAGTATTGCATAGGAAAATAGAGGGAGACTTTGCCAATGGACTGGCTGGGTCACTGCATTTTGAGAGCTTTGTGAATTCTTAAAAAGCTTTTCCCCTCAGAATGATTTCAGGAGAACAGAACACAGTGCTGGCAGCAGCATTTGAGCCTCCTGTTTGGGTATTCTACTTCAATACAAGATGGGCCTGGAAATGAAAGAAAAAGCACAGTGGCTTTTGAGGAAGATGTCACCTTCTTTTTGACTTCTCAAGTGTCAAGGCTCAAACAACTGGAGGGCCATTCCACAACCATCCTCTCGGTCAGCCAGCCATTACTGTTTTTCAGAAGGAGAGGGCTGTTACTACAGTGGCCCTCTTGCTACATCCTTCATTTTCACATCTTCTATGAAAAATAATTTATGGACTGTATTAACCAGCTTATTTTCCCTAAACTTCAGCATAATGGTCCAACTAATAGCTGTCCATCACTTTTTGTCTCAATAGCAGAGAGCAACTCCAAGCCTTGCCTTCATGTGGGAAATGGCAGATAGAAAGAGATAGAAATCAAACAAACACTACAGCCTGATGTTTAAAGCTGTTAAGTTTTCTTATGAACTCCCAATGTAAGAATACCCAGAGTACCTTAAACTTCACAAGGATCAAGGGTGTTCTGAGAGGAAAAAATACGTTCACATTTTAGAACACTGTGCATGTGTGTGAGTTAAACAAATCAGAACTACCTACAAATAAACAATAGTTTTCCCTCTTGGTGAACTATACCACTGTTTCCCTAAACATTAAGAGTCCTTGTGTGTTCGCTATCAGCCAGGCACCTATCCTGTCACTGAACATTCACAGTAGAAAACCCTCTTTCCAGTGCGTGTTACTCATAAATGTGCTAAATCACACTGACTCTCTGCCCTTCTATCTTCTAAGGTGAATTAGGAAAGGGTCTGTTATAGGATGATACAGGCCATTCTTTTGTAATGGTCTGCAGTTTTCTCTCCCAATACATTTTCTTTTTATTTAGCACTTCCATTTTTATCCTGTGTTCTTCTTCAGCCATCTCACACTCTCTTTCTATTTGCTGTATCTTTGCCACATGAACTTCATTCATTTGGATTAACTGGAGTTGCAAAATCGACATTTGCTGATGATGTTCTTCCTCATGCATCTTTTTCAGAGCACTTTCCTGAGATGCTTTACTTCTGTAGTTCTTATCTGCTGCTATTCTGACATCAGAACATGAAGGCTCAGGTTGGGAGGTGCCTTCACATACTGGAAAATGTACCAGCTCTTTGTCTTCATCACAAAGTTCTCTGTTGGACACAACAAATGACTCTGCAAACAAAAGAAGAAAAAGTGTTATAGCATTCTCTTCCCTTCCTTCAAGAAACAGAAATGTGATAAAATATATGTTACTGACATGTGCATATAAACCTTGTGCTCCAGTAGCAAAGCACAGGAGCCACG
Organism: Setophaga petechia; assembly: GCA_024362935.1. Classification (NCBI taxonomy): domain Eukaryota; kingdom Metazoa; phylum Chordata; class Aves; order Passeriformes; family Parulidae; genus Setophaga; species Setophaga petechia. Next base: position 30,515,748 of record JANCRA010000008.1, read on the forward strand.
ACATAAGGCAGTTCTGCTGAGAATACTAAGGACATAATGGGCTGAACAGAACCACTTGGGGCTCTGTTGAAAGACCTCCAAGGCTATAGTGGGAGTTCAAAAGACTAAAGTGAATGCAGACACTTGTAAGTGGACACCTAAATTTAGGTGGTTGAGCCTGAAGCTAAACCTTAATGCAGCCATTTAAGCTAAATCCATATGTGACTTGCAATATTTTATGAAAGATTTGAATGTCAGGTGAAGCTGTGTCAACATGAATATCAAAAGACCAAGGGAACAGCAGGAAGAACACTTTTTATTCTTTCCTTATTTCTGCTGCAGATATTGTAAATATAGTAGTGTTTATTTTTAGGAAAAATATCACATTATTCTAACTTTGAGAAGGCTCTACCAATTCTTCTGAAATAAAAGAGACTGCGCAGGGAACAGAATAGTTACCACTGCAAATCAGGGTCTCAAAATACATTCCTATCTGAATCCAAATGACTAATTATGGTAAATACAATTATGAAAGAGGCATTCTAAGAATGTTATCTAACAATGTAGCTGCTGTTGTCTCTTGAGCAAGGACAGTCTTCTGGGTGAGATCCTGACATAAAATTTGCAAAAAACTGTTGCAGCCACCCTCCCTCCTGGTATTGAATTATTCCTTCTGGGTATGCTTGCCAAACAAAGAATGTAGTGCTGAACTTTTTCAGAAAGGCCATTCTCCAGTGTGGACTGCAGCATGAAATATGGCTCCACATACTCTTTTTAGTCCTTGAAAACAAAGGAAAAAAGACTACTGGGAACTCTTGCAGCAGGCAATTGCGTATCAATTTGCTGCTGGTAGTGTTTGTTGTTTTTTTTTTTTTAAACCAGCAAAATGATACTTTAAAAATTATAACGATATCTTTGGGACTGTTCTCTGAAAAGCCAGCATGATAGCAACTGTGATGCTTGCCACAAAGCAGCAGATATGTCAAAAACAGATGAAAAAAATCTGTAAAAAAATCTCACACCTTTAACTCCTGTAGGCCTTGGGAAATACAGCCTTGTAATATCATAGCTCTGAAATTACTTTTCTATATCCAGCAGTCACAGCTAAGTGGAGAGATTTGAAAAAGAACCACTGGCAAAATAACATACAAAACAATACTACTTGCATCAATACAGCAACATTTATACCTTGACTAGAAGCATCAGGCTGATATTCAGAGTCTTCTTCTGGTGGGCTCTGCAAAAAGTACATTTGCTCAGGCATTATGCTTCCAATCTTCTCCTTCCCTACGATGTGAGTATTTATAAGTGGACTAATACTTCTTTTTACCTTCTCCCGCCTCTCATGTGCCATTATCTTTTTTGTCCGTGCCTTGATATTTTCCCAGCATTTCTTTAACTGTTTGAAGTCTCGCAGTGATACACTGGGCTGTGAGTTATATTCATGAGCCAGTGCTTGCCAGGTGCGTTGTTTCAGAGCAATAGTTCTTGCATCGCTTTTTTTACATTCAAGCACGTATTTGTACTTTTCAACTAATGCAAGCAGCACACTCTTCTCCACTTCTGAGAAGTATTTAGCAGGCTTTATTATTTCGTTTTGCATTTTCTACTGTTTCTCCAAGAAGCCAAAATTCCTACGAAAACAATAATGAAAGAAAAAAAGAAAAAAAAAAAAGAAACACAAGTTAGAATTGGTTGCAGTATCAGGATTCTGATGAATTTTGTTTTCTAGACTAGCTTGTGAATAGTTCTAGAGTACATAATGGAATGATCAGGTAAGATAAAATAAAATTACATGCTGGTTTGCATTGCCACTTTAGTGCATACACAGTGCCAGAAGTAGACTACAATGGATAGTTGTCTTTGTTACAATTTGTCTGGATACAAGATACTCAGAATTTACTTAGTAACTTGCTCTTAATATCTTGTTTTCCTGTTCATTGCACTTTTTCACTCCCAGAAAGTTTTCCAAGCCCCCAAGCCAGGAACAAATTCCAAAACTCAGCCCTCGCTAGCTTCAGGTTTATGTCTAAAGCCACCTTCATCATGTTTGGGTGTTTTATTTTTTTTGTTATAAAGAATACCCTCTTCTGTCCTTGCTGATTGTGTATAATTAATTTCTCCCATTTCTCTCAAATATTTGAAAGCTGTATGAGCAATGATAGTAAGAAGTTGTCCTTTCCAAGACCTGTCAGCTCTGTTCTCCCTCATGCTCTATCCCCTCCTGGCTGATACCCAACAGGCAGCAGGATCCTGACCTGTATTACAATATTGAGAAGCAGCAAGAGTTGCAAGAAGACAAGAACAAAAGAAACCAACCACGTGGAAGGTACAGGTCCTTCAACCTTGACTGCTGGCCCTGCACGTGTGGTACTTCCTTGCACTTGTGCTGCTGGTCACTCAGGAGCCAGCAAACAGGCTAAAAAGAGTTTTGGCTTTAACACAGCCACTGCTATATACTTACACCATGTCAGCAACCACCTCTCTTCTCAAGCCCAGCACTTACGTAGTCAATAGGAAGAAGATAGGTGATAACAGGGAATTCATGGCCATCAAAAAAAAAAAAAACAACAAAAAACCCAGAACAAAAAACCCCCCAAACAAACAAACAAACAACCCCAACCAATCCCCCCCAAAAAAACCCAAAAAAACCCCCAAACAACCCCCAAACCAAAAAAAAAAAAAAACCAAAAAAAACCCAAAACAAGCAGTGTTGCCTTGAGTTAACAGCATATGACTGTGAAACAAAATATATTTTTGCTTCTTCTATCTTTTCACACTTTTCTCCCCCTTCCTTTCTGCTGTAACTGTGTAGCCCAAACTACTTTTAGATTTTGGGCAAAAATGCTATCTATCTCTCATTTCTTTTGTTTTTAATAATTAAACCCAGTGTTACATTTATAAGATAATTGGTTCATATTCCTAACAGTCTAGGACTCTCCCAAAATGAATTTTCTAGTCTTTTGCCTATTGTTTCTACTACTTCTCTTATAACCTTTCTTGATGGTGCACTAGATATCACCATCAGGTTTCCTCTTCTCAATATATTTTTTCCTGAACTCCACTGCACTAAGACCTTGTGCCATCCTTGTAGTTCCTTTCCTCCAAACATCGTAGTACTTACAGTTATTTGGAATATCTTTCAGTAAAGGTAACTACTTATATTTATAAAGAAGGCTAACAGACAAGATCATATTGAAATGATAACCCAAGCCTGACATAAAAACAGTGACTCTCTTGAGTAGTCCATAGAATGTGACAAAGCACAGCAGTCCTGGTTTCAGCAGGGACAGAGTTCACTTTCTTCCTGGAGGCTGGTACAGTGCTGTATTTTGGATTTATAGAGAATAATGCTGATAACACATGGATGTTTTAGTTGATGCTCAGGGGTGCTTATTCCAAGTCAAGAATTTTCAGTTCCCCATGCTCTGCCAGAGAGCAGGTGTACAAGAAGGTATGAAGGAGCACAGCCAAGACAGCTGATCCAAACTGGCTAAAGGGATATTCCGTACCATAAAATGTCACTTTCAGTGTATAAATGAGGAGGGAGTTGGCTGAGACCTGCAGGTGGTGAGCAATTGTATTGTGCATCATTTGTTTCTCTTGAGTTTTCTTCCTCTCTTTCTCTCTCTCCACTCTCTCTTTTCTACTACAAGTATTACTATTGTTACTATATTTTATGTTGTTTCAATTATTAAGCTGTTCTTATCTCAACCCACAAGTTTTACCTTTTTTTTTCTGATTCTCTTCCCCACCCCACTGTGGGCAAGGGGTGAGCAAGAAGCTGCACAGTACTTGGTTGCTGGCTGGGGTTAAACCATGATGCCAGCAAAACAAAGGAGTCAAAGAACAGGGGACACAGTGGAAAAAAGCCTGGAATAGCAAAACTGAAGCAAAGTGAACAGAAGAAAGTAACAGTCTAGGTCAAGTCAGTAGCTAAGTTGTATCCCTACTGAAAAAGGAGCAAACACTTGGTTTGCACCTTCTGTCAGTGCTTGTCTGGGTTATTTCTGGGCACTTATGTGGGTCCTGCATAGTCACAGTTCTGCTCTCTCTTACCAAATCCTAGTGCCACAAGGACATAAGAGAGCTGAAGTTTTTGCAGCAGACAGCATCTAGGGGACTAAGGGAAAGATCCATACGAAAACAAAATGCAATAGTGCTACTGCTCATAGAAGAGCTAGTTTACTTTACATGAAAGCAAAAGGAGGAAGAAGCAAGACAGTTGGGTGGCTGAGTTTAAGGAAGACAGTTTCTTGATCCAGTATTTCCTCTGCCACACTGTGTCAAGTTATTTTTTATGGTCTGTGAAAACTTAAGTCACCCCCCATGCTGGTGACAGGAATTCTTAAACAGTCATAAACCCAAAGAACAAACTAGGTGTAAATAAAGAAATGTCTTTCATTGCATACCACTCATTACAATGTCTAGGTCTAATAGAGGTGTACAGCTGCTTCAGGAATTCCTTAAATAAAACACAAATTAGGAGGAAAAAAAAAAGGTAGTCAGGAAATTGACATCCTAGCAAAGATACTGAAAACTGGCAATTTCACTCCATGAAACCACTCTGAAAACACGTAAGATAAATCCATTTTACTTCCATACTTATTGCACCATTCCAAACCATTCAGTTGCTTTGGACAGATGCTGAAATGAAATCTTTGGGACTAAATATTGGTTCTGTATCTTAACCTCAATTCCACCAAGGAATGGGATGAAATGCAGTCCCACCAGCAAGTTGTGAGGCCAAATACCTTATGACCCTGAAAAGCCAGTATTACTCCATGTGATCAGAAAGGACTGATTCTACCTTCTGCTGATACATGGAAATCTTACTTCTAGTTTTGAAAAGGTGAGAGAACCTCAGATGAAAAAAACCCATTACATGTTTATGTTTAGAAAATCCCTTTATTTAGAAAAACAGGATTTTCAGAACTTTGGAGAGTACATTCAAAAAGTTAAACAACATTACTAGGATTCCAGGTGCTAAATATCTAGCTCCACAGACTGGCCATCAGCTGGGTCAGTAAATCAGCAATCAGCTGATGTCAGTAAATATCTAAAACATTTATAAATATGACTTCCGATATATTAACACATTATGTACTAGAATAAAAGCTCATCTTCCATGGATGGGGCAAATTTAAGTATAATTTTCATACCAAACTATCATTTACTTCTATTATTTTTACTGTTGTAGCTTGAGATCCCCAGTTTTAAGTTCAAATACTAAACATTAAAGAATAGAAAGATAAGTCCTACTCTGAGAAGAATATATTCACTTTCCTTCCACTAAACACATTCCTAGTATTTGTTTCCTAAACATACACATGGCACTTGTGTCCTTTCTGTGAAGAAGCCAGGATTATGATCTAGGATGTATAAAGGAACTCAAAAACTGGTGTGGGCAGTCTAATACATATAAAAAAGAGTTTTGGAAGACTCTTCTCAAGATCTTGCATGCTTAACCTACTTTCTTCAATGTATTAAAGCCCATTTGCAATGAGGTGAACAAGAAAGCTCTCTGAGATGTCAGGACAAGTTAGAATAGCAGGAAGCTGTGTCAGAACACCACCATGTATTTATATTCACCTCTTTTTTCTTTATGCATATTATTCACCTTCTTGCAGCCCACTGGCTCCTCTGCAGAATATGAGAAAGGACTCACAAGCCCACAGAATTTCCATTTTGAGGCAAAACAGTCCTTCCAGGACATATGCCTGGGATATATTTTAGCAGGAGTCTGTGCTGAAATCAAAGTAGTTTATTGTGCATAGATCATCTTGTAAACTGGATTGATTTGTGTGGGCACATGAGGACAGCTGCAGAGTAAATTCTATGAAACAAAGACTGGGAAGCTTCTCCCACTCTTACAGGTGCCTAGGCTCCAAGACACATGCAGCAAGAAAGCCCTTTATCCTAAATATCTTCTCCTGGCATGGCTCAATTCACAACTTGCCTTAAAACAGCGTCCTAAGCATTTGTCCTCTCACACAAACCTCTATATCTTTAAGATAACAGAAGTATCTCTCAGCTCCTCATCTTTACTGTGAAATGTTGTGCAGCATTCTTCTTTTAAAGGCTATAAGGCACGTGACGTGACCTGCTCAAAGAATAGTTTGAAAAAAAATTACAGAAGTTAGGAAAAGCACATCTGTTCATAAATATGTCACACACGTGTTATTTTGCTTGCACACATCTAAACAGACATCCAAGCTCCAATCAGTTGCAAAGAAGCACAGTAAAAGGAAAAAAATCAGTTTAAGTTGGTATGTGTGAGCATTTTTAGTCCATTAAGTGTTTTTTTAGGCACAAGAAAATGCAGAGAGAAAGTTGTGGTGGAAGACTTATCCCACATATTAAAAAGATTACACTAACCAAACCCAAAGAAAAGTGTTTGCTAGCAAACTGTGATCACTTATGGGGTGAAAATGAAGTGCACTGACCCGTGCCAACAGAATTTCTACCAGAAATATTCAAAGATTGATAAAAATAAAATTTATGTCTCTAACTTAAATTGCAGGTGAAGCTCTAAACATAGCTAGTAATTAACAACACTGGAAATTAAACATAATTCTGTCCTTTTCATCCTGTGCTTGAGGATGAAAGAAAGGCATGGAAATGCAATGACCCAAACTAGTCACAACAGGTTTATATTTCATTTGAATGACAGAAGCAGCAGTAAACAGTGTTCTTCTTCCTCAAACGTTTCCTTGCTTTTCCTCACCAAGCTTCCATCAGCTTTCCAGGCCTGACCCTGCCTACCTTGAGACTTGAAATCAGTAAGTAATTAAGAGCACATTGCAAATATGAATGAGATCCATACAGAAAATGTGTTTTAATCAGATTTTTAAAAATCCCACCTCCTTGGGTGCCTGGCCCCTATGTTTTAATACAAATGAATAGTTATTATGGATCATCCAGCAAACAAACAAGATCATCTTTTAGTAAAATTCACACTACTTTACCCAAATTTCTCCTATCAGATTTTATATAGTTATACATGGAAATGTATTAAAATATATATGTACCTGTACCATATTACACTATAGATACACACAGATTTTAAGCGGGTCATCCCGCCACCTATGGAAGACATCCAAAGCACTTCCCGCAAGCAAGGTAATGGACGCAGGTTGTTATTCCGAACGACTGCCTGAAATTCACCAAAAATAGGCATAATAGAGGAATCCTACCAGACTCTCCCGCACCCGAACTTCTCAAACATTAACTCGAGCTTGGTGGGCTTTTTCTAATCTCCTCGCTAGCTCCTCTTCTGCCTGAAGGAGAACGGAGAGCAGGTCCCGGCTGTACAAAGGCGGCCGCTCCCCGCCGGGCGGGCACGGGGGCTGCGGCGCGGTGCGGGCGCATCAGCCGCGGCGGCGGGGGGGGCTCGGCCGCTGTCACCCAGCGCCCGCGGGGACCAGCGCCGGCGGCGGGGACAACCCCACCCTGCGGCCCCGCGGCTCCTCGTAACAAAGCGCCTCTCGCCTCCCTCCCTCCCTCCCTCCCTGCTTCCCCGCCTCCCTCAGCTCCCCGCCCGCAGGCCGCCGACACCGCTCCCTCCAGCTCCCCGCAAACCCCGCGCTGGATTCCCGCCCGCCGCGGCGCCGGCCTCTCCCGCGGGGGACACTGCTGTGCCGCGGGGACACCGCCGTGTGCCGCGGGGACACTCGGCCCGGGCGATCCCGCGCCCGCAGGTGCGGCGGAGTTGTGGGGAGGCGACCGCGGGGAAATGCGCGTATGTGTGTGTTGTGGGGAGCGGCGTGCGAACACCCGGCGGCCGCCAGGATGGGGGTGGGCAGCCCCGCCTGCTCCGGGCACGGGCGGAGTTCCTGGAACGCACATCCCTAGCGCGGCGTGCCCGTCCACATCCCGATCCCGGGGCCCCGGAGCGGAGCGGGGATTCCCCAATCCCCGCCCCGGTGCGGCGGCCGCGGACCCAGCTCGGGCTTTACCTCCGACAGCGCCCGGCGGCCCACGCGCCTGCGCGCCAGCGCCCCCAGCGGCGGCCGCGGGAAGGGCCGGGAGCTGCCGCGGCCGCCCCGCTCCCGTTCCCGTTCCCGATCCCGTTCCCGTCCCCGCCCGCCGGCACCGCGCAGTGCCGTGTCCGGCCCGGCCGGGCTCCTGCCGCCCCTCCGTGCCTCATCGCGCCCGGCGTGGCGCAGCTCCCGCCCGCGAGCGGGTCGGTGGCAGGTGCCGGTGCAGCACCAGGGAGCGCCCTCAGCTCCTCCGGGCTCCGGACGCTGCCCGGCCCGCCGGTGAGTCGTGGGCAGCGGCGGCGCGGCGGTCTGCCGGCTCCGGCGGGAGCAGCGCCTGTGTCCGCCCCGGCGGGGCTGGAAGTGCCAGGAAGGGCGCTCTGCCGCCTGCGCCGCTCCTGGCGGGGGGTTTGGAGCTTCGGGGCCTTCCTGCTTCCCTTCCTTCGCTCCATTCCCTCCCTCTCTTCTTTACTTCCTCCCCATTTCCTTGGCCGCCGCGGTCTGGGTGGGAGCGTGTCCTTGCCGAACCCCGCCTGTGCCTCCTGTTCCCCGGGCACACCCCCGGCACTGCGAGCTGGCAGTTCCCGGTGTCTGTCTGTGTCATCTGTCCCAGCCCATGCGCGCAGTCCCATCCCAGGAAAGAAGGGGGAAGCTTGAAATGCTCCGGATTAGTTTTTGTTTCATTAGTTTTTGTTTCATTAGTTTTTGTTCTACGTAATCTTTTGGTGACGTTAATGTTTCCCGAGGTAAGCTCGCGGAGAGCAATTGTTTCTTTCCATGCTGTAGTTTTGCTCTCGAGTTGAAAATGGAATGATTAGCCTGGGAAGTTAAAGGTTGAATATAACTCAAGGCGAGGCGCAAAATAAAGCTGGAAGGTTCCCAACCCTCATAATAGACGGATCAAAAATGTAAATAATTTTGTGAAGCTCAAACAACAGTTTGCAATCTTTCTGCAGTTTTCCTAGAGTTTTTATCGTCTAAAGACTGAATATGGACCCTGAAAGTGAAATAAAGAAGCAAATAAACCCCTTTTACTGCAATGTAAGTATTTGCTTTAAAAGTTGTACCTAAACCAAGTGTGAATGTTCTTTTTTTTCTCTTGAGCAAGCTTGGTAAATAGCACTGGGCCTGAACTTATTTGGTGACTTTGTCATGTTTGACTTGGCTGTGTGTTAAGAATCGCTTATTAAAGTGAATAATAATATCTTTCTAAATAAAGGCTTTCTTTTTAGTGGGTGATTAAGTGTAGATCCTGTTCAGAACAAAAAAATCCTGATTTCCCCTAGTTGTCAGGTTTATTGCTATTTTTTAAAGCACACTTGGATTTTTAGAAGAGAAGAAAATATTTGGGCTGCTGCTGTTCATTCACGTGAATTTAAACTTAATCTGCTCCCATTCTGAACTAGCCCAGGCGTAAGCCAGATGTGATAGGGAAGTTTTCCAAAGGGAGCAAGGCAGGTCCTGAGCTGATCAGAGTAAGTATGGATACACCACTGAGGGGAACAGGCTCACCTCAGGCAGGTGTCATGGCTTGTCATAATTATGCCCTGCCTGTGGCTCACCCTCTTCTAGAGTGTGTGAGGAAGGTCTTGGATCTGCCTTCACTTATCCACACATGCCCACCCAGAAAGTGTTATGAGATAGCGGCAGAGTTCTGGAGCATCTGAAATTCTTACATGATGTGGAACTCTGGTTTGTTTCACTGTCTTTTAGTGGTCTTGGAACCTTAAAAAATTCAGTTTCAGGAGCCTTAAAAAAATCAGTTTCAGGAGGCTGTTCTCGTTTGTTTTTGAAGTAGTAGTACTTTTGTAGAACTTAAGCTATGCCAACAATTTGATAGCAGATCTGTTTTGATATCAGTGGTATTTTATTTGTCTTGGTCTGTATGCAATGCTAGAAATACTTCTCTTTAATCTAGATTTGCAAAATCTGGTGTTCTTCTGCATTAAACTTGCAGACTCATTTCCTTGGAGCAAAACACAGGACGGTAAGATCAGCTTTTGAATGCGCTTCTTGTCAGATTTTACCAATTTATTTAGCAATAGATTATGGGGTTTGAAATCTAGTTTTTATTGTGGTGGTGAAACATACAATTTCAGATATTTAACTAGTTTTGCTAACTTACTGTCTCTTCTCGACAATGATAAAGTAGAATGTGGTTTTGTACATTAGGCCTGTCAGAAAATGTTACAACTTTATGTCTAGTAAAGACAATACATGAGAATACATGGCTGTTAATGAAGGGAAAATGGAATTGCTTAAATCATAGACAATCTCCAGAAGAAAAAGGGATGTTTTTCTTTATTAATTTTCATGTAATTGTTCACCTGAGATAGTCTATGCTGTTGGTATTAATTGAACTTATATACAATGAAAACTATGCATTGTTGTTTTTTGACTCTTAAGTGCATTTCTTATTTTTTTCATTGATAACTTGGTAATTTAGGTTGAAGAAGCATTGAAAACTCATGGCATGAGTAAGTGCAAGATTTTTTGCTTCCTGCTGTGTCCTATACCCATATCTTTCTCCCTACCCCTGTGTAGTTGTTTATGAAACAAATGAAAAAAAGACTTTCTCAAGACTTGTTCTTTAAGTCCTATCCTGTGGTTTTTTATGATATATCTACCTAATCAATCAGTAATGTGAGCAAGAGGTATGCAAAGTTGATTAACAAGCGCTGGCTAGAAGACTAAAAATCACCTACATTAAATTTTTGAGAAGCCCTAAAGAATTCAAGACATTAGAGACCTTCAAAAGTGAAAATATAATTTAAAAGCCTATGCTTCTTAAAGCATATAGAAATACTGTATATAATTTACATTTGTTTTTGAAAAGGGTTTAATTTGCTTCAGCTAATGAAGATATTTTTAATACTTTTAATAAGTTTAATAAATCATTAAACCTCCTCTGGGTCTTGATGAACTGGTCTAATTCCAGAAGGAGTGAAGGTCTAACTACATTTGCAGTTTTTCTCCTAACTTGGTTTCAAGATGCACCAAAATGTTTTTTCAGGTTTCTACAGTTCACTGCTCCTAGAATTCTGTTTGAAAGTTGTTGTTCAGGTCAGACGTAGTCATTGGACCTACCTGATTTGAGAATTTTTGTTTGGACTGTAATGGAAATTTAAGTGATGAAATATTTAGCAGCTGTATGCTTGCTGAAATAAATAGCCTGAAATTCCTGGATGCCCTCAAATGTTTAGAGACATTGAACTTGATTGATCTTCTTCTCTGCCTGCTTCATTGAATTGCCTGACATGAAATAACTTTGTTGTTGTTTAGTGTGAATATTTTTTGTCCATCTTTTGAAGCATGGTGCTAATGACACCAGGGTCAAGAGTTCATTCCTTGAACAGGACTCCATGATCCTTGTGGGTCCCTTCCAACTCAGAACAGTCTGTGAATCTGTGAAAAAAATCTCTTAGCACGTTCAAAACTTAACTTAAACACAGCTGTTTTCTCATGCCAACAGAAGCTCAGAGTTTAATTCAAGTAGTCAGTCAGTTATTTTACCAAATTATTTTTTATACTAACAATTTTATTTCCACTTCTGTGGAATTCTTTTGTTTTCTTCTTTGTGTTGGTTTTTTGTTTTTTTTTTTTAGTTAAAACAGAAGGTTCCTTAGGAAAGAAATTGAAAACAACTGTGAAACTTCCTAATTTTGGTAAGAATGTTTAACATCTTCCCCCAGACCTCCCCCTCCCCCGTAAAAAAAAAGATGTGGAAGAAATTAAAAAATTTGAGGTACAATATTACAGGTGATGTCCAGATCTTATGAGGTCATTGGGAATTAATTTCTGTTCATTGTACTTTCAGTCTGCAGTAATATTTTGTAATAATACTTAATTTTTGCAATACAAATGCTTTAAAAAGAGTGGAAATAAGACTGGGGGGACAATGTTTCATGATAACTGACTTAATTTGTGATGTGGGACCATGTACACGGGCACTTAATTTGTGATGTGGGACCATGTACACAGGGACCAACTCCCCAAGCAGGGACTTGTACACGACTCAGTGATCCTTGTGGGTCCCTTCCAACTCAAAATTGTCTGTGAATTTGTGAAAAAAATCTCTTAGCACATTCAAAACTAAACATAGCTTAGTTTTCTCTTATCAGCAAAAGCTCAAAGAGTTTTTTCTAAAGTAGTCAGTTATTTTACCAAATTGTCCTTTCAGTTGTACTAACAATTTTATTTCCACTTCTTTCAGATTCTTACTTTTGTTTTCTTCTTTTTTTTTTTTTTTTTAGTTAAAACTGAAAGTTGCTTAGGGAAGAAAGTGAAAACACCTCCGAAATTTTTTGATTTTGGTAAGAATGTTTAATGCCTCTCCCCACACCTCCCTGAAAAAAAAAAAGTGGAAGAAATAAAAAATGTTGAGGTACAGCATTACAAGCGATGTCTAGATCTTAGCAGGTCATTGGGAATTCATTTCTGATCATTGTACTTTCAATCTGCAGTAATATTTTGTAATAATACTTAATTTTTGCCATTCAAATGCTTTAGAAAGAGTGGAAATAAGATTGAGGGAAATAATGTTTCATAATAACTGACTTAATTTGTGATGTGGGACCATGAGCAGGGATTCACTTGTATGTGAATTTCTTACAGCGCCACTTGAGCCAGAGAAGTCTCATGGACAGACACTGGAAGACCAGCTTAATACATGTAAAGAATCAGAACCTGCACTTGGTGAGGGCTTTTAATACTGTAATTGTTTGGTTTTGTGGTATTTACCTTTAAAGAATACCGATCAGTTTTTTAAAATGTAAAATTAGGTAATGTGTTACAAAATCTTCTTATGGTTGTACTGAGTACCCAATAGTATGGTATGGAAGTGACAAATGGCGGTGACAAAATCATTGGATTTGGCCTGGAACATGTTTGATTAGATACCTCATGTTGACAATATTCTCTAGACACAATCTAAAGTGATATGACAAAAATGAACTTTAACTTAAGAGATCAGTGTGGCTCTTGGCAATTTAACTACCCATCCAGTGGAGGGGAGATAGGACTTGACAGAAAAAACAACTAGGGACATATATTAAAATACAGTCTCTTCTAATTAGTTAAAAAATAATTGCTGTTATTATTTTTTAGGATTTAAAAAAAATTGTTGAGTACTATGTGGTAAGCATAAGACATCCTGAAAACATCAGTTTTATACCTTTGGTGTTCAAAAAGTCTAGACACCCAAAAGATAAAATATCTGATGGTTCTGAAAATCTTCATTGATGTATTTGACATGCAGTCAATGTAATCTCAATGTAATCAAAGTAATCTTTTCCTTATATGTCAGAGCTTTAAGATTACTTCTTTTGCAACAAGCAAACTGATGATTTGTTCCAGCAAACATGAAATTCCCTAAGTTGTTTGTTTGTTTTTTTTTAAATACAGGACTTAATTACATAATAGAATACCGAACAAAGGACAATGTTCCTTTTCTCTATGAATGTCAACTATGTTACTGTAAAACAGGACTGAGTAACATGTTCATGCATGTTTGTGGTTCCAAGCACAGACTGGCATACTTGGTAAGTTCTTTTGTTTATTTGATTTAATGTAATGATTAAAGGGGACAATTAGTTAGTCAAATTTTGATTTTTAAAAAAATAAAATTTAAGGTTTTACATAAGTTCCTGTAAAAATCTTGGTGTTGGAATTGTGCAGCTGTGATGAATAGACTTAAAATTCTTCTCATCAGTAATATGTATGTCTGTCCATTGCTTGATACTGAGTGTAGTTTATTCCATTTTGATCAATCAATAATGAAATCTGTAGCTAAAATGGACTAGAAATAGATGTTTGACTGATTTTTGTATTATGTAACAGTATCAATGAAGAAACTATTCAATCTTTCAGATGCTTTGGAAGGAATGTATTTATAAATGAACATGATGCATATTAGACAATATGTATTAGATTATTAGATAGAGTAACTTGGAATCAGTGGGGGGAAAACATAGCTCCTCTTCTGTTTTGAGGCTGGACAAGAAATGTCTGTTCTGTTGCTTGTTTTATGACAAAGCTCTCAAGGTTCATGTCAGCTCACAAACATTCAAACATGTTATCATTTTCAATATGTTTAGAGAAATGAGGCTTTCCAGTCTCTGAATGTTTACTTGAGTATATTGGCTTAGGATGGGCTTTAACAAAACTGAGAAAGCAATATTCTGAAAAGTATTTTGATACTCCCCATAAAAAATTGGTATTATGTTGAACACATCTTAAAGTCATAGACAGCTGAGTTCACATAATATTTTGGGGTAGCTTCAGGCCTAATGTTGCGTGTGCTGCTGTGAATCTGCAGTGATGTCTTTCATAAACATCATGCTGTTTCTGGTCATTCCTTCAGATGTACATGCTGAATTTTGATATTCTCAGCTATTGCATTTCCTGCTTACTTGGAACTGTTTCCTGCAATTCTGAACCTTCCATTTGTTAACTGCATCTCTGCTAAATTCTTAAATACTATAAAAATATAATAAGTCATGAAGGATAACTTTTAAGTTGTGCACCTGAGCTGGATTACCCTAGGTAGCAAAAAAGACAGGAGACTAAAAGACTGGAATTTGCTCTGCTGAAAAAGGAACCTGGGGGTCCTGGTGGATAACAAGCTCAAGATAAGTAGTGTAGCTTGGTGTCAGTGAAGGCTAGCAGCAAGCTGAGCTCTACTAACAAGGGTACAGCCAGTAGATCAAAGGAAGTGATTATTCCCCTGTTCTTGATCCTTGCTAGGCCATATCCAGGATATTGTGTTCACTTTTGTGCTACTGCAGAAAGGAGGCTATTTATGAAATTGAGCTAGTCCAGTGGAGAACTGCCAAGATGGTCAGGGGCTGAAGCACACTTGTACTATGAAGAGAAGTTGAGGTAATTGGGTTGTTTCTGGCTGGAGAAGAAAAAGTGTCAGAGGGATCTAACAGTAACTCTCCAGTACTTCAGAGGAGGTTATTAAGAAGGCAGAACCAGACTCTCTTTGGAGCTTCTTGGCAGGAACATAAATTCAAGCAGGGGATTTTCCTACATGACATAAAGAAGTTTTTTGCTGTGAGGGCAGTCGAGCATTGGAGCAGGTTGTCCAGAGAAAGGGGGAAATCTCTCTCTCCAGAGGTTTTTAGACCTAAGCAAGCAAAGCCCAACACGACCAGTTCAGCATTCAGTGTCAACCCTGTTTTGGGCTGAAGATTTGGCTTCAATTCCCTAAATTATTCTGTGCATAACTATTTTAATAAGTTCTGCTATGTATATGTAGAAGTTGATTTATCTCCTATGATTATTAACTGTGCTAGATCTGGAAGGAGTTGGGTGACTTAAGGACTTGCATTTATTTTCTAGAGACAACATTATCCAGAGATAGCACAATCTGATGAAGTCAAGGGTAAAGGCTCTGAACTAAACAAAAGAGTGAGGCAAATTGGATTAACAATTGAGAAGAAAGAAGGAAGAAAACAAATACAGGTACATTTCTCTTAAGAATTCCAGAAGCTTTATATTTAATATTTTAAAGAAATGTAATTTCCATTATGGTGGGCAGATTTGCTTTGGAAGGTGGGAAAATCTTGCTTTTTAAACCTTTTTTACAGGTGCTTTTTGTCATTTTAGTAATTCTTCTGGGATTATTCTGGACAAAATTTCTCTGAGTGCACAAGTAATGCAAAATATATATTCTAATATTTAATCAATTCTCAGCTCTGTGTGTGTGTGTGTAAAATAAGTTGGTTTTTTGTTGCTAGGAAACTGCCTTTATAACTTTTCTGAGTAGTTTCTGCTTTGTAAGCAGCTTGATGCAATTCTCAGGGAAGCCAGGTAAAATTTCTCATAATACAGATGGAAGTGTGGGAACTTGCAGGTTGACATGAGATAATCAGCAGTGCTGTGGCATCACAGAAGTGCCATAAACTTTAATTCTTAGGGAGCTGCACCCTTAGAAACATATTCATGTGGAGGTATCTTCATATTGCTCTCTGTTGATACTTACTTACACAGCAGTAGTATTTATAATACCTTTATGTGGATAGGATATTGGTGAAGTTTCTTCTTGAGGTTCACCTTACCACCAGCTGGTTCATGACAAGCTTATTGAGGTGCTCAAAGTTCTTCGTGGTACACATTAAATTTGTTTTGTCCATCAACTTCAATTTCTGTCAGCACCCTGCTTGTTAAGCAGTGTTTCTTGACAGGATCCCTAGCTAATGTGCATTTGGAAGGATGTCTCCTTCCAAAGTGGAGCTCCCAAGGTTCCTATGTTAAAGCTGACAGTTTCCTGCCCATTCTGTGTGATACTATCACACTTAGGTTCAAGGATTAGAGCCTGCTCTGATCCTACCCTTTTCTGATAAAAAAAAAGTATGGGAACATTGGAAGATCAAGTCAAGAGTCAATGCTGTAGAAGGGAGAGATATCAGATTACCAAATCCATTCTGTCTGTCCTTCATTTTAATCTCTGCTTAAAAAGAAAGCAACTGACTGTTGGCAGCAACATTTTCATTTGACTTACTTGAATTTCTTCTTGACTTGAGATTGTTTATTTTACTTGAGATTTATGTTCATGGATATGGAAATATTTACTTCCATCTGTATTTTTAGACCTTTTCTTTTTCTAGGTAGTTTATTATCTCCATAGGAATCCATTCTTGATGTAAGGAACTTTAAAACAAAGTGTGTGTAACCTGGTTTAATTTTACTGCTATATCTTCTGAAACCAGCTGTTTAATTTTCTTTTTTTTTCCAAGCTCTAGAAGAAATTTATTTGTGGTAAATAAATGTCCAGGCAACTAACCTGTTGGCTTTTTGAATATCCATTGAGGGATTTACACACACGTATTTTACACTACAGGTCATATATTCCTAGAAAAATACAAACTAATGCTGATGAAATATCTATGAAATAATTTTATCCACAAAATAACTAACATAAATGGGTTTTATTTTTAGGTTGTTATAGGTGTTCCAAAAATGAGAAGGAAATGGCAAGAATGTAAGTGTGCTCAGTACGGTGCAAATTATCAATTTCTAATTTGGTCCTCCTTTGATATAAATCAGACCAGGGTAGTCTCTGCAGTGCCAGATACTCACCAGCATTTTGGTGAAGTGGACAAAAGGAGCAAGTTGGGGCTCTGTGCTAGTAGTTAATTTGCAGTATGGGAATCCAGAATTCTTAAAGCACAGCTATAGCTCTTATCTCTGAAAGAAAAGTTTCTGTTTTACTAGCCATTGATACTCACAAAATTATAGGAATGTGGTTTCTCTGAGATTTCCCCACCCAGTTAGTGTTTTAAAACTCATTGTAGGTACAGTGTTGTCCAGGTGGACAGACAGTATCACTGAATGCCACTTGAGGAAAAGGCTGAACTTTGCTATGATTTGCATTACCTGAAAAATAAAGATTTGAATTAAAAACTAATGTACTTAATTTTAATGTATATTAGCATGTAAGTGGTACCTTAAAATAACTCAGTAGAAGTAATGAGATCATCTAAATTAGCAGTGTTGTACTCTGAAGAGAAAAAATAGCCATTTTGAATCTAGAAAAGCGGTCTGAAATAAGCTGAAATTTAAATTAGATTTCTTGACTGTAATCTGTTGGTTAATGTGTCTTATTTTGCATGTGACTTTGTAGCATTCTACTACATTTATAGTATTTACATTTTTTAGGAGATGCAAGCATGTAATTATAACCAGGCTATAAAATACTTTAAACTTTGTTGCTGACTTGTAGTTCATATTTAATACGGTGTCACATAATAATGTTTATAAAATTGTTCTTGGTGTTTTTAAGTACTATTGCCTAGAAACAGAGTTAGGTGAAATTGAAGTGCATTAGTAGGGCCACCCTCTATCAAGATAATGTCCATTTTGCTGCATCTCAAGCATGTTTGTTTAGCTCACAGTGCAGAGGACAGTCCTTCAAAAGCTAAAGTTCAGCATGTGGATGCACCCCTTAGTGATGCAGAAAAAACAGATAATAAAGATGAGAAACTGACAGAGTCTATGCAAGGTAAGAGTTAAAATGATTTATTTTATTGTTTGGTTTTTTTTTAACTTTCACCAGTGCATGAATTATGTACTACTACATGTACCTGTTCATGGCTTCCACAGAGTTATAAAGGTGAATTTGCATAGTTGTGTGGATGGCCTTGGAGTCTGTGGCAAAGGAAGGAATAATTCCAGTGTTTGTGAAGAAAACATTCTACTTCTACTGATTTTTTAGGTTCAATTTTTATTTTACTTCTTCATAAGATACCTTACTTCCACCTTTAGGTTTTATTGATATTGTCTTTAGAAGTATTCTTTGTTTAGAATATTTTTAAAATTAAAACACTGGAAAAACATCACTTAATATACCTTTTTATTGTTTTAGATGAAAATAATATTCAGGAGGAGAATGAAGAAAGGCAGAAAGAACAGGCAAAACCAGATGAAAAAGTTGAACCTAATAATGCTATTGAAAGCAGCAAAGGCAACGACTCAGAATGGTAAAAGAAAAAAAATTCACCACCTTCAAACACATTTAAATTAACTTAAAGGAAAATGTGCATGACAATTGTCAGTAATGGATTTGCGTAGTAAAATCCATGTCTTCTGAAATTGTGCTCAGCTGTAAACTTCTGTAATTGATGAAAACCTGGTGTATATAAAGTGACCTCTGTATGTAAAGACTCCTCTGGATGCAGCTGGCTCTTGTATTTAACTATTATCCTTAAGGTATAGTTGTCATATGCTGCTCAAAATGTTCCAAAAGTATGTTCTCCTCAGGGTTTAAAACTGCCTCTGTCACAGGGTCCTGTCACATAGTTAAAGTGGTATGTGAACTGATTTTAGATGGGAAAGACAATCAGTAATAGTTGAAACAGTTGGGGTTTCTCCTTTACAAAGGATTTTGTGGAGGAACAATAAGTGTTTCAAAGGAGCAGCTGTGTTCTAAAATGGTGAAACTGTGCTTGCTGCTTGTGAGCATCTTATTAGTAACAGAGTTGTGAGTTGAGTTACTGTCAGCTTTTGTGTGAGGAGCACTTCTCCAGCATTGGGCATCTTTGTGCAGCACCAGGAGCCACAGTAGAGCATTTGGTAAGGAATATACAGGCATCAGCCCAGACACAGGACTTTTGTTCCAATGATTTAGTTACCTGTTTTTTTCTTAATGGCATTCCCTTGGAATGTGTTCTAACTTTAAACCAGTAGTATCTCTCCCAGACGTGAAGGGCTAACAGCTTTTGCTTGTTTATTGTTAAAGGAGAAATTTTCATGTTTCTGGAGTACATTTTTTCAGACTTGCCTCTCTGTGGAGCAACCATTATGGAAAATGGTCAGTTGAAACCACATTCAAGTCCAGGTTTATCAATCTTTGTGTTTATTTACTGGCTTTCAAATAAGTAACAGTTCTGAATCAAAACCAGTTCATGAAAACATGAAGAGCAGGAAATGGATAAAAGCTCAACTATCCATATCTGGAAACGTGAGGTCTATTTCTGCCTGGTACTGATCTTCATTGCACAGTCTTGTACTTTTAAATTTTAAGAACAGCTTCCTTTGGAATTATCACTTAATGTTTCTCTTTTAATCTGGTTCAGATGGATTCTGGGTGACTATTAGCAGCCAGGTGTTTCAATGAGAGACTGTCTTGGAAGTTAGTTACTAAATTAGGGCTTCAGTTCTTCCTTTACTATTTATTTATTTATTTATTTATTTATGTGAGACTACTGAGAAGATATGAACTCAAATATATAGTATCTTAAAAGAACTAAGATCAGATCCTCATTGACAGCTTGTTTCCACTTAAAGATTCTGCAATGCCTGTCTGAGAATTTCTATGACTCTTCATTTCTTTGTAGTTAAGTCTCTGAACAGTCATCTGAAGATGTAAATTATTTTATCATCATCTGCTTTTACTAAACTTTTGATTCCTAAGAAACATTTTAAGGCAGAAGAGGGCTTAGGCTTGGCAGTCATATGGTTTTGGTTAATTTAGAAAACATCCATCCACTCTCGGCCCTGGGCTTGCAAAGGGATGGAATGTATCAGTAGTAATGATACAGATGATCAGTAGTAATGGCAGAACAGCACAAATATGGCACAGGAATGTTTTGCCATATGAATATTTTTATGCCCATTATTTGGTGACTGCATTGTAAACCACTAATTTTTAATAGCTGAATTTTATAAGGGCTAGTTTGTGAAGTGCTGATAAAAATCCAGCTGTAATTAGGAGCCTTGTCTCGCTGCAATGTGTACAAAAATCTTACAGCTATTACCACCAATGTCAAGCTTTTTTATTAACTCTGGGGTTTAGAGCTTATGTGCTAGACAATCACACTAAAACAAACCCACACTGCATGAATAATTTTTATGATGATCTGGTATGACTGGGATTTCTCTGAGGAAATAATATGTGACCTTTCTTTCAGAGTGTATCAGAACTACTGTAGTAGTAGTGTGTCAGGAATTTAAACTGATTAGCAGTTATTGGCTGGCTACACATTTTTGCTGGATCAGCCAACTGAATGTTTTATTTATTCTATTTTAAGGTGTGAGACCAATAAACAATCAGAAGAAGAAAAGAAGGAAGCTCAGGTGAATATATTCCTGTTAATGGGTTATTCCAGTCTCCAAATAGTTGGGGAAATAATTAATATATGATTGGCAATGATGTTTGCTTACTCAATATTATTCCCAATAAATTAGTTACAAAGTTACTAAAGCAAAACTATTAACAACAAGGTTTTTTTTCTGCTTTATTATGAAACCTAGGTACACATTTCATGACAGCACAAACAATTTGAATTTTTAGAGCGACCATAATTATTTATGTTTATTTATATTTACTGCATATAATAGATCTAAGGACCTCTTTCTTTTTATGTTAAACAGCAAGAATTTACAGCAGATCCTGAAGAATTCACTAGTCAAGAAGAACTTTTGGGTTATTTGGTGAGTGTTAAATCCTACCTTGCAAGATAAATTTTGGAAGAAAAATTAAAAAACTAAGAAATTAAATCACTGGTTTGCTAAGTCTAAAATGTAGCAAGTAATGAAAGGCAGAATGTAGGCAGTCTTGTAATCTAACAGATTACCATTTTGCCATAAGGCAGGATTCAGAATAAAATGAATGTCACTGAATTTATAATGCATATATTCATTTTCAAATTTCTAGACATTGCTTTTGCCAAAATATTGGTTTACTGTCAGAGGAATTACTTGCATTGAAAATTAATTTTTTCAACTATATCTTAGCTTCACTCCTTAACTACATGTTTAGGTGATACAACCTTTCTAAACTTTATTTCTCCTTTGTTTCTATAACTGGTCTATAATTTTCAAATGAGGAATTTGGAAAGATGCAGTTCAGTAACGGAAAGAAGTAGAATGAAGACAAATATGAGAGATACGTAGAAAGGAAAGAAGGGATTTTTAAGAAATGCAAGTTGTGCATTTAAAACAGGCTCCCCCACCACCCTGGCCCAGAGTGCCTTAACTGCAAAATGTGCCTCTCTAAAATAAGTGTCAGTACACTGGAGTTCTGTTCAGTTGTTGAAAATGTGTATTAGGTACACATGCACAGTAGTGATACAATCAGTGACAGTGGAAAACTGGCAGTTTTCAGTTGTTAGATGTATCAACAACAGTTGTGATCTTGCATACAGAAATGGTGATTTCCATAAAAGCACTGAAAAACTCTTTACTGAAATCTTTACTGATAGTTGCTTGACTGATCTACTGCATGGTAATTTAGGCACTATTGACTATCATAAAATCGTTTTGTCCTCTTGTTTTATTGGAAATTACTAGGTATAGAGATTACACCATGTCAATAAAACTTGAACTTGTTTTGAGGCATCTTCTTTCTTAGTATGATTGTCCTCTGAGAAGAAAAGATGACTGTGGGGAATGTGATGGGAACACTGTTCTGTTTTGGAAAGTGTGAAAATCATTTATTTTTGCATCTACTGTAATTTTTTCAAAAGCTGCATTGTGTTTCTGTTGTTGGATTCAAAGGTTTGTTATGTGGTGAAAAGCTATTTTACAGGTATCCTTTTTGCACTTGCTGTTTGTATTCTGTAAAGCTGTCCAATAATTGGCCATACTGTATTTCTTTTATCGCCTCATAGCAAAGATATCCTTGCCACAATTTACTCTTCTTTATCCAGCTAGCTTTTGAGAAGATCTTTATTAAATATAACTTGTGCAAACCAGGAGAAAGAAGTACTACTAGTGTAAAAAATATAATACAGTCCCTGTTACGCTGTCTCATATGAACTTAATGCTAAGTTTCTATTACTTATTTTCCATTGTCTGGTGTGTTTAAAGGTGTTTCTTTCTAATCCAGAAGACTTTGAACTGTTAGGACACACCTGGAGTTTTTTGCTTTGTCCCCAAGAAAGTGTTTTCAGCAGAACTTCCTTGGTGTAGACAAGAGGATGACACATGTAGCCCTCTCTGTGAGTGCTGTTGGTACTAGAACTTGCTTCCCTAGTAGAGCTTCACAGCTTCAAGACTGCTTTTTCCTTAGACTTCCAGGGAAAAAGAAGGTTAATGTAAGGCAAGGCAGCATGTACATTTAAATTCAGTAGCATTCTGGCTTTTTGCTACATTCTAGAGAAATGGGTTATGACTGTATTGCCTCAGGGAAGGTGTACATATTCATTTTTATGCAGGCATCTTGGCAAGAGATCAAAATACTTAAGGACAAGAATTATCTTCTGTATATTTCCAGGCATATTTTTGTTTTATTCCTTTTCAAATGATTGTGTTGCATAGCTGCATCTTCCTTCTCTTAGATTTCTCTTTCATTCTACCTTCCTTCCCCCAGTTTATGGGATTAAAAATAAAAACTGTATTTGCTTTGTAATTCCATCCAAGTCTGACAGAAGGATAGAGACACACAGAAAATGAGGTTCCTGCAAGTTTGTTTATAAATTTTGATACTTCAGTTTTTCTGAGGAAAAATGTTTTATGGTGTGTTGTTTTGTTTCTTTTTTCCCTAGCAAAGTTTTGAGATACTGAATGAAGATGATGCTTCATTTATCCTGAAAGTTACACAGACTCTCACAAATGCACTGGTGGAATATCGTCAGCAGGCTGCATCAAACAAAGTAATGTGGATTTTGTTTTGGTTTTGTTCTACAAAACTGTAGATTCTTGTGATTGTGCATTTTTATTATTATAGATGATACAATAAAAAAATTCTGTGGAGACTGTATTTTAAGTTTTGCTCATTAAATACATAAATTTTGGTAGTGATGATAGGGTAAAATTTTAGCTTTTCTGTTGACGAGTCTTAATTTCTGTTCAACGGTGCTTGCTTATATTTTATTGTAGATAGAAAGTAAAAATCATCTTGTCACTTATTTCCCATGCTTTTCCTTCCATCTAAGTTTTTCTACTACTTTTGCCCATTTTTAACTTAAACTTTTCTCATCTCTACTGACTCGCGTAACACTCCTGTTCTGTATCCTGTTTCTGTTCCCAGGCTTCACTTTATTCACCATGTTATCATGCATCAGGGCCATGATTTTTTTTTTTCTTATACAACTTCTGGTCCTACTCTTTGGACTGTTCTTTTTGAGGTCTCATTCTTCTTCCATTATTAGAAACCCAGTTTTCCCCCTCTCTGCTATTACTTGTGACTGACTTATCTTTACATGAGCAGTACATATGGAGATGTTTTGAATACTTTTCTGAGGCTGCTGACATGTTACAAAACAATGAAGTTCTAACTGAAATAACTTCTAACCTACAAGGTGTGGAGGACCAAAATGTATTCTTACATTAGGCGTTGTTAGTATTCTAAACTGTGATCTTTCAACTGGTAATTTTTTAGCTAAATCTCCTATTTTGGGTGTGAAATGCTTCCTTTTTAGACCTGACAAGTTGAGGATTAGGCTCAATGAGTATCACTTCATT
This sequence comes from Setophaga petechia, assembly GCA_024362935.1. Lineage (NCBI taxonomy): Eukaryota > Metazoa > Chordata > Aves > Passeriformes > Parulidae > Setophaga > Setophaga petechia. The sequence goes on from JANCRA010000008.1 coordinate 30,539,615, forward strand.
GCCTAATACAGAGCTTTTTCAAACAGAGAGATATGATGGGCAGTACAGAGAAATTATTAGCCCTATGATTTGCAAAGAACTATGTGATTTTTCAGATTTGGTAGCAGAAATACTGGTCTTGTATTTGGTTTGTGATTGTTAAAAATGTAGTATTCATTGTTCCAAGAGTTGTCCTCATGAGATTTTAAACATTTTGGTTTTTTTTAAACTCATAGGACCACCTAGGTGATGGATATAATGGAGAAGCAGCACTAGAATATTCCACAGAACAGCCTGGCCCAACTTCAGCAGATATTAATGATTCTGACACTGGTAATGTTGGCTTTGCAGTCTTTAGTGTGGGTTAATCTTAACACTGAACCTTGCATAAATGATAGTAAGCCTTTCTTCCTGCTTTTCTAAAAGCAGTGGTTAAGAGCAGAATAAAGCCAGAGTCAAGTAGCATAAATGAAAAGGTTTGGGTTTTTTCCCCCATCCTCTACTAATATTAGAAAGAGATGACTATTAAAACACATTGATCCTACTTAACTGTAGGACTTGGGGAGAAATTGAGTTAGTACCAATTCTGACTGTCCTGTGTTCAAAGGCACCTGTTTCTAAGGAGACTTTCAGAGTCTCTTTGGCTTTTTCCCCCCTCACCAATATTTTTTTTCCTTCTTGATGGAGGAGATGTTTCCTGCAGGTTTAGTCAAATCAAGATGTTTGTAGAAAGTTATGTGGAAGAGAATGGATAATTCTCTTTAATACCTGAATACTTCAGCTACTTGGACTCAGTATTTCTGATTAATTTTTTCAAAGAATCCTGGATTTCTTAGAGGTCATTTTATTCTGACAGAAACAAATGGCTGTTTTTCTTAAACTTAGAAAGTACAATCCTATGCTTGGAAAACCAAGATACCTGGAATACAAGTGAAGCTATTTTGTGTGATTTTTTTCCTGTACTGTGTCAATTTTCTAGTTTTTTCTAGAAAGTTTAGCTTTTGAAAACCTTAATTTTTACAATGGTAATACCAAAAATTGCAGTGACTTTGAATATATGAGATTTGAGACTTTTATTTGGTTTTTGTAAGTGTAATGGAAATAGCTTTCACCTACCTCCCCAACCTTGTTTCTCCAGGATTTTCTGTAACTGGACAGCATTCCTGACTCTTGATGGTTTGAAAATGCAGCAAAGTCAGGTGTGATCAGTACCAGCAATGCTGCTGTGCCAGACTGGACATGCTTGCTTTGAAAAGCCCTGTTTAGAGAAATAAGTGGTGAAAGCTCTTCAGAATCCTCTTTTACTGAAAACCAGTATTTCCCTTCTTTAGACTACTCAAGCAGCTGGTCAGCTAAGCAGTTCTTACCAGCCAATGAAGGTGAAGCCCAGAACTTTTCAACTGGCTCTTTGGAAACAGCATATGAGAACAACATCACGACTGAATTTTTGAAGAGTGTAAGAAACATGAATGCTGAGGAAGTTACTGACACCCTACACAAAATAGCAGCATCAAATCCAGCTTTCAGAGGTAATTTGCATACACATGTACACACACACATACACATATATAAACATATACATAACATCATTTATTAGCTCTGGGAAATATTAAGGACTTATATGGGTCAAAGAACTTTCAGGTATTAGGGAGGGTTGAAGAGAATTCTTTTTTCCCACCCTCTAACTTTTGCAGGATCCAGTTTAGGAATGGTAATTCAGAATAGCTGCTTTCCCATGCAGGCATTAGTAATTGCTGATTTTTTTTTTTTTAATTCTTCTCTCATTTTTGCCTAGTAACATTTGCATGGCAAGAGACAGTAAACTAAAACCAAATATATTGTTATTAAAAAATTATAGTCTTCTCTGAGCTGTAAGTGGAGAAATGCTAGTTTTGTAAATACCAACAGTGACAAATTTTTTTATTTACCAGTTCCTGAAAGAAGTGTATTTGCACAGAAATAATAGAAATAATAATGAATATATATGAAAATATAGATATATGAATGTATAAATATATATGAAAATATAGAAATAATAATGAATCAGAGACAAGTAGTCTCCCTTTTGTTTACAACTTTCTAATAAGTGTCAGCTATTAAACCATCCGATGTCTTCAGTCAACTACTGCTCTCTCTTCAGAAGTTTCCTGTGTATGTTTCTAAGCTTCTCAGAGTGTGTAACCTCACAAAGGCTAAAAAAAGAACACTAAAGATGAGTACATTTGTAGGAAAGCTTACAGTTTCGAGGCACATACTGATTGTTCTCCATTGAGGTATTTTTCTTTTAATAAGGAAAGATCCAAAACTCATCTCAGCATCTGAATGTTTCAGTATAACATGTATTTTTAAGTGAATTTTATCATAAAATTGATTTTGATTTTGTTTGTTTGTTTGCCTTTAACTAAGGAATTGATATACCGAATGTTATAAGGATCCTGACTGAAAGTGGAACTCTGAGAGGACCAAGCAATGGCAGCATACAGTGACATGGTACTTAACAGAGATAATGTAGCAATGTTTACTTTCTGTAAGTTTGTTGTTTTGCTTCATTTGACCTCAGTGGAGTTATTTTGTTTTACATTTAAATTTTGTACAGTGTTTTTTATATTAAATTAATAACTTGATTTTGATGTTGTTATTTATTTTTCCATTTAGCTGAAAGTTCTGTATTGTAGAAGGGTTGTAAAGCACATGTTCATTCTTTCTGTGTTAAAACAGCTTTTTAAAACAGATAACTTGATTTCTTCAGTTTTATTAAATACATTGACAGTCCGAACTTTTCGTAATGTTGGTTCTTTTACAAAGAATTATCAGCAGAATGAACTACTGCACTCAGCAGTACAAACTCAACCTACAGCAAATGCTTCCAAGCATTCCCTGTGGCTGCTGGGACTGACTAAAAAGCCCTTGTAATCAAAAACCCTTTCCCATATAAAGGTTATAAACAGGTCTCCATATTTTTTTAGTAAGATTTTAAAATAATAATAAAAAGTCAGTGCTGTCAGTCTCTTGCTGAGATGAGAAGTGCCTGGATTATGGCTGATTTAGGGAGCATAGAAGCTCAGCAAAGTTAGTACAAGTTTGCAAATTTAGAGATATTTCCCAACAGGAAATATAAGCAGGCTCTGACTAAGAGGCACTGATGTGGTGGCAAAAGTATCTTTTGTCTTTTATCCTGCCAGTATGAGAACGAAGTGAAAGCTGGATTACACTGTTCTTCAGGCTCTTTTAACATGAGCTTTTTTCCAACTAAAGTAATACTGGTTCTGACTGAGTGTACATGTCTCTATATTAATGACTTCTGCTTTTGTAGGAGGGTGAAAAAACGTTTTGAATGGTTATAGATTAGTTTGCTTGGGAAAAAAATATTTTTTTAAAGTGATTTAAATTCAATTCCTGCTTGTGATGCTGGGTAGCATTCAATGGTTCTAATTAAAGCTCTTCAGCCTTGCAGCCAAATACTGATGTAACTTAGACATGCTGGGGCCAGATGGCAAATGAACTTTTTAGTGCTAACTTACATTTTTTTTGAGATCTAGATGGAATTTGAGAATCCTCATCCTGATGGTTTCACATCTTCATACCATGGAATGCAGGATGCAGTAAAACTAAGGTAGCAAAGAAAGCGGCAACAAAATTTATGAGTTTTATTATGTGAATAGACCCAGGAAGGAAAACAGTTCACAGAAAAATTAAAACACTGTGTTTTAAAGAAACTCTGAGGAATTTCTGGAATGCATCTGAATCTGCTCTTATCAGAGGCAGAGATGCAACCAGAGTTCTTACAGTTCATTTACTCTGTACAGGAACAATTTTAATGCCTGCTTAATGGAGGTGAACTTAATCAGTTAAAATTCTGCATTCTGAAAATAAAAATAGAAACATATTTTTCCTGTTTGTTTTCAACATGCAAAACAATCGTGTATTAAAATAACAAAATCAGAATATTCAGCTGTTGTAAATGGCATTCTCTGAGACATCTTCTTTTTCCTCTTACTGTGGAATCATTTCCAATGGAAATAAAGTTACAATAAAGCTGAAGTGACTTGGATTTGAGGTGGATTTTTTTGCTTGGGTACAGATTGCTTGAAAAAGGAGAGACCCCTAAATCTGTAGTACACTGACATAAAATGGTTGGATGGTGTGCTGCAGAGTGCTGCTGTACCTCTCAAAGACAGCTGAGAAGCCTGAACTGGATTAGAGTCAGCAAGTGAATGCTTCAGGAACTCTTCAAAAAACACAGTCCAATATAGTCCATTCAGCTGTACAATTATTTTTATTTTTTTCCTTTCTTACCTGGTCTAAATAGAGGCTGAAGAAGCATTGTATTATTTTGTTCTTTTATCTGCCTCTGTTCTGTGATGGCTTGGTGTATTCTTATACTAATAGAAAACTGTATATTTGTTCCAAAATACATTTTAATGTTTTACTTGTGCCAGTACTGCAAAGTAAGGAAGAAAAAGAAGTATTATCTTTACTGGTAATATTTAAACAATGTTGTTGGCGGGATTTAATATTACATATTTTTGGTTTCTCACAATAACAGCAAGGCAGACTTCCGAGGTAACTAGAGAATTAATAAAATTAAAAGTTAAGCAATAACAAAAATTAAACCAAGAGAAAATTAATTTTCTGTAAAGCTTCATCTAGGTTTTTACATATTTTACTAAGACCAGAGAGCTTCGAAGAAAAAAAAAAGATTTTTAACAAAAAGCTGCAGAACTCCTACTCGTCACAGAAGGCACAAAGGGGAAGGGAGAAGGGAGTTCACAGGTTAATTGGTGGGAAATGAGAAGTTTAGAGCGTGCAACTGCAGAGTTACCATCTTGTGTGAATTGAGACATTGTTGTAGACAGGTGTGGAACATCCTCCTCGTTTGTTGCTTCCTGGATCCCCCAGGGTTTTGCACTCTTTCTGATGTGGGAATTCATTACACCTTTGGAGCAGCAAGCTTTATCTGGGTATAAATGTACAGAAGTGTACAGCTTGCCTCGTGGTTTATATGTGAAATAATAACCTCATATGCCAATGCTGACTCTGCAGTGCCTTCACTGGAAGAATCCCATAATCTATTAGGTTGGAAAAGGCCTCAGATCAAGCCTAACCCATAACCCAACACCATCATGTCTACTGAACTGTGGCACTCCTGTCTTTCTTAAATACCTGCAGGGATGGCGACTCCATCACCTTCCTGGGCAGTCCATTCCAATGTTCAACCCTTTTCAGTTGAGAAATTCCTCCTGATGTCCAACCTAAACTACCCCTGACACATCTTAAGACCATGTCCTCTCATCCTGTTGCTGATTGTCTGGGAGAAGAGGCTGACCCACATCTGGCTACACTCTCGTTTCAGGTGGTTTTAGAGAGGGATAGGGTCCCCCCTGAGCCTCCTTTTCTCCAGGTTAAATTAACCCAGCTCCCTCAGCTGCTCCTCACAGGACTTGTGCCTGTGTGGGTGCTGATTATTATTAATGCATTCTTCTTTCTGCTGTGGTGCCTGAGCAGGCATGCTTCAGGAGAAGGAAGTTCATCTTCACAGAACCACAGAGTAAAGCAAGGTGGAAGGGACCCACAGAAATTACCGAGTTCAGCTCCTGGCCGGGGGTATGTCCTGCACAGGATGCCCCAAGACTTACACCATGTGCTTGAGAGCCTTGCACAAACACACCTGGAACTCAGGCTTGGCACTGTGATCAGTGCCCTGGGGATCCTGTTCCAGAGCCCAGCCACCCTCGGCGTGAAGAACCTTTTCCTAATATCCAACCTGTGAAAAACTTGTTTTTAAAATTTTAAAAGTTTAATAGTAATAAAATAGTTATAAAAATAGTAACACAATTAGAGTAATAATAATTTGGACAATTTGAATTAGGATAATACAAGACAGTAGAAACAAAGAGTTATGGATGTCTGGGTCCTTTTTCTGGGCAGGCACGAGCCCGAAAAAGCACGCCTGTTAACAAAGGATTAACCCTTAAAAACAACAGCCTGTTGCATATTCATACATCTCATACGTGATACATAAATTCCATTCAAACACAGGATTCTGTCTAGTCATTGTCGATTTCTTCCTCTGAATCCTAACAGCACCTTCGAGGCGGGAAGAAGTTAGTTTCTTCTGATAAGAGGGCAATAAATTCCTTTTCTCTCAAAGATTTAGGTGTCCTGTGGCTGCTATCTTGCTGCGAGTCCTTTCTTTAAAAAAAGGTATCCTACATAGCATAGTTTGTATTTTAACATTATCTATAACCTAAAACTATATTTAACACACTACTTAAGAGAATTAACACAGCATTACTTTCTAACACAACACATATATTCATTTTAATATTTGCAAAAAGCTGTCACAGACATATTTTCTGAAAAATCCTTTCCTTAGGATTTTTCCTCCTGAGAAGCTGAGAGCCCTCAGGAACAAAATGTAAAGAATGGTTGTCTGCTGCTGTGGAATGCAACAGGTGCATCTGTGATTGGTCTCACGTGGTTGTTTCTAATTAATGGCCAATCACAGTCAGCTGGCTCGGACTCTCTGAGCCACAAGCCTTTGTTATCATTCCTTCTTTTTCTATTCTTAGCTAGCCTTCTGATGAAATACTTTCTTCTATTATTTTAGTATAGTTTTAATATAATATATATAATAAAATAATAAATCAAGCCTTCTGAAACATGGAGTCAGATCCTCGTCTCTTCCCTCATCCTCGGACCCCTGTGAACACGGTCACAAAAAGCCAATCATAAAATACGCATTTTTCACAAACCCAAACCTCCCATGACACAACTTGGGGCCATTCCCTCGGGTCCTGCCCGCCGGTCACCACAGAGAAGGGATCAGTGCCTGCCCCTCCCCTTCCCCTCGAAGCCGCAGTCTCGGCGCTGCGTTCCCGCCGGGCCGGGGGCACCGCCGGCACCCCCGGGGCCGCCCCGCCTGCAGGGGGCGCCAGCGCGCGCGGCCGCGGCGGAAGCGCGCGTGCCCCCGGCGCGCGGGGCGGGCGCTGGCGGCGCCGCTCACGTGGGCGGCCGCTTCCGGGCAGGCGCTCGGCGGGGGCGGAAGCGGGGCTGGCGCTGCCGCGCGCGTGGTTGGTGAGTGAGGGAGCGAGCGGCCGCGCGCGGGCGGGGCGGGAGGAGGCGGAGGGAGAGCGGGATCGGGATCCCGAGCCCAGCGCGGTCCCTCTCGGTCCGGCCCTGCTCGCCGGGGCCGCCACGCTCGCCCGGCCCCTGCGCCAAGGGCCGCCCGCCTTTTGTGCGACCCGCCCTCCCCTCGCGTTCCTGCGCCAGGGAGGCGGCGGGAAAAGCGGGAGCCGCGGCGGCGCGGGCCGGGTGCCGCTCCCGGGGAAACCGGCGGCATCGGCTCCGCCGCGCGCCGCCGCCCCTGCCCCACCTCCCCCGGCGGCTTCTCCTCGCCGCCTCGCCCGGCGATCCCCGGAGCCGAACTCGCGGCCTCCCCGGCGCCGGGCCGGCACTGACGCGCCTTTATTTGAACGCTTCACAGAGCGACTGGAGCGGGGCGAAGGGAAGCGGCGTTCGGGGAGCGAGCCGAAGGATGTCCCGGGACGGCGAGGAAGGCAGCGTGACAGCCTAGACCCGCGGGAGGAGCGGCCGCTCCGGCGCTCGGGTACGGCGGGCGCGGCGCGGGGTCGGGCGGTGCGGTGCGGTCCGGTCCCGGTGGCGGCGGCGGCGGGGGATGCGCTGCCGGCGCGGGAGCCGCGCGGAGGTGATCGCCTGTGAGTATCGCTGTGCTGTGCCGGGAGAGAGCTCGCCCGCGGGGAAATGCTTATCAGATCGGAGGAGTCGGTTAGGGCGTGTGCCTTGCCTTCGGGTTTCTCAGGATTTTCCTGACTGAGCAAGGTTATGGGGTTCCCGAAGGATGCTGCTTGAGAGCTGCGAGGGAGTGAAACCAGAATCGTTTGGTTGGAAAAGAGCTCCAAGATCATCGGGTCCCACCCGTAACCGAGTATTTTTTCTGAGCCTGAGGTGAGGGTGCCTGAGTGACATCGGACGTGGTGTCTGAAAAGCGATGCATGCTGCTTTATGTTTATGGAAGCCTGCATCGATTAGACATTGTTTTAATGCTTTGGATTGTAAAGCCGTGCTAGTGCTTAACTGTTAGATGCTCAGTTTTGCTGGAGGAGGGCCAGGTGAAAATACACAGAACCACAGATTAGTTAGGGTTGGAAGGGACTTCTGGAGATGATTTAGTCCAGTCCGCCTGCCAAGGCAGTATAACCTAGAGCAGGTGACATAGGAATGCATTCAGGTGGGTTGGATTGTCTCCAGAGACCTTCCTGGGCAGCCTGTTCCAGTGCTCTTAGACCCTTAAAGTAAAGAATTTCTTCTTCATGTTGAGGTGGAATTTCCTGTGTTTTGGTGTATGGCTGTTACTCCTCATCCTGTTGCTGGGCACCACTGAAAACACTCTGGCACCATATTCTTGCCCCCCTCCTTGGAGAAATTTAAATGCAATAATGAAATACCCTCTCGGTCTTCTCCAGACTAAACAGGCCCAGCTCCCACAGTCTCTCCTCATAAAATACAGTTTGTGTCCAAGGCAGTTGTTTCAGCAAGAAGTTTAATTGAAATGGTTGCATAATTTCATCAGCTGTAGTCAGTTTTGCCCGATATCTAATTATGTGCCACTGTGGTGCTTACATCCTTATATTTTGTAAGGATTTTATCCTTTGGTATAGCATGGTACGTATGAATTGGAAATAGATAGGCTTAGATTACTAATTATTCCCAGAATATTTATTGTGAGGTAAGCTGTGCTGCTTTTAGCAGGAGAAAGGATATTTTATAAGCCTGCTCCTTTAAAAGAACTTAATTAACTCTGTTCAGTTGTGCACACACTTGTATTGTGAAGTTTTTATGCTGATTGGGAGCCAGACATTTTCTCTTGTAAAAGCAAACCTTGTAAGTGGAAATAACTTCTATGCCAAAAGCTTCTAGCTATTCCTATATATCAAGTGGTGAAATTCTTGTAATTCTTTCCTAAAAAGGTGCATATGGTAAAAATCAAACGTTTATAAAGCTATGGTTGTTGTTATAGTTGGACACTAAAGGACCTTTTTCTTTTGGCAGCAGGCTCCAAGGTTTTTAAAACCTTTTGAGTTCATAGGTTACTTGTGCCATATTTGTTCTTCAGTTAAAGTGGTCTTGCATATGATTTTTTAACCTAGTGTGTGAAAAGCAAAATTAAATTGCCGTCAAATGTTGGTGTAATCAGTTGTTTAAATTGTTTTAAAATTATAGAAAATTACGGTTTGTTTTAAAACATTATTTAATGTTTATCCTAATGATTATCCTGTTGGTGTATATATCAAATACTCTAGTACAGCACAAATTTCAGCTTGAAGTCCATTGGGAAAATCAGCTGTAGGAATGATTATCACATCCACCAGAAGAGAATCATTGTTTGGATATGTTATTTAGAAATTTCTGAGTTTAGTCAGTTGTATTGTTGGAGTTTTTGGCTTGGGTTTTTCTTGGTTCAGGTTTTTTTTTTTTTGTGGGGAAAGTGGATGGTGGTTTGTTTGGGGTTTTTTTGAGAGGATTAAGTAAATCTCTGGTGTAGTGTTTGTTGGGACATTTTCAGTGTGTTCATTTTTTTTTTAACTTGGTAGACGTGTACTTCAGTATCAAAACAGAACAAACCCCCAAAGCTATTTAGAAACTTATGGGAGTTTTTATTTGTTTTGGTTATTGTGCCTCTATTCCAGTATGTTTGTACAGCTTACAAGTACAGTGGCTCAGATACCTCATTTCTTATGCCTTATTAAAAATGTCTGTTTTCCTTTTTTTAGTCTGTAGTTGCCCATTTGACCTCTTCTTTCCCCCTACTTCTAGTTATATTTAAATGCACAGACTGGTATTTTCAGTGTAAGTTTCCTTAGGAGCTTTGTGTCCTTTCATTGGTGAAGGCCTGTTTAAACCTGTGATTGTCCATGTGCAGGCTGTGTGCTGCTAGGGATGGACTTGGTGAGCAAGGTACAATTGAAAGGGAATGCTTCACTGAGCTCCTTGCTTGACAAGAACTGAGTATGTAAAAAGTCGCTTTGTTGGCCTGAACTTCTTAAAACAAAACCAAGTCAGCAATTTAACTCTTGGTAAAGCAGTGGCAGACACAGATATCTGGCTGCTTTATGATAAAGTACTTCTCAAAGCAAAGACGGCCAAAGGAGCAGCAGAATGTTTTCTGGACACTGGAAGAGCAGCTGCATGGAATCAGCCTGCATGTCTGTTTAGTCTAGCATCTTGTCTCAGGGGTGGACACTCGTTTATGCATAGACAAAAGAATGAAAACAGTAGCTGTTGTTAGGAGGTTGCTGCTCTTTGGTGGAAAAACTACTTTGGTTTTGTATTTAATCAGATTAAATTCTCTTTTTGCAGAGAATCAGAATGACTAAAAAAAGGAAACGTCAGGAGGATTTCCAGAAAGTGAAATTCAAAGTTGGGAAAAAAAAGCCTAAGCTAGAGAATGCAACTGATACTACCTTCAAAACAAAGGCCATACAAATTCCTGAGCAGCTTAAAGAAGATGGAGTGCTTCCTACTCAAAATAGAAAACTTAACATAAAGGTATGCTGTGATATTACATTCTGAAATGACAGAAAATTGCTTGCCTTTTGTCTAGGTTGGCTATGTTTACTGCAATTTGGGGAAAAAACATTTATAAAAAAAGTAAGTAAATGCAGTGGGCTATCTGAATGCAGCCTCGTTTTTAAACAGTCTTGTATTTCTCTGGGGGTTGGATTTGTTTTACTTCTTTGTGTCATCTTCTATCTCTTGCAGCTCTGTGCTTAAATGGAGGAAAGCTATTCAGGCTGAGGTTTTGTAGTTCTGCTTTTGAGAACAAGAGTGAGAGGACTTTCCTTTGGTCATCACTCTGTTGAGTCAGTGGGGTTGTGCATAAATTTAAGAATGAGACCTAAGGACAAGTCATTATATCTTGTTTTTCCTGTCACTGAGCTCTGATTATTTGTTAATTGTTGTGCTATAAAATGCATACCCTGTTCATTCTAAACCCATTTTGCTATTACGAACAGCAGTACATCACAAGGATATTCTGTATTTTTAAGTGTTTAGGAAAAATGTGCAGAAAATACATGGGGAAAGTTTGAACAGTTAAAATAATAATGATGGCAAGTGTATATATTTGTTTCCTTATAGGATCTGCTCTCACAGATGCATCACTATAGTCCTGGGGTTAAGCATAATGCACTTCTCGGACTCAAAGAACTCCTGTCTCAGTATCCCTTTGTAATTGATGCGCACCTTTCCAGTATAATAAGTGAGGTGGCAGCTGTGTTTACAGACAAAGATTCCAGTGTCAGAGGAGCAGCTGTTCACCTGCTGCAGTTCTTGGCTTCAAAAATAAGAGCGGAACAGATTGCTCCATTTTTTCCTTTGGTAAGTGCCCATCTCTCTAGTGCCATGACTCATATCAGTGAGGGAATTCAGGAAGATTCATTGAAAGTGTTGGACGTTTTATTGGAAGCATACCCAGCTCTTCTTACAGACCGCAGCATTATATTGTTGAAGAATTTTGTAGAGCTTATTTCTCACCAGCAACTCTCAAAAAGACTGAAAAGCAGGGACAAACTTTCGTGGATGCTCTCTGTTAACCCGAATCGCAGAGTAACTTCTCAGCAGTGGAGGTTGAATGTACTTACCAGGCTCAAGAAGTTTCTCCAGGCAGTGGTAGATGGATCCAGTGATACAGAGGATGAAGGGCTTCAAGAGCAGAAGGACAACTCTCATTCTGTGAGGAACCCAATATGTATTAGTTGGAAGCTCCATGCAAATAATCAGCAACCTATACAACTGTTTGAAAGTGGTGGCTTACGACCAAAGATCAACTCTTCATTTAGACTGAGGTGAGAAAACTTAACTAGTTTGGGAATTTAAGCCAATTAAATTGTGTGATCACAATTTAATTTATTTTTTTGTGGGATTGTCCCTTAGCCATATTTTAGGACACTTAGTGTAATGTGTAGTGTACTGCAGAGGCTTGAAAATGCATAAATACTCAGCAGATAACTGTATTTTGTATATCAAGAACCTTTCCATTATAAAGTCTTTATTTTATGCTATTAATGATAATTTTGGATTACCAGCTCTGTTGGGATATTTTTGGAATCCAAACTGACAACTTCTTGCAGGATGTCTAACAGACCTAGGGACAAGTAGGCAAATTTCCTTGAGTGAAATGTAAGCTTGTTTGTGATAATTTTACTGAAATTTTGTGCTTTTACCTTCAGGAGTCTATCATAAGCTTAGGAGTGTGTTATCTTTGACTGTAGCTCCTTTTAAAAAGGACAGCAGGATGGGATGTGTGTGGTGGTATGAAGTTCTGCTGAGTTTCCAATTCTAGATATTTTAATCACTTCACCAGTTTATATATTCACTGTGGATGAAAGATGTCTCAGCTGAGACATGCTGATGAATATGAAAGGAAGCATAGTGTGCTTAGTCACAGAAAGGTTTGTGTGGGTTTCGGTAGTACTCTAAACAGATGTGAGCTGAAGTTAAGGGAGAAATAAACAGCTGTTTGGATTCCTCTCTGATTCACCCACTAGAGATGAACCTCCCACCTCACTTTATGGTGCTTTTTGAACATTGTCATCCTCACATGCATTATTATGGATGTTACATACCTGCTGGCAGGAGACCTGGAATGGTGATTTAAAAGATGGAAGCAGTTTAGCTGTTACATAGCTCTGTTCCCTGTGGATACCAAGGTGGTTTGAAGAAAAACCACAATCCTTATTTTACTGCTGGAGTAGACAAAATATGAGATATGAAGCAGTTATACCAAATTCATCTAGGAAGTCAGTGGCAAAAAGGGGAATTAAACCCACTGCCTACTCCATTACTATGTCCATCTTATATCTTTGAAGGAATGAGGGACAGCCGAAGAAGTGTTCTCTCTGAACTGGCAGGTGTTTTCCATCTCTGTCAGGGAGAGACATCCATTCCTGCTCTCCTAGGCTTCCTCTTTGGAGGTAGCATATTACTTATGGTAGGTACAGGAAACATATTAAGCTAAGTAAGGAGGTCAGTTTATTCTCCTAAAAGTGGTTGTCAGCATAAGTGTTCAGTCCAGTATGTATGACCAGCAGTATCTGCTGCAGGTGAGATTTTAGCTGGCAGCTAAAATGACAACTAAACATCACCAACTAGGCTGGTGATGCCACCTTGAGGCAGGGGAAGGGTTCAGTGCTGAGCACAGAACAGTCCTATTGAGTTCCTCTTTGCAGTCAGAAGCACACAGTTGTGAACCACTGTGTGTCAAAGGATGCTTGTATTGTGCCCTGGGTGATGTGCAGTGTGTGATGTACCAGGCCGTGTAATAGCTGAAGATGCATTGTATCCAAGGTCTAGGAAAATAAACTTTACATCTGGTGTCACCTGAATTGGATTCCGCTTTTCTGAGGAGCTAGATTTTGGTGGAACATCGTGATGTGCTTCTGGTTATAAATACTTTAAAAAAGATGTTTGCAAGCATGAGGAGGAGCCAGAAGAATAGAAGGAAACATGGCTAGAATCCAAGGCGAGATTGGCAAAGCAAGCTGATGGCAGCAGAACAGAAGAATAGAGAGGGAAGGATCATCTGCTGAAGGTACTAAAATGTTCTCATTTTATTGCATTTGTGCATATTTTTGGTGTATTCGTTTTTCACAAGGGTACAGCTTGTTTTAGTGACTGTGTGAAGTTCCAGTAGTGAAGAGTTATGGTGGTGGTTTTTGTGTTGGCCACTGAAATAATTTCTGATAATCTCAAGGTATTTAATTCTGTCACTTCCAATCCCAGTTGTTGCCTTTTATGGCCATCCCCAGGCATCTGCTATGGCCACTACCGCAAGGACAGAAATTAGTTGTAATAAGAGGTGTAATACTCCGTGTGTGTGTGTGTTTAAAGTCAAATAGTCAAGTCTATGACTAGCTAAGGATAATGAGTTGACTAAACCATAAGTAATTATTTGCAGAGTGTGTGTGTGTATTGGTGGTCTTGTCACTAATACTCCAAGTAAGTTCCAGCTTGGTTTTTCCAAACTGCATAATCGCGTACTAAATTTTTAAAGTTTCTGTATCTATTTAATCTTGCAAGCTCATTGGACAGGGCTGACATATCAATGATAACCTAGTGATAATGGAATGAGATTTTCTGAATCAGTTTGCAGTATTACTGTGTAATAAAAAGGATAGATTCTGAGCTTGGAATGCTGGATGATTCAGTGGTGCAAATCTTAAAACTTTTTCTTCTGTTGTGGTAGATCTTCCTACTGTGTATAAATTAAAAATTGCAGTGTATTAGAAAATTGTTAGAATGTTTTCTCTGCATTATATGCTGACTGTGCTGCTTTTTGCATCAAACTCATTTCAGGTGTGGAAAAACAGCAAGGCTTCACAACTCAAATGTGGTGGTATCAAGGCGTGTGATTTTTTTTTTTTTGACTGGAAGAGAAACAGTTGAGCTTCAGATTCTGCTGAGAGAGTTCAATATGAAGCTGCAGAGAAAAGCAAAAATGGCTTGAGAAACTGAAATGGAAGATGAAGCACAGCCAATAAATATGTACATGTGCATCAAAGAGAAAAGGAGAGAATGCAGTTCACTTGGTGTGCTGTGTGTTTGCTGCATTTGGCAGAGCACACAGAAAAGGAGGACAAGTAACCTTGCTAAAACTGCAAGCCATAGAAACTTAACTTCCAAAGACTTTTCCTGTTTTAAAAACCAGCAAGTTATTTCCTTATTTTCTATTTCTTTTATGCTTCCTTTGACTTCCCTTTGCTGAATTTCTTTTGTCTTCTTATTGTCAAATGGCAGATATTTACATGATTTTTGTTTGGTCCTGCTGTATAAAAATACTGGCATTTTAAAGACAAATGGCAGCTTAGGGGGTACACAAATACCTTGTAGCTCCCTTCAATAGTATTTCATCCTGATATAAAGGTAATATGCTTTGCAGTGTTTCACCCTACCACTCAAGAGTAGTGAAAGTAATATGTGACAGTGCAATTGCCATCAAACCTGCCCAGGTCAAGTGAACCTGTATTGTTAAGGATACTGTACTAATCAAATAAATGCTGGACAGATTGCTATAATACTTTTTCATCATCTGTTACTGGCACCTAAAATGTATTTTACACTTTTATTGTTAACTCTCAATGTGTGGAGGAGTCTTACCTTGAGAGATAGGGGCTTCTTCTGCAGGGGTGCATGAAAGCTATGCTAAGTATTCTTACCCCAGTGCTTTCAGCAGCTGGGAGAAGTACCCCTTTTGGCACTAATTCTTCCTCTTTCCGTTCCTTGTTTCAGAAAAGTACTGAAATAGTTGTGTGTAGAAATCTTCTGTAGAAAAAAATCACTTCTGTAGAAATCTTCCAGTGTGGATTACCGGCTCCTCAGGTGTCATGCACTATTCACTTTTTAATTGCGAGATTTTTGTGTTCCTTAAATAAATTGCTGGAATTCCAGAGTTCTGCTGTAATAACAGGTATTTTTAAAAAAAGAAATTACTAAAGACTACTACTTCAGAACTATTCCAGCCAATTACTGAAATTTCAGACTCTTCATCTGAGAGCATAATACTGTCACAGCATAGCATTTACAGGACAACCTCACTTTTTCAATCCGATTATAGTCTTGGTATCAAAAGGCTTCAGAATTCATTGTGGTTGTAACTGAAAGATGGGATGTGTCTGCTGTATTTGAGATGGCTGAGAGTTAACAAGTCTGAGATAGAACCACTCACCTTAAACTCTTTTTAGTCTGAAAGAAGCTGGTGTCTGCTGCAGTGCCTGCACTACAGAAGGGAAATAAGGCAAAAAACCAAACAAATAAACCAGTTATGTTTATTGGATATGTTGGTTGCTGTAGTTAAAGCTAAGCTTTATAAAATTTTAACATGTTTGATAATTGTAGTAAGTAATAGTAAGGCAAATTTTTTTCTTATGATCAGTTATGTTTCCACTTATCCCTTTTATTTTGTGGTGGAGTTCTAATTTCTCTCCTCCAACTTACCTTCATTGAAAAATAGCTTATATTTGTCTCACACGTTGTTTTAATTGCTTCTCCTTGTTCCTTATCCACGTCATTAATACCTGGGTTTTGGTTTGATAATTTTCTTGATACACTGTTATCAACTAGAGGGAAATGGCAGAATAAAATTATTATGATTTGTATTATAGATGATGGCAGCAACATGTAGCTAGAAGGATAGAACTAATAGAAGATATAACTAATTGGATAATTTAGAAGTGGCTAGGAAAACTGCTTTACATCTTCAATACGAAATTAAAATACTTGTCAGCAAAACTTCTGCAGATCTGTTGAAAGTTTTCCAGTTCCTATTTTGAGTGTATATGTAAAGAAAAATGACTTGGAGATGATCACTGAAATAAAAGGGAGTTTAGCAGGAGGTTCAGTGTGCTAATCTTATGTATGTTAGGAGATTAGAATTATGACAGGAATTCCCTGCCGTGAATTAGGAAACAAAATCACACTGGAAAACAATTTTACAAATGATCAATTGAAACTGTTGTTGCCTTTTTTTAAGGAATCTGTACTCGTTAAAATTAACAGGATTTATCCAGGGTTTTAGTTCATTTAAAGAATCTTCTTTTCAAATTGGATACAAATTGCTTGAATTTGTAGTAGTGTGTAGTAGCAGTGTTAGGTCATAACTGCTGATTATCCTTTCAGAGATACAAGGTGTTTTTTGAGTAGGGGGAGGAAAAGTTGCTTTTCTTGATTTCTGGGAGATAATATATTAATTTGAACTGTATCTTAGTTTTTAAATTTTGTTAAACTTCATTATCAGATAATTTTCTGTTTAGTTGCTTTTCAGAGCATAGTAGCTAAACATCAGGTGGGAAACAAAGGTATATTTTTACAGGAACACTTTTTTCCACATTTGATATGAAAAACATTGTCTTTATTATAGTTGGAGATGGTTATTAACTGTAATAAACCTCATAGATTTGACAACACCTTGTAGTCAGCTTCGTTATTTTGGTTTAATGAGCTTAAAAGGGGTTTTTTATTATTTTGTTGTGCTGGATATAATTAATGCCTTACCGTTGGTTGAAGGTGATAGGATAATGCATATTGTATTTCTCCATTTCATAGACTTTACATGTATCAATGGGGAAAGAAATACTGAAATCTAAGAAGTTGTTAAAGAAGCACACAAACTTGCAGGGAGACTTGGCAGCAGGTTTGTTGTAGATGGTTTGAACTCCCTTTTTTTCCATACTGAAATATCTAGCAAGAAAGCCAGCAAATGTTTAATGTGTTAAAAAAAGTAACTTTTCCCATTATTTAGAAATCAGGAAAGTGGTATTACTGTAACCTTGTTTTTAAAGGTGTGATCTTTATCTTTTTATGCTCTTTTGCTTTTGTTGTTTAGGTCTCTGACAAGTGTAATGGACAGTGCAGAAAAAGGCCTGTCCTCGGCTGAAAACTTAAAAGGTTTTATTGAGATAATAATTCCATTACTGATTGAGTGCTGGATTGAAGCATCTCCTGCACAATCAGCTCCCATTCTTGGAAACCTTTTGGAATCAGAATCTCAGCAGCTCATGCAGCAAGTTCTTAGCATAATACATTTATTGTGGAAACTCACGAAGCGACACGATGAAACATACAAAATGGTAAGGGAGAAATGATCCATGGCATAATGATGACAGTTTATTTTGTTTTGATTGGAAGCTAGTGGTTTGGTGATTTGAAGTACTGAAGACACTTCATTAAGAGAGAAAAAGCCTATGTGTTGAGTAGATTTTGAATCTGGGTTTTGTTGCCTTCTACTGTAGAAAAGAATCTGTTGAACTGAGCCAGGAGTTCAGTAAATAGTCTCCAGGAATTCTCCCTGACTGCAGTACAAAGGTTTTGAAACTGGAAATGGTAATGGAGAAGAGGAGCATTTTGTCTCCCAGATAACCTCTAGAATATAAATTGGAACAAAGTGTAGAATGGGGTCGTTTGTTCCTTGTTTTTGTGTGTTGAAAAATTTCTTGGGGGTAGGTGGGAGTGAACAGACCCTAAATATTTGGGAAGGCAGAAGATAATGGTGGTCTGAGATCCTGTAATTGCTTGGTGCAATCTGTGTTGCTGTGTCATGATTGGTAGAATCATATGACATTGGATCAAAAAGGATTTTAGGAAGTATCCTCTGAAGTTTTTTTTATTCTCTCTGTATTTTACTTAGATAACTGATTTGCTTTTTTTTGGAACTTTTGCTGCTTTTCCAAAAAATTTGCAAACTGGAAAATTTGGCTATTGAGTAGTTGGAGGAAATGTCTTGACAACTCTTGGTTTAACCTGTGTATAGGACTGTAGGTCAGTTTGCTAAAGGGAAAAAAAGCTACACATAGGGTAATTACTGGAAAACATTTGTGGAATCGTTGCATTAGACCATAGTTACCAAACATACCCAGCTTTGAGAGATGGGTTCAGTGTGTCTGAGCAAAGCACACTGTTCCTCTTTTTCCTTCTTCTTCTTTTCTAGAGGCCCTCCTGGAAGTGGGCAAAAAGCAGGCACTTGACTTGGTAAATTTCTGTGGCAGCCTCCTGTCCCTAGCCTTTTTCTGAAGGATCCTGGAGAACTGCTGCCCTTGGCCATATGGTGCATGTATTTTGGTCACATGAATGGCACACTCCTTTGTCAAGATATAAAGTGGTTTGGGTACACACAGTTGGATTATGACCTTAAGTTGTTTGTGGGAAGAAAAAAATCTGAGGTTCATACAACTTGTTTTTTTGTGCAAATTTCATTTTAGATTAATGGTTCTTTTGTCTTTATAGTTACCATTATATACAAAATGCATTCAAATGGCTCAGTTTGAAAATGAAAACTTTGCTTATTTAATAGCCCTTGGGCTTACAGGCCAAAGTGGTTATTACAGTCACTGTGGATAACCACTCTGTATATGCTTGGTGGAAAACTATTGATCTTTGAAGTAGTTTAATGACCATTCTCTGCTCTTAATAGTCAAATATCGAAAAGATTATTCTGCCTGATCTATTTGATAGCAATGCAGGCTTTTTTAGTGGTGAGTTCTGCTGGACACTTTGTGGAATGGTGACTGTCTGCGAACCTGCAAAGAGGTATCGGAATATGTGATAAATTGGTATAGAAGTACTTTCATTCAGATCTATAACTCAGATTAGTATTGCATATATCCACGTAAATATGTGCTAAAAAATAAAGTGGTTCAGTTAGCAACATGTTGTTGTTCAACCTTAACTTACAGCATCTTGTTATACTTCCTTGTTTTGTGGACCTTCATGCACAGCGCTTGAAAGTAAAGATGTATAAAAAACTTGGAATCAGAAGCTAAAGTTCCTAGTTTCATTGATTCCAATAATGAATTTTGGGGCATGATTGTCTGGATTTATTTAATTTGCTACTATGTTTTCTGTCTGTCATCTGCTTTCCTTAACAGGAGCTGTGGCTTCGAATGAATTACCTTGTTGATTTCAAGCACCACTTCATGCGTCATTTTCCTTACTCTTTACAAGATACAGTAAAACACAAAAAGAAAGATCCTTGCAAAAGGTAAGAGTAAAATCAATGTCATGTACCAGCTTTAATTTTGTAAGAGAAGTGGGACAATGTGGCTCACATGCTTTATCAAATATTTAGTTTTTAATGGTGGAAAATAAAACTTTTATTGTGTATTTCTTGAAGATCTGTGGAGATGCAGTTATAGGAAGTTTGCACTGCTTCAAATTGAGACATTTTAATTGTTCTTTGTAAAAGTATTGTATAGGAAGTTGTCTGAATAGCCTCCAGTAGAAAATTAAGTGCTGCCTTAGGGAAATAAAAGCATTTTATTCAACTCTTGATCTGGAATTTGCATATTGCTAAATGGTGATTGTTTTAGGCTGACTGGTTTCATATTTCTGCATGTTTTCTTCAGCTGGCTGCTGAGTTACATTAAACATAGTTCAAACATTCTTTTCACCTCCATATAGTCTTCTCTAGTTGTATTATGGGGCTGGGTGAGGACAACTTGGAGGGGAGATGGGCACACTGTGACTGTCCTGTAGGGCAAAGCAGTACTGGAGCAGAAGCCAAACACACATTTCTTCACTCTTGAGCTGTCAGAACAGATGCACCAATTCTGTTTTTCTACAGGCCGGTAGCAACTGGGTCCAGAATCATTTTAGAGAGGAGCATTCTTGTTTTCTCTGTGGGCAGAAGTTGCTCTGTTCAGTGTGGAACACAATGTTTTAGTAGTAAGTTGTCTCCATTCTCAGCTCCCAGATGTGAGACTAAATTCATTCTAAAGTTGTTCTAAAATGATTCTGCACCTTTGCAGTCTATGTAGAACACTGATGTATTTACAAGGGGTATCAGCTGGTGTCCATTTTTATTTCAAAAATAATTTTTTGAAATCTTCCCGTTCTCTTCCCCTCCTCCCCTTAGCAACAGGAACTGCATGAAATCCTCAAACAACATCGACCATCTTTTACTGAATTTAACCTTGTGTGACATAATGGTTTCGTTAGCAAGCGCTTCAACACTTCAGACGGACTCTGGCTGGCTGGACATGATAAGGAAATTTGTGACAGACACTCTTCAGGATGGCAGCAAGCTGAATAGCAAGCAAGTGAACAGATTGCTTGGGGTGACTTGGAGACTAATGCAAATACAGCAAAACAAGGGTAAGATGAGTAGTTTCTGGAAAACAAAATTATGCACTGACAAAGCTTTGAGTTGTTTTAGCATTTTAATGCTGCACTTTATGTTCTCAGTTGTTAGATCAAAATGCATCTTGTCATAGAGGTAAAATAAATTTCATGGTGATATCCTTACATGTAGCACTGGAGACTTTGTTTTTGGAATGCTTTTAGATTCATACTGTTGATATCCAAGGTATGAATATATTTGTACCTGTTTTCTGGTTTTGCTTCTTAAGATACTCTTATAAATGAAAGATAAGCTTTATGTTGAAAAAGTAACTACTAGGCTGTAGAGGGGCATGATATTTTAATATACCAGTCCTTATTTAAAGTCATTAATGTAGCTGATAGACTCTCTCAGGTACTGTCAGATGACCGTTTTAGTTCTGTGGTGATGTGAAATGTCAAGATATTTCTGATGGAAGCTGCTGTTGAGTATTTTCCAAGGCGTTTGATTTGAATCCTTTTCCAAGAGAAAACATTTCCCATTATGACTTGCAGAACCAGTCTAATATTTTAGCTTGCTTTTTTTCTTTCATTTCAAGTGCTACTTGGTTGTATTCCAAATGAGACCTTGGATGTGTAGAACTTCAAGAAAGGACTTTATCAGTAACCAGAAAAGTGACGGCAGTCTTTTATGTTTTACTAGTGTGATAGAAATGAATTCCACATCCAAGTAGTTCATAGAAAAGCCCTTAGCAACAGATACAATTGTTAGAGTTGTAAAATGAAAAGATGTCAAATGTCCCTCAAATACATTTTGGCAGTTAGTTATATTTCCTGCCAAATCCATTTCAATTGGGAATCTGTCTATTCCCATGTCCCTGGTGACAAAGGTAATAACTACTCATTCCTATCTGCAGCTCAAATTTAGCTTTGTGTTGAAGGAAAATAATAATCCAAAGTCAGAGCCTGTTGCACCACCTGAGCTAAAGTAGAGTTGCTACTCAAGTAGCTTCCAAGCAGTTGTTAGACTGTTAGATCAGCTACTTCAGGCCTTTCTTTTTAATGAAATACTGATTTTATTTTTTAAACTTTGCCAAGCTTCTACCAAACAGTGGGTAATTTGATAATTTTCTGCTGATCCTGTAGAAGTTCAGTGTGAAATTAGGTATCTCACAAAGCTGTGTCCGTTCGTGTGGATGGTTTGTCTCACCCCTTCAGGATAATCCTCGTGCAGTACTAAAAATCTGACTAGGTGTCAGATTGTAATTAATCTACCAGCTGTAGAGGAGATACAACCTTGACATATTGGAGCAACAGGAGGATGGTTCAACATGGAGAAGTGCAAAGCCCTGCACCTGGAGAGGAACAATCCCATGTGCCTGTACCTGCCGGGGGACAACCAGGTGGAAGCAGCTTGGCAGTAAAGGACCAGGGGTCCATGTGGAGCCAGCAATGGACCCTTGTGACAAAGAAACCCAGTGGGGTCCTGGGCTGCATTAGGAGTGTTGACAGCAGGTTGAGGGAAGTAATCCTGCCCCTCTGCACTGGTATGGCCACTCCTGGAGCACTGTGTCCAGTTTGGGGCTCCCCAGTAAAAGAGTGGCATGGACATACAGGTGAGAGTCCAGCAAAGGCTGTGAAGGTGGTGAAGACATTGGAACACCTCACCTGTGAGGAAAGGCTGAGTCAACTGGAGATGAGAAGATTTGGGAAGCATCTCATCAATGTATGTAAATACTTAAAGGAGAGGTGCAAAGAAGAGGAAGCCAGGCTCTTTTCAGTGGTGTTCAGTGACAGGACAAGCAGCAGGCACAAACTGAAACACAGGAGATGCTGTCTGAACATGGGGAGCACTCTTTACATTGTAAAGATGTCCAAGGCACAGGTTGCCCATAGTGATAGTGGAATCTCCATTCTTGGAAATACTCAGAAGCCATCTGGACATAGTTGTGAGCAACCAGATCTAGCTGATCCTGTTTCAAATGAGCTCAGAGTCATTCATTCCCACTTTTATCATTATGTGATTCTATGGAAGAAAAACATTCTGTCCTTGATAGGTTTTTTGATAATGCTCTAGAAATTTTGAACTGTGTTGTGTCAGATGGGACTGCAAAAGATAGTACATAGAAAAAAAATTAACTCTTGATTTGTTGAAAACAATTTGACATTGAGATTAAAGCCTGGAAGGGTATGTGTTATTTAGAAGACAATGCAAAGTGAAAAATGAGCCATTACAGTAAAAAAAAAAAAAAAAAGTTGAGAGCACAATGGAAATCAAAAGAGGGGAAGTTTACATAGAAAAACCAAAAGAACTAGTGAAAAAGAGATTAAATAAAACCATAGTGAACTTCCTGTGCATTATGCTGCACAAGCATGGGTCCATTTTTCTGGATTGCCTGTTTTGAGTAGAGATTTATGCTGGGGTGAAATGCAAGTATCTCCCTTTTTCTGTGAATGTGTAGAAGAGCTTGTAGCTGTGTTGTCTGAAGATTTATCTCCATCGCTTAAGATCAAACTTGGGACCTCTCTGTAATTGGGAAGTCTGCCCCTTTCTTGCATTTCTCAGGTATAGCTTCAACAGCAGCTTGCCTGTTGAAACTTTTGAAACTTTTTGATAAGTTTTCTTCATGCAACGAAAGGGAGCACACTCAGTCACTTCAGAAGGAAGCTTGACATGTGCCAGTTAAAATGGAAGTATTTTAAAACCTCATGAATTCTTCAGCTGTGTTTTAGACATCTCTATGATGTGGGCCTTTTAAAGTATTACTTTTTAAGAGTTCTGTTTAAAATTATTCCATTTTTAAACTTGTCCAGTTCACATGAAACAATTCAAATAGTAGGACCTGTTTTACTTAACATGCCACAGAGTTTTAGGGAAGTGAAATTTCTACTCACTTAGAATACTTATTTATTTTTATATTTTTTCAGTTAACAGTTTATCAATTAGCTATAAATTACATTAAGTTGTACTTGTTACTCATTTAAGAATAAGCCAGCGTTCTGTTAAAAAAATGCTGTCCGAGGTGAATCTTTGCCTGAAGAATATATGTATTGAGTAAACTGATACTCCTGATGCATTGAAAAGAATTTAATAATATATATCTTAGTTACATGAAACATTAAAATGGATTTTATTTTTTTGTTGAAAAATATGTTAGATTTTAACTTCTAAATGGCTCCTGCTTCGTGCTGGCATGTGACCATGCCATTTCGGGTGATTTTTGTAGTGTGCTTTGTAATAGAATCCTTCTATGGTAACTTGAAGTTGAGTAAGAGTTTTACAGACCAAGACTGGCCCCTGACTGGATCCACAATCATTTTTAGAAAGGAACATTCTTGTCCATCTCTGTGGGCAGAAGTTGCTCTGTTCAGTGTGGAGCACAATATTTTATCTGGTTTTGCACACATAACTTACTAAGACTGGTCTGTGTACCTGGATGAAAAGACAGATGTTTCTGTCTGTGCTTTATGAAGATAGTGAAGTGACTGCTGCTACCTAAGTATGCCTTAATTGGATTGAATTCCTGGGACCACAAGCTCTTTGGTGACAAACTGAGTCAGGTCTCACACCTTTCACGTATTGCTTAAATTTTCAGATGCTTTCCTGTTTTTCTAGGCTTGTCTTTTCTGAATTCAGGTATTTTCCCATGCTTTGTTAATTTTTCCATGCTGTGGTTTAGTCTGGTTTCCAAAGAAAATGTTCGGTCTCTTTTTCATTCTATTACAGTAAGTTCTGTGTTTGCTGGCTAATTTTATCCAATTTGGTTACAGTGGTAGTAAAGCTTTCAAATGTTAAGTCTGGTGATAACACATGGTTGATGAGAACTTCAGGGCAGGAGGGGTTGCAGGGGAGTTAGCAGTTCTTGCAGTGTCTTGCCAGCAGCCTCTGGAGGTATTTATTTTCTGGTTAATTAGCAAGTGTAACTTGGAGCCAGCTGGTTCAGAGACAGGCAGAGCTGGTGAGTGTGGGGCAGGGAGAAAGGGATAGCGCAGAGAGAACTGAAGGCACTGTGACAGTGAGGTTTTAGGGAGCAGAAGTAAATGAGAACATTAGTCTGAAGTTACTGCACTAGGGGAAAAGGATTGGAAGATAGCTGTGAAAAGCAGGAATTAATTGCTTTTCAGCTACTTTGCAACCTGTCTTCAGGAGGTTCGGAAGTTTTCACTTGCATGTTGTCTCTATTCTTTTGTGTTTCTTTCTGTTTCTTTTTTTCTTTTCTGTTTCTTTCACAAGCTGCACAAGAAGTGTTGTTTGAATGGTTTAGAAGTCAGTCCAGAAGTTACTTCAAAACATTTTGGTACTTCCCTCTGGACTACAGTGTAAACAGTTGTAGATAAAGATCCCAGATCTCTGTGTGTGTGCATGTATAAAGTCAGAAAATTAAAAACTATTACTTTTGATTTTTTTTCCCAGTAGCAACGGAACCCTTGATAAAAGCAGTATATACACTGTACCAGCAAAGGAATCTGCTCTTTCCAGTTCGTACATTGCTTTTGAAATTTTTTAGCAGAGTTTACCAAAAAGAAGATTTGAGGACACAAAGAATCAGGTAAGAAAAAAAAACATAATGTTTTTAATTTCAAAATGGTTTATTTATTTTGGGAGTGAGAATACTGAATTTATGTGTAGATGTCATAAAACTTCATTCACAATCTGTTTTGACACTGTATCACTGGAATTTGAAAGTTTGTGTGCTCTGTGAAATGGAGATGTACCAGCTTAGTTGATCTTAGCATAGGTACAAGATAGATGTTAATGACTTAAATTTTAGCTTGAAGTACACTGCTACAGACTTATTGTTAGTGACTGTGTGGCAGTCAGTGGACATGTCAAGATCATGCAGCTGTAGCCATGGAGCATTTCCATCACTTCAGCCTGAGGTCATGAGCTTGTTACTTAGTGCCTCTGTTGGTGTTCTGATAGTGGCTGTGTAGCCTTTCTGACTTACTTTCTTCAAGAAAAATACTCTGTTGTTTTGGGGGTGTGGTTCCAGAGACTGGGTTTAAGTAAGTGTTCTTGTCTTTCTGGGCTCCTGGTTCAGCGTGGGATCTGTTAGATCATGGGCATCTTTTAGATACCTGACTTGCTTCAGATGTAGTCAGTAAGAGGAGATTATTCTCTCTGTGTAATGCTGTTGCAACAGTTTTTCATTAATCAGTGTGTCCAAATTGTCTCCAGATCTTTACTAGAATGTATTTTTCAGCCAGTCATCTAGTTCCAGGGCATAAAAACCTTAAACACAAATCCTGTGTTGTTGTGTATGTGTCAGTCCTGGCTCAGTTGGGAACTGCAGGTCCTTTCCAGGTACAGTAAAGCATCTCAAAGGCTATGGGAAGACCTTCTCTTCTCCAGGTTGAGCAACAACAGCTCTCTCAGCTTGTCTTTGTAGGAGAGGTGCTGTAGATCTCTGATGATCTTCATGGCCTCCTTGGACTTCCTTCAATAGCTCCATGTCCTTCTTATTTCTGGGGACCCAGAGCTGGATGAAGGACTCCAGGTGGGATCTCACCAGAGCAGACTAGAGGAACAGAATTCCTTCCCTCGACCTTCTGCCCATGCTACTTTTGATACAGCCCAGGACACAGTTGACTTTCTGGGGGATGTGATCTGTTTCTGACACTGAAAAAATCAACCCTCAGGTCTCTCAGAAGTTGTGGCATCTGCTAACACAAGTCAAGTTTTGGGAAAATTGTTCCTTTTTACAACTTCTTTGCTTTGTTACATCTTCTGTTGTAGTAATGCCTGAGTACATGTAATTAGATCTACAGCCAGAAATAATCTGGTGCTATGCTCTGAACATTATAAAAAGTGTAGGGAATATGAAAGACAGGGAAAAACACTTGGGAATAGCCCGTTTTTCTCCTCTTTTCACACAGAGTGCAGAAGAGATCTTCATACTAATTAATTTCCCTGAGGTTACATAACCACTGTTCTCTGTACTTACCTGAAAGTCTTGAGCATCTCATTCAGTTTCATGTGATCATATGACCATCTGGAAGGCTTTACCTTTCTATCTTTAGACACCAAAAGTAGCTGTAGTTTTGCTGCTGTTCCTCTTAGTCTTCTACATGAATCTCTGACATTTTTTAGTAACAGATGAATGAAATCTCAAAACTTCTTTGCAAAAAAGTTTTCTTTGAAGGCAACATAATATTTGAAGAGAACATAATATTTGTGTACTACACTATTCCATTTCTTTCCTTTAGAAAGAAGCGGGGTTTTTTAATTTCTTCAAAATGTGGGCTGTTCAGTAGCTCCTGGACATTCATATTGTTCCATTCAGTTTGATGTCGTAGCTCCTTCCCTCCTCTGTAGTTCCCTCCTCTGACTGTTCTCCTCATTCTTTTAAATTATTTTTTTTCTCAGAAGCTAGTCAAGAACTGTCTACGAGGAACAGAATTCGCATTGGAGCATTTTTCAGAATTTTTTGTGAATGTGTTTATTTTTTAGGTGTGTCTGATTCAAAGGATAAAGTAGGAGCTTTTGACCTATTTCTGCCTTGTGGAAAAAAACCAAATAGACAGATTTATTACATGGTTCAGAATTACGTTTTTCTTGATGGTTTAGGTTATCTTCACCCCTAATCACTGCACACATACTGTGCACTGTGTGTATATATGCATATGTAGTGTGTGTCTGTGTGTGTGTGCACATGTGCATTTATATACTGGTAAGAGTCAGTGGGTGTCTGTAGTGTGAACTTCTCTCATCATTCCTTGGACCAGTCTAAATCAAGAGCAGCTGCAGCATCCTCTGGCAGGGAGTGACAAAACTCAGCTCTGTCAAGACCCAACTTATTTTTGCTTGTTTGATCCTGGCTCCTTCTGCCTTCATTTGATACTAGCATCTGCTTCTTTCTGTGGAAGATGAAGCAAATGTTTTATTTCCATCCACTATTTCCATGTCAAGTGATTTAAACCCTCTGACCTCACCTCCAACTCACCCACTTCAATGGTCTGTTCTCCAGGCTTTTTCTACTGTTGAGCAGTTCATCTCTATGCAAGACCCTTCTCTCTTGTGTCATGGGTACTTAATTTCCTTGAAATTTTTTTTGTTGACAGGTCTTTGAGAGTGAAATAATCTGTATCATCATCATGCTACTCTTGTTGACATCTTCAAAGACCTACTTTGAACTTCTTAATTTGCACTTGGCAGCTTTTTTTCTTGTGATCATCACTTTAGTAAAAAGCTGATGAAATGCTTTTGGTTTCTAAATGATACTTGCTTTGATAAGCCAGGGTGACATAGAAATTGTAGCCTATGAAACATAAGATTAGTCCATACTGTTGTTTCAGTTTGAGCTAGAAAGGAGGAAGAAAAGCAGTTTAGTCAAGAATGGGAAGAGAAGTTTGTGTGGGTTTCTGTTGTTTTATCTTTTTTTCTGCAACTGATTCTTCCCTCTTTCTTTAGGAGTAGAAGTAAAGTTTTATCTCGTTGGTTGGCTGGCTTACCTCAGCAACTGGCTCTGCTTGGCTTGAGGAACCCTGAGCTTTCCAATCAACTCATTGATATCATTCATTCCGCTGCTTCTCGTTCAAACAAGGAATTGTTGCAAAGTTTACAAGCCACTGCTGCTCGAATATACGGTAAGACTTTGACACTACAGCACGAGGAAGTTTGTCTTTCATCTGGTAGGCAGCTTGCAGTAGGGGGAAAATCCTGTTGTTTCCTAGGTGAGCCTGAAGACTGGGTGGGGGGTAGGGTTGCAGATTGGTTCGGTTCCCTAAAGGTTAAAATGAACTATGTGTGTCATTTACTAGATAGTAAAAAGATTGAGATCTTTTCTTCAAGTTAGTAGGACTTCAATATGATACACTGGAAATTTTAGAGTGAGAATCATGGAATCTTTTGGGTTGAAAATACCTCTAAGATCCGAGTGGTAACCCAGCACTGCCAAGTCCACCACTAAAGCATGTCCCCAGATGGCACGTTTTTTGGACACTTCACTGGAGAGCTTGATCCAATACCTGACTACCCTTTCAGTGAAGAAATTTTTCCTAATATCCAATCCAAACTTCCCCTGGTACAACTTAAGGCAATCTCCTCTCAGCCTGTCACTTGTTACCTGGAAGAAGAGGCTGACTTTCTCTCACCTGGCAGCAACCTCTTTTAAGTTAATTGTAGAGAGCACTATATTCTTCTCCAAGCCTCCTATTTTCTAGGCTAGTATTGCCTTATTTTTTTTTCCATTTTTTTCCCCTGGTTATAATGGTTATGTGGTTATAACATCCTCATGTCAGTGGGTAGCTGGGGTGGTTGGTGGGTGCAGCCGGTGCTGACCGCGCGTTGTGTGCCGCAGATCCGCTCGAGGGCACGCTGGTGCTGCTGCCGGCCGAGGCGCAGCGGCGCCTGGTGCAGCTGGTGTACTTCCTGCCCTGCCTGCCTGCCAGCCTGCTCGCCTGCCTCAGCCGCTGCTGCATCATGGGCAGGATGTCCTCCGACCTCGCCGCCACCCTCATCGGCATCCTGCACATGAGGTACCGCGCTCCGTGCTCGGCTCGGCCCAAGCCAGCCCCGGGTGGGAAGAGTTAGTCATGAGCTGTGAACTTGGTGATCAGTTTGCACACAGGAAGTCAATATAATGTGCAGGGACTGATGGTGTGGTTGGCCTGTTGCTCTGACTCTGTCTTTACACTGCCCGATTTTCTACGATACACGTTGAGAAAATCATTCTGCTGTTTAGGTCGGAAAAGACCTTTAAGACCAAGTCCAGCTGTTAATCCACCACTACCAGTTCCACCACTAAACCATGTTTTAAGTGCCATATTCATCTATCCATATTACTATTAATGAAGTCTGCCAAGCATTTTCATCCTGAAATACAAACATTTGTGCTTTTAATACCTGGGTCCTTTCAGTAGGAATGCAAAGAAGCATTACCCTATCTCTTACAAAATCTGTAAGTCTGCACAGTATTGAACATCTTCTACCCAGAACATCATCACCAGTGGTCTTTGTTCTGTCACTAATTGCAGCTTTTTCTTTTTTTTTCAACTTGACACAGCTAATAGGGAAAAAACCCCACGAGTTTTTTTCATGTTCTGCTCACTTTTTCTCCAGTTACCACACCTAAATAGCCAGTTTATAGTTGCTAGGCAAGTGCCTTGTTTGAAATTATTAATGCTCTTGGTTTTTTTTTTTTTTGTCCTGGCTTGAAAGAGGGTGGGTTTGCCTGTGAAGTCAGGGAGCAAAGCTTCTGTTCCATTGAAGTGAGTGCAGGGCTTGCTGATATTTCACAAGGGTGTTTTGCTTTGCTGCTTCTGGGAAAAATACATTTTTCTCCACTGGTGAATATTGTGGAACCTTGGATAAGTAAGCAGGAATTAAGCTTATATGAATTATGCTTAAAGTGATTCTTGATGCTTTTTGGATCTGAAACATTTTAAAATAAAATAGGACACAACACAATGTACTCTCAAATATAGACCTGTTTGTATTAGCTGTGTAACACATGGATAAGGTGACTAACATAGGAAGCAGTAGTGGTGAAATTTATATCCTGTATATGTAATGCAGTACTGCTGTAAAAGTGAAATTCTGTCTAGTTTTGGGAAGCTAGACATCAGATTGTATTTTTAAAAAGGAAAAATTGTCTGCCATATACTGGAAGCTCAATGGCAATGTGAACCAATTTGAAGACAGTCATTCTAAGAACTGAAGTGAGTAATAAGCACTTCAGGTGCTTTATTTGTTGTTAGATCCTAGTGGATTTTCATTGTGAAAGATTTTTGTAGTAATGGGATGCCTGTTTTCTACAACATTACTGTAATGGTGCAGGTGGGTTGTGGGCATTTGATACTTCTGGCAGAAGATATGCAAGTGACAGACAGAAGACAGTGTTCTTACCAGAAGTAGATAATATTCTGAGAGCAGAGGGGGAGTAAATTCTTTGTTTTCAAAGGTGCAAAGGAAGTATTTTGATTTTCATTTATGGCATTTGAAACACGTTTTAAACTTACTTTGGATTCAAAGACTGTAGATAATAAACCAGATCAAGAAGTCTATCTGAAATCACTAATTGAAAGAAAAATGTACTAATGTACTTAAAATGGTGCAGTTTTTTATATTGATAGTCCCTGACAGTCCATCTTTCTGGAAGCCTGTAAGTTTTGATGAATCTTGAAAAAGAGAGATTGCTCTTGACGGAGCATTGTTTTTATTTGATAAGGCTCTTCTCACTTTATTGAGAGGAATCACTATTAAGAAGAGGAAGTTGATTCATTTTCTTTAGAAGCACGTCTGAAAATAATGCAAGTCCTTGGAAAGATTGTGAGTGAATGCAAGGGAGTGAAAATACATTCTTACCTATATATCCAAATTAAAAACTTGTCCAGGTCACAAAGTGCTTGTAGATGCCAGCTTTTTTAGCTTGGCTTAGGTGAAATGTATTTTGTGGAAGACTCCTCTTCCACTCTTTCTTTTTTTTTTTTAAATTTTATTTTTCCAGTGATCATGGCAGCAAACATTTTATCCTAAAAGATTCGTCTAGGGTGCCTTAAGGACTTAGGGGAACCAAGATGACAGAAATTTTTTTGGCTGAGGGGGTTGTCCAAAAAAAGTTGCTTTGTCTACTTAAAGATACAGAGATAGGTAGATAAGTAAATACTAACTTTTCAAGAACTGAAGAGTCTGATACTTCTTTTTCATTGGAAAATAAGTTGTATAGTCTAGGAAACAATAGTAGATTTTCTAGATAGGAGCTTTAGCTGGGCTTTATGAGCTTCATAACCTGTTATTGCACACAGGATAAATGAACCAATTTTCTATCTTTTGTCAGAAAGACCAAGCCAAACTGTTGTATCCAGTTTTGTTTTTAGATAATGACATGGACAGACTGTATTTTCAAGAAGAGCAAAGAATGATAGTCTGTAACTTGTGATAATGGGGAATGACTGACAAATGGTCATTTTAGGTAGATAAGGCTTGGAAGAAGTCGGAGTCAGCTGTGTACAAGACTGTTGAAAAGAAATGGGAAAGTGCAGTTTTAGCAGGATTAAAAATACAGACCTTAAATGTCAAGAGAGTGTTTGGTTCGAGTGCTAGCAATTATGGAAGCAGAGATACATACTGGAATGGGTTGTGTAGCAAGAGGATACAAATATACTTCATTGGAAGTACTTAATATCAGGCAGCCGGGTTGGGCGTGGATGGTGGAGGGTAAAGCCTCGGAGAGAGAGGCTGGGTAACTCTTGGTCATCGTTTACTGCTCTTATGGTACCCAGAGTCAGACTTTCAAGTTTGTCAAATGAATGGTACTACAAAAAAACTTTTTTAATTCCATGTTTCTGTGCCACAGCCTGGTTTGTGGGACATTTTCTGTACTTTTAGCTTGTGACTTGGACGGAGAAGCTGTCCCAAATCCGTGGGGAGCCGTCCTTTCGGAGTACCCCGCTGCCGGCAGTAGATGGCGCTGTTTCCCTTCCGGTACATTCCCGTTCCCTGGGCTGAGCGGGGACTCTCCCTGAATTTCTCTTCTCCTGTGGAATCTACTTCTCAGTCAGACTTTAAATAGAAGAGATTCACGAGCGTCAGAGGGTTTGGTACTTGTTCTTAATTTCTTCAACAGCCTTTATTCCCATGCTATTTTGACTGGCAGAGAATGGCTGTTTTTACATGCATCCTAGAGTGCTCGTATGAAGCTGTGTGTATTTGTCAGGGACCAGCTTATGTTAAGGTGGATTCACTGAGAGTACCTATGGATCATCATAAAACTTGCAGTTATTCCCTGAACAGTCATTAGAAACTGAAGGAACTCGTAGGTTTTTTTGTGTCTAAACTATAAAACTAACAGTAAGTGTATCCAGATGGTTCAAAGCCTGTGATTATATCAGGTGGTAACATTAAGTTATAATTATTGTGTGTTACGTTTCAGAGCTTTTTTTTTTTGGGTTATTAGAAGTGAATTTTGAAAATATGTAATAGTTTTATTTTTGCAATGGTGAAGTGAATACCCAAATGGTGTGTAGGAGCCCATTAACTGAGCTGTGTGTGCTGAGAATCAAAATGCTGTTGGCAGTATTTCCATATAGATTGGGAAGGTTTCTGAGCCCCTGGGAGGTTGGTTACCTATACTGTTAAATTATTAGAATGGTTTCTGTAGCGCTTTTGGTCTACATTTACTGAAGCTGGCACAGACCAAGGACTGTTCTGAAGAGAGAGCTGAAATGCAGCCACCCCATTTTGGATGCTGCTATGAGCATGGCCAGGTTTGCACTAATTGGTCATGATCTCTGTGCCAGTGAACAGACATTGCTGGTGTTGAGGTCCCTGGAGTGGCTGCAGCTGGTGAGTTTCAGGTGAAACTGAAGATCAGAAGGTCTTGTAGTGGCTTAATTTCCCTGCTGTTCTCCTCAAGTGCCTACCTTTTGCCTACTGTATGGGATCTGAGATGTAGTAGCTTCAATAAATCCAGGCAGGTGGAGTTCTGAGAGATGGAAGTGTGCCAGGGTTTTGGGTACAAGTCATACAGGTGAGGGAGGGTGCAGAGCGACGTGAGTGAACAGTCTGGCACTTCTGCCTGAGAAATGAGAGAGCAGCTTCTTCACAGGAGATGAGTTCTCTGATTTGGCCTCTGATTTAAGCCTCTGATAAGCTTACATTTATGGAGAAAAATGGAAGGGTCTGGTAGCATTTTAGAAAGTGTTTTCCATCAAATCTTCTGGATAGGTTTCTTTTGGATCTTTTAGGTGGTACTGTTTTGATATATTGAGATAAGCGATTCATCTTGATGCAGTGTGCCACATTTCTAGAAGAGTAAACTTCAGTATTTATTTTTCATTTATGATTTATTGGAATAACTATTAAATAAGCAAATAGGAGTTCCCTGCTAGTTCAAGGTAAATGGTTTGAGTGTTGGTTTGGAATATACAAGACATGGCATGAGTGGATCTTTGGCTTGAAACTCCAGTCATAGCTTCACCTTGACAGTGGAGTTCTGGTAATTCCTTGAGGCCATGGATATAGACCGGTAGACAGTTCTCTCCAGGAAGTGAAGAAATATGTGAATCATTGATGGCCTGATACGGACTAAGGTAATAAACTTTAGCAGTATCAGAAGTAGAGCTGGAAAAAATTTTGGTGTAATCTCCCTATGCCTGCTTTCCTGCATTAATAGGGCAGAAGGACTGCTTCAAAATGGTTTTAAAGAGCCAGTAAAGCATGAGCTTATGTTTTGGGCACTTTTTGGAAGACTGACTTTGAGGCAAGTATTTTTGTCAAATGTGGAAATGTATTAAATATTGTAAATGTACCTTCTTGTATAAGGTAGATTACTTTGTTTGCCTGAAAAAGTGGTCTGCTGTACCAGACTCCATACTGGCGCAGTTGCAGAGAAACCCATTTGTCAGGCTCAATGTTTTTTGTTGTCACTCTGTGATGTTGTGGTGATTGAGTGTCAGATACTCTTGCAAACAGAATTATCTTTTTTCCTTCCCTTTTGTATATGGTGCTGTGTTTAAGATGATTAATATATAATCTGCATACTTACTGTTACGTATTCTATTCTGTGAATTGTGGATTAAAAAATGCAGATTATGGTATTGTGATCAAATATATAAATCAGGAAGTTAGATTGCTGACTTTATGGGAAAATTTTGCTGCCTCCTCTCATTCCTTGAAGTACAAATAAGGAAACTGAAATGCGGTTTATTTATGTGCCTTATTTATGCATAATAGTTATGGTTGTTTTACAACTTTTTATCCATTGGAACAGTGTGTCTGGAAATTATTTCACTGTAATAGAGAGTTGGACAGATAATATTTCACTGTCTAGATAAAAAACAATAGGAGTTAATTTATGGCATTTCTCTCTTGAAGTAGAGTGTCCATAAATGAGATCTCCAATGGCTTCAAACAGCCATTTCTTATTCTTTTGGGACTCTTTCCCTGCTGGGGTCTCGCCAAGTGTTGTTTCTGTTGCTGTAGCAAAGGATCAGGGTGAGGACCATATAAATGAAAGCTGAGTACTCTCTGGCATAAATTGTGTGGGAGTTCCAAGTTTTCATAGGTTTGAGATAACCCTTGGGGTAACTTGCATTCTGCTTGATGCAACTGTAAATGAACTCTTAAGAGGTAGTGCCTTTAAAATATTCTGCTGCTTTCCAGACAGTAATGAGGGAGCTCAGCTGGTGTCTCATAAGGCACCCAGGCAC
Organism: Setophaga petechia; assembly: GCA_024362935.1. NCBI lineage: Eukaryota > Metazoa > Chordata > Aves > Passeriformes > Parulidae > Setophaga > Setophaga petechia. Next base: position 30,574,373 of record JANCRA010000008.1, read on the forward strand.
GCCTGTTGGTTCCTGCTATTCTCTGGAATCTGGTGCTTAGAAAGAACTGAGATGGACATTTTAACATTTGTTTGCTGTGAGGTGTAAACTTCTGTGTCTTCAGATACATGACTCAAAGATGTTTCGGGGTTATAACAGAGTTCTTTGTGGATATTTCCATTGTAATTAAATGCTATTTTTTCTTTATTTAGCCTTCCTAGTTATTTTATCTTCAGCCTTTGCCAGTACAGCATGAGGAGGCACAGTGAGAATGCAAAATGTAGCTAGTGAAGACCTTCTACACTACTTGATTAAAGAATTATTGAATGTGTAAGTGTAGTCAAGAAAAAGAAAAATAGCACATTCCCCCAAATGTTCTCTCCTGTTTGCAACCAGGAGAGAACTTGAAGAGGATATTGTAACCCATTGTTGTGGTTAGCAATACTGATAGAACAACTGAATTCAGTAATTCTCATGTAAGTAAAGTGTAGAAAATATTCCAGAATTGTATATTTATTTTAAAAAGACATCAATAAAATGAAAGTTTTGCCAAAATAAGCTAAGTTCATATCAAGTAAATAACACAAAACAAAGAGGAAACCCTCCATTTTTATATACAAATGGTATATAATGGAAAGTCAGCTCAGTACATCTTGGAGAATAAGTCAAAAATCATACATTTATAGAGAGGTATAGTAGTTATGAATGGGTTGCTAGGAAAAATGCAACAGTAGTAAGGTCTGTGTTCACTGAAGTGCCTTTTCTGCCTGTATGTTTACACCCCTCAATTTAGAAACAAAAGTAAAGGAGGAAAGTATTAAAATAATAACAAAAGTGCTTAAAGCAGGATTGAATAAACTAAACCTTTATGCTTTCAAAATGCTGGCTTTTCCCTGTTGGGGTACCACTGAGGATGAAGAGTGAAAAAATGATCTGTTTTCCTTGTTGAAAGATGAGAATAGATCTGTAGTTCTTGAGAATCAGACCCTGGGGTGGGTTACACTGCATTCCTCCATCCACATCTGGTCAGTAAATTTCCTTTTTCTTGCTCACTGTTTTGTAAATGTCTAGGACTAGAAGGAGGTAGAAGTCCAAGGTTGTATTTAAGGACATAGGCCCTAAATTTTTCCCCAGGTTGGTTGTAGTGTGAGGTTCCTAATCAAAGGGAAAAGAATTATGTTGCTGCACTACAATTGCTGCCGTTGGTAAATGCCGTTTGCTCATTAGCGAATGTTTCTTCTGATTTGTGCTCTCATTTATAATGTGAAAGCAGTGCTTTGCTTCAGACAACCTCTGCAGCTCTGGAGCAAATGAGCAGCTGACAGGCTTACTTTTAACAATGCATAGCTTAAATTGTTGTTTTCTTAAAATAGGCTTCATATTTTTCCTCAAATCCCTGGTAATTCCTTTCAGATGTTTATTGTATTTTGCTGCATTTTCAAATGGAAAGACTTGATCCTTCAAAAGAGATAATGAAAGTTAAAACAAAAAACTCACACTAACAAACCAGTGGCTACATGTGGTAACCTGTTGGAGGAAAAGGAAGAAAAAACCCCTCACTTGTTCTTGGAGCTTACGTTCAGACCCTGTATTACCTGGAGCTAAGTTGGTCTGAATGATGAGATGGGTATATGGTTGCAGAAATGTTCAAAGATGCAATTTTTTGGGTTTTTTCTTTAGCAATTTCAACATAATTTTTACAGGCATGGTTTCCTGTCTTTTTCAGATCTGATATGAAAGCTGAGAGTGCTGATCCTCATTACCAGTAGAACTCAAAACTGATTTGATTAAGTTGATGCAGGAACATGAGTTTGTACTTTATTGCAGTTGCATTTCAATCTGACAGAAATTATTTTTCATTAAAGCTGAATAGGAATAAACTGTGCCAAAGCTGAGATAAATATTGGCACTGGGCTTTTTAATGTTTTAAAAGAACATGTTTTACAGAAATGCAAGTACATGCCTACACTGGGAGAAAATGTTGTATAATTTTCTTCCATAAAGGTGCAACAGTCCTGGTGTGCTACTTGCATGTAATTTTGCCCTTTTCAGGGTGTTTTGTTGTTTATACACACAGTTCCTGACAATGATAATATGGAAGTGTTTGGGATGTATTGTAACATACTTTCCATGCTCATAGCTAATTCTGTAAGTGATCCATTGCCTCATATTTGACAGGTGTTTTAACATGTAAGCACAATTTTAAATGGCAGTCAGACAGTGCAGCTGTCATTACACAGCTGGCTGGCTGTAAGACATGCAGAGTTCATAGCAGTCCTGTGAGAAGGCTGGCTAGAAGACACACATGTACAGTGTTGTCCCAATGTGGTTTTATCAGCAGAGCAGTGTTTCTGGGCTCAGACAGTGACCCCTGGGCACTGTGCTGAAGGATTTGAATGGGTCCTCTAGAGCTAAAGGAAGGATGATACAGTATCTGTGTGGAAGTCTCCCACTTCTGATGGGTACTCATCAGTAGCTGAACAGTTCTGTGCTGATCGATAAACTCTGGGCTGATGTTAAATTTGCTGTGTTGAGAGGTCATAGGTAGCACAGGTTATAAAAATTGGAAGCCAAAAGAAACAAGGAAGCCTTTTCTCTACACTTCTCTGTGTGGCAGCAAACCTTTTTCTCAATGTAATTTCTGGTTGATCACATTGGAAGACTCACAAGTGGTAAAAGAGTGCTGTTCTACATATCTGTGGCCCTGGGTTGTGAAGGAAAACTCAGGCCTGTTTCATGCAGTGGAAACAATTCTTTATGATCCTTGATTGCAGTGTGATTATTTTGGCTACTGGGGAAGAAGCTTCTCTTCTTTCCAAGGCCTTAACTGAACTCCTGGATATGCCAAAAGAGCTGCTCTGCTGTATCCTGATGAGTTGTAGAACAACAAAATGTGGGATGTGCTGCTGTGTCATTTCCAGTGTTGGGTAGATGAAGTGACCAAATTGCTTTGTCAAGAGATGAAAAAGGCAGGGTAGCCTTGATTAACTTATATTTCTAAGTACATTTGTGTGCAGATAAGGTGAAGGCTTGTGGACTTTTGTCATCTCTCTTTCTGGGTTGTACCTTAGTAGTCACCAGTGGTGTCCAGTGATGTCTTCTGCTATATGAGCTGATCACTTCTACCTACCATCTCCTGCCTTTAAACCAATTCTCTCTTGATATAAGGACCTTTGTTCCTACATTGAGGCTGCATAGATTTCTGGAAGTTTTTTTTTCCTAAGTGTTACAGGGTCTTTCATATTCATGTGCAGCTACCATTAACAAGATTTCTAGGAGATGCATCATGGAAAATTTTTTTTCAGAAACCATTTGGTCTGTTCCCAAGCACGACACAGGTGTTGACCAAAATACCCTCACCAAAAAAACAACTGAAGAAACCCCAAAAACACCTTGGCATTTGTCATTCCATACTCTTGCAGGTATCAGGGAAGTTCTCAGGTGTCAGATTGCTCATGGCTGCTAGTCAGTTCATTCTTGCCTTCCCCTGGAGTTATTTTGCATGGTGAATGTCATCTCTTCCTGGTAATTCCTTTCTGGTTTTTGGGGTTCCATAATATTTTGTGCAGCTGCTTGAAGTTTCAACAGGTTATCTTGAGGAGTTGTTCTGGGATGGGAACCAGAACAGTTTCCTCTCTGGGGATCAGAGATGGGCAGAGTTCCTGTAGCCGCTGTCCTAGAGCCTTTTCACGCTTGATTGCCATCCTCATGCAGTGCTTCTTTGCTGGGTGTACAGAATCTCAGGAAGTTTTCTGCTCCTGATGTCTTTGAAGAACAATTAAATAATAAATTAATAATAGTATCTTGGTCTTTAAAGCAGTTGCTGAGGTTGCAGGAAGTTTGTGTTCACCGTCTTCATCTGGAGGGGAGATTGATTTCCTATTTCCTTATGGAGTGACTTAGTCATTGAACTATTTGGAGGATTTGTACTTAATAATTTTATTAAATTTTATTAAAGTTTCAAAGAGTTGAGGCCTAGAATGAAGTTAGTTTTTTCAGGAAATGAGTGAATCAGCTTCTGACTGTGCTTGTGACTGTTTAAATGTTCTGTGTGGAACAGAAGTATCAGTGAAAGAAATAGAGGGGAAACTCCTTTTACAATGATTTTATAACCTAGAATTTAAAAAACAGTTATGAGAGGGCTTGGTTTAAATCTTTGATCAGTGGTTGATAAAATCAATTTAAAATAGGATCACTTAGTACAGTACAACTTGTGTATCTCAGGCTGTTGTCTTGCCAATGTTCAAATAATTCTGAAAAGCTTTGGGAATGCTCTGCACTAGGTATTCCCATTGATGGTGCTGAGAGGATTTTTCTGGAAAATGAAGGAATTGGATTTTATTTTCCTTGAACAGAAAACACAAACCCTTGACCTTGCACTTCTCGAGTGTTACAACCCTCATATTTATGAACAAGAGGGTGATAGTATTAATGCCTCAGAAGAACTGTGAATCTTGCATTTGCATTTTTATATTTTACTTTAAAAATACTTGGAGACTGAATTCGGGATTGAAACTAGTCACACTTTTTTTCCAATTTTATTGCTAAAAACCATAAAATCAAAACCCAACCCAAATCTAAATTCTAAGGAAAACTTGCTTAGCAAGTGCTAGACAGGTGAATTGCTGTCTGTGCTGGAGTTTGTGCAGTGTGTTTTATAAGAGGACAAGTGGAAGGATAATTTCTAAAATCAGTGCAGCAAGGTTCATCAGAGTTGTTCTACTAGAGACCTCTAAATTACCCTAAGACTCCTTGTGCCTGTGTAAGCCAAAATCAACACCTTAGACCTGAAGCATACATCATTTAGCTAGTTCAGGTCAGGCAGCACAGAGAGATAGTGGTCTGCAGTTGAGGAATAACCACTTGTGTACAAACTGCAGTTGTTATTTTGCAGCTGTGTGGTACAGCCAAACTGAAAATAACAGCAGCATAAACTAAAGTAGTGAAGTCCATCTGGAGTTAAAAGTTTGCAGCAAGTGATAAAAGAAATGCACTGCACACTTGCTTTGACTGAGAAATATTTGCTCTGCTAATGACAAGAAAAGTAGTAATTTTTAAGTTAATTAGATTCAGCTTTTCTTTTAATACCATTTGGTGTACAGAGGAGGTTACCTATTCTAAACCTCAGAAGAGAGGTTCCCACTGAGAGCAGGTGACCTTATGGAAATTACAAGATGTAATTCATCATAGTTAATGTGGGTTTGGACTACGTGACTGGAGAGGTCTCACTCATATGTAGTTTGATAACAGGTTCCCTTTGTCAGTAATAATTTATACAAAAAAGAGAAGTTATAATATGCCTATTACCTCTCTCCCACATATAAAGCAGGTAATTTTTTTAGTCAGATGTCTGACATGTAATTTACAAGCATCTTAAAAACACATTTTAAAAGTGCATACAGTCCCCAGTTATTCATGGTAGTCTTAATATATTAAACTGAGATTTAAAAAATAATTTTTATGTACTTCTAGTACATCAACATCTGTTCTAGAATGGAATCTCTCTTGTTCTGTGTTCTTTACCTTATTTTTTATTTCCTTAAATGTGAGCTTCAAAATTGAGCAGCTTTAACAAGCATCTACATTATAGGCACTTGAGTTCTAAGGTAATTGAGGTGCTGCCAGCTGGTTAGACTTGTATTTAGATGAACTCCTATGCTGTAATGTTGCTCAGTTTGTGTTTGTATTATTAGAAAGACATTGGTTTTGGTCTTATTTATTGTGAGATTCTCATATGGTGTTTCGATTACATGATTTCCTATTTTTTTCCATGCTGCTTTCTGCAAGGAGTACATGAGCACTGAAGGAGCATTTACTTCATGTTACAGTTTGGCCCTGTTTCAATGGGAGGCTCCATGTTTTCTCTATTGTATTAGGTCCCACTTGGAAAACAAAGGGATTCCCTCCCCCTGCCCCCACCCAGGGAAGTTTTTTGTTGTGCTCAAGTAATTTTCACAGCTGCAGGAGATGGGAAGGTGATGTTTTTCCCAGCTTAAAGTTGAGGAACTGAGGGAAGGAAAAGGTGTAGGCAGAAGTATCTGATAACTTTAGGAATTCAGTATGAAAACATTTGGGCTCTTGATTTTTCAGAGCATCTTCTGTCTTGAAAACAAAAAACTGACCTCAAATTCACTGTAAATACAAGTAGAGAAGTAGAAATCAGATGGGTGCTACTCTTAGAAATGCTAGAAACTCTATCTCTCCACAGCTGTTAGTGACATTTTAATCTTTTAATTCACTGTTGAGCTGTTGCAGGACTGTGGATAACTAGCTGAAAAAAGGGATGAGAGAAGCTTCCAGTATGAATTAATGTGAGCTTATTCTGTCCTGAAAGTTAAAAAAATGTACCTGATGGTGCTTGAAGAAATGTGTTACCACTGACTTTTGTTCTACAATTTCAAGAAGTATTTATCTTGCATCTTGTATAACCTACCTGAATTTGTGAGCTAATACTTTCTTCTACCTTTTTAATTATGCCTCATATGCTGTGCTCATTATAGATGATGCAATAAATAGGACAGGGACAGGTCAGACTGTTATCCTACATGATGTAATCCTGATTGATCCATTCATCCATGATTTGAATGAGACATAGATCTTCAATTTTTTTCAGAGAAAATATGACACATATTATTATCATACTCTAAGGTGTATGCACAGAGAGGCCAAGTTGAAGATCAGAGGCAACCTTCTCTGTCACTTTCTAAATTTAATGCTAGATTATTTTTAACCTTATTGTTTTTTTAACACTGAGGCTGCTTCTGTGCATGTAATAGCTTTCACTTTCTTAAAAAGCAAACTGCAGCTGAATTTGGGGAATCTTGATTTTGTGTGTGCATGACTCAGTGTAGCTCTGCTTGTAGAGATGAATCTTAAATTAAACCATTTAATAGCTCTGTCAAGGGTTTGTTCCTTATGCTGCCTCCATGTTCCCAGGGCAGAACTGCAGGGATTCTCTCTGCTTCCTCTTATGTCTGTATCAGTGGCCCTGAGCCTTTCTCTTACAGTGATTAACATGCTTGTCCTGTTTGTGAGTTTGTAGATGCGTGGGAAAACAAAACTGATGAAGTGTTTGATTTCCAGATGTTTAGCAATAAGCTTTGGAATTACTTTTCCTGTCCAGGCATCTCCTGAACCAATTGCAGTTTCTGCTTGCTAACCTGCAGTGAATCTTGAGTTTTTGTCCAGTCTCTTCTGGAAGTTATGTAAAATTCTTGCGTGCACTAGTCCTATTGTAAGGAATTCATAGCATCTGCTAACTGTTGCATATGGAAATGGAATTTTTCCAATATGGAAAAATATTTTTTATTTGATTCTTTTAAACCAGATTCTAACAAGATTTGTTATGCAAGTCCCTATTTCCTGAATTGGGGCTTATTACATGTTCTTTCTTTCTCTTTTCCTACCCAAGATTTATTTATTTTCACATTTGTCTGATTGCCTTTGCAGCTTCGCATCTGTTATCTCTCCCAGCCTCTTGCATTCCCACCTTTTTGCTCAGTGGTTACATCACAGTTTGAATTTCTGTGTCTAGTCTAGCAAGTCCTAAACTCCCTTAAATCTCTCTCCATGCTCCTCAATGCTTATTTTGGTAAAAAAGAGTGACCTCAAGTCAGAATCATGGTTTTTCTGCACCAGATTTAGGGACATTCTTCTGCTGTGCTGAACAGGACGTAGATTTCACTCTTTTTTCTGGTGTATGGATCTGTGTGAATATCCAGTTCGATTCCTGTGTGAATATCCACCTTATGTAGGGAAGTAAGGGCAAGAGCTCTTGCTGATGTAGTCGAGTATGTGTGAAGTCTCTTCCATGCTGTAATGAATGGGACTGGGACCTCCTTGGAAAGATATAAAAAATTCACCGTTCTCCTTGGAGATCATTGGTCATGGCCAAGGAATTTGTCCTGGGAGAACTTCGGAGCCAAGTAGCAGCCTTGGGTCTGGGGAGAGATGGAGAACTGCAGGTTAAGAGAAGGAAGTAGTGAGCCAGGTCTCAGGGCAGGACCAAAGACATGCTTGGAGCCAGAGGGGAGCGTGCAGACCTGTACTGCAGAGTCACTGCCTCACCTGGAATATGGCAGATCCCTACTGCCAGGCAGTGAGAATTCAGTGTGAAGGGGGAGCTTTATTTAATAAAGCCTTACGTGGTGCTCTCTCACCTATGGTTTTTGTCTCCCTAAAATTAACTGTATTCTTCATGGGAGTCTGGAAGAATGCTGAATTTTTTTCTTTAATTTAAAGAAATTCTGAAACTCTGGGGTTTTTCTCCTTTCTTTTTGAGCAACTACAGACACGTGCATATTCTAGCTGTCATTTTTGTGGATGCTGAAGTATTATGGATGGATTTTTGTGGGTGTCGAAATGTATATGCCTGGCACAAAAGTATTCCAAATTTGATATTTTTGCTGCCAAAGCACGGAGCTGTAAAAAACTCCTGCGTAACAAGCTTTCCAGAATTTTGTTACCAATGAACTAAGCCATTTTGGCTGTTGGCACAGAGAAATTAGGAAAAAAAAGTGATCTTAGGCAGATAGTTGGCTTGGAAAATTGCATTCAGAAGCTCTGAAATTTCACAAGATTGTAAGAGTGGAAAGCAGCAATCTCTTACAGCAAAGATCCATAGTCTGCAGTGCCAGTGCCAAAAGCAGCTTACAAGGCAATTTGAATAATATGCATTTTTGCATAATGTGATGTGGGTTTGAGCCGCAGCCTTGTGAGGAAAACATGTGTGAGATGTCCTTGTTCCCATCCCCGCCTTCCTCCAGGTTCAGCACTGACACATGGGCCAGACTCTGCCATTAGGTGGTCACTGGTGTCTGTTTGCTCCGAGCTTGCACAAGCACTGCCTTCTGATTCGGGCCACCACTGTAGGCTGGTGCTCACCTGGCTCCAGGTTGCCCTTGAGATGGAAAGTGTCAGACAGCTTTGATAAAGGGTTTTGCATATTGCTCCTTTTTGTGTTCTAAATCTCCAACCAACTTTTAAAACTTAGCTGTGTTTAATAGCTTCAGCAGTTCTGAAAGAGGTGCTAAGACTGCTTTCAGTGGGGTTTGTTGTTTGTGTATAAAAAGTAGTGGATATGATGAAAAATATAGCCCAACATTTGTGATAATAAGACTTTTACCAAGTTAGGGAAATATATTTAGTTTAATTTACAGTGTCATCACTGTACTGAAGATTATACCAGTATTAATGATAAGTTGCTATCTCAGTTAATTTAATCATCTTAGCAACCTGAAGCCATGCAGGGATACAAAGTTCAGTATGTCTTGTCTTTAAAAGAGCCAGTTCTGGTTTTGAAGCTATTTAAAGTGCTATTCTAACAACAATTAGTAACAGGAATGCTAAAACTGTAATAACTAAGGCGTGCTAATTGATTGTATTGTGCAGGTAGGTTATGAATTCTTAACTATATGATTTTAATAAACTGTCTGCTATTGGTTTTGTGTAGATCATCCTTTGCAGGCTGGAAGTGCCAAGTGCAGGATAATTCAGTGAATGATGTGGACTATTTCAGCTTCTTGTTTTCAACCCTTATAGGTAATCCATATGAATGTAATAATTCAGAATTAACAAAATGAAATTTGTTTTGATAGTCAATTACTGAATTTAATTTAGAGTAAATGGTTTAGTAAGTACTTCCTGAAGGTAATTCTAATCTTGTTATATATTTTTGATATGAGATTTTATTTTCTTGATCTGATTTTTGACACTCTACTTTTACACTTTTCCATTTGGGCTGAATATTTGCATACTTTTCCTTCGTTCTAGCAACTTTTTCAGGAAAGTATGAGGAAAACCTAAATTTAGCATATTACATATAAACAAGATTTTTTTCCCTAGCTTGAAGTAAATGCCTTTTATTGGCTCATAACAATATAAATGAGTGCCTCTGGGATTTCCTGTGAACATGCTTACGCTCTTAAAAACATTCCATCAGAATAAAGTAATCAAAGTACGTTCAAGTGAGCTGGCCAAGGTCAGCGTGTGAGCCGAGCTACTTCTGCTACTCTGTTCTTACTCAGCTATAAAAATAGTTGCATTCTGTGGTGATGCAACTTTGGGAAGTTACAGTGCTTACGCAATACGGCTGAGAAGTACTCCCACTAACTTGTGCTATGGTAAAAAATAGTGTGTTTTCTTTATCACCTCGGTTTTTTATAATGTTCAGATACTTTGTTTTCAAAAATTACCTTTTTGTTGCTAAAATGGTAAAAAGACTGCTGAACTGATAGCAGAGAAAATGAAAGCAAAGCCCAAGTAACTCTTGTGGAGTGGTTATCCTGTTTTACTAAGATATCTAATACCTATCTAGAAATAATAAGCCAAATGGTATTTTTTTAATCCCTGAAGTTATAGTATTTATTACTAAGTTACTTGGAATACATGAAGTAGTTTGCATTATATCCATTTTTGTTATTTTTTTAGAGATACATGTATTGAAAATAGCATAACACAGGCCTCTTAAGGTGTTTTTTATATCCCATTGTAGTACTGTTGAGTTTTAAAAATATTTTTATTTTCTGTCAAAAGTCAAAATATGTACTTTAATGTACTTAGTTTATTAAACCAAGCAAGACCTTTTAAGAAAAAATTGTTATGTCAACATAGTGTAAAAGACAGTGTTTGTCAATGATGCTGTTGAAGTAGAACACTGTTTGGCTTGTTTTGTGATACTGTTGTACTGCTTCTTCTTCCCCAGGGTTTTCAAGAGAGGAGCTGACTAGTCTCCAGGGCATTAGAGGAAAACCACACATTAGCCAGACACAGCTTTCACCTATCCGTCTTTACCTAACTGATCTGGACCAGTTTTTACACCACTGGGCTGTGACAGAGGTAATACATCAACCCTAATTCTAAATGACAGCATACAAACTCTGAGTGCTCTCCATCCCTTTTCCACAGATGGCTAAATCCTGCCGTGATTTGAGTTGACAAAAGAATAAAAAATATAAAAGCTGTCAAACAACCAACATTTTTCAACAGCCATCAGATAATATTTTGAAGGAAGCTGCTTTAAAAATTAAATGTTTAGACACGTAGTATGCAAAGTTGTACTCAAGGAAAAGATTGGTAGAAACCTTGGTGGGGATTCTTAAGCACTGATACTAGGACCAGCAATATATTTTGGCTTTCAAAAACAAATTAATTGTAAAAATTCTAATTATAAAGAGTTTTCCTGGAGAATAAGTGCCACTATTAATTAAGAAGCACTTGCATTGATTAAAATTTGAAATTTTAAGCAATATTAAGTTGGCATTAGTCATTATTTTGAATAATTCCTGATTAGTTAACCCAAATATGCTAGACTTAGAAACTTTACTCTGCATTCAGTACCTGACATCATAAGAGCTGAAAACTTAATTTGATTGTCAGTTCTAAAAGGGATTTGAGCCACCAGATTTTATTTGAAACAGGTGCATTAGCTGTCTTTCTGCATCAGCTCTTTTTATTGTTTACCTCACCAGAAGCCACTTCGAGGTGTGAAATCACGTCGTAGTGACGTGCCAATTTGACAGCATTTATGAAGTTGTAGTCCTGAATTCAGAAAGAAGAGCGAAGCACAAGGTTTTAGTTGTGTGTTTTTTCATTCAAGAAAGCAATATTGTAGATGTTTCCTACTTCATAGTGTTTAAGTGGTAATGTTCTGTAATTGATGATAGTCTGAGATACAGATGGAATGTGTGCTGCTATGTATTAGAAAGTATTTTAAGCAGGGCTGTTATTTGGTATCATGACTCACACACATTTTTAGCTGTCCTGCCTTCAGTCATTCAGCCTGTGGAGCAGTTGAACTTTCTAATTTGTTTTGCTTTTTCTCTTCTGGACAGTAATGAAGTGTTTTCTCAACAAAATACCTTTCTCCCGTATGGAGGGATCAGAATACTCTCTTTCCTGTTGCTTCTGTGAATGCACAGGGCAACTGTTTGTTTCTCAGAGTTACCATAATCCCATACAGCATCTGAAGGATTTATGTACACCTTACCTGTTTCTAAAAATGTCACCTTTAGTGTTTTCTCCTTCCTCTTTTTGCTTCTGTTCCGTAAATCTTTCAAAGTTGGCAGTGAAATAGGACTGTTTTCACAAAGGAAACAGTGAAGTAGTTTGATTTCTTTTTTGTGCCTTTGGTTCCTGGTTGCAAGTTTGAGTCTTTTTTACCACAATGTTCAGTGTTTTGGTACTGCCAAGGAGAGTCAGTATTTTCAGAAACTTGAGACTCACTTTTCTAGAAGTACCTTTTCTCAGGAAAGAGACAAATGTGCTCTTCCAGGTTGTTAGAAAGGGATGGTGGTCAGTAAGCAAAGAGCTGGATATCCTTGGTTACTAATGAAAGATTTGGACATCCTGTGGAGCACTGCACTACTTTTGCACTTATGTGTCAGCCCAATGTCTATTCTGGAGACTGTTTTATGAAAGAGAATAGGAGCAAAAATCCCATACATCAAAAATCTGTGTGAAGAAGGATGAGACCTTCTAGACCCACCTGATTTTGTGGGTTTTTAACCAAAGAGAGTTCTGAACTGTTGCATTTTCCCAGTGAGGGTGGTCAAATACTGGAATATGTAGCCTAGAGACATTCTGGTTCCCATTTGTGGATGTTCTCAAAACCAGGCTGGACGCAGTGCAGGGTGACTTGCCCCAGGTGGCTCCACTTGAGCAGGAGCCTTGGCTTAGAGGACCTTGAGGGTATTCCTTCCAACTCTAGGGATTCTGTGATTATTTGAAAGCTCTTTCTGAAACAAAACAGGTCTTTTCGTTTCACCATCAACAAATCTCTTTGTTATTTTTGCTTTCTAGACAAAATGGAATTCACAGTATGAGTAAAGGTTTGTTTTATTTCGTAGGTTGTTACACTTCTATTTGATCTAAAAGTTGAGCTGCTCCTACTAAAGGCCTGTCAGGTACTGCAGTGCTGTTTGGGGTGTTCCCCCCAGGTTTGCTACTTTTTTCCCCCCATGGAATTTTGGGAACAAAAAAGTAGGGGCACCTCTTCAGTAGTTTGCTTTCATACTGGAAAAAATATAAGATAATCTTGCCTCTGATCTGGTAATGGTGGTATATCTGGTTGTACTACAATGAGAAGTGATCAGTAGTATTGAGGCAACCACTTCATTTTATGAATTGCAGAATTACATTCATTTTTCACTCATCTGGTTTTGATTTCAGATGCAGGCATAGATATGATAAATTATGCATAAACAAAATCATGCTGATGCTCTTCAGCTTTGAGATTACTTTTTTCTCTATGTTTAAATGTCTAATACAGCACTGTGTTCTTTAAGTTTTGGGAGTTTTAGCTTTTCTTTGTATGAGTACCATTCTCCAGCCTCAAACATGTTGACCAATATGGTGTATAATGCTCAGTTTCTGAAAAAAATTGTTCTGGGGACTGTAGTCCATTAAAACATTGGGAGTTGGAGTCTGGACAAATTTTTAAAACCAAGGAAGTAAAGAAGAAAAAAAAAAGACAAAGGCAAGCCTGTTAAAAACCTTTGCGTTCAGAATTTGCCACAAGCTGCACAGGAATATTTTTTGTAGATCAAGTTATTTTCACTAGGTACTGAACAAGCTAATCTGCTCTCAAAAGGGAAAAAAAACCCTAAACAGCAACAGGAAAAAAATCCCAGCCAGAAAAGCAAATCCCAGAGCTGCAGGCTCTGGGGAGAAGAAAACTGCCAGAAAATCATGAGGCTCTCCCAGGGTGTCTGGAAGCACAGTGTGGTATGAGGGTTCCACTGAGTGCATCGAGTGTGAGGGAGGTAGGTGTGGAGGCTGCCTTCTTCCAAGTGGAGATCAAGGTGTGATAGAATTTTGGAGTCAAAATATTTTTAGCTGTAGCAGAAAATGGCTTTATTTAGATAGAGAAATGCTACAGGAAATAATAAACCCTGGCTTGAATTAGTCATGCTTTTGGTGGAATTTGGTGTAGTGCAGAGCTTCTGAATGCTAACCTTTCATCTGTTCCCTTGCTGGATAAGGAAGGACAATGGTGATGCTGTAATGTTAAGCAGAATGTTTGTAGTAATTTTAAGTACCTGCTAAATGAGAACAGTGCTCGTTGGCTGCAGATCAGGCCTCTACTCTGTGTTGAGAATTGTTTGTTTAAGAGTTCTCATTATGTAGTTGTAATTCAGGATTTCCTCTCAATGGAAAAGTATTTTAATGTGGGTGAAAATAAATAAGGAACTCTGATGGAATCAGAATTTGATGGCCTGGTTTCCTATCAAAAATGAGACTACTGATCAGATTCCTATTAGTCCTTCCACCATCTTCTTTCATTTCTTCCACCTCTAGTTTTGTCTAAACCATTCTTAGTTTTTAGCTCTCTGCTGAAAAGAATAAAGTTGCAAATACTAATTCCCCATAAGTTCTATGAAAATAAGCAGGTGGAAGAGAAAAAGCTCTGGATTAGAGCAGAATGGGTTGTAACTCTGTTCCAGCATCCTGCTTGGCAGCACCCAGCCTGCAGGGGCTGTCTCTTGGCCAGTGGAGCATTGGGGCTGAGGCAGCACAGCAGGGGTGGGTGGTGGGACTGAGGAGGGGTCCCAGGTGGGAATCTGGAGGCCACAGCTTGTTGGCCTTACTGCTCACTGCTCAGCTTTGTTTTCCAGGGCAGGGAAAGGCAGTCCCACCTTCCTGTCCATAGCTGTGCAATGGGTGATGTGTGTTTCTATGGGTAAAGAGCTGGAAGAGGGAATTTCATGTGTAATGTATGCCTGTCAGAGATTTGGGAGAAAAAGCAGTGTGCCTCTGGAGGAAGGGCAACTTCTGGAAAGGAAAAGAATAACTTGAGGCATTTTCAAGCAGTTTGGGCTTCTGGGGTGTTATTATAGCCAGGGCACTTGGTAGGATAACAATAACAAATTCACTTGTGGATAACAATGCAATCGTGGTTAGCAATAACAAATGCACTTGTGATAGGAAGTAATTCTTTTAGGTAGTTTTTAACAAAACCTGTTTTCAGATGGATGTTGTTTGTAATTTGCATTTCTTTTGACTAGAGACTGGTTTGGAATTGGAATCATAGCAATCTGAAACCATGTTATTTTTTTGAAGCTTTTAAATAGTGGTGATTTTCAGTTAAGAAGCAGTGCTTCAGAAAAGTGTCTCTTTAGAGCTATGCAAAGCAGCATTTAAAGGTTAGTCTTCATGATTTGTCTAAAAGAGATGTTAAATGTGGGAACTTTGGTTCTTTTTCTGGTGGAACTTCTGCTTAAAATTACTTCTGTCTTGTTGAAGCCAATTATTTAAAATCACCCCCCTGTAGCTGAAATAAATGGGACTCCAGAATAAATGGTTGAAGCCTGAGGGAAGAGCTTCAGCCTTGGCTCATTTTAACTGTGCCCATAGTGTTTGTCAGTGATATTGTTCACTCCACTGTAATTGAATTGCTCTGCCAGGATGGAATGAAAAAGTGCCCAGAGAAATGAAGAGTTTAACAAGGTAACAGTGTATACATGGTAATTTCTGTTGTAATATTTGATGTCTGTGACGGTTGAACATTTCAGAGGGGGAGAGCAAATGATAATTTGAGGCTTTGCTTGAAGTTGAGATTCCAGAGCTGTATTGAGCCCACAGCTGACTCAAAGAAATAAAATATTCAACCAATTGTTTAAAATGTTTCAGAGCAAATACTAGGGCAGGTCAGCTGCTTTTTTAAAAGCAGACTTGAATTCAAAAACTTGGAGATGATGTAGTGTAATGCACTAATCTGTGTCCAAACCTGTTCTGTCTTGTAAGTGAAATACAGTTGGGAAGGCTGGATCTGCACCGATGCGCTGTGAAAAAATTACTGCAAATCAATAAAGGTAGCAAGTCAGTGGATATAAATTAAAAGCCCTGCAAGGATGTTTATCTTGAGAAGTAAATGGTGGTATTGGAGTGCTGTAGCTTAATTTGAAGTAGAGATTAATGCTTTAAAAAAACCCTAAAAATTTTTACAATTTAGATTTTTGAATTGAAGCTCCTGAAAGATTTCAGCTTGTTGTCTTTATTGAGATTTACAGGTCAAAGTTACATTAGGGAGAAAAGGCAGCTGAGGGTAAATAAACTTCCTTCTAAATAAAATTCCTTCTAAACTAGGAATATAGACAATTTTAATCTTCTTTAAGGAAGACAAAAAATTCTATATAAACCCATTAGCATTTAGTAAAGCTACATCTTATCCCAGCTTTAATGTTTGGAGGTGAAAATAATTATTTTCTTGGAAAGTAATGCAAAGTCCAGAGAAATAGAAGGGAAAGAATTGAAGTAAAAGGAATGACCTAATAAAGCTCTTTTTCAAATGTCTCTTTCATAAGATGTAAAACTTAAAGCAAACAAAAAAGCACCCAAACCAGTCCCACAAGTAAAACACAAAGAGTAAAACACAAACTTCCGGAAAATCTGAGCTGATCTTCAGGCCAGTGCTCCATTGTACCTGCATATACTTCCAGCATATCTTGAACACCTGGGAGCTGTGAGCTCACTGCAGTGTTACTGCACATAACTAGCATGAATTTACAACTCCACAGGTATTGTGTATTGTGCTTTACATTCAAATCCTGGTTTGTGATACCTAAGTTTGCTTAGAAAGACAGGCTTTGTGGGACTAGAGCTAAGTGTTGGGTTTTCTGTGTTTCTAAGTCCTTTTGTTTGTAGAAGAGACAGGTGAATTTGGAGACTTCAACACGTTCCTTTGACTGTCCTGCATGTAGTCAGATGAGGAGGCATCCAGAGGAGGAGCAGTTGGCTGTGGTGACATTTCTTAGCTGTGAGGAAGCTGCAGAGCCATGAAAGAAGGGCATATTATGGCTGCAAGAGGATGAAACAAAAGCTGTTTTGTGGTGTCCTTTCTTTGAATTTTGTTAGTAAGATGGCTCTGAGAAAAGAACCTGACCTGTGTTGTTCTTCAGGTATGGCTTTGTGTACCCTTGGATGGCACAGTGGCTGTTGAGCTCAGATCCTGGTTTTGCTAATAGCAGTGTTTTCAGAAATGCCCCTCACTTAGAGACCCAGGGTGATTTGTCTCCAGCCCTCCCTGCCTTGTAGCACCAAGCCTTGCTGGTACCCAGACTTGAACACATGATCAAGTTGTTGCGCAGGAGGTGAGCTGTGGTGCTTGCCATTCAGGTATTTGTGTCCAGTGGCAAATAAAGATAACTTCACTTAGTTTAATTGATTCTCAAATATAGATTTTGTATCAGACCCTGTGTCACAGCCAAGGAGCCTGCAGCCAGGCAAGCATCACAGTTAGCAGATGCAACGAGTTTGTGTGCTGCAGTTACACTGTGACCAGGACATGAACTGTGTGTCATAATTCTTCTAAGTCTTTGGAAATACCAAGTCTCTATCAATATGTGGGACATCATATATGTTCTTAAACATTTATAATTCTTAAATAAGTTTTTGCATTCCCATTTTGCTACCCTGAATGTAAAATTAGCCAAATAGTGTGGTTTTTTCCCTTGTTGCTCACCTGTGTAATGTTCTCCTGCAGACTCTGTTCCTCTTTTTGGCTGTTTCTTTTTTTAACTTAGGTTTTGTTTTGTTTTATTGTGAGTGTGTAGAGTTTTCATGTGGAGGTTTTTATGGGATTTTGTTAGGGTTTTTTTTTCTGGAGTCAGTGAATCAGGAATATCTTTCATATCCACCCCTGTGAGCTTACCCAAGGCAGATGAACAAAGATCTCTTGTTGTACGCAGCTTTCTCAACAACTCAGGGCACTGTTAATATTGCCCTGTCAAATCAATTTATTTCAGAAGGAGAAGCAGCACCTGTCAGGGGAGTACAGTGTCTGATAAGTGAGAGTGCTTCGGGGGAGCTGGCCAAGCTTCAGAAGCCAAGCTTCATTGCCTGCCCCATCACCTGAAAACTTCTCGTTTTCTACGCTCTGCACTAACATGTTACACTGGATACAGTCCTGCTCCAAACAGGCATTTCACAAGGGCTGGGGAATTCACTGCAGAACAGCCTGTTACTTTTTAGTTATCCATGTCTGAGGTCCATGTCAATGGGAGTTGAAAAATGTATTTTAAAGTTCACCTTAGGCTATAGTATCTGGTGTGTGCCAACTTTCTTTTTTTAATAAAATCATTTCTCAGGGAGTCTGAACTGCCTTTGGTCTGACTCCACACAGTGGCATGCTAAAATACTCGATCCACTATCATTCCCTTTTGCTTGGGTTCCTCTCTGTGCTCCTGCTTGTGTGTGTCTTCAGAGGAAGGTGAGTATTTTTCTTTGATAAAAGAGTACTTTGCAGTATGACTCAAGTTGAAATAATACGAAAATTTTCTCTGAACAGTTGCTGATTAGTAGTTTGCTTGAGACTTTGAATCAGGATTCTTTTGTGTCACAGGAAGCATTGAGGGAGTGGGAACAGTTCAGTAATGAACACAACATTAGTGTCGGTTCATCAGGTGTGCTTGTTCCTGTTCCATGAGGGCTCACACGGAGCCTGGGCTTCCTTGGCTCATCCCAACTCTGTCTTCTGGAGGCAAGAGCATCGTAGAGATGAACAACATGAAACTGATGAATTCCTCTGATTCTGCATTAGAGCTGTGAAAAGCCTGTGTGGGATTGCACTGTCAGTCAGGGGGGCCGTCAGTGGCAAAAATGCTTTTAACTCATCCAGTTGAAATAAAATACTCTATGGGTCAGGATCTCCAAAAAACCTGGGTCAGGCTGTGCTTCTGAGAGGCCTTTTCAGCCTTTTTTGTTTGTTTGATTTGTTTGGGGCTGTTTGTTTTGTTTTGTGGTGGTTTTTTTGTTGTTGTTTTTGTGGTTGGCTGCTGTTGGAGTTTGTCTTCAGTGTGGCAGGCAAGGAGGCCCCTGTAGCAATGACTTCCCCAAGCACCAGTAGGGAACCTGCTGCTGCAGCTGTGTGGCTTGTGATACCTGGGCTTGTCTGATCAATACAAGGGTTTGGTTTGAAAAACTGCCAGTGGATTACAGGGCCTGTAGCATTTGCTGCGTAATGATAACAGATAATCCCTGTGCTTAAGAGAATTCTTTTCTTTAGGTTAATTTATTCAAGTGAATAGTCAAACAAAATGAAAAAGGAAAGGAAAAAACCACCCCAATAAAATGTCTAAGCCTAAGCCAAACCTGTTATAAAATACTTGCCTTCAAAAAGTAAAAAAACACCCCTCCCTGATCAAAAATGCCTGTTTTCAGTCCATTTACTACAGGATTGCTCTGAAACAAAACTACTCTGACTTTGGTCCAAAATCAATCTATGAATGTGCCAAAAATGTGATAAATGTTAATCAAATGTAATGTAATGAATCAGCTGTGACATTTTATTATGGAAATTAAAAATCATGCAAAACCTTGCCTAAGGAAAATAAATTGTCAGGGAAAATACTAATTTTCATGTGATAATTAAGTTTTCTTTTCCTTTCATTTCCATGTCTAAAAACGTTTCAGTTACACTTTTTACAACAGGCATTTGGTATGAAAGCCATTTCAAGCAGGATTTAATTTATGGAATTGAAAAGAATTGCCTCTCCCACTTAATTATAGGAAAACAGAAGTGATGTAGGGAATGGTGGTGCTGTTTTGAGGGTCCAAAAGATCTAACAGATTGAAAAATCAACCTGCACTTTACCACAGCCTTGCTAAGGAATTATGCTGCGTTCCAGTAGTGCCTGTTTTCCTTGTCAGTGGGAGAAGAATCTATGCCAGGAGGGCATATTGCACCTGTAATGAAATGCTCCTACAACTCGTCCTCTCAGGGAGAGCCTCAGTGGATGGTGGGCTTTTTCCAGGGCCATAGTCCTAAGGGTGAAATATTAATAATGAAACTGTATTTTGTTGGGTGGGCCTGGTGGATTTGCCCTCAAGGTCTTTAATTTGTGGGTCTGTACTGAATCAAAAGGGATCTCTCTGGCAGACTGTGGCTGGTGCTCACAAGCTCATGGCAAACCCCTTTGAAAAGTGCCAAGTTCTGCTCTATGAGCAACAAATGTCTCCTGCATTTTCTCCTTTCATAATCATCCTTCCCAATTTCCATTTCATCTGTGTTCCCAGCCGGCCATGGTCATTGTTGTGTTTAGTTGTTGTTTGGTTACATTTGTTTTGGTGCAGCGTTTTTCACCACTCTGTAAGTGACAATAAGATCCCTTCTTGGGTGTCACTTTGCCAGCCCAGGCAGGTTCAGTTCTTTGCCTTGACACTGGTAAGACAGGATCTCTTCTTTGTGCAATTTTTCTGTCTGTTTGGTTTGAATTTGCCTTTCCTGAAAATGAGTGGCTCCTGCTTTGCACAGTATGTCAGAAATGGTCTAATTATAAGTAAGATTTTACAGACTAGTATTGGAGAGATGATCCTTATTCTATCTGAGCACTTCTGTTTGGATTATCCTTATTTTTACATCTGCCCATTTTGTGGTTGTATCAAAACCACTTGTGGTCAGCTGTTACAGAATTTCCTCCTCATTTCCAGCTGGTAAAACTCATAGCTCCATACAGAAGTTTTTATCAGTCTCCAGGCATGTGACCCACCACTTTTTTTCACTGAATTTTTTCTGTAGCTGTTACTCATCAAACCTGTGTGATCTTTTCCATAGGTTAGTCCAGTCCTCCTGCTTTGGCAGGGTTTCTCAGCTTGGAGCTGTCACCCAGCAGATTTCATCAGTGCAGCTTTACCTTTTGTGTAAGTGCTGCTTATTAAATACCAGGTCAGATTGGTGTCACAGTTTGTCCTTGACATGACAGTCCCCAGTAATCACCTCTGTTGCAGCTTCACTTTCTTCTTTGACACTACTAATAACACACATGTTTTGAGGGAATATTCCAGAGTACTTAATATTTTATCACTTTCAAATCATAGTGGACAAAAGCCCTACTATATTTAGAATAGTGTACTCAGTTTTAATAATATTGTTTCATTATAAAATAAATGTACAGTAAATGTATTCAGTGCAAGAGTATCTATGAAATTGTCTTTTAAATAGTCCTGCTACTCAAACAAAACACTTGCACTACACCTGTGATACTGATTAACATGAGCAATGTCCTGACTGCCCAACAGTGTTATGTGCCACTAGGGAGATGTGTTAAGGATCTCCTGAATTTGGCTGACATAAGCAGGGCTAAAAACAGGTGTGGCATGTAATTTTGGAAAAAGCTGAGTGCACTTCTCTGTCACCACAAATGGTGCCTCTTTGCCATTTCTGATTAAACTACCACTGGCATCCACATCAGTTAAGGCTGTGTTTTCATATCACAGGACCTTGGGCTAATGGTTCTTTCCCTAACCTTTCCCATCCTGCAGCTGCAAATGTTGTGGCCTGTTATTTTTGACACAACACGGTTGATATGTTCTATTTTGTCGTTATCTCGTTTGGGTGTCTTGACCTGCCTGATTCAAGTAAAGTCTCAAAACCAAAACACTATCACAGAATTTAATCCCTCAGGTCAGATCCTCCTGTGCAAGTTCTCTTTAGATTTTGAGTCATGAGGCATCTTAGAGAAATGCATTTTGCTTAGTTGAGATATTTGTAACACTCACGGACTTGAATTCTCTCATCCTGAAAACATCTGATCTTGCTGTTCTCTGATTCCCTTAAGCACAAAGGAAAGATTCCATTCCTCACCTATTGGTTCTTCTATCTTCCTTATCCTTAGCAGGACATCACAATTGCTCATGGTCTGATAATGCACTTCTGCTGTGCATGGTGGCTTCTCCAAAGGCTTTAGTTGCCACTCTGGTGAGATAAGCAGTGCATGTGAACACAGAGAGGGCATCCAAGCTCTCCAACTAGTTTGTGAATCATTGGGAAAGAGGAACAGAGAAAGCCATCTTCTGAGGATTGCAGTGCAGCTTACCAGCAGTTCTACTGGAGCTCTGGTTTCTTTACCCTATTCAGGAGACAGAACATTTCATGGTAGTTTGCTAGTGCCTGGTTATACCAGAAAGTTTTATGCAGTTTATAAAACAAGAATTTCCATTTTGTATCATTTTTGACGGTGACATTTTTGGCACTGAAGAGGAAAATATGTTGAAAATGGATCTTTGCTACAGTTCTCTTTCTTGTATTACTTTACTGTTTCACTGTGACCCCTCTGTTTCATCTTGATACAGTTACTTGGGAGGTTGTTTTCTGAAATTCTTCAGCTTCGAGGAAAGGCATTTGGAGACTTGGTGTGGCAGTCTAGCTTGATAGAATATTTTTGGCCTTCTATCACACAGATAGAATGTAGAGAGCCTTTCCCAAAAAAACCTAATGGTTTTTTGGGAAAGACCATCATCTTAAGCACGGAACAATTTATGTTGGCAATGCTACTCTTCTCCACTGGAAAGAATCAGTACTTTGAGACAAAGCTGCTGCGTGTCCCTGTAGGTTCTTTGGATTTAGGTCTGTCAGCAAAGTATGACTGCACAGTGAGTGATTGCTGGTTGCATTTGGAGTGCTTAAATATAACTTTGTTTTATTAAAACAGGTGATCTGTCACAGTTTGTCCACTATACCTTCACAAAGTCAGTGTTTCGACATTCTCCAGACTGGCATCTGTAAATATCTGGTAAGTACCATTTTGTCTTCTATGTAAAAACTTCCCTGTGAAATTTGCTAGCAGTCTCATTAATCCTCAAATCCACTTATCCTGTGTATTTAATGTATAATTTCAGCACTTGAAAAAGCTTTAAACAAGATTTGGGGGCGTTTAAAAAATACATAATAACTGTTGGTATCTAAACTTACATGGGTCATTTTGCTCAGATTTGTGAATACTTGAGTTTGTCTTCAAGGCAGTTTGTTCATAAATAAAACACTTCTTGGTTTGGTTTGCTTTTCAAAAGAGCAACCAGCAGCTTTAGATGAGTTTTTTTACTTCATCTATGTATATAAGTATCTAAAGAATGCCAAGGTCATGGATGCCAGGTTCTTTGTGGCGCTGAGCAATAGGACAAGAGGCAACAGGCAGAAACTGATCTAAGGAAGCTCCACTTGAACACATGGAAGAACTTCTTTGCTGTGTGGTTGACTCTGCCCTGAACAGATTGCCCACAGACGATGTGGAGTCTCCCTCACTGGAGATACTCAGGAACTGTATGGACACAATCCTGTGCTTTGGGATAACCCTGCTTGAGCAGGGCAGGGAGATTGGACCAGATGACTTCTGTGGTCCCAACTGGCCCAATCTGTGGGTTTTACAGCCTGTCTTCTAATCCTGAACATGCCTGAGCTGAAGATGAGGATGGCAAAGCCAGAGCTGGGTAACAGAATGGTCAGGGACAGAATCTGCAGGTCCCTGTGGCGCTGCCTGATGAGAGGGAGGACCACAAGGTCTGCTCCTGCCCTGCTGTCAGGCTGGTTCTGTCATCTACCCAGTGTCTGCCATTCCCTGCTTGGAGCCATTCTGAGAAGTTAATAGACCAAAGCTTCCATAGGGAGTAGTTTACCTATAACCATAGTCTGGATTTTTAGGGGCGGATGTTTACTTAAATCAACTTTAAAAAGGTTTATATGTTCTACTGCCCTGTCCTTTGAGAGCAAACCATTAAGTGGGTTTTTATGGTTGGCAAGGCTGCTGCCCAAGGTCTCCATCTGGCTGCTGACACCTCTCAGGGAGCAAAGGCACCACAGAGGCAACATCCTATATGAGAACTTATCTGAACAGCCTCATCCACTGGACTTGCATAAATTGAAATGTCTCTGTTGTTGTCACTTTCAGACTGGCTGACCAGCACATTCCATCAGTAGTGTTGGCTCAGTTGGTCTTCAGGATGGTTCTTGTTATCCATCTAGATTGCTGCCATTATTTCTTACTTACAGTTGATCAGGAAGAATGTTACTCATTTTAATTGTTTGGTACCTCAGTGTCCTGTAGTATTCAGCAGGGTCATGCTGACAACTGCAGTCCCACCTTTTGTCAGGCAAGAGACCATCATCATCCTCCTCCTGCCTCTGCACCTGACTGGCACAGGTCAGCCTGGGACAGCGATCTGTGCTCATGGCCTTGAAATACACCCAGTGTCTTAGGCCAGAAGGATTTAAAATTTCAACTCATAGTTGTTCTGTATCTCTTACCTCTCACAAGTAATGGTATGAATGAAACACATTTCACATTTCTGTAGCTTGTACTTTATTGATCTTTTTTCTAAACATTTCTGAAAGAAACAGCTGACCTTGTTAAGTGAACCAATTCACTCTGTCAGCTTAAAACAGTGTACTTGCAGGTGAGCAAATTAGACTACTCTCAAATTCCTTAAATAGTTCTCTAAAGGTAAATGGTGCCACACTAGCAGTGCATGATTTTTTTATGGCTTTACAAGACAAAAATCTAGGGTACTTAGTCCATAGTACTTCAAAATTTAAACTGCTTTCTAATTCACTGCCTCTTCAAAAACCAAGAATTTTTTTCTAAATTATTTATCATGCCTATAAAATCCTTACTGAAGATGATGTTCTCTCTTTAACAACAGCAGAGCATCACCTCACTTTGGACTCACCATATATTTCATTAGCTTTGATTAACCTTGGTTCATAAAGCTCCTGTTGGGCTTCAAAGGAGACTCACCCTGGTGACAATCCAGTAGAAGCTTTCCTTTCTGTAGCATAAATCAGTTTCCTTCTACCTCAGTGACTGCTCACTGCCATTTCAAGACTCAGAAGGCCTTCCCAGTCCCATGATATATGCTTAAAAGGAAAGACCTGTTCTGCCCAGAAGATTGTTTGTGCCTGCACTGTCATTCAGAGCAAGGCTCAAAGCAGTGCTGTGTTTTGCAAATATGTTTGAGATAAGTGTTTGTTTAGAAGGCATGGAATGAAGATGTCAATTTAACCTTCTGTGGGTATGGGTGGCAATTTATTGGGAAAGCGGGGATTTGAAAAAAAGCAGTGGTCTGTAGAGTTGAACAGAAACAAAGTAATACATGCCACCACAGGAAAGCTCTAAGTTTGTTTGTATCCCAGCAAAAAATCTGGGATACAAGATTTTCATCAAATAAAGTGGCGAACTTGGGTTGTTGGGTTTTTTTGTCTTTTTTCATACAGGTTGGATTGGTTGTAATACCCGATAGCACAGCTGGATCTGTTCTATGTGCCATAAATAAGCTCTTGGATCAAGCCTGCATCATAAGTGAAAACCTGCACAGGTTCTTGGCCTCTTGTTGTTACAGTCTTCTGTACTTTCTGCTAACTATAGACAGAGAGGATGCAGAACATTTACAGAAAAGGTAAAGCTGCTCTTATTACCATCTTGTCTCTATCTTTGCAGCCACAAGTATTTAGAGATGTGAAATGAAAGGATACCGCCTCCCTCCCCTCAGAGGTTTTTTTTTCCTGTCTCTCTTTTGTTTACTTCAAATCAGTACTTCGATTTAAGAAAAATACCTACAAAGTTACCAGGAATTACTTAAAACAGTAGCTGAAGGAGGTTTCCTCTCAAATTGTTCTACTTGGATGTCAAAACCATCCTGATTTTGTAAAGTTGGATATTTATACCTTAATCTTTAACCTTAGCTTAATCAGATACATTGCAAAGCACCATGTAAAGGATTTGGGTTTTTGAGTATGTACTCATAACTGATCTGATGTTTCAGTTTTAAAACTTCTCAGACATCTTTACATAGACTGCAAAGCCATTTGATTTAAAAAACCCAAAAGCTACAGATAATGAGTTCAAATAAATTCACCTGAAAGTGTTTTTAAACAGGTCGGACTTTTCCATATACAGAAGAGTTGTTAACAGCTTCCTGAAAATTCAAAGCCCAAGTCCTCCTTCTCTTACTGTGTTTAATGACTTGCATATCACAAATAGTGGAGTCCATTATTTAATTTCTTATTAATCTTAAATACAAATTCAGGTGTATCTGAAAAGTGACTGAAACAAAAACCTCTTGGCAGCTGCAAGAAGCAGGAATTGCACTGCATGAGAGATTAGGCAACATTTACAGCTTCCAGGACAGGGCCTTAATTTTTTTGCAGTGCTGTACAAAATCTTGGAATACTTTCAAGTTTGGCATTTTCTGGTACAGATTTTCTGCTTTGCCACTAATTCTGGTGAATGCAGCCGGTGTGATCGGATCCACAGAAGCAGGTTTCCTTGTACAGCCATGCAGCCAGTTCACAGGAGCATCCTTGCAATGTGTGTCCTCAATCATTTCAGTTTTGATTATCTTTCCCTCCCAGGGACATGCTGTGGAGATCATGCATCTCTGCATTAGCACTCCTGCCACGGCTGCTGAGGCTGATGCTGCAAAGCCTGCAAGTGAGCAGGATCTGCCGGGAAGAGCTGCCCGTTGTCGCTCAGCTGCTGCGCCTGCTCATGCAGCACGGGCAGCTCAGGAGCCATATGATCACTAACGAGTTTCTGGTGCAGCAGATCATCAAGGACATCATGGTATGAAACTCCTCCTTGTTTCCCAGACACCACACGTATGTTGTGTTTATTTTTAAAAATCATTGCAAACGGTCAAGAAGAGCTGTTTGCAAACAGTGGTGGTGAAAGCAGATGTAAGGCATTATGGTGAGGTTCTCTAACCTGCAGGTTAGGGGGGGTTGTTTCTCTTTAGTGTTGAAAATGCCACAACCAGTTGTTGTGCTGTTCTGCCATAGGTGGATTGTATTTGTATTTGTTGGGTTTTTTAAGCCATCTACATAATCCCGAGAAGAGGGAATTCCTGGGCTGGGCTGGGCTGGTCTGTTGGTAGCAGTTTTCCTTAGACTGGGCAGGGGCACTCTCCTGCACTGGTAGCACCACACTCATTTGCATTTTAATTGCCTATAAATTGCAGAATTGCAAAGTAAGTGAGCCATTCTAATTAAGAGTAAGGAAAGCACATCTGGTGCTAACTCACACACTTGGTAATGCAATGACTTAGTGTACCCAGTTGTAACACTTTATTATTTGGGCTTTAACAAGACACATCATGTTGAAATGTGTAAAAGAGAAGAACAATGTCACTGTGTTCAGGGGAACAGGACTGTCTTGTACCTTTAACAGTGCACCTGATTACCTGTAAAAACAAAGCCAAGTTTTGCAAGTGCTCGAGTTTTACCTTTTTTCTCCATCTTTCTAGACCCTGAAGAGCGGTGAAGTTCAGGAGCAGTGGCTCACAGACCTCCATTACTGTTTCAACATCTACCTTGCCTCTCATCCCCAGACACCTGGCCCTATAAACACAGTATATTGAAGAGGTCAAACTGCATTTATTGTAAAGCATTTACTTCTATTTAGTTTTGAATGGAAGATGTTGGAACAAAGCTTGTCAATTTTTTTGTAAGTGAAACAATAAAAATTTTACAGAGAACTGCAATACGTCTATTGCCTTTTTTTTTCCAAGCAAGTAGATCTTACTGGAAAGTGTTTTAGTAAAATGGGGTGTTAAAGTTTTCTTCTTGCTGAAGAGCTTACAGAGAAACAGACTGCAACTGACTCTGCTCATCTATTACTTTGAAACATCACATTAAAAACAATAGAATTGTGTAGTATCAAGGATAAAAAAAATTAGAAAACAATATGCTTTAGAGTAACATATTTTATTTTTGCTGAGTTCATATTTTTAAATACTTTGTGCAAGGTAAATACTGTACACTGTGGCAGCTCTAAAGCTTTACAAGAATTTTTTTTTTCTCTACAGTAGGGCCCATCTTTTCTTGCTTCTCTATTTAATGCACATAGAAAAAGAGTTATTTAAAAAATTGGTGATAATTTCAAAGCGTAGAAAACACAGCCCTAATAGTTTCCATAGGTTGTGAAAGCAATTTCTTTAGTGTTTTATGTCAACGTCTACACTTCCTTCCAAATCCATAGTTAGCTAAGGAACAATTGTTTCTTTAGTAGAGAAGTGGAGCATGAAGGCTGTTCTTCCATTCCTGCTTGGATTTTGGAATTAATTTAATGAACTTGAGGTAAAAATTGAACATTGGTCTCTCAGAACTGTAGTATCTTTAGTACAGTTTTCCTCTTTTTTGAAACGCTGTTTGATGAACGCATTCAGAATTCCTACTTTTTGCAATAGAAAGCTTTGATTGCCTCTGCAGTGTTATTGCAATACTGGGCTTAGTGCTTCATTTTCTGTCTTCAAATGCAATTCAGATCCTGTGTTGATAAAGAAATTAACAGTTGCATTTGAAAAACAGTTTGTACACAAAATGAGTCCAGCTCCGTAGCAGTCTGCTTGGCATGTAATGCTGTGATAATACAAAACTGAAAATGTTCAAGTTTAATACATCATAGATGGCTTATACATTATGAAAGATAACAGCTGTACCAGAATGGATTTTAAATTCCAAACATTGTTTTGCTTAATGCTTCAGTCTTGTATTTTTTGGTTTTGCAGCAGTGGTTGGTCTCATGTTGTATGAAAATTGCCTTGATTTTCCCATATTCTCCAACAAATTAACACACTGTAAATTGCTCACTGTAAAAAAAAAAAAAGTTTTGATGAGTAACCCTAGTGGGTGAAGAGCAGCTTCATCTACACTATGTTCTAGATTTCATAAGCAGCAAATCTGCTGGGAGCAGAAAATTCTTTTTCCCGGCATCTCGCTGCTGATTGTCTCCCTGTGGAGTTTGGTCTCTGCAGCACTGGGTACAGCTTGTGTGGAACACTGATGATGCTGCTGCTGCCTGTGGGACTGCAGCATCCTCTCATGGGCACAGTGAGGTTCACCCCCATAAATGAATGTAGGGCTCCAGACTAGCACTATATATTCCTGGCTGAATTTGCTGAAGAGCAGGAAGAGATTGTGTTGAGCAATCTTCAGCAACATGAGGTAGGCAGGCAGTGGGCTCTTTCTAGAAAGTCAGGGAAACTACTCCAGGGACTAAAGTGAGTACTTAGAATTGCTCATGCAATGTTTTTTTATATCCTGTAATGTGCTACAAATAATACACATGTTTTCCTTCCCCAGGTTTGTAAAGATTAGCTGCAAACATTTCAGCGCTTTATTCCAAGCTGGAATGGGATAAAGGGTCATCCCAAGTGCAAATCCAAATGTTTCATTGAGGGTGTGAACTCAGCACATCTTAAGGACGTCTTTCTTATGCCAAGAGTTGCAAAACCTGCTCCTTTGCAACTCTGAACACACTTTGATATCCACAGTGAAGCAAAGAACCAGGCTGTCTGGTTCTGCTGCAGAGCACCTCTTTTAACTGCAACTTGCTGAACTGACAAAAGGAATCTATTTAGTTTTAAAAAGCCAAACAAACTAGAAAAAGGAAAAAATTTCAAGTTCTGAAATGTTTTAATGGTAACAATCTTAAAGGGCCTATTTGCCAGAATATTCCAAAGCACTTACCCCATGCCTTTATAACCCATCCCTTCTCTACCTGTCACCCTTTACTGAACATTTCCTTTGCACATCCTCTGTGTATCCCCCCTTCCAAAGTGTTTGACTGAGTTGGGTGTCAATCCCTGTTACAGATTTGTCACTGCACCCTTCTTCCACGAGCTCTCTGAACATGAAAACTCAGGCTGACAGTCAGCCTTCACCTTCCCAGATGTACCTGCTGCAAGGGAAGAGTGAAACTGAGCAGTCCATTCTGACCTACTCCAGGCACCTACGTCAGAAACGGAGTATCTGGCATTAGCCACTGACAGCTCTGAACTTTTCCAACAAACGTAATGTTGTCATGCACAAAGGCAGGCAGATGAAAAACATGTTATTGTCTTTTAAGTAAGGGCTAAAGTTCCCTGAGCTCCTATTAGGTGAATAAAAGTAGGTAGTGTTCTAAAGGAACTGGGCAGAGTTCCTATCACTAACCTATTCGTCACCAAGTTATGAAAGCAAAGGCCACTCCAGCCTCAAGAGAAAGCCTTTTTATTTCAGAAGACAGGGAGATCTGTTGTCATGAAAAGTTAAACGAAAAGAGCTAAAAGCTCTTTTAAAATTTAGATTCGTATCTGCATGAAGAGGTGGCAATCAAACACCTGTCTGGTCATGCCTCTTAATTAAAACAGTTCCCAGACACTGAAAGAAAAAGGTCTCTGTCTCTTCTTAGTGAAGCAGAAATTCACCTACAGTTTTAACAAACTCAAGGATAGGTCCACTGTCAGATTTCCTTCTGACTTCAGAGTGGTGTTAAACTACTTGGAAAATGTATTTTACTTTCCTTTGCAAATTACCTGAACTTCTGCCTCCTTGAAGCAGTTGCTGTGTTCCCATCTAGCTGTGGCCTGTGTGACTGAGGTGTGGCACAGCCAGGAACACCAAATGCCCAGCAGGGCACTAAACCTTCACGTGGTGAAGCACCAACATTACCACAGCTCCCAACCCCAAGTAAGTCCATAATACACTTTAAAAAGTCTGACAAATGGCATTTAGTAAAGAAGTTTTTCATCCAAATCACTCAAGGATAGAAGTGCAGTGCTCAATTAAGCCCAAAAGTGGTGAAAGAAGGAGTGTGCAATCACCAACAGTTTGCCAGTAGTTATGCATTTTGATAAGACAGCCCAGTCCATAAGCAGATAGATTTCTTATCTAAGGAGAAACCAATCTCAGGTATATAAACATCAAAGTATTCTTAAAATGGATGTGTCCTACCTGAGACCAGCTGCACGTCAGAAAGTTTCAGCTTAGAAGGAGATCTTGTTGACTGACACACTTTGCCTTCCTGAGAACGCCCTTTAACAAACAATGTGAACAGCTCTGTGTTTATCACATAGACATGTGGTTGTGCATAGCTACAAACTATTTCAGTAAGCAACAGCATTATTTTATCCTAAAAATTACTCTCATTTTTATGAGGAAACTCATGAGACATTCCATATGACAGAAAATCGTTGACAACCACAACTGAAATTACAAATGTTAAAATACATCTTGCTATAAAAAAAAAGTTGCCTTAAAAAAAAGGAAAATAAATTTATTAGCTTTATTTATTTTATCCTTTTTGGTTCTCAAAGCTACAGAGCCATGCTAGAAGTGACTTACCACCTGTTAAAGTACATATGGTTAGCATATCCTTACTCCATCAGTGATCCACTCTGTAAAGGAACTCAAGGTCTAGAAGCAATACTTTTCCTCTACCTTTTCTTGCAGATGCATTCCTTTGCATGTGCATGTTCATGCACAGCACAAAGCAGTGCAAAATTATAAAAGACAATCTTACTCTTGCCATAAAGACCACATCTTCATACAGGAAAGTTATCAACATGGAACATATTCTTCGTATGAAAATATTTTTAAAACAGTACAAAACAAACAAAAAAGTTTAAAACAATGCTTTAAAAACCCAAACCATGATCCAGACAGCCACTCTGCATGGATACAGCCAGCTATCCCCAGCTTAACTGCTCTGTTCTCTTTCCTCATTGATATATGTGAGCAGCTCTGGCAACGGAATTATTTGATTGCTCAAGACCTGTGCTGAAACAATGCTGTGTGGGGATTCAAACAGCTTTAGCTGCAGCCATTTTAAATCACTGAGTTGTTTGGTTTATTTAACCTGAAATAGAAATATAATTGCCCAGAACACCTGAGACTAATTTTTATAAATAGCTGAAATTCTTAACAATTAGGTAAGAAGTGCATAGACGAGTACATTCTGTTATAAAAATAAAAGCATAGTTATACAAATAAATTATAGTGAAAAGAAAATTACCATATATCTGCTTTAGGATGGACTGCTTGCTGGTTTTTATGGCTGAGCTGGTTTTGTTTACAGATTTCAGATTTTTACATGAAGGAACTGATTTCAGAGGGCTATGGTTCAGCTGCTTCTTCCAAGCAACCTGAATGAAGAAGGCAGCTGCCTCTTGTCTCCATTTGTCTTCATCTTCCTTGCAGTGCCGCTTAGCACTCAGGAGCTGAAACAACTCCTGTCTGAGCTGGTAACTAGAGAGCGGGAAAGAGAAGAGCACTTGTTTTAGGTGACCTGTTTTAACTTCCGTGCTTTCCACGCATCAGTTCACATGGTGGATTACATGAGTAACTGGGAAAACAGAACTCCCACTGATGTGCTAAGTCACTTGGATGAGAAATGTTTGTTCAGAAGAAAAAGTAGGAGTTGAGTTCAATTTTGGATGCATCCATTATTTCACACAGTTAGTAAAAATCTGGCATTACAGGTATCAAAAGTTACAGTGCTTCAACATCAGCTGATCATCTTCTGTATAAATAGAAAATCATCAGAAGACAAAACTATAAATATGGTAACAGTATAATCAGCGCCACTTCCTCTTTTTCACTGTATTCACAGCTTAATAACACCAAACTTTCTCGTGTGCCTTAGCACCTCATGCCCTCAGTCAATCAGTGCAAGAGACAAACTAAATCTGCCTCCTGTAGGTTTCACTGCACATTTTCTCTGTAGAAAACTGAGCTGCTCTCCACCCCTCCTCTGAAGATGCTCCCCTCGCCTTGTTTTCAGCAATCTGTGTTCTTTCCCTTCCCTTGAAAGGCTCCCTGTCTCATGACCCAAACTTGCCCCAGCTGCTTTGATCTTACACACAGCCACATCCCTCTGTGAGTGGCAGCAGCAGATTATGTGTCCCTCACACTCTGGTGGCAAATGGCACCGGCAGCAAGGAGCTGTTTGGGGATTTTTCTGCTGGAATCGGACACAAGTGTTCAATCGGATATCGGCGTTTCACGCTCACAAGTCAATTAACTGGCTTAGCAATGAACTCTGAATCCTCCCAGTACAAACCTGTCACAAATGAGCATTGAGTAACACTTGTAAAATATTAATTATAAGTGTTTGGTAAGAGGCCAAAACACATTGATCATCATCCCCTCTGGCATTCAAAAAGGCTTCTGCTGGATGCCCGGTAAAGCAAAGGAGGAAGGAGAGAGAAAGAGGTGATTTTTTTTCTGTTGCTCCCTCTGCAACAAGTTCTAAATTAAAACAAAAGACAACAAGCCAAATACAAATTGTTTAAATATATGTTCTAAGCCAGTGAGCTACATAATTCAAACAAAGCAGCAGCCATATACAAAAACTGAGTACATAAAAGCACAATAGAATGCCAAAGGGGGATGATATGCTCCATTACAGCCCAAATAATTTTAAACTTCCAATAAGCTTAGTAAATTACCTCTGTGAAATTTGCTGGGTGAGACAAATGTATTTAATCTTAATTTAGTGAAGCTTCAGAATTCAGGCATGTACTGTTATGCAGCTCATTGAAGTACATAAATGCAGGCAGCAACTGCACCTTGTCAGGGCTTGCAAGTTGTGAAGCATGGTATGAATTCAGAACAGGAGTATTATTGAGACAGAGGGAAAAAATGATCCAGTCTTCTTAAATAATATGCCACTTTTAACTTTTCAACACAGTAAGAAGAGAGGAAGAAAAAGTGAGTTGCAGCAACTTGGTAACATAACTTGAGCTAAGGACGGGTTAAGTGAATACTTAACTGCAGAAAAAACAATTGGGGAACTGTTTTATACTGGAGCAGAAAAGAATACTAAGCTACTCTCTTGGAATTCAGTAATTACTGCCAGATGCCTTTGCTGATACGTGAAACGACCCATTCACAGTCACTGCACCTTTGCACCCAGCTGTGATTTCAAGTTTGCAGAGAACTTCTGGTAGTTTTTAGCAACAAGAAAATGACTGTGAGGTTCTGACACTGAGAAGATGGAGGCAGTTATCTGTACAGCAAGTGCTCTATATTGTTTTAATACAGCTCTCTCCTAACAGATCATTCTGATCCTAGTGAGAAAAAAGGAGAATGGGACCAAGTTTGAAACAACATGAATCTGACATTGTGCCTTAAAATATACCTGATGCTTAGTCAACAAAACTACTGCACATAAAAGAAAAGTGGAATATCTACATGCAGAGCAACAAAGCTGGCAAGTGGTATTCTCCCTCATTGTTACAGAAGCTCTAATCTTAAAAACCACTGCTGGCCAAAGTATGCACACAGCAATAATATATTTTAAAAATACAGCTTGACTCCAGCGGGAGAACAACAGTGACAGCAACCAACTTATTCCAGCTTCTGTCGGCGTCCTGTGGGCCCTGGAGCGCGGTACAGGCCCTGGTGCCCCCCAGGAGAGAGCACAGACACAGAATCTGTAAGCCTCACTGAGCAGGATAAGCAATTAACCTTTGGCAAGCCACACACCTTAGAATATACACTTTTGAAAAGTACATTTATAAAGTTTGCAGATTTGGGAATTGAAACATTCTCCTGAGAATGGCAAGTAAAATGCACTTAAGTAGACCAGTACCTCTCTCCTGTTGTGTTTGCCTTCAAGACTATAAAATTTTCAGAGTGAGACAAATGCATTTAGTTCTAATTTAGAGAAATTGCAGAACTCAAGCATGTACTTCTACATGTTTCTAACGTAGAATTACACAATAACATTGTATAATTTTACTGCTGTCTACTAGTACATGCTATTTACCATGTGCAAGTTTGGAAGAAAAGCAAACACAGGATAGCCTTTGGAAGAACTGCCAAACTAATGTCTCCTGCAGCTTTGCAGAATTTAAGATCTTTGTCAGTGTTCTATGAGTTCTTGAAAACAGAACAAAGATAATTACTTTTCAATATTAAGTATTTAAATAAAAAATGTAACTTAAAAAAATCTTTAATCTCCACAATATCCAAAATGCAAAGGGTTAGTAAGTGCATGCACTTCTGGGAGAGAACACACACCATCCCTGCTTCAGCAGGTGCACAGTTTGGAAAGGCCTATCCAAAATCTGTAGTGTGAATGGAATGCAGATTTCTGTGCAGGTAAGGCAGCTTAATGCATGGCTTTGGATCCCAGTTCTTGTGGGGAAATTTGCACAAGCACTCACTACACAAGGTTCTGCTTTGTCTTAGAGCCACAGCAAGTGCCTGCCCCTCTGTAATAGAGGATTTTAAACTGGTTGAGAGAAAGCAGCAGAGCCAGCAGCAGCATCACTTGCACATACACTCTCCTAACCCACTCCTGGCTTCCTTTAGCTTTTGATATCTGAGTGATCTGAACCTGCAAGACAAGAACTTGGGATCTATATCAGAAGAGAAGGCCAAGGAGCAAGCAGCAGAGAGAGCAGAAGTGGTGGAACCCTGGGACAAAAAGTGGCTGCTTTGCCTCACAGTTCAGAGGAATATGGCAGGGAATCACAGAACCACAGAGTGGTTTGGGTTGGAAGGGATTTTTAAAGATCAACTCTGCCAGGGTCAGGGACATCTTCCACTCAGAGTGCCTCAGAGAAACTCTTTAACTAGTGAGAGACCTGAAAAGAATATTAGTAAATGTATGCAATTTATAGTTTTCTGCACTCAGTAAAATTAAAGAAAGTTTAAATAAAAACAAGAAATAAGAATAATTTGCATACTATATACTTCCCTTACATACTCTTCCTGCCTGTTTTGATAAGAAATTAAATATTAAGGAGCATGTAGTTGTAGAATGACTGCATTTCTGAGGCTGAAACACACATTCAGGAAAGCGGGATAATGCTGTGGAAAGCATTTTTCTGTAGAGCTGTTGTTCCTGCTTAATCAAGGTGTTCAAGCTACCTTCAAGTTTTGTCAATGAACACTCAAAGCTCCCAAACATTCTGTGGTTTGATTATCTCCAGGGTTAGGGAAATCCTGATTTGCACTCTCTAAAGAAATATCAGAGCTTGAAATAGAAGTTTAATGATTTCTCTGATTATTAAAAGTCATCACTTACCTTGCACTTTTTATGAACTTACTAATGTAATTCTACACCACTGGAACCCACTTCCCCTTGTGTGGAGAAAGATTATTGTGGAGAAAGATGATTAACTGCCTCATTTAGCACTGGCAACATTGTAAGCAAAATAAAGCACATTGCCAACAAGCCTAGTTTCATTTACATCCGCTCATAACTCACTCTTTAGCCCCTGAAGCAGTAATCTTACCTTCTCCACGTCCTCTGTATGACTGTGGCAGCGTAGTTCTTCTTCCGAAAAAGCTCTTTCCTTTTTCTTTCTTTTTCTATGATCTGCATTCGAATCTCTAAAGGAATTAGTTCAATATTTGTACTTTGCCATGGAACAGAACATAACTGATCATCTGCATTCCTGGATCCAATTATGCCCTTTTTTTCCAAGTTCAAACCATTATCAGAAGCAGAACATGCTATTGGGTTTCTTGGCACAGTCCTGGTAGGTTCTGCCTCAGCAGACAATAATGAAGAGACCTTTTTTACCATTTCATTGTTTCCCACTTTGACAGTTTGTTCTACAGCATGCAGGCTGTCATTTCTGCTGCTTACAAACACTGTTTTGGCACTTCCTGGTCTACTAGAACCAGCTGGTGAACATCTCTTGTCATTCACCTCTTTATTTCTGGGTTTCTGCTGGTGCCTTTTGCCTTTGGAAGAAGCTTCACCCGGCTTTGAGTTCTGCGCCGTTCCACCGGTGCAACCGACATCGCAGAAGAGCACAGCCCTTCCTTCACTGTGGTCCCTCCTGCCAGAGGGAGGCTGACTTGGATCCTTCAGCTTCTCTCCAGCACTGGCAGTCCTACAGGCAGGAGCAGAAAGCTTCCTGCTCCTCCGAGCACAGGCATCCGTTGTGTCGACAGCGTGTTCCTTGTGCTTCTCTCCGTCCGGCTCCACACCAGCTGCAACCTGAGGTTTCACTTCAACTTTTGCTCCCTCGTTTGCTTTGCCACAGTGGAAATGGACACAGCTTGACTTGCTTTTGATGTGTTTCCTCAATGAATCTTTAGACAGAGAAATTGAAAATAAATTCCGTCTCTGACCCAGTGAAACATAATTTATGTCTCTGATTTTTTTGCTCGGTTACCTTTGGGGCAGACTTGGATTCACTTAAATGAACAAAAAAATGTGAGCAGGAAGAATCAGAAGAGGACATGATTGCCTGTCACAGTAGAATCCCAAACGCCTTCATTTGCTTAATGTTGTACAAATGGTTTTCTTTCTAACATTACATTTGAGTTAGATGCCTGAAAAACTCCTACTCTATCCACAATGTATCCTGGCACAGGATAACCCACTGACCCAGGAAACCCAAAGCACTTGGCTTCTCAGTACTTCCCTTGACATCCTGAATGAAATTATCAAGTCCTGTTTCTCCCTTGCTGCTGTGTGATCACTGCTTTTAAATACTCTGGTGAGGGTGACCTGGAAGCCAGACTGGAGTGCAAAACTGAAAATTCCCCATCTTCCATCCACCTTTCATTCTGCTTGGAAATTAACAGGAGAATGAAAAAATAGACCAGAGAGGGTGAAACATAACAGACAGAATGTTACAGGGTAGGTAGGAGGGAAGAAAGAAAAGAAAGAGATCTTTGATATACTGTCATTCCAGAAAATCATCTGGATCATCCAAAACCTGATGAAGTTATGCTATATTTGTAATGCCCTTAGAGGATACCCTTTTGACTGGCTAACCAGATCAGAAAACACCCAACAACTGAATCACGGCTTTCACAGCCAAAAGGGTCTAAATTTATATTTAATTCCAATAAAATGACCAATGAAGTCCATTAAGGTTTTGGTCACAAGAGGATTGATTAAAACACCTGATGAGAACTGACTATACAACTTAATGGTTTGATCCTTGTTCCATCAACTTTCTCGGCATCGCTTCAGTAACAAAAAGAGAATGCATACCTAAAAAAGGCACAGCATTCTTTCAAACACCATTTGGATTGAGCAAGAGGATAAATCTGGCTTAAAAACCAGAGTTAGTTACCATTTCTCCATTTACATTCTTCATGTGCACCACAGATATGTCAAATATCTTTAATCTTAGTTTCTCTGAATGGTGCAACTAATAGAACAATTGCCCACAGCCTGTTTTCACATATTCTAGGTATTTTTATAGACACTGTAAGATGCTGTACTGGTGTTTTTCACTACTTCACCCAGATTAAAAGAATCTGTATCTAACTCTACCCTGCTGCACAAATTGCTCAAGTGATGAAAGAATATGAAATCACAGAAGGACAAAATGGGTGCTATATATAAAATACTCCCAAGTGGACAAAGCAGATAAACAGCACAATTTAAAAAGATCACAAACCTTGCCTGATCTTATGACCTTCGCTCTGAGGCTCTGCTGACAGGCAGCTCTCCTTTGGGGTCCCTTTGTCATGACCAGCTTTAGGTGAACCTCTGCTGTTTCTCCCTGGCTGGATCTGTGAAGCATTGAGGGACAGAAGCCTCTTGCTCTGTGTGTCAGCTGCTTTGCTGGGTAACCTTGGGACACTGGTGGCCTTCTCCCGATTTGTGGGATTCTGTTGTACCTGAAACTTGTCTTGTTCCATATTCTGCATCCCTTTCTGCAGCTTGGCTTCTTTCCTCTTACTTTCCTCTTCACGTTTCCTGCAATTACAGCCCATACCATAAGAATTTTGAAGATTAAATCTTGGGAGCATGTATCTAACTTGAACACACTCCTCTCTAAAAATCTGATGCTGCCACAACAAATCCTTGATTTGACATTTTTTGGTGAGAAAAGGACACACATTACACTGAAATGTCTTAACTTGATCCAAAACAACAACTGACTTGGAGCTACAGCCTGATGAAGGTTAAGTTCCTGTCAGCCAGCTGCCCATTCAGTTTGCAGTTGTTTTGACTGATCTTAAAACACTCACTTATTGAAAACAACTAAATTTAGGGGGTTTTATAAATATACAATAATTAAAAGCAGGATTTTAAAAAGAATCATGACACTAATAACTGTGTTTGAAATTACTAATGAGCAATGTTTTCATGTGAGTAGTAATGAAATGCACTGTATTTGAAAAGCAAAAACATTTAATAAAAGACACAGTATCTTTGAAAATTATTTTTTGTACCTCAATGTGTCAGTTAGTACAGACAATTATAAACCAACTTTGAACTAGCTACTGGTACTAACTTGCTGCTATGTATTTTTCGTTGGTGGACAATTAATTTTAGAGAAATATTGTATTTCATTTAAATGACAAATACTGATAATACGAGATGTGAATTAAAAACTCGAGTGCACATAGTATGCCAATTACAATGGCAACATTTGGATTTCCAGTATTAAATCAGAAATGCATCTCTCAATGGAGTAGCCATAAATCAGAATTTTGGACAAACTTAGGAAAGGCACATCCATTGAACAAAATTTTGCCGCCCATTTTGAAATATAGTGGGCTGTCACTTTTGACGTGTGAAGAATTTAAAACAAGAATCTTTTAAATTCTTGTTCCTACCAAGCAGAATAAACCCAACAGCACACGGCAAATGTTACATCCCTACTCCCACTGAACTCATTTTTATAAATGAAGCCCTGGCTGCTGGATGAAGTGA
Source organism: Setophaga petechia (assembly GCA_024362935.1). Taxonomy (NCBI): domain Eukaryota; kingdom Metazoa; phylum Chordata; class Aves; order Passeriformes; family Parulidae; genus Setophaga; species Setophaga petechia. Next base: position 30,613,519 of record JANCRA010000008.1, read on the forward strand.
CACTTTTCCTGTTGGAACGGACAGGCGGTAAATGCCGTATCATGTAGCTGCCTGGTATTTTAACTTGCTTCCAGTGCTCCAACACAGTGTGCAGACTGTTGCCACATCACCTCCCAGCACGGCTGTGACAGGTGAGTTATGCAGCACGCCAGCCCCGGCTCCTGCGAGCGGTGTCACTGCCAGCGCGTGTCACTGCAGCGCGAGCTGCCAGCCAGGAGCCCTAACTTTATCTGTCAGTGCTATCTTATCAGCCATGCTCTGCAGGAGAAGCTGATTGAACTTTGCACCTGAAAAGCTGCTAATTGATCTAAAAAAATACACTCCTAGCAGCCTGGGATTCAGTATTCCCTCTGGCATGAAAAAAAAGTGGCTGCTTCCCATTAATATTGGCATTCCACAACCGGACTATGTGGGGATGTTGGGACTGTGTGCAATATGGATCTCACTGCCATTACTGTGCCATTTGAGCTGATAAATCAGATCTTGCTATTCACAGAGTAGTAATTTTTTATTCTTCACAAGAATGGGGAGCCTGTTACCAATGTCCTCCATTCAGGGTATTAGAAAAGGAAGTGTGAGATGGGCTGTGTGATACACAATCAAGCTGAAGTGACCTGCACTCCTCTGATGGGCAGATCAACTCAAAACAGTGACTTCAGCAACATACCAGTTGTAAAATTATTGAAATTACACAAGACCATAAAACAAAAAGTAAAGAAGGTTGTTTTTTTCTTTAAAGGTTTTATCTGTGTGCTAATTTTTCAGATTAAACTGAAGAAAGAATAGAGGGAAGGGATTTCAAAGCTCCCTATTCATAAAGCATCAGAATTGTCACAGTACAGCTTAGTTGAATAGGTTCCTGAATACATAAGACCCTCCCCTTGTGTTTTGCTTTATTTAATCAGAAATTCAACTCATATTGCAGTGAAGGATCTCTTTGAAATTGAAATTTCCAAGTTTTACTGTTGTCCAATTTGAGAGGTTTCACGAACAAGTGAAGGAAGTAGACAGGATTCTAACTTCAGGGCTCCCAGTCATTCTCGAGGTTCTGGCAAACCCAACGGGATCCAAATCTGGGCTCACAGGTTAGACAGCTATAGCTCAACAGTGGAACAGAACAGTCAGGCCAACATTTTCCATTGTAAATGCAACACAATTTTGTCCTGAATGGTCATAAGCTTGCATTTTGTTGCAAAAGTGAAAGGATGAAAACTGAGCCTTTAGCAGATGGAAAGGAACAGTTTCAGCCTTACATGCACATTTGTGAAGACACAGAGATGTTTTGAATTTTTGATTCTGCTAGAATGAATTCAACCTTTTCTATTCTGTTAAGAATAGAAACTTAACTTCTTTATCTACACACTGAAGGATATTTTAAAGGAGAGTGCTTAAAAAGTTATCCTTGCAAAAAACCCCCAAAAACTTACTTTAAAAATCTCAACTGAAAATAGATCTACAGGTATGATCCTATTACTGGCAGAGTTTTCTCTGGACTAAGATCAGTTATATTTCATGTTGTATAAACAGCATCTCCTGCTACACAATCTAGCATGAGGATTATTTTCAAAAGAATGATACTACTAACTCATGATGTGTTCAGATTCTGATCTATAACTATCTTTTAAAATGATAGTCCTTAATAAAAATGTTAAGACAACAGTTATTTTCTGTCCAGTATTCCTATGTTGATGGGTCTTACCAAATGTGTAGGGCAGTCTGCTAGTTCTTACCTAAGTACCTATTTTTTCCTCAGTCATTTCTTGTATGTATTTTACCACCATTCTGATTTCTAATTTAGTTTTTAATGTCCTTACAATCTTCTGCATCTTGCTGCTATTTTCAAATTCAAATTTACTTCTTAAATGAAAATACAAATTCACGATGGATTTATATGAAATTTTCATCAATATACACTTTTAGTTTAAAGGAGACAAATGAGAAATTTCTCATGAGGAAGTATGAAGGATTCAGGCAAGTCTGAATGACAGCTACTGTTTCTCCATGGCCACAAAACTTGTTATTCAGACACAAAAGAAAATTGAGTTGGTTTGATGCAATTTCTTCTGAAGTGTAAAAAAAATCCCACAGAACAGTTCAGTCTACTTAGCATCTCTCATGGACCAACTGTTTCTTTACTCTTCCAATGGGTATGTTTACAATGGTTTTATGTGATACCTACCTCACATCCTTTGTCAGTTCTTATTTAGCCCCTCAGCTTGTTTAGCTTTATCATTGTATCTTCTTATTACTGTCAATTTTAGTAATTACATCAAATTTCCAATATGTGCTTTCCCTTTTCAGGTTGCTGAAGAGCTCATTATTTTCTCTGTTGCCACACTCCCCTATCTTTTCTCAGCATGCAGGGCTAACCACCAGTCTTCTGAAAAACCTCGTAATCTACTTGTACTCTCTTGGCATAGAACATTTTTCTAAATCTACTGAAGGCTGTTTAATTGAACTGCTTATTTTCTTCCTGTTCTTCTCTTCCTAAACATCATGAGCTACTTACTCACTATCATCCATTTCCCTTTCACATCCACATTCTCAATCAGTTTCCTTCAACTGGCCAGAATGAAAAACAGAAGTATGGATTCAGGAACTCATCCTGAGAAATTGAAAGGGGAGGTGAACAAATGAGGAATTAATTCTGCAGCCCTATCAAAATTCAATACATTGGAAATTAGTTTTTCTCTGAATATGTTTTAAACATGTAAATATTATTTTCTTTAATACCTGGTTTTGTAATAAGAAAACTAAAATCCTCTTTTTAAAGTCTGGAAGGGATCTCAGCAAGTCAGCAAGGCTAACAGGCTGCTCAAAACAGGGTTAGATTGGAAGGCTCAGGTTCTTATCCAATTATGTCTTGAAAACATTTATGGGCAGAGATCATACAACCTCTTTGGGTTGTTCTACTGATTAATTGTCTCAAAGGTGAAAGAATTTCTCGATTACCAGACAAAATCTCTTGTCCCAAATTTGCCTGTTAAGTTTCCCAGAGACCAGAAACACTGACCAGGCTACAGTTCCTCAGATTATTTTTTTTTCCCTTTTTGAAGCTGGGTGCAACATTTTCTTTCCTCCCATCATAGGGGACCCTCCCTGGTCTCTGTGATCTTTCAAGGACATTGGAAAGTGACCTTTTAAGAGCATCAGTTAGTTCCTTCTGTACCCTTGAATGCAGCCAACCTGGTCCCATGGACTTGTCTGGGCTGAGTTCTCTCAAGCCTGACTTAATCTTTATTCACAGCTGGCAGTTCTGCTCCTGCTTGAACCAATTCTCTCAGCAAAGAGGCCAGGGAGATCTTCTGGCAGCCTGAGGAACAGAAGGCATTGAGTGCTGCTGCCACACCTGAGTCTGCTGTCACTAAATGCACCATTCAGCAACAGGCCCACACATTCCTTGCTCAGCCTTTTACTGATGTATTACTACTTTTATTATTGTAGATGCACAAACTCACCTTGTAACCTGGAACGTGTCATTAAAGTCTCAACTCCATTTGAGTTTTGGTGTTTCTGACACCATCTACATGCCCAAGCAAGGCATTTACTCTCTGCTTTTGCAGTCTGTCCCAGCTTCTGCTTTCTGTGAACTGCATTTTTATATCTGAGCTCTGTCAAGGATTCCCAGCTTATCCCCTGGTGTGTCTCTTTGCTCAGTGACATAATAGTGTGCATGTTGTTTTGGCCTTCATCATACTGCATTTTATAAAATACAATTTCTTTGATATAGGAGAAAACATGGGAGATGATGTTTGTATAGAAATACTTCATAGGCTTTAAATACAGTGAATGTAATTTTACCAGAAAATAATACAAGTATGAGATGCTGGGTGACTTTTTGTTACTGTAAAAAGGAAAAAAAAAATCAGAAAAAGAACAGACTATCTAAACCCAAGTAGATTTAGGAGTGATTTATCTTAGACAGACTCTCTAAAGTAACATATTACAAAGCAAGTTTAAATATCTACACTGACATAGTTGGGGAGAGGGTGTGTGTCTTCAGTCTAGGAATTCACCATCATTCTGGATCCCCACATAATGTCTCCTTTTATCTGGAGAGCAGATTTTTAAACACCAGTAGGGATAACAGTTTTCTGTATTCAGGAACACCCTGGCCAATTTCAGCTGTGGAATGCACAGATGGGGACGCAGAATGATGACAACATAATGTCCCCTTCAGTTTATTACAGACCATAAAATTGCAATTAAATAAAATTTGTTATGTGACAACCTGATTTGCTTGTACACTCCAATTGTACTGTAATTCTCTTTTTATGGTATTTGGTACACAGACTTTGTTTCTATTGTTTTCAAACAAATCAACAACAGCTAAGTAAGTTTCAGAAACTACATCAAAAACTCACAAAGGAAAACTATTATAAAAATACCCCCAAATTTCCATGAGGCAATTCTTTTCCATTTAATCTTCTACATGGTGGATCAGAGATTCTTCTAAAAATGACTGTCAATCACAAAGGATAAAACTACCTCAATTGGTAAAGTCAGTTGTGACCACACAGCAATAAGCATAGCTCTCCACATTAAAAAGAAATATTTTTCAAGGCAGCTTCTCCATGCAGTTTTGACTTGCACTGATTTCAGCAGAAAAAGCAAACAGTAGGAGAGTTACAGGTTACAACTTCAGGATGTAGAGATGTGAGTAAGAGATGAGTTATCTGGTGTTTCTAGCTTTGGTTCTTCCTGGGGAATAATAATTGTTTTACAGTAGCAGCAACCAAACCAAATGAAGGTCTGACTGGCCAATTATGCAGAACATCAAACTACCAAATTTGATAGAGTGGAGTGCAGTTGAATTTATCTGTGATACACAGATGCAGCAAAAATACCTCTAGGTGCAATAATTATGTCGTGGTTTTTTTCGTGATCTGTCTTTATCAAAATAACACTCCCAAATCATGCAGAAATCTTTTCAGACTCTTTTGTTTTTTCACTTCAGAATCAGATTTCTTCCAGAGAAACCAGGTGCTAATTTCATACTAAGAATCTTAAGGATAAACTCCAAGGAAGCAATGTATTGTGATAATTATTTATGTAGCTTCTGATTTTAGAATTTCACCACCGTGCTACCATCACCACATTTAAATTGGGCTGAAACTCAGCCAGAACCTACACATCTTGCTGACAACAATCTGAATTGCATATGTTAGTTAGCTGTAATCCAGTATAACCAATTCATAGGATCTCTCTAATTCAAGACCAGAAAATGTAAGTGCAGAGAATAATATGGCCCAAAATGAAGCTCCAAATAGAAACCAGGAATTCAAGTTGCTAGAGAAACAGTAAGTTAAGCCTTACTAAACCAGGCTTTCCCTGGTTTGTTTTTGGGTTTTTTCTTCAGCTACTGATTAATGTCTGTTCAAAACTGATATCAAGACTTGATAGGCAAATAATGATTTTCACTACCTAAAGTGATAAATGTTTTCCAAGCCATTTTATCATACAGAATATCAGGCAAAGATTCATGGACACTAACATGCTATTTCCTCAGCTTTGGTACTTTGCCTTGTTATGGTATGTCATACAAAGTTTGTTATTTAAACTGGGATTATATGGAAAATAACTTCCATCTGTCTATGGTTATATGGAAGTTATATGCTTCCTTTAGTTTCATTAATTTTATCAAGAGGAACAAAAACTGATGAGCAACAGAAAAAATCATGCACAGATAAATACAAACTTACAACAAATGTCTATGTGCTGTAGTAGGTTTTAAGTGTCAGACTTACTTGGCAGCAGCATCTTTTCTCAGCTGTTCATGTTTCATTAAAAGATTCTTCCTCTCTTGAAAAGCCTTTCTAACTTTGTATCCTTTGTAGACAGCCTGAATTTTGAAAGCAGCAATATCCTGAATGGCAGCTATGGACAGAGCCCCGTGTTCTAACATGAACTGAATCACTTCGTGGTGTTCACCAAGCAAGGCATAATCAAGTGGAGTGTATCTAAAAAAATAAAAACCACAACAATTACTATTGATCTAGAATTCTAGCTATAATGTTTCTTCACCCTCATTTCATAAAAAGCAACTTCTAGCATGAAGACACATTAAGCACTGTTTCACTAGGCTGTTTTTCTCATTTTTTTAGGCATTATTTTGCTACCTTGCTCATTCTACACACTGTGGTTATGTTTAAAGCTTATTTTGGCCTCCTAATATGGAAACGGGGAGAGGGGAACCTGAAGTGTTTGGACTAAATCTCCCAAAGCCCCATTCACAGCATTAACTGCTTTAGGAAACCAGTCTTTAAAATATATTATTGAAGTTTTCATATAGAAATATAAAGAAAAAGTAAATTAAAACATTTTTGTGTTATTTTCATATGCATTTAAGTTCCAGAAAGTTACTGTCAAATCTGGCTTAGCTTCTATAACATCGACTGAAGACACTATGACTGGCAGAGCAGCAGGATTAGATCCATATGGAAGGATAATATCTTTTTTAAGACACTAGGAAAACTTAAGTCTGTTTTCAAATGGACACAGGTGTGCAAAATATTAAATCGCTTTGGGTTTTAATGGTAGCAAAGACACCTAAGCCTTTTTCAAAATAATTCCCAAATTTCCCACTGTCTACATGGGAGCAAAATCTATCTCCCTCACCAACACTGAAACTTCAGGGAAAGACATTTAGTGACTGAAAATTATCAGTCACAAACCATAATCAATACCATGTAACATAAGACTAGCCAATAGCAAGTGTCAATGCATGGGATTGTGAAAATTAGGGCTCTTGCTGATGGTAACTTGCTGGGACGCAGTGCTGGTAAGCAAAGAAAAACAGACAGAAAGCACAATTGGACCTGCCACACAGCAATGGCTTGATGGAAGGATAAACAACATCTGAACTGAAGTGTCTGCAGGAATAAAGACAGTGACATAACATGAAAATTTGTATGTCAAGGTGTGCTGCTGATAGCATTTAAAGAGATACAGATTTTTGATAGCCCAGAAATGGGAACTTCAGAAGGAACGTTATTTCAGAAAACCACATTTTTAAAGTATTCCTAATTTTGAATACTTTAAAGACACAAAAGATACTAAAGTAAACTTTATGAAGTTTACTTTAGCAGTCATGAAGATCCATATTTTTAAATGTGGATTCTCTAACTCCATCCAAGCTACCTTTGAAAGTAAAAAAAATCACTTTAATCAAATCTGAAGAGGGGTTTTTATGACTGGACACTTACATACTGTTGTGTGTGTACACAACACACTGTTGTGTCTGTACATACTGACATCTCTTGTGTCAGTTCAAAGCCTGATGTAAATCTCCTTTTCCTTTGGCTCTCTCTAAAGCAGATAGCTTTTAAATCAAGCTGGCTTCACAGGGAAGCACATGAAGACATCAGCCATCGACTGTTATAGGCAATTTAACATGAAGGTGGTCAAGCAGCAGCTTGATGCACCCAGGACGTTAAGCTGGATTACAAAATAAATTTGCAAAGAACAACAAACCCAATACCCTGCAGATCAGCACTTGATCACATACCTGGCAAGCAAGCAGAGACTTAAAAATTCTCAATGCAATCTCAGCTCTATCTCTTCTCTAATCTTCTAGTTATAACCACTTTGTTTGAATTTTAACTGGTATCTCATACTACACTCTAAGAAAGTAAAGAAGGGAAGCTTTTTCCATATAGGAATATTAGGGGAAAAAAAAGCCACTATGTAGTGAAATTATAATTGGTTAAAAACAAATTTCATCCAATTACAGGTGAACCATATCCATGAAGTTATTTTTCCTCTCTCTTACAACATTCAAATTAACTTTCCACTTTCCAAACTTCCACTCTCTTAACAATAACACAAAGTTTGTAGATATTTATAAGATACAAGTATGTAATTTTTTAATGTATTTTAGGAGAATTATATTTAAAGATTGATCCATCTAGAAATATTGGGGATCTCTTTTGTTCTGCACATGCAATAGTGCTTACCAGTAGACATTTAGAATACCGCTAGTTGTATTTTGAGTAATCTAGATTTACACATTAAATACATATTAATTCCAGAAAGGAAACAAAAATATATACTATCTGAATGACTGTGATAAACCACAGCTAAGGTATTTTCTTGACATTTGAACATCATGAGTACATTTCTACAAAGTAAGGATAACAGCAGTCTCCAATCTGGCAAAATTGTGGCTTTTAATCTTACTTATTAAAAGTAATTTAATTAAAACTGTTTATTCAATTTTCTCTCAAAAATTACTAAAGAGAGCCTTGACACTACTTAATTACAAACTAGTTATACTTTCATTTGTGTTTCTCAGGAAAAAATAAGAACAGAAAAGGAAGATAGACCTGAATGCTTTAGAGTGGAGAATGAAAGAAAAATGATAGGGGAAGAAAGCAATTAAAACGTTGGGTTAAGTACAGAAGTCTCAAATTGAAATATGAGGTTGCAAAAGCCTTAAGTTATTTAAAATGCTGAAATATTCAAATTTATATGGCATGCGGTTCATAATCTTATAATTATGAGGAGGTCATCTACTCTAAAAAAAGGCATTAGAAATTTCTGCTAATAGTAATTATCTTCATGGGCAGGTGACTAATTCAAACTCCACAACTCAAATCACTTTTAAAAATCTATTATTTATATGTCAATGAAAGACAAAGAAAAGAGATGCAAATGTGCTGTCTCTTTATGATTATAGGAGACTTTTTTTTTTTTAAACCAGGCCTTTAGAATACAGGTAACCATCAGGCATTTTGTAATCACCATTTTACAACATAACATTTCATTTCTCCCATTTTCTTTCTTCTTGCTGTATTTGTATCAAATATAAAATTCCATTCTATTCCAACAGCAGCAGAACTGCCTTTTCATCCTTTGGCCATATGTATCTGCCAATAAGAAAGATCTTTAGTATTTCCAACAAGACTACAATGAATAAATACTTCCAGAAGATGGTTCAGAAGTATAAAAGTTTCAATGTCTTAGTTAAGAAGGGAACTTTCACATCAGAAAAACAGCTTACACTGAAGCCCTGGGTTACAGCACTCCTGTGAGATACAAGATGAGAATTCCCTTGCAGGATCAGAACATTTAACATTTAAAGGGAAGGCAGCGCTTTGGCACAATTACAAAATAACACCTGGAGACAAGCAGCAGTACCTCTCCTCGCTGTTCTCCATGTGATTGGGGAAAGCATCAAAGCCCAGCAGCAACTTTATAGCATCAAGGTAGCCATTGTTACAGAGCCAGTGCAGGGCAGTTCTGCCCTGTAAAACAATAGAACAGAACAAAAATAAATATTACCCCCAAACTCTGCCACGCCACAATTAAAGTCATAAATCATAGTGTAATTCAATGCTTTTCTGGATGTGAAGAACAAACAGTTCTTCTAAATAAACTTCCTTGTTAAAACAAAAAGAACACAACACTTTAAAAATGGATTTTTTTTTTTAACAAGATTTCAACACCAGTGCTTTTTCACCTAAAACAGCTGAAAAGCAACTGAAAGCCTTATAGTTGCTTTCTTTGCAAAAGATGTACAGCATGCTCTGTAGAACTCATAATGAAAAGCACATTTCCATTACCTGGAATTATCTATGCCCTACGACAAATAGCTACAGAAAATTTCAATAAATTGGGTGAAGCTCTTTTGACTGACGAGGTTCTACTGACTTCTGAGAAATTATGTCATATAACAAAGAAATCTGTTATAGGTTGCACAATTATTCTGGCTCCTAATTTCAATTACTGCCTGAATAATGGCACAAAAGAACAAACAAACCAATCAGGTTCTTTTTTTTTTTCACCAGGAAGAGTGATACATATGTGGGTACTTATTGTGGACAAGCAATTGAAGCAGTTATTGTGCAATTTCACTTGCAGTACCTTACTTTCTTACTTGCTCTCTCTCTCTGTTCTGGAGAGCAGACTAAAATCACATTCCCATATCAGCTGTTAATAAGGAATTTTAGAAGAAATCAGATCATTAATATGACTCCTCATATGATCACACTTCAATGAGGAAAAACCAAAAGTGATCTGGAAAAATACCAATCTTCATACTACATATTCAAATACTACTTTTCTTTTGAAATTTTAGAAGTGAAGGCTTAGGGAAAATGACATCAGGATGCATTTCCTTTTGTGACAAACAGCAGCACAGATGTTTCTATGTCCTGGAAAAGAGAATGACTTTGAAGAAAAGGAAAATGTTTTGATTTATGGTTATTCTAAAGTTAATGATATACCTCAGTGAAGAAGAACAACATACCTCTTTATCCTGAATATTTGGATCTGCATTGTTTTCCAGCAACACCACCATGCAGTTAATGTAACCTCCATAAGCAGCACACTGCAGAGGTGTTCTACCTGCATAATCCTGCACATTAGGGTTGATTTTATTTTCTATCAGGATTTGGCACACGTCAGCATTTCCTCCCAGGGCTGCCCAATGAAGGGGTGAGTGCCCATCCTGGTCAACCAAATCTACTCTTGCTCCTCCTGTAAAAACATACATTTTTGAGCACAAAAAGAAAATACTGTTGAATGCTAAGAAAAGAGTGAGTTTATGTTCAACTAGAATGTCTTTCATAAACTGACAGTTGAGAGAAGTATTTCAGAAAGCAACTGCAATTTTGTTACTCAAATCCTAAAACTTAAAATTAATTGAGAATGAAATAGTTTCAAAGAAGGTCAGGCATCTAACTTTTTAAAAATCTTCTGACTATCCTCTAATATCCTTTAGAATATCCAGACTTACCAATTGCCTATGAAAAACCTATTTTATTTGCTTCAGGTCTATGAATTTTCAGTAGAACCTTTCTTTCTTAACAACAAAGTAACTTTTAAAAATTAGATTTCAGATTAAATGTCTTTTAAAATCTCTAAAGCAAACAAGATAAAATATTCACAATGTAATAGTAATTTTTAAAATAAGTCTATTTTTTTTAAAATCAAGCATGCTAAGACTCTTTTATGCAGATAATTAATATCTCTATATGGTCTTGAAAGATGTAAAAATTCTGTACAAAAGTCAAACTCCACAAATACAAGAACTTGAACCAACCAAAAACAATGACCCTCTATACCATAAAATATTTAATTAAACACCACTGAGATTCTGATAGACAAACCTCTTGCATCTACAAAAGCTAAATGGGACAGGGAATGGGGGGAAGAGCTTAACAGGAGGTGAAAACATGTCCAGCAGATCATGGAAGGAAGAACACTTTTCAGTAAGAAAGGCTGGTTGATAGAAAACTTGCAAACTTTAGCCTGGATACTTCATCTATCCAATGAAGCAGGAAGGAGATGTTTCCGGGAAGCTAAAATGACAGAATTTTACATCTAAGATCCCACTGTTCTTTCCCTGTATTTCTTACCCTTCAGGAGATATTTTACAGTTATCTAAAACTGTGTACTACGTTAAATCCTATTTCTGTATACAAAAAAAAAATACTGCTTTTAAAAACCAACCATATGAAAATATTAATGATGTAGGACTTTTGATATCTACCTACATTAAAAAAATAAAGACTCACTCAAGAAGTCTTCAAAGAACCCTAAAACCAGTTTTTCACAAAAGTGAAGAAAACTTAATTTGGTCTTATTTACTGGGGAAAAAACCAAACAAACAAAAACAAAAGAAAGAAAGAACTTGCTGGGGGAAGAGTTAGTTTGAGAGACTAGAATGTACTTGCAAAGGCTTAAGCAGAAATGAGCTTTGAAAAGAACAATCCCAATTTTGAAAGTTCTGTATTTAACACTTTAGCCATTTTGCACAACACTCATAATCTTTCATATTCACAAGGGGAACTTAGAAACAAAACCTGCTTTAGAGAAGCAATTTCCTACCCCACCTCTTGCTCAGCTGTTTATTTCCCAGTCCCACAGGAAGTAGCAGTAGAACTCCTGAACAGGTTTGGAAAGCCCTGGGAGCTGACCTTTGATGAGTGTTTGAATCACTTCCTTGTGACCCATCTCACAGGCTCTGAAGAGTGGGGTGTGTTTCATCACATCCAGGGCATCTACCTGTGCTTTGTGCTCCAGCAGCAGCTTCACTGTGCTGACGTGGCCAGAAAGGGCAGCAGCGTGTAACGCTGGAGGAATAAAGGAGAAGGGAAAAAGAAACCACAATACCATGAGCTTTAGAGGTCCACAATAAGAACAGTCAAAATAAAATTAATTACAATTTTGGTGGAAAAAGCACTTTTCAACCTCAAGAAACTGAAGAAGTGATGATGTAACAACACTTTCTTGCCATACAGGCAACAAGCAGAAAAACTATTAGCCCTGAAACATGTTTCTAACTTGCACAAATAGAAATTTTACATTTAACACCAGCAAGATTGGCTTATAGTGAGGATTTGTGGAAGAATAGCAGCTTCTGATTAAGAGAACATAACATGATTAACTTCTGCCTCTGCTTTGTGGCATTTCTGAGATTGCTCATCATCAGTGAAAGAAAGCTTTCATTATTTCTTCAACGCTTTCCTAGAAATGACTTTTTTCTTTCAAGTAAGCAAAGTAGTCTCAATTAAAACTAACTTCAGAAAACCACCCAGCTGTTCCTACTCCTCCTTGCCCCCCTCTTTTGTTTCAGAATTACTTGGAGAAAATTTTATACTAAATTATGTGGCAAGACCATCATATCTTGCACAGTATATGTCTCCCTGTTTTCTTCAAGAAAAAGAAAAAGATTACAGAAAATCCAGATGCTGCTACTTCAGATACTTCAGAACTCAGGTAAAGACGTGGTGTCCTGTAACTGGAGTTGCTATTGCCTAACACAGCATCCTGCAGGCACTGTCAGCCAGAGCTGTGGATGCCCAGTTCAAGGCTCTTTTTGAAGGAAAGAAGAACTGCACACAGCAATGAGATTTCAAACCAATGGAGAGCACATGTATTCGTGGCTTCACTTACAGTTTGACTTCAAAATGCTTTGGGTTATTTCCAACAGTTAGCAGTCAAATCAGACAATCTACATTCTGATGTTGCCTTAAATGTAGAATATAATATAGACAATTAAATCAAAAGAATGTGGAATAAAACCACAAAACAGTGTGGTTTAAAGTGTGCATCTAATAAAGTGAATTTATATTTCCCCATGAAATTTCAGAAATAGTCATGCTTAGTGAGAACTGAATCTGCTCATGCAAGCAAAATGTGGGGCTGTAAACACTACCTACATGTCCACATTTGTTCAGTGTCAAGACAGGGTCAGCATCCAGCAGAGGCATTATACAGAAATGCACACCACAAAGACCAGCATTAGAAGGAGCAGCTTCTTGAACCATAGGCAGAATATAAAAGCAGCATTTTTGTATTTGCCAGCTACTGATTACAACCAGTACCAGCTTATGAGACAGTAACCCAGCACAACCTGTTACACCACAGGCCCTACTGAAATGCTCAGGATGTTCGTGCTGTCATTGACCCGAATCCACCTGGTGTGCACTACCTTAAAACAGAGTCACAAAATAAGTGACAGCAACATTGTGACACGGACTAAGCACTGGGGTCAGAGCCAGAGACACTGTGAGGAGTGAAAATTGAAATAATGCCTTTGAGAGGACGCTGCTTTAAGTTTGAGTGCAGCAGCCTGAAAGCTTAGCAGAGCTCCTTGCGCTGGTGAACAGGGAGTGCCTGTGCAGCAGCCACTGCGAGTGGGTGGCTATCAGTAGGAATTGGACAGGAATGAGATCCCTGCCGCGTCCTACATTTGGATGGGCCTGCTTTTCGTGGTCTGACCTCACAATAAACTCTAGGTTCTGGTTTTTGTCCTGAATCCCTTATGAAACCAAAGGCAGTAAACCACTCCATCAGATGACACATGGGGTGTGTGTAACAATACAATAGAAAAAGAGCTGCTGTGTCAGCTTGGCCAGTTCTTCCCCCCTATCACTCATTCTGACGCAGGCATCTTGTTTCGCACTTTGTGCTCAATATTTTCTTGTAAGCCAAATTTTCTGTGATGGAGTCACGGTGACTGAAGAGATTCTTCAGCCAGCTGGTGACAATGGGCCCTTTGTTCAGCCGACAGACAGAGCCCTCTCCATTGTGCGCAGTGACGGCAGAGCTATAAAGCTGCCCCTGTAATGCTCCTGCAGCGCTGATCTCCGAGAGGAGGGAAATTCCTTTCCCTTGGTGTCATTCTCCTACACAATGCCCAGAGTCTGGATGTTCTAGCAGAGCTCAATGGAGAGCTTGCTCTTTTTGAGTAAATGCAAAAGGCTGCGTTAACGCAACATTACAACCGAGCTGAACCGAGTCTGCACACAAAAGTCAGGAAAACACAGCCTTGAACTCTGCTCAGCAACTGTATCCCAGGCACGGAGGCATGTGTGCTATTTTCTATCAGTGCATAGTTTCCTGTCCGAACGCAACACTGCTTCTCCCTCACGAATACTTGAGAATGATTAAAGCCCTTTGGGAAGAAAAAAAAAATAAATCAGAGAGTGATTTAGTGGTGGGCTTCCTTTTATGTTTAGAGCTGGCTACAATAAAGCCCATGCTATGCGCTCGCTGGCACAATGGTGCAGCTCGGGCTGCTCGGCAGCGCAGCTCCCCACTTCCAGGCTGTTCCTGTGCTCTACACAGTGGCACTTCCAAGCAAATGGAAAATCCATTCATTTCCTTGGATTAAAAGGCCTACAAGGAAACCGAGATTAAAAGGTGATTACATATCACCGCTAGGAAAGGTTTAAGACTGAAAGATAATAAAGCCAACCACCTGAATTATTCAAGCATGAAATCCACACCTGAGTAATTTCAGAAACACGGTATGGGATTACTGATTACTGCCTGCAAAGAAAAAAACCCCTTTGTAAGGAGGTTTGCACAGTAAGGACAACATTGCTGCACCTTAAGGTCTGAAACAAATACTGAGAACTATTTGAAAGGGAACTGTCATGAAGTAGCAAGTGTAGGTGAGACTGATAAAAGATGAAATAAGACCAAAATTGTAGAATATTTCGTTTGTACTGCCATCAAACGTAAAGACTGAGATTTTGTTTGTTGCACTATTTCCTACACTCAAAAATTTCAAACTATCACAACTTGGAAAGATCGGTGTATTTAGTGTATGTTACATTGTAAGAAAATCAATAATTTAGATATTTAAACAGAATTTTATGTTAAGTGCAAATTGCATTTTGTTAAGATCAAGCATATAATCAAAGGAAACTTTAAAAATACAATATTGATGCATACTAAGTTTCAAATCCTGAACCACACAACCCTGACATATATATTTTGCACTTCTACCTCTGTGACTGTATCTGGCATTGTGTAGTTCCTGATCTCTCTACACACAGTTTACCCTGAAGCCCTGCTATCAACTCCCCAAAATTCATACCAAATATACCCACATTCTCCTGATTTTTCATTCAGATGCCATCAGCATACTATACAACTCTACCAAAATTTCCAACGCTGCTGAATACATAAACACTTCAACACCTGTCTCTCTCACCTGTCAAAACTGTTATTCTCTTTTTGTTGAAAGCACTGCAAAGGTACAATATTTCCACCAAAAATTTTTTTTTCCTTAAAGGAGATAAATTTATAGTTTCTACAGGAAATTCTGTATTTCATTACTTGCACACTTGAATTCTGAAGCACTGTGTTGCCTACTTTTGTTTCAGGCAGATAACAAGACGATAAATTTGGGGCATATCAAGTTTGATCTCTTGTTTGGACAACAGAAGTGCAATAGATCTAATCTTTATTTCATTATCTTTAAAAATAACTATGGAATGATTTTCATGATAATTTAGCTACTTCAGTGGTTAGTTTGCTCCATATTGTTTCAAAGTATTTGTGTACTGTTAAATACATTTTTGAACAGGCATTTTCAGGAAGAACTTTTTATGCAGCTATGTTTCATGTTATTCTTCAAATTACAGAACAGCTCTTCCTTTCACAGGATTACAGAGCTAACTAAATAGCATTGCAGTACATTTCTTCTTTCTACATTTCAAATGAACTGTTCCAATCTGTGCAGAAAAGATTTGTTTCTTTCCTACAATAAGGCAAAGACTTGACTGACACATATAATTACAATAATGCAGAAATGTTTTCAGGATTGAAGAACACATTCAGAAAAACATTAATACAGATTCTATCAATATTTCCACTTGGTGGAAATCACACAGATTGGAAACATGCAGTGGCTCTTTACTGTAAAGCATCTTACCTGTGCCGGCGTATTTGTCTGTCATATTGATATCAATATCCAATTTTAAAGTCAGCATAGTCCTAATGACATCATCACTGCCTTTGCCAGCTGCCCACATGAAGGACGTTCTTCCCTCAAGATCTGAGTCATCTTTTACAGAAGGATGTTTCAAAAATACTTCAACTGTTTCCTGAAAAGACATACTGTTGAAATTAACATTAAAAGGAATCTGCAAGAACAAGAAACCATTGTCGCATGTAGCTGTTTATGAAGCAAATCAATTCATTTTTCCTTTTATATTTATACAGAGTAGCTGCTTAACAGGAACACTGTATCTTCTGCTATGCCTTTTTCCCTCACCAATTATCATAGTGCATCCTTAACTATGAGTTTAACACTGTCATTTAACACTTTTTTCTTTTCAGTGTCAAATACAATGTGTTCATCACAAGGAAGCAGAAGACACCGTAGTCTCTATGAAGAAAGCGATGGGAAAAATATCATGGGTTTATCCAAACATGACTGTAATACTGTGATGAAAAAATTACAGAATCCTTCAGGCTGGAAAAGACCTCTGAGATCACCAAGTGACCCAACACCACCGTGTCATCTAGACCATGGCAGAGTGCCACATCCAATCTTTCCTTAAATACCTACAGGGACAGTGACTCCACCATCTCCCTGGGTAGCCCATTACAACATTCCATAAGCCTGTCTGTGATGGGACTCCTGATGTCCAACCTAAACCTGACAATAATGTTCTTCCAAAATATTTTCCCAATATATTATTTTCTCTCCAATTATAAATACAATTGCACATGCAAATATGTTACTTTGCCTTTCTCTAGTATTTTGACTGTTAAAAAAAAGGGGGGGGTCAAAATAGACATATTTCCTCAGGTTTAACAACATCAGCAGGTTACTAATTACTGAAATACTATATTTCAGAAAATATTAAGGAAATCTTTACACCTGAGTCCAGTCTTTCCACTGTAACTGTTAAACTAAAATCTCAAATCAAGGAAAAAAATAATTATTTCTTTAAATGCTGTGTTTGTGTTAAGCTGTCAGCAAACAAGTCCACTGTTTAACCTGCTGCTAGATTCTTAATGAGTCACCCAGGAAAGGAAGGGAGAGAAAATCACTACTATTAGAAAACTGCTAAAAAGGAAGATTTTCCCTTTTTTAGCTAATGCCTTAAAAGGCCATGTATGTAACAGCTGGGAAACATCTGGTATGAGTCACTGGTAGGCTAGCCAATAAAAACCTGAAAAAAACCCCAGGTTTCATTATTTTATATTTATATTTTATTATTAATACTATCTTAGCCTTTCCTCTGTGTGACCCCACAATAGCTCTATCCCTACTCTTGGCAGGACAAGAATTTCCTAGCTATAATGAACTAAATTATTTTAATCATGAAGGGATTTGAATACCTAAGTACCATTGATCAATTTGGATTTGTTTTTTCACGACTACTTATTTCATCCCTCTAAAGAAATAGGAAATGTCTCATTTATCTTATGCTACTGATCTAGGATCCTCACAGCTTTGTGAATTTAGGTCTGAACTACCAGTTTATTGTGAGAAGGTCCAGCCAGAAGCAGGGGGAGATGGAAGCACAAAGCTTTCCACACAAACCCGGCATGAGTTTATGTCTCTGTGTTCTCACACTGACCACCACCACACCTCAGACACAAACAGCCTCTCATTAGGCCAGAAACTCAGCACCCTCCCAGGGCTCTGCCCTGCTGGAAATCCTGCTGAGTGAAAAGCACTGCAAAGGCTGCACTTCTCAGCACTGAGGCAAACATTCTAAAAAACACAAATATTTTATTTTTCCACTAAGTATTGGCAAAGCAATGCTTCTTTCAATGACTCTTACTTTCCTACAGCTTTTTAATTGGAGAAAGTAGAAGCAAATCCCACAGTACTATAAGCATTATTTTCCAAAATGAAGTTAGCACAACTTGAAAACAAAACAAAATTTAATTACACAAGGATAACTAACAAATCAGGAAATAGAAATATCAATCAATTTAATTCTACATGTATTTTGTTATGAAAGATTACATGTGTTCTAACACTACTAAAAAAAGTGAAGGAAACAATATACAAAACAATAAATCTGAAAAAAAACAGTAAAGGAGAGAGCTAAACATAAAACATTTAATTCTGCGCTATCAGGAAACTGAAAAATACTACATATTATTTTTGAATATTTAAAAATGAGGCAGGGGTTCCACATTTCATTTACTAGATCAATCTTATAAATATATTAAAGGAAAGAACACTGTTTTTAACACCTCTAGGAAAATGCAGGAAAAAAAAAATTAGTCCTGCATACTAAAATCAATATGAAGGAAGCATCTTAGTGGTTGGAGCGTGGTGTTAATAACACCTGGGTTCAATCCCTGTTTGGGCCATTCACTTAAGAGCTGGACTTCCCACTCAGAATATTCTGTGATTGGGAAATAAAGATTTTCTGATCTTCCTTCACACATGAAGTTCAAAATTTTAAATAGCAGTGTTTCTTGGGACCTCCT
The DNA here is from genome assembly GCA_024362935.1 of Setophaga petechia. NCBI lineage: Eukaryota > Metazoa > Chordata > Aves > Passeriformes > Parulidae > Setophaga > Setophaga petechia. The sequence continues at coordinate 30,632,221 of JANCRA010000008.1, forward strand.
TGGGATACCCAAGACATCTAAATTTGGGTGGTTATACTGGGTAATGTCTTTTCTTTCAGAACTTTTCCTGTCTATAGTAAGTAGGGATAAGTTAGTCTTAGGGAACAAATGCTTCACATAAATCAAGTGCTGGCTAATCCTTTTCAGTCTTTAAAAAACCTAAAAAGGTTTCTTCTTGTTAGGGACTAAGAAACATCACATTTTACCTGAGAAAAACCACACCTAATCAAAGTTGGGCAGACTGAATAGAACTGAATAGAACAATGTGGTTCTCAAACCATGAGATGCTACTGCCAGAACAAACACGAATGTATCTCCCCTCAGTAGCTTGACCATGTATATGGAGTGCAGTGGTGGGAATTACTCAATGATATGCATGTAAAGGAGACAAAAAGGCAAATAGTGGTGCTCAGAAACAACTGAACTGGTGAAAACAGACTCCAGACATAATTTAGGAAGGGGCTATTGAGTACATCACCAGCTAAAAGAGGCTTGCAGATCTGAATGAAACTCTCCTGTGTGATTTTTCGTGTAAGATGGGAAACAGTACATTCATTGTAAGTACACAAGATTACAAAAGAATGCCTGATTCCACCATGTGCTTCACTTCCCCTTAAAACAGAGATGATATCATAGTTTGCCTGGCTGATGGGATCAAAAGGCAGCAACATAATGAAGATGTGTCATTTAACTGAATCAAGCCCAGGCAAAGAAAACCAGTATGAAAAATCTTTTTAGGAATACATCAATATAGAAAAGAAAAAAAAAAAAAACAAGATAAAAGAATGTGGAGATAATCACCAGATGGTAAATGTTTGTTTTTTTCTATGATTTCAACTCAAACATGAAAGAAAGGCTTTTACAACACAAATATTTTAAATGTGTTAGGCCCAAATTATACACAGCCCTAAATTGACAAAAATCAGCATCAACAAAAAATTCTCTGAAGTGAAGATTGCACAGAGAAATATGTTTCAATAAAAGTCTGAATTTAAAAAACATCTGGATGGTCTTCGTAAGACCATCTCCACAAAAATGCCACCAACATCCCAAAACTCACTTGGGAGCAAAATTATTGATTGGTTTGTTCCCTCTTTCAATACTATTTCTAGATTTGTTAACTTGAATTGTTCTCAGGGGCATTTAAATTCTCCTTCTTTTTTTTCCTTGTTAACATGTAGGTATGCAAGAAAGACCCAAGTTATTATCCCTGCTAAGAAAATGTTGCAATGTGGACTACATAATTATTACATTAATTAGACACTAAATAACTCTTTCTATAAAGGGAGGGTATGAAAACTATGAGAGATAAAGGAGCTTCAGAAAAGCTTTCTGAATTTCCAGTGCTTGAGAACTACTTCTGCAACATCTGTGACTGGCAATCAGTGAAGTGCTGCGTTTTATACTTGGCTCTACTGTATCTGAACTTGCTCTGGAAAAAAAAAAATTACCTATTATACCAAAGTATAAGAATTAAGCTGCCTGAGAAACCAATGTTCTTTGTTGTCTGAGTTTAAAAAATATTTCTAAAAATTTTAAAAATATAGTGTTCCTGAAGAATTATGACAAAAGGCACTCAACTCTTTAGCTGTGCTTCATGGGACAAGAGTTCATTCATAATGCCAAATATTTATATATTAATTACCTTCTTGAATGCAAAGACTGGTTTGACTGGTCCTGCAGCAGCTGTGCAAATACTCCTACAGGTCATCTTACTCTAGATACCTCATAACTGCTTAGACTTCATTATAATGAGCCCTAAAACCTGAAAGCACTGTGAAATAGTAGGTGTCATTCTGCTTTCTGTTGAAGTAACTGAATGACTATTGTGTTTTGTGATGCAAACATACAGCTCAAAGGGCCTTTTTTTGGTACAGAAAGTTAGTTTTTGCACATCTATATTTTAATAGTTTGAAATTAACCACATTTGTATCAGATTACATAGGAGAATTCTGATTTAACTCATGCCAACAACACTGTGTTTATATGATTTCAAAAACAACTCAAACACTCTGCTAAACTATAAAGATTTCAGCAAAATATGTTTACTTCACATTTAGGGTATGTTCTACTTACAGCAAAGTTGCTCTGTGCTGCATAATGTAAGGGTGTTGCACCTTGACTATCAGATGGGATAGTTCCAAACTTATTTCTTTCTAGTAAGAGATGGACAATCTGTGCATGACCTGAGAAAAATAATGTAATAAAAACAAATTAGTATCAAATCTTAAAGTCACAAAAAAGCTTAGTTAAGAAAAAGGTAAAAAAACCCCATCACTGACAAATGAAAAACCTAAACTGAAACAAAACAGAGTAAAATGAACAGACTTTCACAAATAGTCACATATATGTGTTGTAGCCATTATAGTTTAAATGTAAGCGAGAAACATAAGACTTGATATTTGAACTATTATGTCTGGCATGTACTTTATTCCCAATAATGGTCCAGTGTCCTACTCTGTATTGTCATTTTTGGGGAGCATCTATAAATCAGAATGACTTATAAATACAAAATTTCATTTAACCAAAACCAGTGGAGCTTTTCCCTAAATAAAGAAACCAGCAGTAACTGGTCCAGTAGCTATGATATTAACTTCATAATGAAGTGGTTGAATATTTCCAAAAAAGCTTATAATAACTTAGTTGAAATGCTGCATTTGAGTGACAGGTCAGTCAGAAACAGTAAAGTGAGCATAGGCTGATGATGATGAGCATTTGTCCATCTGCATTAAAAGACAAGCTAAATCAATGTTGACAATTTCATCACACATCATATTGCTTTACAGAAATCAAGTGTAAATTTTTCACTTAGGTTTTGTTTAACCAAAATTTCATCCTAGAATGTATAGCAGAATCAGAGGCTAGTCTACTACCAGCTGCTATAAACAAGTTCACACACAACTCCTTCGTAAAAACGGATCAAAATATTTTGAGATTAAAATCACAACACTTTTGGAGGATGGGTGAACTTTATATTCACTTCACAGACAGGAAAACAAAGACAAATAGAGTATATTGCCACTAAAGCCATCCAGTCCGTTCATATACTTGTTCCTGTCGGCATATGCAGCTCACAGAGTATCTTAATGATTTGGTGTTTCAAGCAATACTACAAAACCACTCTGATTTTACAGGTGAAAACATCCAGCACCTCATATGTCAGAAAAGCAATCAATTTTGCCCCTTGTTACTTTTGCACAGTTGTCTTGAATCACTTCAGAATAAATGAAAAGGTAGGTAAACCTTCCTGCTAGCAGTAGATTATTTTTAATGAAAACACCAACAGTTACAGAATGAAGCTGTGATACAGTTGTGCTCTGTAGCTCTTTAAAACCTAAGACATGGAGGACTAGGCAAGCCCACTTTTGTGAAATGGCACTTTGAGACTTTATATGTACAGAAGTATCAGAAATGAGAGAAAATGATAACTTGGGTCAAAAAAGATGAAGAATTATGTGAGCATTTTTCCTTTCTAGGAGCCTTAGGGTGTACAGGAAGGTTCCTCTTTCTTGTTAGGCATTAAGAGAGAATGCTGGATACAGAACATCACATTATTGTGTCCTTTACTACAACAACAACCAAAAAAAACCAACAAAAAAAGGAGGGATATAATGTTGCTATGCTAGTCCCATCTGAAGAGTCTAAGAAGTAAATTGAGGTTCATTGGAAGAAGTTGCTTTGGAGTGAAATCCTAGCAGAAAAACCTTAGGAGTACTGAGCCTGAAAAAAAAAAGACTCCTGAACTTTCAGGACAGACAACTAGAAAAAGGGTTAACTAAACTAACTCCATAATGAGGACATGGTCTAGCTAAATTATCTATGAGAATAAGGCTTGAGGGAGTTAAAAAAAATTGTATTGGATGCAACAGTAAAGAAATAGATGCAAAGGTGCATCTCACTTGGCCATTAATGTAAAGACTAAAATTCATTTCTTGGGGTCATTACTGTTGTACTTTCATTTAGCAGAGATGTAAGTGGTAAGACTTTCATCTATGCAAAAAGAAAAGGTAAGAGGAGCAACAATGCCCTTAAGATGCAGTCACATGCAATCCATCACATCCAGGAAAATTTGTGGCAGCATCTCAGCCTGCTTTAAATCTCCTATTGTTAACCTATATAGTAACATCTCACTCTCTTTAAGACCTACATAGAACATTACCTTCAACTTAAAACTATAACCCTGAAAATTAATAATGATTTACTAATCAGAAATTCCCAAAGAGCATATGCCAACTAGAGACTTCATCAGGTTCACTAAATAGTCTGGAGGTCTTGGCACATCTTCCCCCTTTATTCTACATTGATTAGACAATCCATTTTTCCAACAGACAAAACTTCTCTCAAATACAATCCATTTCAAAATGCAATAAATTTTACTTCTTGGATAGAACCAAGTGATAATGACTATTTCTTTGGAAAGCCAATCCTATGACACTTAAAAAGCTTCACAATTTCTCTGTTAAAATTCAATACCCCTACATATATACAAATTTGAGAATACCCTTCCTTCTTTTTTGTTTTAATAAACATAATCAAATTACATGTATACTGCCACTGGAGTTGCAGTAACTCGCTCCAGTGAACATCTGATTCTGATTCTTATATTGGCATTCTTTGTCTGCAGTGTCCCAGAGGATGATTGGGATTAAGCCAGTTAAAAGGGGAGAGAGACTGTTTGAAGACTCTTTTATCCAGTGGTTATTTTTTCCTCCTGAATGGAAATAGGAGGTAAATTTTCTAAATCATATTATTTTTGTGTCTGTCATTTTATGGGTTGTGTTTCCCTGCATTTAGACTATTTACATTTAATCATGTTTTAACTTGTTTTGCAAGTATCCAGTTTTTGTAAATACAAATCAAAATTCACATATGCACGGTTACAATTTACAGAGTGTCTGAGTCTCAGGGCAACAATCTAAACAGAGAAGAACTCTATACAAATAAGACTCCTTGTCAGATCTGATTAGATTATCATAGCGTGTCTGATGAAGAGCTTATACTAGAAGTGTCAACTCTACCATTTTTTGTTGTTTACTTTTGCTGGCATAATCAGAGTATCTGCATTTTCTTTGTGAGAATCTTCTTAAGCCCCTTATTTAGTTTGTGAGGGGTAGTTTAATAAAAACTAGATAATATAATCATAAATCCACTTAACCAGGCAGACACGAACTGCAGTACATCACAGTAGGCTGAAAGTGAGCATGTGACTCATGATGCCACCATCAACCCCTCTGCATTGTGGAGCAGCTCAGCTCCCCCAGGCACCCTGCAAACCCCATGTGACCATCTTACATATGGACCAAACAAGGGTACTAGCTTAAATCTATATGAAATATTAGTCAAATTATCTTTTCAGATAAAAAATGAACTCTGATATTTTCCTTATGCATTCCCATAGATTGTGTTGCTTTCATGCTGGGTTGTGCATACCCCCATCAGACACCACTGTTCCAGAGCATCTGGTTTTTTAACCTATGATCAAAGCTGCATATGCAACAACAATCTCAATATACCCTAACTGTTCTTAAATCATCAGCACATATAACCTGTTGAAGTGATGCATTGTACAATGCTTTGGAGAATCTGAAGCTGTGATGCATTGCACAATGCCTTGGAGAATGTGAAGCTAAAATAAGCAGTCTACACACAAACTTCTAATCCTGGTTGAGCAGAAACTCTTATTGCTCTAAGAGATTAGAGCATTATCATACTGCCAGGCTGGAATTAAATAAAAATCAGAGACAAAGATTAAACAGTACAGTTAATTAATGACTAAGTGACTTCAGCACTGTCCAGTTTACCAAGTAAGGCTGCCCAGTGGAGGGGAGTTCGAAACAAGTTGTCATAAGATGTCACATTGCAGCCCTCATAGGAGGTCAGGACATCCACAACTGCTACATTCCCATCTGCAACAGCAAAATGAAGAGGAGTTCGTCCTTCATAGTCTTGCCAGTTCAGCAGAGATTCTGTAGGTGCAGCTTCCTTCAAAAATAAAAGAAACAACAAAATTTTAAGAATATTTAAATTTAAAAAAACCCTATACAATCTTTTTCAGAGAGGTCCTTTTTCAGAGAGATACACTGTCCTTATTCAGTAGAATGTAGCTCTACAACCAAATGCTTTTGCTACAGTATAGGCTACTTTCAAGTATTTCTTATGGAATGCTTTTTTTGTACTTAATTATTGTACAAGATCAGATTTCTGGTACATACCTCATAGTTCTACCAGTCTACTGTGCAAGTCGTTCCCTAAACAGATCTTTAAAAGATTAACTCTGGCTCTTATGAAAATAACTAGAAATTCTTACATGATTTACAAGTTGAAAATGACATCTGTATCTTCAGATTTTCTCCAACAACACTTCCCTTTTTGCACAAGTTAATTTTATGACTTTTGCTATAATATTCTTCTAGTGTTTTATACCCCTAAAGTATTTCCAAAGGAGACGTCTACATCTCCAGCTGACAGGATAGAAGTGAGAGAGTATTTCTAATAATGTATCTACTTCTAATGGGCTAAATTTTGAATTTAAAAAGTTTTTTAAAGTTTCATGATTAGGCACTTGATTATGTAAAACAGGCATTAATAAATATAACTTGACTCTTCATCACCTTTTCTTAAAGAATATGCTAAATTACTTTCACATAAGGTCCCTAGCTATATAGTTTTGTATTGTGAAAATTTCATCTCTCAAATGTTTTTCTCTACAGATTTCTCTTCCTGACTTTCTTTTTCAGGCAGAAGAGCAGAACAGGTACAAATTAACATCATCTTAGCATGAAAGATCTTCAAATGGTAAATATCATAAAGGCCCATGAAACACAATCTTTAAACATCACTTCTTCGAAAAAAAGAGGTATTACTAAAAAAAGTGGTAAACAGTAATACAGTAGAAACTCAGAATGAAGGACACTAACATCTAGACTAGAAGCAAATTGTCAAAACAAGAGTTTAAGTAAACCAGAGGGAGTGAGTCTGCTTTTCTATCTCCAAGAATTCAGAACAAATCAGTGAAGTCATGGGAACCCTGTGCAGAATTAAAAGGGAATGTAGTCCTGAGATTTTTAGCTTCCAACACTAGAGGGGATTTTAACCCATGATAAAAGCAAACCTCCTGAAAATACAGAGTCACTATAAATCACAATACATTTATGAAAGAGGAGCAAGGAACTGTGGTAAGTGCAGCTTGTTAACTGTTAAAGCAAGTTCCTGACCCCTTCCTCACTAAACTAACTGTAATCTTTCCTTTTGACTCCACTGGGTGCACAAATTGGCTGCAGAATCACTTGCATTTGCATTACCTGATGTGTAGTAACTACTACACAGAAAACAAATATCTAGCACAGAGAACAATAAATCAAGAATAAAGGAAATTCCAGAATTATGGTTTCTACACAAATACTAATTGACCAAAGTTGTACAATCTATATTTTCTGTGTAATGGATGAATAAACCCTCGAAACCCTCCAAACATTTAGAGTCATGTTTCACTATATTTTCAAAGTGCAATCTGGCTAAGTTAATACAGCAGTAGCAACTTCAACTCTCCAATGCCCTGATACTTTATTTCTCACTGTTTGCTTTCTTACACCGCCAAGTTAGACCTCCTAATATTTGTTAAATGTAAGTTTTCTAGATCTAAGGAGCTACATACTTTGCACACTGTATGTAAATCACAGAATCACAGAATGGTTGGTGTTGGAAAGGATCTCTGCAGATCATCTAATCCAACCCCCTACTACAGCAGGTTCAACCACAGAGGGTTGCACAGAATTAAGTCCAGGTGGGTTTCAAATATCTCCTAAGAAGAAGACTCCACAACCTCTCTGGGCAGCTTGTTCCAATGCTCAATCACTTTTCATCTCAGTAAAGATGCTTTCCTTCACATCCAAATGGGAATTCCACGTTTCAGTTTGTACTTATTGCCCCTTATCCTGTTGCTCAGCACCACTGAAAAGTGTCTGGCTCCATCCTCTTGACATCCACACTTAAGGTATTTCTCATTGATAAGATCTCCTCTCAGTCTTCTCCAGGCTGACTGGTCCCAACTCTCCCAGCCTTTCCTCATAAAGAGATGCTCCAGAGCCTTCCTCATCTTCACAGCACTTAGCTGGATCCTCCCTGCTAACTCCTGGTCTTTCTTGAAATGGGGAGGCCAGAACTGGACACAGCATTTCAGATGCTGCCTCACTAGGGTTGATCCTCAGGTTGATAGGTCACCTTCCTCAACTTGCTGGGAATGCTCTTCCTAATGCACCCCAGGGTACCAATGGCCTTCTGGCCTGCAGGGCACACTGCTGCCTCATGGACAGCCTGTTGTGCCCCAGGTCCTTCTACTGGTGCACAGCGTGGTTCCTCCCCCCATGCAGGACTCTCTATTTGCCTCTGTTGAGCTTAGATGAGACTCCTCTCTGCCCAACTCTCTGCCCAGCCCAGGTCCCACTGACTGGCAGCTCACCATGGTGGTGCATCAGCCACTCCTCCCAATTTTTTATCATCTGCAAACCTGCTGAGGGTACAGTCTTTCCCTTCATCCTGGTTATTAACAACAAATAAATGGAAAAAGAGGGGCCCAGTACTGAGCTCTGGGGAACACTTCTAGATACAGGTCTGTAACCAGGCTCTGCCACTGATCACAACCCTCTGAGCTCTGACATTCAGCCAGTCCTCAACCCACGTGCTGCCCACTCAGAGAACCCACCCTCCTTGAGCTCACCTATGACAATGCCACGGGAGACAGTGTCAAAAGCCTTGCTGAAGTCAAGGTAGACAGCAGCCACTGATCCTTCCTCATCTACCCTGCCAGTCCTGCCATCACAGAAAGCTCTCTTACTGGCCAAGCATTATTTCCACTTGCTGAATCCATGTTGACTAACAACCTTATTTTCCTTCACATACTTAGAGATGACATCCAGGAGGAGTTGTTCCATCACCTTTCCAGGGACTGAGGTGATATCTGTGGTTTCCTGTGTTGTCCTTCTGACCCTTTCTCAAGATACTGGAGTGACACTGGCTTTCCTCCAGTCCTCAGGCACCTTTCCTGTTCTCCATGCCTTTTCAAAGATGATGGACAGTAACTGAGCAATAACATCTGCCAATGTTAATTAAATGCTAATTAAGCTGCTCATCTCAGACAAAAAACTTTATCAGTTTTAGATTAGGTATCAGTACCATCAACCATACTTTGTTAGACTCAAAAATTAACATAAAACACTAATATATGTAGTCATCAGTACAATAACCATAAACTATTAAAAACAACAAAAAAATTGATAAATATGACTCTCAACTAAAAATGCAATCAAACTTAACATTATTACATGCACAAAACACAATAATCAAAGCCTGCATAACAGTTCTTTTGACAAGCATTCAAAAGCATTTACCTGAACCACTACAGTGAAAGCTTGTATGTTGCTCCCTAACTTAAATAATTCTGAAGAGAAAGCTAACTGATAATATGCTTACTTTTTGTCTATTCATTGAGCTCAGCAGGGGGAGCATAGAGCCTACTGCAAAAATTAATTTTATGAGAATCACTTTTAAGAGTGTCTAAACATGAATTATAATAGGCACAGAAGTTATTACTAAAATTCTAAGTCCACCAGAGGAAAATGTATTTGAACAAAATGGACAAACAAGAAAACAAATCATTCATAATTTGCTGATGTAATCCTGACAGCTAATTTTCAAGCCTTCCAGAAGCACAACAACATCCTAAATAAATGAATCCTAAAATTCCTGGCTTAAAGTCATTGATGTTGCCAAGAAATATACCCATACTCAAAAGTGTTATTTATGCAAAATGGTACAGATTCTCCAATGACAAAGTCACTATTTATATTCTAATCTAAAAGTATTCATGTGTTTTGAATTTTTTGGCCGCCTAAATTAAAATTTTCTAAGTCTGTTTCTGCCTACATTCACAAGTATAATTTCTTTAGATTTTAAGTGGGTTTGGTTAGCTATAATTAAACTGTCATACTGTATTAATATTTTAAGCACAATACAGAGAAGAAACAGAAGCTAAGCATTTTTCTGTGGCAATTAGAACAATGGAATTGTAGGCAATAATGGAAAGTGAGGTATAAACAAATGTCATGTCTCTTACCATGAAGAATAAAAAAAGAGAAGAGATACAAAATAGACAGAGAGTACTAAGCAGTTGCTTCCATCATAATAATGGAACCTTATGCTGTTCTTTTCTCCTTAAATCTTCCCAATGTTTTTCACATAACCAAGCACAATCTGGAAAGGTGGAAAAGGAAGTTGACCATGAGAGTATCTCCAGATTAGAGTTTCTCTCTACTTCACATGTTTACTTTCTACATATGTTGAGTTCAGTTTTGGCAGTATTTCATGGATTTGAGTATCAGATATAACCAATTTGTGCCCAGCTGTCACCCCTGCACACCCAACCTACTTTCTCAGCATTCAGCACAGGTCTTTTCATAATTGTTTATTTTGACAATACCAATGGACTATGTACTACACAAATACCAAACAGAAAAATGATCCTTAATTTTATGAATTTATAAACAGAAGACAATATTTGGCCACACCCAGAGGCAGAGTACAGAAAAACAAGACAGTATTTTTCAGAACCATAGACTGTGGTCTCGATAAAACCAGCAGCTAAACTCTTGTCAAGTTTTTGTAAAGCAGCACTGGAGAATTCAAAGTGGGACACTAGAGAAAAAATAATTTTCTGGGGAATTCTTCCACAGTGTTAAAGATAATGAGAGAGAAACAACAGCAGTGTTGTTTTTCATAACTTGGCCAGCAGACACTAAAGGTAGTCTGGAAGCAGACACTGATACCTCATTGCTGTCTGGGCAATGGCACAATGCTTAGAGAAAGCAAGAGAAATGGTTTGGTTGGATGTGATTAAAAATGGGGAAGCAACAGTGACACAGACACTTGCCTTTTATTCTGCTATCAGCACAAAATGGTGTTTTTGCAAACTTAAAAATGCAATTACACCTTAAAACACAAGATTACAGAAGCTTTCACTCTATGGGTACATTCATTAGAAATACAATATGGAATGTGAAAAACTGTAAAGTTAGAAGGCCTAGAGAGGACTGAGAATCAAACATGATGCTTAGACAATAGCCTTGGAACTGGGTAATATGGGAAAAAGCAGCTAAGAAAGGAGGGGAAGACTGTGAGCTCTGCTGTGTCTGTGCTGTGAAGCTCTGTCACTTCAAGACAAGTAAGAAAAACACTTCAATTTGGAGAGAAGCTTTTACTACAGAATTAAACTCAGGGCACTACCACCAGCACAAAAAGGTATTTATACTCAACAAAATTCAGTCAACAGATTGATTACCTAATAACAACATTCCTCTATCATCAACTTTACAGCATAACTAAGTTACTTTTTCATTTAAACTATTAACTTACTCTGTTATTAAGCACATATAGATGTAACTAATTGCAATATAAACAATTAAGCTGATGCATAAAAAAGCCTACATGAAATCAAGAATACACTCTTTTCAGCCCAGCCAAAGTGCCTCTATACCTCTGCACCCAGCATGAACAATAAACAGGAGCTGGAAGCCTCCAGAAGAAAGCCATGACCCAGTTGCCACTACTGAAACTCGGTGGGATGAATCCATGACTGGTGTGTGGCCACAGGATATTACAGGACAGGAAGAAGGGTCAAAGGGTCTGCTCTCTACAATAGATGGATAGAGTGCAACGTGCTGTCCCTGGAGAACAGCCATGAGGAGGTAGAAAGCCTGTAGGCAGGAATCAGAGACCGAGGCAATAAAGGGAACCCTGTGGTCAGTGTCTACTACAGGCTGCCTGACCAAGCGGAGCCTCCTGACAAAGCCTTCTTGCTCCAGCTGCAGAAGGCATTGTGCTGGAGGCTCTTGTCCTGCTGGGGAACTTCAACCACCTTGTCATTTGCAGAGAAGCAGCACAGTGAGCTATAGGAAATCCAGGAGATGCCTGGCATGAATGCAGGATAACTTCTCAAGACAGGTGACAGACAGCCCCAACAGAGGGAATGTGTTACTGGACCTGGTGGTCACCAAGCCCTGTCTGACCAACCCAGTGGCCTTCTATGATGGAGTGACTACATCAGTGGAATGGGAATGCCTATGGATGTTATTTTTCTGGACTGTTGAAAAGACTTTGATGCAGTCCCCCATAATATCCTTGTCCACAAATTGGAGAGATTTGATGGGTGGGCTGTTTGATGGATAAGGAATTGGTTGGACACTTGCATCCAGAGCAGTAGTCACTGTCTCAATGTCCCAAGGGAAAATGATGATGTCCCTCAGGAGGCTGTGCTGGGACCAGTGAGATTTAATGTATTCATTAATGACACAGGTGAAGGGACTGAGTGCACCCTCAAGTCTGCCGATGACACCGAGCTGGGTGGCGCAGCTGACAAGGCTGAGGGACAGGATACCATCCAGAGAGACCTGGCCAAGCTCAAGAAGTAGAAGCTGGCCCATGGGAAACTCATGAAGTTCAATGAAGCTGAGTGCAAGGAACTGCACCTGGGTCAGAGCAACCCCCGTACTAACACAGGCTGGGGGATGAAGAGACCAAAAGCAGCCCTGCCAGGAAGGGCTTGGGGGTGCTGGGTAAAGGATGAGAGGCTGGACATGAGCCTGCCATGTGTGCCTGTGGCCCAGAAGGCCAAACATGCCCTGGGCTGCACCAAAGGCAGTGTGGTCAGCAGGTTGAGGGTGAGGATTCTGCTCCTCTGTTCTGCTCTCCTAAGACTCCACTTGGAGTACTTCATCCTGCTCTGGGGTCCCCAGCACAGGGAAGATATGCACCTGTTGGAGTGATTCCAGAGGAGCCACCAAGATCATTAGAGGATGGAGCACCTCTCCTATGCAGAAAGGCTGGGAGAGTTCTCACATGCTGAAGAGAAAGCTCCAGGAAGACCTTACAGCAGCCTTCCAGTATTTAAAGGGGTTCTACAAGAAACCTGGAGAAGGACTATTTACAATGGCACGTAGTGACAGGACAAGGGGGAATGATTTTAAAATGAGAGTAGGTTTAGACTTGATATCAGGAAGAAATTCTACTGTGAGGGTGGTGAGGTACTGGAACAGGTTGCCCAGAGAAGCTGTCGATTCCCCAGTCCTGGGAGAGTTCAAAGGGCTGGATGGGGCCCTGAGCAACCTGATATAGTTGAAGATGACCCCACCCATGTCAGGGTGGTTAAACTAGATGACCTTAAAAAGTTTCCTACCAACTCAAACTATTCTGATTCTTTTAATTGTCAGATTAAAAAAAACAAACTACAAACACAAACCAATAAAGTCCACCAAAAATCCTGGACATGATCATGATTCTGGATTACCTAAAGAGAATCTTTGAGAACACTTTCAGTAAAGAGAGAAGTATTTTTGCTATTTTGTAGTACATCTGTCTGAGATGAAGTTAATTTTCCTTGCAGCAACTGGACTTTGTGATTAAAACTGTTGATAACACACCCATGTTTTGGCTACTGTGGAATAACATGGATTCCTCTTTTTCACATCCTGCTCCCCTGCTTACCCCAGTGAATGGGCTGAGTGTGAGCAAGGGACTGGGACAGGGCACAGCTGGAACATCTGACACAAGCTGACCCAACCAATACATCATGCCATATAATATTACGCTAAGCAAAAAAATGAACATCCCGTCCCGTCAGGGACGGGAAGGATGTTCATGGCTAACCATTTATTTTCCCAAGCATGACCAAGCATGCTGAAGCTTTTTTTCCATTTTGCCAGCAGTGGCTGACATCTGCCTGCTGATGGGAAGAGTGAATAAATTTCCTTTTCCGCATGCAGCTCTTGCTTTCTATACCGGGCTGGCATTATCTTCATCCACAAGACTTCTTGCTTTCCTTCTACTTTCTCTACTTTCTCTGCCTTGAAAGAGGGCAGGTGAGTGAGTGGCTGTGAGGCTCTTGTCTGAGCCAAACACATCACAACTTTAAAAAATATTTGTCTTTTGACTACCTAATGTTTGAAAAAGTCTGTAGTTAAATACAAAGATCCATATATTTTTTGCAGCAAGTTTACTTCTCCAGTGTGGCAGAAAAGCAGATATACAAATTCAAAGTTTGTGACAAAACTTTGTTTGTAACAAATTGTTTCACAGCTGGATACAAATTACAAATATATTGAATAAAGAGCAGTATTACAGAAATGCAATCTCTTTGATGCTGGAGTCTTCTCTAAAACTATTTATTATAGTAAAAAAAGTATCAGTAACTGTAAGATTGTCAGTGTCATTTGAAAAAAAGCAAAGAAAGTATTGATTTTCATATTTAAGTTCTCAGTTTGCCAGCTAATCAGGCAGACAAACATACAAGTCCTTGTAGTTAAAGTACAATCATCATGAGTCTACTTCTGAAAGACCTTTGAAAGACAAAGATACAGGAAGATTCTTCCAATGTGACAGAAAATTTAAATTGAGACTTCTGTGTCCTTCCATATTAGTGAAGCTCAGAAATTTTCACAAAATAAAAATCAAGGTAAAAATCAAGCTGATCACATGATTTCATTGTGCCCATTACAACTGTCATTGCAGAAGATAAACTCAAATATTGCAGAAAGAGAAAATATGCTATCAAGGAAACAATTAAATTCATACACAAAATCATGTAGAAGGTCTTTCAGCAAACTGACTGTGGGCTAACTGACAATTGATCCAATATTTCCCAGAATTCTAACCTGAGAAACCAAATTAAACTAAAATTTTCACTAGACAGATAACTAGATCTAAACTTTTAAATAATGAAGGAAAGACACATAACAAAGAAATCAGTGTGCAAAATGCAGCTGAAATGAGCAATATGACTGGTCATTTTATCCATGAAAACTTTTAAGTCTTTCCTCCCTCCTTACAAGACTTCAAGCAAAGACATTCACCCACAGAAATAAAAAAAAAACCCTCTTTTCGAGACAGCAAAAATATTTAGGATTATTTCTTACAGAGTTCTGGATGTTAGGAAAAGCAAATTATTTCATTCTCAAAGAGTCAGTGGACCAGAATGAGAAATCTTATGAGAAAAAAAAAATATTTCTATCAGAGGAAAGCAGTAAGGAAAGAAAGTGTTATATACATATATTGCAGACTTTCTTACCAGAATACATTTCACTGTGTGGATTGCACTAGGGTCCTTGTTGTTAGCTGCCCAGTGAAGTGGAATTTTTCCTTCAATATCAGGAATTCCAATATTTGAATCATGTTTGATGAGAAGTTTCACGTGCTCTGGGTTATTGTAGTAGGCGCTCCAATGCAACGCAGTTTGCTGCAATACAATTTTCACAAGCTTTTTCAACACGTTGAAAAATTGTTGAAACATGAAAATTAAAGTTGGCTAAAACCAGCCTTAAACAACAGGTAAATAAGCAAGCATTTGTTACACTTCAGGAAAGAGGCCTGACAAAAAGCTGAGCACATGTACCTGGGGTGGCTGACAACTGAAAATCTATGAGAATAAGCTTTAAACAAAGCAGAATAAAGGCCCATTTACTTCAGTAAGGGCAGATCATCACACACCTACCGAGGTCTGAGTCAAGTCTAAGCTGCACCACCTTACATGGGATCCAAACTGATAGGCCTTATGCTTGGAGCGTAAGTATCTCTGCTAGGAGACTGCTTTTTATGAGGACTTGTTGGACTATGGCAAAAGAAAAATGTGCATGCCATTTAGCACTGCCCTGATGGCTGTTTGGTGCAGCACTTCACACTCAGAGAAAGTATCTGTGCTTGGTATTAATCAATGACATCCAAGCTAGAATGATGAACTGAACCAGGCCTCAGCCCTAGAGCTGCACTATAGAACAACTGCAGTGATTAGTGTGGTGCCTCTTAAATTTCCAGCTCTGTTGGGATGACACAAATTGATGGAGACTACTCTCCACTAGGGGAAGGTGCCACTGTATGCTGACACTGGACTCGGATCCATTTTGAACTAAGGTTTTGACTTTACTGTCTGGGATAACTCAGAATTCTGAGGTTGAATATTAGTGAATCTAATGCCCAATGGCAGTCCAATAAAACTTCAAAAGACAATCCATGCTCCTACTGCCAATTCCTGGCTGCCAACAGCTTTTTCACAGGCCTTATCAATGTTCATAACTACATAAGCAAACCAGTGTGTGGGGGTTTCTTAACCAGCAAGACTGGCATATTAACAAGTGTTTAGTTTACCAGACATACCTCTCCCAACTGCCAAGTAACAGAGTTATAAGATAAAGAATTATTTTTTTTTCCCACCTCTCTTATCCCATCACCCCTGCCAAACATTACCTGGCACTTTGATTAGAAACACAGAAATAACTCCTGCAGGACATTTGTGTATTGAAGTACAATACCCTGCATTAGCATCCTGAAAGAGTGACATGGAATTTGTAAGTTCACCATCATATCCTTAACTTTCTGTGAAAGAAGAAGGCAAAAAGGAGCCTATTTGTGTTCATTGCTGCCAGCTGTTAGCTTAGTGTCATGGTAACCACAATAAGATAGCACAGCCCTTTTTTCTACTTGTCAGTCACTGAAGAAGGACTCCACGAAGTGCCACCACAGCCTTGTACCAGTAAAAATGTGCACTAAATTAATGAGTGTTATTTATTAAATGGAGCTGACCAGTATTCCTGGAAACTGACAGTTGCAATGAAAGCAGAAAGTTTTGGTTACCAGAAGGCCAATGTAGCCTTGGTTCCCTGACTTCTCTCACCTACAACCAGTTTTTTAGTCAGTTACCAACATGGAAGTAGACGTAAAGGACACTTGTTCTCCCTCATCTTCAGGAACTATATTTGACAATTTTGATGTGCACAGTTGCAGCAAGGAAAGTGAAAAAGCCATGTGCCCAACAGGGTCAAATAGGTCAGACTCTGTGCCTGAGATCATCTTTTCACCAACCTGAATTCCATTTTTGCTACTGCACCTACTCATGACATGAACCAGGAGAAAAGTGCTCCATGTTTTGTGGGGAATCTGGCAATGCTTTAAATACTGGTTTGGAAATCTGCTGAACAGGCAAGGTTGCTAAATGGTTTTGGCTGGTTTATGCATACCTTAGTTAATTAATTAGCATGGTTATGAAGTCAGCATGACTTCTCCAGAATGACTGCTGTATTTATAGACAGTTTTCTAGTGACTTGTCATTACAAGATTCTAAGTGTGCAGTTTTTCAAAGAAAAGCAACATAAGCACATGCTATCTAGACTCCAACAAGGATCACAGAATGTTACAGAAAGACTTGGATGGTTTTTGAATCCTCTATTGTTGTAACTACTCTCAAGAAGAATGTCAGTGGAGCCAGTGCAATGAACTTTGACACCATTAACATCAGGAATACATGAATATTTCTGCTTTGAAGGCCTAGAAAAAGTTTATGACTAATAATTTTTTGCACACAACTGCTTGATGTAAAAACAATTCATAGAGTTGCTACAAATCTTAAAATAAGCTGTTGTCTTAAAATAAGCAGCTATCTTGCAATAGGCAGTACTTTTACCTTGTTTCTGTCCTGGGTATCCACTTCTCCAGGTGCCATATGTTTTAACAACAAAGCTAAACATTTTGGACTTTTGTGACGTGTAGTTAAATGCAATGGTGTCATATCCTCCAAGTCCTTCTGCATCCAGTTCCCTCTACGAGCCAGCAAAAGTTTCATGAAGCGGTAATTTCCCTGGGTAGAGAAAAATATCAGAAATTTATGTCAGTTTATCAAAGCAAATTATGATACTTAGATTTTTTTTTTACTATATTGCACTGCCTAAAAAAGCTTGAGGCAAAACAGCTCAAAGCTTTGGAAACATCTAATGAAGATTTTTTTTTGTTAACATGAACATTTTTTTTGTAACATTTTGTTAACTCTTCATTTTTAGATCTCTCATGTTACTTGGTTTTAGATATATATGCACTATTAACAGAATAAGACAGGGTTCATTAATACCAAAAAATCTGTAATATTATCAGTTTCTTAACTGTTTAGCCTCAGTAAAAATAATCTAAAAACTGAAATAAGATCATTACCTGCTGGTTTAAGCAAGGTAAACAGTTATCAGATGAGGAATAAAACTAAACATGAAGAAAGAACATAATTTTCAAAATGAAAGTAAGAAAAATAACCAGGAATTATTCAGAAAGATAAAATGTACTTATCTGAACACACAGCAAATATATGCAGAAGTGATTGTTTCTTACATTTTTAAATTGAGAACTGCATGAGTTTTGGTCTACAGTATGTATAATAAATGGATGGGACAGGTAGCTTTACAACACATTGAAAATACTTCACACTAGGACTTTCACAAGGTTTTCACTATGTCTTCAAAAGAAATAACAGAGAAATGCTTCTTTGATATAAATATAATCATATAATAAATGAGGGTTGATCCCAAAAAACCCAATCTGGTTTTATTTCTCAAATCACTGAAGAAGCCGGTGAAAAATTAAAGACACGAACATGCAATCATGAAGAAGCTCTACTGATTTAGTAGTAGAGGCAGCCTTGACTTGCTTGAAAGTTATTTTCCATCTAGGAGAGATGCTACATACAACATTTTCATGCTTCCACTTCCCAAAGTCCATGGGTTTATCAAATCAGCTTCCCAGTTAAGTTTCAATCGAGGACTGGCAACTGGAGCAACAACTCATTAAAGCAAAACATCTGCATCTGCCTTCAGTCATCATGATTTAAACACCTCAGCTCTTTTCACACTGTAACTTTTAACCTTTCCTAAAGTGAAAGGAGTGTGCTGTCTCCTAATTTTGCTCACCGTCTTCCGATTTTTCCCCAAGATACCGGTTTTTGCCAATTTCCCATACTCATCATTAACTGTAACTATAATGAAAACAGAAAGCTCAAAAGAGAAGATAAATTCTACTAATTCTCTCCCACTCAGGGAAAAGCTGGAGCATTTGACAAAGCTTTGTCAGACAATGTACACAGGAAAGGTGACACTCAAATCAATAGAAGTCATGTCTTTGTATTCTTCTGCTTATGAAACTACCTGCAAATTAACATACTTCAGTGTGCTACAAGTCTTTTACAAATTCTGCGTGTTAGCTTAGTCCCCTTAGGCTGTCTTTGGAAAAACAATGAAAAAAGGCAACCAAATAGACAAGGGCAAGCAGTGCTAATGAATGGGGGCACTTTGGTATCTCATAAGACTCAGAATTGCAAAGCATTTTTGTCACCAGAATGGTAGTATGGAGACAGGCCAAAGGATTCCAGAGGCCTCCACAGGATCCACTGCCAGGGCATAAAAAATATATTTCATTTTTCAAAGCAGCTATAAACATTGGAAGGGCATACTTTACAAAAATTACTGTTCTGTTTTCTATATAATACCGAGGGAAAACTCGAGCTTTATAGATGTAGAAGGGATTTCGCCAGGTATAAAATATGAAATATATTATACAAAATAAATGAATGTGACTTTTTTTCCTGCTACACTATTTTATTTTAAAATACAAATCAAGGAAAGCAAATCATGAATGAGCTCAGATAAAATTACTTCATCCTGTTTCTACCTTTTATTGTTACTAGTCCTTGCTGGTCAGTGACAGCTCACAAGAAAAGTCTGCCACAGAACCTACCACAGACCTGCCTGAACATGCAAACTTCTCTTGCCAGAGACCACTACAGGACTACTACAGCATTCCCAGTTAGAAGTGACCAAATACATATTTTTCTTTTGCTGGGTGTCAGGGAAAGCATAACCTCAGGATTTTGTCCCTGCAGAACACAAACCAAGCATACTCCGAAGCACAGGGCCAGAACAGTGTGATGTCTGCAGAGCTCCTAAACCACAGAGAACACATTCAGAATTACTTCATGATAAATTTGAGGTGGAGTTAGGGATGACAATACTCCTCATTATTATCATTACACTGTACAGGCAAATATGAGAAAAAAATACAAAATTCATTAAATAAGAAAAATTAAAACTAGCAAAAAATATCTCAAATTCTTGTATGTATCATGATGTGGTTGGCAACCAAACTGGAGGAGAAAAATTTTAAATAACTTCAGAGAATATTAGTCTTGGAAGAAATATAGCTATTTTTCACGATCACAGAGGATAATACATTTGTTGTTTTCAATATTTCCTGCACACAGTGCATGCATATCCATGAGAGAACAAAAATTGTTTTTGTCTTGTTGATGGGTACTTATTGGAAGATTTACAAGTACATTCTGATTTTTGAATGAATTCCACTGTAAAGAAGACTGAAAGTTAAAATAATGCATAAAACTAAGGAAACATGCCCTTTTATTATTAGAATTTCTCTCCCTATACTGTATTTTATATTTGCTATTATGCATTTTTCCATCAGTTACTACTACATTATTCTCTTGCATGCTTAGCCAACAAATCCCTCTCCTTAGCAAATGAATTTGTAATAAATCCCTTCATTCTGAAACACAAAAGATTCTGTTTCTTCCAAGTGATTTAAGATTTTTTTAACATTACCACAGAAAACACCTCTACTTACATTACTTATTTGAATTATCTTATTCAAGCTTTTGCTTCCTGACTACTGCTCTTTTCTTTAGTAATACCATGAATTTTACTGTCTTCCTTTCACTTGTTAGAAAACAATATTGTAGTTTTTAATGACAATGGAAAATTTCCCCACCTTCAATTGATTACTTCTTAAGTTCATAAGTATGGAATGTATCAACATGCCTTGAAGGCAGATGTAATTCAGGTCTTATTAGGCAGAGGCAAGGAATCCTTAATTTGAAATGCCAATTCCTCCATTTTTATAAAGTTTTTGTGTATAAAAAGTTTTTAAACTGGCTAGGTTTTTACTCATAAATAATGCACTTGACTGGCCTAAACATTGCAGGGCAGCATGAAGCTCTCTTAGTCAGTCCATGGTCTCTTACCATTGATAGTGACTCAAAATTTATTCTACTATAAACAGAAAACATCAAAGGCAAACAGGATTAAATACTTGTACAGAAAACTTGGCTCCTGGCAGCCAAAATTTACCACTCCAATGCTAATTCCTAATATTCCTTTAGATTCTATTAGAATTTTTTGAAAATCAAAATACTTTGCAAACTGCCAGAGAACAGCTGACTTCAACATAATCAGAAGAAATACTTCTCCTATTTCAAAAATTCAGCCATAGGTACTAGTAGAAACATTCTTTGGTAGATAGACAGCTCAATAAGCAACCATGGCTCTGTCATCAAGTAATGACTTCAAAGAAAATTCTAGATTCCAAGCTAAGCAGTCAGAAAAGCTTTCTGAACATTGTAATGGAGAAGAGAGTTATGGAAGAAGTATTTCAGTCAGAGCCAATGAGTTTTCCAGAATTTAGATTATCTCTGAAACTGAAAAAATTATCCCCAAAATTGCAAGCTGGGAGATTAAAAAAAGCTGTCTAGTATATTCAATACGATTCTGCTGCCAGGGAAAGGTTTCAGTGGAAAATCACTGGTAAATTTTTCTACCTAGTTTTCTCGGTCTAGAAGAAAATGTGTTTATTTCTTTACTAATCTAAAGCAGCTTTTTCAACCTATTTCCTCTCCCTGGCTTGTTGAGGAAGTGTAGTGAGAGAGCAGCTGGGTGGGCATCTGTCAAACAGCCACAGTCAGGCTGTCCCATATGGTCACCTAAGTGAAAGGCTGAAGAAAAAATGAGCTCTGTTCAGTGGTGCTGTAATTCTAATCACAGGTTGATGCTGAAACTACTAGTTGTGTTACCAGTGCACTAAAAACATCGCCTCACACTTCACATCTTTCAACTCTGTACAGCCCACAGAGTTCTGCTCTGAGTCACCCAGCGCCACATGCCCCTGTTTCAAACACTTCCTCAGAAGTCAAGTACTTTTCACAGCAAATTTTAAGTATTTCCCAAGCATACAAACTTGCTTTAAAGAGTACACCTGGATTCTAGAAACATTCTGCTGATGTGCAACAGAGGTCTGTGAAAATTTATTTCCATTCTCATCCCACTATTTCCTGGTGAGTTACTTTGGTCATTATATTAAGCTGTGTGCTTATACACTGACTAACCACTTCTCCTACCCTGTAGTGTGGATACATCTCTGACACAAAACTTTTCAGATTCAAGTTTTAAAAACACACTGCATAGATAAATACAGCACAACATAAATAAAAACAATACATTTTATAAGGGGAGAAACCGAGCTGTACAAGGTAAGGCTAAGAGTCAGAGGATCGTGCATCTCTCCAAGCGTATCAAAAGCACACCCACAGTTAGGCTACCATCCCCTCATCATCAGTGGGATAAAAGGGGACAATGCACACAGAAAAATTGCTTGTTTCCCTATTAATTGCTGAGACCACATTTTCAAAAACTGTAACAATTCTAATCCACATGAAGTACTTAACATGGCTTGAAAGACTGATCTGTAATAATTTACAATGTAGAGCACATGAGCTGACAACAGTTACAGTACAGCTAGGCTTGAATTTTGGAATACCTACAATGGGCCTGTGAAGATTTAGGGCACTGTAAGGGTTGCTAGAGGAACTGGGGAAAAAGCAGCCCAGCATCTCTATACAACCTCCTGGTAAAAACAGCAGGGGTCATTAAAAAGAATGCCAAGCTGTTAAACCGTGAAGATGCTACTTTGGCTCCACTCCAAAATTACATACCTGCTTTCCCAGCACTGGGAACAGACAGACCAAAAGAGCACAAACCCTTACAAAGGAGGTGGTTTTCAAGGGCTTTTCACTGCTGACAGTTATAAGCACTGAAGATGCAGTCAGGGCATACACTTGCAGCAGAACAGAAAGCCTTAGAAATATTTACAGATAAACCACAAATTAGAACTGAAGGTTGAAATTGACCGTCTGGATTAGTAAATCCATCCTCTAGCACCACAGGGAGCAAGAACATCTAATCCTTTTCAAAAATTCCTAGCGATTTCTTTTAAGTAGAATTACAATGTTCAGGATTTTCTCCTCCCAGTTCTCAGTTTCAGACTCAGGCTTTTAGGTTTTGTTTCTTGGTTGGATTTTTTTTTTAAGCCAACACACACACACAAGGACACATTTCATTCTTCTACCTGTGAAAATACAGTGTGGCTTTTAAAATCTAAACAAGCATTGGGGTTTTTATCTCAGTAACAAAGGATAAACCTTACACTGCCCTCAAAAAACCATCAGCTCTCTGCACTCATTCTAGTTGGAACCCTTCTATTTTGAACACAAGTAAGCAGAGATTACAGGGCTACCCGAGGGGGTCCCACAAAGTACCCTACTGAATCCCAATGACACCTGCCTACTAACTGTATATATCTTGTCAGATGTTTCTAAAACTGCACTTCTCCCATAAACTAA
This sequence comes from Setophaga petechia, assembly GCA_024362935.1. Classification (NCBI taxonomy): domain Eukaryota; kingdom Metazoa; phylum Chordata; class Aves; order Passeriformes; family Parulidae; genus Setophaga; species Setophaga petechia. Next base: position 30,655,535 of record JANCRA010000008.1, read on the forward strand.
GTACATTCTCCAACCAGTTAGCACATTACATCTTTCTCAGTCATGTTTCAAATAATAAATTTATAATCCATAGAATAAATCATTAGGTGCGTTGTCTGTTTTCCCCCACTACCCACCCCCTGGGACTTGCATTTCGGACTATAACATTCCTAATAATCTCAATTACTTTCAGTATTCCTATTCTTCTGATATCCTAGCCACTGCCATCCTCTCTTTGACTGACAAGCATGCCTAACACTGTGCCACTCTTAAGTATCCTTCAAAAAAATACTACTCATGATTCTAAGTTTGCTTATGAAAAATACTGGTGAATATAAGATTCAAGTGCAACTATCAAGGAATTCCAATACATATCTTCTGATCTTACAGCTCATATTTCAACTGTATCTGTTTTCAGCTCATTATCAAATAATAACTTTTCATTCTCTTACATTTTGTGTCCTAATTTCTAATTAAGCTTGCAATTTTCCATCTAGCATCACAGTTAATATTTTTGTACAGATCTAAAAAGGCAAACTATTGAATTTATTTCTACAAAATGAGCTAACTAAATATTCAGTTACTCTTAAAGAACCTACTGCTGACAGAAGGTGCTCATTTTAGCCAATTTTCTATTTCTGCATACATATTTATCCCCATATAATTTCAAAGTCTTATATGCTTCTGAGGTCAAATAGGCTGCCTCTCTCAGCTACTTCCTTCTTAAAACATTACTCATCACTATTTTAAAGTGTTTTGAATACCATATATTCTGCAATGTCACAATTCCTAAAGAATGATTCATTGATGAAAATTCATTTGCACCTTATCCCTTGATGTTTCTGTACTCATGAGATGAAATTTACCAAAAATCAGGCATTAACCACTGACCACAGCCCCTGCAGTAACTAAGCCTGGTCAGCAAGTGTGCAGGGAAGTGGTAAAACAGAGGCTCCACAAAATCAGAAGCACAAAGGTCAGCCTATTGAAAGGGGTGTGTTTGAAGACTGCAGCGCAGCAAGTCCACCAACCATGGCAGAAAGGATTTCAGAGATCTGATAATTATACATCTCTGCCATAGGTTAATAATTTATGAGCTTATTAAATTTTGATTGTTGAAATATATTCATTATTAATTAAGAAGCACTTACGTAAGATATTTTAGCAAAATTTTCTTAGCAATCTTTTGTGCATTTAACAATCAATAAATCCTCTTCAGAGGAATGTAATATATAATTCTGTTACTTTTACTCTTTCACCAAACAGAACAGCACAAAATTATTACAGTTAAATTAATTGTAAAGATAAAACATCTGCTCTAATACCACACCAATCATAACACAGGCAGTGATTATACAACTATTAGATTATTAATACTTAAGTACAATACTAATTATGTTTTAAGCTTTCTTTAAACTCCCAAATAGTATTTAACAAAGTAGAGCTCGAATATATATATATATATAACAGCATCTTGAGAACAGAAAAACTAATTATATCAAGTATTATAGCGTACATATTAACTCATGTAGCTTTTACATTTGCTTTAGACCCAGATTAAGAACTGCTAATGTACATTGAAATTTAGCACACCAGGCCAGTCATCTCCTTTTTCCAGAGAAGCACATTCTGTCCCAAGAATATAAATAAATAAATAAAACCCAAAACAGATTGCTATGATCTTTTAATAGTCAGATTAGATTAGTTAAACCTTTTAAACCCAGGACTCCTTAGAAGCTGGAGTCAAGAGTTAATCATTGCTTGTGCCTGAAACACAAAAATGTCTATACTTTTTTAATAGTGGCACATCAGTTTCTAAAGCTAGTAGAATTCTATACCTTTACAAATACTAAATCATATTGCAACACAGACACTCATGGAGGTAAAACATGCACAATGTGAAAGTATTTCAGATTTTGCCTTAAAAACCCAGGCAGAACAGATCAGCCAATTGGCACTGCATTAACAGTTTCACCAACAGATTAGCACAGATGCTAAAGCCAAAGTTGAAAGCATCTGGCATCAGTTCCTTGCTGTCAGATGCTTTCAAGAAGCAGTGAAAGTCAAAAAACTTGAACTCCTTAATTGCTAGCTAAGCCTCTGAAAGACAAATACATCCATGAGGTTTCTCTTTAAAACCAAAATGGCAACTGAATTTAACCAGCTTACCTTCACAGAGTAGAAAGTGCTCTTTGATCTACTCCATCTTACAGAAGATAATCTTACTGTATACACAAACATTCTTGCTCTCTCTCCAGTGAGGAGGTGCTGAAGAGAGGATGCTTTACCTTACAAATAAACTTTGCACAAAATAACAAATTTTCAAACCCCAAATATTTTAATGACCTTGGAAAGGAAAGGGGCTGTTCACATGGTTTCTTTAGAGGTTGTTTCATCTTTTATCATCTCTTTGAGAAGAGGCACATTCTAAGAATGTCAGAAACCACTTGGAATGATGTGGACTTCTGTCACCAACACCTACCAGTTTCAGTAGCTTTTCAGGAAACAAACTAAACACTCAGAAAAACAGAATCTGTTATATCATACTTCTAATTTGATATCTATAGGAACAGACTACTGTTCCAAAAGTAACTGAAATCCATACATCAAAAGGAGTACTTTGATATGCTTATATTATCAGCTACTTGCCAGAAATCTCACAAGAATTTTACAGAAGAAAAACTACTAAGAGAGGTTAGCAAGGAGATATATGAATTTAATTGCAAATAAAAATTATTTGGATTTAGAAATTAGCACTTGTGTTTGAAGTCTTTCCTGTGCATGAAATACTAGCACTTCTTGTTTTCTAATACACTGAAACTGAATTCATATAGCTTATAGCTGGTTACAACAGCTATAAGCTCTGTAAAAGCTACCCTTTACTGTATATGACTGCACCATTCTTACACTCCTTGAATATCAGTAAATTTGTTTTAAACAGCTCCTGAAAAAAAACCCCAAGTCAACATAGCTACTTAGAACTCCAGTTTCTAGTTAAAATTAGTCAAGTTACCATCAAAATATCAGGCTGTCTCTCTGGTTATCACTAACTAAAGGTTGACTCCTTGATTAACAAAGTAACTGAAAAATAAAAGTAAGAAAAAATCTTTAGGATTATTGTTTTAGGCATAACCCTTAGCAGTCATCCGCTGGACTACAGCTTTGAAAAAAAGATCTGCAAACTCTTTATTACCTCTGGATGGTAAGGATGATGCCATGTCTTCTATCTAACAAACCACTGGTGGATTTAAATATGTAATGCTCTGCTAACTCCTTCAAGTCAACCATGACAAAAACACCACTGATTTTTGACATTGGGTTTAATCTTGCGAAGTACCCTTTTAGCAACTTTGTTAACAGCATTCCAGACTCAAAAGTAAAACACTCAACTGGAGAAAATCTCCCAGACAGCTGAACAGAAACCTTATTTACCACTTTTCAAGCTGAACGTGTTCATCTGTCTGGCAAAGCATCTCAGGCAATACATCAGCGAAGAACATCAGCACGACTTGAGGCCAGCTCTGACTATCAGACATTTTGACTGAAAGCAAGGCAGTGTCTCAACTACAAGCAATTCTCCCTAAAGCCTCTTGCAAGATTGGCTTTACTCTCTTGGTTTCCATAGGAATAGACAGAACTATCAAGTGGCACACAGTTAAAGAACATAAGAGAGAAGACAGCAGACCAGTGCTGTAAAAGCCAAGGTAAAACTGTTTCCCAGCATAGGCTGAAAGAAAATAGGTGTTTGTATCTTCTAGCCTTTGGCCTCTTTTATCCATGGCCTGTGTACATGTTGCTCCTTAGTGTTCTCAGCTCTTCAGCAATAAATGTTATGGTCAACCTATTGAAATTAGTGGCTTTCATGTAAAAATCACTTCAAGGATGAAAATGCAATTAGCATTCTCATTTCCAGTTGATCTCTTCCACTGTTACTGAACTTGTTTTTCTGTAGTGTTCTTTTGAAGTCACTCAGGCAGAAGTACCCACAACACACAATCACTGGGGATTTACAACAAAGCCTGAGATGCATCATCCATATTTACAGGATCACTGCCCACCTCTTCATAAAGAATCAAACACTAAGCTTTCAAAAAATACTTTATTTCAAAAAACAGTGATTTGAAAGATTTGTCAGAAAGTACTGACTCCCTCCTCCCCAAGAATACAAGTACTAGAAAATAGTTACTACATTCATTTTCTTCATCTTAATGGCTTTGAGTTGCATTGTCTTGAAGTAAGAGCACTGTAAGGAAACATATCCCTGAAACAGATGTATGCCTTTAAAAAATCTAATAAAAATGTTACAAATCACAGTATAATCCATGACAGCATTCTACCTGAAAACAAGTCTAAATAACAGCCATCAGTCCAGTCCAAGTCTTTTTATCCTACCTTTGTGCAGTGCTATTTCATTCAGGAAGCAAACTAATTGCCATTACTATTAAGCATCACTCTGACTAGTACTGTGTCACTACTGCCTTGTACTTCTTAATTGCACCCCTCTATGTGCATGTCATGTCCTTACAGACTGCTGGAAGCAACAACGCTTGCAAAGTGAAAACGTTGCATATATGCTCAATTTTGAGCACAGCTTCACAGAATTTTTTGTTATTATTTGAACTGCTGTTTTATCTGCAAATAAAAGCATGCCTTTTATGTGATTTAAATATATTTCAAACATATTAAGTCCTATAACAAACCGCGGTGTGAAATAATTGCAAATCTACCTATCAATTTCCATTGGAGGAGAAAAGGTCTCCAGCCACAGTGAAATCTCCAGAACTGTTACTGAAGTAGACAGACAATCCATATTGAAAACAACCAGCAATAAAGGTAGGTTTACTCTTAATTTAAATAATTATTCAGACACTTCAGGCTACTTTTACATATGGCAAAATTTAATAGTTTCTATAGATACTGCAGCGATGTTTGATATTCAAAATAAAGTCATAATCTATTTAAATACTGGTAGATAAATCAAAGCCTACATAATCTACTCAAACTGCATCCTAGCAGTAATAAAAGTACTAGATTTATTTCTCTTTGTTTGGACTAGAGGCAGATAAAATAACAGCTCAAGGTTGGTGTTCCAAAGCCTTCCCAAATCCACACCATATTAACCATGTTGAAAAACACATCCTTTGTGTATAACTCAATCTATGTTTAAATGTTCCCATCATAAGGCTGAACACACAGAGATTATATTAGTAACATAAATCAGTTAATATTTCAGCAAAAACTATTACTCATTAATAAAAACTGGTAGCATACTTCCTTAATCCTTCATTAATAAAATAAGTGTAACAAAAGACAGCTCCAAACTGCTCCACAGAGAAACAAGAAAATTCAGAATCTTAACAGACAAGTTAAATTAATTTTGTATTTTATGAAATGCTGACATTAGCTGCTGCTTTTCAGGCAGCAACAGAATTTGCTTATGCAGTTCATACATATCAATTTTGACTTAAGTGTGATTCACTTAATTCTCTTTAATCAACAATTTAACCAACTGTTTACAGACAAAGAGAGAGACAAATGAAAGATTAGTGCTCCTGGAGTTTGTGGCTGACCATAAGATCTGAATTTATTTTTCAAATACCTCCTATAGCAGTAGGCTTGCATGCTGAAGACATCCTATCTAGTATCCTATTGATTCAAATGACAAGCCTGAGCAGCAGATTAAGGATGTGTCAGACACCTGATAGAAGATTCCTGGAGATTTCAGCAGAAAGGTGCCCTGTTTCAAAATGATCTATTGCTGGTACTTCATGTATTGAAGCATATGTGGGTACATTTAACACAAAGCTAATTTGCCTGAAGTTAGAATAACATTTATAATCAGTGAAAACAAATATCTTCCCTTTTTACTGCAGAATAGCTGGGAAAAGACACCTTATTCCAACAGAAATCACCCTACAGTCCACAAAATGGGACTAAACCAAACTGATGAGCTAATAATAGCGGAAGTTCTGTTTTAATTTGTCAGTGCCAAATCTGGACACAAACAAGCAAGTGGTTTCTCAGTCCCAACAACAATATTTATTCTCATAACCATTAAAGATCACTAGTGGGGTCAGCTGCAGAGGGGCAATTAATGCAAGAATGATGTTTTAGAAAGGACACTCAGACAGGGAAATGTCTTTGTCCGCAAAGGCACTTTTTAAGGTACAGACTTGGCAGCAGACATCAATGTCCTGGGAGAAGAGCTGGACAAGTCTCTTGTGCACCAAGGGATGCCACAATGCTAAACACACTCAAAGAACAACAATAAGTGAAACAAAATGAATTCTATTCAGATCTCAAGTGTAACTCTCCAAGTACTGCAAGCACCATGTTTAAAAAGAAAATACCATTTTTAAGATGCAACGATTATTTTCAAGATCAAATGATAGAGAAATTTTCACCTGTCCTTTGAACAAAGCAAAATGAGAGAGAGGAGGCAGCTGTTTGACAACAGTAGGAGACAACCAGCAGTTGAAACCGGGATAATTAAGTCAAATTAAAAGAGCCAAATATCAAGCAATATGGAACAATGTTCTTACAGAAAAAGCACTGCTCATGCCTGAACAAATTACTTGCCTTTGCTGGGCATATTTATATTATGTTCAGTTCTAGTTGGTCTTTGCAATAAAATCTCTGAGTTGAAGTTATGCACCAATACTTTTACAGACTTAAGTACTCATTTAGGGTGTTTTTTTAAAATAGGATCACTTTATTTACTCACTCTTGGTAACTGAGAATCTTCAAAAATTAATACAAATTATTTTATTTGCTGATAGTAACCTGAAAAATTATTGTTATGGAAGAGGCTTTAGCAAAAATCAGAAAAAGTAACAATAGGTGAGTCCAGAAGATTTTCCAAATTTTACTTATGAAAGTATGCACTGAACTCAATAGATGAAAATAAAGTAATTCTACCAGCTGGCTGCACAGATATTTAAGATATCATTCCATATGCTATGCAGAATTAGTTTCTTTTCACTGGGAAACACAACACAAGCAGAGCTCCTCAATGTTCTGCCACCATGGTTTGCACTTAAACCATATTTGCAAAATCTTTTAGAAAATCACTGCGGTTGGAGGCATTCCTTTTCTTATTATTTTAATGAAATTTCATATTCAAATTTCAAGTGCTCAAGAACAAGACTGCTCAAGAGAGGGACAAGGATGATAATACAATATATATTCTGGGTCTGACAATATCCTCCTTGGATTACTTCAAGCACAGAAAGCATGGTAGGAAAATACATAAACCCAAGTGGAGGAAAGGAGGAGAGTTACCCGAGCAAGAAGAGAAATAGAGATGCAAAGAAGTAAAATTACATCAAGTTTGAAAATGGGAGAAAGTGGTTTGTACAATGAAAATAAATCAATTTTGTTAATGAAAATAGCTGTGATATTGCTGGAGCAAAAGAGAAAGAAAACATCACCAATAACGATGTTTGAGCTGGAGAAAAAATGGTAAAAACTGGGAAAAACAGATCACTGTCATGGCAAAGAAGCTGTCTGGGATAAAGTACTGGATAAGGATTTTCACACCAGGTGTTTGGTAAAACTCTAAAAATTAAGATACCGAATTATGATTCTCTTTTTATCACAATGGATAAAAGATGGAACTTTCCAAAAAAGAAAAAAAATCAGGGAAATGGATAGATTTTCAATAAGGTAAATATATAATTAAAAAAAAAAAAAATAAATAGGCCTGGGCTTGCTCATTTTACCACAGTGTGTCTACACTGCAGACAACCACACAGTGCAGAAATGCTGGGTCAGCTTCATGGATATTATGGATACTGAAGCCAACCAGGCCACAGCAGCACAATACTTCTCCTGTAGCTCAGCAACCTTCAGCACACTTCAAGCTGTGAGAGTAGGCTATGATGTCACTTCTTCATCTGTCCATCCTGTAGCTCACACCAGAATGTTAATTTGTGCTTAAATCAGGTTAGTCAGACACAAAAATAAATATCAATATCATAAAGTCCAAGTTGGGGAAGCAATGAAACAAAGCAGAGAAAGATAAGTCACGAGAACTGGATTATCAGAAAATAAATGACAGAGGTACAGTACATGTTAGATAAGTAATTGCAAACCCAAAAATTATTCAACACACATGAATTCAGGCTCTCACACAAAGATGAGTGTTTGAGAGCATGGCAGTTAATCCCAAAGGGATAAAATCCCCATGATTCCTGACACACAATGCCACTGAAATGTGATAACAGAAAATCCGTTCAAGATTTCTGCCTCTGGAATGCTTACACTATTGTACTAATCTATGAAGATAAACCTGAGATGAAGGATGGGTTTGCCAGTATTTACAGCAGACCACCAGTAAAAACCATGTTGCAAGTCCAGATGACCATCAATAAGTGCTGCAGGGGAGAGAGGGGAGCAGCAGGGGAATCAATCCAAATTGAAACAGCAATAGTAAAACCACTACTTCAGAATAAATGACCAAACACATAAGAAAAAAAATCTGTGAGTTTTGAAATACCTAGAAATCCACTTAAAAAAAAAGAAGAAAAGCATAAAATTGTCTTTTGCTAAATTAGCTGATGGAAAATAAAGACTAAAAACTGTCTAAAAACCTTGCTATTTCCAGATCTCTTATACAGATAAGTATGGCCAAGTACTGCAGATCTCAAGGCAAATGTGTTTCTTAGAGGAGGGGAATACTGACATGGTTACAGTTAAGACTTGCTTACAAGAAAGTGGCAGAATAAGACAAGCAAAGAAACAACCGTTTCAGTAATTTTATAGGCAAATCCTTCATTAAAATGCAGCCCTATTATTTATTCTGGTAAGGTAAATATTAGCATATCTGAGACATAAAATTACATGTTCTACCAGCATAATGGGTCTTTCATTGGATTTATCTTATTTAGAACAACAAAAATCTTTCTCCAAGAAACAGGCAGAAAGCAAAGATCAAAAACAATAAGAGGATGTAGACAACATAATTCTGATGATTTTGAAGTCCAGTGCAGGACTGGGTTGTAATAATTACTCTAGTTACTTTGAAACAACTGCTTACATATCAAAAAATATACTGGCATCAACATATCTTTACAACAAAATATTAAAATAAAGTATTTGATTTCCTTATAGCTTCTATTAAGTGATTCCTTCCATTACTAGATATTTTCTTCCCCCATGTCATAATCTTTTGCATTTATATTCCCTATCTGAGTCGTTAACTGCTTTTTTCTCAAGACATAAAACCAGTCTGATCTGGTATAACACTGCCAAATCTGTTTCACACAAATTCTGCCTGTCTCAGAGAGCGAGAGAGCGCACACCACGCATCCTCATTAACTAGAAAGATATGTAATTAAACAAGAAAGGGTTAAAGCCTATGTTAGCCTATTCTACTTTTCTATCTGTTACTTTTTAAAAAGCTTTCATATGTCTTCTTCCTTGTTTCTGAAAGCTAACCATTCCTTCTTCCTTTCAGGCAAGCTGACATTTGACAGCTTAACATAGCTGACAGGGTTACCCAACAGCTCACCCTCCCTATTCTCAATCCAATTAGACCTCTAATCCTCCAGATGAAAGGCCCAACTACTCACGTTCCTCATGACAACGACAGCTATTGATTATTTGTCACTACAGCTAACACCTTCTCTGTCGAGGCCACTCTGACAGAAGCAAACCTACCAAATTAGACAGCACTTTATCTGCCCTGGAGGCCAAATGGCACAACAAGTAAAGGCTAATAAATGGTATAAAAATGAACAAATCATAACATTATGACAGGTTGATCGTTGCCAGCAGCTTCACAGCTCAAGCTTGATGCTCTGTTAGACCTGTTCCTTCTCTTTTCTCTTCCACTCCTGCACCAACTTTGACTGAATTAAAGGCCAGAACAATTAAGGCATTTGACCAGCAAAGATAAGCTAGGATAGAAGTATCATCAAGGGACACGAATGTCAATAGCAGACTACCGTTTGTCAATAAAAACATTCCAGAGATGCAAATGCTCATGACTCTGCTCTCCACTAGGCTGTACTGACTCCCTTTGTACAGGGCTCCTCGAAAACCCAGGCAGACACTCCGGGAAAATTAACCCCAGAAAACCAAGCTTGAGCTGGGAAACACTGAGGCAAGGATCTGCACCACTGGAAAAGGGATCCCAATACCATGCTAGATGACAGAGAGATGTTACAGTTGTTATTCCATTTAATATCTACACTTTTTTTTTTTTTTTGTAGCAGAGTGATAGAAATCAGGACTACATAATTTGAATTAATAATTATAAATTTGCTCCAATTGTTTTTTCTAAGACAATATGCAGTATATAGTGAAACAGGACCTTACAAGGCACATCACTCTGAGGCAAATTGAAACTATTTATTATTCTCAGGGTGGTACTATCCAAAACCAGTGAGATTGGAGGCACAGTCCCTAAACTGAGGCTGTTTGCTACAGCAAACAACAGAAGAGAATATTAAAAAAACCCCAAATAAAACACCACAACCAGAGAAATATTGTTAAAATCAGACGACCAAAAAAATAATGTGAGTAAAAATATGCAAATTATTTAAACAGTTAAAAAGCAATTGATACTGCCTTGCCAAAATTAAATAACTGGTTTTTCAACTATGCTAAAAAGAGTATGTTTTTCAGCAAGGGATTCCTATGCTTCTGGAAGTACTTAATGACAGAAAAATATCATTAAATCAATTTACATGAAAATTTAATTTAAAGTTTTAGTTAAAGACATAAAACATTAATATCTGCTGTTCTCCTTTAGCTGAGGAATGTGTTCTTGCTCAAAATACAGGTTGCAAAGATATAGGAAAATACTATGCAAGTGCAAGACGGTATTAATTTAAGAAATCTAAACACTCTGAAAAGACAAATTCAGTTAAAAAAATCAAAATATGTAGTATTTTGTTTTAACTTTTTAGGCTTACAAAATATTTCTGGGGGTGAATATGTATTTATTAATAGTTTCAACCAGACATAGGTGATTTAGCACCTTACTTATGGGCAGTACAGCACAAAATATAGATATTTAAGTAAGTAGTTTGGCAAACAAATCCTTTATGACTATAGCCTGAAGAAAACTTGAACTTCAGGACATTTGGGTAAGTTGGCTCTCACAAAACTCAAGCAAACCTACAAATAAAATTTGAAACAGTATATAACATTTCTATGAATAAATATTAATTATTACTATTCCACTCTAAAATGTACTCCAAACATAAGAAATCACTGCAGAGGAGACAAATATTGTCATTTTCAAATACCATAGAGAAACATTTAGCAGATGCAGTTTTATTTACATTTTACACATTTCAAATAGCGCCTGCCTTTTCCAAAAGGAGACCAGTTCAGAATTCCTAATGCTGAGCTCCAGAGAAGCCCAGGCATAAATGAGACCTACAGAGGTGCAACTGGCCTGACCCAACCCTCCACCCCAGGGAAGATGGAGCAAACTCTTCCCAAACTGCCACTCATGTATGGGCACCTATGCCTATGCTGGTGGCAGTGAGCACACAGTGTTCTCAGAAGCTGCTCAGGTTTTTCAGGATCAAAAACTCCTTTATTGTTTATATTACAAGCCTCCAACTTATCTCAGGTTGTAGTCACTGCTATCGTTTGTTCTTATTTAGCAGAGTCTCATTCCTTTTAACACAGACCTTGATTAAATAGAAATGGAGCACATATTATTCTCCCAATTTGCTTTATTTTAAAAAAACCCAAAACACAACAATGTTGTGCTAGAGGATTAGGTGGTGCCAAATAGTGAAGAAAAATTACTGTTCTTAACACCTAATCTTAGCAAAATCTGTAAATGTCTTTAAGACATTTACACTAATGAACTAATGAACATTGACACATATCCTGTATAAAACTACAGAAGGATATTCTCAACACTATTCTCCAGATTCAAACAGTGAGAAATGGGGAATAACAATCTTCTGTATCCCTGTCTGCAAGAAGTGGAGAGAAAAGAGAAATTTAGACTTACTAGCCCAGAGAGCTGTGTATCTGTTATCACTTGGGACTTTTCTGCTGCAAGCCTTATTTATACTTGGTTTATGATCACAATTCTTGATAAGTGAGAATCTTTTCCTCTATTACAACACAAAATCAGAAATGGTACACCATTGTATTTTTCAAGCTGTGTTCCAGATGTGCCTCCTTGAGAATCATACTGAACATCCCCTACACAAAGCAAGAACTAACCCACACATCTTCCCAATTACCTTAGATGCATTTATTCTTTCTTCTGTGTTTAGATTATGTTTACAACCTCACAATTAAAATAAAATCCTTGGATACTACAAAAATAAAAATTGGATACTACAACGATGGCTGCCAGTCAACAACTGCCTCAGGCAACTGGAGACCAACATTTCAAATGCATGTCAAAGGGAACACACCACACTCAGTCCATCCCTTTCCATGCAAATATACTCCACTACTGGGTAGACTATTGGGGTAAATACTCCACATATGCTCCTATTCCAAAACCTCTCCTTAAACATCCTCCATCCTCCTTCAGCTTTTACTTCTACTACTCTAAATGAGGGAAAATACCATTATGCTACTCCAACTGGAAGCAGATAGAACCATTTTGACTACAGTAGGCTATAGACCAAATCTGTCATATTTATAGAATAATTCATTTTAGCATCTCAGACAGCTTTATTTGTTTTCTTTCTCCAGCCAATCCTAAACACAGACAGTAACAGACGCTATGTTTTCTGGTTAGCCATGCAAAAACTCCTTTGATGTGTAAAATATCTGCAGGAAAGCAGCTATAGTCAGGGAGGTAGCCACAAATTGCAAGCAATTCTTTCAAACATGTTTTACCAGAGTAAGTTAGCTTAGTAACCAACTGCCACTAAAATAATTTAAAAATCAACTCTACAAGTGCCATTGACTATAGACATTCACACCATATTTATCAGTGAAATTTGTATACAAACCAAGTTTGATCTTACAGTTAGTCTCACATTCTGATCTTGAACTTCAAGTCAAAAGAACACTTTGGCATGTGAAAATTTTTGCATAACCTTGTCTTAAAATATGGTTTCATGCTAACATAAAACCAGTGAGAAATCAGATTCAGATGTCTTAGTATCTGCTGTGCAACTGAAACCTAACATGTAGAACAGTATTTCCACAGTTTTATCTTCTGCAGAGAAAAGAATTGGCTGGATTCTAATCCACATTTTGACAGTAGAGACAGACAATTGTTGGATACCATATGATTATAGCAGTTTAACACTTAATAAGGAAACAATAATGTGCATGTTCTTGCCTTGTTGCAAGATGTGACAAAGTGTGCAAGCTGAAAATGCACTGCCTGAATATATGAGAATAGCATATCAGTCTTGCAAAGTACTGCCCAAATTTCAATCTGAATCAAGACACAGCAGAGGCAAATGGAAGTATTAATGAAATCTAAATAACAGTCAAAAGAATTAGGAGAGACATACAAGATCCTGAAAGAGAGTCACAGCAGCAATTTATCACATACAGAAAAACACCAATTTTAAAAGGGCTCCCATCCTTCCTGAACTCAAATAGGACGCTAAAATTCTTACCTATGGTTTTGAGAATATTTTTCATTAGGTCACTGTGATTTAGGAAATTCCAGTCTTGCAAAGTCTCTGTTTTATTGTTCATTCTCAGCAGTGACAGCACAACTTTCTTGGGCAGTGTACTGTGAATCAGATCTCTGTAACAATGTGAATTTTTCTTCTTAAACTTTTCCTGTAGCTATTTTTAACCATTTCAATAGGGCTTGCAGCACAGATCAATGTAGTATCAACCAATAGCAAAAATAATTTTGGGACATGGGGCCTTGTGTTAAATAGGCAGAAAATTAATTGTTTTTTTGTAAAGTTCATTTTCTGTGAACTCACTGGCCAGTGAGCAGTTCTACAGCTGTGAAAAGGGCTCAGGGGAAGGCTGTGGATGGTACCAACCCCTTGGTAGCTAGCACGGGTTATCTATAGTATAACACACACACCAATCACACACAAGGAACTACTCTGCCTTCCATCCTTGAGCAACTTCAGGCCACATTCACTAGAGAGAACTCATTGTTCAGGAAACCAAAGAAAACATTTGTATCATGGTTATTGTCTGTGGCTTAATTAATCACAAAGGAAACTACAGTCCCACATGCTAAAAAAAATCACCTCTTCTGGCAGGTAGGCAAACAGTCCTGTTTCACATCCTGGTGTGTTCAGATTTCTCACATTTAATCAAATTGAACGTTTACATGAAAATACCACAGAATGAAAGTAAAGCTCATTTACATTTCAGGAACCTACATGCATAGAATTAATATTATTTATTATGAGTTCTCAGTTAAGGGGGAACATCACAAAAGGTTATTGGCCTGAAGAAAACAAGAACATGAACTGGCCACCATTGTCTCTGACATGATCATTTATTTCCATTACACAGATTGGGAAAGAAAGTTAGAAGCACATGTGCTCTTTGATGCAGATCAAATAAAGACTTAAGAAAGATCTGAGAGACTACAGCTCCAGGAAATACATCTTGGAAAAGGTAATGAGAGAAAAATGTATAAACTGGCTCCCAGGCAAGTTAATTCAAGAGTTTTTAATACAAACACCTTTTATTTGCTCAAGAAATGGAAAAAAAATTTCGTTTTGCAGCCTCTTGGACTAACCTGACTGTACTCATTAGATAGGACTTGGGAATAAACTTTCATAAAATAAGTGAACTAAAGACTACCTTGTGTTTCCAATATTCTACCATGTCTAATGTTTGCCACAGGCTGTCTTTTTTTATTTTGCTTTTACTGTTACTGCTGAGTATACAGGAACAATGTATACTCAGCAGTACATTTTTTCTAGTTTAAAAAAAAAATCAAAGACTATTGAAATATATCCTTCTACTTTACACAGAACTCCTAACTGCATCCTGGATGTACTGTTATTTATCAACAACCATGTTAGCAAATAAATAATAAAAGCTATACAATATTTAACGCTACTAAAGTCACATTTTCCCTCTGGGGTTGTATTAATCTTCCTGAAGCCAAAATGAATATCCTCCTGACATTTAAGCATCCTGATAGATTATTTGAAGTGCATATTATTAGAAACCAACAAAAAAATTGCATTTTTTCTTCTATCCCTATGAACACAAAAGGTTGTGCCCAAAGTATTCAGAAAGATTCAGGTAGATTACTGCCCAAAAGGAGCAGATTGCTAATAAGTGAGCATCCCCTGTGAGAAATTTTGAAAGATGCAGGCCTGCTTTCCCCCCACACACCTTAAATTAAACTGGAATTACTCAATGAAAGATAAATGACAAAACATATACATGTATTTTGGGTATGCAGAAACATTTCCATTCACAGGTATCACACGTGGGTGTTTCAAAAAGTTGCAATTTAACACTAGAAGCAAATTGCTACAAATGCAAAATGCCTGCAACTGGAAATGAATGCCTGTTGTTAAACTGTAATCCCAGTACTCAAATCCCCACAGCAGGTTTATTTCACAATAATATAAACTCTACAAACTTATATAATCTGTACCCATATAATACTACAATTCCTCAGTGCAAAATCACTGACAAATTATGCTAATGATTCTACTTCTGTTGCAATCAGTCACAGTTTCAGTTCCCAGTAAATTACATCCGTGTTCAGGAAGTTACAACCACCCTCTGAAACCCCCATGGCAATCTTTGCAGGTGCACTCCTGCAATAATTTGTATCATTCTCTGGTGGGTTTGTATTTTTAAGGGTTTTTATGTTTGACTGTTTTTAATTTAAATTTTATTAAGTTAATGACTTGACCTGCCCCTTTTTCTTATTTTTTTAAGGGGTGTGCACCCTTTCAAAATTGCTTGTGATATCTGTCCATTTGAAAAGAGAGACCAGAGAAGTGGAACAGAGTAAAATCCAAAAGGAAAAACACCAAATAACTTAATTTACATGGCCTTCTGCCTACAAAGACTGAATCACCTCCATCATAAGGCTGATAAAGACAGATACCATGAAAGATCACATCAAGACAATTGGAAAACGAGTTGCTAAAAAAATGTATGCCTTGGATGAGATTATTTTGTCACAATTACAATATTGACAATACAAAAACCTCCATCAGACAGATGCCTAAATGAAAGAATCAGCTAGTCAGTGTGCCCTAGAGTACCCAACTCACTTTAGGGTGAATGACTGCACCCTCAAGTGCATTACTTTTAAGTTATCTACATGAGTAGCTCATATGTAGATGTCTGCAATGTAAATTTTTAGTTACATGATATTATTCTCAGCCCATCATCTCACACTGCATTGTACTATATTATTTTCCATTGAAAGAAGATATACTTGTTACATTTAAGCACACAGAAAGTTAAACTATCTCTTCATTCAAGCTAAAAATCTTTCTCAGACCGAAAGATGTATAAAACTTAAAAGCTGTAATACAAAGGATGCCCATCACTAAACAGAGGACTAATCATTAAGAACATAATTATTAGCATGAAACACCCACTGATCAAAGGTTATCATTGCAATATATAACCACAGGTGTTTTTCAAAAAGCATTCATGTTTCTAATAGTAGAGCCAAAATTTCTGACCTTATCTTATTAATTTCAGGAACTTTCTGGAAAGAAAGGTGTCAGAATGCTTTGTCTTAGAAAGGTGACAAAGGCAGTAAGTGAATATCCAAAGCTTTACTTCTTGCAAATAGTCCAGAATGCCACTAGTGAAATCTGAGACAGAGAGATTATAAGTATCTTCTGTTGAGATGAGAACAGATGCTGAGATGAGAACCTGACAGCTTTTCACCTAACTACTGCTTTGTAGGCATGGTCCAGCAACAAAAACCATTCCAATGAAGCATGGCAAGACCAGGATGACACAGCATCTCTGAGTTCTGAGACATGAGTTTCCTCATTGACTGGTAAATACAGCCTGGTTATTAAAACAACACTAGACAGATGTACCAAAATCATCAGATCATTTCTTACCTGTGTTGAAACCCTTGGAACAGAAAGAACACGTAAAAGCACTGGCCAGTCTGCCTAGGTATACTATCAGAAATAGTTTTTGTAGAGACTGTGAACTGCTTTTATATCAAGTGCAAAAATTTTGGTATTGCTTATTGACACCCAAATCAAAATAGAGCTATTTTGACAAACCATGGTTCTGAAAGATGTCTTCTAGGACATTTGTGAAACAAAGCAAAGGCACTTGGAGTGCACCCACAATACTGGGAGGAGATCAACTACACAACTCCAAGTAACAAAGTAACTACTTCAGAAGGACTTAGAAAAAGGATTAAGGAACTATTGTTAAACTATCCATCAGAAAATGTTTTATACGACCATATGGATAGTGCCAAAATCTTTACCTATAATTTCAGAAGAACTCTGTACTAACAACAAATAACAATTGGCATTTTGAAGGACTGGAAGAAATGCTTTTACAGAATGAACTGCTCATGTAACAATAATGACGAACATGATGAAGCATAAAACTTGCAGAGAGGTGGATGTTAAGAATAAAACATAATGTAGAGCTGGTATGTACACATGTGTATGCACACACACACTTACCCAGCACAGCCAGGTTTGCAACTCACATAGGCTGAGCCAGAAGCTAATTTTGCAAGTGCTAATGGCATGATGTGTTACAGTTGTCCATTTAAGTCCTACCAACCAGAAAGCCATCCTAGAGAAGAAAAGCAACTGAATCTAATCCATTTTACTAAATTCTGATGATTTATGACTGAATTCAGGTCAATGCCACATTTCTGAATACTTGTTCTATTACAGGGATTAAAAAACCCACAAGCAATTTTACTAAGACTGAAAGACATGAAGCAGCAGTTCTCTTACACTGAAATCTCCAGACAGAAAAATGGGGACAGTTTCACCTCATCCTGCAAAGAACAAAACCAAATGTTTTTATGATAACCAGGATTACTAATGGGAGAGACACCATCTTGAATCCAAACACACAAATGAGGACATCCAGCTCTCTTCAGTTCACAACAGCTAAATCATTGCTTCTGTTTGGTGTTAGAAGAGCATTTTCTCAAACTCTTTGCCTCTGAGACAGTTCTGAGGTTCCCAAAGAAAGGCAGCAGAGACCATCTTTTGTGAAATCAGCTGCAAGACTGTTTCAGAGGAACAAGTGCAAAGGGACACATAAAGGCAGCCTGTAGAATGATGACCTAAGGAGTCTCAAATATTCTGGCAACAAAATCTAGCCCTCAGAATGTCTGTCTGCTGTGATCTCATGAGCAAGGTGTCCCAAAAGCCCTTCAAAGAGACAGCAAAGAACAGCAAAAGAAATCCTGGTACTTAGAGAGGAAGGTTCTGACTCAGGAAACCTTCCTTAATTTTACCTCCATCTGCTTTAGCTAGCATCAGTGTAGAAAAAAGTGTCTTTTCTTTCCTACCTCTTCACTGGTTGCATGTAAAAGTCTGTAACAGCTTCTCTCCCCAAAGAAAAGGAAAATTAGGATGCAACACGAGTAAAATTTAGGAATCTGAATCTCCAAGCACTGACCCTCTAAATAGTTTGTACCTGTGACTACCAATCAATGGGGATTTATAAAGTCATGTCAGTCTGGTTTTGATGAAGCACAGGACAGCTACTGACTCACAAACTTGAGCACAACAAAAACCATACAGTGGCCCTGGTAATATGTAATTCATGATTAACCAACAAGGACAAAACAACATTGAAAATGGGTGAAGTCACAGCATGTTTCTTTTTCTATCTGAAAGTCAGCTGTACTGAGAAATCTTACTTTTGGAGAAAAAAAATTGGAATATAAACCAAAAGTATCAGCAAGATATAAGCAGAATGCAAAACATTATTTAAACAGCCAAAATCACATGAAACATTAGGTTGTTTTGAATTTTAATTTTACATATTTTTCAGAAGACACTCCTGACAGAAATGTAGATCTAAAAATGTTAATATGGAAAGACTACAGACAAAATTTCACACACATGAAATGCTAATTTTATAAGCTGACATCAATAGCAAGTAACTGCCCAGAAGACACAGAAGGGAATTTTAGAGGACAGCTAAGTGAGGCAAATAAAAAGCAGTAGCAAGGGCTGTTTCCTGACCATTTTTGCTGTGGAGTGCATCATATCTATCTAGCACCTTAAACAGTAAATGTGTGACTACATAAAATCTACTGCTAAAATCTTTATCTCATGCTGGTTTACCTTCCTTTTCATTTGCACTGTCAACTGAAAATCCACCTAAGATGGTCCAAGTATCCCATGTTACAATCTGCACTTTCAGGATTGAACCAAGGCATAAGGAAATGGAGGGCACATGCAGTTAGAGGATATTAGTCAAGGCAAAATCTCTCTTGCCTTGAATTCCAACAATACAAATATCCACAATATGAACATTCAGACAAAGATTTAGACAAGAATTTATATTATTTTTATATGCTAAAATTTATTTTAAAAATCTGGGGAAAACATAATTTGTAAAATGAAGTTTTTAATACGGTTAAAATGTTCGTGTGTCTACCACATCATAAAATCTGAATGCTTCTATGAATACCAGGCAAGTAAAGTATGTTACAGATATTTTTTAAGTCTCTGACATTGCTGCTTTTATGAAATTCCTATCTTTGAAACAACAACAACCAAGTAAACTGGTTGGTCCCTTAGAAATACAGAACTAATTCTGGAAACAAGGTTGTGATGATGACTGAATTATTTTCATCAAAGTGTAATGGTATGCAACCAAGCAGGTGAATTAGCCTATTTCAAGTCAACTACAACCTACAACATTTTATTCCCTTTAAGGGATGTAGTAACACAGACCACAAAGTCCCTGTGGACTTCTCTGCAAATGTACCTGGAGAATATCACCTTATTATAGTCTTCCCAAGATGGTTTTCTATCTAACTGCTCCTTACTGAATATCATGCCTATACTATAGCTGCCTTTACATAAACCTAATTAAAATAAAATTATTTAAAAATGCAGATTGTATTAAAACATCTGAAATATGTGAACGATTACAAACGGGTGACAAGATATGTATGGAAATGGTTTGCTATGGAAGCCACGGCAGGTGCTCTAACTGGTACCAAAAGACAGTGACACTGACAAAAAAATGCTAATTTTTGAGCAGTTATGGTTTTAAGCATTCTATAAAAACTTAAATAGTAAATAAAAAGCTGTTTGTTTCAGTTTGAATTTCTTATCTTCTCTGTGGGGTCTTTTTCACAGTTTATGAGCTCAAATGTCTTGGTTAGCAGCCAAAGCCACTCCCCTTTTTCTTCCCTCCCCCATCAGCAGCCTGCTTAGTCTCCTATGGAGAGACTGTAGGTACTTCCTCCAGACCTAACCACACTCAAAATTTCTTGCAGCTCTCAAGTTATACTTTCAATTGCCTTTTATTTTATTGTTGAATACTTCCTCTAGCACTTCTTCAGGGGGACAATGTAACTGGACAGGAAAAACAGATGGTAATGAACTGATGGCCTTCTCCTGCACCACTGGCTGCTGGGTAAGGTAGAGAATTCAGGAGTTAAGTTAAGCCCAGTAAGAAGGATGTGGGAAAGATGATTTTAAGGTTTATTTTGGGTTTATTTCTCATTATGCTACTCTGATTTGACTGGTAATAAATTAAACCAATTCCCCCAGGTTGAGTCTGGTTCTGCCCATGACAGGAGCTGGTGAGGGATCTCTCCCTGCCCTTATCTCAGCCCATGAGCCCTTTGTTATATTTTCTCTTTGCTGTCCAGCTGAGGAGAGGAGGGATAGAGCAGCTTTGGTGGGTGCCTGGTGCCCAGCCAGGATCAGCCCACCTCCCAGCTGTGGTGAAAGCCCTGACTTCACGAGGACTTCTCAGAAATTACCTTTTGTGCAGCAAGATGGAGAGCAGTCCTGCGGCTGCGATCCGCTCTGTTGACATCAGCTCCAGCCTTCAGCAACGCCTCTGCACAGTCCAGCCTGTCAGCCAGCACACAGTACATAAGGGGAGTTCTTCCAAACTGGTCCTCTTTATCTTTCAGCTCAGAGTTTCCTGAAAAAACCAAAACAAAGCACCAATTTAAACCAGTAAAGTATATCAGTATCGAGCTAAAAGCAGTACTTTTTAATTAAAAAGTCATCTTACTATAATATGAACAGTAGGTATTTCATTAGAATATGACTGGGCTGAACAAAAAATGGAGTATGTGAAAAACTCAAAGTCATTATATTTTGTTCTACTTTTACTGACAGTTACAGAAGATTTCAAAATATATTTGCAGAAAAAAAGTACATTCAGAAAACATTAGTTCCATGAAAACACCTACCACCAGTAAGATTCTGCAGTGGCATAACTGTAAATAACTTTCAAATAGTTACATCAATCTCGGCTGCACAGATTAGTTTAAAAAATATCAACGGCATAGAAGCCAAATAGAGCTCCTGAAATCTGCAAACACTGTAGCTAAAACAAACTTTGAAGCCTACTCACAGTAATGTTTATTTTAAAAGCATAAACATCAATATTACATCAATTCCATCATTTACTTCAGGGTGCCTTACAATATGGAAACTACTAAAATACTTCTCAAGCTTTACTGAATGGATAAGGTTAACAAGGCAGTAACCCGAGATCCTGTTAAAAAAGAGTCAAAACACTATTCCTATTCACAGTCCAAAAAACCCTCCAAACAAAGCAATTTCACTATAAAGTTTCGTATTTCCATGATGTCACCTTTATAAAGGCAAGCACCTTTAACTTCATGGCCATCAAGTACCTCACACATCCAAACTCTCCAGATTTTCAATGGAGAACCATTGTCTACAGTTACCCAAGGAACATCGAATTTTACAGGCAAGTTAGTTTTGCTTTTTAATTATTCCTTTGTCTGCATGACTGTTGATGCCTCAAAAGTGCTCCAGCAGAGGCATGCTGCTTCTTTACAGAGCCTTTGCTCTCCCCCAGCATATTATACTTATCTACATATCCAGTAATTTTACTCTTAATTATAATTTCTATTGATTCACCCAGAAGAAGAATCAAGGAGATTAAATATGAATCAAGGGGAATATAAAGAATTAAAATTCATTCCCTACCAATCAAGCCACTTAAAAAAAACACTGTCAAGTAGGATATTGCCAGTTAGAGAAATCATTTACTCACTCACTCAGTACATTTTTTAGTTCCTTTAAAACTATAGAGTGATTACCATGTCAATCACATGATTCACTATGTAACACTTTTTTTTGCCTGGAAAGTGTGATTTGCATTGAGAACAGTCTTTTTGCTCTGCAAAAAAAGTTTAAGAACATTTCCAAACTTCTCTGTGATGCAGATACAGAAAAATTCTTTTTATTCTTCACCTGAGGCCTCATCTTCTCTGACTGCTACTTCACCTTGACAACCCATTCGTTTTACAACTAATCTTGATGCCACTAGCAGTTTACTAGAAACCAAAACAACAAAAAAACAACCCCCAAAAAGTCTTCTACTGGTGTCACCATCATATTTTCTGAAAAATCCCCTTGCCCAGAATTCTTCTCCTGGGAAGCTGAGAAGCCTCAAAAAAAAAGGAAAATAATATTATGTCATTTACTCCTCCTGTGTTTTGCTGCTTTGGAATGTGGTGTGGAGATTGTTTATCCAACAGGGTGGTTGTTCCATTGCTTTCATGTGAATTGTTTTAACTTAATGACCAATCACGGTCAGGCTGTGTTGGGACTCTGGAAGGAGTCACAAGTTTTTCATTACTATCTTTTAGCCTTCTGTATGCATCCTTTTTCTATAATAAATATATGATATAATATAGTATAATATAATATAATAATAATATAATATAATTATAATATAATATAATATAATATATATAATATAATATCCTTCTAAGAACATGAAGTCAGATTCATCTTTCCTTCCAGCCACAAGGAACCCAGAAAATACCACATATAGCTATATCTAGCTTTCTCAGGAACAGGCTGGTTTCTGAAGACCTTTTTGCATTTATAATACTCACCTTCACACTGCTGTTTAGCCTGCTTCTCTGCATACACTGTGGTCCCAAGCAGGATTTAACATGTCACTGCTCCCAACCAACAAGCCAGATTCTCCAATTAACTATGTACATTCAGGTGCTCTTCCAGTATCAGTTCAACATGGTCACTTAGACATCACTAAACCACATTTCACTGCTAAGTATTAACATAACCTCAACAGTGTCTTCAATTGATTGAAGCTGATAGGACTTGAACAAATATATTAAGAGAAATACATAAATATTCATTACTTCCAATAAGACACAAGCACCTGGGCTTATGCTCAGGTAGTGTTGCTTCTTACATCAGCAGTGTTCAAAACCAGGACCTTTCTCTCAAATTCCAGTTCCTCTTCTGTTACAGAATGTTAGAGGATATATATATATATACACATATATATAAAAGATTTAGAGACTAACAACAAGCAAAAATGGCCTAAAGCTCAAATGCACCATAACTAAGTAGAACAACACATATCTATGTTCATTTTCAGTCCCCAAAAAGTGATGTAGCTGATGACAAGGAGTTTCCATGACTGCATACAGTCTGAGGGAAAAATGAGCAAGAGCCTCAAAACTTGATGCCAGTAATTTGCCTGAAGCTTCTGCACTATTTTTGAAGGTAAAAAAAAAAATCTTCAGCTAGCAGCAGGTTTTCTCCTGTTGTTTACCAGGGCTCTGTAAGGCCCTTAGAATGGTTAAAATCCTATGAGCATTTCCCTGAAAGGGTGTCTTTGTGCTCAGGCTAAGAGACAGCACAAGGTCTAGGAGCTACTATATCACCATCAGGTGCTAAGGGGAGATTGAGCTGATGAAAGTCACTAGCCACAACGCCTTGTGAACTTCACAGCTGCAGCAAATTACCATTTCTGCAATCAAGAAAGCACAGGTAGCCTTCAAAACATTTATATTTAGGTACATAGCATACCTAAAATGTGCTTTGGCAAAAATAATTTCTCTTCACATACCTGCCTAATATAGAAATTTTAGATCCATTCCCTTCTAGAATAAAAGTCCTCAGCCCACCAGAATATGCATTCCATAAGCTTATTGACAACAGAGGTCATGATCACAACAGAATCCAGGGCCCAAGTCCAAAATTTAACTCTCATAGCTGTACTTCATCACTTCCTCACACTCTATGCAAACAGTCATATCCGACTCTTAACATTTCTATGCATTTTTTAAACCAGAAAAGGAGAAAGGGTAGTAGGAGAGTGTGAATTCTCCCTAATTATTAAAAGACAGACCATTTCTTGTCACTTGCAATAATCTTGCCTAATGCAGTACCTCAGATTTATCCTACCTCCCACAATGTAGAACAGGCAAGAGAGCAGAGAGTAGGATCAAACAACAGCACACAACTCAATATTTGTAGCCCATAATTCAGTTAAAATTTACAATGGAACATCACATCAGAGATTTAGAAGCATTTGGATGCAAGCAATGCATGATAAGGGTTTTAGAATGAGGAGCTGGATTGAACAGACTCTTCAGTATAATGACTATTATAATCATTGATTTCTTCTTTTAAACAATTAAAACAATTAGATGCCTCTTCCCAAAGCATAAAATGGAAAATGATCCTCCAAATACAAAATTAACTTTTGCTTGCTTTTTCCCTAGGATCAAAATCATACAGATGGATTTTAACGCTGAAGAATTGTTAATTAAAGACATGTTCAGTGTTGCGTAAAACACAGGAAAGAAAATACTGTGAGCATTCCCCAAAGCCCAAGAACATACAATTCTAAAACAACATGATACAGCACATGACAACTCATGCAATGCAAACAATTAGCACATTTCTGTTAGAACACTGGTTATACAATTAACACCTGGCATGTACTCTATGGAATTTAACCCACAAGCTTTTTAGAAAGTCCCATGATTAAGCATTAGCAGTGGTTAACATAGAGACATACTTTGTTCCAAAGCCCCCTTTCTCTAAATAAATTTTCTACCTACCTTTGATTCTGTCTGTGCCTCTTTCGGGCACAGGGTGTCAAAAGGCACACATTATCCAGAACACACTGTATTATTTTTTCAAACATTTCCTTTAAAATTCATCCATACTCTAATTATATGCAAATAAAGCTTCTACGTTTGTATACAGCCACACACACTCCACCAAGCTACAGATGGCAGAAGGAAAAATCACCAAAGAGGTATGAGGGGCTGCTCCAAGAGACCGTTTGGCCAGCCTCTATGCCCCTCCTATGTTAATAACTGAACAGGGAAAGCATGAAGATGAAAGTAATAATGAATTTAAGGAATAAAGGGTCCTCCCTGAAAGGAGGAGAAAGTCAGGACTGTCCATTGCTGCATCCACCTCTAGCTACGTATCCAAGATGCAGAGCTTGGCTGTATTAGAGAAGTGTTTTTAAGCAATCCTGCAGAAATAACACTGGAGTACTGTCCTGAATTAGCTGCTGCTGCTGAGTGCAGTCATGAAATTCAGTGAAAAGCACCAATTGCTCAATTTGCTTCTGGCATCAAGTTATATTTTAAACAGTGACTGGTAAACAGCTAAAAATATTACTTTAATGCATTCTTCTTCTGCTAGGCAATACATGAAGTTTCGGGTTGTTTGTTTTATTTTTTTCTTTTTGGTCCAGTTCTGGAAAAAGTAAGGTCTGTGTCATATCCTGTCAAAACATGGCAAAGCAGAAAAGCCAAATTTTGCTACTACGGCAAATGATACAAGGATTGTGCAGTTTTCTCTCCCATGCAAAAGTAAAACAGCATTTTTATCCTCTTACTGCATGATCATCACTGAAAGAAGAGCATTTTCCTTATCTGGTTCTAATGGCTGTTTTGTGGTATATTTGACAAGATGTACCAGCAACAAGAAACAATACTTCCTTCATGTTTCCAAAAATACGTCTTTTGGCACTAAGATTAACAAAAACATACTGAAATCAGCAAACACTCTTTGTCGCTTCTTCAGAATTTGAAAGCCCACACTTTTTTCACCTCCACATGCAGGCAGAAGGGTTTTTTAGAAAGCTACTTTGTAGTTGAATCTCACAGTTTTCTAGAAGTATTTCCATATCATCTGCTGTTTATAAAATGTTTTTTAGAAGAGTAAACAGATAGCATTAAATGCAAACAGTATATGTTTGAACCATCATATGACAAAAAAAAGTTGAAGGCCCAACAAAAAAAAAAGTTTCAACAAGTGCAGCTTCTATAAAGTCAGTTCTCTCAAATGTGTTCCTGTTGGAGTCAGATCAGTTCTAGTTATGTTTTGAGAAAATTAGATACACCTTGTAAGGAAGAGTCCCTTACTGCTTTCTGTGCAGCTTGGACAATACATCCACACAAGTCCTCATCTTGCCTTCAACAGAGGTCAGGAGAAGATACATAAAGAAACCTGATTGCTGGTTTCATGCTGTTAACATGAAATCCATCACACACATTAAAAGTGACAGTAAGTGTCATAAATACAGCCTGTGCTTCTTACTGTTTCACAGTCCTTCAAACCCTTGCTAAGCTCTGGGAAAAGGATTTTCCAAAAAATACTGAGCAAATAGAGCTTCTTCAGTATCACCTGGAGTGGCATTTAATCAGAAGCTCTGAAAAATCCAAGTCTTCACCCATCATATGGCAGCCTCCTAAATATATGCAAGACTGGTTTTGGAACATAGAATACATACTGCTTTTAAAAACCATTAACCCCAAATGCCATACCATTCCTAGAGGAAAGGGAAGGCAAAATCCTGAGCTTTTTAATGGATGGGATTTTTTTTTAAACTTCAGATTCAATCAGACTAGACTCTCTCATTACCTTTACTTTCTCTTGAGAAACATTGCCAGTCTGTCAGAATCAAAGTAAAAAATGAAGTTGGCTTATTTTCACACATACTACACAGTGACAAAACTTTAGAAACAATGATGAATTATCTGTAAAACCACATTTATCAAATTTCCCAAAAAGCAATTAAAAAAATTAAGAATTTGCAGCTAAAGTATTTTGGCACAAAGCACTTTTCCAGAACTTCAAATTCCCTGAAAGGAGTTCTACCACTTACCAATTTTCTATTTTACTTCACAAAGAAGTACCAATCAAAGGCAACAGGTAATAAAACGTAAGAAAAATCAGTCATATTTTCAGAGCAGCATTCATTCTAGAAGCACATATAACCAAGACATCAAAAGTATCTTAAAGATCAGAGCTGCAAGTCGAAACCAAAAAGCTTCAGTTCTGAAGTAATCCAAATGCATCTACAGTGAAAACATTTACCTGCTATTAGCTTTTGGAGGGTACTCTTATCTCCATTAACAGCAGCAGCATGCACTTCAGATGCTAACGAGGAACCACTGAAGAGGCAGTTTGCTGAAATATTCATACTCTTTCAAGGTATTACTGTAGGTCAGATCTGTGCCACCAACATTTTTTGTATATATTCAGTCCTAGGAAAAAACCCAAAACCACATTAATAACACAGAATTATTTTCACGATGAGTCATTAACATTATTGAAACAATGCTAACGAGAATAAACTTCTGTTAAAAACCGAAAAGAAAAAACACAGGTTTTATCAGTGAATTAAATCGATCTCTAGCCAAAATTCACCAGAAAAAAAGCCTTCATTAAGAAATATATACCTATATATTGAAGTTTCATTGCCTTAAACACAAATTTCAGTCCATAAGCTTTGCCAAAGTCTGTAAAGCGTTTCTGTGCAAATCAAACAGACTGTTCTTCAGAGTGTTGCCATGCATGCTTTAATTCAAACTTCAACCAATAAAGTTTGTTACCAAGTATCAACTTATTATAGTCCTGCATGTAGAATCACAGAATTCTGAACTGGAATGGATACACTGGGACCACTGAAGTCCATCTCCTGGCCCCACAATGAACATGCCCAAGAGTCACCCCGCGTGCCCCAGAGCACTGTCTAAACACTTATTGAACTCTGTCAGGCTGGTGATGTGACTACTTCCATGAGGAGCCTGTTCCAGTGCCCAAGCATGCTCTGGGTGAAGAACCTTTTCCTAATATCCAACCTAAACCTCCTTTGACACAACTCCAAGCCATTCCCTTGGGTCCTGTTACTGGTGACCACAGAGAAGACACGAGTGTCTGCCCTCGTCCTCTCCTCACAAGGAAGTTGTGACTGCAATGAGCTCTCCCCTCAGTCTCCTCTTCTCCAGGCTGAGCAGACCAAGGGACCTCAGCTGCTCAAGGCCCTTCACCATCTTTATAGCCTTCCTCTGGACACTCTCTAATGGCTTAATATCCTTCTTATACTGTGGCACCCAAAACTGCCCCCAGCACTGGAGGTGAGGCTGCCCCAGCTCAGAGCAGAGCATGACAGTCCCCTCCCTTGCCTGGCTGGTGATGCTGTGCCTGGTGCCCCCCAGGACACACTTGGCCCCCCTGGCTGCCAGGGCACTGCTGACTCAGGTTCAACTTCCCATTGACCAGGCCCTTTCCATGGCACTGCTTTCCAGCATCTCATTCTCAGTCTGTCCATGCAGACTGGTGCAGAATCCGACACTTTGCCTCTTTAAACTTCACACAGGTGGTGACTGCCCAGGCCCTCGACTTGTTGAGCTCTCTCCACAGAGCCTCTTTGCCCTCGAAGGAGATAACAGCTCCTCCCAATTTTGTATCATTTGCAAACTTGTTTAGTATCCCTTCCAGTTGCACATCCAAATCAATAATGAAGAAATTGAAAATCACAGGGCTGAGGATGGAGCCCTGCAGAGCCCCACTAGTGACAGGTCCCCAGTCTGATGTCACCCCATTCACTGTAACCCTTTATGCCCAGCCCATGAGCCAGTTTCTCACCCATTACATGATGTGTTTATCCAGTTGTGTATTGGACATTTTGTCCAGGAGGATACTCTGAGAGACAGTATTGAAAGCTCTAGTGAAATCCAAAGAGATTCCATCAACTGATGGAATTGACCTGGCCTTACTTTCATTGGGCATACACCTTCTTTTTTTCCATTAACTCCAAAAGAAGATCCCTGGTCAGCCAAGCCAGCCTTCTACCCCGTGTGCTTGACTTCTGACATTTTGGAATTGCCAGCTCCTGTCCCCTTAGGAGGTAGTGCTTAAGAAGTGATCAGCACTCATGGACACCAGCACCTCCAGAAGCATTTTCTCAGGGGACCTTACCATCTAGTTCCTCCATTTCCTTCACATTTTACCTCTCAACAAATAAACTAAAATATAAGAAATATATATATATATAAAATATATATTTATATAATATATATTTTATATATCTAATATATAAAATATAAGATATCTAGGGGCAACAGCACAGTATTCAGCAAATAGCAAAGAACTCAGTGAAGCACCAGAAACATCCCAATAGCATCAACAATATTTTTTCCATAAAATTGACTGCATACAGAAGAGAATTAATAAAGAAAAAATGTTAAGTTTCCCGATGAAAGCAACAGTTCTGCATAAAGTGTTAGTAATCATAAAGGTGAGAGAAGCAATTCTTAGTAAGTGTTATGATCCCATTGAATGGGCTAATTCTGCCTCAAAGAAGTTCTGAAATATTAAGAGGGACTTGAAAAGGAAAACTTGTAACATTCCTCAGGTGTTTTTGTCATATATATATAACAAACAGAAGAACTGCTGTCTGGAAGACTTGCTTGATAGAGATCCTCATTAACAAAAAAATTTGACGTAGTCAGGAAAAAACCCATGAAATAATTAAAAGGTATGCTTGTAAAATGCTACATAATTGGCAATACCTGTAATATGCATCATATTACTGGAATCAAGTAAATAATTCACTTTCCTTCTTTAACCTAACATGTAGAAAAATATTAGCCATCACAAGTCACTTAAAATGAAGGAACACTCAAATGAACACCAAGGCCTCTTCAAGGTGTGTGAAATTTCATACCAAACTACAATATTTTGTCGACTTTGCATAACACAGATGGCAAGAATTACATCACATTTCTACTCAGCAAAACATGAGGTTGTTAAAATTTAAACATGATAGCACAATCATGCTATCAAATTTTATGGATACTTTCCAAGTGAAGACTGAGCTTTGAAAAAATATCAAAGATTTTTCAAATGTGAGTCAGTGAACAAGATGCTCATTCTACAGATCAAAGAGCACAAGTTCTTAAGGTAGTCATGGCAGAACTGATAAAAGCCAAGTTTCAATTTCAGACAATAAAAAATACATGACTTGTATGTATATCTATGTGTGCAAGAATGCTTGCAGCTCATGAAACTGACAGGACACAAGATCTTTGCAGGGCCACACAAAGTCTGAGCCTGTCAGGCTTTCTTTGAAACCAAGCGAGCCCTAACTTGAAAAAGGCTGATGTGAAGTATTTTCTTCTAAATGGTGTTACACCCCGTTCCCCTCCTTACACTCGTGTGCATACTGGAAATGTGACAAACGCAAAGCGCAGCCTTCTGTCATCTTTTTGAGACAGCCCTGCAAGGTCTCAGAGCGTGTACGCATTCTGCAAGGTCCAAAGTTTTACTGGAAGAGGGCCAAGCCCTGAATTTCGGGTGTTCAGTTTCAGCATTTACAACTGAGGAAGCTACAGAAAGCGCAAATCTGTGGAAGCGCCAAGGGATAAACATCAACGATGACGCTCCACCCGAGCTGAAGTTTCCCAACCCGCCCAGCCCCGTCACACACAGGCTTCAAGCAGAAAGTTTCCTCGCAAACTCCGAGGACTCGAATACCACAAGGAGCACAGTTCCTAAGCTCCCCTTCTCCTGTTCCCCACGCCAAACCCGCGTGCCCGGCCCCGGCTGAAGGCACAAGGCGGGATCCAAAGGAAACGCGGGCAGCCGCTGGGGGCTGGCAGGGAGCGATCCGGAGCGGAAGAGGGTGCGGTGCCACGGGACAGCCGCGCCACCACGGCGGGAAGGGTTAACCCTGCCTCGCCCAGGCCACCTCCCTCTCGCCTTCCTTCCTCCCCTCCCTTCTCCCCAGCCCGGCGCTGCAGCTGCGCCCCGTAACTCACCTCCACCCCGCCCTTCTCCTCATCGCGCCACCGCCTCCAGGCGCCGCCCCGCGGGCAGCCCCGGTGCGCTCTGGGTTCCACGCCTCCTCTCCCACTCTCTCTCTCCCTCCTTTCCTTCCTTCCTCCTCCTCCGTGCCCTCCCCTTCCCGGAACTACGCTTCCCGGCGTGCCCCGCGAGCGCGCGGCGGAGCGCGGGCCCCGCGGTGGAACTTGCCCGGGTGTTTCCTGGCGACGGGGGGAAGTGCTGGAGCCGCCGCCGCCGCGGAGAGTGGGAGCCGCGCTTCTCCCCTCCCCGCTCCCGGCCGCCCGATCTACCATGAGACCCGCCATCTTCCCGCTCCTGCCTGACCCTGGCTGCCTCCTGCTCCTCCTGGTAAAAGCCGCCGCCCCCCCGCTGCCCTTCCCTTCCCCGCGCCGGCTCGGGCAGGGCGGCGCTGCGGTGTCCGGCGGGCCCTGCTCGGGGCTCCTCTCTCGCTCCCCTCCCCCGCCCAGCAGGTGCCGGCGGCCGGGAAGGAGGGAGGGAGCGGCCCTGGCGGCGGGGCCCGGCGGTGTGGCCGAGGCCGATAGGCTGCGCGCACGGGGTGGGGCCGCGGCCGGGCCCGGGCCCGGGGCAGTGTCCGGGCGGGCGGCGCGGCCTGGCCCCGGCTCCGCGGGTGCCGGAGCCGGCGGGAACGGCCGTAACGGGGGCGCCTCTGCAGCCCCCTGAAAGAGGCTGTGGCCAGGTGGGGGGCGGGCTGCTCTGCCAGGGCGGGAGGACGTGGTCCTAAGCTGCGCCAGGGGAGGTGTAGGTGGGACGTGAGGAGGAATCTCTCCACAGCAAGGACCATTGAACACTGGAGTGGGCTGCCCGCGGAGGTGGTGGAGTCACCGGCCCTGGAGATGTTCAGGAATGCCTGGATGTGGCACTTGGTGCCGTGGTCTAGTTGACACGGTGGTGTTGGGTCATAGGCTGAGCTCGATTATCTCAGAGGCCCTTTCCAGCCTTATTGATTCTGTGATCTTTAGTTGACAGACTACAGCATTTTTTTTCTTAGGCTTTTTTTAGGCTGGCATTACATGCATGACCTAAGCCACCTTCCAGCTTTGCCAGTACACAAATGCAATCATTGATGTGTGTGTTTTGTGGAGATAACTTGCTTCCCTATAGTTCTTTTTTTTTTTTTAAAGAAATAGGAACCAGGCTGGTGTGGTGATTCATTCTTACTTTTCCAGAGATATATTGGGTAGATTCTGGACCTTTCATAAGGCTTGGAGAACTAAGGGGGACTTGTGTGAATTTTAATAGGATTTTTCTCTTTAAATACTAAGGATTTTAGTCAGTCTATTTTAAACATTTGGAAGAATAAAATGGGCCAGAAAATTAAAGAATAATTGGAGGTAATGGTAGATAGAACTCTAGAGGTCCAAGGAGGAATACGGAGTAATATAGCTGCTAATGAATGGATGAACTGGTTAGGAATGTGAGGACACTTCTGTAATGAACAGTGCAAGTTATTCATTATCCCTTTGAAATGTGCACTTCTAGCGGGGTAAGCTCTGGGTAAAATAGTATGATCATGCTGTCATTTCAGGGTTAGAAAATGCATATGATTGGTAGGGTTTGAAAAAACACACTTGAAATGTTTCTATATAGACGGACATGAGAGACTGAAGTTAGGAACCTCATACTTTTCAGTCATCTGTGTATTAAAACAATATTGCTTATGTGCTAGATTGGTTTTTACTATTGTTTTACATACAGACTAATGAGCAAAACCAAGGAGCATGTACTGTTTAAAGACACTGTGGAATGTGTCCATTAAATAGACACCTACAAATTTGAAAAAGTGGGCAGAAGTCAGTGAGTTTTTCTTTCTTCATGGCACAGTTGATCAATACAAGTTAAATATGCATCAATAAGAATTATGTTTGCCAACAAAAAAGAAAACTAGCAGGAAATAGCTGCAACTATTGATCTGCAACTTCTCTGTATTTTGTCTGCTGTTTCTTTGTGTATGGGTCATTTAAACCCATTTCTAATGTGGTTTGAAATAATAGAATACATAAAACTTTAAGAAGAATATAGTTCATAGGTTTGGGGTTTTTTGTTAAATACAATACAATTAAATGCAATGTTATCTGTGTAATTATTCAGTGTCATTTTATCAGCCATGGTCCTGTGTTGTAAGATGCCTAGTTACAGGAATCAAGCCAATGAATCATTCCTTTTAGTAGGTATGTTAAAGGTTTTGGAAAAGTTGTTCCAAGCAGCCTGGGAGTGTGAAGGGATCCTCTTTCTTTAAAAGGGCTGAAAAAACTTTGCGTTGTTCAAAGAGGCCGCCCCCCACCTGGCTGCAGCCTCTATTGTAAAAACTTTGTGTGTTGTTTGTTTTCTTGTGATACTCAGTGTCCGTGATGTCCCTGAGATGTATCAGATAAGCTTTAAAGTTCCGGTAACTTGGTTTTTCTTGTTACCAACTGCCTGGAATACTTAAGACCAGCGGTGCAACTTGGCCTTCTCCTCGTATCTAAAGGGTGTGCCGCCTGACCGAGGCTCTTGGAGCGTGGCATATTTTGTGGAAAAGTGAATTTGTTAGTGTTTCATCAGGGGTTCGTAAGACAGAATACACACTGATATGTAGCTGTGAAAGCAGCTTGCTAAGCTGGTCTTGCTTAGTAGTAGCAATGAAGTTATCAGGAATTCTTTTCCAGACTTTTGGATAAGCATATTTCTTTTCCAGATGGGAATTTAATATGCTGCAAAAAAGAAGAAAAGATACAAACTCTAATCAAAATAAATTCTCTTGTCTTAAGTTTGACAGATCACTACTGTTGTAGAGGGCTTTGTGTCTCATATTCTTCTTCTGTGCTAATATTCTTCTTCCCTGGTGTCGCTGAAGTTTGGGTTGACACGAGGGAGATTGCAGTGCAAAGGGATAGCTGCAGTCCCAGCACAACTCTGCCCTTCCAACTTTTCAGCATTGTACTGGGCTGCTGGGAGCTGAAAGGAAACCGGAGCAAGGACGAGGGAGGTGCAGGCTGGCAGGACCCCTGCCTCAAGAGCTGAGAGGAGAGGTGAGCAGTGCACAGCACAGCCTACAGAGGGTCTTGAACAGCTCTTTGTTTGTAAGACCAGAATAAGAGATGCACAGAAATGTCATGGGGCCCTCGGAGAGGGAGATGTTTCTGCCTTGTTGGTTTGTTTCTTAATACTGGGCAGGACACATCTTTAAGATGAATCCAAGACAGTGGATAAATGCTGATGGGAGAGTGGCTCATCCCATTCTCCCCTAAGGCAAGGTGTGGCTCTTTGGCTTTGCTCCATCATGCTGTATGTTTGCCTGTAGTCGCAGTCAGGTATACTTTGCCTTTAAAGAAAATTCTAGAACAAGACACTATTGTACATGCTTCTTCTGCATGTGTTTGAGAGGCACTTGTATTGCTCAGTGCTTCCCTGGCAGGCTCAGGCACAGTGCCCCTGAGCAAAAGCTGTGACTGGAGGAAACCACCAACAGATAGTGAGGGAAATCAAGAGGGAAGTTCCTAACTGGAAAAAATACTGTGGAGTAATATTTTTGTTTCTTGTTTTACTGCCACTGCCTTTCATGTCTTGATAACATGGCACCAGGTACCCAAATAATGAAAGTAAAATGAAATAAAAATTGTCTTTTAGCTTAGTGTTAAATATGTAGTAAGTTGCCCAAGGAGAAGTTGAACTCTGTAAATTCTATGTCTAGACCATATATCTGTGCATTTGCCTCTCTCTGCATTTGTATTAGAAAACTAAATTTGTAATTGAGACTGCTGCTCAAAATACCATATTCTGAATATGAGCATGAGTCAGAAATTGTAATTACAGGCAAAATTTAGGCCACTGAGCCTTATACAATGAAATAGGTTCCCTTCAAAGGTAGCACAGGACTTGTGTGTTGTCCATCATCTGCCATGATTTCTAAATGAAGTAGCAGGTAACTGAGGAACAACAAAGGGGAATCCCTTTGGACAGGGGAAGCAGGGGAGTCTTCAATTCCTGTGAAGACAGCTTGTATTCTTAGTGCTATGCTAGGCAAGTTTCCTGTTTGGAGTGCTCAGGAGGGAAGAGAGAAGAAACTGAACTGTTTCTTGGAACAGAAGACTCGAACAATGCTGGAAAATATATAAATGAGTTATTGCACTAAGATCTCAGAGATTCTCTTGCTGGTGGCTGTGATGACACACTCCTTGCTTTTTGCTTTGATATCTTTACTGTTCACTTCCATAATGTGCTGTGGTATTTGTTTGTTTGGGGTTTTTTGTGTTTTCTTGGCGGGACAGCTTTCCTAAGCGAGAGACTGGCCCTTATATTGCTTTCTCAAGAAAGCAGAATTACCACATTCTGTATGGTTTAATCAAGCCCACTTCATTTGAAAGACTTTAGAATTATATGCTGCTTTCAGGAGAACCAATTTTTCACCTTGCAGACTCTTTTATAAGCCTCACTTGTATAGCTTCCAGATATTTTGTTTGCTTAAGGGGAGGGAATTGTCTAATGCATAAGGCAAGTGTACAAATATGCTGTAAATTTTATACCAGACCTTCTTCAAAACCTCTTCAGGAGAGTCTGGAGATAATTCAAAAACTAGTGCTTTAATAATGCTTTAAGTGGGTCTGGATGCATTAGCAGCAACTCTTTCATTATTCCTCCCACCCCATTTGAGAGTGAGTTCTCTGGTGGTTCAGAGGAGGAAACAAAGCAACATTTGGGGAGGTAAGCAGAAGCAGTACAGAGTGCAGAGATCAGAGCCTAAAGAATATTCTTCCAAAACTCCAAACTGGAGAAAGGTCCTGGAGAAGTAGAGGAGGATAAGTGTGTTATAGAGAATTATGAAAAGAAGTGAGATCAAATTTCCTTTTAAGTGTTCTGCCTTTATCCTTCTTTTCTCCTTGACATGTCTTCCTTCATTAGGAGCATCCTAACCATAGGTAGAAGCACATGCAATTTTCTTTTCCAAAACCTTTAGTAATGTCAAGTGTTCATATTGTCTAGTTAAAAAAAGTTAATAGATAAGATTGTAGAAGTTTGAATAGCTTTTATTTTATTTTCTAATTCACTGTCTCTCGGGTATTTCTTTTTACGTTGTTAAGAGTTAGCCTGCAAAGTTATTGCTATACTATAGCACTATCTCAGAATGTTTTTTTCACCACTAGTTGAGGATGCTCTGTTTTTCCAAACCAGCTGTAGCACTGATTCCACGCTTTGTTAAAATTGCCTTGCAAAAAGCAACAAGGCGTATTGGGAGAGAATTCTATAATTTTTCCTATTTTTATATATGCTAGTGCTGAGAAACTGACAACCCTGGTAGTACACCCTTTATAGCTTAGAGCCATTCATGCCATTAAAACATGTGCAAATTTCCTGTACTGTGTCTTCCAGAAAAGCACATGTGACTTGGAGATTCCTGTAGTGAAGGAAGTGAGTGAACCAAAACCTGGAAGCTCCTTCACATGCATGCACATAGACCTGTAGTGGAAGTGATCCACAAGATCTGCTCTATGGGTGTTGATAGGACAGAAAATGTTCTCACAGTGGCACTAAGCAAAATGCAAAGTGCAGTGCTCTGTGTCTTAAACCATATAGTGTTGGAATGGTGAAAGTATTGAGGATGCACATGGTTACCTAAAGGCAGGTGCTCTGGACATACTTTCAGCAAATAACTGGTAATCATATGTGCAGCACAAGGTTTCTGCTGAACACAGTAAATCTCCTTTTCATCTGAACACAGTAAATTTCCTTTTCGTCTGTTGTTGTTATGGTAAATGTTCTAGGTTTCTTCCCTCCCTTGTTGCTTGATCTATGTCTGGCTTTAGCAAGAAAGCTTTGATGGAGAGGAGTATTAAGAGTCTCACTGTGTTTATCTGATAGGATCAAGTTGTAGAGTTCTGATTTTTTTTGATTGCCGCTAGAAGTTTGATCATTTAAATTTTAAAGGACTTCTTAAAGTCATCTGGCATTACTCCCTGCTCAGTGCAAGACTAACTTGGGTGGAATTGCTCAGGTTTTTTTCCAATTGTCTTATAGAACTCCAAGGATGGAGGTTCTGCAACTTCTCTGGTCGCCTGATTTGGTGTTGAATCAAAACTTTGTTGCAAGTTTTCTTTGAAAAGTCTGTCTGAAGGTGTGGATTGTATACATTGTCTGTTGTCCTATCACTGCATCTTTGGGAAGAGTCTGGCTCTGCCTTCTCTATAACCTCTGATTAGGTCGCTGGTAGCAACAGTAATAACTTTTCCTTAAGGGTGAACAAATGCAGCTGTCTCACCCTCTCCTTGTATACCCTGGTCTCCTGTCACTACTCACCTTCACTGCCATCTGCTGGGCTTCATTTCCATATGTTAATGTCTTGTACAGGTGGTCCCAAAGCTGGGTAGAGTCCTCCAGATGTGCTTGCACAAGTGCCAGATGAAAGGGAAGAATCACTTCCTGTGGTCTTCTGGCTACACTCTTGCTAACACAGCCCAGTGTGTGGTTGTCTCTGCTGCAAGGTCATGCTTCTGACTCCTGTTCAACTTGCTCCCCAAGACCTTTCCTGCAAAGCTGTTATCCATCTGGTTGGCTCCCAGCCTGTTATTCCAACAGAGATACAGGACTTTGCCTTTGTGGAACTTTGCAAGGTTTCTGTCAGGCCACTTCTCCAGCCATTTGGGGTATCTCTGAATAGCAGATATTCCCTCAAGCTTATAAAGCACTTCACCTAGTTCCTGTATCCTTGGGGAATTGCTGAGGAGGTGCTCTGTTCCATCTTTCTGGTCATTCCTACAGACAAATCTCAAACCCAGTGTTGCTCTGGAGAAACTTCCTTAGAGGCCACTCGGACATGGTATCTTTGGTTACAGCCTTTTGAGTTCAGCAGTTCAGCTGCTGTGTCACTCACTTCATAGTTCACTTATTTAGTGCATGCATCAACAATTTAGGTCTAAGGATCCTTTGAGGTGCTAACTTGGAAGCTTCCTAAAGTCAAGGCAAACAACATCCAGTACTCTTTCCTTGTTTACAGAGCTAAATGTCTTGCCACAGAAAACAGATTGATTTACTTATTCCAAATACATGCTGGATGGATGTGGCTTCTGGAAAGAAAATTTGTTTCCATGATTCTCCTGGTGACCCAGAGAAAAAAAAATTTGTTCTGGGTCTGTGTCTCCGTATCCGTCCCAGTTGCAGAAGAGCTTTCTAACTTGCTCTTCTACTCGTGTGAGTAACACTTCTTTCCCTGGACTCTGTTATGGGCTCAGACCTCATCAGTATAAAATCAGCCAAAGACAACATGGAGTGTCTCTAAGCCTTTTCTGTGTACTTTCTCTCTATGTCTCCTGCTAGCTGAGCAGCAGCCTACAATTTTCTTCCTCTCTCCCTCACTTCCTTTTGTTGCCAGCTTACCTTGACATCCCTCTCTCAGCTCCAGCTGAGCTTGGACTGCTGCCAGCTCAAGCAGTGTTTCTCTCTTCCTACCAAGTATTTTTCTTACCTCTACCTTCTGTCTGCTCCCTCTTTTTTTTTTTTTTTTAACTCATCCAGAAATTCTGTGTTAATCCGTGCAAGTCTTCTGCCATGCCAACTTTCTGCCCAGTGGAGTGGATTGGTTTTGAGCTCTATAGAGGTTCTCCTTGAAGGTCAGCAGGCTCTTGTGGGTCCTTTTGGCTTTCCGAGCCGCAGTTTGTGAGTGAACTGAATTAGGACTCAAGTCACTTTATTCAATGGTCCTGTGAGGTACATATTTTTAGGTAAAAAATAAATATCATAGTAGATTATAGATGGGATTTAGTGTGAGCCCCAGTCATATATGTAAAAGTTGCATTAGCAGTGGCAATGAAGTGAAACACAGGAGGTCCAAAATCTTGTTTCCTGAAAGATGTAATTTTCCACATTTTATGTGTTGGAGTCTCCCAGCTGCTTCACTTTGGGACCAAGATGAAGGTTATGTTGATTCACAGAGACATTTCAGGTATGTGGTTTGCTACATTGTTTCAAAGCAAGATACTGCTCTGTGGCTTAGATTTCTTTAATGATTGAAACTTTGTATCCTAAATGATGTTCAGGAAACAGGAACCTGAGCAGAACATAGAACTCTAGAAATGGAGGATAGTAAATGACCTGGTTCCTTGGCATGTTTTTTTGCAGCCAGCCTGTCATCTGTCTTGTTTGGCATCAGTGATTCTTGCCTGTTTCTTGTGTGTTTCATTGAGGTGCATCCAAAAAAAGTATGAATGTCTGCAAGGGTATTTTGGGTTTTATTTTCATAAATTTGTGAAAATGAGAGAAGAAGAGCAGTCTAATCTCTGTTGTAAAATAACTGGCAGTAAAGCTTTTATTTTGTCTCCAACTGGATTCGTGTGGCAATTGGGCATAAACACAGAGATAACTTGTTCATTAGGAACTCTGCAAGGAAGTATTTTGAAAGGCAAGGAATAGGTGCCTGTTCCAATGGTCTGGAAAAAGCAAACAACAGCTGTGATAGTGTTTTGCTGTTTCCCATAGCTGTCGTGATTATGAAGTGATGATATAATTAACTTTCTCAAAAGCTGCACAAAGGGAAAGCTTTTCAGTGATGTATCCATATTTGTAATCCCAAGAAAAGCTTTTTGTTCCTTTAGTCAGTCTATCACTTCTGGCTCTTGTAATTTACTGAAATCTCCTTTCTTAGCTCTTACTAGAAACACTTAGCTCCTAGATTCTTTGCCAGTCATACAAAGTATGAATTTTCATAAACGTGTATATGAAACAACTTTTTTTCCTTATTTTTTTCCTTCTCCCTATTGAGTGAATTCACTTGGGATTTTGGACACAATAACTGAAAGACAAATTGGTTGCTTCATAAAGGTAATTAAGACAGTATGTGGTGCAGGGGGTGAGCAGTTAGGGGTTCTTTCCTTCTAATGATCCGTTAATTAGTGAAGGGAGCTCAGCGAGTGTTCGGGCCTCTCAGGAATTACCTTCGAATGGCATTTAAATCTGCTTTGGTTAAAAAGGTATAATTGAAGGGGGAGAGGCCATTTTAGAATTTTTTTCTGTCAACATAGGCCAGCAGAATTTGCTAAACCAATGCAAATGTCTATATATAATTGGTGTTATGTAGATAATAAATATTTTTAAATAAACCATTAAATAGCTGTGATACCTCGCTGAGGGTTTTGGTGGCAGTTTTGGTTGCAGCAGGCTTCCCTGTTGAGAGCAGTAAGATTGCTGCATGAAGCTGGTTGACTGCAGAGCCAGGGTGTCTGAAACTTGCTCCCAGTTCAAGCACTGCACCATGTTAGTGTGTTCATATGATTTTTAGGACCGGTCTGGAATACTTGCTTGGATGTTTTTGTGGGAGTCAGCTTGAAGCTGGCAGGTCTAATATTCCTTGAAGAGAAGTAGACTAATCTCTGTATGATTCCCTTTTGTGCATTTCAAAATATCTGGTATATTTTGGTGGTATGTGTCCGGTCATCTGCATTATTTATTCTTCTGCTGTCCAGAGTTATCCAGGATAAATTGACTGCATATGTGCAGGACCGTAGCAGCTGTTTAGAACAGAAAGAAAATAGGTCTTATACAGTCTGAAATAAGCCTCTCATTCTTCAAGGTGCATGCAGCTGTGGTCCCAAAGGTGAATTTTTCTTTTCAGGTTCAGGTAGCATTGCTTTAATCAGTACTTTTCCCTAGAAGATAAGCCAATGGATTAATTTGTAAAAAGATATCTTTTTTTTTTCAGCCTTCTCATTTGAATTGGGAGATTTTTCCAATGCCAACTTGTCAATTAGAATGGAGTAGTATTTCTATTACACAGAATCACCACCTATTTGGAAAGATCTTTTCCATTATCTACTCATATGTCATTTTAAGGTAGCAAATAATAAATGCTAGCCTAAAAATCGTTTGCTAGAGACAAGCTAATGGATGTCCCAAGAGCTTTAATAGACTATGATTGGCAGTTTCCATGTGTAGAGTGGAAGTTTGTGGAGTGTGCATCACAATTATGCCTGGAATGAAGAAATAAAATAACCAAAGTAATGGAAGTTCAGATTATGTTTCAAGTGGATTTATTCTAAAGTTCAGAGTTCTGATGTTAAGGGAATGATAAACAGAGATTATCAAAATGCCACTGTATTTTAGAAAGCTTGTAATTTTGACATTCTGAGATGTTCCTCATTTTCATTCTTCAGAAAAAGAGGGAGGAGCAACACTGGACTGAATCTCAGTGGTTTTAATATGTGGGCAAACACTTCATACACTATGAGTGGCTGCATCACAAATTATTATAGCTGTCTTTTGATAGTTGTACAAACAATACCTTAGCCTCTTGCCTGCAGTATTAGCAGGTAATTTGAGAAAAAGTGGCATCTCAGTCATGTGGAAGGAAAAATAAAATCTGTAGCACAAGGAGAGTCATAGTGGTATTGGTAGTGTTGGTGCTGAAAGCTCTGGATCTGAGGTTAGTAAATGGGTGGTTACCGCTGGGTTCCTTGTGGTGGAGAACGCAGCACATGACCTGACAGTGTAATAGTGAAAGTGGAAGAGGGTCAGAATTAAAGTTGAACTGCTAAAATTGCCACAGAATCATCCATAGTTTGTTGCACTGCTCCTTTGTTTAGTTCTAACCATCATCACCTTCGGCATCAAACGAGGCTGAGCTGAATGAGAATGGCTGTGATTCTGTGCTTTCAAAGGGGTTTTGTTATTCAGAAGTACAAACAAGCAGCTGCACTGAGGTAAATGGTACAATTTAAACAGTGTTATCAGAAACTGGCTTGCCCACTTGTCTTCCCTTATATTCCCTTTAGAGTGCAAGTTACACCAGTATGTTTTGCATCCCTTTGGGTGGACTAGATAACCCAGCTGTATTTTTCATTTGAGTATTTTGTTTGTCTATTTGTTGCTTTTTCTACCTTTTTCTTTCTCTTAACCCAGTGCCTCAGCTGCATGGTTTAGAGCCATGTCCAGTGTGGATATTTTTCTCATGGAGGGCTAGTTGCTGTATGTTTATGGTAGTCATATTATACTGGCATTTGAGCAGTGGGTAATTCATACCCACTCTTAAAACAAGTTCCAGCTGAAAGGTAAAACTGAACAGGTTTGTCTTTGCTTGAAGTTCCCACCTTTCTTGATCAGGCAAAGATATGGAGAATTTGATGTTTTGGAGAAGAAGGGTAAAAATGTGTTCAGTATTTAACTAGATTGTGTCATTAATAAAAAGCTAAGCAGCTAGAAGTGCATAGGTGTTGAAATTGATCATTTCACTTTAAAAAAAGTTGGTTTTGTCTTATTGAAGAATAAGCTCAATATGTAGTAAAATTTCTCAAAATAAAAATTGTGTTTATTTTTAAAGCAGTAGAATGTGTGCAGGCAGCAAGGATAGAAAATTCTGTTATCCATTAATATGTTCAATACTTCAAATTATTCCAAGGTAGCAAACATTCATGTGACATAAGAAATACAGATTCTTATGGAAACACTACATCTACTTTTGGTTTCTTCATCTGTGCTTTAAAGGAGAGATTCTGAATTCCACAGCCACTCATCCCACAGAAGGATGTAGAAGTTTTTGTTTTATTTTAATATGCATTTTCATCACCAGTCCAAAAATGAACAAAACATAAATACATTTGTATTACTTAAAAAAAGCTCATTTCTTCTTCTTCAATGGCCCTGTGTAAAAACTACAAAAAAGAGCACAGGAAAGCCCATAGATTATAATGAATAGCAGGGTAATGTGTTGCTTTTTGTAATGAGGAATGGTGTTAAAAGTAGACAGTCTCCAATATTTAAACAAATTTTTTGGTAGGAGGTTTTACATTTAATTGCAGTGGCCAAAATAGAGAACAGGGCCTTTTTCCTTGACTTAGTGAAAAGGGGCAGCAAACTATTCTTCTCTGCCAGTCTTACCAAAGTCTTGACAAGACCAAGCTGCTCTTTATTTCATATTGCTGGATCATGCTTTAACAAGTTGAGGATCTTAAGAGTGCTGGCTTTCATACACAGCAACAGCTGCTTAATTTGTGCTAATCATTTTGGAGATTGCATTTGTATTTTATGTGTGTTACTCGTGCTTGAAAGTGTATCCTTGTGTTGTTGCCAAATAATCAGAGCAGTTGGCAAAATGGAAAAGAAAGAGTTATCAGAACATGAGGTGTTTTTTCCTAAAAGGCTGCACAAATGTGACCTTTCTTTTTCAGGGGAATTCTAGCTGCTTGTTTAAGAGAAGCAGCTTGGCAAATGTCTAAAGATTCAGAGTTTTCAGTAGTTTCCTGGGGAGCTGAATTTGTAGTTTTAAATCTGTGAAACAGGCTTTAAGGTAGATTCATAATTGTGAAGATGTGGAGCACTCTGAACATCATTCACAAATTAATATAGATGTTCAGACATGGGTTTACATCTTTTGAAGGTGTATGGACTGTGTTCTCTCTGTGTAGATGTTTAAGGCAAGGAAACCAGTGGATTGTAACCCTGACTGGAGATTACTCTTTTCCCTAAAGGCCAAGAGAAGTAACTGAAAGTTACAAATAATTCAACTGGAAATAAATTACAGGTCTTATCTCGGTGACATTTTTTAGACACACCTCATGTCATTTTTTTGAACTCTTGCTTAAACATTTCTGTAAAAGACCATGATCCATAGGTTTGTGCTCAGAGACTTAAGCTTTAGAATTGTGTTTGGGTGCATGGTTCTGCTATTAACAGCTTTGTGGGAAAAAATGCAATGCATTGGACTGCATTTTGTGATAAATATGTTTAATTCTCATCTCTGCAAGATGAGAATCAATGTTTTTGAATGAACATCTTGTGTCTTCTAATGATAGTTCACAAACTGTTGAGAGATTAACTCAGCCATTTTTCTGGAAATCCTTAGTGCTGTGGTATCAGGCCATTGAGAGATCTCTGCAGCTCTGAACCATTCCCAGTCAAATGGGACAATCCTTCAACTCCTTTGCTTGTGTGCTAAGTTCAGTATTAGGAGCCATTAGCTGTGAGTTCTTTTTCCTAATTTGGCCTGTCAAATCAATATAATTTGGATTTTCAAAGATAGCATTATAAGTTGTGAATTTTTCTGTTCCAGTAGTTTCATTTGAAAGTAAGTTTTTCAGTATTAATAAGATCTGCACCTACTCCAAATATTCCTTCCACACACTTAAAATAGGAACAGACAACAAGATATGTGGAAGACAAAAAAATTGCATGACTTCTTTTTCATATGATGGTCTTTACTTAGCTCTATGCAGTTACAGCACTGTTTGGCTAAAACAGCATAAAAGTGAACTGTCTGTCAAGGCTGAAGAAGCAAATTTATTTTTCTGATTATTTATTATCCATATTTCTGTTTAGTTAGATGTTTTTTCTCTGTTCTCCTGAACATTAATAACTGCAATCTTTAAATCTGTTTTAAGTAGCTTCTTTTGAGCA
The DNA here is from genome assembly GCA_024362935.1 of Setophaga petechia. Taxonomy (NCBI): domain Eukaryota; kingdom Metazoa; phylum Chordata; class Aves; order Passeriformes; family Parulidae; genus Setophaga; species Setophaga petechia. The sequence continues at coordinate 30,699,892 of JANCRA010000008.1, forward strand.
TTTTAAATTTATCTGAGTAAATTTAAGGTACAGTTCCTAAGTGAAAAATTATAAGAAATTATTTCTTGTTATCTATTTAAAAATTGCTCTGAAAACTTGAATGTAATTGAGAAGGGATCGTTAGTTAATGTTTTGAACTAATAGATCTTTGTCTCATAGTCTTAGAATGAAAGCAGATTACTTTACCAGTAAAAAGACTCCTGCATATTCACCAGGGATGGCAACAGTCAGTCAAAGTTATGAAAATATTTGGGCACAGTCTGAAATTAAGTGGTGACAACTAAGAGTTGAACTGCTCTCACTGAGAGGGTGAATAATGTTCTTTTTTTATTTTCCTTCAGCATTCTCTATTTACTGTTACCTCTCTCTGCTCTGAACTTTGTGGTTCGTTATGGGGCTTCTGGGAATGCTGCCAGCAAGATGTTCCTGATTGATGGTTCTGAAGCCAAAATTCAGAGGCTCTTACAATGTCTAGCCAGCTTTGGCATTGCTGTCTCCTGGGATTGCTTTCAATTTGTATCATCCTACAGCAGGCTGTAAACCCGTCTGCTTCCTGTTGTCCAGGAGTTTAATGCAGAGCTCAGAGCAGCAGCAGATCAGGAGCATGCATAAAAAAAGAGGTGCTCAGGAACTGACAGTCAGCAGCAGGGTCCCGGGGGACTTGGACTTCAGGTAGTAACTTCAACATGCCAATCTGGATTAGGTGTGGGCTCGACCTGGTTGCCAAATGTAAAATGATTTTGTGTTAGGGAAAAAAGATGGTTTAGTTGTCTGCCTTCAGGATTTCCCAGCAGGAGGAAAAGGTAAATGAAGAGTTTAGCAAGTGAAAATGAAGGCTGTTCTTGTTGATTGCTTTGCAGGTGTAGTACTAATTAGAAATCATAATGCTTCATGAATACATTTTCTATATTCTACAGAAAGTTTGCTTTAGAAATGAGGACCTCTGCTTCTTTATGTGCATTAAAAAATAAATGCAACTAGAATGCAACAGACTTGGTTCTTTTTTCCTTTTCTTTCAATTTTAAGGTTATGCACATTTAAACTGTTAAAATCTTCTGCAAGAAAGTGGCATGTAAAGTATAATACTCTTGAAATACCATTAAACTATAGGTCTGTCTCTCCAGTTAGAAATTAAAGAAATAACAACACTAACTGGTGCTGGTAAAATGTTGATAAAAGGTTGATTTAAATCTCTTGAGTAACCAGCAGGCTTTATTAATTGGGTGTGTGGAATGGCAATTGAACAGGAATACTGTTAGCAGAAGGTGAGCTGAAACTGGTTGTGCTTTTATTTCCTCTTTGGGAAAGTGGTGTGACACCTGGCAGAGGTTCAGTGTTGGGTATGTGTTGAATAGGTTCTATCCAGGTGTTTTGTTTTGTGTAAGGATACTTGTGTGGCATTGCATGGTGTGTTTGGGAGGACCAGAGTGACTTTGCAGCAGTGCTTTGAGGTCTTTCATTGGAAACAATCAGAATAAATCTCATCTAGTTACTCCTCAGAAGTGACTGCTGCTGGCTCTCTAAGCCATTGGCTGACTTCAAATGAGGACCAAATCCTGATCAGAAACACTAAGATTTCTGTACTAATTACACTTCCCAGTAAAAGCATGAGCACTGTTACCTTCAGAAACTCCCAGGAACCTGAGCCATGTTGCTCCTGCTTTATTTGACAGTATTTCTGAGGACCAGAAGAGTAAAAGTGTATGTCATCGCCTCTTCCTCCCTCCCCCATATGAGCTAAATTTTATCTTTGTGAACACATTGTTCAGTTCCTGATTTTTCCCCCGAGCAATGTATTCTGTAAGTGCATGAAGCTTTCTGCATTCGCTCGTTTCAGTCTACATTTGTTTTGTCATTTTTCTGTGGCGTTAAATGTTGTGATAGATTATAAACATCCTAATGTAACTTGAGCATTTTCACTCAAGTATTTTAGGTATTCTATTCTACTCTATTTTTTAAAATATTTTTGTTTCATAGCTACTTACTTTTACGATCAGATTTTCAGTTTGAATGTTTAAGAAATAGAAAAAAAAATACTTAATTTTATCCAATGTAAGTGCAGAAAGTTGAGTTGTTTCCAGGTGTGCTTCAGTAACCAATTTTCCTTTTGAAATATTTTTTCAAGATGCTTTCTTCAATGAGTTTGTAGCTATCTTGTAATGCTAGTTTGAAATTTATTTTTTTTTACTTCAGTTACAAATATGAACCATCATCCATATGTCCTTGTATGAGCAGTGGAATGTAAAGTTTGCACTTAAAAATGAAAAATTCTGAATACTTTCCTTAGCCAGTATGTTTTTTCAGAACTTACGTTCAATACCTGTTATAAAGTGTGTAGCTGATATTCAGAAATTATCTCCTCAAAAATGTCTTGTTTTCTGCTCATGGGTATCAAGCACATGCCTCAAAAAAGGTCAGAAAATATTCTCAAAGCAGTGTAGCTTCTTAGAAATTTAAATACAAATTTGTATTCCTTTATGATAAATATTAATACTAGTAGTATCATAAACCTTCTTGCATCCCATGGGACAGCAAGATTACTAGGTCAAAAGGAGGTGTTTTCTTCCTTACAGGCATTATACCTTAATGAAAGCCTCAGCCTGGAGTGGTCTTGCATATTTATTGACATTTCTTCAAGGAATGCTTTTTTTCCATGAGTTTGTCTACTTATTATTAAAAGTTTGGCACCCACAATTATTTAGTCAGTATAAAATGTTTGAGAATGTGATTATTAATATATTTGATGAAACAGAAATTTTCATACTTCTAGTGGGAAAAGTATTTCAATTATCTCAGATTTTCTGCAACTTTTGGGGGAAGGTGGTCTTAGTCTCAGTATTTTTCCTCTACTACAATACAAATGGACAATAGTGTATATGGTTAATTTGTTTTTCACCTTCAGTACATGAAGATGCTTGGAATATTTGTTTTGGTGTTAATGTGTTAGTACATGCAGCTTGCACATTTCCACGCACATTTCCACAGTGAGAGTCAAGAAAGCACAAAATTTATTTGTGCTATAAAGAAGTATGAGTTTTAATTCCTCTTTCTGCACATAGTACAGTCTAGAAGAGGATCTCATTGGTTAGTAAGTCCTGTGCTTTCATGGTGCCCTTAAATATTTGCATTGCAAGTTAAATGTGTTTTAAGTGTGTTGTGGCAATCTACAAATATGAGTGCAGTTCCTGATCCATTGAAGTATATCTGCTAAGTAACAGAGCCTATTTCTTGACTGCAAATAATACACTTATCTATGTTATGTTTAATTTATGTGTAACTTATCCTATTAGATAAGATTTGTCTTGCTGCTGCAAAGTTATACTAGAAAAAGCCAGGAGGGTTTAAGAAATTGTTATCTTACCCATTTGGTTTGTTTGGACAATATGAAGTGCTACTGCTGAGCTCCTGTGGAAATAGTTAGGCCAAGACCTACAATGGAAATTCTTTTGGAGTATGAATGGTGATGCAGAGCTTGTGTGCTGCTACTGAAAAGCTCCTGCTTTCTAGAGGCTTGTGTGGATTTTCTGTGTAAACAAACCTTGTCCAAGAGGTTCTTGAGGCCTTGCAAGGCAGCTAAAGCCTTAGAACATTGAACTTGTAAAGTCACCTTCAATAGGATCAGATGATGGCCAAGAAAACTGCTGTTGAAATACTCAATCCATTATTGTCCAGAGCAATATTTCAGCTGTTATTGTTAATTGTAGCTACTGCTTCAATTGTACTCAAGTTAGGTCAAACCTGACATTTGCAACAAAGCAACACGTGCATACAAGCAGAACCTGTGCCAGCACATGCTGACCTGACCATTACTCACTGCAAACATAACTTCTACTACCAGAACCTCCCCCCAGCCACACCATGGAAGCTGTCATCCCATGCACCACCCAAGCGAGGTGCCTGCACTAAGAGTTGCCATCAGCTGTTACTTCTCTGGCTGTAATTTGGCCAGTGTGGGTCTGGGTCCATACAGGTAGCTTCTCACTGCAAAGGCAGATCCTACCTTCTTGCTGCTCACTAGTCAGCAATGTCAGCATCTTCAGAGGAACTCCCTGAACATTGACCTGCTGGAACTTGTGCATTGCATAGCTTGCTTAATCAGGTAATTTTTCGGCAGATGGTGTTGTTACACTGCCTGTTTAATCTCTGGACCTAGCAGCTCAGTTTGTTTCTCTGCAGTCTTCTGAGAGCCACAGTTTAGACATTTGTCTCAAGCGGTTGAAGTGCGACAGGAAGACTGTGCAAACTCCACCACAAATGTTAGATTTGCATTTAAGAATGGTATCTTATTCAACTACCAAGAGAGGAGCATTGGTACATATTTTGTGTTCCGACAGCTGGTGTGTTTTCAGCCTGTAGTGCAAGACAGAGTTATCTGCTACCCAAGGGCCTCCATATGGGAAATGCCAAAGGATCACTATCTTCACTGGGAAGTGATTAGTGATCCACATTAGTAATCTTTCTGATTAGTGATCTATGAAGCAGAAACAATTGAAAATTATTGATTGCAGCAAATCTCACCTGTGTGTGATTTGCAGTGATAGTTTTAGAGCTGTTAACAGTGTCTCACTGCAGTAGTTTCCTACCATCTTTGAAGCTATCTTAAGGAAAGCAGGGATCCAATTTGGCGATTTTTTTTCCATTACTTGGTATACACTTATAATAAATGTAACAAAATTTGGTGTGTGACATTAAATGAGTTTTTTTGATAAATTGTAAACAGTGTCAAAGGCAGGTATATCCTGGAGGCTTGTTCTTTGTAGTCATGGTCCTACTATAAGTTCAGGATAGGTCTCAAGCTCTTCCATAAATGCAGAGAACCATATATCACTGGTTCCTGCTATACAGCTGCTCTGTGTGGTTTTGTTTGGATGGTCTTTATGCTTTTAGCTGTGTTTTTCCTTGGTGCCTCTTGAGCCATAGGCAGATTTTGTTTGTACCTCAAGGAGTAAATAAGTCTCTGGGAACATCAATAGCATGTATGTTGTGTGCTGCTGCATCTCACTGTGGGATGTCTCTGTGAATCTCTTGGTCTCTGCCCAACTCCTTGACCTGTGCATTCTTCTCATTTCTCTTCCAAAACCCTTCCTTTTCCTTTGCTGTTACCTCTGTCAGCTGAGGAACCATACATCACTTGAAACCGTGAAGGCATCACAGCAGAGCATCTGGCCCAAGCTCTGACTGTGCTTACAGAAGTGATGACTTTCTGACTGGCTTACTCAGGATGGAAACATTCATGTCCCAGACAAGAATCTATGTTATCCTACTCAAACATTTGCACGCTTGTCTCTCTCAAAGCAAAAATAAATTGTAATTCACTGATGCCTCTCACCTGGGATAGAACTGTACCTCCTATTTCTTTCAGTGCATTTTAGAAAAATAAAGACCTGGGCCAGTTGCACTGAAAATGAGTGTCCATCCATAACACTGTGTATTGCTATGAGAGTTGCATTAAGAGTAATATAAATGTTGTTTTGTAATTGAATGATTTGGCTGATGTGGTGTCTTGTTTTTTATAGTCTGATAAACATATTGCATGCTGGGACTGAAGTAGTGTCAAGTGGAAATACAGAAGGAGATAAAAGACTGTAGCTAGTGTAGCTAGTTGAGTTAGATGTATTGAAATAGTTTCCTAAAACAGCAATAAAAATGCAGGTAGTTGAGGCTTTACTTAATGAGAAACTTTTTGTCAGACAAGTCCTCTAAGTGACATAAGGAATTACTTGTCTCTGGGTAAAACATACATGCCCACCTGTGTGAAGTTGCTGAAATGGGGTTTCATTTCTTTCTTCAGAGTGAAGTTATGAATATAAGTTACTCTTAAAGGTGCAAATTTACCTGTAACAGTTCTGGCTACATACTAGAGAATCGTATTAAAAAAACCTGATTTTTCTTTAAATGTGAAAGTATATTATATCAGTAGTTTATTTGTATATTTGTAGTATTGCAGTCATCTGAAATGCATTGACTGAATTACAGTTCTTTTACTGTTCTCTCCAGCTTTTGAACTGCAACACTTAAAAATCACACATCAGTTACTACTTCACTGCTGAAACATACCTTACTGGTTTGCTTTCTCTTTTTAGGTGTCTTGGCTTTTTAATCCAGCAAGAAGTGAAATAACAAGTCTAGATAGTGGAAATATAGATGACATTTTAAGTGAGTACTTCGAATAATTTTTTTCCTTGTATGTCTGCAGTTACTTATCTTTGTGAATATTCCAGTGGTATTAAATGAATATTCATACCCTAACTTTGAATATATGAATTGCAATTGGCTTAGAAATATTAAATGCCTGTGGTCGAAATTAGCTGTCTGAACTAATGTATTGCAATGAGAATTTGAAGTGTCTTAAGAAAATAACTTTTATCTTGTTTGCAGAAAGGAATGCTTGATTGCCTAACCAAAACTAGTCTAGAGGGCATTTTAAAAGTTCCCCCCAAAAAATAGCAGCAAGTGAAACCCATGGTTATGGGCCTTAAGGATCTTGCTTGTTCAGCTCTGCCTTTTCTCAGGTTAAGCACTGGCCTGATTCTGGTGGCTCATAGAATGGGAATCTTTAAATTAAACAGATATGTGTTTCTTGTCTGCAACCTTTCCCTCTGAGAAGTATGCAACTTGCCTGTGTCTGGTTGTCTTTGCAGGAAAAGGTTATTACATTGTTTCTAATATGTCCAGGGTGAAAACTGTTTAGTAATGTCTGGACTAGAACCTGCCTTATGATATGAGATTGCTTTGTGATATGAGAGCTGTTTGTAGATACCTTTTCTACAGTGGAAAATATAAAATTATTTCGTACAATGTAATTCACAAAAGGCAATATATGCTAAGTGTGAGGGCTTCTGAAATTTATCCCAGTACTTTCAAGAAATACTTTATACGTTGGAGGTGACCCTAAACTTCTCGGTGCTTGTTATTTACCTATTTGCCACTGGCATCCCTTGCTGATAATGAAAATCTTAACACCATAATTGTAATCAAACTGTGGTGTTCTCCAGCCTGCTCAAGAGTTGTCTTTATCAGCATGTTGTCTTTTCCAGACTTTCAGCATCCTTATCTTCACATGTAACTGCTCTGTAGCCTTGCCAGTTTTCTGCTTTGTAAGCATTTCTGCTTTGTAAAGCTGTGGCTGCTATTCTGTAATTGTAGTATGTATTTCAATTTTTTAAATGTCTAGGTCAGTACTACTGTTAAAAATTAATTTAAAGCATGGTTAGTTGTTAGATTCTATAAAGATAATACTTCATTTTTGGGCAAGAAATTTATCCTTTTTTATTTTTTCTTAATATGTGAAAAGGAATGCATAAGAACATTACTTCATTATATGTATTCATGTAGTACTGCATTTTTTTTAGTGTTCCTTATTATTTTTCTGATTTTGAGGACTAAAAATTTCTTTGCTACCTTTTGCCATAGTATCCAGGTTAAATAAGACAAGTAAGGGCAAACCAGAACAAGTTGCACAGAGGAGTTGCCTGTTCATCAGTCTTATACCCCAAATAGTTGGGATTTCAGCTTTTAACTAATTTTTAACATTTACAAATAATAGAGCTAGTGCTTAAGAGCTACTACAGTTCAGTTTCTGGATGGAAGTGCCTTAATTTTAAATCCAGAAATAATTTTTGCTGCATGTGTTACTTAATTACTTTGTGTGTCTTAATGTCTTAAGTATTTGCATTTTTTTTGTCTTACATATCAATAAAGTCAATCGAATAATTGACTGAAGGCCTCTTTCATCTTTTTCCCATATGTTATAGATTATATTTCAGCCAAGACTTACTCCAGCAGTTTTCTAACAATCAGGCTAAGCTTTATGCTAAATTATCTAGAAATATTTGCTTTTGTAGTTTTTTTGCACATACTTTTATAATCTTGAATAAAAGAACTGAGAAGTTTGCCTCACAATGTGACATTGGGCTTTTTCTTTTTCTTTCTTCTCAGACAATGCAGATGTTGCTTTAGTTAATTTTTATGCTGATTGGTAAGTTATTCAAGTTGGTTTTTTTTTTTAATATTTAAGCTTCTGTCTTTTGAAAACTATCATGTTTTGCTGTAGTTTTCTAATTGAAAATACAGTGGTCTCTTGCTTTCAAACCAGTTCTTTCCTGGGTTTAGTCCCGATTTCTTCTCCTGTCTATGCTTGCTTGGTTCACATTATTATAGGCTATAGCTTTAAACATTGCAGCCTTAATTATGATCATTACTTTTAGGCATACAGCAATAATCCCTCAACATAGCCCACTGCCAGTCTGTAACCTGGCTTATGAGTGAGAACAGATCAGTTTTGGTCACAGAAGTTCTCTGCTTTAAGGGTGGAGAAGAATGGGGGACAAGAAGCCATTGTAGCATATAACATATACACGCTGCATCAATGTGTAGCATGCAGCTGGGCTGCCCAGAGTCAGGTTTTTTCAGAAGGTGGACTTCAGCTCTCTTGGCATTTTGAGAGCAAGACTTGCTCTTCACTTACATGTTTGCTGTTGCAGACATAACTGCATCCCCAGGCTGTCACTGTTACGTTTAAGGTAGGTTTCAGTGCAGGCTGGTTTATTGCAAGTCTACTCCTTGAAGTCTCATTCTCCCAATTTCTACATTATGCATCTCCAATTTCAAAATCTGCCATATGTTTAAAAGGACACAATATAAAATAATTTTATTGACATATTTGTAATGGGCTTGTGCACCACTGTTACCCTAAACTGCCTAAAACCACTGAAGCATCTTTACAATCCTACCACCTTTTCTGTGGGCAAAAAGAGAGAATTTGCATCAAAATCTGACATTACTGCAAGAAGGGACCCTTAGGGTTCTCTTTGTTCTTGCTGCTGTAAAGGCAGTCTGCTCAAATTCAGCCAAACCTGAGCAATAATATAATAGATAATACTTATAACTTGTATTGTTGACCCATAGAAAATTACCTGTGATATTTCTTGAAGGTGTTGGTGAATATTTCAATCTCAACAATCTAAGGAACAACTTTTACTACATTTTTAAAATCACTTTCCATGGGATAATTCAGGTAGAAAAAAATTAACAACATACTGTCTGAATAGATTTCTTAAAGGCTTCTAATTGATTAATGTTGTTTCCTAGGGAGATAAAGCAGGGAAGCATATCTTGAACTATGTATTCTTTCAGAATTACTTTTTTTTCTGCACCTGATTCATTCAAGTTACTTTTGAACTGATTTTTATCCACTCAATTACTGGGATGATTACAGATAGATGTGATCTTTTTCAATGGCTTTTCTTTGTTTTCCTTTTTTTCCTTTTTCCTTGAAAGATTGAAGTGTTCCAGTAGTCATCAATTTAAAGATTTCAAGGTGATGTTTTGAAGTCATGATTTTGTGTTCTATTTACAGGTGCCGCTTCAGTCAAATGCTGCATCCTATTTTTGAGGAAGCTTCTAATGTAATCAAAGAAGAGTATCCAGATAAGAATCAAGTGGTGTTTGCTAGAGTAGACTGTGATCAGCATTGTAAGTAAATCTTGATTTAGGTTTTTCTGTGCTGACTTGCTACCAAGTTAGTAACTGTGTTGAAAAATATGCTAAATAGCTGTGCAAAGTGCAGTTGTAGATGACCCATCATTTAGCCCAGGGTTGCTTTTAATATATCAGCAAACCTCAGCAATTTCCAGTGTTTCTTTCTGTTTGCATCCATCAACATCCTTTTTTTTTAATCAGTTCAGCTTATCTCATTTAATGAGGAAAATAGGGCTGTGATTATAAATTGAATTGGCTCATTCACATGTCAGAGAAGCAGTAGTGCAACAAATGATGCAGGTCTTCACAACCAAGAAAGGGAAGGGGTAACCTTCCACTGTTAGCATGGAGAATATGTTCTGATCAAATCTTCCTTCCACCTGGGAGTCATGGCAGGGGCTGTAAGTTTCCTTTCACACAGCCAGGCAGGGATCAGAGCTTTGCTCTGCTGTTGTTACACATGCCAGCAAACAGTTCCCTGTTTGGGTTGGGTTTTCCCCATGCCCAGACATGAAAATTATATGCAATATCTTACTTTATGCTGGTACTCATTCCTATAGTTCTTTTTTAATCCCTTAATAAGTAAAATGTGAGGAACATCTGCTGCACATTGAAAGGCAAATGGATAGTACCAGGATTTTTATTACACTGTTGGATCAGCTGTGTTATTTTATGCTTCTTGGAGACCATCATTTTTAGGAATAATTTCTTAACAGTGGCTTATGATTCCCAAAGAATATTAACAGAAAAAATCAGTTTAATTGATACTGATTATACTGTTTGTGCTTTACAAAACTGTTAATTTGTAAGGACAAGCATCACTGGAAATTGGCTCATCTTTTCATGTCAAGATAACAACAACAAAACTTTCTGTGAAGTTCTCACTAAAGACCATAGTAAAATCAGCCTGTGTTGTTGTGGTTTTTTTGTTGAGGTTTAAATTAATTGCTGCAGTCCTTGCTTTGGTTTATGTAGCTTCAGTTGCTTGAATAACTCAGAGGCTGGGCTGCTGGATGCCCAGTGTTTAGCTATGAGACATGTCTAAGCAGCAATAGTTAAGAAAACTTTTTTTGCCCTCCACCAAGTGTTTGAAATGCTTTAAAAGCTTGAAATGCTTAATCCTCTCATGTGCTCTTTGAATTAAGGTAACTGGTGCTTGTTACAGGGAGCTGAGAGGAGGAGATGCTACAGGAGAGATGGTCATCCCTCCTGGGATTACTTGTAGTGGGCTAAGTAGTAGGAGGCAGCCAGAAGTTTTGGTTTTTCTTTATATTTCTGGAATGCCATTAGTTCTCTGTATTTACTATTTTTGTCCTTAATTTAAGTAGATGAGCATGACTGCTGTTGCAGAAGATGTAAAATGTGAGAATTAAAAATAAAATCCTTTCATGACAGGCAATTTACATTGCCTTTTTGAATTTAAATAACAGAGTTGTGCATGTCATTCCTAGTTTCTAGTATTTATTTGCTGGGTTTTAAAAAATTATACATTTTATGGCACACAATTATTGGGCATGTTCTAAAGTTTTAGGTATTTTAACGTGGATTTTAATGAGCTGCAATAGCAAGAAAGCAAATATTACTGTATTATCAAGGTTCGGCCTGTGTAGTATTTTGCTGAATGCTGGTGTCAAGATTCTTAGTGGTTTGGGATTTTTTTATTCTAACTTCATATTTTTGTACGTGTTTACATATTTTAGCAACGCTAGAGGTTTTATGTCAATATTTTGGTGGTTTGTTATGCCTGTAGATTTCATACCACTAGTAATTTGCTGTTAGAATGGTGTTCTAGAGATGGTGGATTATTTGCATTACAAATGATTTGGTTCTTTTTGAGGCCAAGACTCTGTAGGGAATCCAAATAACTGATTTCTGGCCACTCAAAAACAGCTTTTAGAATGGTTACTCAGGCATAGATACTTTCTATTTAATGCACTATTATTGAAGCACACTGCAGGGCCCAACAGCTCACACCAGCTTCTGAGGGTAAAGCAAATTAAAGAGAATTATTGATGAACTGCCAAATGTTTGATGCCTAATGACAAAACCATCATTCTATCTGCTCTTATAGCCAATATAAAGATGTTTTTCTGGAAAGTGATAATCTCTGATGTGATAAAATACAAAATATACATATTAACACTATATTAAGCCTCTGTATGTGATATATTTTACACTAGCTTGTAATATTGTAGAAGATAATTATACCGGGAATGTGTAGGCAAAGTCACCAGGCTGTGTTTAAGCTGGTGTGCAACGTGGACTAAAGGTAAATCTGGAGCAGGTAGTCAAAGCAGGTGCTCTTTGCTTTTCCAAGACCACATCCTTTTATAACTTAAAAATGTCTGAGTTCTGCTACATTGTGTCTTGTTAAAATCTTTGATGGTTTTGGTATGTTCAGTTTAGTAATTCATCTGTCTTAAATATTAGACACCTCTCATCCAAGTATAATACCTAGTAAAAGTGATCTTCCATATAAAATTACAGATCATACTGCATATATGTTATTAGGAAGGTTTTGTTTCGTGGTTTGGGTTTTTTTGTTTGGGGTTTTTTTGGGTGACTTTTTTTTTTTGCTTGTGTCTCAGAGTGTTTTTAATCATTTGTGTTAAGCAGCAGTGTTGGAAACTCACTTGGTACAATAAATTTCCTATGTTTCTGTTCTCTGTGAGTGGATATTGCATTCTCAAACTCATGTTTCTCTGGGGGAGAGTTTGTATTTTGGACAGTTTCTCTTAATTCAGCATTAAGAGCTGTGGTACAAAATTCTTGTCAATTGAAGTATATATATTGGGGGTTTGATTCTACTGCACCATGTTTTCCTGTGGTTTCTGAGTTAAATAAAAATAGTAGCTAGTTTGAATAGATCTTTGTGCCTCCAAACATAAATCAGTTTCTCACTGAGGGTATGTAAGGAGATGCTTTGCTGGACAGACTGTTTAGGGAACTGTTCTTCCACTCCAGATATGCCTGGGAGTGGTATTTTCCCTACATTTTGTGAGCTGCTGCTCTCTGTGACTGGTTGTTCCTGCAATGTGTGCTCACGTTGCTAATGTTAGTCTGCAGAGATGAGATTGTGTTGCTACTGTGCCTTTGGTAAGCAAAATAATTCAATGATACCAAATTTGGAAGTTCTTAAAGGAACTCTAAATGAACCTCTAAACAAGCATGAGGATTTCATTGCATTCTTGTCACTTTGCTTGGGAAAAAAAATCATCAGTCTGAGAGAGTTATCTTTGGGTAAAATAAAAAGTGTAAGTGATTTGGAGAGGTTGTTGATGGCACTCCTTAGGAGAGCGATTTTGTTAGTCTGTCAAAGAAGATTATGGGATGCCTACTGATGAGGCCCTGCTTAGAGCAGGCATGGCTGTTGTGAATGCTCCTTTGCAGCAGAAAGTAGTTTAAATTTGCTGTTACCTGAGTTTGATACAGAATATTGATTGCTTTCCTTCTACCTGTTTTGGTCCATCATACCAGTCACCAGTATCACAATCACTGGAGTAGGATGCTTAGTTTATATTCTTTCCCAAGTTCCTTTCTAATTCTGCTTCTTCTGAGTATTCCAGCAGGGCTTATGATTTCTTACGAGTGTCACAAGAGCAGTAGTTTAACTGGGGAGAATTTATGGTGTATTATGAAAGTAAAAGGTACCTATCAAAGACAGATTTCATTTGTCATCTGCAGTGTGCCCTAGTGGGTAGCCTGAGGGACTTCAAAAGATGTTGACTGATCTCAAGTGAGCTAGCAGAATACTCATTTGGTCATTCCAGCTTCAAATATACAGCTGAAAGGATTTGTTATTTTTGAGATGGAAGATATTGCAGAAGGGTAAGGAAGACTTAAGTTGATTTGACACACAAAATAAAGATTAGTGTTAGATCCAGGAAATTCAAGCTCTCCCTATATGTAGCTATGCAACTCCTAACACCATAGTTAGGAAATGCAGTAGCTTGGGTTTGTGCTTGCTCTTTCTCAGACAACATGAAGAGACCACTCCCCTCTCCTCTAGAAAAAGGGACACTGAGTATTTTCAGAAGTTATTTTTACAGGGTTTGAGTTTTGAAACTGATTTTCTTTCAGATAACTTTTCAGGCTGTTATAGTCCTCTGTTCAGCATGTGAATTCTTCAGGTGCTGCCTTATATGATGGGGTAGGCATTTAGGATAATTATCAATATTGTTCAAATCCTACTGGATACGTTTTTTGAGAACCAGTCCTTTAGATTTAAAATCTAAATATTTGTTTAGTCATAGTGTGAATTATGGCCCTGAAAAATTAGAGCAGTGTACTAAGTTAATGGTGACCCTTGTGAATATTGCTGGTTCTTCACTGGGAAGGACCTTCATAGCTACATTGTGGGTGGGAGCTTTCTTCAATGTAGTGCAGTTTTACAACACTTTATTTATTGTACATATAATTTCAACTTGGTGGCAGTGGAATTGAGATTCTTGGTGATGTAATCTGATATCTAGCTAGCTGAACTTTGGAGAGTGACTTGTGGTGTTAACCTAGAATGGTGGAGTCTGAAGCATTCTGGGAAAGAAGTCACTGGCTGTGTGCTTGCTTGGAGCTGTGGCTTGGGTAATATGTGTACACACCATGAGAAAAGCCTGACACCCCAAAAAAATGGGCTTTGGCATTCCTTTGAATAGAGGAACACATGATGCTCTGGAGAAATGGCTGGCAGTGAAAGAGATATGATAGAGATAAGGATCACAAATGATCCATAGAGATATGGCTCACAAATCCTGCTTTCTTAGAGGACTTTGCTCAGACCCTTGCGTCAGAAGGTGACATGGGAGACTGTCTTAGAAAACATGAGTGTAAATGTCAGGTTTCACATAAAGTTTGTTCAAAACAGGAGCTGCTGTCTCTTCCCTGTTGTAAGACAGAGCTTTGCTCAGGAGAAGTACCAATCAATGTATATCTGAAGAGCACTGAGCAACTGCAAGATATTTGTGTTAGAGTTGGCAGAATGAATAGTGGAAAAAAGTCTGGGCAGTTTGAAAATGGTTGAATGTCAACAGGTAAACATGCAAAATGGAGAGGAGAATCATCTGAATCCAGCAGTCATTGTGTGATCAAAGTTTCTGTTTTGTAGAAGAGAAGATGATGATCAAGTATGTCAGTAGCTTCCTATCATAATTAATGTGAAACTATTCTGGTAAACACTAGATTTATGATTTAATGATTAATTCAGCAAAATACAAACACAAGGCTTATTCCTTTTAGGTACCTTCATATCTGAAGAAAATAAAAAGTCATAAAGTTGTAGTTGGGAGAGTTGTTTTTTTCTTTTTAGGTAGGTTGCCCTTGTCTGTTTCAAATACCTCTTTTCATCAGAAAATGGGCAGTGGGAATGTCAGGAAATATTTTTAAATTTAATTTAGGATTTACTATAACTAATGCAATCTGTGAATGAGCTCAAACAATATTCCATGTATTTGCATTGTGTATTTCCAATTTTAAAAGGAATATAATTTTGTAGTTGCACTGCTTATGCTAACTCTACCTGTATCAAGTGCCAGGGCTTAATGAAGCATTTAAGGTTTACTCTATTTGACTTTTGAATTAATTCAAACAGTTTTTCATGTACTTGCATTTTAGTTTTTGTAAAAAGATGGTTTTCAAATACTACTTGTGTAGGAGTGTCATTTCTCTGTGTTAGTTCAAATATCAGCATTCATGGAATCTCAATGTAATTTCTAAAGATCATGCAGGTACTGACTTATGAAATAATGTTTGAATTCAGCTTTGACAGTGGGCATTTATTGCCATTAATATTTTTACACAACTTCAGCCCTTGATGAAGATCCACATCCTTAGGTACTGCACAACCTGCATGTATTTGGAGAACCTGCATGACCCTCTGAATACCTCTTCTTCAACCCTGGCATCCTCCTATAGCTGTGGAAATAACATGGGAGAAAAGTCCATGTTGTGAGACACAGAAGTGTGAGGTTTGGTGTTCTCTTGCTGTGCAGGTCTGTAGCAGGAGGAGTCACTAATCTCAGCGTGTTTCTGTGAAGCCTCGACACGTTGTGCCCCTTGTCCCTTGTCAGGCCCTGCCAAGGTTGGATCAGCTCATGTCCTGTCAGACCAAAGGTCCTTCTGTCAGCAGGGAGGAGGGCAGCAAATGCCTGGCTTGCAGATGTTGTTTGTCTTGTACCAAGCAAATATTAAGTGATTCCTCTCCTGCTGTACTTGCCACCTTCCTGCAAAGAGCTCTTAGGTACTTTAACTAAGATGTGGTAGAGTTTAAGGGAAGAAAACATTATTAATCTAATGTTCATTAATGTTGAATATATTAACATCCTCCATGGAGAAATTTGTATTAATTTGAAATAAAAGTACTCTTCACTGAGGACATAAAATATTTTATCTTAATTTAATCTGTAATTAGTGCATTAAGAAATACACTTCTGGGATATTTAGGAAACAAGTCAGGGCCTCTTAGTCAAAATTGATAGGCTGAATTCTGTGTTGTTTTATAGTGATGCAAAGCTTTTTAGGAACTGGGCTAAGCTGGTGAAGCTTTGAAGTTTGCTTGGGAGAGATGTTAGAGAAAATTTTTGTGGAGTAGACCTGGTTGTTATCCTCTTGTTTTCAGGTTTTTTGGGGTTTTTTTTGAGTTCTCAGACTGATCTAAGCTGTGCAACTGGTATAGAGACTGTTTTCAGTAACTAATGCTGCAAATAGGATTCCTATTGTTCTAGCAGCAGTTGGTTTCACTGAGAGTTCTTCAGGCAGCATGGAATTTACACTTCTCCATTCTCTTTAAAAAAGAGTAAGATAGAAAGTAAATCTGCTTTGTGGTAAATATATAGCTGAGAAGGGATGTTTTTTTTTGTCACAGTGGATTTGTTCTCATTCATTCAGTACTGTGCCACACGTGCTCATGGACCCCATTTGGTTGCCTACCTGCTGTGGGCTAATCGAGGTCACCTGAAGGGTACCCTGTGACTTGTAAGGAGTTCATGAAAAGTGAAGATATGTGTACAGGCCACACTTGCAATGCCTTCCTCTCTCTGTCAACTGAATGAAATTTCTCTGTCTCCAAAGGATAGGTCAGTCTGCTGAATTCACCACCTCTGTCTTTCCTTGAGAGAGAAAAGAAGGGGAAGTGTGGTGGGTGTGGTTCACTGGAATGAGTCTTTCAAATGGTTAAGTAGCTCGGGAAGCTGAGCATATTTGGGGGGCATTTAGTTGAGTTTAGGTCCAGAGATATAAGTAAACTGCATCCCACTCTGTAAAAGAAGATAAATAATTTTCACAGGGCCTGGGAGATTTTATTTTTTTCTACATTTATTTCCAGGGGAGGAGTGAACAGAAGGGAATAATTAGGCAAAGCAAAAACCAAAGGAAAGTGCTTCTGGAAATCTATCTAACATTACATACTTCGTCTTTATTGTTTGTTTTTATTCTTGCTTTCCTAAGAACCCAAAGTATATCTGGTTACCTCATTTCTTCATTTCTTCCTCATAAAATTGTCAAGTTCTTTGCTGGACTTTCAGCCACATCTGAAAGGGGGCATAGCATTCAAAGCTATTAAATACTTAAAAAATTTGATTAAAGAAGTTGCTGAATATTGGAGATGCAAAAACCAAATTTCTATACCATAACAAAGGTTGCTGTAAAAACTCAAGGCAGCTGGATCCAGCTCAGTGTGCCATGAATCACTTGCTGGTTATGTGTAAGCTTCCCCATCAATGTGTGGCTGGGAACTAACTGCAATTCCTATTCCAATTTGCTGTGTCCCAATGATTTAGCAAAGTGGAAGAGGGACAAAGGGGCATGTTGAGAACTCTGGTGGGGTGTGGTGAAGAACCACATTTGTGCCTTAGTAGTGGTTGAAGGGGCACAGGATGTACATGTGTGGGAAACTTGTATTGCTTCTACTTAGCTTTCTTCTTTGCTGCTCTTTTAATTTTCCTGTAAAGCCTCTTTCTTGTTTTATTCTTTTACATTTGTAAGTCTTGTGAATCAATAAATAACTGAGCTGTTACATAAAGGTGAAAATAGCTAGTGCTCTTGTCCTAGATTAATGCCAATTACATGTTATGTTGTTGTGTGAACCTCTCTGTGGTCCAGGTCTAGAAGAAGACTGGACTGTGTGTATAGATGTGAATGAAGACCTGTCTTGGGGGGAATGATACTGGTTGACCAGAGAGATGTTTGCCTTAATCTAGAAACCTGGAATTTTGTGTTTGTTCAAAACCTGAACATCTCAGAACTGGAACAGCAGTCTTCTGGTCTTCACAGCCTTCAAAAAATACTTTGCACAGGGTTTACATTCTCAAACATTTTAGACATGACAGTTATATTTCCAGCATTGCAACTGAGATGAAAATCCTAAGTTTGAAGAAAAATAGAAGACGATTTATTTTATCAATATTTTCTCAAGTGAATTAATTAACTGAGATTAGCAAGCTTTGAAGATTCTCATGTTCTTGTAATGCTCTTAAATTTGCCTTCCTAGTTGTTTGTAGGAAGTGTACTGAATGAGTATACATGACCAAGCTGAGTCTTTGCTTAACACAGATTTTATTAATTTTTTTTGTTTATGACAATCAGTACATGGGAGGAATATAGGTGTGAAGGTTTTGGTGCTTTTGCTTTGGGGGTTTTTGGGGGCTTTATTTTTGTGAGGAGTTTTTTTGCGGTTTTTTTTTGCTTTGTCTTCTTGTTGCCTAAAGACGTAGAACTGCTGATTCAGAGATTCCACATCTAGGCAGACAGGTACATGCATAAGAAACCATGTTCAGTATATTTCTGTATTTGTCAGGCTTTGCTTTTATTTTCTTAATTTCTTTGTAGCTGATATAGCTCAGAGGTACAGGATAAGCAAATACCCAACTCTGAAGCTCTTCCGGAATGGCATGATGATGAAGAGGGAATACAGGGGCCAGAGATCTGTGACAGCAATAGCAGATTACATCAGGCAGCAGAAAAGTAACCCTATTCGGGAGGTCCAGGATTTGGAAGAAATTAGTTCTCTTGATGTAAGTGTTTCAGTTTTATTCCTTCTCCAAAATTTTTTTCAATGTTGAGCTGTGGAATGTTCAGTACCTTGTGGGTTTTTTTTAAATTGAATGGAAAACTGGATCACTTGCAATATTAAAAATTAGTGTAGTCACTTTGAGCTGCATTCACTCCACTGCTAAGTTATTTATCTTGCTTTTAAAAATTTGAAAAGAATCATGTGTTGCATTTGACAAGATACTTCTAATATTTCTCACCAAAAAAATACTCACAAGGATTCTTCTGAATATTGGAAAGGCAAAAAAGAAATAATTTCTGCATTTACTGACTGTTGAATGAATGGCATCTCTGTTTAATATCTGTAGGGAGTAATGACAGGTTTTGATAATTTGATGCAAGTTATAATTCAACCTTTGTTTTTACAGCGCAGCAGAAGAAATATTATTGGGTACTTTGAGCAAAAGGACTCTGATAATTACAGAACCTTTGAAAGAGTAGCGAATATTTTGCATGATGATTGTGTGTTCCTCTCTGCCTTTGGGTAAGTTTTGAAATTTCTTGATTTCATGACTTCATTATTGAAATTCTGTTAATGAGGTCTATATAATTTTATTAAATAGACTTCTTTATTATTTTCAGTGTGGCATAGCTGAAGAGACTAAACCTTAGTGGATAAATACACTGGAGGGATAGAAGGAAAAAACTCTTCTTAGCCTTAATGTTTGCTGTGAAATTAAACTTCTATTTTTTGCTTCCTTTTTCTTTTTTTACCGTTCTTTGTTGGTATAGTTTAAATGTACATGAGGAGGTTTGGGTGGGGGAATAGTAGACATTTGTGTCCCAAAAAACCTGCATTATTAGAGAGAGAGGGTTTTTTTCATTCTCTGTGGAATGTAGTTGCTTACTCATTTCTTCTTGGTGTTAGGGAGCAGACCTTGTTCCAAAATACCTAATTTCTGTGCCTGGGTCTTTTCCATGCAAGTTTTATGTCACTGCACAGTGTAATAGCTTAGAAAATTGCATTGGTGAGCTACACAGTGTAAGTCTGGAAGAAAAATCTGCAGGAATTCAGATTTCTCCTTGTACAGATTTACAGTGGTATTTCAAAATATTTAGTGGAAGAAGAATAGATTGGGAGTGATTCACTTTTTAAGTAGCATATTAAAATCTAGATTCATTCTGCATAGTGTTTAATGTGCCAGCACTGCCCAATTTGAAGTGATTGGGCATTAATGTGATTGTAGTGGTTTCCAGTCTACTCACAGTTGCAAAATCAAGAATTTGCATGGTTTATGCCATATTTTAAGCTGCATAGAGTTGCCTCAGGAGTTTTTTTTTTAATTGGATCTAGTGGAGAATAGCAGAGAAACTGATAGGATGTATCAAGGTAGAAAATGTTTCATTTGTTCAGACAAAACCTGTTGTCAGTCCTTGATGGCTCTTCCCATATGTCTCCAAAAATAGTTTGTGGGCATGAGTGTTTGCAAAATGCAGGGTTGCATGTGGCTCTCCCTTCCTTCAGTCCCCAGTCAGGTAGTGCTACAAGTGTGTAAGCAGCCCTGGCCATGACTTGTAAATCTGTGGTCTGTAGGTCTGTCAGTCTTATCCCTGGTGAGTGCCATTATCTCAAGTGTTTTCTGATGGCTGCTTCCATCCTTGTTCTCAGCACAGCCACTCTGAGTTGCTGTTAGAATTTTACATTATTTTTTGCCCTTCATTCAGCTTTTCAAACATAACTTCAAAAAATTATTAGTAAGATAGCACTACTTTCAACATTCACTCTCCTGTTTTTTGAGTCTGTTCATCTCTGGTTTGCTGTTTGTCAATTGCCTATAATGAGAAGCAGTTTCCCACCACTCACTGTTAGCACTTGGTTGTTGGGCACTGTTCCTGAAGTACTATAAGTACTATAGGGGGTTTATTTTTAAATTTTGTTCAGATCTAAGCAATAAGCAGACATAGTGGAATGGGTCACAGTTTGATTATTGATAACCTGCCTGTGTAAATACAGATTCACAGCAGGTTTATCATTATTCTTATCTCCAGACACCCATTCCCTTTCTAGCCTGGAGCTGTTAGTGTTTTAAAGTGCAGCCTTCCCAACAGCAGCCTTGGGAGCTAAATGTTTTCATCTCTCAGTAGCTGAGGCTCTTCAACTTCCTAAAAATTGTATATGAAAAGACTTCCAAGGGAGATGCTGGCTACAGATCAGTGTTTTTTATTCAGATTATATATAGCAAAATTCTTCATGGGGAGCTGGCATTGATCAGTTGAACTCTTCTGACTGAGCATCCTAACAGCCCCTGGAAAGGACTTTTGGTTTTGCTATGGACAGAGTTCAACAGCTACTTGGTTTGAGGAGGTTACATGAGTGGTCATGTTCAAATTTCTCTTAAGCTAAAGTAAAACAATCAATTTGACAGGAGAAAAATAGTTGCTTGACTAACTTCTGTCAAGGCAGAACTGTCCCATTATGCCAAAATTATTCTGTCTTTAGGTAGTTGTAATAGCTTATTTTAAAACTCTGTTAATAGTACTTAGTTGCAGATGATTTTGATGCTTAAAACTGTTTTTAATTAAAGTGGTCCTTACAGTTCTGGTAAGATCTGAAGTGACCACAGAACAAGGTTATTGAAAGAAGGCTTGTAAGCAGGAGGAGATAGATGAAGAATCTGATTAAGAGATCGTTAGAGGTAGATTTTAGAAATAGAAAGGAATGAATCTGTAATGTTTGTGAACATGGAAGAGAGTGTTGAATAGGGAAAAAAAAGGCAAAAAATACTTTTATTTTAAAAGGCTATGATGAGCTATAAGTAATTTATGGCAGAAAGTGATAAATTTAGGAACTGTTTTAATTTTACATTAGCAAGTAAATATGGCAGGGGAGGGTGGGGGGGGTTGTGTGCTTTCCAGAGATTCACCTTGTTCATTACTGCTTCAAAAAAAGACAAAATGCAAACTGAAGTGTTTCCATTTTAGTAGTTGTTTTTAAAAGGTGTATCTTCAGGCATTTGGGATTTTCACATCATGTCCCCACTTTATTTGAGTTATTTGAAAAAAAAATCAGTCATAGCTGCAGCTACTGGAGTGGAAGAACACAGAAGAGGACATTCTGGGTTCTACCACAGGGTTACCCTAGAGCATGTATTTCATTATAGATTATCATCAGCTTAGCAAGCAGTGATTGTGCAGGTGGTTTCTATGGCTTCACTTTCTTATTCCATGAAGGCTTATTTGGGATGCAGGAGGTTTACTTCAGTCATGATTGTCACTAGGAAGACTCATTTCACATTATGGGGAGAGTCATGTTGGGAATACAAAAATGCATTTTAAAATACACATCTCAAACTGATGCAAATACTGGTGGTGTAACATAACTGATGCCAGGCACCTTTTGTATGTGATAAGGAAAAATAATTGGATCAAAAGAAATCAATAAAACATAGGTACTTCGAGTTCAGCCTTATGATGTCTGTAGTTTTCTCAGCACTATAAATTGTTCAGACCCCTGGAAGATGTAGCTTATCTTGCAGTGAAGTAAATTCAAATAATTTGACTTCTCTTACTTTTCTATCTCATTCATTGGATGCACAGCTGTTCCAGCTTACTTGAATAAGAGATGATAATTTTGGGGTACAAACTAGCAGCTTTCAGGGCACTTTTCTGTGATTTTGGGGTAAAATATTCTAAAGGCAAGAGAGGAATTTACCATGGTGAGGTAGTAAACTGAATAGCAAGGAGGAATTGTATGTCTTAGAGGTACACACTTGCTGTATCATCAGTGGCCAGAAACTGCATGCTGTGTCTTCTCTCTAGATGTGTTCTGAGGGTAAAATGAACAGTGGGGGCTCACTTGCCCTCACTTGTGCCTGTAGGACAT
Source organism: Setophaga petechia (assembly GCA_024362935.1). NCBI lineage: Eukaryota > Metazoa > Chordata > Aves > Passeriformes > Parulidae > Setophaga > Setophaga petechia. Next base: position 30,722,234 of record JANCRA010000008.1, read on the forward strand.
CTCCAAGCCCTTCTCTGTCAGGGTAGAGGAGATGTAAATTCTTAGTGTAAACAGTGGAATAGGAAGAGTAAATGCAAACAAGAATCCACCTTCTTCTTTGCTTCCTCAAGATTTTTCTTTAATTCTTTGATGTTCTTTACCCAAAATTGTCCTGGCATTTATCACTTGTCACTTTGTTGCCTTTAGTGCAGACTTCTGATCTTAGGGATGCATCTTGCTGACTCCCTTAATGCCCTCTTATCCAGGCAGGCCAAGTTTCTATGAAGTCACTTTACAGTTTACTTTAAAAATTAAGGATTTTAATTCTCAAATTGTTAAGAGGTTAAAAAAAAGAAGTAAGGAAAGGATAAAAAATTGAAACATGAATTTTGGTATCTCAGTTATTTTATTTGTCTGTACCAACACATGCTTACTGGTTGGTTTGTTGTAGGGCTATTTCAAAAGCAGAGAGATTTAGCGGAGACAATGTAATCTACAAGCCACCAGGGGTAAGTGTAACTATTATTTTATTTTGATTCTTGTGATTATATGTGAATACAAACAAATGGAGACTGTATGCAGATCATTCAGTATGTTACTGCATCTCAGATCTTAGTTTTATTCCATCATGAAGTAGTGTGAGGAATAAGATCATAGAAATTAGTGTTTCTGAGCCAGTGAAAAAGATCAGTCTCACATGTTAACAGTTAATGCACAGAACCAAAACCTATAGTTTGAAATAGCCATGTCAAAAAATTTAATCTTTCTTTTTATTTTAATGCAGTCAACACATCATGTGTGTTCTGTAGAACTTTAAAATCTGTGAAGCTGATACACTTCATGTTTTTCAAAGCAAGTGACAGTTACTGTGTATTTTTATGATTATTACTTAATTGTCTTGTATGCCTTAGTCCACAAGGGTTAAGAGCTCTTCTGTTAATTAAAAAAAAAGAAAAATAATTAATAAAATTACCTGTGGATTAACAAACTCTCATAAACATAGTTTTACTGGAAGAAAAATTCAGTACAGAAGAAAGCCTGCAAGAATTGCTTTATAGAGCCATACTATCTAAAACTCTGCTCCTTTCTCAAATTTACTCTATGAAAAGAGCTGCTTACAAAAGAGGAAATAGATGCAAATAGACCTGAGGGGGAAGGGAGTTTCAAAGCATTTTTATTTTTTTCCAACAAGAGAATTCATGAAGTTACCTAATTTATATGGCATTTCTGAATTAAGGTGTGCTTAATCATGGCCGCAGCTTGCGAAGTCATGCTTCACTTCACGTTTACCAAAATTGTAATTAAATTAAAGTATGCTAGCACTGAATTACAAGCTAAAGCTACTAGCAAATAAAGGAAAATTATTATTTATTCATATCTCTTTGGCAAAGCAAATGTAAAATACCAGTTTCAAGTCCTGTAGGACATTAGTAGGGGGTTTTGATGAGTCTCTGAAACTATCAGCATTCACTGAAGCAGCTCACTATCTGCATTTAGTTTAGGTGTGGAGATATTCTTTCTCAGCCTAGCAGAAAGCAGAAATCTAAGTAGGCCTTACTTGAAGCATCCCTAATTTGAAAACAAAGTATCTCCCATTATTTTTGAATTGTCTTATAAAATGGAGTTAACTGCATAAATTGTATATAATATTTATTTTCCATTTGTACTTTTATCACATATTTAATAGAAATCTTGCATGCACAAGGTTAAATATTGGTGTAATATTTGTTTTAAATATTTGTATGAATATTTTATGTAATTTTATGTTGAGTAGATAATCTTTGTAGGCAGCAATGTCGTTTTTACTGTTTCTCATCCTACTGTATGTTTCTTTTCAACAGGAAAATGCTCCAGATATGGTGTATTTAGGCTCACTAACCAATTTTGATTTGATTTATGCATGGACACAAGATAAATGTGTACCACTAGTTCGAGAAATCACATTTGAAAATGGAGAGGTAAGACTTTTTCTACTATTCTATATTTGGGGTTTCTTTCTTGAAACCAAAATGTCTCTTTCAAGGTCCCTATTCCATATAAAAGAGCTTTGTGTATTTTGGTTTAGACAGAAAATGGCTGTCAGATAATGTCTTTTCATTCTTTAGGATCTTTTTTGTTACTCTAGAAATTCACTGGAGGCAGATTTGTAGTAGATTTATACACTACCAAAGTAAGAAGCAATAATTACAGAACTGTTAAGGTTGGGAAATACCTCTAAGATCATTGAGTCCAGCAGCTAACCCAGCACTACTGTGCTCAACACTGAACTTTGTCCCCAGGTCCACATCCACGTGTTTTTTTGAGCACTTCCACGATTGGTGATTCTACCACCTTCCCTGAGCAGGCTGTTCCAGTGCTTCACAACCCTTTCCATGGAGAAGTTTTTCCCAATATCCAATCTAAACCTATCCTGGTGCAACCTGAGGCCATTTCCTCTTCTCCTGTCACTTGTTACCTGGGAGAAGAGGCCCCACCTAGCTACAGCCTCCTTTCAGGCAGGTATAGAGAGGAACAGGGTCTCGTCTGAGCCTGCTTTTCTCCAGGCTAAACACCCCCAGCTCCCTCCCATTGATGTAAATGTGAGTGGTAGAAAAATATTACTGTATTAACCACTTCCAAAGCATTATCTGATAAATAAGTACATTAAATGGTGGCTGACCATGAAATCTTCTGGGAATTGTAATGAAAACTATATGGGGCTTTTATTTTCAATCTGTGTAAAAGCACTGGTAGCTTAATCTTTAAGTATCTTTTCTTCTCATTATTATTATTTTTTTCAAGGCTTTTTTGTTTTCTTTTGTAACTTATTCTTCTTTCGTCCATATCCAACTCCATATTTCATTTTGTTCTTTGTGAAATAAATAATGGGAAAAAAAGCCCTTAGAAAAACAACAAGTTTGTAGCACCTCAAAAGGAGTATTTGTACATAGGTACAGAATCTGCTAGAAAATCTGCCAAGGTTTGTCACAAATTATGGTACATTGTCCATACTGGATGAGAAACCAGAGAATCAGTCATGATTCATTCATGGTTTGCACGCTTAATTCTTTTTATCCTGAATCTGCTGTTCTGGGCCCATGCAGCACTTCAGGTTTCATGGCAGAGGGAGGAACAGGGTGGTTTTACTTAGGCCATGTTTATTGACTGTTTTCTAGTCAATCCTGCCAGCTTTTATGGGAAAGCTCTGATAGTTAACAAATCTTAATTCTTCATTTGCAACTCAATATGTACAAGATGCCACATGTTAACATCTTTAGAAGTGTGTGGTAGATTTTCAGTGTACTTTATCCATGGTGAAACAGGATTATGAGCCTTGGAAACCAAGGTTCATCACTGTTAGCTTGTACTACATTCTGTTGTGGTTTCTCTGGTTGTTCCCTTAACCTTTGATTCCTGTTTGCTTAGGCAGATAGTTAGAATTGCAAGAAATAGAATTGCCTGGCAAAGTTTGTTTAAAAATTTCAGTGTTGCTGGTACCCAAATAAATTTAAACATGCCAAAATTGAGATATTTCTGCATGCTAAGATTGTACAGTTATTTAAATGGGCTCTTACTGTGTACTGCACAATATTACAAGATAAAGATATGAAGTGCTGTGACTGTTAAACTGTATTGATGGCACTAGAATACACTTTAAGCACCCAGTAATTGAGCTTTCAAGCAGGGTCTGCTCGAGGACTGCCCATTTGAGACAGTTCCTGTGCTTGACTGGCAAAGGCTGTTGGGATCAGGGTGTCATTCAGAAGAAATTCCTGTTTAACTGGAATCAAGCTGTGTAGTTCTGTGTTAAATGGCTGCAGTGAACCTGTGTTGTGCAACGGTGGTGCTGAGCTGTGAGGTTTGGAACCAGTAAGCAGCTTCTCCAAGGCACACAGAAGTGATGTGGGAAGCTGTGGTCCAATGGAAAGTCTTCTGATTTTCCTAGTGCTAAACAACACAGTAGCTTTTGAGGGAGCTTCCACTTGGCCTGCCTGGTCATTGAGACATGATATGAAAGCTGGAGTAGCACAGGAAACAAAGCGGGGGGAGGTATCTTATAGAAGGGCTAAAATTAGCAAGGTTCACACAGCTTAGAGCCTGTTTGGAGATTAATTGATCTTGTGAATGTAACTTGCTGAGGTTGTCATTTTAGCTGCTTGCAAGCAACAGAAGACCTTAGAGCCAGAATACCAAGCTGTTTAGGAATTCTCCCTCTGGAAATGCACTTGCTGAAGTGAGGGAAATGGAGTCATAATTATAGTGGTACAAAATGGACTTTTTCCTATCCTGTAGTAGGAGAGGAGGCTGAGACCCAGCTGAATGTGTGTGTGTGCAGAAATGAGAATGAACAAATATGATTAGTTGTTGCTTTAGGGATTGGATTTCAAGAGCACTGAAGTTATGGGGATCTCTGCAGTCTTCTGTTTAAAAAACCATGCTTCAACTTACCTGATGGACTTGGTTGAAGGGAGAACAAGAGCCTTTTCATGCACCCTGTGTAACTGGCTGCCTACTGATAGGAGAAGTCTTTCCTTCAACTTACTGCAAATTGAAAATATCTGAAGAAATATCAGAATAAGCCACTACTATCTTTCCCAAAAAACACAGTTTTTGTGCTGATGTAGGCTAGAATCAAAGCAATAGCAGCACTTGCTTGTTATACCAGTTGTGCAAATGAAAGATAGACAACTGTAGGCATTTCTTAGATGGTAAATGATTATTTCTTCAATCACACTGTAGTGAGTTGAGATGGCAAAAATCACTTTTGGAGCAAGCAAGTGTTTGTGTTTTGCTTGATTAAAAGAAAATTCTGAATAAATTATTCATGGCACTCCTGTATTTATCTGTCTGTGGGCAGAGGTCTTTAAAAGGCTGCAAGAATGGATTCATATGGGGAACTAAAGTTTGCCTGTCCAGCAAAGGATGACCAGTCAGGACACAGTTACTGGCAGGAGAGCAGCACTTGATCATAACTGCTCTGGCTGTGTCATTAGCTTCTGCTTTTCTCTTGTTTAGTGAGGAGGGAATAGAGTTATTCAAAGACACTTCTTGTGTTATGCTAAGAAACCACCAATTTACTATATGAATAAGCTAGAACTGGGTTCTATACTACACCCTCAGCCTTCTGTAGCATTAAACAACCATGGTGCTCAGGCCTTATTGTGGTTTCTCTGGAGCTGCTGTGTTTCCTCAGAATGGGGTTATTTCTTTTGCACAAGTATTCCAGTGAAAGTGTATCCCTTCCCAAAATGCTGATAATGACTTGCTCTCATCCTTTGTCTGTTGTATATGATAAGAGGGAGGAAACATGGTTAACTGTATCACTCGGGTATCTCAGAGGAAGGGTCACCAGTTAACATCTTTGGTCTTGCTCTTTTGTCTGTTTTTAAAGTGGAGATCTCACTGAATTTGAAAATTGTTGGAATCACTTAGTTTGGTGCCATTAAGAAATGGAAGAAATTAGTTTGTCCTTTCTTTTCTATGCAGGAACTGACAGAAGAAGGCCTTCCTTTTCTCATACTTTTCCACATGAAAGATGACTTGGAGAGTTTAGAGAAATTCCAACAGGAGGTTGCACGGCAGTTAATAGGTGAAAAAGGTTTGTAATAATTCCCACTACTTCTTGGTTTTACTGGTATAATTTTTTTCAGACAATTCAGTGGAGTGGAAGCAAAGGCCAAACAGAATTGTAGCTTTCAAGCTCTTGAGACTGAAGGGCTTGATGCGCTTTTGACAGTGAGGACCAACTCCTCTGGAAATTATTAAAATAGATGCACAATTTATTAGTAAGTAACTTTCAGAAATCCTTCTTGTCTGAATGACTTAATGTGTTTTGAGAGGGCATTAAACAAAGCTTCAGTTTGTAATATGGAAAAAAAACCACTTTAAGAAAATCCATTATTGGTGTTGGTGGTGTTGCTTATCTAGACCTATTTTCAGGTTCTGCATGTTGTATCTAGCTACTATCTCCACCTTTGTAATACTTAGGAAAGTGGTTTCAAATGGGTTTCAAGATGATAATAATAAAAAAATCCTAACATGGGTTTTTGTCTGCTCACAATGTTAAGGTACAATAAACTTCCTCCATGCTGACTGTGACAAATTCAGGCACCCACTCCTCCACATTCAGAAGACTCCAGCAGACTGCCCTGTCATTGCCATTGATAGCTTCAGGCACATGTATGTCTTTCCAGACTTCAGTGACTTGTCGTAAGTATTTTTCTTGGCGCATTTTAATTTGAGAAGAGCAAGTGAAAAGGCTCATACTTTAATCAGTGCTGTGGTAGGAAGATGTGTAAATCTGGGGTCACTAAGGCTGTCTCTGTGTGATTTAGTGTCAGAACCTTATAGCAGGATGAGCTGGCGTGAAGTCATTGTTTAAATGGAGTTGTATTACTTTATGCAAGAAAAGAATCTCATATGAAGATTCTTTTCCACCATGGTTAGGCATTTGGAGCCTGGCATGGCATTCTTAGTAGTGATCTAGATACCTCAACTTTAAAAGATTAAAAATATTACATGGAATGTGAAGTACTGTGTTATTCAGGGATTACTGTAAAAAACAGCATGTAGTAATTCCCAGCCTGCTGGTTTGGGTTTTCCTGCAGTGCAATTCTAGCCTTCCTGCATTAGTCTACACCTGGAAAGTTGGCAAAGAAATAGTTGTGTGGGTTTGTGAAATTTTCCATGTACAACATGGAAAATGGCCAAACACTGGCATGTTTATCTGGATAAAATATGTTACAGCAAAATACCAGGGTGCTTAGGTGAAATACTGCTGGGATAACCCTCATTACCTCAGCCTGACTGTGGTGCCTGGCCTTGGAAGCAGGTGTTCTGTCTGGCATGGGTCAGTCAAGGAGTGAAGATGTGTAAATGTTCTCTTCAGGGGCTTTCAGCCTGAGACAAGTGCTCTGTTTTTGTCTTCTGGTTGGGTGTTAAAAAAACCTCCAGTTTCTGCAGCTGCACATACACTGCCTGCTAACTCTGGGTTAGATGTCTAGGCTGGATATTTCATTTTTGTCAAAACCAAGGATTCAGACTTAGCATGCAACGTCAATGTAATATCATGTTTAGTTCTGCTATTCCAGGAGACATTCTTCTACCTGAGATACTGACACCTGGGAGGAGAGTTTGAACTTATCTTCTTTTTGCACTTCTCCACAGGCTTATCTATAAAATGTTGTCTCTGATGTATCTTGAATAGTGCTTTTCAAATATCTGAAGCTATGTATGTTGAAAATCTTGATAAGTGACTATTTTTCTCCCTGTGTTTCTGTTTCATTGGAAGATTGTATCCACTGCACACCCTAGCAAAAAAAATAGGATATTTGCATTTTAAAACCTCTCTTTTTATTGGCACTTTTTAAAAAGCCCTAAAACAAATTAACATGTCACAGAGGGGTAGTAGAGATGTTTAGTTTAGACTTTGATGTTATGTATCTTAAATGTTCAGTTTCTGTGAAACACTGTCAGAATAATGAGAGCTACTTGCTTGATGTGTACCAGTTGTCACTTATAAATGAAGCTGAAGGAGAGATGTCAGGATTGTTGACAGTTGCCTAATGATAAAAAATTACTCAACCTTAGCCTAGGATGTTGAGCTGATACATAGAAATAGCAAAACACAGTTTGGGAACAAGAAGAGCTTGGAGCTCCTGGGAAGATACTCTTTTGTATATATGTGGTTTGGATGTTTTTGTTGCTTCTTGGGTGGTTTTGTATGGCGGTTTTATTTTTTAATAATAAGTAAAATCTTAATTCTGAGACTTTCATCTACCACTTCAGTAACCTTCTGGACTCTTTCATAAACTGGCCCCAGGCTGTCTCATGTAACCTCAGTGCTGCCACCAGCCAATAGGGTTTGGATATGGCACTTTGAGAGCTGGGCTACTAAAAGATTTCCTCTCTCTTTAGGGAGCTCATTGTCTTTTTGGGGAATAGGCACTTGGCAGGCAAATGAGACCATCACTATTTTATCCTCATCTGTTGGCCACCTGGCCCTATTCATCCTGCTGTTCCAGGCTGGAAATGATAGCAGGGAGTGTCCAACAGATGGGTTGTAGCTTCAGCAAGAACAGGCTGAGCTACACAAGGCTGCAGACACTGAGTGCCCTTGCTGCATTAGCAGAGGAGAATGTCTCCAGCAATGTGCCTGCCCTAGAACAAAGGGAGGAGCCCAAGGAAAAGCAGGGAGCAGTAAGTCTGCTGTCCCTATAACCACGCTGGAATGAACCCCTTTTTCTCCATTGGTACTAATTCATGATCTCATCTGGGATGGGAAGAGGCCTCTTAAAGTACCAGTGTAATACTGATTGATTACAGACATTGCTGTAATGATACCCTCAGAATCAATATCTGCTGCATTTTATTCATAGCATTTTCTAGTGATCTTAAATATTGCTGATAGTTTGTCTGACCACACTTTCTTCCTCTTTCCTACGTGTAATTAGTTTCATGAAAGACTCTGTACAAAACCTGTGTCCATTCACACATTACCTTTAGATTTCATGTGGAGTGCCCACACTAGAATTTTTTTATCTCATCTTTAATACTTACTAGATTAACTCTTCACTTTGAGATTTTTAGTCAACTTGACATTTCACAAATAAAACTGAATGCTGTAGTTTAGCACGTTTGCTGTGGGTGACAGTAGACGATCTCAGATTAGATTTACATTGATATCCTCTTAGTGCTTATCTGTGGTGTGTGTGCAGTTGCTGAGGCAGTAGAGAGCCTTTCAAAGATGTTTTGTCAATAGTGCTCCCCAAGTGTCATTTGTATCTGTAAACTGTGCATTTGGAACCTGCTGTTCCCTCTTACATTACAGTTAGTGGGGAGCTGAAGGGAGTTCACAATGAAGTTATTGGCTGGTACAGCTCTGTGGGAGTTATTGAAAAGATGAAATACTTGCTGTGTTCTCAAGAGACAGTGGAAAGAAAAAGAAGCTGGTGGGATACCTTAGCAAACCATGTGGCTCCCGGTCCTCTATTAATCACCTAAAAGTAGGCATAGTGTGCTAGATAAACAGGCATAGTGTGCTAGATAAACAGAAGTTGGCTACTCTAAGCAGTGCACTTTAAATCTCCTGTGTTTGGACTTAACTTGTGATAAACATGTGGATGTTTCTGTTGAATTTGTTCCAGAGTTCCAGGCAAACTGAAGCAATTTGTACTAGACTTGCATTCTGGAAAATTGCATAGAGAGTTTCATCATGGCCCTGATCCAACTGATGTAGCACCTGGTCAGGTAAGGTTACAGCAAATACATTTCATTTGGCCATTTAGTAAAGCCCTTTTTATTACTCTTTGTCAGAGCTGTACCTTCTGGTGTATTTGTACTTTTAATTTCTGTCTTTTGAAAGAGAAAAATCTATTAACAGAAGCATAACATTACCACCTTTGCTTAGCTCCTCACCCTTCTTTGGGTGAAGGCAGGGAGTATCGGGGTAGTAGGCATTAGGGGTAATATGGTACCTATTTGCCTTGAATAAGGCAAGAGTATAAGAATATTTATTTTCTCCACTGAAACAGGAGATCTTGGGCTGGATGACTCTGACTTCACAGAGCTGCTCTTAGGCTCTCCTGTGACTTCAGTGCAAAAGCTGATAATCCATCATAGCTGCATTATTTCCCACACAACACACTACTAGAAGGTGATTCTAAGGAGAAACAACAACTGAATATTTTATATATTAGTAGTATAAGCAGGAAGCAAATTATTAGAGCATCAAGAAAGGATGGGTGAGCAGTAATAGGCATTACTGCTTTTGTTAATGTGGTTGACAAACAACATTTGCAGTGCTCACAGGCTGCACTTGTCAGTTTGATTTCCTCATGGTTCTTCTCAAAGCTTGTCATGTTGTGTAATTACATGCCTGGAAGTCACTTCTGGGATCTCTTCAGAAACACAACTACGAGATCCTTCTACAGACAAAAGTCAGAAGGCCCTCAGTGTCAGAAAAGAAAGGACATGACCAGCCCCAATTCCCTCTGCTCATTGCAGTCTTCTAATGTGTCTCCATCAGCCTAGTATCTTCTTGATACTCCACTCAGCTCACAAGCTTGGGGTCCTGCTGAAAAGTGCAAATTTAACTGTCAGGGAACATTTTCTCTAGCTTGGGCACCCTCCAAAGAACGAACCGTTTTTAAACACTTTGTTCAAGGTATACATGGTGTTGTCCAGGCCTCAAAGAGCCACTTTGGTCCCAGAGGAGCCCTGGTGCCCTTGTGCTGGGTAGCCTTGGGCCATTCCATGCCTGAGGGACAGAAACTATTTATAGCTACAGCCTCCTTTTCCTGCTCATCTGCGGAATATGGTAAGGATGGCACTGCTCTAAGTCGATTGAGTGCAGCTTCCTGTTTCCCTGCTCAAAAGATTTAAAAGTGTGAAAGCCCTGGAGGGTTTGCCTTGGCCAAGAGAATGACTGCTTTTGAATGTTGTCATGACTGGCTGTGAAAACACGTGGGCTGAATTGTCTCAGCAGTAATTCATTTGAGTTGTAGTTCCCTGTGTTTCTCAGAAATTCATTGAGCAACCAGAATTCAGGTCATCAGGAGGAGGGGCAGAAATAAGGGCTGGGACTGAGGCATAGGCCAGGCACTTGCCCTGAGGAGGAGGCTTGGCCAGGGAAGGAGGAAGCCTGTGGAGTTCCTGGATCCTGCTGCCTCCCCGTCTGGGCACAGGCACAGGACCCAGAGCTGCAGGCTCACTCTTGCCTCATTTCTGCCTTGAAAAATGCACACAAAATCTGAGATGTTTACATTCCCATCTCTGTATGGCATCCTGCCATCTTGTGGAAGATGTGGATGCAATGGAAATAAATACTGGCACTCACTAAACTGGAGGCTGCTGTCGTGGGTCACCTATGCCCCTTGAATTGCATGTATTTTTGTATGGGGTGTTTTCTTTTAGTTTCCATGGAAAAGCAATTCTAAAATACTTTTGCAGTGAAGTCACTTCTGCCCTGGTATATCTCATTAAACACATGCAGATAAATCTAGAATGCCCCCAAAGCCATTGGTGGATTAAAGCAAATACACAGTGGGGTACATTTGAAATACTTCTGTGTGACTTGTACAGAAACTCATGTGATGGCCGTTGCCCTTGAGATGTTACAACAAAAGGAATATCCTTAACTGGAATGCTTAATTAATGTGTGTGTCTGTGTTCCACCTACCTGGGACTCAGAACATACCTTCCAAAAAAAAACCCTAAACTCTATTTATGAGGATGCTGCACATTTCTGCATTCCCATAATGCTAGAAATTCATTTAATGGAGATGAATGATTATTAGTCTAACAAACAATTTTACTGTTTGTTCTGTTTTTCAGCCAATTCAGGATTTAGCAAGCAGCCCACCAGAGAGCTCATTCCAGAAACTGGCACCCAGTGAACATAGGTACACCTTATTGAGGGAAAAAGATGAACTTTAAAAAACTTGAAATAATCTTGCAAGCCTTTCAGACAGCAGCATTGACTTCTGTGTGGTGGAAATAGTAAACCTATATTTTCATAATTCTATGTGTATTTTTATTTTGAATAAACTGAAAAACAATTTTTTTCTCCCCAGGCTTGTAAATACATTTGTTTGGTGGGTCATTCTGTACAGCATCTTTCAAACAGTACATTCTTAATGCTATAGTAAAATATCAGAGACCCATCCAGACTCTTGATCTAACTCTGTAAAACTTTTATAATCCAAATGAAGGTATCCTTGCCAGAGACATACTGTTAACTTGCACTATCCCATTAAATAGGACTTTTGGGTTGTTTTCTGTGTAACCTTGGTAGTATGTGCTTTTTCTTTTTCTGTGAACACCTATCCTGGTAATCTATTTCTTTGTCACATTTTTCTCCAACTTAAGAGGGTCTTCTATTCTGGATACTTGGGAGGGGAATAAATTAAAGTTTTACAGAATCTTGTGTGGTGCTTTACTGGCTGTAAATACAGGAGAGGAAAAGTTCTGATGAGAATGGCTGTATTTTGAATGAAGGGGCTGTACTGACCTGCTCCGATTTCCTGGAACTAAGATTGTTATGCTGCCCACGAGATTATGGTAAAAGGACAGGAATGTTAAAAACCTTTCAGAATCAGAGAGGACTAGGACTGGACTGGTATCTGAGTTTGTCAGTCCTAAATTTTTATCTGTATGTATGTTACCATTAATCTCTGGGTATTTTGGGTTTGTTTGGTTTTTTTCCTTCTGGGTTCCTGCCTTCCTGGCAGACACTGTTCAAACAACCATTGCAAATTTTCTGTTACTCTTTGCCTGGCTTGTGCCTTACTTATTGTGTACTCTTTGAATTCTGCTCTGAAGAAGGAATTACCATTTTCCTTGTGGCATTCTGTTACTTCTGGGCTTTTCTCAATGAACCTTCAAGCTGCTGGGTGAGGTGAACATACCGTAACTGTGAGAGGGCAGAGTATCTCTTGATTTGTGCTGCATTGCTGGAGATTACTGGATTTGTACACTTACTGCACAGACTGTGTGTCTGTGACTTGGGCCCCAGGGCTCAGTGTCCTTGGAAGCAAGTTTGTTCTGTGGACAGGGTTTGTTCTGGGAACACTGGGTTCAGGTTTACTTAGGAAAGTGCCCCAGCCTGTGCAGTCACTGCTCAGGACCATTCTGTCTCTCAGCTCGATGCCACTGGCTCAGTTATTGCCAGAAGACATGACAGAGTTAGTGACATGGTCCTGTGCAGCTGTGGCAAAAGTTGATCAATCCCATGACAGGCTCAAGCCCCTGCAGCACCAGGCACAGCTGATTTCTAGGGAGCCATTTCTGAGGACAGAGTTGCTGGTACTATACTAAGCTACAGGTGACTAAGCAGCTGCAGAGTTGGGAGCTAAAACAGTATTGCAAAGCTTTATTTACAGCTATACTTTTTTGTTGGTTTTGTGAATCTGCATTTTGGAGTGCACATAAAATGCTTGAAAGCCAGGTCTTCTCCTGCCCCGTTCTCCATCTCATCACAAATCAAGCATTTTTGGCAGCTGAGTCATACTGCCTTCCAGCTGAAATCAAAAGATGTGAGCAGGGTGTGGTTTTAAGGCTGACACTTACTATCTGCATGTTGTGTTATGCAACTTCTGGAAGAGTCCTGGCACCTGAAATTTTAGTCAATTCTTACATGATACCTGCAAGTACTGACCTTACTCCTCTGAGGTTCCTATTTTCCCTTGAGATTCTTAGAGGAATGGGATTTATAATTGCTGTCTGGTGGAAGATATTTAAACTTCTCTTTCTGAAGAGAGATGATCATCATCCACCCAGCAGTCCACTGGCTGGTGCTTTCAGCTAGGAAGTGCAAGAGATGAGCCCCCTCTGCCCTTCCTTAATTCAGGTTTGCTTTTGAGGGTAAGGACTTGCTCCCAGAGCTTTGGCATCCCCAGCACTAGGCTGATGGTTAGATGTAACAGTTTTATGACAGTTCCATGCTCAAATAATTTTGGTGTGCATGCACTGGAATTGAACCTGATTCTCCTGGGTTCTTCAGCTGCACCAGTGCTTGAGTGCCTTTTCTCTTTGCAGGCAGGAGATTGAACAGCTAAAGCTGAGGTGGGCTTGCCCATTCTGCTGAGGGGCACTTGAGCTTTTACCTGGGAAAGCCACGCACTTGACAAAATCCAACCTGTGTTTCAAATTGAGCCCTTGCACTCTGATCATCTGCATCTGTGGTTTTAACCATTTGTTGCTCAACTTCCCACTCCCTTTAACACTTCTCACAGGTTTTCCAGGAGAAGTTGTCAAAAATATTAGTGTTCTCCCCTTAGGGAACAAAACCATTCCAAACTGTCTTCCACTGAACTTGAGTCCATTTCTGAGCCACTGTGTGTGCATGAGTTACTGGATGCCTGTGACATTTTAGGAACTTCTATTCATTTCAGTCAATGTAAATATTTTGATAGCTGAAGTATGTGTTTGGGAACTCATTATAGGATTCTTGTATCTTGGTAGTGCAATTATTTTAATAATGTAAAATTTGGGAGGGATTAATCTTTTAGATGCTGAAAGGAAATAAACCCTGGTGTTCTCAGTAAATGATCCAACCAGTCTCATAGGCAAAAACTTTTATTTTATCTGAAAGAATTATTTATATCTTACAATTCTTCTGAGTAACATGCCTAGCAATTTAATTGCTAGTTTGGTTACTCACATGCTGATGTTTCTTTGCATATGTAAATAATCCACCTATTTTAAAATATCATAGCTTAAATAACAGTCTCCCACGTCTAGTGTGTACACAATGATTTCAAATTGCTTCCACAAGGATGCAAGGGGGAAGAATAGTTTCTGTAGTAGACATTTCATAAAATGAGTGCACACCAAGCTGAATTTGTATAAGCTGGGGCAGGAATTTGGTCTTATGAATTTAGATTGTCCTGGCATTATTCCAGTTTGGGGGGAGAGGATGGAGTCCACAACATTGCTGATGCGGCTGTTGTCATTTAAATGCACGAGGTTTCACAGCATACAGCAGGAAAGCAGAAAGCACATTTGAAGATCATACAAAAAATCAACCAGTTTCTGATTAAGAACACTTTTTTCCTTAGTGTCTTCCTTTAAATGTAGAAAATAAATATCAAAGGAATGAACAGCCTTACTATGAAGTTGTTACAAGTTCATTAACTGTGTTTACATCCGAAGTAGATGCATTGAAAGGAAAGGGCTTTTTGCCTGTCAGAAGCAAATGAGCTGAATTACTCAGGTCATGTTTTGCACTCCAGCTGATTTTATCAGTGCAGGCACCAAGGCTTAAACACATGCAGTTTTGACAATGTCTGCAATTACTTGTGAAAACTATTCTTGCACACATTGTTTCCCTGAATCTCAGACCTACTTAAAATAGACATAATGCTCTAGCTGATAGCAATTTCAGTATTTTAAAAGTAATAAGGAAGCACTGCTTAGAAGAAGTTATTTGTGCTGTAACTAACAGTTGCTTACAATGTCTCTAGGCACAAAACCCCATCATCTGTTATTAGCAGACAGTGATTTCCAGTGATGATATCAAAGTACTGCTTATTGAAAGGGAGCTCTTTCTACAGTACACTGCCCTGGACCATGTTCCCTGCTAGGGAGCCTTATCTCAATACTGACTTCACTGTGCACCTAAGAAAACAACTCAAGCACAGCTCAGGATGAATTGACCAATCTAAAAACTTCAAAAAGTGGCTTCCCAACTTCAATTTCTGTTCCCCCAAACAGTAGCAGCAGTAGTGTGGGAAGTGTCCTGAAAGGGTGGAGGTAGGACCATGTTCAGAACAGTAAATTATGTGACAATTGTACAGTTATATGACAATAATAACACATTAACGCTTTTGCATTTAACAATCAAAGCTCCAGAAGCAAAAGGCTTCTTAAGGAGAATAAGATAACAGGTGTCCACTATAAAAAGCAAGCAAAAGCACTGGCAGCATCTCACCCCATACAGGCTTCACAGCATGTCCCAAAATCTTGAAGAGGCTGAGCAGCTACACTGCAGTGTGGGTGGAAGCAGGTTTTGGCACTGGAGAGCAATGCAAGAGTGCAGCTGCCCAAACAAGGCTGTTTTATGCCGTGAGCTCTATCAGGCTGACATTTCCGACCCTGTCCCCACCTTTGGGGCTGCCAGCTGGCACTGCCGGTGTGAAGGGACATCCCTCACTGCTTCTCTGCTGGCCTGGGCCTCACACCAGCCCTGAGGGACAGCAGCCCGTGGAGGGGGCGGGCCTGGCTGCAGCACTGCCCTCCAGGGAAGCTGTTCAGCTCTCCCACCAGGGTGCTCTGGGCTCCAGGAGCAGCAAAGGCAACATCCTGCAATAAAGCTGCTTCCACCTGTGAGGCTTCAGGTCCAGAATGCCAGAGCTTGGCTCTTCATCCTGTAGAGTGTTCTCAGACAAGCCAAGGAGCTCAACAGCTATGGAAAATTATTACCCTCCAGTAGCAGTGCTGCAGGGTTGCTGCTTAGACTGTTCAATTCACAACTACACTTTGAGACAGGTGGGGAGTTTACAAATCAACTGCCTTGCCTGGAAAGGGGAGAAGCTGCTTCCAGTGCTGATGTGATATATACAGAACTTTTTTCCACTTTGCTCACTCAACATTCTCACCTTTTCTTACAACAGCACATGATTCCCCGTGTATTATTAAACAGGCATAGTCAGTCATATCCTGGGGAATAACAGGAAGAGTTTGGGAATCCACATAAATTAAGGTAAATTTAAAATACTATGAGTGTGAAAGAATGATGGCATTTATTTCCTTTTCTTTGGAGCACTACAATAAAAGCTCCAGCTTCTCATGGCATTCATGGGAAAGCATTAGGATTTTCCAAGTATCTCTTTGCATTGTCTGCAAGACACTTTGTGCAAATTTGGCATGAAGCACCTGTCACCCATTATTACAGCTGTGAATATAGCTTACCTAAGAATTATGTAATTAAAAGTTATCCATATAATTTTCAAAGGACTGATGTCACCGTGTCTGAAAAGAGAAATTCTGACACGACTTTTTCAGCCCTCCCAAGGAACAGAACTGTCATCAAAATTCACACAACTCAGCCTTGTATATAAAGCATAAGGCTGCAAGTCAGTCATTAGCTCAGCTACTACACTGTTATTCCTGGCCATAATGAATCTATACTTCAGCTGGATTTTTTGGCACTTTGGTGAGAAAGGTCTGGACAGCTGGAAGAGACCTGCTCTATCATTTTTTGTTTTTTCCTTTGTATCAATTTTCCACCTGTGAAGCCCAAAATCCCACCACCAAGTGCAGCTGCAATTCCTGCTACTTTGAAGCCTGCAAGGAGACCAATAGGACCCCCCACCACTCCACCAATGACTGCACCTGCCACAGGCAGAGCTGCCAGCTTGTATTTTGCAGCCTGTAAAGGAAAAAAAAAAAAAAGTCAGAATACTTGCCTGTGGCGATGTGCATTTTTCCCCTCACTGCTCTTGGCAATGACATGAATGCTCAGTGATAAATAAAACTTTACAAATTAGTATTTAAAAAAAGTATGACAGAACATGCTAACACCAATTCTAAATCCTGTCTTGTGTATGCAGTTGTGAACCATGTCCTTTAACGTGGTTCTAGCTGCTGTGTACACTGGGTGTTACCTGGTCACCATCCTTAAATCAAATCAGAAACTGAGGAAATGCTCAGATTTTTCAGTGATGGGTCTGACTGCAGCTTTGGGGTTTATTTAGCAACTGACATGGAACAGGATGGCAATGACAGGTTATGATCAGCCTCTTGTTTAATGTTTATGTGATTCTTGTGAGCCAGTCACTGACTGCACTTGTCTTTGCAGGTAGAACAAAGTAACCATCAGAATAGTGTTTCAAAGGCCCCCCCAAATTAAATAATTGTATTTTCTAGCAGCCTGGATGTGATAGAAAATTACAAGAGAGATTGATTTTTTTTTTCCCTGCTACCTGTGGGTCATTTCTTCTTTATTTCCTTAATTGCTGGTTCCCTCAGCATTAAAGACGGCAGATCAATGGGGTTAATACAGAGGGTGGCTGGGAGGCAGAGCACCATTGATTCACCAGCAGGAGCAGATCCCTACCTTCCCCAAGTTTTTGGTTCCCTCTTCAACATTCGCAGCAGCACTGTTGACATGTTCTTCAATCCTGTCAATCTTCTCCTGCTGGGACTAGATGCAAAGGAATTATGAGTGAGGGAACCTGCTGGGAAGCAGCAGTGAGCCAATACACACCATTTTAATGCCTGTAATCAGGGCCTCACAGCAGCTTTCATCTGCACCCGGCAGCCTTAGTGGTGCTCCATGATTAGCATCTGCTAAACTCCGCTGAAGCTACAGACTAACTTCAAAAAAATCTAAACTATTAAGTAATAATATGGGGTGGATATTAAACAATGTCTTGCTGCAGTTAGAGAAAACAACTCAAAATGGTTTCTAAATCTTTCTAATAGAAAGAGGAATTCACAGTCCAAAAGGAAAAATAATCCAAAGTAGCCTGTTTTGTTTCCTGCTGAGTCTCACGTTCAAAAAAAATTCTATAAAGGGCATTTATAAGATCAGTACTAACTCCAATATACAAAGCTGCATCAAAAAATCTAAGAAGTATTTAATTACAACATTATAGAACAATGACTTCAGGAATAGTGACAGCACAGAAAATACACTTGATATTGCTCTGTATTTTACTGTTTGATTTTACAAAAACATTCCATCCTTTCTCCAAATGCAGTCAGTCAGGTTCTCCTGCAGTCTCTCCCAGGGAACACTGGAGCAGCAGATAAAGGGGTTTGTGGGTTTGTTTGTTCTTATTCTAATCTACACAGGCTGTTTTATGTCACAAAATAATGAGAGCTGATGTTCAGCTTAAAATAAAAGGCATTCTGAACTTTTTGCCTCTAAGTCAGAAACTGCTGAGTACACCAGCTCTGGTATTCATCTACAATGCAGTCCACCCACCTTAAATGCTTGCTATTATATCTAGTGATGGTTAAGTGGAAAATCCAGTAAGTCCTGGGAACAGGACCCTTCCTTTAACCTTTAGAATACTGAATGAACATTTTTGCAGTTCCTCTCCAGTCTAATGGTTCTTACTTGGGTATTTTTGTATAGATGAAGCAGCACATATTCAGCAGAAAAGATAAAAGCTAGGTTATTTATCCCTACTAACCCAATAGCAAGGAGATTAAGAACTCTCCTAGGGATGAGAATTGTGCATTTAAATTCCCTATGGCACAGGAAGAACTAACATTGGGAACCGACATTTTGTCAATGCAGTGAGAGCAGAGAAAGGGCATGATTAACAGTGAGGATTTTTCTAGCACTCCTGATTAAGTGAGAAAAGATACCTGACAAACACACACCCTGTGCAGTAAGAGCTGTCACCACCATTACAATTAGAAATTGTAAAAACTAATAGGACCGGGGTAGAAGTCTGCAATCAACACAGCAGAGCTTCTGCTGAGGTTCAGCTCGTGGCCATGTGCACTAGCAGGAACATCACAGCTGCTCCACTGACAAGAATTTGGGAGCAACTCCCAGCACTAGTGCTGAAAGAGGAGACTGCTACCTCCTCAAAGTGTCACCTTGGCAGAGCCTGAATCACAGGAGAGATACATCCTCGGCATTTTTGTCCCCACCCAACCCCACCTAGGAGTTACCCATGCACCCTGGTTTTGTAGGAGACTCTGTAGGACAGAATGCAGAATTAATACTTACACAGACTAAGAGAGAAAACTCAGTCACCAACTGGCTGAGCTCAACCAAGTCCTGCAAATAAAAAAAATTGTTATTCTGTGATAATTGCTAGAATTAAGAGCACCAACATGGCAGGGAGGGAGTTCCAACATACCCCTTTTAAACTTTCCCAGGACTCAGCTGCATTTTCTTCCTGAGGTATTTCCGGAAGGCGGGAGTAGATCTGGATCAAACTTTGGGAGCCATCCTTCACTTCTGTGTTATATAAAGTTTCTGAATGAGAAACATGATGTTTGTAAATAAAGGCACTGAACCAGGATGGCAGGTGGTGTGCTGAATTTCTCACTCCTGAAGTTTCTCAAGGGTTACCTGATACTTAACCTGATTCAAGCCAAGCAACAGCCCCAAAAATGATGATAGAGGGAGATGCCTTACAGCACTACACAGTTTCTTAAAAGGATGTTATTGACAAAGAAATAGATTCATTTCTATCAGCACATTTTCACAACCAGTCCTGAAATGATACTAAATTATACCCCTGAATTCAAGGTCATTTAATTCATTTTGTATCGACCAGACTGAGAAAACTGGGCTTGGGACAAAAACTTTTCATTTACGTACAACACATAAAAACACCATGCTCCCAAAACTGAACAGACAGTTACTCATTTTATGATTGATTATCATGCTACTGGTTTGATTTTCAGCCATTGAGAACTAAAAGATGCTGGAGGAAAAAGCTTTCAAAGCAAAAGCAGTGAAACCCAAGTAATGTGGTACCCAGCATTCCAAGCAGGATCATTTGGGTAAATGGTACTGTGAGGATGGCAGACATTTGCAGCTCAGTGCTGTACGCGAGATAATCTCAAGTATGTTCCTCCCTAAATCACCTGGACTGAATGCAGAAGGCATTTGGACAAAATATGGTGTTAAAACCAGGGAATAACAGACAGTGAGTGGCACTGGGGAGAGCAGATCCATGAACAGGCTCACACAGCCCTCCTCCAGTCAGAGCCCACTCCAGTCACTGCAGAGGTCATGGACACGCCTGTAACTGTGGACAACAAATTGAGTGGCAATAAAGAAAAATAACAAGTTTGGCTTATCAATACAAGGATTGAGGAAGAGCTTGGGAGTCTGAAAGGCAGACTGGAGAAGGTGTACATGTAAACACAATGCAAAGATCATCTCAATTCCAACAACTTCAATTTCTGAAGGGAGATCACTCCTTCAGCAGGACACTGGTGTTTCCTTCCTTGGGAAGGCAGTCCCAAGAGAAAGCTTATTATGGGGAAGGCTGGTTAGATACATCTAACAATACTAAAGTGTAAATATTGTATTAAAATCTTTAGATACAATGATTGTGCCAAGGTACGATAATAATATTATGTAACTGTTACAACAACAGATATGTCCAATGGAAAACAAATAAATATAATCATATTCTTAAAAAAAATCAGTGCATGCTTATTCGTGGAATTAATTTAAGATAAAATAAAAATGATACATTTTCATAACATTTGTCCATTTCTCAACATTTTTATCCCAGTATCTCAAAATACATGAAGGACTCAATCTTCCTACTCTCAGCTCAGTAGAAGTCTAACATGAATGAAATTGATATTTACACATAATTACTAAGTGAGCAGAGTAACAAGAAAGCACTAAGCAATTTGGGGGCTTGACTTGGGCTTGTTTTTCTTTTTAAGTATTTCTGTCCCTTTTCCTTTAAGAATCCAGACACAGAAGGCACTTCATGTTCTACAATCATCACCTATTCTTCCTGAACATATTTTTGATTAATAACCTCAGATTAATTAAGGTTGCATACTCAGTTCTAAAATATTCCTTTCCCCTTTTCAATATAATTCATTATATATCCAAACATGTGCATTTTTTGAGAAAACTGTTCTGCCACATACTCTGATATTTATTACTGGTTCTGAGGGTTTTATTTCATTTCAATCCTACACAATCCTATTTCAAAATAAAGTTTCTTCTGCCCAGAAAGGTGTACTCTTCCCTAATCAACCATATGCATGCTAAGTTGGTTAAAATTAAAGTATTCATAATTCAAAAGCAAAATAAAAATCTCACTAAGCAAGGCTGCCTCCTCCCAAGACCTTGTTCTGGTCTGTTGCTAACAATCTCTGCTGACCTACTGTAGAAAAGCATATCCTTGAAAGTGTTGTAAAACCAAGGTTTTGCATGACACACATTCCAAAGAAATTAAAACTGTAAGTAGGTTTACATGTTAGTATTTTGTAGTAACTAAAAATCAATGAGAAAAAATTCTGCATGAAAATTCTTTATTCACTTTAAGCTAAAAAACAGGAAGGGTAAGAGGTGGTCACATTTGGGATGAAAGTTTGAGTAAGAAATTTATATTCACTACTTCACTTTTTATCAAGTCTAACCAATTTTAATAGAATTGAGAATGGAAGTGACTCTACCAGTTCATTTATACAGCATCTCCACAGAAATACAATAATACAAAACACCTCTGCAGATTTCACAGAGGAGCCTTACACCTCATTACACTCAAGATAAAAATCTAATGCTCTGGAAGATCCAATATGTTGCTTAAAAGATCTTAGTAATTTTAAGAGTGGAATCTCACCTTTTGTTAATATTTGTTTAATATGCAATTAAATTCCATTTCTATTGGCCCTCAGTGGAGGATGGTGAATGGGGGAAGGGACTGTATCATATCACTGACATGCCTTCTAAATGGGAGATTTGAATTTGTAAACTCCTTCCTTCCCTACCAGATGGGAAGCAACATGCTACAAAGAACGGGCATGTATTGAACTCCCTTTGATTAAGATCAACAGCCAAGATTTGCTTTCAGGACTGCAGCCTCTAAGCACAAAAGAATAGGCAATAATACACTGTGTCTGGGTTAGCAATTCAACAGGGCTGCTTGCACAGGCAGGCAAACGTGGAAAAAAAACCTGTTTAATTGTATTTAGTTTGCCTGTTTCACTTTAAATGGAGTGAATTGTTTCCACATTCCTGAGCAGACTTGCAGATGCCTGTCATTCCAGTAATATTTTTTCCATTCTTCTCATCTTCATAATTCTAATAAATTTATTTGTCCTTCTGAAGTGCTATTATACTCAGTATCCTCTGTAGTTCAAAGGCATTTCAGAAATAGTCTTGTTCTTTGAAATTAAACTCTAGTTTCCATTTGCTACCTATGTAATTGTGTAAAAAACAGAAGCAGTAAGCCAAAACGAAGCCTTGCCAATGAAATATTGGAATGCACTGAGAAAAACAGCAGAAAGTCACCAACAGAAGAGGTATCTTAAATCTAGTTCTGATCATAACAGAGAAGAGTGCACAAAGAGACTGAAAGTAATGGCCAATATATATATGAAGGGAATCACTGAATATCGAAGATAATGAGCTCTCCACAAAAGAGATGTCAACAAATTGGGTAAAATTATTAACAGAAATTATGTGGAATAAGTTCCTAAAAGATAAAGGACTGCAGAACTGCTGGCAGACACTAAAAACAGGCTGTGTTGAAGAGGACATCAAATTATCCTGATGCAGAAGAAGAAGTTTATGGCTTCAGCAAAAGCTCTTCAATGCCCTGGATGTCAAGAATTTGACATACAATATGAGTACAAGTTAAAATATAAGCATGGAAAGTTAATATCAGGAAGACCAGGGCATAAATATATTGCAACTACCAAGAGGCATAAATGGTAGCAAGGAAGTTCCTGTGAATGTTTTTGAAGTTAGAGGAAGACCAAGGATGTGGAAGTGCACTGCCAGATAAAAAGGTAGCTTTAAGCAGGTATTTGATGCAATTAATTGAAATAAAAAAGAAAAAGAGAGGCTGAAACATAAAGAAAACAGGTTAAAAACATTTGGATGAACTAGGCCTAGTTGGGGTCTGAAGGTTTGATAGAAATTCACTCTAGAGCATTTTTAAGAAACAGCCTTTGCAATGTCAAGCATATTTTTGGGAACTTGAATAAGGAGGACTGTAAGAGGTGAGATTTTGAAATCCACAAAGATATTAGAACAAACTACTGAACAACTAACTACAACATGTTGAAGGTGTTGAAGAGGTCGAGATTTTTATGTCAGAAGCCAATTCAGTTTATTCTGCAGTCCTTGTAAGAGAGGAGTTTTTACAATGGGGGTGGTGAGGCACTGGCACAGGCTGCCCAGAGGAGCTGTGGATGCCCCCATCCCTGAAGAGTTCAAGGCCAGGTTGGATGTGAGCAGCCTGGTCTGCTGGAGGTGTCCCTGTCCACGGTAGGAAGCTTGGATCTACATGATGGTTCAAGGGTCCCTTCTAACCCAAGGGGTTCTGTGACTGTGTCTGATTTATCTCCATGTTCACAAGGTTTTCTGATACTACTGCACATGACATTTTTGAAAGCAAGCCCTGTTGTCAATTCTCCTTTTCTCCCTGCTCAACCACGAGGCTCACTGGCTTGTTAATCACACTAGAAAAGAGTTCTTGTAGTTCTGCATGCAGCAACAAGAATGGTCATGAAATCAAATCTGACAGCAGGTTCTTCTACAGTGCTACTGCCTGAGAACGCTCTTTTGATTTTAGGACACATAAAATGCTCAAATCATTTTAAGTAATACTGCTTCTGCAGCAATCAAACTAATTACAGATATGGGAAGGGTTTAATCCTGATGGAACCAACCTTCTCACAAATCATCAGGAGAGAGCACTGGCCAGCACTAGGGCATAACAGACTTCTCCTGAAGACAGAATGGTAGAACAAAGATTGAAAGACATTTTATACAGAAAGGAGGGAAGACCAGCAAACATATCTGATTTCTAGCATGTCACGGTATGTTTTCAAAATCTTTTATTTAAATGGATTTATATTCCTTTCATGTCAGTTACCAAGTTAAAATGCTAAAGGAAGAGATGTTCTTCTTTACCTAGGAACTTGCTTCTCTTTTTCCATATATTGCATCAATGCTGTATTACATTGTCTCTGTCATATAAAAATCTTCCTGGTATTTCTTCACTAATTCAATGAAAATGGCCAAAATGATTACTTGCACACAATCAAGTGATTTGCAGGGGGCACAAAAGAAGCCAAGCTACCTTGAAACATAAATGAAATTATTCTGCTTCCTATGAAAAGTCCACTATTTCAAGATCCAAGGGTACAGGACCTTTGTCACAGAAGGCCATAGATATTTAATTTTTTAACATATTTGAGCATTTTCTGCTTATCAAAATTCAGTCACAGGGCATGGCAAAAGTGTGGTGTAGGGAAAGAAATCTACTTCTTCATTAACAGTACTTTTCAACTGAAATCTTATTTGTTTACTTCATTTGTATCTGGTCAGAGAAATTGCATACAGGATACAATGACAGAGATACAATAAACACAGAAATTAAATTCTACTACCTTCTCCTAGAGTTGCAGATCTGGTTAAAGAGGCATCCTCCTGTCCTTTCAGTTGCCTTTGAAGTTCTTCTGCAGATTCAGAATGCAGCTGCAGGAAGTCCTTAATGGCAACTGAAGCTTCTTCTTTAATGGGATTTATCATTCTCTGCAGAACTGGGATGTCTTCCTGCCGGACTCGCAAGCACAACTTCTCCATCTCTCGCATGTTGGCACGGAGCTGCTGCAAGAGCATCAAGAGTTATTTTGTAGCTTACTGTGTGAAAACGCCTCCAGTGCGTGGGAAGCACCCATTATCTTTATAATCAGGGGAGATACATTTTTTAAGCCATCACCACCACTATTTTGGATTTTTCTGGCTGTCGTTTTTGTACTTTATCCACTTCTCCAAGTCAGTTTGTTTTATTTTGGGTTTCAATTAAAGTATTTAACTAATTAATTCATTGTGTAATCACTGAAGTTATTTCTGTTTCTCTGGTCAGGTCTTTAGGTCTTTGCCAAAATATTTACACAAGTTTCAACAAGTTGTAATAATATCTGAGTAAAATAAGTGAGTGCTTCTCAAAATTTACTTTTTTTATAACAATAAGTGACTATGGTGATCACAGGACCTCAGGATAGAGTCATTCATAACGCCCAACTACCCCAAAACTTTCGTTCAGGGACAAAGGAGAAGGATTACTTTTTTCTTTTATTTTTTCAGATGAACAACAAATACATTTGTTTGATTGGAATATCAAATTTAATAAAATATGTAAATACTTCTTTAGTTACAAGACTTCTGAGGAGATATAAATTGTTCACAACTAGCAAGAACTGTATGTGTACAGGCCTTTCAGATGAGATACATTTCTTTCTGCATTAAAAATAAAGGGGCTTTTAATTGCCTGGGCTTTAAAAATACACACAAATTTTCTTTTCCTACAAATTAAAAGACAAAATTTACAGTTTAAATTATACCACTTACTGTTTTAGGACAGAGTTTTTATCTAATTATAAAAAAATACTAATAAAAATACATTCTCTGCATTACTTTACAGTGACACAATAAATTCTATTCTTTGTCACATTATTTACCAATTAATTTGAATACTCTTCTCACAACAAAGCAAGAGAATGGATTGACACCAATGAGTGGTTAGAAATAGAAAGGCTTTCTTCCAGAATACAAACCAGGTACAGATCATGCCTTAGAGAGGTAAAATTGACTATCTGGAAAAGCAAGATCCAGATGGAACTAATTTCATTTATATACACTAGTGGAATTAATTGCTTTTAGTATTTATAAAAAAATAGTAGAAAATATTATTAGAGAAGAAGGAAGGAAATTATTCAACAACCTGTTGCACAAGCTTCCAAAGAAAGAACTATTGATTTGTAAAAATCATGTGGCAAATTACTAAGATTAGATTAGATTACACTGTATTCTTAAATTAAGAGTGCTATTAGCCAAATTAGGCTGCATTATTCAAGACTAACCTCAGGTAAAACCACTGATTGACAATTAAAAGAAAGAGAGACAAAAAAAAAAAAAAAAAACAACTGTGGAAGACACTGAGCTGAATTAGAAACATGGTAGCCAGTAACTTTCCTCATCCATTCCTCATCTCAGTCTACCTCGTGCTTCCCGGTATCTTCCCCTCATGTGAGCCTCTGTGTACCCAGAAAAGGAGAATGTTGCACTTTCATATTGCACCATGGGCCAAAATTCTTGGTTTACAGAATCTTGGAATTTCATTTAAGTAACAAAATGGGACTATCAAAACACAACACTCAATCCTCTAATTTCTAGAACTATATGCAAGGGACTGAGGTTGATGATGCTGTTTTATTTCAGTAAAGAAAATATTATATTATCCTGCCTTTGGCAACAATGGAGACAAAAAAAAAAACCCAAACATATCAAACAAAAACTAGTGCAACAGTGACGACAGTGAGTTTGGGGTGAGATAATAATGGTTTCACAACAGCTTCTTTTTCTTTTAAAGAAAAAGGAGAATTTTGCAGTTGAAATTGAGTTAAAATGTAGTTCTACTTGGGATCTGAACCATTGCAGTTGCTGCTGGGGCAAATCACAAGTTTGTGCAGTGACCAACACAACACAACTGGCTGATGGGAGTTTGCACAGATCCTGAACAGAGGCTTAAAGAGGTATGAAATACTCACCCTAAAGAATGCTAAACCAGATCCTCACTTCCACTGCTCATTATTACCTTGCTAATCAAAGAGAAATATTTCTAAGCAAGAAGATGGAGGAATCAGATGATGATATTAGCCTATTTAGTAAAATTTAATTTTAGTAGCTCTTCCTTTGTGGTTTTGAAGGGAGGACTTATGTTCCACTTACTGTCAATTAAACAGAAGGTGAATGGATTCAGCCTAGCAGGAAAGTTCAGCCCTGCTGTGAGGAGTCACATCCCAGGAGCTCACCAGGGTGTAACATCACAAATGTTATGGATATGCAAAGACTGTGACTTCTTCTCATAATAATTTTAATGGCACTGAGTTCAATTTCTAGGTAGGGCATGAAAGTGTATCACTTTCATCTCAACTGTTTCCAGTTTTAAAACCAAGATTATTTAGCAAGGAAGGAATATAAAATTCTCTTTTCATTTGTGGAGACTTCCGAGTTTCACACTCTCCAAATTCAACCCAAAAGACACAGATTTTTCTTTATAACAATTGCAATTTTGGTCCATTAACTTCTAAAATCAAACAAGAATCTTTGTTTCAAATGGCTTTCTCACAAAAACTGTAGGAAAATAGAACTGGTGAAAACCTTGGGAAGTTATCCCTTCAATGCATGATCCACTGTCCCTACATTATTTCTCTCAGTTGTTTATCTAATCAGGGTCTTCCGCATGAAGAGCTACAGCCTTCTTCATACCTCACTGCCAGAATTCAGTATACTATAGCATTTCCTTATGTCTAACAGAAATCTTTCTGGCCTCAGCTTAAACCAGGTATTTCTAATCCTCTTTGTGCAAAATAGGGAACAACGAGCCCTATCCTCTTTGAAGCCATCCTCTCCACATTTGCAGACAGACAGCACAATGCTCTTGGGTGTCCTTTGGGCAAAATAAGTGATTTCTTGATCTTTAGCAGAAGTCCTGTTCTCTCAATTTCTGACTGCATTCAGTGGTCTCTCCCTATTCACTTCATGCCTTCCTTGGAAGTGTGGTGCCCAAACTGAACAGACTATTCTGCCTGGGATTCTATTAGTGCGGACTGAAGAGGCTGTAGGAGAGACCACACTGACTGCCCTCCTGTTCATATATCTCACTAAGTTATCTGGCTTTTCTGGACCACTACCACACAATCAGTTAGTTCACTTCTACTCCATTTCCCTAAAATTTTAAAAATTTCTTGGCCCAGGTCAAAGGAACTCTGAGTTTAAGGATATCTTTACCCTGCAGATGGCCACACGCTGCAATAATGACCTGATTTTACACGATCCTTCACTGAAACCATAAAGAACTTCCTGCAGAAATAAAGTTTTCTACACTACTCCTCATGCCCTCACAGCACATCTACACAGTATGCCAGAGAGGTACCTGAGGATCATTTTAGAAATGTTACAGAAGACCTGACCCATACAAGACCTTGAGCCCACAACCTAAATGTTGAAGATTTATGCAAACAAGAGCTGATCAGAAACCACCTTTAACTTGTAAACCATTTTCAGCTGAACTAGAAACCATAAAAGTGAAAAAGAAAAAATAGATTAACATTTTTCAAGCAGCTTTCCAGGTTAGAGTAATACAGTGGAAAGACTATGTCAGCCTAAATATGTTTTGCAGAACAC
Source organism: Setophaga petechia (assembly GCA_024362935.1). Taxonomy (NCBI): domain Eukaryota; kingdom Metazoa; phylum Chordata; class Aves; order Passeriformes; family Parulidae; genus Setophaga; species Setophaga petechia. The sequence goes on from JANCRA010000008.1 coordinate 30,750,561, forward strand.
AGTCTCTTTTTGTGGGCTGATACAGACTAAAGCCAGACTGTTCATCCACTGCATTTTCCCTTTTTTTGGTTTAATATCTTATTTCCTCTCTAGTACCTACAGCATTTTCCTTCCTCTCACCACCAAAATGATCAGGGCAGTCCTTAGATGTTACAACAAAATACTGCCATTTCACTGAAATCAGCTTAAACTTTGCAATAATTAACTAATTGCATGGTACAGTCAGCATGTATGCAGACAAAGCCTAGAAAACTGCAAACTCATTCAGGCTCTAACATTTTAAGAAGTCCATGGACTGTCCCTAAAAATGAAAATATACAAGAGCATAAACTAATCAGAAAAACTAATACATGAGCTATTTTCTCAATATTTTTGAAAGGGTCTCTTCATGTCCTGTGCAAGATTTATGTTTTCTTCACCTTCCTTTATAGAAGTTTTTAATGTGTCATCCAGTTACTTGAAAGCAGAGCAACAGATTTACACTTACCTATACTTCTATAATAATTTTGACCATCATCAAAATTACAACAGAAGTAATTATTCTGAGTAAACTGAAAATTCAGAAAAATGGGTAATTATGTGCACATGGATTAAATGTAGAATGGCTGTGCATATATTTGTCTAAAACCTGTGGCGGATGCCTTGGGTCAATATTGACTTAGGGATTCCTAATGTATTTTTACAACATCTAATTTTGAGAGCAAAGTGTGTGCTGCAGAGAACATTTGGTATCACAATAATTAATCTGATTTCTTTGCAAACAAACAGATCACAAGTCCATCAGTAAACATTTAAACAGCTTACGGCAAACACATTCTACATGTCATATAATTTATTATCAAGTACTCCAGACTCCTAACTATTTAATTAAAACAAAGAGCCAGTCTGCTCTTCTTGCATGGACCCAGATACTTATTCTGCTCTCTGGGTATCAGAATGTGAACCACTTTAATGCATCTAGATCTGTATCCAGAGCTAGAAGGAATAAGCATTAAATAAAAGCTAAGAAAATTTACTTTGAGTGTAAGTAAAAACAGCAAGCTTTAGATTCAAGACAAATACAAATGTTTCTAGAGAAATATAAGCAGTTTTCTTATTAAAGCACTTAAAATATCTAAAAATAACATCTTCAACATAATTATTTTTTCTGTAATTATTGATAGATTTTTTGTAGTCTTGCTAAATTAATGATACTGGTACTTTAAAGTTACAAGAGAAGCCTTTCCCACAACTGAGATATGAAAACAGATTACAGAACAGACATAAGCAAATACATGCTTACTACACCACACCTGTTAAAATGCCATTGATTTAACAGAACTTCCACCTTTGGAAGCCTCTTTGAATATGAAGAATAAACTTGTATTAAAATTTCAAAAGTACTCGGTGAAAAATCAAAATACACTCAAACCTCCAATGAGCAGGAATATTAACTGGATTTTATGTGTCACATCATATCACCTACACTAAAGAAAAATCTCACTATTCTTCAAAAAAGACATGTAACTCCAGCTCTGCCTACTGTCTAATTCTGTTGTTCAGTCAGGATTAAGTCCTTCTTTCTGAGGTGAGTTGGTTTTGGTGGTGTTTTTTTCATTTTCAGTTTATTCTAATTTCCCACAAGAGTCAGTAAGACACTGAAACAAACATGGGAATTCACAGTGTTAGAATTGCGAGCAGTGGTTTTAAGACTACGCCACCTGTGCTGGCAAACCCTGCTTGTCCATGTGCAGTGTAGGTCATTTACAGTAGCAAAGACAGGTCCCTCCTCTGAACCACACCTGTGAAACCCACACAAGGTACCTCTCCTGGCCAACACACACCTGACCCCAGAACACTGGCATGCAGCTGTTACAGCCAGTGGATGGTACATCTGCCTCAGCAAACTTTGTGCTGCAGATGTGGTCCTTGTGTTCTTCTGTACTGATAGTCTACTTTGCCTGTGTGCTATTTAGCTGATACCTGGCTGAGGTTCTACATCATTTTCACCAAGACATTATGTATTTTTAGAAACAGTGTATGGTTCCCTGTTTGCTGAGTTATGGATGACCATGGGTGAAGTCACTGAGATGATGCCCATGCTGACAAATGTGCTGGTATTTCCTCCTTGATGATATCATGTACCTAACAACAGATGTGTACATCTAACTAGCAGTCCAGATGTTCTCTATGTCTGAAATCATGCTTTGAAATTTGCAGTATCCCTTATTGCAAGAGCTGTCTTCTAATTTAATAATGTAAGAGGAAAGTTTGCAAAAGATCACAGTCTCCAAACTTTTGCTTTTTCAAGAATATGGAAACATTTCTCACCGCACTTGCCTCATAGGACACAATTAGGAAATCCCTAACTTTTAAATGAAGTAAAACAAAACTGTGTGCCTGCTTGCCAAACCCACCTGTGAAGTGTATGTCTCTCTGAAGGTCCATCCCTGAGGTGACCAGAACTATGTCTGTAATTCAACCCCATCAGCAGCACAGCCATTTTCATATCCTTACCTGAACCGTTCGTCCTGCGTTGATGTGCTCTTCGTGCAGTCTGTCCCAGAGCCTGCATCTCTGATACTAAAACAGAGGAAAAGGACTCCTTAGAATTGCTATTTTTACCAACTGACTATGCAGAAAAAAAAACACCTTTGGTAAATTATCACTTTAATTTTCCAAAACTGAAAGTTGAGTCATAAACAGTTCCACTGCAAAATTAAGAGAGGTAAATAGCAATGTATTTTGTGAAAAATTTTGTACAATGTATTTTAGTGAATTACAGACAACCAGGGTTTCAGTATCAGTTTTTAACATCCAAGTGATATTGCTTCCAGACACTGCTGTGGCATAAATCACTTGGTGGGCAGTACAACAAATGGCAGAAGAAGGAGAAAGGAGTGGAATAGTGGATAAACAGCACTGGTCATACAGGACAACGAGGTATCTGATACTATTGACAGAGAAAATGGCATTCATTACACAACACTGCTGTCTACATTTACATTGAACATTTCTATATAGCTACAAATACAGCTACAAGAACCATCAGGCCAGATCTGGCACCTCCATGAGGCTCCACTAATTTTAGTAGGAAACTATCCATACAGTACTTCCCATGGGACAGAGACAGACTAACCATTACATTAGCAGAGAGCAAGTTTGGCAAAAAAAACTGCATATTATTAACATATCAAGCTTTTCATCAATCAAACAAATCAGTGCCTGCTACAGGCAGTTGACAAAAATGATATAGAGACTTCAGCATGAAAAAGAGTAATAAAGTAATAGAAGTAGAAGCTGTGACTCCTGGAATGTGTGCTGAAACTATCAAAGAATGTATTTACAACATTGGATAATATTAGAATATTTATTTAATTATTCAGATAACAAGGCAAAATATTTACCATGATTTCTAAGGTATTTTTGTGTAAAGTTTAATTCTTCAATTTCTTAATAACCTTTGTTACCAATAAAAAACCCTATCTATAGTCTCTATCTTTCCATAATTATTTTCATCATTTTAGATGCCACAGCAATAAGGATCATAAGTTATTCAGCTTCCTGAAATACAAGGAGAAATCTAAAGTTACTACTTATTTTCAGAGCAAAAAAGTTCTTTCATGTTAGGACTTCGTAGTGCTATGGAAGATAAAAGGTTTAGTGCTCAACAAAGTCAGATTAACGTCATTCTTCCAGGAAACTGAATAATAATAACCTCTGAATAAATTGCCATGTCATTAAAATTACTGCCACTGTTCTTTAAAACAACATGGACAGAAAGCCCTGTATCAACAGCAGCTCTTCCAATTTAGTTACCCCTCAAAGAGTACTGGAACAGGAATTTCTGAGGTTCTAGGGAAAAATCACCCATTTCATTTCAGCTGACTGTAATACATTGTCCAAACAACTAATAATAAAAAATCCTGTTATCCAGTTAAGAAAAATTCCTCAGGAAACCTTTACTGCTCTTCATAATTTCTTCTAGAGATGTTCAGCACATTCATCTGCTTAATATATTGTTTTATTATGCTGCTTCAAAATTCAGAATATGCTAGTGACGAGTCCAAAGAATCCAATGACTTAACACACTGACATTCACATGGTCAGAGAATTCCTCCTTGTTGACTTCTCTTTGTCATGCAACACAAAGTAGGCCACACTCCTGGATAGTGTTCATCCTGGGGGCCCCAAGGATAGTAAAGCTTGAGAAGAGATGGTATTGACACTATTTATTGTGGAAACTGGGGCTGTTCAGCCTGGAGAAGAGACAGCTGCGTGGACACCTCACTGCAACCCTCCAGTATCAGAAAGCCAGAGAAGGAAACTTCACCAGGAGCTGTAGTGATAGGACAAGGAGCAATGGGTACAAGTTGCAAGAGGGGAAATTTAGGTTAGAGACTAGGAAGGAATTTTTTACTCTGAAGGTGGTGAGACACAGGTTGCCAAGGGAGGTCATGGATGCCCCATCCCTGCCAGTATGCAAAGCCAGTTTGGGCCTTGTGGAAGGTGCTCCTGCCCATGGCAGGGGGGCTGGGACTAGATGATCTCTAAGGTCCATTCCAACCCTTTAACATTCTATGATCTTATCCTGAACAAATATGCATAAAACTAAGAGAGGTCCAGGAATTAAAAACATCTATGGAATCCTAACCTCTTATGTCAGGTCCAGAGAGGGTCACAAAAATTGTCCAAGGGCTGGAACAGCTCTCCTGTGAAGAAAGACTGAGAAAGTCGGGATTGTTCAGTTTGGAGAAGAGAAGGCTCTTGAGAGAACCTATTGCAGCCTTTCCATAAAGAAAGAGGGCTTAGGAGAAAGACAAAGACATTTTACTAAGGCCTGTAGTGACTGCATAAGGGGCAATGCTTTTAAATGTTTAGAGGGTAAGCTGACAATAGACATAAGAAATTTTTTTCTGATAGGGGTGGTGAGGAACTAGAACAGATTGCCCAGAGAAGTTGTGAATGCCCCAGGCCTGAAAGCCTAGGTTGGATGGGGCTTTGAGCAACCTGATGTAATGAAATATGTTCCCACCCCATGGCAGGGGGTTGGACTAGATGATCTTTAAAGCTTCTCTTCCAACTCAAATCACTCTGTAGTTCCATATTTCTGTGATATTTAATCATAATTGTGCTATAGCCAAATAGTTTGTATTCCACAACTATAAAAATAAAATACAAACTATAAAATAATAATATAAAACATTAGGTTACTCTCAGACAATCTCTTTTGCTGTATCAATATTCTCTTGAGAGCCCTCTTGAGAAAGAAACTTTCATGCTTCTGCTTTGGATCCCTTCCACCTCTACTTCAAAGTATCCAGTGGACACGGAGAGAACTCAAAAGTTTGTCATACTATCTCCTGCTAAAAGCTCTTCAATAAATGTCTTACACCAACTCCACACTTGGATAAGACTGCAGGACGATTCAGATACCCTCATTTCTCATTTTGGTCACCTTGACCTATATTCCCACCACAACAAAGGTCCCCAGCCAAAGGTAAAAAGTGTTTCACACAACATCCTTTAAAACAGGTACAAGAAATGAAATTGAAACAATGAAACGAAAGTTTTCTCTCTTGAAAACAAGAGAGAAAGAGTGTCTTACAGCATTTTTTTTTTAAATGATTGTTGCATATCACCAACAAAGTCTAGGGCAGTAAGCCGAACAAAATCTCCGCCTTCTTGTACTACCAAGTACAGGAAGTGTAGTACCAATGCACTACAAATTCAATTGCTGTTATCCAATTTATAGACATCTGTACCTCTTTTGGATACACATGCACTTTATTCCCTCTTGGAGTGAAAGGCCATCTAATCTATAAAATGTGCTATAGAAAACAAGAATTTTCATAGCGAAAACGTGGAAAGAAAGAAGAATTACAGAGAACTTATTTCTTAAAGGCTATAGCTTTTAAGTCTTCCAAAATGGTCATACAGAAAAAGTTGGACTCTCATACAGTTGAGAAGAAATGATGATGAATTTATGGTAGCCACTTCCTCTGGAAAGGTGTATTCAAGGTCAAATTTCATTATATATTGATTTTATAGTTTCTTCAAACAGTGATTTAGGAGATTAATTGTTTGGACTATCTCTGGAACCTAAGGTTTAAATCAATATTCATGAAATGAGGTTAGAGATATTGGCTTCATCATAAGTAAATAATGTTGCTGCTCTAAGCAATTGGACATAATTAGTGATTTTTGCTTAAAAGTAGCCTGTAAAATAAACAGAATCAGATTCTATAAAATTATCCTTTTACCTCTAGGGATGTTTAGTTTGCATGGCTGAAAGTTAATTTTACAAAAACTACTGAAGAGAAAATCATCATGACAGCTCACAAAAGTACTGTAACACATTCATTATGGCTAAAATTCACGTAAAGATATAATATATGAATTATCATACAAATATTTCAACCAAACTACTGCTAACATCAGTGTTTACTACAAATGTAAAGGCCTTTGTGCACACAATTACAAATATAGAACTTTCATCTTTAGCCAAACTTGAATCAAAGCATTTTGTCATCAACTTCTCATCAAAAACTCTACATTATCTTTCAGTGAGACTGCTTCTATACTGCAAAAAGAACTACATTAGTAAAATGTGAACACTAACCTTCTCAATATTTATTTGGTGTTTTCTTAACCTTTCCAAATCTGTTGGAATTGCCACTTTAATGAATTTCTGAATTGCAGGCTCGATTCGGCGGAGTTTAACTTTTTCTTCATCTTCAGACATCCTAAAAGCAGCTCTCAAGTCAACAGTTGTCCAATATACCTTCACCAAGGTAAAAACCCCTAAAACAAAAAAAAAAATTAAACAAGAAAGTTAAACCTGAATCACTTTTTAAAGAAATCAAATAAGATAAACCTGTCTTTCTGATGATCACGTATCCCCCAGACCTACAACTAAGCAGTATTAATATCTGGATGTTTGCATTAAAATGTATTGTCTCTACTTATTTGCAGGCTTTGGGGATAATTTTTCATAAAACCTAACACTAACAAGAAGAAAAAAGCAGCTAAGTAATTAAGGCAGAGGCAAATGTTTTACAGCATAATGATACATAAAAAGGTTTGGAAAAAACCTTCCAATTAGATGCTTTGATTGATCAGAATTCACATATTGCCAATTCCCATTCAGAATCATCCTAAAATTTGTAAAACATGTCCTGAAAACACATCAAAATATAATTAATTTTGGAATTCCATTTCCTGGAAATGTCAAGAGTTCTGAATGAAGATTTGCACTCCAAATTGCATATGTTCCCTGCTGACAATGACTAAGGCATCACCTAACAAGGGGTATAAATAGGCTGCTGAAATATTTGCAGGACCAGTAAGTACATAAGCAGCCTGAATTCTGTTCCCTGCATGGTGCAAAATATAATTTTTGAGTTTCATTCTCTGAAAGTGAGATGTGTAGTATTGTATGTAATAACATTTATCTATAGAGCATAGGAACAACATAAAAGAATTCCATTATGCTGAACACACACAAGGGGAAGGAAGACACGTATGAGAAAGTTGTGTCACAAGTGTCAGTAAAAAGACATGTGCTACCTTGGTTATATGGAAGTACCTGAAGTATATCAGCTACCACAGCAGAAAGCTTTCCCAATTTTCCTCTTTTGGTAATAAACTGATATAAAGTAATTAACCCAGCATATTCCTCCTGGTACAGGTGAGGCACGGCAGGTTTTTTAACATTGCAGGTTAAAAAACATTCCTGTTTTTCACAAAGCCAAACATATTATCAACAGTGAAATTAGACATCACTTTTCCCACATCTGCCTAGGGTGTGAAAACGCAGAGGGGGGTGTTGGTGTTTTTGTGAGGGCTGTGATTCCTGCAGGCAGAGAGAACATGGGGGCAGACACCAGCTGATGGCACTGGGTCTTTGACTGAACTGCTCAGTGTTCAGCCCCAGCCCTCTCGTGCAGGCTGAAGGAAGCACACCTACAAACCTGCTCCAAACTCAAAGCAGCCAAGTGGGAAGCATCTTCCAGCAAGAAATGAAAAGCACTTCTGGTATAGGGAGGAAGATGGTTGCAAATAAAACAACGCTGCATTTTTCAGAAGAACAGAATGCTAATAGGAGACTCTCCTCCTTTGATCTATCCCAATCAACAAAGAAACTGAAAACTGTGGAAAGCTGAATGCTTACTGAGAGTAGACAAAGTTAGGGGAAGTCAATCGTTAAGGTTTCAATGACACATCTTTTCTTTTTCCAGAACCTCAAAAGGAAATTATTTCATCAACTGACTTTGCAGTCATTGCTAAATCATACCCACTTCAAATTATAAAGACACACTATCAAGTGGTCTTACAAATCCCCTTCTAACCCAAGGAATTTAATAATAACCTTCAAATAAACATGGAGTGGATGGGTGACCTCACACTTTTCAGGTTGCAAAAAGAACTTTATACCTTTTGCATTGATTCACTCTTTTCACCATTCCAAAACCAGCAGTTTAAATGCAAGCTGATAAAAAATACATTCTATTATACCTTGGTCGCTACAGTCTCTAACTTTTGAAAGAGGCACTCATAGATCACAGTTGAACTGTATTCTGAGTCTAGAACTGATTTTTTTTTTTATAATGTCCAAAAGATAAGAAGCATCATACTCCAAACTGCAATACTTCCTCCTCAAACAGACATTTAATTTCCTGGCAGCTTATACACTAATCCATGAGTTTATGAGCTAGAATTAATTAAAAATTGGTTCCCTAAAGATATTTAATAGCCATGTCATGCTTTTCCTTAATATGGAATCATCTTGAAGAAGCGTTGATGCAAATTCTTCAAATGTGTAACACAACACGAACTCCCAGAAACACACAGCCCATTCTGTCTTAGAAGAAATACAGCAGAGGCTAAGTTAAATTCACCATAACTTTGTCCTTAACCTTTCATGACATCTGGAGATTGATGAGAGTCAAAACTGATAGTTTAGATGACTTACAATGTGGAGCACTGTGAAAGCAGAGTTGATGTAAACAATGGCCATGTGCCTTGGGTTGATGATCTGAATTCTGAATTTTGAATACTTGGCTGCATGCAGAGCTCTGGCTAGTCATTTTCTTCTCATTAAGAATTTCCTGACAGTAAAGTAACTTCCATGGCATTGTCTACTCTTAAAGATACTGCTGCCTAAAATTCACTGTGCAGCAAGTTCGAAAAACTAAGAAAGAAATATACTCCTTACATTTTCATCAGGTCTCCTGATTAATTTTCTCTCAAATAGTATAGTAGCTTCCGTAACAAAAATTCTAAGCCATAAATTATCAATGCAACGTCTTACTTTTTTAAAACATTCATATCATATTAACATTAAATAAATAAAATTGATGTTACGCATTTCTGCTTGTTGCTGATGCAATTTCAAGGAAACCTTCCATACTTTACATGATTTGTGTTCTCCTAAGCATGACTTTAACAACTTTAACAACTAATTTCTGAAGAAATAATGCCTGTTCCTTCAGCAATCACAGAATAACAGGCCAGTTTAGGTTGGCAGGGATTTTCACATGCCATCCAGTACGAGCTGAATCAGATGTCATTGCACAGACCCTTGTCCAGTAAAGTTCTAACACCTCCATGGATGGACACTCTACACTTACTAGAGCCCTTCCTTCAATGTTTTGACTATTGTCCAGGCTAAAAACAAACAAACAAACCAACAAAGCAAAACCACAACCATGAAGATTCTCCGTGCAGCTAAACCAGCTTGTGTCCAGTGCTCCTCATCCCACTGTCACGCACCTCCAAGAGCAGCCTGGCTCTACAGCTCCTACCCAGAATAACAAGATCTCCCCTTCCTTCACCTCCTCTTAAGGCTGAACAAACCCACCTCTGTTTCTCCTACCATGCCACGTGCTCCAGCCCCCTAACCACCACAAAACTAGGGTCCTTTCCTGTATGGCTGCTCTCCATCAAGTCTTCCCAACCTGTTCTAGGTGCACGGCTTTCTTATTGCCTCTGCTGGAATTTTTGAGGTTTCTGTCTGCCCATATCTCCATCCCGTCAGGATCCCCCTGAGTAGCAGCCCTGTCGGGCCTATGAACCACCCTCCTCAGGCAAGTGAAAACACTGCACTCACCTTCAGCTTCTTAGGGAAACGAGTTGCCTCTGTCCTTGGATCTGAGTATCAGTGACTGAAATAACACTAACCCAGAAATGATCAAGACTGAGATGCAGAATAACTTTCAGTCAACTAGGTAAATAAAAAAGACATATCCAAAGCAGGCTGTAGCAGCACAAGTCACACAGTTGCAGTCAATCAGAAGTAAAATTCTTCCCAGTATGGTAACATACTTGTTACTTATTATGAATTTCAGAAATTGTTGCTAACACTCCTCAAATGTTTATACTCATGAACTTTTGCTTGTTAACACTCATGAACTTTCGTTAAACTGCTTAGGGTTCTCCCCTGTACCCAGTACAACAATACACAACAAACCTCAGGAGTTCTGCTTGCCCAGGGAAACACAATGTAATTCACTGATTTGACTTTAGACAACCATTACCACTAGAAAAGTACCTCCAGCATAAATGCCTTGTTGATAAGGGTTGAAAGGCCAAAAAGTTCTTCCCTGTAAATAAAATTAACTAGACTATAAGGACATAGAACAGCTTTCTCCCTTTCAGAATGACCTGAAACATTTCCTAGAGTGGTACTGGCCCCACAATTGCAGTGACACTATCGCCCATTTGGCCAAGGCCTGTAGCTAGTGAGGAGCACACTCCTCTGGTAGGCTACAGAGAAACTGCACTTTGGGACTAAAGTACATCTTTTACTCTTTGTCTCTAAAATGAATCAAAAGAAAATAACTTTGTTATGCTGAAATAAGGCACAGTCGCCAGCCCCAGCGTGTTCACAAAGTAACATGAAACTGCTTAGTGAGATAAACAGGCACACCTGTGGGATCTCTCACAGAACACCCCGAATAAGCAGCTGTACATGTCAGGCTGTGGCTCCCAGTAGATCTGTGCTCTAGTGTCTCGCCTGGCAACACAAACTTGATCTAGGCAAGGCAAGGGCACATGACTGCATTTTGAGAAATCAGAGCAGACAACAGGCATTTTGTCCCGGATTTGTACGTTTAAGCCAGCTGCAGAAGGGCAGAAAACACCTAATGACTAACACGTGAACACCTTCTGCACAAAGCTGAACCGGTGGAGCAAGTCTGCAGTGGGCTGACGCCTGCCATGAGAAGCCACAACAGCTCAACCTGCAATCAGAGCCCTAATACAGAATTCTCAGCATTAACAGAACTACACCTCTGGTCTCACCCCAGAACCATACAATCAATTAGGTTGGAAAAGACCTTTGGGATCATGAACTCCAACCTATCAACACCACTCTGCCAACTAGACCATGGCATTGAGTGCACAGCCAGTCTTTCCTCAAATACCTCCAGGGACAGTGACTCCACCACCTTCCTCAACAGCCCACTCCAATATCTAATTAACCTTTGTGAAGAAATTCTTCTTGATGTCCAACCTAAACCTCCCCTGGTGCAGCTTAAGACCAACAGGTTCTGGAGACCTACTCTGCCTGTACCATGCCCTGGAAAAGCAAGGCGAGCATGAAAAAAGGAGAAGCATAAAAAATAAAGACAGGCTTCAAATCTTACATAAAGGCTTCAAGCAGACTAAACTACTTCTTTTTTTCCTGACTTACAGTTTTAGAAGCCTGAGCAATGCCAGGCTTAACAATTTATCACACTGCGAATAATAAGTAAATAAGTAAACAAGACAACCCAAGCTGGTGTTACACGTTCTGTCCCGATCGACACCCCACAACCGCACCGCGGGGGAACCTCGGGCCCGGCCGCTGCTGGGGGCGCCTCCGGCTGGGCACCCCCAGCCGCTCCGCCAGGCCGGGCCATGCCGGGAGCAGGACGAGCCCCCGCCGCTCTGCCACCGGCCCCAGGTCGGGCCGGGCCGGGGGCAGCGGCGGCCGCCGCGGCCTGGCCGAGGCCCCGGCCCCGGGAGTCGCGGGGGAACCCGGCGCTCGCTCCGCGCTGCGGCTCCCACCGGCCCCGTCGGCAGGGCCCAGCCCAGGGCTCACCGTGCGCCCGCCAGGCCCCGGCCCTTCCTTCCCTTCGCCTCGCTGGCACGGGGAGCGAAAGCGAAAGCGGAGCCGCCCCAGCCCCGCCGTCCGCTGGTCCCCGGTCCCTCCGCCCCCGCCCGTCCCTCACCCCCTCACCATGGGGCGGCCGTGTGACGGACGCTGACCGCGGGTGGCGGCGGCCCCGGGACGCTGGGCGGGAGCCGGCGCTGGGCTCCCCCTCCGCCGCGGGGCGCGGCCCAGCCCCCGCCCGCCACACGCACACCCCCTCCACCGCCCCCGGGCCATCCTCCACGGGGTTGTTTCCCTTCGGGAACCACCGGTCGGGGGCGGGAAGGGGACGGAGAGGAGGAGGAGGAGGAAGAGAAGGAGGCGGAGAAGCTGTCCCGGCCACGGAGGGGGATACTGGGAGTCTGGGATCAGAGCTTGTCGGAAGGGGAAAGTTAAATTTATTCTTCTAAAAGAGACCCAAAGATTCCCGACAAAATTTTAAGAGCTTTTCATAAAGTGATAAAGAGTGATAAAGTATTCTTAGCTAGAAGGGACCCACAAGGGTGACGGAGTCCAGCTCCCGGCCCTGCACAGGACCATCCCCAAGAGCGCCCATGTGCCCCAGAGCGATGTCCGGACGCTCCTGGAGCTCTGTCAGCCTTGGTGCTGGGACCACTTCCCTGCGGAGCCTGTTCCAGAGCCCAAACACCTCTGGGTGGAGAGCCTTTTCCTGATATCCTGCCTAAACCTCCCCTGACACAGCTTCAGGCCATAGCACTAATATGTTTTGAAAATAAATGTAACCTGTTTGTGCCTGACACACCGATTATTGCATCCTGCCCTGACAGCAGACCATCTGCCCCCGTAGGCGTGCCCGCCCCTGTGGGACAGGTGGAGCAGAACCTCCGAGGGCAACCTGGTACCACTTCTGATCAATTTATCACATCTGAATCGAAGTGTAAAACTGTCTGGTAATATCTGTAGAGCAACTGTGTTACGTCAATATTAGACCATTTTTTAGCTAGACATCAATAAAACAAAGTTAAGAAAGATCTCCAGAGTAACAAATATGAATGTATGTTGATTGCGATGTACTAAACAAGATTTATGTTATCTGTTCATCTGTTGTTCCATGCCTTTTTTGGCCAGCTCCAATCTAATTTGGAGGAAGTCATTATGGTCCTGTAAGTTTTGTGGATATTGATGTGTCACTGAGGAGATAAACCTAAATTTTTTCCTCAGTGAAGGAATAGTAAGCAAAAAGCTCAGCTCTTATACATTCTTGTAGCAGCAAACAGCCAGCCAGTGTGTATGTATTAGCCATCCACTTTGTGTAGACACAGTTCCAGACTGCTTGATAAGGTTTTCAGAGGAGTAATGGAGAATAAATTTTAGTTATAATCAAGCCTATTTAGGGGCTGAAGAATCAAAATGAACAGAATCCCATGGCTTCATTAGTTCTGTTGTTCACAGTACAGCTTCTGGAATGACAATGGAATTCTGGAGAATGCCAAGGTACTAAAAAAAAAAGCTTATGTTGAACATATATTTTAAAAAGGTTAAGGAGGATGACACAGGCTAGAAGTTTCACAGTTTGACCCAGATTAGGAGCAGAATCATCGAAGTGCTGACCTTGGATAGAGTCATTAAATGCCAATAATTAAATGCCAGTCAACATATTTTTATGAAAAACATTTGATTAAATGTGTTTGGATTTAACTTTGGTAAATAAAGGTGGTAATGATGAAGAAATAGCTTCCATCTGGCATGAAGCAGTATGGTATTCTCATAAATACAATGAGGAGTGCAGATTCTATGTAGCTCCCAGAATCATAGAATTAGAGAATGGGTCAGGTTGGGAGGGACCACAGTTGGTCATTGGGTCAAGCCTCCCTGCTCAAGCAGGGTTATCCTGCAGCACATGGCACAGGATTGCATCCAGATAGTTCTTGAGTATCTCCAGTGAGGGACACTCCACAACACCTCTGGGTAGCCTGTTCTAGTGCTCAGTCAGCAGCACAGAAAATAAGTTTTTCTTGGTGTTCAGGTGGTACCTACTCCCTGCGCATCAGTTTCTTCCTGTTGTCTCTTGTCCTGTTGCTTGGCACCACCAAGCAGAGCTGGGCTCCATCCTCTTAACACCCTCCCTTCAGATACTTGTAGAAATTGATTAGGTCCCCTTGTAATTGTGTCTTTTCAAGGCTCAACAGGCCCAGTTCCCACAGCCTTTCCTCATAAAGATGATAATAAGATCATAATAAGTGATTCAGGTGTCAGTTCTTGAGTGGAGTGATTCTAAGTGAAGATTTGTCACTAGGTTGTCTTGGTGTTATTCTTGGCCTGATGCTGTTATAAATCACTGACACAAAAATACCAAGTGACTACTTTGCTCTTATAAATAGAGATAAGAGCTATTTGCTTAGATAAACTCCTTTGAATTGCTTTGTAAGCCCTTCTGCAAAAATACTCCTCTGAAGCCAGTCAAATTGGAGGCCATGCATTCAAGATAAAGCCTTAAAGGCACACCTGGAATCTGGGAGAGTGACAGGCATGAGACAGTGCTAAAGAGGACCTGGGCATAATCAGCTAAACATAAGGTCTCAGAACAAAGCTTTTGATAGCTAATACTCTGAAGAAAACGAGAGGAATATCAAATACAACTGAAATGGATATTCCACCTTCTTGTAGAACTGATGAAACCATTATTAAAAATATGCATTCAGTTTGAGCATTAACACTTCAAAGGGACATTAAACACTGAAGAGAGTCCACAAGAAAGTTAGGAAAGGCGTGGAAGGTGTGCATTAATGGGAGTTATATATCGATATATATATAATATATATATAAACAATATAATTCAATGCAGGTGAGGAGGTACTTTTGTCATAAGCATAGTGGTACTTGTCTAAGTAGTACCTAGAGATATTTGAGGAGAAGTGTTGGTCTTTAGAAAATTACAAAACTCTGAAAGCAAAACTAGACCAAAAATCAGACTAGAAATGTGACATATCTTAGTTTGCTATAGAATCGAATTGTCTGTGAAGCTGTTTTGAAAGAATGCAAAATTGTCAGTAAAATCATGGAGATTTTTTTCCAAAGATACACTGTAGTTCAAGCATAAACAGTAGAATACATCAGTCCAATATGGATGTGGCCCAACCACAAGGTTATCCTCAGCCAGTCCTTTCATTACATGTGATGACTCCAGAAAAAAACAAGAAGTCTACTTGTATAGCAGCAAAAGAAGGAACACGATCACAATATTTCCAAAAGGAAAGATTTTTCTGTGTGTGTGAGTTCTAACAGGCAACATCTGAAGAACTCCTGGCACATTTCCTTGTGAATATGACGTTCATGCCTGACCATCCGGTTCTTTTACCAGGGCTAATGCCGTTTTCCAGACAGCCCAGCAGCGACTTCAGAGAAGTCCAAATCTCCTCAACCTAAAAATGACAATGCAAAATGCTATGTCACTCATGTAAAGATCATCAAAGGAACAAGAGTTCCACCTTCAGGTCTGGGAAAATACTACCTCTGATGGCAAAAGATATCTCAGGAAAAAAAAAAAAGTGTGGATGGAGTTCAAGTTCATGAATTACAGAGAGACTCAGACTTTCATTGCAAGTCACTGATCAATTCTGAGTGGTTTCTTACAGATCTGATGACTGTGTAGAACCCTATGTGGTTACCAAACTGTTCTGTACCACCAGTAAATATGTAGGAGAAAATAATAGGGAATCCTAGAAAGGCACAGAACTTTGTTGTACATCTGACTGAGGAAGAGCTTGCAGAATTTTCTATTTCTTTTTCCACATGAGATCATGCACAGTTTTCTGATACATGGATTCAAAATGGGCAATTAATTTAACATGCTTAGCTCTATTCCCAGCAATCTTTCCTTACGCACAGACTCTCACATAACTCATGCTGGGGATATTTCAGTGGGTGTTGCTCAATAGACACAGAACTTCCAAGATGCTTACATTATGTTCCCAAAGATGTATCTTTTTCCAGTAAAGCGTTTCAAAATTCTGTTGCCTTTTTCAACATTATTGCTATAGACACACTGATTTCAGTGTCAAACGCCTTGTGCTGGCAAAAATCATTCATAAAGTTTCCACTGTGTCATGGAAAACAGCCCTTACTGTGTTACAGTGAACACTGCTCTCTCTCACTGTCTTTCAGGAACATGAGCTTCTTTGAAACAAGATCCCCTTTTAATATACATCCTTGGAAAAACAATCAAACTCTTTCCATAATTCTTGATTGAGGGATGTTCTCTCTGGAATATGTGGCAGTATTTTAAAAAACATATTCTTGATGTAAGCAAAATACTGGGGGTTAATTTGGGGGTAAATTGTTTCCTCCTGCTGGCAAAAGTTATGCTATAGTTTTTGACACTTGCCAGAATTCTGGTCCAAAGTTCTTTCTGCGTACTTTGCGACAAAACCATCTCAGATTTGGTTGAGGATCATTTGTATACTACTGCAAAATTAGGGCTCTCAAATGGGAGTGAAATAGAAGAGGTTTATCATACATGAACATATTTGCAGTAGCAGTAATGCTGCATAGGGTGTAAAAGTAGGAGAGAAAGAAATTAGGGCAAAGCAGAATCTGTTTTGATAGAAGGTTGCACTGGCTATTTGGGTCTTTTCCAGCATATTCACAGGTCTCACAGCGTGACCTTGATGCAGGAATGGTTTGTAGTACCTGCCACAGATCTACCCCTGCAAGGGTCACACAGGAAAGCCTGCACAGAGAGGATGGTGGGTACAGAGACTGACTACAATGCCCAGTCTGCAGTAGGATCTCCCTTCAGACAAGAGCAGGGTGAAACAAGCCTCACTAGCTGGTGGGAGCTCATGTTGCTGGCACTTAGGGAATGTGCACCTGCAGCACTTTGCCTGGGGTGCCTTAGCTATCCACTGCTGGCATAATCAAAGGAGGTAAACATTGAAAAATGTGCTACTGGGGTCGTGGCCATACTTGGGAACTTACCCATGACTAGAACTTCATTAAAATCCATGTTTGGTGTTTTCTTCCCAATGTCTTTTTGTTTCCCCTGAAGAGGATTTCTCCCACACAAAACAAGTGATCAGCTTTCAGCATGTGCTGAAGCAATAGTTTATGGATACTCCCAGTTTTGTTTGTTAGGTCACCTCAGCACCTTTTTCTTTCAGAAGGTTGAGCTCACTCAGATGAGTGGGAATGTCTTTTGTGCACATTTGTCTCTTGTTATACTGGATTGTATTGGCATTATCTTAAGCTAAATCCCAACAAGTCACTCCAATTGATAAAAAAGGAGTTTCCACACAAGGCAGTTTTACCAACTAAAGGAAGTTGGTCCATTTCCTTGGGGTTTTTATTCAAGACCCTAGAAATTCTCTGTCAAATCTTAGTGCCAATCAAGACAGTGATAACATTTCCATAAAAATCAGCATGGTGAGGATTTAATTCTTTGTCAAGGTTCCAATGCTTACTGAGTCAAAAGAAAAAAAAAAAAAAAAGACTAACTATATTCAAGGAAAAAATATGGAAAATGGCAAATCAACTGAACAAACATTCATTCTTCCATCCAGTTAATCCACGATACTTACCAGAAAAACATTCCTTTTCTAAAACCATTTAGCCAAGAAGGAAGAATTCAGGATGACTTCTAACTGCAGAACCAGAGGTGTAATATCATCACCTCACATTCATAATCAATTGATATTAAAGTATTTTTAAAAGCCATGTTTAATTTTTCTTGCTTAGTTAGGAATGTGTTTCTTCTGTTCCTCTAACATGTGCAGATCATGAGCAACTGCCTGTTCAATAAAACCTTCAGGGAATTTGATAAAAAAATTTTAAATTTAGAGTTATTACACTCTTTTAGGGTCCTTTTCCACTGACTTGATGTTACATATTTACTTTTAAGATTTTAGAGTTGTCTTTGCCTTCTGTCTTCCGCCTTATGGGATAACCAGAAAAAGATTGTTCAGCTCTGCCAAAGTGATTCCTTGTGCTGAGAGGTGAATAAACAAGGGCCAGGGAACCTTTCACTACAGCAGGTCGATTAGAGCTCCATCCAATATGGTCCTGAACACTTCCAGGGATGGGGCATGGACAACATTGATGGACAGCCTGAGTGCCTCATAACCCTCACAGAAAAGAATTTCTTCCTCATATCTAATCTAGATCAACCCTCCTACAGTTTAAGGCCATCGAGTTGGCATCACGTTACTCAGGAATTGACCCATCAGTACAATGATCTATTAGTCACACTGCTGATTCAAAGGCCCTGTGTGCCACAGAGTCTTGGATTGTCTGCAGCAGTGGCCGTAAGTGCACGGTGAGGTCAGAGTAAGAAAGTGTGTGTGCAAGTTCCTTCTCCGTTTTCTCTCAGCCTTCACCTTTTTTGAGGGGCTTCCTGAACCAGAATTAGTTTGGATTATCAGTAATCTCAGTGGATCTCTCTTCCAAATGCTCTACTAATCTCCCCTAGAGAGTAAGGCTCTTTTGAGCAGAAAAGTCCTTTGGCAAAGATTTTCACAGTTCTGCTGCTGTCTGTATAAGGAAGCTGATTCTTCTGACGGTTCACTGCTGTCCAACTTCCTGTTACTACTCATTGCTCCAATGACCTCATTTCTGCTCTGCATTGCCTTTTCTTAGTTTCAACTACTCCTTGTGGTCAATGTACTCAATAACTTTGATCATCCTCGTAGTTTTTCTCTGGGTGTTTTCCATTTCTTATTGGCTTTTTTTTTTTCTTAATGAGGTCAGGAGACCAGAGCTGCACACAGCACACAGTATTCACTTTGTGAGTAAATACATATTTATGCAAGGTTATAATTGTATTTTCCACTTTGTTGCCTATTACTCTACTAACAATGCCTAACATTTGATATGTCTCTTTTTTTTTTTTAAACCATGTCTGAGAAGTTTTACTGCAAGTCTTCATTCTAATCTCAAAGTCTTATTTTGAATGGTGATGGCCAGCAAAATGAAAATGCTTGGCTCCTTAACCTTAGGAATGGGCCACACATTTGCACTGAGAATGATTGAAGGCAGCATAATGAATAAAGCAATTGTACAAAGGAATACTTTCGCTCACAAGAAAGTCAGGCTGAGAAGTGAAGACAAGGAATGGCTGAGGTATAGTTCAAAATCTGTTGCTAGAAAGCATCTGTCATTTCTAATACAAGGCAAGTGGTACACAATTTAAAATGTAACTGAGAAATTATCTTAGCAAGATAAAAATATGTCATAAAATACACTTTCTCAAATGAGAAACTTCTTTGGCCCGGTGTTGCTTTGATTATTTCTATCTTACGCATTTTCCAGAATCATCAAATTCTTTGCAACAAAGGGACCCCTTATGACCGGGATCTTTACAGTGATGCTTGCTGATATTATCTTGAAAAGTTTAATATGCTTCTAGCAGAAGTCAGACCTTTTCTCTGAAAGACACAAAATGAGAAGGTAGTCACAATTAACTCCTTCACTGTCTCCTGCTTCCTCATAGGTCATAGATGTATCTAAGCCATGAAGGGAGATGATGGCATAAGACAAATGGCTTAAGTTCACATTTCAGGCTTGTTTCTTTCTTCCCTGATAGACTGTTTTATTGCAGAGGTGCTCATCAACACTTATTGAAAAAGAAAATCAATAATTTAGCTTCAAAGATGCAAAGCTGAAGGTTATCAACTCAGTTGTGATATCAGGTAGATCTTTTCATTACTTCACATTACTTCAATGCCATGTATGCACTAAAATTGTGAAGTGCTCAACTTCTGTGACAGTACAGACTGAAGATACTGCATAAACAGATATGCAAAAAGACTTAATTCCATAGTAAGAATTATTTTTACAAATAATCTTTGAATCTTATTCCATTTTCCTTTAGTATGGCAGTAAGAGCATGAAGTCCTGAAGTCTTGTAGAAACAAACCTACTTTAATGTTTTGTCTCAGAGAAAGAAAACTTCTGAAGCCTATTTTACTTGATAAGTACTTTGGGATACATGTTCAGATAGCTATGTGGAGAATTAACAGTGCAAGTCCCATTAGTGCTAAAGCTACTACTAATTCCCTGCACATCATACTGAATATTTACATTTTTGTTTAGTATTTAGATGAGCCATGATAATATTGATTTCTCCCTGCTGCAGTTTTCTGTAATTCTAAAAGGGAAAACATAAACATGTGATAAAGACAATTTTTAGTTAAATATCTTCAGTTCTATTTTAAAGATAGTATAATTACAGCTTGAATTAAACACCAAATTGTGACTAAAATGGCTTTATTTCATATCTCAGAAATAGTAGATTGGGTAAAGTTCTGTGGGCACTGTGAATGTAGATTATTTCTTTGTGTACAAAAGCTCTGAATTTCTGAGAAGCTTAGGAAGGACATTAGGGTGTCCCTTAACACCGGGGTGGTACAGAGACTGAATTATATTAGCAGTTTTATATTTGGTGGCAAATACTGTCCACAGGTTGGACTTGGATGATTTATGAATGGTTGTCTTCTACATCAGCTGCAGGCAAGTAAAACACTGGGAAAACAAAAGAACTCTAATTGTTGTGAGACTGTGTTGACAATATTGCACATTGATTGCACAGTTTGAGGAACATGATTGGATCTTGTTTTCAGTCTGACTTCTTCCTGCTGAGGGTCAGTCTGAGCTGGACAGCAGTTCCAAAGTGAACAGCATGGAGGTGATCAACACAAAATAGCTTTTATGAGCCCCAAGCTTCAAAATAAACCAAGACAACACTTCTGTCGAGCCAAGTGCTACTTATCTTTCTTTTGCAGGTAGTTTCTTGGGTTTCTTAGTTGGTCCCCTCAATTGTTTTTATTATATTACTGACTTGTCCAGTCTCTTGCTGTGTCTACCACAGAACTATGGCCCCACGAAATAGTTGTCATCATTTTCCCAAGAAATACGCCAAAAATTTGGAGGGAGAGAGGATCCAGTAGCTCAGGAGATTGTCATTATTATTCTTCTTGGTTTCTCTTGTGAAAAATAGTCAAGTTCTCTTCACTACTCCCTTTCACTCCTCAGCATCAGGCTTTGGAAGCAAATGGAGAATCTGCTAACACCTTCACTTTTAGTATTGGAAAATTTAGGGTAAGTCCAGGACAAACTTGATGTGGAGGGTGTCTAGGTATGGGGGCTGGGAGAAGCAGGCCAGAAGCGATGCAATTCTTGGATGAGAGAAGAAGACACCTGATCTGCATGGCAAAAGGACTACAGTGAAGGTGGAAATGAGTTCAGATTCAATTTGTTTGTCTGGGAAGTCTAGAAGACATATGGGAGGAAAGTAATTCAAGAACCAAGACCAAGACAGAGTGAGCATTAAAATTTTGCACTGGCGTGTGTTTAACCTAATGCTGTGTGGGTTAAACTTCTGGTTTGGGATTCTGACTCAGGGCTTTGTCAAATTAGAGTCTGGCTCTCCTAAAGGTGATTCTTAGCTCTTTAGTGAATCAGATGAAAATTTGCTGGGAATTTGAAAGTGCCTTGTGATTCTCAGGACTGTTTCAGAGCTGATCACTAAAGAAATTTCCTGGGACCAACTGAACCTCAGTGTTCAGGCTAATGAACTCACAGCAGAACTTGATGTTCAGATGCAATACACAAGATTCTTGTAGACTGCTTTAGGCTCCAATTACTCTGTAAGGTTTATGTTAACACATACATTTCTGCCATTTCAGAAGTACCTTCAAAATACATTTCAGGACAAGTTAGTCTTTCATCAACTCCCTCACTGTAGCCCTCTGTCCTCTATGACTTTCTTTCCAGGATTCCAAGCATGGAGCATGAAAAGTTGATGCTCTTCATGCAACACCCAGCTCTCTACCAGTGGCGGCTCCTAGGAAAAAGGCTGTGTGCAGATACAAGAGGAGGAGCAGTGAAGCAACTTGTGTTTCCTGTGGAAGTCTGTCTTCACAGGTAGTTCTGCAAAGAAAGAACATAAGTGGGATGGTAGTTTGGCTCTGCATCCTTTGGATAAGGAAGGAGGTTTTCAGGGAGCAGTAGGATGAGCTTGCTGATTGGAATGCTGGGATCTGCCATCTTCCAGCCCACACCCTACATGTGTTTCTTGTTATTAATAGCCTTGTTCTTTACATAGCCACCCTCAGAGTACTCTGCCACTAGTCTTTTCTCTCTGTCCTTCTTGTTCCTTCTCCAACTCTGTTACCCTGTGGATGACTCATCCCAAAAGCTTTCCCTTCTTTTCCACTGTCCCAATGCCCCGGGTCTATGCTGCACTACAGCAGTGCTAAAAGCATTTGTAAAAATACACAACAAGGACAGTACTGTAAGGACAGGAGGAGGTGTCAAAGATACACTTTCATCACCACTCTTAGCAGGGTGGAGTCTTCAGTAGTTTTCTTCTATCCAGTCATTGCTGAAGCAAATTCCGAAGACCAGGCAAGCTGTAAGATACAGTAACATTTCAGAAGAAAATGGTATGAAAAGTTAAAATTTTATTGTCAAATGTTAGATTGATGTAATTATAGAAATGTATTTATTTTATCCATTTGTTCTATTCTTTTGTGGGTTTGTATGTTGAAGAACAAACTGGAAACAATAGAAATTCAAACTATATAAAACTGTTTGACTCTTTGACAATATATCATTTAATTACCATGAGGCATGAAGAATGCAGATGTTATGCTTTAAAACTAATATTTTTCAATTTAAATTTCCCATGTAATGATCACATTTTATCACAGCAAGTGGGAATCTTGCAGTTAATTTCAGTCACTAGTATTTGACTCATTTAAGAAGCAAAAATATCCTATTTCAGTGCTGACATATTGGAACTCAAGCAAAATCTCTTTTCATGATTACACAGCATAGATGTGTACTTCAGAATTTAGGCTGGTCTGGGTTGTGGTTTTTTTTGCTTTACACTGCAGGTGGGCTCTGTAGTTTTTGTAGTGTTTCTTCTCTAGATTGATGTCCAGTCTCTCAGCAACCCTTCAATAGACATTTTCTGCTAAGACAGTGTTATTTGTCACTAAGTGCATGTGGATACAAACTGAATCATCAAATCAGGACTTTAAAAAGCAAAAGAAAGAGAGAGAGAAAATAAAGGTGGTTACTCTGTACAAGACAATTAACACTGGGACCTTTACAAAATGGGGAAATGGTAATTCCTAGAAGATTAGTTGGATATTCATGGGCACAAGCAGATTAGCTGCTGTTACAGACAGTGCCAAACAGAAAGCTTTTGTAGTTTTTCACTGCCTGCTACTTCATTTAATCATTTGCAGCAATGAGGAGTGACAGTAAAGGCACATACAGGAAAATCAATTTGATAATGTGTATATATGTATTGCATGCCATCCATGAATACACCAGAGGTTATCCACCATCTACTGCTACACTTCTGTCTTATGAGAGAAAATGGAAGCAGACTGAATAAAAAGAACAGTGGGAATCAATCAATTTCCTGCCAATGTGCAGACATCTCTATTGAGATGCTCTCAACCTTTAGCAAAATTACAATATGTTGTCCAAGATCTGTGTTTGGCAGAGATGGCTGATGAACCCTCAGGTAGTGTGCTGATTTTTTTATATCAAATTTTGGTGGGGTTTTTTTCTGACATAGGCATTGTTGCTATGGTCTGTGACCGAGCTCCATCTTAGGTACCCTGAAGGTTTTGAGAGACAGGGCAGTTGTTGGAAACATTGACTGAAAGGCAACTAGAAAGAAGGGGAATTTTATCACCTAATACTGAAATTGCCCTGACACGCCTTGTGTGTAAAATTTTTACTGCAGACTTCCGGGCTGCAAACCTAAATAGCACAGCTCAAACGTTCAGCTCAGAGGGGGAGTTTTGATGACAAACTGAGTTTGCAAGGTGGGGGAGAAATATAGAGCCAAAAGATGATCAGCCAGATAAAAGCAAGAGGCTGAGGCCAATGGGAGTATCAAGGGAAAGAAGAAAAGAGTGAAACCAGATTTCTGGGTGTAAATCTGGTTGTATTGTAATGCCCATCATCCTAAGCTATAAAGTAACACACTTGGAGCATTTTTGGGGTTAAAAAATGCTCAGATTTTTAAAAAAATGAGATTTTTGAAAGAAGCAGATGCTTAGAAAAGAGAGGCCAAGTGAGGGGTACAGCAGGGGTGTGGGTGGCCCTGGTGCAACAGGACGGTGCAGGACCTTAGGGCTGTGCCACCTGAATTCCAGCAGCAGAGCAGGGTTCCCCTTCAGCCTTTACTTTGATGAAGGTATTGGTAGGGCTTTCACTTTTCCCTGTTTGTCCTGAAACATGGAAAGCATTTCTTCTTTAAAACCTCCACTTTTCCACTGTATTTGGTTGAGCCCACCCAGTGGGGTCTGAGGGACAAATCATAGCAAAGATTTGTTTGCCTAGTAAACCTGGCTAGAAGGGACATTAAATAATATTATAGATATCCATGGTACAGGTGGCTGAAGTAGAACAATTTGAAGAGAAAAAGATGTTCTTAGGCTTAAACAAAATGGATTCCCGTGGTGAAAAAGCATGTTTTCATGTAATTGTGGACTATGACTACAGGAATGGAGAGAAAAAAGTTTCTTCAGGCACAGAAGATTCTTCTTCACTCTTATTTCCTAACTTCTAAATGCTTGACTACAGCTACATAACTTTTTGAACAATTTTTTTTTCTGAGTGTGTGAAATACATGTATAGAGTACAGCAACTGTTCAAGTGTGAATTTATTTTTAAATAGAATTGACTCCTTGTATTAGTATAGGTGCTATGGAAGTAGAAACATTTCTATATTATCACCATCTATCTTTTGAAAAAGAGATATATATTTTTACCTTGGCAATTCTGGTAGCAAGGTGGAGGCAGTTTTGCAATAATCTGAATATATTTAATGTGTGCAGTTCATTTTTGTACCTAATGAATAACTGTGTGCCCGAGTGGGTGGATAGAAAATAAGAAGCCTTTGGATTAGATAGAGAAGGTGAAACGTTACGTTTATGCACGTAACGTAGATATTTCAGTATATTTGATAAAGTCGCCGTTAAATACCATTTTTAATGCATGTGATGGCAATCAGTTTCCTTTGAAAACTGTGATTCCAGGGGGAGGGAGGAAGGGGGGAAGAAATGTCTGTACCTTTCCGACATGAATACAAGTGTTTCATTTAATTAAAGCAGAAATCATGTAATTTTGCAGTCAGATTTCTCCTATGGCCCCTGCGGTGCTGCGGGGAGCGATGGAACAGAAGCTGGCACAGGCTGGAAGGACTCCCAGCAGAGTGGGCACTCCCTGCCGGGGTGGTGCTTGGCTTCTCCTGCACCCACCGGTGTCCTGCACCTTTGCTCTGCAGCTGCCCCTGCAGCCACAAAGGACAGGCTACCAAAGGCTTTGCTCACACACATTTGGTGATTAACAGTGAAATGGTGACTAGCAACACTGAGGCAAATTAAGAAGCACGTTATCAAGAGAGTGCTGTGGAAATGGTCCAACAGTATGCACCAGAGATGCTTCAGGCACAGAACAGAAGACCTGCAGAGATGTCTGGGGTTGCACATGGGAGTCATCTGCCCCATTCCCGTGCAAAAGGATGGACAGTCCAAGGCACCCGTCAGTCCTGCTGGCTGGGAGGTCTCAGCTTGGTACAGGCAGCTGCTGTTCCTGTTGCCCAACTAACCAGCAACTACAACTAAGCAGCTAATCAGCTGGAGTTTGGGGAAAAAGATGCTCCCTAGATACTCAAAAGTCATCTTTTGGGAGGCCTGCAGAATTTTACTTCCTCCAAGCAGCCCCATTTGTGACCTGGTCTGATGAAATTCTCTTTATTCTTTAGCTCTTCCTTGGTACAACCAGCAAAAATGGCTCCTTTATCTGTAAAGGACATTATGTGTTGGTATAGAAAAAGTAAGCATCCCTTGGGAATCACCTGTGCTGGCTGCTGTTCCATTATTTTCTCTAGCCCTTCCTTCGGCGACAAAAAGGAGTCCTTCATTCATCAGGAATATTTTAGGTTGATATAGATTATCTGGAAGAAAAAGAAACATCACATACAACAATAAGGGTGGCATTGATTAAGTTGTACTTTTTTTTTCCACCTGTGTGATTTTGATATAAAATATGAAACATGATTCCAGTAAATCACTTCTGGAAGACCCTGTGGCCTCAGAGCTTACCGTCTTTCTGTGTGCTGTGCCTTTTAGAGCAATTTCATCCAGCCTTTGCATCAGCTTCCACTGAATATCTTAGAAATGTTAAAATCATTTAATTCAGCATTATTTGATTGCTGCATATCAATACAGAAAACAGTGCATTCCATCATTCTCATCCTTTGTGCAAAAAAGAAGCAGCATTATTAATGAGAAAGGAAAAAAGGAAGTATGACAATAAATTCAAGAGGCTGTTCATTTAAACAGCTTCTAAATTAAACATTTGCTCTTTGTGAATAAATCTACATCCTGATGCCTGATATCTGGAGCAAATCTTGACACACCTTGGCTATTTTCATGTTTGGGAGATAGATTCAATTTTAAGGGTAAATCTGCCACTTTTCACACATTTGGCTCTCAGTACTCTCTTCTAAACACAATTACATCATAAATTCTGCACTCAGTAGTTAATGTTTCGGGAATGAATGAATCCTGGGAAGGAGACACAGCAGAGGGAAAACAGATATGCTATGTCTTGGCTTCCAGGTCCCATTTGAGCTATTAATTACAAAGCAACCTTAATAAATAATGCCAATATCCACGTATAACCCCCTTACCCAAATAAACTTCAGAATACACATACACCATTAAAATTCAGAAATAATTTCAACATATTGAAATATTAATTTGAAATGCATTGCCCTAGGATAGTGTAACAGAGGGTGAGGCATGGGAATGGGAGAAGAAGTACCAGGGGGAAAAGTGCATGACAGAGATGGATTGCTCTACTGAAGACTTGCCCATTTTCCTGGTGGTTTGGAAGACACTCTCTCCCATGGAATAGATGCCTTGGCCATAGCAAGGGCTGCTGCCCAAGCTCAATATACCCATAATCTATGCAAAACAGCTAAATCCCAGCCTCAGAGGGTACCAGCAATTTTTAATAAGAGCTAGATTTAGTGTTTTCAAGTCTTCAGATAATTTCCCTTTTATCTCAGACAAGGTTGTGGTCAAGCCATTGTACAGAAAACATTAAGGTTTAGGGAGGGACTGGTAAACTGGTGTTTGTAGAGGAATGATTCTAAATTTTGAGATGTGCATGTGAGAAGGAGAAAGAAGCTCTTTAGATCATCCTTACTTCTCCTGACTGGTAACCAACTACCACCACCTTGAAACCTGGTGGTTAGTTCATATGTTTTCAAAGTTGCCTCTGGAAAAAGAAAATAGGGACAGAAATTTGATTTTAAAATGACATATCCCCCAAATCAATGGTATTTACGGTGCCCGTCGCTGAAAATGCAGTGCTTGAAATAAATTGCAAGTGTGATGTATATCAGGGTAAACCACAGAATTTTCCCAGATATTCTGAAAAGTCTGGAAAAAGAGATGGGTGCCTGGGGCCTTGCTTAGGCATCTGTTTGCCATATGTTTTCACTAAGGAAATGAAATAAAATGTCAGAAAATCTGCAAGAGGTAAAATGTAGGAGGCAACAAACTAAAAATAGCAAGGCTTACATGGAGACTGGACAGCTGGGTCTTCATGGGCTCAAAATGGAGTGCAGCTAATGCAGTTTGTACAAAGAGCTTCTGAAGCACAGTGGTGCTGCTCCTCGCAGAAGCCATAGCTGATCCATGGATCTCCCCCAGTCCCTGAACAGGGATGAAGATAGATTGATTGCCACAGTTGGATACAGGATAGATTAGAAGAGCAAGTTAAAAAGTTACACGTGTCTGAGGTGCAGGTGTCAGACATGAAGGGAAATTTGTTATAACAAGGGGTGCAGGCTATCGTGACATCACCCCAGGGGAGAGAAATGTCACTGTGCACTGTTATTGTACTAACTGGTATAGACCACTAGCAATAGTGGTCTATACCAGTTGAAATAAAGCAAAATGTTGAGGGCTTAACTAGATGGGAAACCACTGGAAAGACAAAGGAGCACAGGGAAAAATTGCTGAAGAGAACCTTACAGGAACAAAATAAGAGAAAACTTGGAGCAACAAGTGGGAAACAGCACAGAAACATAAATATGTACAGTGAGGTACATAACTGTATACAAAAACTGTACACAAAGCCCATTAAACCTATTAAAAGCTAATATACCCACGACCTTCAGAAAACAGGCAATCCATAATATTTTATTGCTGTTGTAGCTATCAGTGTTATTCCTCAACTCTAGATTTGGAGCAGGTGAAACTGGAATAGCTCTGTCAAAACTAATAGAGAGTTAGTTTTGCACTAGCAGGAAAATTGGGTCTTGTCTGTTTGCACGGAATTTTGTCAAGGTGGTGTGTGATGAGATTGCTCTGCTATTTCCTAAAAATAGAGCAACTGGCTGTGTCAGTGATGCAGTGTCAGCATGGCTGTTACTAGGACTGGATGGACCATTTAGCCTTTTTGTTTGTTATTCACAAATCATTCACTAACTGATCTTCATTCCTCAGGATAGATTCATTTTTCAAAGACCTCACCTGAAGATTTAGAAGGAAAAAATTGTCAATGCTTGTGAGTTGTTAACTGTGACTAGTTGCTGCTTGTGATGCATAATTTGTCACTTCAATTGCATTGCAGTTTTTATGTTCCATGATGGGACACATGAATTATTATGCAAATTTAATCAGTGGAAACTGTAGCAATGACAAAATAATTTGCTAATAGATTAATAGGAACCAATTCCTGAGTTACAGCCTTTCAGTTCCATATAATGTGATGTTTAAAATCCATGGATAAGTGATGTAAAGTACAGGCACATGAATATACTGTATGAGGACAGTTGTCATTGTCAACCAGAGCAATAACTGTGAAAAATAAAGTTGTGGAAGATAAAACAAAGAAGGTTTGTTTTAAAAGACCTGCATTCCATGTAATCATATTGATTATTGTTAAATGCACCTGAAGTGTTCAGTTCTATGTTGTGGGCTTCTAAATGAAACTTCTCATTATGTGTCCAGGTTCAGCATCTGAGTAACACATTTGTATTTTCCTGTATTATCTCTCTGCTATTTTAAAATATTTGGAATACACTGGCAATTCAGAGGTCTTTGATGTTTTTTCTGTTTTCTGTGCTGTGTTTCCCTCTAAGCTGCTTGATTTGTATGTCTGTAATTGCAGCTGACTCTGCATCATATTTTTATTCATTCTAGATGCCAGGTTTTCTGGACCATCTACAGTGTTTTATTGGGCATATTTATCCTCCTGCTTCCTTCTGAAATGAGAAGAGAAATAGTGATGAACACATCTGTCTTTTCTGAGCCTGTGTTTAAAATTGTAATACCTGTTTCTAGCAATGGACCAATATTTGGTGCAGAATTTTTTTACTCTGTTTCTTGCATGTTCCTTCTAACTATGCTTCCCATTGATCTTTTCTGATATATCTGTTTTTAGCAGGGTACATTTTTTAAAATTTGCAGATAACTGCTATTATCCTTTTTCTGCATTCTCTATATCTTTATTGCTAGTGTTTGACTAGAACTTCTGCATCTTCTATATTTCACAAATTTTTTCCTCCTCAGCATGAATTCTTTTCTACTTGCAAATTTGCATCTTTTTTTTTTTCATGCTCAGTAGAATGTTCTTGAACATCTTCCAGTTCCTATTAATATTTCCCACATTAAATTGATGTTGCTAGCATGTTAAAGCAACAGGGTTTCTTAAGCTTGGACAATTTGTCCCTTTCTGTGTCTGAGTGGTATCTCATTCAAAGTGCATGAAGCAGACGAGAGAGGGTTGTGATTACAGGTAGCCAAATAGGCAGGTCTTTACCATCTTAAAGTGTCTATATTGGCTGCAAAATGCCTGTGAAGGCAATAGTCCAGTGGGATGCAGGAAAAATATAGAACCTCACTAGTATAGATATGTAGTTTATAAAGAAATAAATGTATGCATGTAGTTTATACACAAATATGTGTATTTTGGGGGTAGATGCTCAAAATTATTTTAGTGATAAGGGCTCACAAAAACAAAAGTCTAAACTTTTGTTTAGACCAGTGCTTGATGAGTAAGTACACTGTTAGGTTTTCAGTGACCCTAAAGTCATGATCAGCCTGCACAGCCCATTTTTGTTTGTCCTGGGCACTGTCAGGATGCTGGGCTAGATGGACCTTCCCTTGGAACTATCATGACTCCTTATGTAGTCTTAATCCATAAAATTAAAATCTTCTGCAATTGTGGATAACCTGCAGCTTTCTGACAATAAATGGGTTTTGGTTTAAACTTTTTTTCTCCCTTTTGCCTCCCTACTGAATTACTGTCTTTTAAATGGTCCAGTCATAAATCACCCATCTAATAGTCAGTATTGGAAACAAACCTGTTATTTGATATTTTAATTTTTTTTTACAACCTATTCTGATTGTAATGAATATACAGAGAGTTGCAGTGACATCCTTTGCTTTATATGTTATGACATGCAGGTTTCTGTAACGGGTTTGGGCTCCACTGACTTGATGGTGACAGCTCTTCACAATACAGATTTGACTCTCAGATTTGAGATTCAAATCAGTAGTCCACTTCCAAAGAGCTCCTCTGGTCTAGAAATTTATAGGTTTAAAACCAATATGGAGCCAATAACTAGACACTCATTTTAGGGCAGGCTGTTAGAAATGTTCTCCATCGCAGCTTCATCTCTCTCTCTCTCTCTAAGCGCAGAAAACACAGTAATTTTGGGAGGATTTACTTTTTAGGCCATCTTCACATGCCTTCTAGCCCTGCAAACCTGATGGGTTTTGCAGTCCTGGCTGAGTCTGATTGAAGCTGACATCTGTGGTCTTCTGTTAGGGATGTGGGAAGAACGTACTCAATATGTCAAGTTAGAGTCTCCCCAAGCAATCTGACGATTGCTAGTCTGAAAGCACCACTTTGGAAAAGGATGCTGACTCATGGCATGAGAGAGGAAAGGTTTATTTTTTAAAGCAATGGGCTAGTATGGTAGGATCTGGATTAACTTCTTAGATTTCCCAAAGTTTCCACATGACAGAACCAATCTCTGAATGCCTCTGTCCATAAAATTTCTCTCCATACAGCAACTATAATATTTTTTTCCTCTGTCTCTTTTCATTTATTGTAGATGTCTTTGGACCTGGAGGTGTCTGTGAATGTCTCCAATTATGTAAGTGAGGAGAACTTGGCACAATGGGCCCCTTATTTCAACTGGGAGTTCTGCAGGCTACTCCCATGCAAATAATATATGGCAGTAAGATTGCAAAAAGTACCCATGGCTATTCTTAGTTCTATTTGATGCTGTGGTTATGCAGCAGATCTAAAAATTTGGCCAAAGTATCCTGACAGCAAATGTGTAAATAAGTGTCTATTAATACCATTACAGACCTGTAAGGAAAGAACAGGAATCACAGAACCACAAAATATCTTGGAATTGGATGGGACCTTTAAAGATCATCCAGTCCCACATCCCTATAATGGGCAGGAACACCTTCCACTAAATCAGGTTGCTCAAAGTCACATTCAGCCTGGCCTTGAACACTTTAAGGGATGGGAAGTAGTCTTTCTTCTAAGCCTCCTTTCTACATTGAAAGCCTGCAACCAGGTCTCTGTGGAGCCTTCTCTGCTCCAGGCTGAACAACCCCAGCTCTCTCAGCCTCTCTTCACAGGAGAGGTGCTCCATCCCTTTGCTCATTTTCATGGCTCTCCTCTATACCCTGTCCTACAGGTCCATGTCCTTCTTACACCAGGGACCAGACAATGACTGGACAGGAAGAGCACAGACAAGACCCCAGCTTGGGGAAACCAGGTTAGTTTTAAGCCAGATGAATTTCTTGCTGTTTCTCCTCCCATTCACATGATCCCTGCCCCAACCCAAGGAAGGGAAGGCACTGCAGAGGGAAGAAGTGAGGGTAGTGTGTTGGTGCCCCTGCTGCTGGCAGTTGTTCTGCTGTGTGCAGGGAACATCTGCAATGCTGCAGCCTAAATGATGCAGTAGCACAGACAGAACCAGGCCTTTCCTTGAGCTGCAAGGGTAATGCAGTATGGAAAAGTAGAGAATGCCAACACCAAATAGTATTTTCCACCATATTTATTAGATTTTGTGGATTTTCCCTGCCCCTGAAAGCCTAGGGACCTTTTAGTATTGCATTACCAAGTACATCTCATGGGTAGACAGGCTGATTTGGAGGCCTGGAGTAAAATAAGCTTTTAAAAAAAATCTCATATTTCATAAGAGAGTTTGAAGAATTCAGTTAAGTTCATAACATATATTTTTTAATTTATATATATTATCTATTTTTATCTGTCTTTTTAGTTTCTCAGGTTCAGTCATCCTTGTTAACTTACCTTGAAAAGTCTTTCACTGAAGGCTATAACTTAGGTCTAAAGTGGGTGTAACTGCGCAGATAAACATGTGATGGATCCTGATTCTCTTTCCAAAAGACTGAAATATGCCAGCTTGCCCAGTGGATAGAAATACTTTCCACTGTGCTTCCCTCAAGAGATCAGTTTAAAACAGAGCATCATTGCTTCTGTAAAATTTGAACCCAGAGCCCTCCAGCTTTGGCATTTTATTTTCATGATTTAAATTTGTTCCCCAACTCCTTAATTTCAAAGGGCCAGCAGTCCACCAGAGTTTCCTTTAGCAATCAGACAAAAAGCAGATGTTCATGCTGAATATTGCACAGTCTGTACAGCAGGCAGGAAACTTCATGTAATAAAATTATTCAGTGTGGAAATTCTTGACTGTGGCCCAGTTCACAAAGCTTGCAAAAAAGCCCTGTCATGAGTTTGGCCATGCCTTTTGAAATTAAGGATAGGGGGAACAAAGTTAAGTTATGAAAATAAGGTCCCAAAGGCTGAAGGGTTCTGGATTCAAATTTCTCAAAAGCACTAGGACTAGGTTTTAAAACTGATCTTTGCAGTGAACTGCAGCAGGAGGCATTGTCAAAAACTGGGCAAGCCGGCACAGTCCAGTCTTTCCTCAAAAAACAGGGAGGCAAACATAAACTTCTGAGGCAACAGGCTTTTTTTCAGTTAAAGGCATTCTTTAGATATTAATGTTAGCTTTCTCAGTGTCTGTGAGCTCCTTCCAATGGTTTGCTTTTGACTTGAATGTCCAATTTAATTTTTTTGGGGTTTTTTTAACACATCATACTGTTTATTTCAATAAGATAACCTTATAAAGTATAATAACTCTTCCCTCATTTCAACTATAATCTCCTACAAAGATTCGGTGATTTACCATCAAGACCAGCTCTCAATTCCTTCATGCTTTATGAGACATTTTTCCAGAATTTAAAGTTTTTTACCACCCCATCACATAGGGAAAGAAGATGGTGTTCAGACTCAGAATTTATTTTTCAAATACCTATTTTCCATTAATAATGTACAAAATCCTTTCTGTCTTAGAAGCAAATGGTATGATTTCATCTGTGACAAAGATGATTCAGGTGGTTCCATTATTTTTCTCTTTCTATCTACTAATTTGTAGTGTCTTGGAGTATAAATATACTCTAACCAATTTGATTTATCATATTCCTTTCCAACTTGATTTTCTCTCCTTGGTTTTGTTTGGATGTCTTTTTTATTGGGAAGACAGTTTGACAACCAGCTGGGACTTGTCCTCAAGTTAGCTGCAGAATGGGAATCTTTCACTTTGAATGGTAGACACTTTTCTCTTTCTTACCCTGAGCATGCACAATGAAATAAAACCTCCCCTCTTGTTGGTGATGCCATCACAAATTTACCTTCTTCCTTTGTTAACAAATGAATACATTTTGCTTTTTGAGAGGCTCAAAAGTTCACTACCCACACAGGACTTGATAAGACTTTTGAGATAAGACTTTTGGGTGCTAACTCAATTGGATGACCATAATAGATGATTAGTCATAGAGCCATAGAATTGTTGGGGTTGGAAGGACCCTAAAGTTCAAAACTCCCTGCAATGGGCAGAGACACCTTCCACTAGAACAAATTGCTCAAAGCCCCATCCAACCTGGCCTTGAACAGCTCCAGTGATGGGGCATCCACGACTTCTCTGAGCAACCTGTTCTAGTGTCACACAAGCTTCAGAGTAAGGAATTTCTTCCTAATGTCTAATGTAAATTTATCCTCTATCAGTTTTAAACCTTTGTTCCTTGTCCTATCACTACACTCCCAGATAAGGAGTCCCTCCACCTCTTTTCTCTAGGCCTTTCTAAAGTACTGGAAGGCCACAACAAAGTCTCCTGAGACCTTCTTTCTTCCATGTGAACCCCAGTTCTCTCAGCCAGTATCATGGGGAAGTGCTCCAGCCCCCAGTCATCTTTCTGGGCCTCTTCTGGCTCCTCACTTGAGCAGGGCCATGTCCTTCTTATACTGGGGGCTCTAACCTGAGCACAATATTCCAGGTGGGGTTTCACTAAGGGGAGTGGGAGATCGCCTCTTTTAACCCTCTGGCCATTCTTTTGATGAATCCCAAAGTACCATTGTATTTCTGGGCTGTGAGCACGCACTGCAGGCTCATATCCAGTTTCTCATCCACCAGTCCTGCTGGGTCCTTCTCCACAGGGCTGCTCTTAGTTGATTGATCACCCAGCCTGTGTCCATGTTTGGGATTGACCCAGGCACAAGTTTGCACTTGGCCTTGTTAAATTCCATGAAGCTCATATGGGCGCAGCTCTCTGTATTATTGCATAACAAATTAAGTGTCCATAAATGCTTTTGATATACTTGAATTAAAATATTTAATATGATTTTTTAGGCATTCACGGAACTCAGGCTTCTGTGAACAGAAGGCTTGTAGTCCGCCTTGAGCAAGATTTAGCATCTACCTTTAAAAGTATCTTGGAAGATACAGCTAAGCCTCCATACCTTTCCTTACTACTTTTGCACATTCTGAGGTAGAAGCCAGCTGGTTATACTGAAACTTGGACTAATTTGAAGTGGAAGAAATGGAGCTTAACACAAATGCAGGTAGGACTGCAGTTGCTTCTTAACTGAGTGTGTGAGAACGTATAAGAAAGGTGGCTGCAAATCAGAGGAGGTATTAACTGAATCCTGAGGTCATGTGGGAAAAAACCTGTACACAGACTGAAGAAGTCAATTGTTGAAGTAAGGTATAATGAGAAATGGAAAAAAGAGGGAAAATTATATGGGATTGCGCTGAAAACATTCCAAGTTGCCAACCCTAATTAGCGTTTGTGAAATCCCTGACTGTTGCCATGGCAATAAATGTGATGCTACAAATGCAGCATTCTGACTTCTTCACAGGATCAAGCAAAGTTGGAAAGGAGCAAATCCCTATGTAAACATCAGTATCGTCAATTAATTAGGGAACACAGCAAGATAAATAATAAGAACCCATGAAAGGTAAATTAATTTCTGTTTTCTGCCTGCTATATTTGAAAGTTTCCCCAGTATCAAGCATTTCTGTAATTTGCTTTCATTCTACACTAATGTTTTATCACAGACTACTGTGGAAGTTATCATGAAGAGAGTTTTTAGATATGTTATTTAGCAAGCTAAAGACTTCAGCTTATTTGAGTAATTCCAGCTTCTTTAAACAATTTCTTTCTTTAAATGTCACTTAGCAAGTTCATTTATTTATTTGTTTTCTTTGAGATAAAATTCCACCTAAATAAGCTGCCAAGTTCTTGGTTCCTTTTAGGAAAACTGATTAACAATCTAAAATGGAGCTGATAATCCTGAGTGCCAGCAAGTGGCATATACAGGACCACTGGGGGATCAGGTCCAGCCAACATGGATTTATGAAAGGCATGTCCTGCTTGACCAACCTGATCTTCTGTGACAAGGTGACTCACTTAGTGGATTAAAGAAATGTCCAGCTAAACTTCAGTTTAGCTACACCATTTCCCACAACATTCTCCTGGAGAAACTGGCTTCCCATGTCTTGGATGGGTGTATTCTTCGCTGGATAAAAAAGCTGTCTGTACGGCCAGGCCCAGAGAGTAGTGGTGAATAACATCCAGCTGGTGGCTAGTCACAAGTGGTGCTCCCCAGGGCTCACTCTTGGGGCCAGTTCTGTTTAACATGTTTATTAATGATCTGGATGAAGAGATCAAGTGCACCCTCTGTGAGTTTGCAGACTCTCACCAAGTTGGGTGGGAATATCAATCCACTGGGTGGGAATATTGATCTATGGAAAGGCTCTGCAGAGGGATCTGGACAGGCTGGATTGATGGGCTGAGGCAACTGTTTGAGCTTCAACAAGTGCCAGGTCCTGCCCTTGGGCCACAACAACCCCAGGCAGTGCTGCAGGCTGGGGGCAGAGTGGCTGGAAAGCTGCTGGTGGAAAAGGACCTGGGAGTGCTGATTGACAGTAATTGAACATGAGGCATCATGTGCCCAGGTGGCCAAGGAGACCAATGGCTTCCTGGCTTGTGTCAGGAATATGAGACCAGCAGGACCAGAGGAGGGATCATCCCTGCATACTTGGAACTGGTAAGGCGGCACCTCAAATCCCAAGTTCACTTTCGGATTCCTCACAACAAGAATGACATTGAGCATTGAGGTGCTGGAGTGAGTCCAGAGCGGGGCAGTGGAGCTGGTGAAGGGTCTGGATGGGAAGTGCTTCAAGCAGTGGCTGAGGGAGCTGGGAATGTTTGGGGAGAAAAGGAGGCTCAGGGGTTGTGGCAGCAGCTCTCTGGCCACAGAGAGCAACAGATGACTTTCCCAGGCATTTTCCTGGGTAAGGCTGTCAGAAGATCAGAGAAAATAATGATAAACAGTTCCTATCCCCACTTGCTGCACCTGTGGTTGTGCAGATGTGAAATGTGTTATGGAAATTTGTTTACCAAAGGGTGATTTCCTAATTGGACACTGGATGGTGTTTTGATTCATTGACCAATTAGGTCAATGCAGTATCGGACTGTCTGCAAGGGGATGAGTTTTTTAACAAATATAGTATAGTATGATATAGTATAATAAAGTGATTGATCAGCCTTCTGGAGGCAATGCTAATTATTACCCAGCTGAGGGCCTGTGACAAGAAGGGGTGACCTCATTGCTCTCTACAACTGCCTGAAAGGAGGGTGTAGCCAGGTGGGAATCAGTCTCCCAGATAACAAGTGACAGGACAAGAGGAAAAGGCCTCAGGTTGTGACAGGGAAGGTATAGATTGGATATTAGGAAAAATTTATTCACTGAAAGGATTGTCAAGGACTCAAATGGGCTGTCCATAGGAGTGATAGTGTCACTGTCTCTGGGGTATTTAAAAGGCAGATGTGGCACCTGGGGACATGCCTTTTTCATGGATTTGGCAGTGCTAGGTTTACTGTTGGACTCAGTCTTAGAGTCTTTTACAACCTAAATGTTTCAATGATTCAATGAAAATATTAAACAATGTGGAAAAAATGCTTTTTTTTTCTTCATGGTCTTATCTTTGGCATGACTTCAGAACCTTGTACTACTCGAGTAATTTCATTATACACACATAAGGCTCTTGCCATATGCAGAACATCATTTATATCTGTGCTGTGGTTTAACCCCAGCAGGCAACTCAGCCCCAAACAGCCACTTGCTCACTCCCCACTGGTGGGCTTGGAGACAGAATCAGAAGAGTCAAAGGGAGAAAAGTCTTGGGTTTCTCCCAATAATAAAGACAGGTTAATATAGAAAGCAAAAGCTGCATATGCAAGCAAAGCAAAACAAGGAATTAATTCATCCCTTCCCATGGGCATGCAGGTGTTCAGCCATCCCCAGGACAGCGGGCCTCTATCATGCTTGGGACTTGGGAAGGCAAATGCCGCCACTCTGAATGTCCCCACCTGCTGCCTTCTTTCCCCAGTTTTTATTGTTGAGCATGATGTGGTGGTATGGAAAATCCCTTGGGTCAGTTGGAGACTGTCTTGGCTGTGTCCCCTCCCAATTTCTTGTGTACCCCCAGCTTTTATCGCTGACAGGGTGGGGAGCAAAAAGAGCCTTGGCTCTGTGTAAGCTCTGCTCAGCAGCAACAAAACCATCTCTTTGTTACCAACACTGCTTCCAGCACAAATCCAAAGCACAGGCCCACATCAGCTACTGTGACAAAAATTAACTCTTTCCCAACCAAAACCAGGATAAGGTGGAATCCCACACTTCTTTATAAAGAAAATCCTTGGTTTTGTGGGGTAAGGTCAGAATCTTTATCTCATTTGACTTTCACAGCCATATAACAATTTCAAATATTTAAACTTCTTCTGTGATCAAACGCAGCCACAATGTTCCATATTATGAATATAGGCATAAAGGTGACTAAAGCTAAAAAAGAAAACAGAATAAAATTTGCTATAAGTGTTTCCATTTGGTAAACAAGTTTCTTTTACTTTTATTTGACAAATCACCGCATTGGTAATACTCACAAATGCAGGTCTGGAATACAATTCTCAAATATGTCCTCTGCTGCTAAGAATTTGATTAACTGGCACCCCATTAATTCAATTACTACATCAATGGTTTGGCATTTTTAAAAGTTAATCCTTTTTGTCCATTAGTAATTATTGTTTAATCCATATCTTGCAATATTCCTAATGGTTGGCTTCATTAATTTAATAAAGGACAGATAAGTATTTCTTTTCTAAATACTATCTAGTTTGGTTGACAAAACATGATTGGATTGACTATGATTTTGACTAGTCTCATGGATGACTTCATAAGCAGGGTAAGAAAGGTCAGTTTGAATACCTGGGTTATTTTGAATTTGTCATGTTTTTATAATTTGATACAGTGGCAGTATAATGGAAAGAAAAGGAAAAGGAAGTAAGAGCATTCACTGGACACTAGCTAAGCAAACAGAAGGTTTTATTCCCAACTCTATGACCGAGATGCTGTATGCCCCTGTGTTGGCATTGTCCTATTTCTTTTTATTTTATCTCTTTGGACTGGAGCTTCTTCTGGTGGGAACTGGAGGTGCTAATTAGAATAGGTAGCAAAATGGGGTCCTGATCTCTGTTGTGGCCTCTAGGTGTTGCTATAATACAAATAATTAATCAAAAGACGTGTTTCAGTGTCCTCAGAGGGTGTTGCCAATTTTTCCCAGAACCACACTTAATTTTATACAATTAAACTCCTCTCTCTCCCTCCTCTCTACAGCATAACTGAAATTTTAGCTTTGTATATTGGGCAAATGAACCTGAATGTGAAAAGTAAAAATAGGAAAGCTGTAGAAAGAGATTTGACTCACCTCTAGTTAAAGTTCCTCAATTTTGGCTGCCTTTGTGATAGTCTGTTGTCCAAGGGTGGTTGCTACTAGAGGAGCCTGCTATTATATTCCTGACTCAGCCTAACCTGCCACTGACAAAATCAACCTTTGGGCATCACATCCCTTAGCAAGGCCTCTGCAGCTGATGTGTTTTAGGGGTATAAACACACAAGGCACACATAAAGACATAAGTGCAGGTTAGATCAGGATATAGGCCTGTTCTCATGTCTAAGGACATGAGGCCCTAAAATAATTACAAGTACTGAAGTACTTGTAAGTTTAGTAAAGATAAATGTCATCTTGTAGGGTGAAAGTTCAGACCCTGGTGTGGCTTGATCTCAAGATCTGCATATTTTGCTCAAGAGGGAGCTAATATGCAAAACACACTGTCATTATCATTAACATGCTTAAGATTCATAGTTAAAATTTTAAAAATACTGCATAGAAAAAAAAAAACACACAAAAAACTTCCCCGAAAATAATTTGGAAGAGTTATCGCAACCTTTTGTTTTGTCACATTTCCAAGGCAGGGCCTGCCAATCCTGCAGCCCATCACAGCACATCATTTGATGTAGCCTCCAGCCGAGCAGCTCCTGTGGAACAGCGCTTGTAGAGGTGAGCCGGAGCCATCCGTACTCACGGCAATGCCCGGGATAGCAGCAGATGCCTCTCAAAACTGTGTTTGTTGGAAATGCATTTGTAGTCAAACAGTTTTGTCTGGCAGGGAATAAGCCATCCCTCCTGCAAGGCAACGGCATGGTAAGGAAAGGAGCTGGATGGGCATTGGAAGAAAATGATGCAGGTGCCTGCTGGAGCGATGCCTTAGCAGGATTTACTGATGCACAGGGGCTGAATATGGGATGGGAGCTTTGTCCTCTTCCTGGCCAGACACTGGTGCCATGAACCCTGTAGCCATCCACTCCCCTCTCTGCAGCCTCATCAGCTCTGGATTATCAACTACATTCAGTGAGGAGTGAACAGTCTCTCTGCTCTGGTCTATATGTGGTTCAACCTCTGGGACAACCATGGTCCAGCTCTCAATATCTAATTGAGATTGCATAACCAGATACTGCAGGCATGTATTTATATAAAAGCTATTTTAATCAAAAGACTAGCCATTAAATTGCCAGTGTTCTTAAGCATGCTTCACCAATTTTTCCACTTTTAAGACTCAAGTAGACAATTTTTTTAATGTTTTATAAATGATAAAAAATTCACATCAGATTTTAACAGAATTAAGCATACTTATTCAACACACATGGGGCCTCTGAAAAAAATGTTATTCAATTTAATAATTTTAATTTACATTGTATATGTACATGAGCATTTCTTTCAACCCACAGGTTAACACCACAAAAAAAAAAAAGAAAAAAAAGAAAGAAAGTACTGTGGTTAGCTGAGTGAAGAAACTCTTGAGACACTGTTGTCTGAAATAAAAGCAAGGCACTCTCCCTTAACACCTGATATATTCCTGAATTCTGCCTAGACAAAGGCATGTTCACACTGAGAGAGCTCTAAGAATAGTAGTAGGTTTATTCTGCATTAACTCTTTCTTTTGCCACTGTGACAGGTCACCGCTTGTACTCTAGGATGAA
Organism: Setophaga petechia; assembly: GCA_024362935.1. Lineage (NCBI taxonomy): Eukaryota > Metazoa > Chordata > Aves > Passeriformes > Parulidae > Setophaga > Setophaga petechia. Next base: position 30,791,446 of record JANCRA010000008.1, read on the forward strand.
TCAGTGTATTGAAGTTGACATGAAGGACAATTCCACAGATGATGGGATTTGGGAGAGTATCACAGCTAAGACTATCTATGGAAGACTGGAGGACACAGACTACGTGAAATCTCACACGGGGCTCTCAACCTGCTTCCTCCCACTCACATTCCACTTAATAAATAAACCTTGCTCAACAAAAAAGCAATTTTACTGTACTATGCTGATTTGCTTCAAAATCCTTGATAAGGGCACGCTCTCAAAAAGCTCCTGCAAGCCCTTGTCCGGCTGGTGCTCAGCACCTGGCAGGATTTGTCCTTAGATAAAAGTGATTTCTCAAGGGACCTTGTGTCTTACACAAGGAGACAAAAGCAAACATTCTTTTTTTAGATTTTATGTCTGTATGTTTTTGTATGCGCACATGTGTGTGAGTGTATATATATATATATATATGTATATATATATATTTAGTATATACAAAAGCAAATTCAGTCAAAATATATTTGTCTTGCTGGTCAGGCTTATTACAGCAACCTACAAGAAACATTAGCTTCTCTGATATTTAATTATGCTATTATGTTTGCACATAAGCTTAAAAGTCAATACAAAAAGCAATACTTCTCCAAATATTATCTGCAGGTAAACCAGAAATATTAACTATAGTGATTAGAAGTCTGTTTCCCTATTGACACTACTATAAATCTTGATATAAGAATAATTTTTTCATAAAAGCACATCCAAACATAGTAAGTGATAAAATACCAGATTACTTTTTGAAAACCATACAGTGACTCGATATCTGGGTTATCCTTTGCAGCAATTAGGCAATTCATTTGGCATCTGTTTGATTGTATAATTTAATTTCCATATAAACAGCATAGTTTAAAAAAAGACAAAAGCTAGAATGTTTAAAGCTAACAAAAGATACAATGACATCAGGTTGACATTCAAAAATTTCTTTAGCAAAATGACCAACAAAATTTTGACTTAATACAGTGCATATAAAGTTTTTTAGAACTGAACTTTTTAAATATTATTTGAATTTAGCAAAACATGAGCAAGATTTTAATATCAAAGTGCTAAACAGTACTGCCTTAGAAGTCACTGCAAATAAACTGTAAAATAACTCTGCTTGTGATTTGACAGATATTTTATATACAAATGGTTAATAAAAAGACACGCGCACACACACACGCACACAAATATAGGTATATACATATATATACATACACATTATATATATGTATATAGTTTTCAAACTGGTGTATCTGAGTCAGTGTGAACACCCCATTTAGTTATCATGTGTAACAGGGTTCCCATGAGCTGGCAGTCATTGCAATAAATACAGGCAAAGCCATTACAATATACCATGCATACAAACATTTATACAAATAAAGACACTATGCAACAAATTATCTCATATTAATATGGCATCAACAGTATAAACATACAAAAAGGAGTACGAACACGGAATGTTTAAACGCAGCCCACTATATCCTTCCTAGCACTTACATTCATACTATTTTACAAGACTTGCTTGTTCTTGAAAACCATCTTCTGTCTGTTTACTAACGAGTCGCTTGTGTTAGAAGTCTAGAACTGAACTATCCCTGATACTGACCCTGTATGCTCCAATCACTACTTACTCGGGTTTCCTTAGCTAAGGAACAACTGAGCCACAATTGCTCCCGTGTCTTCCACATACATTTGTCAATAAGTCACGCTACATGGAATCAAGTTTGGAAAACTCTGTCAGGTAAGTTAGTGCATGTAATTTTCTCCCTTGATTTCTTCTGTTTGTTTTCCTAATAAAATAAATTAGTTAATAAATGAGACTTAGTAAGACAGCACTTTAAAAAATTGCACTTGAACATGGGAGCTAACAGCCATTGTCATTTTGCTATATTTGATTTGTATGAAATGTTTAATTGAATGTACTTTGCTAAAAAAGTGAAATTTTGATTAGATTGTGCTGATGTATGTGCCCTTGATGCAGGAAGTATGCTAAAGGTATCCTCACAAAACACATACTACCCTGGCAAACAACAATTTGCTGTTCTTTCAAACACAGCTTCTACAATTTTACTCCTCATAGACCATGAGGTGTTAAACAACAGATTTAAAACAGTCATGTTAACCTTTTACTGCTGCTGGGATAGCATTGTCCAAAAGTGCCATATTAGCCATTTAAAAAACCCAAATCACACGAAAGAAAACAAAGAACACAACCCCAAACCAGTAAGCCAGTAAGTTTCAGGCCTCAGGTTGTAAGGACAAAGCGCCAGAAAAGACCTCATGTTAGACTCGGAGCGGCTTTTCTGTTAAGTGAGGGCAGAAATGTTAGCTGTAAGTCACGATCCGTTTGCCTGCTCTGGCGGGCGTTTGCCTCTCGGGAGGGTGGTTTGACTCAGAAGGGTAAGGTGTCCAGAAACAGCCTGTCGACGATGGAAGGGGCTGGCACCAAATCTTCCAGTTTCAGGTAAAAGATGCGCTGCAGTCCCAGTGTGCAGAGAGAACGCAAGTCAGCCAGAACACCCAGTACCTTCGGCTCTGCAGACTCGAGTGGTTGTCCTTTGTTTTGGCAACTGAAAGTTAAGTGATCTTTCAAACTGCTTGTGATCTTGTTGCATAGCTCTTCCACTTTCTTTGGTTCTTTTAATCCATGTCGTTCTGCAAAGCCAGAGGAGAGAAACCCCATCAGCATCCCTACTACAAATGCATTTGCTTAGGTGTAACCCAGGTGCATACTCTGGAACTCAGAGCAAAAAGTGCTCTGAGAGTGTAGATTTCTCAGAACAGCTGGGGTTACATGGAGCCAGTTAACCTTTTTGCCACACAAAATAAGAGAGGGCAAGTGCCCTTTTCTCTTTATCTACTAAAACAGGTGACAGAGATGCTCAGTTATGATTGAAATTCTCGTACAAGGACTCCAAGCATCCTGCGTATCTGACATAATTTTCATGATATGAAGCAGAATTAATTGGGTGATTTTGCAGCAAAACCATCACAGGAGGTGTTTTGGAGATTTCCGTGCTTCCCCACCAGTTGTGAATGCTCAATAACTATGGCAACCATTATTTATTCAGTGAATTCAAGTGGCGATCAATATCCTTAGCTAGCTCCATCAGCGCCCAGCCTAGAATTCCACCAGGAATTTGCAGACACTCTTATAAGAAACTAAAGGCACCTTACTACCCTTTTTATTTTGATCAGCTGCTGCTTTTTAGTTTATTCATCTTTAAAAGCCCTAAGATAAAAGAAGCCTGGAAGTTAACTATTTTGCTTTGAGCGAGCAATGCCTGAACAGCTGCTATGTTATCCATCACAAAAACCTCAGCACTCCTAAAAGGAAGGAGAGCTGGGGTTTGTTCCCCTTCAAATATCTTTTTAAAATACAACAATGATGATAAATGCATTCACAGTTCTTTAAGCATAAGTAGAATTAATCAGATTTGTGATTCATTAAAAGCAGACTTTTTAGAGGGGAAAGAATTCTATGTTGTTTGCTGTCAAGGCTTAGTGGATGAACTAAAGTAACAGAACAAAAAATTTCAGAAAAAAAATCTCAAATTTGTGGTGTATTCATTTGTCTCTGACTTTGAAACACACAGGTAAGTAAGAAATGGCTTCACAACAAAGTCATAATAATTTACATGTGAAATAGAATGGTGCCAGATACGGTAATCAAAGAAAATGCAGGTTATATTAAGTCAATTAGATATATGAAACAATGACAGCAGTGGATGAGGAGAAATTGTGGCAGGTCTTGTACTTGATGGTTTTGAAGTAAACTCCTTCCCTAGGCCTCTCTCCCATCCCTGGCAGCCAGCAGCCACATTGTGCCCATTGTCCCCAAGTCATGTTCCTCCATGCCAGGAGGAGCAAGCAATAGACATGTCCTCTGTCTGTCCCCAAATGAACAGTGAAAAGAGTACAGTTCTCTCTACTTCCAGAAGCAGGAGTATTGCCTGCACCAGGCACAGTGGTGCCTTGCCCAGGCCTGTGCATATAAACTCCTCTCTCACCACCTGTTTTGGCTTAGATACTCTGTACAAACCAATAAAACAGACAGGATTCAATGAGGGCAGTCAGAAATGCAAAGGTCTGGTTTTCCACTGATATTCACCCATTTTACACTTTTTTTTTTTTCCAACTGTATTTAAGCAGATTTAGCTCCTGAATAATACTGGTTTGAGATCAGAATCAGAGATGTGCAGACATGGACATCTCTGTCCAGAAGTTACTGTGCTCTATCATTTAAGTACCGCCAATCTGCCCTGTTGTTTCAAAGCAACACTTATCCAACCAGTGACATCTGCTTCAGACATCGTTTTCACCTTGCAGGAATTAAAAACCCTAGGTATTCTAAGTGCCTTGTTTACATTAAAACATGAGAAGTCAATGAATATTTAAAACCCTTCCAGTAAATGGTGTATAGAGAAATTATGTAAGCCTTAACTATACAGGTCACTGAGAGTAAATACTTAGGCAGATTCTGCCATTAAAAATCTTGGCAGATAAATATTTTATACAGGTTGGAAGAGCTGTAGGGCTTTCCTTTTTTTTACCACTAGCCTACTGAGAGAATCTGCAGGACATTTAATTAATCTTGCAATCTTTGAAGAGTTCCCATCTTTTAATCTGTTTTGTTTCCTAGCTGTGTAAGTGAAGATATTTTTATAGATGTAGGGAGCTGCAATACTAGAATGGATCCAAAACCTCACTACAAATTACCAGAGCACATTTTCAAACCACTGCCTCAGTAGGTGGGTACCTTGCTGCAGAGTATGAAAAATTATCTCTGGCTCTGGAGCATGCAGCAACTATGTTAGCATTTCCAGCCAGAACTAAACAGCTTGTCTCCCACTGACAAGTTCAGAAGGTTTCATGAAAAAATCATGTCTTTCGTGAATAGCCATGAAATGTAGGAGGCAAAACACTATGTGTGCAAAGATTATCATATTAGTATCCTTACTTTACATAACAAAATCGTGGAAATTCAGAATTAAGAGATACTCTGTCCTTAAAGTCTGGTGCTACAATATCAAAGCAGTCCCTGATAAACCAAATTGTCCTCCCCTGAGTGAATTGCCATACAATGGCCTTCACTACTTGCACATCTCCATAAGGGTTAATCCCTCACACCTGGAGCTGCCTCTAGGGGTTTCAGTCTTAAACTCCTAAGGCATTCATAGAAAGTCAAAGCCATCTGTGTGGAAGCCCTTGTGCTAGTGAAGGACACTGCATGCCCTGGCACTGCCACTGCAGTCTCCGGTGGTAGAACACAACTACTTTCTGAAGAGCACACTCATCTAAGAATAGGCCCCTCTCCTTGGTAGACTTGAGGCATCTAGGGCCTAATTTGCTCAAAGATTTAGTTTGAACAGGGTTCAAAATAACAGGAAACACATTTTCTTGCCTTTTTCAAACGCCCAGTTCTGTGTGTACAAAGAAAGACCCACAGTCTTTCTTATACAACCTAGAGGGAGCAGCACCAGGCCCCTGTGGCACTGACACCAAGGGCCTCTAATCATTCACTCTCTTTCCACAGGATGTTCTTATCCACATGAGAATGATAATAGATTTATCCCAAGAAGTACAGCTGGTCAAAATAGATAGGTTTTCTTTAACTGATTGAGGAGATGTGTAGATATTATCGTAGTCAGACTTTCTTATAATGACAAAGGCACTTGTTAAGTGAATACAGGATTTCTCAGCCTCTAACAAACCAAGACTGTGTTTTAGGATATCATTGATTTTTGCGAGAAAAATGGTGATTTTTGGCAAAGATGCTGTCAAAATGACTCATCAAAAGTCTTACCTCTAAAGCTCTGCAAACTTAGCTTATCCAGGTAAACTGAACACAGCAAGTTTTTTACACCTTTTTCCTTTTCCCGGCAAGCTGAATGTGGTTTTGTGCTATCATTACACTGATCAGCAAAAACTCAACAGGAAGAAAGCAAAGACCCTAACCTCTGACCTGAGGCAGATCATGCCAGGGTCAGGCAGACTGAGCACTATTTTTACAAATGCCTCACTTTACACTATCTGAGCAAATGCCTCTCAAAGAGTGTGAGTACCTCAAAGACCCTGGGCTCTGCACTCTGTGTCACAGGGTATCACTTTTAGTCTCAATTAATTCGGTGTCCAGAAACGCAACAGATAAACACTGCAGACTTAAAATAGGCCTCTTGATTTTCTTGGTTTCAATGTAGTTATGTGATTTTCTCTTCCCCCTTCACATTTCTCTTCCCCTTCTATAACTCAAATAAGCACAAGGCTCAGTTGCCTACCGCTTTCTCGTGCACACTGTTACACAGGAACATTGCAACTTGGCTGATCCAAGAGTCTCCTTTCCTGTTGCAGTCTGGCCCATATTTATCCTGCCTAACTCTCAGACACTCCACAAGGGTCCCCAACCTTGGTGCACAGACCTCTCAAACTCCTCCACACTCCACCTAAGATTATTACAATTTTAGGTGCATGAATCATCTTCTGGAGGCGCCCTGTATTCTCCATCAGCTGTGCAAGGTACCTAAAGTCAGGTGAGATGAGTGGCCACACAGAACACCATAGTTTGCTCCCTCTTTAAAAAAAACCACAACATAATACAGAGACTGCTGGTTGCTGTAGAAGTAAAGAGTTCTTGCCTCAACAAAGAGGTGGGAGTGAAAAAGGAGGAGTGAGTACTTTACTTTGACGTTGACAGTATTTCCCTCAGCTAAGTGGCAGGGGGAAGGCAGACAATGCAATCTGGAGGGTTTTTTTTATAACTAGCTCTCCTACACTCCTCCAGTCTGCCACCTGCTTGTATGCAGACCCAGCACATGAAGCACCCACTCCAGAGGATATCCTGGCAAGAGGACTGAAGGATATCTGCTGCTGAAGAGTAGGTAAGTCTTGATGCCATTGGGAGGCTGGACAAAGTCACGTTCAGAAGGAACTGCAGCAGTCATACCCTTTTTAGCTACACTGGTCTCATCACTGTTTCTTGGTATGACTGATGGTGCTAAAAATTGTGTTTGTAAACTGGAACAGAAAGCCTAACAGCAGGAAGACAAACACAAACTCCTAATTAATTGAAACCTCACAATATTCTTCAGTGGTCTGGTGCCAGTCTAACAAAGCATTAAGAGTGTGAATAAGCCAAATATATACAGTGGTTCTGGGCTGGTCTGTAACACACTTAAAATAAAACATATGCTGAAAGAGCTTGGCTGAATGAGGGCTAGCATGCTCTGTACTCAGCAGCATCCCACTGAGATTGTCAAGTGGGCAAAATAATAATGGCTTGATGTGGATAGAGAAAGGAAAGGGCAGAGAGGAAAACATAATCAACAAGGAGAATGAGAGAGGGAAAACACTAGCAGTTCTAGAACAGGCAAAAATTTGAGGCTGAATTAGAATGTGCCCTTCAGATGATCTGTACTGGACTCTCAGTCTTTCCATTTCCACACTAACTGAAAAAAACTAACAAAAAGTCATTTGGGGAGTTTAAGAAGCATTTTCCAGCATAGGCTGAGTTAGTATCTAGTCTACTCTGCAAAGCTTTGTCTTCAACACTGCCCAGTCCATCATGGAGTGACTGTGCAGGAACACTTGTGATCCATGAACACACTACACTCTCAGAAATCATCTGTATGGAATTAACAACAGAACTTGACCGAAGACCAGCATTTCCTTTCCATGTTGGTGCTCTTCTTTAGCTCATTAGATGCTACATACCAACAGAATAAGTGATCCAAAGGAGAAGAACATGACAGACCTAATTTTTTTACTTTCATAGGCATGTGAGGTGAGTGTCATCTGTTGTTTCCTACCTACCTTCTTCTGGGTGATGCTTAGAGCAACACTCATATGCTGTGGAGGAAGTTGTGTCCAGCCTTTCTAAACTAACTAAAGGAAGTAAAAAAAGAGAAGAGAGACAGAGAGAGGAAGATCCTAAAGGAACACCTTACAGTAAAAAGATGTGTTTTGGCGTGACAGAGTTCTAAGTTAACTGTTTGCAAGCCTCCACAGTACACAAGATGCAACTTCTTTCATTCTGGATGCTCTTTTAAGCTGATTTCTTATCTGAGAGGACCTGAAAACTCATCAGCAATCTGACATAATGCTTTTCCTTCTAGGCAACATACCACAGATTTCCAGGACACATAAAAGAGATAGAAAAAGCAAATATATATGGACTTTCTAATGTATAACTTTCTAATATAATACAAAATATTGTACATACCTTTAGTTTTACCCAAAGCAAACAATGTATGGAACTATGTTGAAGAGAACAAATGACCCTACATGCTCTTAACCATGCATCCTATGCTGTCATCTGCAGCTGTGGTTGGGATAGGACATGGAGATTTGCAGCTCCAAACAAGTCAGCAGGGTTAATTGAAGGTTGCTGGAACTACTGGAGCTGTTACTGGGGAGACAATTTGACATCCCAAAACGAAGGAACAGCCTTCAGTATATCTTAGGACACTGAGACCAGTGGAATGTCTTTTAGTCTCCAATACTGAATTTTACATTTATTCCCTCTTCCTTCACTGGGAGACAGACATTAGTTCTCCCTGTCACTCTTGAAGAACACAGACAGAATATGTGTAAGAATATGTGACTCCTCTTACTCTTCTCCCTCAGCAAAATTGCCAAAGATTGGTAGTATTTAAGAAGGTTTGGTTTCTAAGAGCACATCTTTGTTTGGGCTAAGAAGGATTACCAGCTCATTATTCTCAGAAGAAATTTTTCTTTATCTGGAAAGACAATTCTTGAATTTAATGCTACCTAAGATGCAGTATAGTATTAAAACAGACTATGACTACTACAGATCACAGGGCTGTTGTCTTTTTTTTTTTTTTTTGGTTAAGCCATCAAGTCATAAAATTTGTGTGATAATCAAGAAAATTTTGCTCAAGGCAGCATTCTGGTTTTACAGTGTTGTTACTGAAGGCAAACAATTAGATTCACAAAAGAAAGCTTTCCCACTTCTTCTTATTTTGAAGCCTAGTGACAGGGATATCTACCTGGAACATGGGAGACCCATGGTCAGATTCCCTTTCTGTTGGAATCAGACCAGAGATAGGACCTTGGGTGTCCCTCTGACCACCAACTTGTCCACAAATCATGAGAGACAACACCACTTCTGTGGCCCCATGAAATGTATGAAGCTCTCTTAAGACAAAAGACAGCGGTACTCAATACTTGGATATCCTGTGTTCCTGGGAAGGGTTGTTCTTCCTTGATCTGACTGACAGAAAAGGCTTGAAGGAGAGTTTGCCAACTACCCATTGCTTCCAACAGTCCATTACGGGAGAAAAGGGTGCCTTCCCTGGAGATAAAGAATGGCACCTAAACCACCCATCTAAATCTGAGCCAAGCCTCAAAACAATGCTTAAAAATGTTCATCAGTTCAGACTTCTTCAGGTTTCATCTCTGCAAATTTTCTCCTTGTTATTTTTTCTCTTTTGGTGTGACTAGCTGAAAACCATCACATGGCTCATCATATTCAAACTGCAGGGAGGAGACAAGAAGCCATTTCTTGTGGGATGCCACATCAGAGCCAAATCTCAAGGTTTTCCTGAATAAAAAAATTTAATACACTAGCTAGAATCACCTGATTTCATCTTACATGTTTTATTTTTAATATTGTTCATCATTATACAATGCTATCTGTTTTCAGGTGACCAAATTTCTGGCTGAGTCCCTGAGTTAGCTAACTGCCCTTGGATATCTGAAACCTGTGAATATAAGTCACTAAAGCTTTGGTCTAATTTAGATCACATGAAAATACATGCTGTCCTTAGAACAAATCAGCAGAGATATACCAGCCTCACAAAAATAAAAGAATAAGCAGAAAACAACATTAATTTTAAACACCATCTCACACAGGAGAGAAAATCAAGAGAAACTTGACAAACAGAGAAAATCTTAAATCTTCTATATACAAAAATTGTCTCCTTTTAAAGGCAACAATTGCTTCCATTTGTTTGGAAACTTTGGGAAGACCAGCACAATATAGCAAACTCCTGGAAGGGTTGTGATCAAGGAAAGAAATGTAGGACGTATCCAATTAAAACCTGTTTCTAATTATCCTAGGGTGAACTGAGCCAGCCACTGAACAACTCTGACTCCTTATGTAAGGGCAAGAAAGCAGTGCTTAACTGAACAAATTACCATGTTAAAAAAGAATGTGGGTTTGTAAGGGCAGTGAGTTTTCCTCCTATACATTTGCTTTTGCTACATTCACGTAGCTTGCTGGGAATCCTGTTCATCAACCTGCATACTCTTGGTCTCCAGGAGGATAATCAACAACACATTACCTATGGCTCCCTAAAAAAGACATATCTCATATATAGTTAATAATCTAAATCACTCATATGTGCTATGTATATGAGCATATATGCCTGTATGTAAATATACAGAGGGACAGCACCTGTCCTTGATTTAGAGATATCTAAATGCATATACATACATAAATACATTATCTATGTATATAAATATGCACACACATACACATACATGAGGGTGTTTCTAGTACATATATGTAAGTAGGTGTGAACATCTGCCAGTGGATGTATGTACACAGCAGAAAAAAAAAAATGTTGGGAATGCTCTTTCTGACTTAGACATACCACTCATTTTGGGGATTTTTTTATACAGAGTAAAGCAGCTCCAATGAATTATTCTGGTCTTAAATGTTTTATCAAAGAAACTGGAATCTGGATCTTAAAGTACCCTTTCCAACTGCAGAAGAAAATAACAAAAGTTAATAAAAAAACTGAAAATGCTTAAAAGACAAAGAGATACATACATACACTAACCCTTCAGCAAAATGCAGGAAGACAGCATACTGTGCAAACTCTGAACACAAAATCTTGGCCCCACAAATGTCAGCAGGAATTGGCCAATTTTATTTTTTTATATCTGTCATTGATTGTTTTATCTCAGGGTTGCCCTGACATCATTCTCATCCCAGGTAAAATGAAGACTACAGCTGGTGTTGTTGAGGCCACTGCCTGCAAAGTAGCGGATGCCTGAAATGCAGAAGGAAATCAGCATCTATCCAAGTGGAGCTTATAAGCATCCCTAGGAAGATCCAGCTCACTCAGGGCACACTGAAGCCCTGTCTCACACTCATGACACAGTTGCACTGTTAAGCTACCAGTTTTTCTGATATGAGTGTGAGGCCCTTTGTGGAGATGATTTCTGCTCCAAATTCTGCTGTGTGGTTGTCAGAAGCCCTTTCTCCTAACTCCTTATTGCTGCCATCAGCCATGACTCTTCTATTGCAAGATGCCCAAGGTATGCTGGGCTTCATTGTTTCAGGAATGCAAAAATTACATTTTAAAAGGTTATGTTCCCCTGTTTTGTACTTATTGGACAAATTTGGCGGATTCTGACATTAGTTCCCTGTTGTTCACCCCAGCAGGCAGAAAGGGTCATACAGTCACATGCACACCCAAAAGCTTTTGTACCACTGTGAAATGTGACTTTTGTCTCATTATTCTCTCTCAGATTTTCCTCTCTCAGAAAAGCAGTACATGGAATACCTAGGCTAGCCTGGTTACCAAATGCAGCCTGCCTGCCCTCATGGAGCACTCTTTCTGGTCTAGATATCTTGCTGAGAGATGAGCTATGCTAGCTGTATGGCTTCTAGGTCTCAAGCTGCCTTGATATTCCTATTCCTACATAGAAGACCTAACTCTGGTAATTTCATTGAAATTTTCTGGGACTTCAGAAAGTATCTTGAATATTCTTGTAGGAGCCACACAATTTGCTTGGAAGCAGTTTGCTTTTTGGAGACTACTCCGAAAAAACAATGAGGCTGCAAAGAAATAGACTATATTTTAAGAGGGGTGCCTGATAGCCTAATGTTAATCCACAATTTCAATATGGTCATGCTAGTGCTTAAAAATCATAATCACTTCACCCTGAATATAGCTAAATTAACTGAAATTGCTTGAATCTATTATAAAGCAAAGCACTAGAGTCTGAAGCTTTCTGTTAACAAAGGAGTACTTACCTGTAATCATAGTTAGAGCTGATAGACTTGCTAAGGCTGGGATATCAAGGTTAAGGCTCTTTAAGTTTAAGGAAAAGTCTTTAATAGAGTCGAGCCACTCCCCAAATCCTCGAAGGCACTGAAGTCTATGAAGCACGAGTCCATTGCAGAATACAAACTTATCTTCAGCAGTATCAGACCTCAAATAAAAACAATTGAAAAAATTATAAATGCATCTTCTACTTTACAGAAAAATGCATAACCAGTATTGAAGTGTCTGTCATTTAAAATCCAAGGCATATTATCCTGAGACATATGTGGGCATTCACGTTTGACAATATGTTTCTCCCTCGGGGCCAAAGTACAACAAACAAGCTTCTGTGATTGCTTACTTGGTAGAGTTATAAGCCTGAGGTTAGCTGCAGCATGTGGTGTAGACTGTCTAATTAGTTAAGATTTTGGTCCTGCCCAAAGGCATAAACAGAGAAGACATTTTGCATTAAATACTGTATGTTTGAACCAAAGGAATACTAAGTGAGTGCATTTTGACATACAAAACTAATAAAAAGATAGGTTCTGCAACCCTCAGAATTTACTTAGTATCATCTGCTTTTTTCAGATTGTAAAAATTGTTAAGGAAAAAACAATGGAGAACACACGCAGTGATGCAGGACAATACGCATAACTGCATAAACTCTTTTATATGAAAACCTGTGTGCAAGAGAAAAATTACAGCCAAGCTCTCCTCTTCTTCCCTCTCCATTACCAATATTTTTGTTAAAAAAAACACATGAAAAGGTCATTTTCAACTTAAATAAACATGGGCATAACTGAAATCACCAGTCTGCAATTTTGCCAGTTCCTGAAAGTGAAATCAGTAAAGTGTCTTAACTAGTGCTAGAGTGACAAACAGCATCTCACTCTATTAGATAACTTGGTATTAAAAAGAAAAGCAATCTGAACAAGATTTTAGATCTTCTTCATCCCTTTCAAAAACAGATGAAAAAGGGAAAAGAAAAAAATTCACACTCAAGTGCGTTTCTATATTTCATACTTATGAGTACAAAGCAGACTTGCTCAAATAGTACCTGAGGATCAATTTTGATTACTATGTAGGAGGAAGATGGGACAGATCAAATAAAAGAAGCACATTAGTGACACCTATGATCTCTTTTTAAATCACCTTCTTGATTTTTCCTGCAGTGTAAAACAAATTAAACACCATATCATTTGTATGCAGACATTGCCAATTTTTTTGTGCTTTTTTCTTGGTACAAATGACAATGTTCAAAGATAGTGCCATATTTATTCCTTAAAAATATTCAGATGGATGATTTTTCACATCATCTTAAGAGGAAATTAAACAAATAGTTACCTGATGGAGAGTCTTAGTACAAACAGCTCCAAAAAAGCTGATTCTATGAGTAATGTCTGATCTTCTTTTGGGAGGTCAGTAAATCCTGGGATTTTTTCTGCCCAGCCTCTAGTTATGTCAATGGAGGCAGTCAGAAGATTATAGAACTGTTGTACATGTTCTGCATCTGTGCCTGCAGCAGCCTGATCAGTGGAACAGTACTAAAATGAAAGCCACAGAAAGCAAGGTTATATGCATTTAAGGGCATTCTGTGAAACATACAGCATTATTTGCCCGACAACATTTCCTTCTGTGGCAAAGCTGGTATTACTTATAAAGACATAAAAATAGGTCTACATCTACCTACTTATTTGGTTACCTACAGGCATTTTGCTATTCAGATAGATATTACAAAAATATTTCCATATGTATAGAAGTAATTTCAAATTTATAACTAAAATATAATATCACATTTTACAAGTACCTATATGCTATTAGTAAACAGAAATAGAAAGCTGGTGGGTAGGATAATTTGCATCACACTAGAAGAGGAACATTATTTGGCTTACTACAATGAAACACTTTTCCCATTGATGAATTTGTCTCTGTATGTCGGAAATGCAGATTTCTTCCAAAACCTCACAAAGTGCATTTTATCTGACAGTGATAGAGACACATAAGATAAATCACATTTTATCTGACACATGCAGCATTGCTTCATTTGAATACAGAATTGGTTCAAAGGAAACCAGCTGCCCCATATCACCTCTTATCCTTCAAATTGAAGCATTTGAGGTTCAGGAGAACCTATTATCCTGCTTATGTGGCCATAACTCTTCCAGGCAACCATTTGACAGTCTCAGCTTGCTCAGCTTCCCTGTGACCCTCTGACAGCTCCCTCCCCACTATCTCCTACTTTATCACCAGTGGATCCCTGTCAGTCCTTTGACACTGCTCTCTCTCTCTTGGCAGAAAATAAAACAGGAGCTTTTGTGGCTTAGTCCAATTCTGTGCTTGGAAAGTGCTGCTGGTTTTCTGAGCAGGTACTGAATAATGTGGCATTTATTGCAGTAACATCCTCATCATCAGACACCTGCTGTGTTATTTCTGGGAGAGACTTCATATCCACTCTCTGTCTTACAGGTTCAGCCAAAGAAAGGTTGAGGTAGTCTCCACGGACAAAAGAAGCCTGCATACCCTTTGGAAACAACTTTCCACACGCACTTAGGCTGGAATCCATCAGCCTAAAGGCCACTCCAGCAACTCTCCAAGCCAGAGTGGAAGCAGCAAAAACTCTTTCCCCATCAGTAACAGTGGCAGCATGGGAGGACCATATTACAAATGTAGTCTGCAGGTACCACCCAAAAGTCACCTCTGTGCAGGACAGAGGGATGGGCAGCAAGCAGAACTTCTCAGGTAGCTGTCCTGTACTCTGCCTCTCCTAGCTGGAGCTCATTGCTGTTGGCAGGTCAGGGATGAAGGACACAATGTCAGAGTTGCTGACTGATGGGAGAGCCACAGCAATCCTAGAGATCTCTGTCTGTATCTGGTTCCTGGTACTAGCTCTTAGTGACTCTGTTCTGCTTAGCCAACCCTAACTGCATGAGTTTCTCACAGTGCCTTCCAGCTCACATCCCTAATCAGCTGGTGAAACACGTGCAGTCCTTCTTATAAAGTTCATATAGAGACAAATTTTGCCTCAGCTGCTCCAAAGGATCCTGTGACACTGAGGCAGGTAGAGGCCACAATACAGAGAAGATGGGGAACAGCAGTAGAAAAATCTGTATGCTGCATCATATTTATATGTTCAGACCCTCACTTGAATAGAGCAGTTGAAGATGCTCAAGCAGTGAGAATCACCTACTCCTGGCACTGGACTGCAGCAAGATGCACACAGGTAATTAATTAATGGGTAGAAAAAGACAATTTGTTTTTTCAGAGACCATGTGTGTTCTGGACCCTCTAGAAGTGACCATGCAGAGCAAGCCACAGCTAGTGTGCATTTTGGCTCTGGGAGATGTGCTTTGCTACACAGGGGCTGACCTATGACTCTGACTCTTACTACACAGGAAAACGAAACAGGCTGATGGAGACTCCTGCCTCACAACAGGTACTGCTAAGCTGAGATATATCCTTGATCCTTTGAGCAGTAAAGAAGAAGGAAAACAAAAGGAAAAGAAAAAAGGTATTACCCGTTCTGAAGGGGTTCATTCTAAATATAACTCATCACAACTCAGCGTAATTATGCCAGGTGTTAATTTGTTCCTAATATTTATAAAACATTCCTTTGGTAAAGGTAAGGCAAAGTTTTAACATTTTCTAATGAAGCTGAATGCTGCATTATGTCATGTAACTGTGAATGCTACAGTGTGGTATACCCCATGATGGGCAGTGAATCAAATTAAATGCATCTAAAAAAATTATAACCTGTATTTTTTTTTTTGCATAGTCTATCCCATGAGAGCAATTTTAAAAGAAAGGTAAAAGATTACATGGAACTGTATAATTTTCAGCTGCTGCAATACATCACTGGTCATTATAAAGTATTAGCACTTACAAAGAGTTGTTAAAATAAAATATTATTTACTTGTAACAGACTTAGGAGCATACCAGTAACCATAAACAATATGTATACTTCTGTTTCATGCACCACAATTGTGGGTTTTTTCCATGATTATTTCATGGAGAAGAAGTGATATTTGACCTAACTTGTGACCAAGACAGCTGGCAATCCTGCCCTTGGTCAGGAGGCGTCACAGGACGGAAGGGCTCCCTCCGATCTGCATTTCTAAACCTGCCCTATGCAAACTGGAGGCAAACCGGGAGAGAGACAAAAGACAAAGCTCTGCCCCCCTGCCTTCCTTGGAGCTCCTTTGGGAATTAAATGAAATATGACTGTTACTTAAGGAGGGGGTTGCATGTGTAGCAAGCAACATTAATTTGTATGTTATATCTGAAGAGATTTGGAAAGCCTGAGGTTGGGAAGCCCGATAGCACAACTTAGCTCTGCCCTTTGCCTGCTTTCATCAGCCCTTCATCAATAGCTACAGCTGCAAAAGCCCAACAATAACCTCTCTGCACAGAAGAAAGTCTACACTCATTTTTCCAAAAGTCATGATATGTGCTTAATTTTGTGGCCCAGGAAGGGGGGGATTATTGCCTAAATGCTGCACTCCCCCTCTGAAAAGGCAACATTTATATTTACATTGGTGCCCACTCTGCATGAATAAGAATGGCAAGGGTCTGTTTCTCATCTCACTTCCTTAAAAGCATAAACTCAGGGAATTGTACCAGTAAACAGGTGTGAGACCAGACTACAGCCCTTGGCAATTGCCTTTTGAAACCAAGTACCTAAATATACCACGGCTGTGGACTGGTAAGTTAAAACCAGTGCTGAGATGAAAAGCAGCCATGTTCTGAACAGAACTGTTTCCAATGTTTTGGTGTAGAGTTTGTAGCTTATGTAATTTATTTTTGGTTTTGTTTTTTTCCTGGGTTGCTCTGTGAGTGTGTGTCTCTACAGGATTTTCTGGGGGGAAGAGATACACACTTTTCTCCGAAACTTTTATCAGTAGTTTTAAGACGGTCAAGATATTACAGCTTGTAAACACGAAGACCAGGCTAAACATTAAGGTCGTATCTGCAGAAGTGTCAGGGCTGACTACAAAGCCAGATTTCCAGATCTGCCCATTTGTGGTGCTCAGCAGGGTCACAGCCTAGCTGAATGTGCCATAAGTTAATCTTTACAGGTACAGGATTATTCTTCATAGGAATATTTTAGCATTGCAGTGTGTTTACAATATGTCTCACTAAATTAATTAAATTCAGTTAATCTTGCCCTTTACACAGCATTTGTTTTTTGACTTCCCCTTACTTTTCAAAGTAAGTATAAGGGTCTATGAAAAACATAAAAATCTACTTATTTCTTGCAGAATATTTTTGTCATTTCAGTACCGCCAGTCATAACAGACTATAATATATTTCAGTGTAAAGAAAAACTTAGATATTAATATGTCCTAACAGATAATCATACTTAATCTTTTAGCTACCAAGACCAAATTAATTTACTGTCAATCATATGCTCTCTGTAAAGTCCAACAGAATT
Organism: Setophaga petechia; assembly: GCA_024362935.1. Taxonomy (NCBI): domain Eukaryota; kingdom Metazoa; phylum Chordata; class Aves; order Passeriformes; family Parulidae; genus Setophaga; species Setophaga petechia. The sequence goes on from JANCRA010000008.1 coordinate 30,808,882, forward strand.
GTTCAACAATCAAATCTGTGGGTTGTTTTCATTAAAAGAGAAATAATTACTGCAGGACAAAGAAAAAAGTCACATACAAGTACATAATTTTTGTTCAGTTTTCTGTAAATGCAAAAGAACTTTATATCAATAAATAAATACAAACTATGGCCCCTGGACTCCTGCAATTCTGTGAAACCCAGCAGATTTCTATCAAAGAGCACAGCTCATCACACACCTTGATATTTGTAGAATGATCCCTGAGACATTCTGGGTAAGTTAAGGTACATGTAGATATGGCTAATACATTCTCCCTATAGTAGCTTGTCAGACACTGAACAGCTAAATTCTTGATAATAACTTAAAAAATAATATGATTTAATACTTCCAGATTAGTTTGAAGAAAATATGTTACAGCATGCTTTAAATTGTTAAATTATATATATAAGTATAGTCTAAAATAGCATAATGTATTTTTATATAATTGCAGTAAATATGCTTTAGGATTAAATATTACTTAGCAATAAGTGATAAATAGCCAGTGGAGTTATTGTCTGAGTACAGCTGCAATTTTTAACAATTTCAAATTTAATCAGATTTCTTTAAGGGGGAAGAATTTGATCCTGTTTTTCCGTAGCTGTAGTTTTTATCTTATCCTATATCAACCTGCATAAAATTGTATTTAACAAGCCATTTCATGCTGTATTTTAATAACTACAGAACTTTTTTTTTTCAGCTTTCAGAATATTCCATGAATGTTAAAATTGTGACTAGGCTACATTAAAGAACAAGGTTACAAAAATATATGATCTTTGGTAAAGCTTTGCTGATTTTTCAGAATTTTAATTTTACCAGGCTTGTTTTGAAAATGTGAGTTTTACTGAAGGAATATTTAGGCTGGGTATCCAAAGCATACCCTATTCCCATTTAAATAATGGCAAAATACCTATTGATTTCAACAGGAATGGTCCTATCCATCCAGTGTCATACTCTGCAACCATTCTATCTGAATATTAGGGAAGTGCTATTAAATTTTAGCCTTCATAAAACAGAAGTCAAGATATTGGACAAACAAGTACTGCTCCTGGTTAATCAATGACATCATAATTGATTGTGTTTTGGCACAGCCTTTTTGCAAGAAGAATGCTCTATTTATCCATGCATTTTTGCTTTAACTCAGCCACTGAATATACTGCAGATTATTAGATCATTTTGTGATTGAGATCCTCACAATGAATAGTCACTAACACTAATATCTACTGCACTTCCTTTCCTCTCATTGTCCACCTATCACAAAAAGACAACGGCTGACTGGACCGATTTCTACCCTCATCCAAATTTCACACTTAATTTCATTTTGGCAAAGCAGCTGGTAAGGAGAAATGCAGCTCGCAAATCATTTCTGTGCGGAAAGCAAAGAGGGAAAGGAAAGTGAGACATACTCTTGAATAGTCCAGCTCCCTGGGCGTGGAGTCGGTTAAAGCTCGAACGAGGGCATTCATCATGCTGATGGGAGGAGAGGGTGGGGAGGGCTGAGAGGGTTCTTGCTGTAAGGGGCTCTTTGGTTTGGAAGGCAGCCGACCTCTTCTCCCTTTCAGGCTGTCGGTACGGACAACTAGGTGAAAAAAAATCCCAAGGGAATCAGTTGTGAAGGTACCGGCAAATGATGGATCAGAATGAACACCCTGCCTTCCTTACAGTGGCCAGACCAGTAAAAATAAGTGTTCTCCAGTTTCAGCACGTGCTCTTGATGCCTTTGATTGCAAAGGAACACAAATGGCACCAGAACTGTGTCAGACCTACGATCGAAAGCAGCAATGTAGCTGCTTAGTGAGAGCCCAGCTGTGTTCCTTGTGTCCATGCTTTGTTTGCAGCATGTCAGTGTGCCCCTGCACGCGTGCCCGTGACACTCCACTGCTGAAAACAAGCCAAATGGGAAACACAGATTTTAATGTTTCTACTAGCAGTGTCCCTTTTAAATGGCAGAGGCATTCATTCAAAGTAATTTTAGCTTTCTTGAAGCATTTGAAAAAATACGGTCACACTATATAGGTTATATTATCCATGAGAGTATTTGCAATGGGACTGCTCACACAATATTACTCACATGCTTAAATATTTGCAGAATTGGGACTAATGAGTTGATCCTGTTTCCATTTAAATTAATTGCAAATTTACAATCAGCTTATGGGAATGAAACGAGATCTTATGTCAAAATGCACACAATCCAGTGCAGCCCCCAGTGAGAGAACAAGGGGAAGCCAACAGCATTATCGAGCAATGTTCAAAGTTAATAAAGGAGACATTTTGGCCACTGTCAAATTATCCTCTTATGACCTTGCTGTTCTTGAACTCTGGGGTCTATGGTCTAAATATGATAATGGGAGTGAAAAGCACAAAATCAATACATTATTACATGAATGCACATATTTTGGGGTAAGTTATGAATCTCATCACTGTCAAATTTACTGTAGAGACATCCATGCTCACTCACACACACACACACACAAAGACACAGATTCATAAAACATAATATTTTAGTTTTCTGGGATCATAAATAGCCAGAGTCCTTACCTTCTTTAACCATGCCGACACTGAGACACTTCTGGAACCGGCAGTATTGGCATCTGTTACGACGTCTCTTGTCCACTGGGCAGTTTTTATTTGCCAGACAAACATATTTTGCATTTTTCTGAACTGTTCTCTGCAAAAATGCAACACAAAAATAGTAAACTGATTGTTTCTTGAGCAGCTTAGAACCTGACAAAATGTGTTTTAATTACAACATGAAAAGTGACAGTGCAATTCATATAATTAGATAAAATTAATTTCCTAACACACTAGCCTGCAGGAAAAACAATTTTGTTAGTGCTAGCTGCTGACAATGAAAATCATCTAGGATTTTTCTGAAGCAAGTCTCTGGAGACAGGCAACTTTGAATGATAAAATCATATCTGAAATTACCAGGTCATCACATCTACCTTTGGGGATTAGATTATCTCCGCTTTTAATATCCCTTTGGGAACAATTTTCTACTTGGTTCATTCCCTTGATTATTGCTGACCTTATTAAAATAAAATCAAAATGATCTGCAATGTACTTCTCTTGCTATCACTATTGTTAGTCAAATACCACAATAACTGGTTTGGTTAGCCATTAAAATCATCAGGGAGAAAAATAAAAACACCCCAGTAACCCCTACAAAATATGTTTGGCTAAATACTCTGGGAAAGTTAACCTGACCTGAGGAAAAAGGACAGAATGATGACATAGTTATGTAAATTTAATTAACTCTAAAGTCATGTTGAAAAAAATAAAGCAAAATTAAAATGTATAGAAACCTGGTAAGCTTTGCAAGTATGTAGCAAATATCAATGCAAAACTGCATCATGCTGCCATACTTAAAATCAAAGATACGTCAAGAAATCACATTTAAAAAGGTACTACTAGAAAAGACACCAGGAACAAATTGATCAACTCAACATTCAATATTAAATCTTTAACTGCAATTAAATTAATGGATAAATTTTAAACCATAATTTATGTTTGTTATCAAATAACAGCCTCAATGTACTGAATATATGAGATACAGCAAATATTGTTCATTGTGATTTGAGCTGAAAACAGTTTAATTTTGCAGAATAAGGTACTGTTGCAACTCAAGGATATGCTATTGATTTCCACAGGGGCAGGTCTGGGATAAAAAGAGCTGCTATTTCCATGTTATTTGTGCTCCCTTTTCTAGTTATATTTAAATAACAAATTAGTTTTATAGGAGATGTGTGTGTTACCACATGGTGAAAAGATTATTATTAAGTAACACTGACAACTCCACCTACAATAAAAAAAATGTTGTAAGCCCTCCCCCCAAATATTTTGGGATTGTTTTTGTTCCCATTATATCTTTTACCAGAATAGGGGCATAACTGCTATCTTAGCAATAAGGAATATACAAAATCAATGCCAAATGTTTCAAATCTTAAACTTTCTGTGCAGAACCATCCTACCAAAAGTCAATCACAAGCTCTTCCCTTAAACAAGCTATTTCTGAAATTAATACTGGAATCTGGACCTTCAGACTGTTGAAAGGAAATTACAAAGCACTCCAACATAAGATCTAAGGAGTATATTCAACTCTTGAAAATATAAGCACCAAGTTCCAGCCGAGAAACTGCTGTGTGTAAGTTATTTGTGTTGCTACTCAGCTGCAGAGCTGCCTTCACTGCAGAGCAGGCACCGGGACCCTGTGCAGCGCTTAGTCACTGCTCTGCAGGCAGCTTTCCCCTGGGAAGGACTCCCCGGGCTCCTGAGCTGAAGGGGAATGACCAGGCAGCAACCAAAAGCAACTAGGAGTACTTGGGTTTGTCCCATGAGTGAAACCAGTTTATTCCCGGTGCTGACCACCCTGCATTCCTCCTCATGCCAACTTTCCCTAGACAACAAAGGGCACTGCTGCTGCCAGCTAAAATATTAAGTGGACTTTAGGATTGTAGGGTTTCTTTTCTCACCTAAAAACAAAGTATAATTGGAATTGGTGACTGAGTAAAACCCAGGCTGAACGTACTCCAGATGAGTTTCACTAGAGAATAAATGCCGTTTATAGCTTAAACTGAGGTGACCTACGTTTCATTAAGGAGTGCTGGCAGACCAGAGGTGGTTCCCCCAGATCACTGCCATGGCCTCTTCTCAGCTGAGACTGGTTGATCCTTTTATCCTACACAGGGCTTTCCTTGACCTTCAAAAACTTTGGGCGTCCCTCCCACCCTGCTGTGGGGGCCTGAGTTTCAGCACACGATGTCCCTGAAGCCCCAGGTCGGGACCAGGAGCACGTGAGGACAGAGAGGGTGGGAAGTGAGTTGGGATCAAGCAGGGAGGGGAGCAGAGCACGGATCTCTCACCTTGAAGAAGCCCTTGCAGCCCTCGCATGTCCGCACCCCGTAGTGCTGGCAGGCGGCATTATCTCCACAGACAGCGCAGGTGCCTTCCCCGGACGAAGAGCTCCGGCTGGGAGGAGACGGGAGGCCGCTGCTGCCGCTGCCGCTGCTCTCGCCCATCAGGCTGGAGGTGGCTGCGTTGAGGCCGAGTGGTGAGAAGGCTAAGGTGGCTGGTCTTTTGGCCAGGTGAAGCCCGTAGGAATGGCCCTCCATGGGAGCCTGGCTGGCGGCGGGCCTGTCGGAGCCCAGGGGCAGGCTCAGCGAGGCCGGGTCATAGCACATGTGGGCGGCCGCGGACGGCGTGTGCGGAGGCGAGTGCTTGAAGTGGAAGAGAGGGAAGCGCGGAGGCACGGTCTTCATGGGGGCGGCGTCCATCAGGTGCCCGGGAGGCAGGCAGGTCTGCGTGGGCTGCAGCGGGGGCTCATCCCACAGGGCCTGGTGGGCAGGGAAGCCGGGCGTGGTGGGCGTGGAGGGTGGCGATTGCTTGAAGTACATGGAAGTGCTGGGCATCCCCTCATCTGTAGACGGGGGCAGTGAGGGCTGGTATGGGGACAGCCGGGTGTCTTCCATCTTTATGAGGGGCCTCTGGCCAGAGGAGGCAGTTTGCATTTGGTAGAGGCAGGAAGGCTTGAGCTCGTAGCTGCCAGAGTAACCCTCCATAAAGGTGCTGAAGCTGGGAAGGGAGGTGGTGGCAGTGGCAGTGATTTCGGTACTGCTCAGGTCCATGGTCAGCTTGGCATAGTCAGGGTTCATGATGTCTGAGCTGTACTCCGAGCCATAGGCGTAGGTCTGGGATGCATAATTCGAACCGGGCGGTGAAGGACTATACTGCGCTTGCACACAGGGCATATCTGCAAGGGCAAAGGGGCACATCAACAACAGGCCCAGGGCACCAGCCCGCGGCCCAGGCCCTCATAAACTTCCTTCCTAGAAGCTTTCCCAGAGCTCAGATAGGCACCCAACTCCCATTCGGACATTTAAATTAGCCTCGAGCCTTTTGCTTTCAACAAGAAATAAGCACCAGGGACCGACTAAGCTTTCAGTACTAGGAGTCTGCTCTCATCTAGTCAAGGGAGAAACTCACCACTTTATATTATACAGTGTCAGTGAGAGAAGAATCCATCTCAAGCTGCCCTACATCTGCTGCTTAATATATGTAGGTGTCAATGAGAATGAGATAAGCACAATGAGAATAGTTTATGACTCTAAATCTACCTCTGTATGCATGCAATCATGCCATAAAATTTTCACGAAGGGTACACGGTTATCAAATGCATAATATTAAAAATTATATTTATTTTAAAAGAAGCAGCATCTGCAGTGCATGTCAGAGAAATCACTCAAATCACAAGGTTTTCTACTCAGGACTTGCAAACATTAATTTTGCTTATTCAGCTCTGGACCTTTGAAGAATACTTCTGGTTAGCTAATAATTTAAGGTTGCTGTTTCATTTTTAGTTTTAAGGCTTATCTTTGGTAGAATGTTCTCCTTTAAAAAGTGGAAGGTACGACATCCCCTTCAATTTGCAAAAATGTAGGATAAAAGATATGTGGCATTTCTCTTTTTATGGGAAAGCAAGGTTGAGGCCAGTAATACAGTTGGTTTTATTCATTACTCATGAAACTTAATGTGGTTCACTAATAGCTGGGATGGTCAAAGCAACGCAGTGCCTGGCTGAAAAGATCTGATTGTTATTTTCTTTTACATTTCCTACTAGTCTGCCATGTAATTTGCTGGTCACAGGAAGTAATAGACCCAATTCTGCAATTCGCTGAGGTTTGCCTGACTAAACACTGTGAGATTCTAGACCAATATTTGCAACTCGAACTGAAAGTGTGTGGTGTATTTTGATTCCACAGCAGAGGAAAAAAATGCATCAATTAGTATAAATTTTCTCATAAAGAGAAAAGTAAATACAGATAAAATGTATATCAAAATTAAGTGCAGTTCATCTCTTCTTAATCATGGCAATTTATATTCCAGAAGCACTTGAGAAATAATTCATGTTAAAAAAAAAACCCTGCATTGAAAATAATGAGGTTTTCCTCATTATTTTAAGAACTCTTTTCACTTACAATTTTAAAATATTCACTCCTGGCATGCAAGAATCCAAATAATTTGTGTTAAATCAACTTTTAATTCTTTCCTGACTGCTTTACAGATAAACATATTTAAACTAAGCACCAAATTTGAATTATCACGCTGTCACAAACCATTCACATCTTTCTTCTTCTCAAGAAAACATTAAAATCTGAGAAAAAAATAGTGCTGTTTCCTGAAATTAAGACCTTCTTTGCCTTAAATCCAAAAGCTTGAAGAAGGAGGCAGGACAACCCTCCCCCCTAAGCCTTGCCTCCCAATGTTATTTATGTATTATTCTGCTGTTCCCTTTTTTTCCCTGTCAATTTCTGTCCATGCCATTCCACACACACACATTTCCTGGCAAGTCGTATCATTATCATTTGTTAGTTTAAGGACTGGCTGTTAAAACATAGGGATCAGTGCTTAATCAAATAAAAAGGGAAAGAAATTCTTTCCACACACCTCCACTGAGAACTGACGGAGGAACACAACAGAGTGAGTTCACAGCTAATGTCACAACCGGAACGTGTTGATACACAGTTCTATGAAGGAAAAACGCTTTTTTGCTAGCTCAGAAAATGAGCAGGAGTTCAAGGGAACAGATCATTATGTCCTTTTTTCCTGCATTTTTCTGAACATAACAGTCTCATGCCACTGAATTCTGTGCAAAGTGGAGTAGAAAAACAGAAGTCTAAAATAACTCTGACCGGAGGACTGAAAAAATATCCCTAACCTAAAGGTCTGGTCTCTCCTGGCTCTGTGGGACTCCTCCTACCTCGCCTTTTGCCAGCGCACTTGTCTAAGTCTAACCCCTACTTTTCCACTTAGGGCACCAGTATTAATTCCCCTGCCAAGTAAATAACCTGGGATTTTTTCTTTACCCAACAATAATAAAACTAGAAAAGAAAAGGCCCCACAGGAGGTGCATTAACGAGCAACCTGTCATCAAAACCTAAATGAATGGCTAAAAGCATCGGGGCAGGGACATTGGGAGCTATTACCATGGTGTTCTGCTTTCTTTGCGAGAACGTGAGGTAAAGGATGCCCAGTTGAACGCCAGGCAAGCCGGGCGCCTCACAGGGACACTAGCACCCCCAACCAACTCCCCCTTGCATCTGGCACGTCTTTGGCGAGGGGCTCGCAAGCCCGTGTGCCCAGGCACGGCATCGCCAACAGCGCTGCGAAAGGCACGCGCTGCTCTGATCCTTTAGGGATTTCAACTCCCCGGGACGTCGGGGGCCGATGATGCCAAAGGGATTTGGGAAGGGTAGGGGCCGCGCCAGGACCTCCCGCACTCCTCTCCTCCTCCTCCTCCTGCCTTTCTCCCGGAGCGGCAGCTTACCTGGTGGGTATCTTGCGCGCTGAATGGTGGGGCTGGAGGTGCGGACGGAGGCGGCGGCGGGCGGCGGCGGGGTGGGTGCCGGCTGGGACCTCTCTGCGGAGGCGGGCCCGGGGCCTGGCCTGGGCGGGGGGCGCTCTTCCGACCCGGGCTCTGTCCGCCGGCGGCGGGAGACAAGGCACAGTCAGGGGCGGCGGTGCCCGGCGGGGCCGAGGGGAGCCCCCCGCCTCCCCCCGGCGCGGCGCCTCGGGGGGACGTGGGGGCATCGTCCCCCGCGCTCGCCCGCCAACCCCCCGCCTCGCCCCGCGGGTGGGAAGGGGGAGCCGGCCGGGGAGCGCATTCCTGCCGGCTCCCGCTCCCTCATCACACAAAAGGCAAGAGAGCACCGGGCTGGGACAACGAAGCTGTCCTCCGGGAGAGGAGCCGGGGGAAGGCAAGATGAACTCCGGGCGGGGTGACTACAACAAGCGGGACAGCATCCCCGAGCGTCCACTTCCCCGTGAGAACTTTCTCTTTTCGGGATGCAGAGACAGGGGGAAAACAGTCTGGGAGTTTCTATGCAAGGTACCGGCCAGATTCGAGGGGTGTCCTGCCGGCCCGGCCAACCCTGTGCGGTATCTCCGGGCCCATCATCGCCGGCGCGGGGGAGGCAGCTCAGCCCAGCCGCCTCCCCCCGACCCTCTGGGCGCTGCCAGCCGGGCTCCGCGGCAGCGCGGGGGATGCTCGGCCGCGCCGGCCCCTGCCCACGGAAGCCGCTCCCCGGCCACTCTTTCTCCCGCTCCTCGTCTTTCTTTTGCCTTCCCCGCGCCCCTCGCCTTTGAACCCCCGCCAGCACCTGGGGTGTTAAGTGCCTGTCAGCTCATCCCTTTCTCTCCCGAGGGTTTTGTTCCCTTACGAGCTCCTACGAGGCGGTTTCCCGCTCGGCGCGGAGCGCCCTAGGGCTCCTCTCTGCCCCCCCGAGCCGCCGGTTACCTAGAGACACTCGCTGCGCTTTTAACCACGCAGCACCCCTCCGGGCTGCCGCCGCCCGAGCCAGGAGCGCAGGGCCGTAAGGGCTGTAAATTAGGAGGAAATAACTACCCTTGTCAAAGCTCTTTTCTTCCTCCGTGCACTTTACATTCAGCCCCGAGTGACACCCCTCCCCACCCTGTAATACGAGGAGGAAACCGTGAAACACTCCATTGTGATTGTGACTTCTTCAGGCGAGTTTCGAAACCTTCATTTACCCGGGAGGGACTGCGGAGGGGGAAGCTCCATTCAATTAAAAAGTTTCGTGCTGGATTTCCACCGCCGGTTAGCTGGCGATTTTTTGGGGAGGGGGGGAGTGGGAGGGATCGCCCCGAGCCGCACGGTCACTCCAGCAAATATCCACGAGATCGCGTGAGATTCACCTCCGAAGAAACCGTCTGGTCTGGTTTAGTCCATTGTTTTTTACCGGGGCTTGACTCCAGCATACAACGGTCTCCACGGAGGAGAGAAAAATAGGGCGAAGAATGTAATCGAGTGAAGCGGCTTGGATAAAAGTTAGCGATTCATTCCCAAACTTTTTTTCCTGGAGAAAAAAAAATCCTATCCCAACACACTAATCCCCCTACATAAAACAGTGTTTTACGCCCTTTCCCTGGGAAATATCCTCTCACGGATCCCATCGTATCCAAAAATTGCAAGTTAAGTAACAGCGTTCTTAACTAGCCGCGCTAAGGTGAGCGGCATCTCCGCCCGGGACAGGCTATCGCGATAATGCTGTCCCGATAACTGTCCCTCTACATAATATCACAACCCAACGCCTGCGCTTTCTCGCCTCTTTCCAAGACTGAAACTTCTTTCGCAGCTATTAAGGCGAGAAGGCAAAGGCGAGAGGCGCCGCGGGGGCAGGGAGCGGGGCAGCGGCGGCGCAGCCCAGCCTCCCCGCACGGTACCGCCCGTGCCGGGGCACCGCGGCCCCTCGTTACCACTTCTGACCTCCGAAGGGAAAAGTGCACATTTCCGAGGAGCAGATGCCGGGCAGACGTGCCGTGCAAACATCCCGTCTCATTTCAATACAATATGTCACATTCCAGCAATTACCTCTCGGGCGAGCTCTTTGGGCTGCCGAGGGGGGCTGCTCTCTCCCAAAGTGAGATGAGCTCAACCTGCCTCGCCGTCCCTATTAGACAGCTGAACTTGTGCAAACAGAACCACCTATTTCCCAAGCGCGGCTAAAGGAGGGAGACAAATTGCTGCCATTCATCACCGGCGCTGTAAACTCCCCGCCGCCGCCGGCAGCATCATTTCCATGACAACAACTAGCAGAAATACCTTAGTACCACCGGCTCCGGCTCCCGCTCCTCTCAACCACAGCCCTCCCGTTTGCGAGGAGCAGCAGTGCCCCGCGCACGGCAGGAGTTGCCGAGACGGCAGGGACGCTCGGAAGACGAGCGGCAATTGAACATCCACGGGGAGGATGGGGGAGGAGGGGGGTAAGGTGAGGGAAAAGTTTCAGCGAAGAGCCCGGCGCGGCAGCGCGTCGGGCTGAGCGGCATCGCTCGCCGCCGGCATCTCCCCAGCATCACTACCCCGGCGGCGCAACTTTCACGGAGTGGGGACACGCCGCGCTGTCCCTCTCCCTCAGCCGCTCCCGTTCACTCGCATACGTACTCGGTTGCTGTGGAGGTTCCGTCTTTACATCTAGTTTGTAGGTGCCCGCTTCCTTAAAGGCGTGTGTAGGCGCTGTCCAGCGGCAGGACCCGAGACACAAAATCCCTCAGACTCCGGGTAGCTGCAGGTCCAGAGGGTGCGTTATCCCGAGGCATGGAAAAGGATTGAAAAAGCCTGAGGAGCCAGGAGCCCGTCCCCGGGCGAAGGGAGGGAGTGAGCAGGCGGGCGGGCGAGGGATGCCGAGCGGCGGCCGCCGCCGCGATGTGCCTTTGTGTGTGTGTGCGGCGGGAGCCGGGCCGGGACCTGTGCCCGCGTCCCGGTGCGAGTGCCCCGGGGTGCGCGTGTGCCTGCGCCGGAGAGAGGGGACGGAGGCGCCTCTCTGCGCTGCTCTCCCGCTCCCTCTCTCTGAACGTCATTTATGTGAGAGGAGCCCTAGCGGCCTCTCCATAGAGCGGCTGGAATGCGAAACGTCAATAGTGACGCCATGGGAGCCTGACGCTACTGACCCCCCCCCCCCCCGCCCCAGTGTGTGCTCCGCGCTCCCGCCGCACCGCGCCGCGCCGAGCTGAGCTGAGCACAGCCGCGCGCAGCCGAGAGGCGCGGAGCGGTGCGGAGCTCCGGCAGAGCCGTGCTGAGCCGCCGGCAGCGGGACGGCACAGCCGACCGGCCGCTTCGGGGCCGCCTGCCCGCCACGGCCTGGCGAGTCGCTCCCAAAGCTGATAATAATAATATTAACAATAATTATTATTATTGAGATAGTGATAATAACAAAATTATTATATCTTTACTGAAGTGGCTCAAATGAAAAGAGCTTTGCTCGGTTAATCAGTGGAACTTTTAGGATTAATTAATAAAGGTTTCTTTCACTTTTTTATTTTTCATTTTTTGAAACATTTTTCTTTTTGCTGTTTAATTTTTTCCCGAATTATTTTCTCTTCTCCAACTTTTTTTTTCTTTTTTCCCTTTTTTTTCTTTTTTTCACTCTCTTTTTCTTTTCTTTCGAAACTTTCCAGTGCGCAGAAGCAAGGAGCAGGTTGCGGGAGGTGCCGCTCACAGAGCGGGCACAAGTGCTAGCGGCCCCGAGAAGCGTCCGGGCTGCCGCCTGCTTGTGACTGTGTCCGTTTGTCTTTCGGTGTCCGTGTGTCTGCCTGGGGCACCGGGCTGGCGGCGGACGACTCCCCCGCTGTCTCCGCTGGCAGCAGCCGCCTGCCGCCGTGCCCGGTGCCGTGTTTACATCCACCGCCGGCGGCCGGGACGTTCGCGACTGTCACTGCAGCCGTGAGGGCCGGTGCTGCGCTTGTACTTCGCACAGAGGGGCTCCGCCAAGCAAGTCCTCCCGACAGACGGGAGCCGAGGCGGACGAGGTGCCTGCTGCCCCGAGGAGGGACCGGCGGCAGCGGCGGCACTTTCGCTTTGCCTCTCGCTCCACCATCCCGCCGCCGGCACCGCCGCGGAGCCTGCTCCCTCCTCGGGAGGCAAAGCCGGGGCTGGCGCAGGGCTGGGCGGAAGCCGCGGACCGGCGGCGCGACGGCCACGTCCGAGCCCGGGATCCCCTTCCCGAAGCGTGCGCGCCGTTTTCCCCCGGGCGCCGGGGCGTCCCCCGCTCTCTCCCTCCCTCCCTCCGGGGCCGCGGCGCTGCCAGACCCCGCTCCCCCCGCGGGGGAACCCGCCGGGCTCCCCGCGCGGCCGCGCTTCCCCTCCGGACGCCGCCGGCCCCCGGCGGGGGCCAGCCCGCGCCCCCACGTCACCGCCCTCGTGCCGCCGCCGCGGCCAATCCACGCACAGGACGCGGCGGGCCCCGTTCCGAGGGGCGGGGCGCGGCGGGGCTGACGCACGGCGGCCGCGTCATTGACGCAAGCGGCGTTGCTAAATTTAGCCCCGCCGGGCCCCGCGCGAGGCGCTCGGGATCGCGCGCGAGGGAGGGGGCGGGGTCGGAGCCCATTGAGCGGCGGCAGCGGCGGCGGGCGGGAGCGCGGGGCTATTTTTGGGACACCCCCCTCCCGGCCCCCCCGGTTGTGATCCGGCCAAACCAAATATAGATGCGGGCGGGTATTTATAGCGCCGGCGAGTCCCATTGTCGTGGGGCCACGCCCCCGCCCGGCTTCCTCTGCGCAGGGGGTGGAGTGCGGGGCAGCGCACGGGGACCCCGGCGCGCACACCCGTCCTCCCGGTAGCCCCCACGGTGGGGCGGGGGGGGGGAGGGGGAAAGCGGCAGCTGCACGCTGGCGGGGGGTGCCAGACCCGGCTTCCTCCTAAAAAAAAACAAAACAAAGTCTCTCTTGGTGGCTGTGGCTGGAGTTCCCCTCCGTGTGGCCGGCTCGGTGCTATTCCCTCGGTGCGGCGCGCTGCCTTCCCTCCGTATCGCATCGCATCGCACGCCATCCCTGCACGGGCCCCCGGCGAACCACTGCTGACATTCCCGAGCCGCGGCCGAGCGCCCCCTGCGCAGGGGGTTGGCGGTGCGGAGGCGGGGAAGGGGATGGAGGCAGGATCACCCCCCCGGCCCGCCGGCCAGGGACGCGCGTAGCAGCGCGGGTGTTTCCGCGGCGGGGATGCCCCAATCGGTCCGCCGCGGCGGGGATACCCCCTGCCTGACGCAACGGAGCGGAGCAGGGGCGGCGGCGGGCACAGCGCATAGCGCCGCGGTGACCTCATGGCAGAAGCGGCGCTGGTTGGGAGTCCTCCCCCCGCCCCCCCCCCTTCCAAACCAGCCCTCCCTCCCCTCCCGCCTGTTGAGTAAGCGCCGGGAGAAGCGAAAATGCCATGACGGGCCGGTGCGCTCATCCCCGGTGCTGACACGGCGCGACAAGGGAGATTCCCTTTGATGCCGCTGCCGGCGTGGGCGGCTGAGGGCAAGGGAGGAGAGACAGAGAGAGGGTGGCACTTCCCGCCCACCCCTCACCCCGGGCACTGGCCCCGATAAAAATACTCCGTTTTCCATGCTGTCATTTCTCTTTTGCATCTCGGCCCCTCTGCTGGGAAAGGGACTCCGCGGAGCGCCGCCGCCCTCCTCCGGGCCCCTCGCCCCGCTCCGGGCGGGCTACCCCCGAGAGGGGTACAAAGTTCTAGTGTCATCCCGAAACTCGCAGCTCCGCACTGAAAGCGTGTGCAAGAACAAAACGTCGGTGCCAGGTGGACTGTCCTAGAAACCGTATTGCCCCCCCCGCCTTTCCTCCCCCGGGTACTCCGTGCAACTTCGCAGCTTCCTCGAGCTGTTCCTGTCTCCCACGACGTGAAAATATCGTCATGCAAGAAGGCTAAAAAAAAACTCCAACCAACAAAACCCACTCCAAACCCAAAACCGGCGGCAAGAGTGTTTTGAAAGCCTTTAAAATAATCTTTGAGGTGCTATTTAAAGAACAGGAAATGGGATGTTTGGAGAAAATGATTAGAAAGTGGCATTGAGTGCGCTATGTACTTCGGGCAGATGCGGGTGCTGCGCAGGGAGCCGGGCACTCGCTCACCGAGCGACCCAAGGCAGTGGTTCCCTCTAGGGAGAGCACAGTCTGCTGTCCTGCAGTTATTTATGACATGAGAGGTCACTCACTATACTCTGTGTGCTTCCCATGAGGCGAAAAGGAAGTTCATCGCGAAAGGAACTCCCAATCCATTAAGCATAAACGCCGAGGCGGGGGCGGGGGGAGAGATAAGGGGACAGGAACAACAGTAGGCAAATTGTCTAACTGGTGTGTACACAGCTTGATTCGCTGGAGGCGGCGGTGCAGGAGAGAGGGCCAGAAGGATGTCATTCCCAGGGCTTATTGGATAACTCAGAATAATAAAACCAGGCACTGCAACAACGGGAGGAAGCCTGCAGCAGTATGAAGGAGGCCTTGGGTGACATAAAGTTCAAGGAAGTGGGTAAGGTTGTTGAGGGACGTTTGCTGGGTGCTGCCAGAACTGGGGAGACAGAAGGTTACAGTGGGAGCAGACAGTGTGGAGAGGATGAGGGATTCACTTCCAGTACCCACGCATGTTTGCATTTATGGCCAAATAACTTGATGACAACTCATTATCAGAATTTGCTCGGCTTCCCCAAGATCAGGGCCAGTCTTTAGGCTGCAGATTTCTGGGGCCAAGGCAATGAAATGTCACTCTTTTTAGGGTGAGGATACCCAAATCAAACTTCTGAAATCCTGACTGGCTGCCACCTATCCAGAGGCACCTAAATTGGACAGTGATAAGACAAGAGAGAATGGCCTTAAGCTGAAGGAGGGTGGGTTTAGATTAGATATTAGTAAGAAATTCTTTACTGTGAGGATGCTGAGGCACTGGAATAGGTTGCCCAGAGGTGTTATGAATTCCCTATCCCTGGAGGTGTTTAAGACTAGGCTGGATGGGGCTCTGAGCAACATGGTCTAGTGGAAGGTTCCCTGCCTAGGACATGGGGGTTGGAACTAGATGATCTTTAGGATCCATTCCACCCCAGGGCATTAATGATAGATTCAGTAGTACCACAGAAATGGCATCTAGTCTAACCTCCCATGCAAAGAGTATCCCCTGGCATTTTTTAACATAAAATTTCCTGTCTTCCTCCAGAATGTAGAAAACAACCGTTTATCTACTTAAATGCCATTCTAGGGAAACCCCAGAGAGGAGCTGGCTGGTGTGCCTAAATTACACAGTAGCTCAGTAGTTCCAGCACTTGCACAGAAAACAGGACATTCAGATTCACCGAGTTTGTCTGGGGCAGGGAGGCAAGAATGGGAATGGGGAAACTTAACCTACATTCCCCATCTCCCAGGAGATTGCTGTAATCTCTGCATCATTCTGGGTGGTATCTCAACCACTTGTTTGAAGTGGTGAAACCACTTTCACGTTTGTGTGCAAGCACTGTAGTCTAGTGCTTCAGGCTGTCTGCTAGGATGGAGGAGATCTGCCTATCCTATCCATTCCTGCACAAGGAGGGCTTGTGTTATTTTATATTACACACCTATAGCATAAAAATACTGCCATGGCCTTAAGAGAACTTTCTTGCCTGACTGAGCATGATTTCTGTGTTAAAGTTCCTTATCCCCTCCATACCTTCCTAGACAACCAATAACCTGGTGATGAGGCCATTCCTTCAGATAAAGGTCAGTGTGGATTTGAGTCTTCTTAAGATAAGAAAGGAGCTGAATCACAGATCTTCTGTTTCTAGGGAGTGCTGTAATTGTCAGAGCTACAGAAAGTAGCACCTGCCTCCTTCCAGCTGTGTCTTTGAAAAATCTCATAGGTGAGGTAGGTTCTACTAGCCTAAGGCTTCCTGCTGGCCTAAGCTACATCTCTTTGCTCCAGAGGGATGGGATTTGGGATATGGCCCTTATCATAGTGTTGAACTTGGTCTGTTGTG
Organism: Setophaga petechia; assembly: GCA_024362935.1. Taxonomy (NCBI): domain Eukaryota; kingdom Metazoa; phylum Chordata; class Aves; order Passeriformes; family Parulidae; genus Setophaga; species Setophaga petechia. The sequence continues at coordinate 30,825,186 of JANCRA010000008.1, forward strand.
TACCCTTTCCTCACCCTGCAATCATGTGAAGGGTTAAATGATTAATTTGGATTTATGAATTTGTGGGCATGGGGTACTAGAAAAAACACCACAGTTTTTAATCTCGTCATCTAAAACATTGTTGGATTTAGGTCTAAGTCAGAATCCTGCCCTTCAGAGGTATTCTGTTGTGCAGAAAATAAATATAACACCTTCTAGTGCTGATCAAGGTCACTAAGGTCTTGAAAATAGGGTATGACCCTGGTCAAAATGACACTTAGCAGAGTTTGATAGCCTAGAACAGCAGCTCTGCCTCAGCTGCCTTATAACATTAGGCCAGCACATTTCTAGATGAGAGGTAGCATGCTACAAAAGGTTGTCAGGACACCCAGTTTATCACTGCTGGGTTTCCAAACTGAAAAAGGAACTTGTTCCACCTCCTTTGCTTGAAAGGAGCCTTTGTCATATAGAGGTCATGATGAGGAAGAGGGGAAGGCCTGTCTTAGTCTTTGGTGGTGTATTTGGCAGGCCATGCCCTGCTAAAACCAAGTCCTAGTCTTCAGTAAATGAAGTCCCAATATAATCCAGCCTGCTGTCCTACTTTTACAGTCAAACATTTATCTTTTCTTTTCACAACTAGTTAAAGACATGGTTGCATGGTTTATGCTCAGATTTTCCAAATGACTATAATTGGATTGTGGCCATGCATTGGAAATTTTTTGCCCCAAAGGAAGAAATTTTGAGAAAGATTCAAATGATTCAAACCCAGTCTTTTATGAATGTTGGAAATATGCACAGTATGCTTTGTTCACAATAGCTCTGTTTTCCCAGACAGAAGCTCCACCAACTGGTGGAATTGCCCTGGAATTCTGCAATACCACAGATGGGGAGGCTTGAATATTCCTGGACTGACTCAGCCTGTGCACTTTGCCTGGCTTGTAAGACAATAGACGATTCTTCCTTGGTTGTGGAGATCCAAATTAAAAGTAAAGGAGGTCACATATTAACAAATGGAATGACTGCCTTTTAGACAAGTCCACAGACTGAACTGTGATCATATTAAGCAGAGGGGCTGTTGACAGTATAATTCCTACTGCCAACATAAGAGCTGATTAGGAATGGGAGAAGCCAGGACCAGACAAGGTTCAGACATGCAAGCACAGCAGATTATTAAATAAGGAGATGAAGGAGCATTCAGAGGGATCTTAAATGAAGTACATTAATTATGTAATAATGAAGCAGCTTTAAACTGGACGTATAATGGATACAAAAGAACTACATTTTGCACTGGCCTTCATACTTTCAAAAGGACAATCTTACTTGATTGTGCTCACTTGAAGAAAAAGGAGACAGTGGGGAAGAAAAGAAAAAGGCTCAAGCTCATCTTATCCTAGGCAAAGATCTTACAGACTGTAATGTTTATTACAAAGAGATGGATTTTAATAAAAGATCAAGGCCATGGGACTGGTTACAACCCCCCAAATTTAATATTTTTTCTCTCTATCTCATAATTAATAAAATTATAGCAATTATAATTATTATTTTTAAAGTTATTTTTCTGGCTTCCTTTTTGGCCCTTCATTTCTACATTTAATTCTTGACTGGATTGTCAATCTTTATTCCTAAGAAGGAGTCTGTTTACTGACCACATGAAATACTAAACAAATGCAACTCTGTAGTTGTAAAAAAAAATAATAGTTTATACCAGATAATGATTTAGGCTTGTTCAGCGGGCACTGCCTTTTTGGCAGACTTTCTCTTTGTGTTGATAAAGGATAGCTCCTCAAAAGCAACAACTTATTTACTTTTTCTAAGATCTTTTAAATTTCATCTGCTTTCTATTACATTGACTTTCTGGTTACCCTGTTTGTCTTGCTCCTAATGATTTCCAAACCTATGGATCTTTCTATGTTATTCAGCATCGCATTTCATTTACTCTCTTACCTCTTCTTGGACTGCATTTTCTCTGTTTCCTACCATTTCCCTGTCTGTTTCTTTGTCTTGTCACTACTGTGCTATCTGAATTGCCCATTCCCAAGACTCAAGGGGTAGTGGTTCTTCAGCTGTAGTAGGATGAGGTGCTTGAGGAGAGACATGAAAGATCCCAGCTGCCAGGGCAACTGCCTGTCCAAGTTTGCTTTTTGCTTCATCTCTGTCCTGGCTTGTGCCTTTGCACAGTTTCATTTACCTCTACCTGCTCCATTTCCCCATCTGTAAAATTATAACAGAGTGTTTAGGAAATAAAGGCACAGAAATTTACTCTCTTTACTGAGAGTAAATTATTATTATTGTTTATTTCTTACTAATGCACAAGGCCTTAAACCTCTCAATGGCAGCAATTCCTTTTTTTTTTCCTCTTCTATAAAAAAAAGGAATAATTTACCTGAGAGATTTTGGACTATTTCTTTCAAGCTTATCATATCCTAAAGATCAGAAGTGGGCACTAGTATCACGTCACAGGTTAAGAGAGTTTAAGCATCAGCTTTCTTCAATCATGTCTAAATCTACTGGCATCTCTGAATCAGCTGAAATACGCTGCTAGAATGAGCTGATGAAATCAGTTTGATTTCCACCCCCCTGCACTATATGTTGTGGTTTATGCACCTGAACTTACAGCCCTAACTCCAGGAGCACGATGATGAGCTCAGAGTCCAGTCTTTGGGGTTGTGAAAATCATGAAATCCAAACTTGAATGAAACTGGCAAGTTGGGGCTGCTGCAGCCCAGAGTGGGCCGGGAATGCCATGCCTGGAGCTGTGTTACACGTGCTCCTCTGTGCAGCCCTCTGGAGATAGTGGGAATGAGGAGTGCCAAAACAAACTTAGGAACAAAAGGAGCAAAGTGCACTGAGTGCAGGTGTGCTGCTTAGATGTTGCCGTTTAACCCAGCAGGTAGCTAAGCACCACACAGCCATTGGCTTACGCACCCCATCCAGCAGGAGAGAGGAGAGAATTTGGGTGAAAAAAATAAAATTAACGGGTTGGCATAAAGACAGTTTTATACCACAGAAATGGAAGGGAAAGTCTTATTCCTACTACTACTACCACCACTACCACCACTAGTTAGAATTTACAAAATAAGCAATGCACAGTGCAACTGCTCACCACCTGCTGACCAATGCCCAGCCTGTTCCCAAGCTTTGCCCCAGCTTTATGTACTCAGCATGATGCCATATGGTATGGAATGTCCCTTGTGTCAGCTGGGATCAGCTGTCCTGGCTATGTCCCCTCACAACTTCTGCATGCCCAGTCCAACTGGTGGGTTGATGTGAGAAACTGAAAAGTCCGTAACTTAGTGTAAGCCCTGCTCAGCAACAAGCAAAACATCAGGGCATGTTAGCAAAAAACTACACAAAAACTTACAGGTGGAGTGCTCTATGAGATGATGGTGTGGTTCAAATAGCAAAAAGTTTGAAATATTGTAACAAGAAGTGAAAGTCAAACACATCTAAATAGTTTTACAGAACAATCATCACTGCTTCTGGGGCAGGTAGAGCAGAGATCCAGTTACAGAAAGCCTATGTGTCTCAATGACAGAGATGAGGGGGAGAATGGCAGCGAAGAGATTCCATGCCTTGTCTTCTGCTTGCTTAAGAACTCCTCCTCTGAGTGTTTGAGCTTCACAAAGGCAAACGGGAAGCACTAAGTGGAAGTGAAAACCAGTGGAGGTGCTCACCGCTGCACAGATGAGCCATCCCTGAGCAGTGTTCAAAGCTGGGTTGGATGGGGCCCTGATCTAGGGAAAGGCGCCCCTGATCATGGCAGGGGGCTTGAAACTAGATGCTCTTTGAGGTCCCTTCCAACCCAAACCATTTTATGATTGTATGTGCTTCTCTGGTAAAAGGACCTTTGCATGTTCCCAAGGAAGAAGCCCAGCAAATGTCTTTGCAAAGACCTTGTCCTGCATAGTTTGGGTCAATCTCAATACTCTGCCTTACAGGAAGAAAGCAGAATGTTGCACAGCAAGAGAATTAATGAAGAGAATTATTCTCATATTTTGTACTAGGATATGTTTTGTATTTTTATAAGAAATTCGTTGTGGATGATGAGGCAAAAGCTTTGTCATGTTGCAGTTAAAATTGGCAATAGAAACTAATTAGAAGTTCTGGGCAATTTAAAAAGCAAATTTCATTCCCTTTTTCTCTTCCCATTCACCAAAGCTTTCATGTGCTGAGTGCAAGAATAACTGTGGTGTTTTCACCCTACCAAAATTCCCCACTGATCATTCTGCGCAGTTGTGGTTCCATGCAAGGGGGAAAAAAGCTTCCTGCCATCTGTTCTAAATTAGATATCTTTTCCTATTATATTTCCCAGTTTTATTGTTTTTGTTGCTGATGAAGTAGTAAGTTAAATTTTCAGTGTTTCTACCCTTCAGAGTTTAGGCAATTCCCTTTATTTTCCATGCTGCCGCTCTTATATTAAGCCATAATATCATGCTTTCAACAGAAAAGTAACATCACTAAGCTTTACAATTTTACCATTCATTATACCTGTTCCTAGCATGGTATTTAAATAATGACAAAAATATGAAACCCCCAGTTGGGTCCTTTCTAACACTGGAGGCCTTTGGATTTCCTCTTTTCCTATAGCATCATCAAAAAAATAATCAATTGTTGGTGATTGTCTCACCAACAAATTCCTTTACTATTTACTATTTTTCCACCTAGGATGGATCTTCGTAATGGATCTTCTTCTGTCTATATGCACATATCTCTTGGTGCCCGGGAAAATCCTTCTTGGTCGAAGGCTGGACTGAATGATCCCCGAGGTCGTTTCCAACCCTGATTACTCTGCGGTTCATAAATAGGCTTTTATTAAAAATTGTACCATTTCACGATTCCTTTCTTTCTAGCTGCCCAATTGGCTCTTTAATCGCTTTGCATATTACAGACATTTCTGGGGGGCTCCACGTTACCCGCAGGATTTGTGTCACACCAGCACACTCCACCAAACTCCCTTAATCCCTCATTTCTGCTCACGCGCTGCTTTCGGGTTTGTTTTTAAACCTTCACCGGCGGAGCCGCTGCTGCTGCCTCTTCCCCACCTCCCCGAAGAGTTCGCTGCCTTTTGCCACGCCGTGGGGTGGAACCCAGCCAGGATTAAGTTAATCGGTCGTTCCCAGGAAAAGCAGCCGCAGGACGCCAGCTGGGACTATTTGCTTTAACCCCTTTCTCCCACCGTTTACCGGGGGCCGCCTCGGAGGTTGGTGGGTGGGGGGTTGAAACCCTCCATTCTCCCGTTTCCTCGGGGCTCTCCCTCCCTCCCTCCCTCCCTCCCTGCCGGCCGCCCCGTCCCCCGCGGGGCGCGGGCAGGTGACAGCGGCGGCACGCGCGCCCGGTCCCGTGACGCGCGCGCCCGGCTGAGCTCCGCGTGACGGCGGTGGCGGCGCCAGCAGGTGTCCCCGCGCCGCTTCCCGGGACACCCGGGGCGCCCCCGGCCTGGAAGGGACCGCTGGAGATCATCTAGTCCAAAGGCCCTGCCAAGGCAGGGTCACCTAGAGGAGGTTACACTGGAACGCGTCCTGGTGGGGGTGGAACGTCTCCAGAGAAGGAGACTCCACGGTCTCCCCGGGCCGCCTGTTCCAGCGCTCTGCCACCCTCAGTGTCGGGAAGTTGTTCCTCACGCTGATGTGAAACTTCTTGTGATTTAGCTTATGGCTACTGCATCTTATCCTGCTGATGGGCACCGCTGAAAAGTCTGGCCCCAGGCTCTTGTCACCCGCCCTGGAGATATTTACGTGCATTAGTGAGAGCCCCTCTTCAGTCTTCTCCAGACTAAACAGGTCCAGCTCCTGCAGGCTCTCTTCGTAAGAGAAACTCCAGTTCCCTTTAGGGTCTTTCCTTGGCGGAGGGAAAAACTCCGAAAAGCCTCTTTGCAACTTTCGGGAGCTGGGACGGGGATGGGACTGTCACCGAAAACAACTCCGGCTCCGGGGAACGGCGCGTCCCCAGCACGGGATCTGCTCGGGGTCCCTGCCCCCCGGGGGCTCGCCGGCCCCACGGGACAGCCCCGCTCCCGCCACGCTGGGACATGGCGGTGGCAGGAAGGCGTTCGGGAGCTGCCGGGGGCTGCTCGTCCCACGCAGGCGACGGGAGGAGCGGCGGCTCCGGAGCGGTACCGCCAGACCCGGGCGGGCGCAGCTCCGCTTCCCGGAAACCCGAGCACCGCCACTTTTACACTTTTTATTTTCCATGGGGGGGGGGGGGGGTTTCCCCGGGTCGGGGGAGAGGGAGGAGGGGGAATCCCCTCGCGCCCGCCGCCTCCCCGCCCCCGTCACGCGCGGCTCCCCCCGCTCCTGGCCCTGTCACCTGACGGCGCCCACGCCCTCCCCCCACCAGCGCGTGCGGACGGTGAACAAACGGCCCTTTCCTTTCCTTTCTTTCCTTTTTTTTTTTTTTTTAATTTTTTTTTTCCCTTTCCCCTCTCCGCCTTCTCCCGACTATAAATAGCTCCTGCGCGCCGTGCGTGTGTCACGTTCCCATTACGTGCGCGTTACGCTGACGCACGGGGGCGGTGCGCTCCGTGACGTCAGCGCGTATCCGGGCCAAGCTATAAATAACCTTCCGGCGGCCGGTGCCAGTGGCGGGCGCGTGCCGCCGCTGGTGCTCCCGGCCCGGCTTCCCGCGGGAGCCACCGGTCCCGGCGGCCTCGCTCCCTCGGGGGGCTCTGGGTTGCGTGCGGACAGGCACAGCCCGCGCAGGCAGGGCAGGTCACTGCTCCTTGAGGGCCGCGCTGCGCTCGGGCAGCAGGTGCTGCTGTCTCTGCCTCCGCCTCTGCCGGCGGCGTAAGGGGCCCTGAGCGGTGGCACTTCGCAGCCTGTTCAGAGTTCAACATCGTGAAATGTTCAAGGGGTTGGAAAGGACCTTAAAGAATCAACCAGCTCCAACCCCCCTGTCACGGGCAGGCACATCTCCCACCAGACCAGGCCGCTCACTGCCACCTCCAGCCTGGCTGTGAACACGGCCATGGATGGGGCATCCGTGTCCACCCTGGGCAGCTTGCTTCAGTTTCTTAAAACCTCACAGTCAACAATTAGTTTCATACATCTAATATAAAATTCCCTTTATTTCAGTTTGAACCCATTATCCCTGTCCTATCACTACAGCTCCTGATAAAAATTCCTTCTCTGGCTTTCCAGAGATGTAGGGCAGATTTAAGAGATGTAGGCCCACTTCAGGCACTGGAAGGTTGCAATGAGGTCTCCACACAGCATTCTTCTCTCCTTCAGGCTGAACAGCCACAATATTAGCATGTCTTCACAGACACACAAATCATTATGTGCCCAAGTGTTGGCTGTGAGTTAGTAATTCAGGAGTCGCTCTGCAGACAGCCTGAGTCCATGTGCAGCCGAGATGGGAGTACATGGCAGGAGCAGTAACTTCAGTGCTGCTGTTCTCTTTCTCTAGTCTGAGATCCCAGGCAGGGTTTCAGGCAATCTGTGTATATTTTAGCTGGTTATTATAAACATAAGCAACGTATTCCCAGCTATAGAGCGGGTGTCTTGATAGGCTTAGCTGCAGCCATCTCCCAAGAGGTAGGCAGTGGTTGTTTTGGATCCCTTTTGGTCCAGGAGAGAAGGGAATGTTCTCAGAGGCTAGGCAAGTTCTTTAGCTGGTGGTGTGCTGTGTAGAAGTGGCTGTGATGGCTGGTCTCTGTGTGTCAGCAGTCTCTGTGTGTCAGCAGGCACTAGGCCCCTCGGGGCTAGGAGTGTATGTAGCAAGATAACTCATTTTGCAAGCAGCTGTGCTGGCTGAAGATGCAACTCTCCCCCAGCGATTTGCTGCCTTTCCTCTGCCAGAGTTACCGCCCCCACAGCTCTTGAGTTGATGTTGGATAAGTGAGCAGCTGGATGAACTGTACTAATACTGCCTGAGGCGCCCTAAGGAGGATTCCTGTGATCTCTCTTGCTGACAGAGGTTTGGACTCGTTTTCTGTGGCTGTCTGTGATGGCAGCACTGCATGGCAATAGTACCTACTGCAGTGGTGCTCAAAAAGGAGATGCCTCCTGCCACTTTAGGCATGGATCAGCTTTCCCATGACTACGTGGGGTACCTGGGGTTCAGGGTGGGTATGCAAATCCTCAGGTCAGCCTCATTGATAACACCTCTGGGTCTGTTCACAGCAGGGCTGTATGCCAGACAACTTCTTTGGGTGAGAGTGTAGGCACGGGCAGCGTGTTTGACTTTCCTGTCTGGCCGTCTCACTTGCATCCTAAGTGTGTAGGGCTAGGTTCAAAGATAGACCTGTCTGAAAAATCTAATGGAAAACAGTACTGTAATAAGAAATTCAATTCTAATTGTTAGACTGTTCCTGAATAGTGTTAAAATTAAATCATTACCTAGTTTTGATTGCAAGTTTCTGAGTACAAGAACATCACAGTTGTCTCTCATACCCCTTACTGCTAGCACCAAGGTGTGTGTTTCTTCCAGAGTCTTTGCAGAGCAATGACAAAGAAAGTTTAAATAGCAGATTTACTTAATAGAACTCTTATAGTGCTTGGGGTTTCAGGAAATCCAGCCATTTTAGTGGCTTTCTAGTGTGTGGTTTGTTGACCTTCTTTGTCCTTCATTTTGTAGGTTAACATCTAAAACTTGATTGGTTTGCTTTAATTACAAAGTACTTGATGTTACATTTTTCTTGTCTTGTCCGTTTATATCAGTGGAGTTCAGAACAGCAATTTCTCTCTCTTGTGGAATTAGCCACTTTGGTGATTTAGGGATTCCACTGAGTTCTGTGCATTTGGGGAGTTTTCTAGCCCTGATAGAGCAGACAAATTCATTGCTGTCTGCAGATAAAGTGAAAATTTTACAACTAGTAGTATGTTGAATTGTGATACTTGTAATTCCTATTTGCTAGTCAAATTTCTAGGGCATATTTGACATAGTAATTCCTTGGACAAGTGTGAACGTTTTTAAATCTCAGAGTTTTGGATGTATGCCCTCCTCTGAGGTACATGGTCTGTTAGAACAACATGCAGAGACTACGTCAGTCTTCTACCATCATCTTTGATGGTAAGCCAGCTTCAGTTCTCAAGCAAAATGGTTTAATTTCAGTAATTGCATTCATGGAGAGAAGCTCAGTGGTTCTGCAGTTACTTTATCTATAAGGAGGAGAATTTCTTTTGGCATATTCCACCATTGCAGTAGGAGAGATTACCTGTTACATCATCAATGGGCTAGATGGTATCATTGCTGTTATCTAGTCATCCCCAAGTTATGAATTCCAAGCCACTGGCAGCTGTCTAGAGGCAAGGGGAAAAGATGAAAGGATCTAGTTATGAACAAGCTCTCAACCAACCTTTCTGAAAATGGTGGAGTCAAGTCACAGCACTGACTTTCCAGGAAATGTTGGCTTAGGATCTATTTCCTGTGAAATTTCAAGAACTTTGGTGAGAGCTGTCATACAGTGTACCACTGGTGGGTGAAAAGTGATCTTTAGATGTATTTGACAAAAAAACACTCTTAGCATGCTTCCATTAAACTCATCTTGAGTTTTTTTTTTGAGGTTTAAGTGTTTTACTGATGGGCAATTTAAGAGCTTTTGATAGCAAAAGCATTTAGGGGTGCAGTAAACTCTCTTCCTGCGGAAAGTCTAGAGTTGAGACAGTTGAGAGTGGGCCAAGAAAAGCTAGCTTTAACATCATGTCACTTCTCAATGGTGGTACCCAAGGCCTTGAATTAAGGAGGAAGAAAAAAGTGGAAAGTCAGAGGTGATCTTGGTGGGGCTCAGACCAAATAAAAAAAATAACAACTCTCTCAGTTCATGTGCACTGACAAGAATTCTACCAGAGTAGTGATTCCTTTCAATAGAAGAGAAATTTAACCAGGACAAAGACAGAGATTAGGGAAAAACAAAGATGAGTTTGACACAAAGTCATGCTTTGTAGGGTAATAAAGCAAAAAGCTTTTCTCCTTTATAGCTATCTCCTCTGGCTTGGATGCTTCTTAATGCTCAGTGTCGAGAGTAAACAATCCCCTATGGTGATGCTGTCTGTGATCAGACTAATCGGAAGTGTTTCTGTCATTGCAAATGGTAAACAGTAAAAATATATTTGCAACAACAATTGGTCAGATATTAAAATAAGAATATCAGATATTAATGTGACAATATTGTACATTCTTTGGATATTTCAGATTAAATCCTTGGTGGGTTTTTTGTTTTGTTTTGGGTTTTTTGGTGTTTGGTTTTGTTGTTTTTTTTTTAATTATCTATTCTTTCTAAAGGTTAGATCTCTAACTTCAGGTAGACTGTGATACTTGTCAGTGAAATCACTCCAGTCTGTTTTACAGAATTTAATGTGTCAGATGCATATTCTAAACACAAAAAATAAAGACATTCTATTCCTTCTGTGATATATGTCTAGGACCAGATTTGCAAAGTTTTATTTTGAGCAAATTTTTGTTGATTTTTTTCCAGAAACGTTTCATTTGTTGAAGTGAAGAAAATTAATTTAGACAAACAACATTTGGATGGAATATAACAGCGTGCATGATTGTATTAAAATCCAATTTGGTATCTGAATTACAAACAAGTGTGGCTTGGTCTTTCTCTTGAATATGATTGTAACAATGCTGTATGCAAGGGTTCCATGTTCTAAAAAAGATTTAAGTGGCATTGTTTTTTTTTCTTCCCTTGTTTTGCATTTAATGAGAAACAAAAATGGGATAGAGTGGGAAGTCATAAGCAGACGAGCACAAGATAATGTGGTTTGTTAATGTCAGCCTTCAGCTTATGTCTGTGGTCACACGTTAAAATGCCTTCTCGGTTTCTATGTTTTCTGTTCTTCTTTTCACTCTAATCTCTCTTCTGCCTTGTACCTCTAGAGTTTCCAGTCTTTGTTTTGGGTCTCCTTGCTTCCACAGTAGGCCAGTTCTGGACTTTCCTGCTTCACATATCCCTAATTGACTGATTTTTTTTCATTTATGTAGTAAAATTAAGAAGTGATTTCATGTTAACTTTCTAGGGTTTTAATAACTTTTATTTACCTTTTTTTTCCAAGCTGGTCTCCTTGTGGGAGAAGTGCTAATGAAACCTGCTAATGTCTAAAGCATGTGTGGCTTTTTCTCTAATACATTCAGCATTTTTCTAAACATTTTTTGGCATTTGTCTCATTATGCACTCCTCTACTGACTTTGTTGCTCAGAACTGACTTCGGTCATGAATCGAAATTAGTAAGGAGTTCTGCTCTGGGATCTGGCATGTGAGGGAGACAGAGCTGCTTATGTATGATGAGATCTGTGCGTGCCTTTATGTATCATGACCTTTTCTACTAGGGAGTAGATCTTCCCCACTTACTTGGTCTGCAACTTGCTTACTCTTCCATGGCAAAGCCAAGACTTTTGCACTGGCAAGAAGTCTCAAGCCTGAGATGTGATATTCTTAAGTCTTTTAGAGCCAAAGAGCAGCAAGTAGTCATGGAGGACTGGCAACTGCTTTCCCTCTTCTGTTCCTCCAAGCTGATTTGGAGAAGGACTAATCCCCTCTATGTGAGAAGAGGCAGTGTGGTATTTCTTTGTGTGAAGGACACTGGTTGCTATCATGCTGGCCCTTTTAATTCTGTGTGTCAAAGTGATTTGATGTTGTATGTATTCTTGGTAATTTATTTACAGAAATATGCTTGGGTAAGTTTATTGCTCGCTGGGAATTAATTTGATACTTAAAAAGTGCACGATGCTCTTAATTAACTGCTTACACTTAGTTGTGGAAGAAGTTCTACAAAAATAATGGAAGGTAACCAGTGCAGTCGTCTGCAGGTTGTTCTAATTTCATTTGAATTACCTCAGTCAGTGGTGAGGGAAAAGCTGGAAAATGGGTGATTGTGGATATAAATTATTGGTCTTGGCTGTGATCATTTGGACATCGGGCTGATTATTGGTGGACATGGTTGGGTAGGGGAAGGGTAGATGTACAAGAGAAATTATTTGAAAATCGTTGATAGAACTTGCTAGGAGTGATAAAGCAGGAAGAATAGAAGGAAGGAAGTCTTGGAAGTACTGGGCAAGATCTCTTAAAGGTTGTATGGACTGGGATAGGTGCATTGGGAGAGCCAGAAGAAAATACGGGAAATGTCACACTGAAGTTCTGCAACTCCAGTAAAGATTTTGGTTGATTAGGAGCTTGTGTTTTGCAAAATTTTATAATGTAGACAAAACCTGATTGTTAACCACTACTTTGGAATGATGCTTGTATTGCCCTCGTAAAATCAGTTTGTCCATCCTGGTAAAATAATGGTATAGATATAAAGATTTGAGCTTTGATGTACATTTTCACATGAACACTTTCCTTTTTGAAAACTTTCCTAATTGTTTTTTAAAACTGAAGAAAGGAGTTAAATGCTAAGCTAAAGTAAGTTCTTGGCTGAGCAGTGTGTGGGATTCAGTGGATTAATGGATGCATAATTGTACTGATAGGACAAATGGGTGTGTATGTCTTTACAAATGACTTGAGAACAAGGATCTGAAAGAATGGGTGTGGGGATAGACGTGGTAGGGGAGATATGTAGTAGTTGGGAAGGCTGTACCTTCCTAGTACCGCAGCCAATGGGGAGAGGAGGAGGGCAACAGGCAACAGGCGTTTAGGATAAAAGGAGACTGGGTCATCCAACAACTCAAGAGACCCCACAGAGGTATGGCTCAGTGAACTCTCCCATTATTTGAATAAAGTTGGTTTCTGCAGGACTCCTCTGTCTCCTTTGTGGACACAGGCCTTTGGCAGTATGATTTTCCACACAGTACGGATTTATTTATATTTAAGCAGTTTCCTGCATTCAGATTGTGCCTGTCACTTGTATAAGTACTGAACCACTCCCTCCCACCCCATAATTTCACTATAACTTTAGAAGCTACAAATCCTTGTGCTCGGGTTGGCCACTGACTTTTAGTAGCCAGTCATATGGTATAGATTTGCAAAGCTGACGCAAAATGGAGCCATTCATCTCCTCCCTATTACAGGCTGCTGAAAGCATATTGCCCTGAAGTTCTCTCACTGCACTGTAGCCCCGCTGAGCACCGAGGCAAGTTCAAGGTTTTGGTTTTGGTCTTACGCTTTACAATGCTTGGTGGCAGCAGCCCAGGCTGCCTGAGGGAGCACCTTCTGCAGTCACGGCCGCTCATAACAGCTGCATTCCTCTGGAACAATGGCATTGTTGGTGAAATGGGGAATGAATGGGAGAGACAAACTGCTTCTGCAGCTAGCCCACAACTGAGGGATTGATTCCTGGAACACATCAGAGCAACTATAAACCTTCCTGTCCTCGGAATTAAGCGAAAATTCACTTGCTTCGACCTCGCCTTTCCACAATGACCAGGGGAAAAAAAATCTGTAGGCCACAGACAAGGATGATTTCCGTTTCTGTTTTAAAAGCCCAAATAACAATGTATATGAAAGTATAGGGTAAGAATAGGGTGAATTTTGTCTCCTCTCCTGTGCAGTTTTTGGTAGTCTGTCTCATAACCCCTGCCTTCACAACTTTCACTTGGCTGGCCAGCAGTAAAAGTGTTACTTAAGCTTGGGTTTTTTTGGGTGAGGAAAAATCCCAATCAAAGAGGAGACAATAGAAAGTCAAGCAGAAAGACAGCTCAGAAGAATGTTTCTAAAAATTTTAACCTAATTTTTTCTGCTCCCCTCTTTCTTCTGCACATCTATTCTTAAGATACATAAAATTTACAGATGTGTTATATATTGTGGAAATGCAAGAGTCTGATTTATTAACTGTTTGCAGGAGTGTTGCAGCTGCTCTTGGGACAAGAGCCTCACTGATCTGTTGCAGCTTGCATTTAAATTATAGGTCAAATATCAACAAGAAAATACTTGCTACATTTTTTTCCAGAAAAACATTGGACAATGTTGATAGCCCATTTGATTTGTTTTCCTTTTGCGCCATAGTTCAGTTTTGAGCCCGAGCCTAAAGAAACTCTGAATCAGTTAGCAAATAGCTAACAAATGGCTCAGTCTTCAAAAACAGAAGTCCACCAAAGAACGGGTGTCATTAGAGGGTGACTAGAGCCCAAGTGTCAGTGTTGCCAGAGAAAGCTGGTGGGTGTCACGTTCAGAACAAGAGGAGGTGGTTCTTTGCACAGTGTGTGGCTAAGCTCTGACATTCTACACCCGATGACATGACAAACACTTCAAGTTTCTCTGGGGCCAGGGAGACAGCAGTGCGGAAAATCGAGCCAGAACTATAAACACAGCATGCAAACAGGAGCAGTCAGGAGTGGTAGGTGTTCCAGGGTTGTGTTCTGATGCTATTCCCTAAACATCATTGGTTTTAGTCAGTATTGCACAGAATGCTTAGGGGATCACTGATCTGGCACAATGCAACCATCTGTATTTTTATGTTTAAAAACTTTTAAACATAAAAATTTCTTTTAAACATAAAATGAAGTCTTTTAAACTTCTTTTAAGAGGAGAGTGAGGGGAATGACAAAGCTTACAGAGACATCAAAACTAAAGCTGGCTGTCAAGCAGCTTTAGTGCAGAAAATCTTGCAGTTCTTGTACGACTGAGTGAGAGAATGGCAGAAGAAATTCAGAACTGATAAATGTAAAATAGTGCATGTGCACTTATTATATGTATGCAGTGATGTGCTCTGTTTTGTCTATTAACACTCAGAAACGATCCTGGACTCACTGTGAAGAGTTATGTGAAAATGTTAGCTCGATACTCAATAGGGGTCAAAAAAGCAAGCAGAACCATTTTAGGCAAGGGTAGAAAGAGCAAAAAGTTAAAAAAAAAGGTGGAAAAAAATGAGAAAGTTCCATCAAATTGGTATATGAATCCATGGAAATCTTCAGCATTGCAGGCATTTTCAGCAACTTTATCAAAAAGAAGGTAAAGTGGAATTAAAAAAAAACACCCTCAGCAAAGAAACAAGAATTATGGAATACTTTTCATATAAGAACAGAAATGTTTTTCCCCTTAAATAATCGATTTCATGGGAGAGGAGTTGATAGCTCTTTACAGAGAGATAAATATTGGATGGAGGACGCACATAAAACAATTTGTTTTCCTTTAATAAACCACAAATTAAATTTAAGTCTTCAGGATGAAAGCTTAAAAATGAGCAAGAGGAGGTATTTCTAAAGGGGAAAAAACCCACAAACAAAGGTGGTGATGTCACTTCTGATTCAGAAAAACTTTGAACTGGCTCTGGCTAGGAATGGTACTACGCTTTCCCCAAAGGGAAGCTGGTGTTGGCCACTGTCAGGGGTGGCAGAGTTGGTGGAATTGCAGCCTGTTGTGGGGAACTCAGCCCTAACATCAGGAGAAGTTGCTGTGATGCTCCCCAGTGTGACCTGTAGTGGAGGAAGCATCTTGTGCACAGGATGTGGTGTGTGCCTGTAACAGCTGAGAAAAGGAATGCTTTGTTTCTGAATATAAGGACATGGAAGTGAATCAAATTCAATGTAAAATCATATAGAAGACCATGGCCTAGTTTGTTACCTGCCACACCTTGGTTTGATGGGTGATTATAATATCAAAATGTTTATAAGCTTTCTGTTGGCTGTGGAAGATGATCACTGGGATGGTCCAAAGCCACATAGCCTCAGGTGCATCGTATTGTCAGTGTACCCATTTCTGTCCCTAAGCCTTTAAAATGCAAGACAGGAATGAAAAAGTTTTGTTTACTGACCTTCTGGGTATATTAACTTGATGGTCTCAGGGGAGAACCTAGTAACAACGACAGTCTTGTGAATGCATGTCTGTATAGTGTGTTAGATGCATTTCCTGGACCATAGGCTAATAATAAAAAGAGAAAAT
This sequence comes from Setophaga petechia, assembly GCA_024362935.1. Taxonomy (NCBI): domain Eukaryota; kingdom Metazoa; phylum Chordata; class Aves; order Passeriformes; family Parulidae; genus Setophaga; species Setophaga petechia. The sequence goes on from JANCRA010000008.1 coordinate 30,840,922, forward strand.
GAAACTTATAAAGTTATTGTTTATTGTCTGCAAGATTTAATCACTCGCACTGGAAGTAACTTTACTCTTACCAGTGTGTTCTTTTTCCTCTTTTTTTTTTTTAAGAACACCAGTATGAAGCAAGTGAGATAATGCTGAAATATGTGTTTTCTAGTGCCTACCTGCTTAGCACCTGTTAGCAAATACCAAGAAGTTGTCCCCATGGGAAATGTCTCCTGAATCAGACTGAAGGCAATAAGAGAGAATCTGTGTTAAAACTTTTGCCTACAACCAAGTTCTGAGAATTGGTGTTGTGACTCCCAACTTCAAAAAAAGTACAGTACTTAGATAACGAGAAGTTTAGTCCATATACAAGCAACAAAGATGCCCCATGCAAGTATACCATTTTTTACAATTAATAGACAATGCTAAGTGGTTTTTAACTCTTAAAATAATAATAAAAAATACCTGGTATATGTGTACTGGTTTGAGTAATTTCTTTCTTCAAGTTACTGGACTGAATTTATTTTTTCTTTAAACATAATGTCACACTTATCTCCTGTAGGTAGTTTTTTGCTGAGGCTTTTCCATGTCCATTTTTATCAGACAACTTTTTGACTTTTTGACTTTTTGACAAATTTTTGACTTTTCAGTTGGAAGGCCCAGAAAAATATGCAGTGGTAGAAGGAACAGCAAATTTAAACCTATGAGAGTTCCCTTGGTGATTTTGTGGCACTTTAGTCCACCAATGCTTTGAGGGTCTCTGAAATTTGAAACAACTTATTTCGATTCTTAATGCTTAAAAATAAATAAATGAAACTTCCAAACCCCTTCTCTGCACGGACACTAGCAGTTTATCCCAAGTACGTCCTTGACTTTGGCAGTAACATGCTTGGCACATTTATTCATGCATTAACTAGAGATTTTCTTTCAAGTAACTTGGTGGCATATATGTGACTGGCTGTGGAAGATGGTCTGCAATGTGTGAGTCTTCACCCCACAGATGTACTCCTCTCATGTGATTGTCTCTGATGGGCAATATGATTTGTCCTAAGATACCAGGAGGAACTCTCTGGATGATCTCATAAGGAATATATTTACTTTTAGACAGGTGAGTAAAGCTGCTAAGATACGGTCACATGTGGAGATAAAATCATAAAGTAGCTCTATAGATGCTTTGTGATTGTGTGTTCTGCAAAGCCAAAGAATGCAAACCTGTAGATTTCTAGCTCAACCTGCTTAAATTGTTACCCTTTAGACCTGCTTATATTCTACACCTCATAGGAAATATTTAGATATTGTATTAGCAATAAATCTAGTCACAATCATCCATGTAATCAGTGGCGTATTTCTGGTACCTGACTGAGACAGTTCTCTTCTACTACTCTGTTACAATGTATGCAATCAAATTTAGTTATTCTGGACCAATAGAATCTGTTTAAATTTTCCTTTCTGCAATACTAAGGAAGTTATGAGCTGGTAAGATAGCTGCTGTTCTGTTCAAATATTACTCCATGAATTCTTTATTCTTAAAACAAATTACCTATTCCTGTATGCTTTCTTTTCCTTTTCCTTTTCCTTTTCCTTTTCCTTTTCCTTTTCCTTTTCCTTTTCCTTTTCCTTTTCCTCAGAATTTAGTCAATTACTAGACGCCTTTACTGGTTTGGTCAGGAGATCAGACACACTGGTCTTTGGTTTGTTGGATCCTTCTTCAGGTCATTAAAAATCTTTCATGTCCAGTATCTGTCATTTCCAGAGGCTGAAACACTGAAGTTATGTGACAGACATGATAGTTTACAATTTGGGGAAAAGTACTTTTACATCTTTGTTTTTGTCCTAACCTGTCACAATACAGGATTCAGCTGACTCCAGATTTTTGGCCTAGTGTTCAAATGCCACTGGCCTTATAAAAAGCTTCCAACAATGTAACTGCATTACATTGTAATTAAAATAGTGTAAAACCCCCATAGCTTAAACCAACCAATAAATCCAAAAGGTAGGGAGGTCATGAGAAAAGACCCAGACTCCTTTTGCCAGAGTTCATTCTGGTAGTCAGCCTGTTGAAGAAGGAGAATGCTTATTGACCTCACAGCATTTTGAACTTCTCTGTAAAATGTTTTTTTTAGTAAAAGTTGTCTTTGCTCATCCATTTTATGCAATTCTTCCACTGGTTTTTTTTGTTTGTTTGTTTTTTTTTTTTTTTTTTTTTAAATCTGAATCACAAAGGACTATGAAGTTGCTGTGTCCTTTCTACAGGGGCAGAGGATCAAAGCTGTGATGTGCACTTGGATGTAGACACTCAGCATCCATGTTTCTAACACTCTCTCTTTGGTCTGCTTGCTCCTTTGCTTTTTCCCTCCATTCGGAGTGGGAACCAACAGAATGGGAAGATAGAGGAGGAGCATGTTCAGCAGGATTGCTTTCCCCCAATACTCTTCTAAACAAGATCTCTGGAAAAGGGACCTTCTGCTTTAGGACTTTCATGCCTGATTAGTGTGATGTTTGACTCTGCATTTGGAAAGTACCCATCTGGCTTTGTGGTTTCTTCAGGGAGCTTTTGTGTGCTAACGACTTGCCCGGTGAAGTAGGCTCACCATGTGAAACTAAACTGGGCCAAATTGAGAAATTTTGCCAGCTAGGTGGAGCTCCCCCACTGAGTTTCTTCCTGTCTTGGTTTGTACAACCTTAATCACTATTGCTGAATCTGACAGTTCATTTAAAAGATGGCCAGTTTACACAGACTGAATGTGAGACAAGCGCTCTCTTTGCCACAGGTGGAGGTGAGCACACAGGAATCCAGGGATGTATGGATCTGCACTGTTGTTGAGCCTCTATCTCTCACCAGTGTTTTCATTCAGTGTAGTCCTGGAAGTGCTGGTGACTCTTTGAGTAGTTTTCTTTGTGGAGAACAGAATTTTAAAAATACTTTTCAATTACCAAAACATAGTCTGTAGTTTGCTGTAAGATAAACTTACCACTTAGCTATAACAAACACCTCATAACAAAACTTACTCTTCCATCTACAATCAAAAAGGGATTCTGTAAACTAGGCATCTTTTGCTTCCATACTTGCTGGGTCTCTAGAGAGCACAGATCAGGAGATTTCTGTCTATGTGCGATGAGGATGCGACTTCCTACTGCAGCCTGAGATCTGAGGATCAGATGAAATTCACCAACATTTCTATTCTGTGTCTACAGTAAAAAAGATTGCAGAACATTTTAGGCATTGATCTACACTGAACCACATAATTTTTCTGTTGGCCTTTAGTGGTGCTGAAGACACTTAGTTTTCAGTAATTTTCAGTAAATACATGAAGTGAAGTTCAGTACATGGTTTTGGTGATAGTTCAGGAAGAAATTCAGAATCTAGACTGCTGTCTTACAGTGAATTTTTATTTTGGAAAAGGATAACTGCATTGTTGGGGCTGTGAGAAGAGCCTAGTGTGTATCCTTACCAGTGTTCAAAATAATGGATCTGATTTTGTTAAAAGCATGTGTGGGGTCAGTTACTGCTGCTCAGCTGTGGAGCAGTAATTGTTATATTCCAGTAATATGTTTGTTGTTTGCTGTGATATCCATATGGTGGAATAAAAAGTTATGGTTTTGGATTTGAAATGTAATAAAATAGAGCTGGTAAGAAGCTAATTTCTTTTTCCACAGAGCTACTTTTCGTAGTATGTTTGAAGTTTTAAGGACCCTGTTGAAGTATAATTAAGTAAAGCTTTTTGGGGAAAAAATGAAATAGTGAACAAATAACTCTCTGTGCCTATAATTAAAGGCATTTGATTGAAACCAAATTTCTCCAGCAGAAATTGATGTATATATGTTTCTACTGTAATATGACAGTAGACTTAGCCTTATGTTTGATATGTATAAAGTATATTGAACCACTTGCAGTCATTGTTTCAATTCACCAACTAACCAATTAAAAGGAGAAAAACAGTATCATATAGCATTAAAACTGGCAAGTCCTTTTTTCTTTTTCCTGAGGGTATGCATACATTAGTGTAATGCTGAAATTACTTTAATTCCACCCGCATTGTGTAGGAAAAGTTTAAAGAGTTTGAAGAATCCCTTTAGTTCAGATGAAGGCAATCTCTGAGATACCTGCTGACTCATTTCCGAAAAACAGTGCTCTGGGGAGTAGCAACCTTCTATTAGTTAATGTCTCATGTTTTAATCAATAATGGTGGCACATTAACACATTTTGGGTATAAAATGAAACACCAGAAGGAGAAGGCAGGAATTTGGAGAAAATTTCAGCAAGTCATTTTCACATGCCTGATTTGGAATGGTAACTACATTTATGAAGTTGTGGAAAGAAGGATATTTAAATGCAGTGCTAATTTAGTTTTATAAATACTGAATTATTATGAAACCAAAATCTATTTTTACATATTTGTCATTCCCTAACATTGGAAAAGCTGTTGACCCTAAAGCATATGCAATTGTTGAAACTTAGCAGCCTGTGGATTTATTCACGATTACAATTCCAATTACTTTTTAACTGAAGATTTTTTAACATAATGTGTAGAATGATCTCATGTATTCTGTGCATTGGGCATTATGTGCCTTCTCATCACAATGTAGACCTAAGCTGTGCAATGATGACTTTCTCTTGTGGCTATGAGCACATTTAAATTTTGGAGAAAGATGAGGGTTTGGGGCCTTGGTTTCAAGGAACTGATTCAATCTTCTCTGCAACCTAAGTGCAGTCTTCATCTGATGATTTTGAGCTAAGGAGTGACCTGATGTTCATTGAGTACCATTGACTGTTGGTTCAAGGCAAGCATTCAAAGCATTATCTGCACCTGTGACTAAGTATATATGTCAGTACCATAAGTTTTGATAAAAACAGTTAATTTAGCAACAGGATTATTACTTAAAATAAAAAAAAATTGACTTCTTAAACAGAGCTGTGCAGAAAGATCTTCACGCTCTGGACAAAGTCACAGAATATGTCAGTGCAAGTGTTCTATTTTTCATGAAATCATGGAGTTACAGAACTATAGAACAATATGAATTGGAAGGGACTTTTAAAGACCATCTAGTCCAACCCCCTGTCCCATGGGCAGGTATATCCTTCACTAGATCAGGTTGCTTAAAGCCATGTCCTATCATAGCATGGGTCCCTGCTGGGCAATTAGCATTGACTCCATAATTCCAGAAAGCTGATCAATTCCTTTATTTTACTATACTATGTTATACTTCGAAGAAACTCATTGCCCTTGCAGTCAGTCCAATACAGCTTTGACCAGATTGGTCAATTGGATCCAAACACCATCACCAGCAGCCAATTACGAAATCACCCTTTGTTAAACAAATTTCCGTAACACATTCCACATGTTCACAACAACAGGTGCAGCAAGTGAAGATAAGAATAGTTTATCATTCTTTTCTCTGATCGTCTCACAGCCTTCCCCAGGACAATGCCTGGGAGAGTTGTGCCTGCTGCTCTCTGTGAAGAGAGCTGCGGCCACACTGTCCCTTCCGACTTTGAACACTTCCAGAGATGGGGCATTCACAGCTTCTCTGGGCAATCCATCCCAGGGCCTCACCACCCTCATCTTCAAGATATTTCTTCCTTACTTGCAGTCAAAATTTACCTTGTTTCAGTCACTTGCTTTGTTACTACAGAACTTGGTAAAAAGTATCTCTTTTAACTCAAAGTATAAGGCCTTGAAGTGTAGTGTTTCACTATACTTTAAAACACTCTCAAAAGCTCTCAGTAAGATTGGCTATCAATAGCAATGAGTGGCATGATATTACATGCCTAGGGGAAGAGTTGTTAGTTTAAAAACACAATGGCAAAGATGTATCAGAGCAACTTATATAAAAAAAAGTTTCTCTTAGTGAGCTTCTGCGCTTCTGGAGCTGACACTTCAGTGTTAGTGATTTTCTATTTCTCTAGACTCACAGCAGAGAATTTAAATGACATGCTATAAGCTGCTAACGTTTCAAACCAAACAACAGGACTGTACATTTGACTGGAGAAGTTTTACTATATATTTTTGGGAAACCTTGAAAACTGAAGAGGATGGAAACTTTCCCTTTAGGTAAAGGCATCACTGATGTAACTGGATGATTTTTTACCTGTTGGCATAATGACATCACTTATCTCCTGGGCTGCCATAGTCAAATTGCACAATAATGGAATAGTCAAGCTTTGACTGGCACCCTCTTATATTTCAGACCATTACCTGAGGACACAAGGGTGTGTTTCCATCCTTCTAAGAAAATGGAACCACTGTTGGATTCATCAGCCAGATTTCCATTGGTGATGCAAACAGTGATTTATATGTATCCGCATATTTATGGCAGGGGTTATTACCTATACTTGAGAAAGTATGTAGGTATGAGGTTATCAGTCACTATCTTCAGACCTTGAAGGTTCACTGTAGAGGGGAAGCCTTGAACGAGCTTATTGCTGGATCCCACCAGGCATTGTTTTCCTCTGAGACGCAGTCTCACAACCAGCTACTAACTTCATAAATAGCTGGACTTGCTGGAGATGTTAAAATACCATCTCTTCATTCATTACCCTTCTTGCTACTGTAGAGTATCGCCCTGGTAAATCCTGTTATGGAAGTAAGCATGCTTATGTTATCCACTACAGCCCCATCTAGAAGATTTGATTAAACCAGCTCATAACCTGCAGACTGGACTTATGTGAGTGAGGTAGGGCTCTTTTGGTAGTGAGGCTCTGTAAATGGTAACCTGCACCTGAGGGGCTATGAGGAGCAAGCAGGAGGGGTGGCAAATTCATTCTACACAGCTAGATCTGAAAGAGAATGCATGCATGCAGAAGAGCTCGTTCTTACTCAGAGTGCTACAGCTTAAATTTATGTTGGTATGGGAGAATGAATACAACTTCCCCTTCTCCAAACACAATTATTACTAGTATAATATTGTGTTTTAGCTATAAGCTTTGCCAGCGTAATGCCAGATTGGTATCTCTGTTCCTCCTAACAGTTTTGCTTAAGACATTACACCCTTTACTGAAATCTTCAGGTGTCTACAAAAACAACAAAAATAGTTACATAGTTGAATATAGTTGAGTTTTTGTGGTTTCTCAATAATGTTGCTCTGGACAGGTAAATAATTTGAAATGTTAAGTCAGAGGGATTTTCTAATAGTGTAGACTACTCATAATAAATGTATTAGAATAAATAGGACAGGTATTTGTTTTTACTTGTTGAGTACAAATATTTAAAAGGGATATTAATCCTTGGTTGACTGTGTATTGGTTTTGTTTTGCAATTTGTAAAGAGAGACTCAGAGAGGAAGTGAGAAGTCTTTTACAACTTGAGTTAGTTGTAACCTCCGACAAACTTGTTGCAACAGCTGTGGCAGGAGCCTGTGGGGAACATGAATATTCTGAAAAGGAAAGCTTCATACCTACTTAAAGACAATTGTATATTTACTTGTTTAGCATCAGTAAATGGAATTGTCTTGACACTTCAAGGCTCTTGACTAGGAGAATGGTGTATTTCAGAATAAATGTAGTTTGCAGACTATTTTTCTTACTTCTGCATACTGTTGGATTCAGTAATACTTATATATTTTTCTCTTTTCAAAATACAGTGCAAAACCATAATGAGATATGCATAAATATATATATTGCATAACACATGCTAAAAATATTATACCTCATTGGGGATAGAAGGAGATTTCAGAATAATTTTAATATAAGGACACTATTTTGAATCACATCTTGCTTCAAAGGCAAATGTATTACTACAATGAAAACTGTCCATGTCTTTGTGTCACATATTTGAATTAACTCCACAGCCATAAATGAAAGCCTATTAAGGTAGCAAACAACAAAACAAATAAGAAACTGTACTTTAATATTTGTAAGGTAAGGAAAAAGGAGAAATACTATGATGATGGGATTAGTGGATAGGGTTTATAGTATCATGCCCTCTACAAGTTGAAGGGGATTTTGAAACATTGAGGAGCTTTTGATTGTAGTTTTGATTTGTGATGATGGGTCTGGTAAGTGAAGAAAAATACACACATGGGATATATTGATGATATTGACCATGCTCTCCTTGCTTGCAGCTGGAGATTGTCCTGCACTTTTGGTTATAGCTATCATATCATCCAGCTAAAAAAATTATGTACACATTTCTCCCCAGTTTTTACAACACAGATGCAACTTCTGCTTCTCTGCTCTCTACTGTTTTCTACACTGATGAACACTTATAATGTGGCTAATATCTCCAAAACTGTTTGAATATGGACTCCCTGTGCTGTGCTAAGGAAAGAGGCGGTTTCAAAGCGTGTTCAGGACCTCCAATGGAGTAGTTTTCAACAGTGACATTCTTTGAAGTTATTGACAATTCACAGAATATAGGGCAAGTACTTCACATTGTTCTTGCTTCTTGATGACAGTTTTCCTGTCTGTGTCTGCAAAGAAATATCCTGGCAAGTACAGGAAAAGGCAGAAAGGTGAATATAGTAGTGCCAAGCACAGAAAAAGGATAGAAAACTAACTGTTAAGAAAAGCTAAAACTTTTTGATGTTTCAAACCCCATTCAATGATTTATCTTCTCAATATATGATCTGTCCTTAGTTTTCCTAGTTTGTTAAGTTTCTAATGTGTCACTGATCACATTTTAAGAATACCAGGGCAAAATTTCTGATGAGTGAGGAGCTGTAGTAGATAACAAGTCTAATCTTGAGTGTGATGGTAATTCTCAGAGAAGCAGCAAAACAAATTCTAATACTAACTTGAGGAGCAGCTTTGCTTTGTTCTGCTTCTAAACAGGATATACTTGGAGATATGGTCAAGGTCAGATTCAAGTGTTGTATTGACCAAGGAGACATTAGAGGGGTGGTATGTTCTCCATCTGCACATCCAGGAGGGACTTTTAGAAAGTTACTTCTTTTAGAGATGTTAATGCCATGTATTATGGAATTTGTAAAACTGTGAGACAGGCATCAGACTTACATCTAAATCTGACGGTAGCTGTTGCATGAAAAAGATAACCTATGGTATCTTCATCTCAAAAAATACCCAAAATGAACATCGAAGATCCTATATATCCTGCCAGACAACTCACATGGCATTTGTAATTCCATAATCCCATTTTTTCTTTTGATGAGTGAAATCAACTACATAAAGATTCCCCATATTGGTTGCAGTACAGAAATGGGTAGAAAATACAGCAGTGGTAGGAAGAAATAGAACCTTTATGGGAGTAGTTTTTGGGCTTGTCCATAAGTGAAGACTGGGTTGAGAGAAGAGGTCAGAGTAATACCAACTGTGAAGTGTACCCTCAAGCCTGAGCACCATCTGCTGAATGACACTGCACTTCTGTGACCTACCTGTGTCACAATTACTGGCTTATCCAAATTTCTAGAAACACTTCTTCTATCCTAGAACCACAATGAATGTGTCTTGGAAAGGCACTTTTTCTCTTTTGGTGCCTGGAAGGAGTAGCTGTGATTAAGAGCAGTTTCTGAGGTAATGATGCAGGCATTGCGGAAACCACAGTGTGGTTTGAAGCACAGAACATCCTGGTCACTCCTTCCATGAGGGAGCACCCTGGTAACAGAGGGGAAGAGAGACATCTGTGGCAACATTGTTTGGTGTGAGCTCCTCTTGGTTAAAGGACAGTCACAGAGTCCGGCCTGCTGCATAGTCAGCAGCAGGGAATACCACCACTTTAATTTCAAGTGCCCTCTTGTAAATGACAGGAGACTTGTAGGTGTCAAAAATCCATCATTCTCTTTCTTAACCACAGAAATCTTACGCAAGATGAAATCAGGCAATCTAGTGGCAATAAAACTAAGTAGGGAAAATGTTGGGCAATACCTGTTGACATCACTATCTCTAGACAGCCTGTATGTGACTGCCTTCAACAGAAGTATGTAAACTTCACTGAGCTGTGGTGTGCTGCCAAGGCTAAGGTTACTCATGCTGGAGCCCTAGCAAGAGGTCTCTTGAAGGAAGCCCACTTTGGTGACTTTTGATACCCAAATGAACTGAAAAGGCAGGGTTTTTCTCTAGGCAGGGTTTTTCTTTAGGCAGGGTCATCCACGTCTGCAGGCTCTCATCAAGCTCTGCATTGGAGTGGCTCTGGAACCTGCTGCTCCTCAGAAGAGCCAGAGCCTTGATGGAGAAGGGGAACCCTGGTAATGGTGTGCACATGCTGGAGCTTTAAATCTGTAGAGGTGTAACAGGCAGAAGGGGCCTGAGAAAACTGCCAGGAGTAGAAGGACAAGGGGAAATGTGGTTTAGGTTGGTAATTGCCAAGGTTTCTGATGGATGGATACTTGTTGGCCTCACTCTCTGATACCACCACTGGGCTGTCTCATCAAACCTTTAAAAGAGAGACTATTGAAAACAGTGTTTTCATAGAAATTGCTGGCCAGCCTTAGAGCATTTAGCCTGGCCTGCTGCACCATACTTTGGGAATGCCTTCTTAAGGGGAATTCTAGCCTACTTGTTGTAATAAAGTTCCTAATTCATTGTCAGAAGACTGCAACTCTTTTGGGGATTCTGCACTATTGTCATTTGACATGGTGGCTGTTGGGGATTGTGGATGGTTTAGAGGCTTATGGGGGGTATTGGCCTATCACAGATTCCCTGGAAGCTGCTGTGTGCCATGGGGGGCCTTGGAGTCTATTCTGTCTTCCAGAAGGAGCATGCTCTACCACCCCCAAGGAACAATAACTTTCAGACAAAGAACATTTTTTCCAGATCTCTTTTGCAAACATGGAGCTGAGTGTGGAACCCTTTCTGAGCTGAGAGGTAGTGAAGAATTTTTTGCATCTGCTCAACCATGAAGCCATGAAGGATGAATATTGGACAGAAGCTTCTTTAGAGGGTGATGTCTTGGGACTAAGTGCAGATGGTTCTTGTTACTCTAAAATCAGAAAAAGAGCTCCTGAACCATAGACAGAAGGTTTTCTGTCCTTGTTATTGAAAACAGATCCACTGAATTATGGAGTACATGCCAAAACACCTTGAAAAGCAAAATGGAGTGCTCTGAAGCCATAGGAGGAAGTTTGATTCCTGAGTAAATAAGCTACTTTTGATGAAATTCCAGGACAGCTAGTGCATCACTGAGATAAATTGTGGATCCAGACCAGGTGTGGAATGTGTGGTACAAAGACACAGATATGTCTGCTCAAGCAGGATCTTTCTAGGGGATGAGACAGAATGGGCAGGCACACCAGCTCACCACTACCAAAAAATGAGATCCTCTGTCCTTCTCTCCCTTTCTTTTTCCATCATATACTTAGTGCTTTCCCTGACACTTGTATTTCTCCAGGAGCTTATTCAATTCACTGAAATGAAAGACCCATTTGTGTCATCTATGTTGTGGGCAGTCTTCTGAAATTTCAGCCATAAAATGGGACAGTGGCTTTCACTGGTGGCTTTCAGAAGGGGACAAGAAAGAGAGGCGTACAGAAAGTGAGAAGGAGGAAAAGAAAAAAAAAAAAGGCAGGCAGACTTCATATTTTCAGCTGCAAGGAGATATTTATTGGCTTTATCTACCCCATGAACTTATGCTGTGGCTTTATGCCACTTAAAACAATTTTTCCAATTAAAATTGAAGTTTTCCTTTCTAAAAATTGCAAATGCCATTTTTCCATTTTTTTCACTTGCATGAGGAACTGATAGATAAACTGCATTTTTAGCTCTTTACATGCCTGAATTTTTCTGAACTTGCTGAATTCCATGACCTAGATGTTGATCTTCGCTTGTTTCATGAGATGTGTTCCATGTCTTCTATAGGTTTTTTTTCACATGCATCACTTAACATCTAATAAAATCTCCAGCTAAGGGAAAAATAGGTAAGTAAAAGTCAAGCAGCAACAAAACACTGAATGTCAAGCATATGGAACTCCAATTTAAAATGTGGAGTAAGCTTCACTGCTTTACCTAGTCCTTTGTTCCTGTGGACATTCAGATTAGAGCAAGAAGAGATGGGGCATAAATACAATGGTCTTTAGAAGCAATGACTAATAGGGAAAGGCAGGTCAAATATCAACCAACATTTTTAGCCTGAGACTCATGAGGATTATGCACTAACAGCTAAATATAGGATCATTCTTCTAAGTTCAGACAAAATAATTAAGGACAGAGAGAATTTTATGTGGTTCAGGGTCCACTAGGAAGAGCAAAGTCAAGTAATATATTTTCATAAGTCTGAATTCTTGTTTTCAGTGAACAAACTGACAAACTGACAACTTGAATGACTGACAACTTCAACACTCAGTTGGCCAGAACAAACCTGTTTCTTTCACTAATGACTGTAGAATTTTCTTTACCAAAGACCTTTTTCTTTGTAATAGAAACTTGGGAAAAACTAGATTTTACATTTGGGAATATTACACTACACTAGGTACTTTGTTCTTTTAAAAATTGTGTTAGCTGAATAAAAATAAAAAGCAGAAACACTTAGACCTTTTTTTGGCAGTATCAGCAGTAGTAGTATAAGCATAAGCATTAGTGGTTCAAGGATCCTACACTTAGACTTTAGATTGTATATCAGGGAGTGTTTCTGTTTATCATGACATTAAGTAAAAAATGAGATATTTACAGAAAAGTGTTCAGAATAACATATCTTTACAGCCAGCTCAGATCTTTGGGCATGCGCCTTCACCTTGGCCCTAGGTAGTGTTTTGCATACAACTTTGATGCAGGTATTTCAGGGCTCCTTTTCCCCCTGCTCCCCAACTCAAAACTGTGCTTGCTCTTTGGATGGGACTAGACTCTGTAGTTTTTGTCTTTAAATGGTTACTAATAATTACCAGTGGACACTGCAGCAGCTGTCAACAAGAAGGGATGAGGAGAAGTCAGCCGCACTGGAGAGAAGGGGCTAGAACACTTAGATGTGGGGGCAGTGAATGTGTGCCCTGCAGAGTCAGAGACCCTCATATCAGGTACAGGGGAACAAACATGGGATCACACAGAACACTAACTGAAGATGAAGAATGGGAAAAGCAGGTATAAGGTGCGCACGGAAAATTAGGAGCATGAGAAATAGGGAGGATGTGAGTGTGATGTGTTAGAGCAATTCTGCTGCTTTAGTCTGTTGGTGTGGTGTGACAGTATGAATGGGATCCACATTTCTGCCGTTCCTTACACATTCTTGTCACATTGGCTGGTTTGCAGGCATATATCAGAGAATTCATTTAAATTTTTTATTTATATCTGAAATCTGTTCCAGAGGAACTTGTAGGTCCTTTGCCATGGATGTTTTTATTCTTTGTCTTCATAAAAGCAAAGATGAACCCACAAACTTTCATATTTCTTTACTAATTTAGTACTGAGATGTTTATTACATCTCTCTTGCCTGGGGAAAATCCCATTTGTCTCAAGCACACAGTAGTTTCTCTGTTTCCTGTGAAAAGCTGTTCTTCTCAGTAGGTTGTGCCTCAAAGATACTTGCTCTAAAAGGCAGGCTCAACAAAAGCCACGCAGTTTGCTCCATCCTATCTGCTTTAAGCAATCCAGCTGCAAGATCTTCTCCTAATACAAACAAACAGTGCATTCTGAAACCTGAGTATCTTTGAAAAGGTGTTGATGGAGAGGTGTAAATGAGAAGAAATAAAGTTGACAATATTTTTTAACCTACTTTTAAAGCTTACTTTAAACTTAAACTTGGAGTAAGCAGAAGGGTTGGAAAGGAGTGGGAGAGGGGGAAAGGATCTCTTGCTCTTTCTTTCTTTCCTTCTCCCTTTCCAGTTTGTTTACTCAGTCCATGTGCCAGCACAATGTGGGTATTCGGTTTCACTCTTTTCGTAAGAGTTTCATACAGACATGCACTGAGTTCTTTTCATTTCTATGATTATGGAATATGGGGGATGTGAAACCTGTTTAAAAAAGTAGAGGTTCTACAAAACCACAGAAAATATCCCACGAGATTTAAGGACAGGTGTGGGATTTGCCCTGTTTCATACCACCTTTAGATTGGTTAGATTTCACTGTGGCTTTGAAGAGATGGTTGCCACAGACTGTATGTCAGTGGACTGCTCTAAGGGTGACCCCAGGGCATGGTAAACTACTTTTGGCTGCTATTATGAGCAAAACTTTACAACTTTTCTCTGCAGCAGCATCCTCCCTCTTCTTGTCATGTATGCTGGGTAATTTATGACAGGGGAACAGTGTAATGGTTCTCTAGATATCCGATCAATCACAGGAAATAGCTGGCACACAGTCTTGCTAATCTTTAATCTGAATTTGGTTGCACGGGAGAATTTTCTTGCTTCTTCTCTCCATGGTTATAATCTACCTTGAGTTTTTTTACTCTAGATAATATCTGATAAGAGATTAAGGACACGATAAGTAGCTGTTTCATATGAAATTTAAGAGGCCATTAACATTCCACTGAATTGTAAAATTGTCAAGCTAAAACCAGCTCTCCTGGTGTTCTGCACAGATGCAATAGCAAATCACTGAGTCACAGGAAATGATTCAGTCAACATTTCTAAACTTTCAATGTGTGTTTTATGGAAGAAACTTGATGTAAATGTTTAGACAGTTATGGTTTTGGAGATAAATATTGCAGTTTTATGTAGTTTGGGTTTTGACGTACCAGAATTGTGGTGCACAGTTGTCAATTTACTGAACATCTAAAGCTGTTCCATCATTGTATTTGATTCCAGTGTGGGATGTATTTTCTGTGGCTAATGAAACATGGTGTTATATTTGGGCATAACAGATTACACATCAAAATATCAGAGAAAAATTATCTTTTAATGGCCAGGGATTCCCTCTACACTGCTGGAAGAGAACTTGCCTGGGCTCCCACACTGTTTTCCTTAGTTGTTTGTCTCCTCATCCTGCAAATACAGTGCTTCAGTGATATGACCTCTCATGGCAGGTTATCCTCTGCCCTAAACAATCTTACTGGTTTAGAAGGTTATGTTCAAATATTTCCCTGCTTCTCATTTTAATTTCATTAATTAAAATAGACAGAGTGCTGGTAAGTCAAAATTCACCTTTCTTACGTTAGTTGCTTGTAGTTAAAGTGTTTCTTGTGTTTTTAAAATAATTTTTCCAGTACGATTTAAAAAAAATGTTTTACTTGGTAAGTAAATGGACCTGCAGTGTGCTTCAAAGGCATTAAATCAGTGTTATGGTTCCTGTACAAAACTCTTATCCTTAGGTATACTTCTGTGAAGAAGGCTTGCTACCAGCAGCATGACAGACAGATTCTCTCTTCAACCATATAATTTCCATGTGCTTAACTTGTCTGTAGAGGAAAATGATCCCAGGAGACAGCTTCTGCAGGTGAGCAAGTGTGTTCCCACACTCTGCTCGTGTGAGGGAATCAGTGTTTGAATCTGAGACAGTGAAAGAATGGGTGTTGAATGTTTCTGGCTGTAACGGGTGAGGACAGACACGGCAAGACTGGTTCTTTATGGTCCTAGATTCTCCCCTAGAGGTGGGCTGCTTTGGAGAGATGGGAAAAGAGACCCCTCTGAAAGACCAGGATGAATCAGCCCCTCTATGCACCATAGGGCACCAGAGGGTGACCAAAGAGTTTGGTTCTGTCCGGGCTGTGCTGTACCAGCTGTGGGTGCCCAGGTGCTGGCAGGGGATGATGCAGGGATCTCTGTGGCAAGCAGCTAGGGCTGCCCTTTGCTGGCTACAGCCCATTCCAGACAAACCCAATGGCCCCACCACAGCCCTTGGCGGAGCCCTTGGAGCCAAGGTGGTGGTGCTTCAGAAATAATGTGTGTAAGAAAGGGCAAATGCCGCCTGGCAGTGAGGGGTAAGGAAAAATATGAGAGAAACAGCCCTGAGAGTCCTGAGGCAAGAGCAGCAGGAGGGGAGGAGGTGCTCCAGTTGTCCCAGCAGAGACTCTCCTTCAGTTCTTAGATAAAAACCATGGTGATGGAGGTTTGACTCCCTGCGGCCCACGGGGGAGCAGAAATCCACACTGCAGCTCATGGAGGACCCCATGCTGCAGCAGTCTTTTCCTAAAGGAACTGCAGCACAGGTGAAGGGCCCAAATAGAACAGTCCATGAAGATCTGCAGCCCATGAAGAGGATACAGGCTGGAGCAGAAAACAGCATGAGGAGAAAGGAGCAGCAGAGAGGAGCTGTTATGGACTGACCCCAGACCCCATTCGCCATCCCTTACACTGCTTGGTGAGGAGAGGGTAAAGGAGACCGGGGTAAAGGAGTCAGGGGTAAAGTCCCACTTCTACCTGGGAAGAAGGCAGAAGTGAGGAGTAGATGGTTTTAGTTATGTCTTTGTTTCTCAACATCTTATTGTATGCTGGTTTTCCTGTGGCAGTAATTGATGACTGACCTCCTTGTCTTTATCCTTTCTAATTTTCTCCCCCTGTCCTACTGAGGAAGGGGAGTAAGGCAGCTGCTGGGGGGGCATCTGGCAGCAGAGCAAGTTCAGCCCACTGTAAATGCATTTTGTTATATGTGAGTACTATGAATATTCTAATTAAACCAAATACTTGCTGTGTAATTCCTAATGATGAAGTCTTTGATGTTTAATTGTTTTTGACGGAGATGTAAAGAAAAGGTGAGCAGGAAAGCAGACCTAATATTGAATAGATACTCAAAGAGAAAAACAAACACAGGTAACTTTCACTGAAAATTGTCTTAATTTTCTTGTAAGATTTGTAATGACAATGTTTCTTGATTTTATTTTTATCTCCAGGGTGAATTTTCTTAAGTAAAAGACAATAAATAGTAAAAAAAAAAAAAAAATCACAATGCTAGTGAGAAACCCCAACCAAGCCTCCAAAGTCTTAAAAATGAAAATGTGTCCTTTGTTCAACAGCCTGTAATAGCTAGCTTTGATAATTCTTGAGGCTTTTGCATTTCCTTTTAAAAATTTTAAACTTAGTATTGATATGGCCACTTGTAGTCTTCTTGAAAGGACAGAGAAAAGCATCCTTATAGGGCTTATACCCTGTATTCAGTTTTGTAATTTATAGCATTTTTTTTAAAGTGCACTATTCTTTGTGAAATTTCTCAGGCAGCAGATGGCCAGAAATAAATTATTTTTACAACAAAACAAAAATTCCTTTAGTATCACTGATACATGCAATTAATTGAAACTTAAAGAAACTACTGTTAATTAACTTGTCAAACTTGCCTCCTTCACCTATAAATCCTTTTCAAAGTATTTGTTGCCAACTAATGTTCACTTTTCCTGCAGAATACTTACTACTATTAATATAAAATTGGCTTAAAGTAAATAATGTTGTGATTATCATAGCTAAGGTATAATATTGCAATTGTTGAGAGTGTATGCACATAGAAAATACTGTGACTCATGGCTTATCAGACTAGCTCAAGAAACAAAAAGTTGGGGCTTTTTTTAGTATAATGCTTCTGTAATTCTTCTGTGTCTGTCAAAGACAAAGTAGTTACAACAGCAAATGTAAAATATACATGTCAAGTGAAACAGTGAAAAAGAAATTCGGCATGAAAAATGGGACAGACTTCTTTATCTCCCTTTTTGAACAGATTTTACATTTATCCTGACTAATGGGATCCTTCTCTTTCAGCTAAATTGTGGTAAAATGAGTCTACAGTAGTACAGTAAAACAGAAAGGAGGAAAATGTTAAGCTTCTGTTTAAGAATCATTCATGAAATTATCTGTCATAGTGAAGTTAATAGAAATTCATCAAGGACAAATGCCAAACCCTGTGCCAGGGAAGGAGGGACCCCATGAGGACCACAAGCTGGCGACAGAGTGGTTCTGTGGAAGGGGTCTGGAGGGTCATGGACATCAGGTTGAGCAGGATCCAACCATGTGTCCTGGCAGCAAGGGAGGCTAACAGCATCCTGGGCTGTAGCAATGGGAGTGCAGCGAGTGGCTGGAGAGAAGTGATTATTCCTGTGTGCTCAGCACCTGTTAGACCACATTTGGACACCGTGTTCAGTTTGGGGCCCTTGCAAACAAGAAGGAGAGTGGTAAACTGGTGAGGGTTTAGTGGAGGACCACAATCAGGGGCTGGAGTACTTGCCCAGGGGAATCTCTGAGTGTGGGGTTTGTTTAGCCTAAGAAGGGGGGAGTATGTTGAAGGCCCCTAATACCAGTGTCCCCCTACGTGGGACAAGGTCATAAAGACAGAACCTGGCACATCTTAGTGGCACAGTGTGGGGCAGTGGCGGTCAACAAACAGAAGTTGAAACAAGAGAGGTTAACAGTATGGCTGAGGGGAAACATTTTCACATCAAAGAAACTCCAGATACTGGAACATGTTTTCCAGAGCAGGCTATCTACTTCCTGCTCTTGAGGATTTTGAAGTCGGATTGAATGGACCCATGAGGCTTGTCCTGTTTTAAGCAAGATATTGGACTGGAGATCTCCTCTAACTTGAATTACCCTGTGATTTTATGTGATGATAATATTATTGGAGGAGAGACTTTGACAAGTTAGGGAGCTGGACAATCACCAGCTGTATGAAGTTCAGCAAGGGAAAGTGCCAGATTCTGCACCTGGAGTGAGAAAGCCCTGGCTATACAAACTCAGGAATGAGATGCTGGAAAGCAGCACTGGGGAAACGGACCTGGGGCTCCTGGTTGATGGCAAGTTGAATCTGAACAGTACCCTGGCAGCCAGGAGGGCCAACCCTGTCGTGGGGGGCTCCAGGCACAGCATCACCAGCCAGGCAAGGGAGGGGACTGTTGTACTCTGCCCTGCACTGGGGCAGCCTCACCTCCAGTGCTGGGGGCAGTTTCGGGTGCCACAACATCAAGTATTAAACTGTTAGAGAGTGTCCAAAGGAGGGCTGTGAAGATGATGAAGGACCTTGAGGACCCTTCCCCTTGAGGGGAAGTTGTATGAGGAGTGCCTGAGGTCACTTCAGGTGACTTCAGGTCTGTTCAGCATGCCCTTCAGGAGAAGAGGAGACTGAGGGGAGACCTCATTGCAGTGTACATCTTCCTCATGAGGGAAAGAGGAGGGGCAGGCACTGATCTCTTCTCTGTGGTGACCATTGACAGGATCCAATAAAATGGCCTGGAATTGTGTCAGGGGAGGTTTATATCAAGAGGTTTATATCAGAGGAGGTTGAATATCAGGAAAAGGTTCTTCACCCAGAGGGTGGTTGGGCACTGGAAGAGGCTCCCCAGGGAAGTGGTCACAGCACCAGCCTGACAGAATTCAAGAAGTGTTTGGACAAGTCCAAGTCCTGTGCAGGGCCAGGACTTGGACTTGATGATTCTGATTGATCCCTTCCCTACTTAACATATTTTTTGATTATAATGATGATGATGATGATTATATTTTAAAATTATTTTCTGTGAGAGGTTGAAAGACTGTTGTAAAAGAATGTCCTTTCCAGAGTTTACATTCAGTCTCGTTTCAAAAGTACCCTTAAGTACTTTTCATTTGAGCTGAATGTGATTTGATATAGATGAAACAAATGGTGTCTGACACAGAAGACTTCAGAGCTTTTAATTCTGTAATTTTGAGACGTGTAGATAATTACATATTTTTCCTCAAATAAAAATAATCCTCTGCTCATTTTGGCAAATATTTATTCATCTCTGCTGTTTTAATTGGCAATTAAATGAATGGAGCATGACTTCTTTATCAAATAAATACTTACTTTAGAAATTAAGGGTATAATTTGAAAATAAAATGTAATCTTTGAGTAGAACAGATTGCTAATATTCAACAACTATTCATTATCTATTTTCACTTTATGTCTTGGCTGTTTAAAAGGATTTAAGAATATACTCCTAAACTCAGCATTAGATGCAGGAGCTGCATTTTCTGGTTGGAAGTTCTTGAACAGACCTTACAATAGGCTCAAGTGAGCTAAAAATAAACTTCTAGCAGTTCATATTAACTGGGTAATAACAGGCAACAGCAAAAAGCAGTATCCAGCTATGATGAAAACAGGAAGCACATTACACAATCTGCCCTTTTCAGATAGGTATGAATTCTTAAAGGCTTAACTAAAATAATAATCTCTCAAAGTTTTTAATAAAAGCAGAGAGTTTTCTATTGTTCATAGCTGAGTGGAGACGAAAAACATGCACTCCAGTACATTGTGAAAGATTTGCTGTGTCCTGGGAAACAACACAATTTCCATTTAGTTCTTGGTAACCCTGATTCAATTTTAAGTAATGGGTTTGATCCTGCAAAGGCTGAGCATCTGAGCCTTATCCAGCAAAACTGCATGCTGCTGTTAAGCCTGGGAGCATTGTGAGATGGAAACCCAGAAGGTGACCCCTGACTGACTTGGGTGAGAAAAGAGTGCTGAGCTTTGTCATTGATGCTGAAGGTATCTGTGCTCCAGCACTTCCCAGAAACCATGTTCTCTCTCTGAAGCAGTAACATCCTCTTCACCTTCTCTTGGCAGGTAGATGTTGCAACAGGGTCTTTTCCTTAGAAGTGAAGAGAGAGGCACTAGCTAGATCTAGACCAGCCCAAGAGAGGTTTTGGTGCAGACATAATATTAATTTTATTTCTCTGGTCAGGCAGGGAAAAGAAACAACGCCCCTGCTGCTAACGCAAGGTATCTACAAAAGATCTGTGTTTTCTCAAGCCCTGTCTCTGTTTGTGAGGTTGTAAAAAGTAGTGAAAAGTAATTATGTGCAGAACCAAATATTTGGTATATCCAAATTCCTGTTGTCTTAAGTCTGACACCGTTCTGAATACCTAAGTGTTTTGGAGGCAGGACCATCTTATTTGCATTGTTGGGGGTTAACACTTTTTCTGATATGTTAATGTGACAAATTTCAGAATCTTAAGCACGAGGTGCTCCTGAAGTGCCCCTTCCTTGGGTCAGGATCCAGCCAGACTGCAGTAACAGAGAGTGTTGCCTGCCCAAGAAGGGCATTCCTCAGCCTAGCTATGACCTTCTTCTGTCCTGGAGTGCTGGCTGATCCCTGTTGTGCTTTTGCCACTGTTGTCCCTGCACCACTGAAATGCCTCCTCAGGGAAGCTCTTACCCACCTTTTGGGAGACTAACCTTTCACACTGTGGCTCTGCCTGTGTAGTATAGGAGTCTCCGTGTACATGGTGAACATGATACAACACAGCTTTCTTGACCCTGTGTGTTCTGGATAAATTTGCATGGCAAAGATGTGCCATTGTGTATTCCTCATACCAAACAAAATCATGTTAAACCTTTAGGTTTGCTCTGATTTGGGTGTTTTTTATTTAGTGCTGCTCATTTGATAAATTGACCTCTGACATTAAGATGTTGGAAAGTCAGAATTGACTATTTCCACCCAGCAGGATGGAATGCAGCCATGCTTTTAAATAATGACAATGTTGATTTACTGTTACCAAATTCTTCATAGAAGCTAAATGCATTAAACAGTCTGTGCAGGTAATACGGTATAAACCCAGACCCACGGAGGAACTATTGCAATTATGATCTTATTCTTATCGTACAACTTTGCTACTTCAGTACATTGGAAAAAGCTGGTACTTTGTGTATTCATTAAATGATTGTATGGTCTGCAAATGGTCCTTATCATATTTCAGAAGTAAATAGCCAAAATGATTCTTGTGATATTCAACAGTAGAAAGCTTCTTTGTAAACTAGAGATAAGGTTTCCTGTGGAATCTCCTCAGGTTTAAAAATTGGAAGCCGCGTCATTGCCTGCTTAATTTGTTTATGTTTAGTTCATAGATTACAATAAGTGCTTCCATTTATAACCACATCTTGCTCCAATGTATTTCTTTTTGCTGCTTGTTGTGGTTTGGCCCTGGCTAGATGCCAAGTGCCCAACAAGAAGGGAGAGAGAAATAAAGCCCAAGAGAAACAAGGAATAATGCACAGTGCAATTGGTCCCTAACCCCTGAGTGATGCCCAGCCTGTCTCTGCCAGTGACTGGTGCCTCCCAGCTAACTCCAAGCAAGTTTATGTCCCTTTGGCTAGTTTGGATCAGCAGTCCTGGCTGTGCTTCCCTCCTGCTTCTTGTGCACCTGCTCACTGGCAGAGCATGGACACGGAAAAGTCCCTGACTTAGGGTAAGCATGATGGGTTGAGGTAGCAACAAATCTGACTGGAACATGCTAGAGCAAGTTGGTTTAATTAGTTTAATGGTCACACCATTGATTCATTTTCTCTCTAAGTTGGTCTGCTTGTTCTTAGTTGCATTATATGACACCTGACTTGCAGTAGGTGTTCCCCACTGTGCTGTTTGTCACCCGTGGGAACTGGGCCAAGGTTGTCATGTTGTATACTTTGTAAATCTGGTTTATGATATTGTAGAATTGCTGGCTTTGAAATGCATCTGGTATTTGTGCTCAGTCTTGCAATCATCTCTATACTTTGGAAGAATCTATCAGAAACTATTAATAGTTGTACTTCTTATCTTTCCTTCTTGGAGACACAATCCATGGTGGAGATACATCCCTTCATCTCCCCCTTCTCCTCCAGACTAATTACAACAGCTCTTGAGAATTTTGAATATATTTGGGATGTTGAAACCAGCATGATTGTATTGCTATGTGTCCTGAGTGGGTTCCAGGTCTTGTTTAAGAATAAAAAACTGTTTAAGAATATCCAATGGTCTGCCCTGAAGCCAGATAGTTGTTGGTGGCAGGGTGTATGGGAGAGTATGGGCAAGTGCCAAAGGCTGTGGGCACTTCCAGTGTTTCAGAACTTCATCCTTGAACAAGTGCAGAGTCTGGAAAAGCTAGTAAAATATTTGGAAAAAGTGTGCTGTCACCCTGGCAAATCCAGAGAGACAAAAATCACTGCAAAGTGTTGGGCCGTGGCTAAGGTCTTCCAAGCCCTGTCCAACCATATTCATTACCCTCAAGGGGAGGAAAAGGTGTCTGGATCAGACAACAAAACAACATCCCATGTTCCAACCCCCGGGACAGGCACTGCAGCTGAACCAGGGCACCAACTTGTGCCCAGGGAAGAAATGCAGCCATTGTTTTTAGTAAAGGGGGGCTAAGCAAAACCACCACAAGAACCTGAGGAAGAGGCAGAAAAGGAGGCAACCACTGCGTCCTTTTGCCTGAGTGAGCTCCAGCATACACAAAGTGTTTTAGCTGTCAATCAGAGGAGCACATCTGGCTGCCTAGGTGATGGGGTGATGAGAGGAATTAGAGACGAGGAAAACCAAAGAGATGGGATCATTTTCTAGGGAAGGGTGCATTGGCAGGGCACTTGGAAAAGGGATGCAAGTCCTCAGCCGCTGGAAGCAACTCCTGTCAAGGGTGAAGGAAAAGTATCCTTTCAAGGAAGATATTTATGTCACTCAGGAAAATAGACTACCATAGAGAGAAGTATCCAGTACCTGAGGAAATTAGTCATGCTAGAGATGATTTATTATGATCTGAACAATGTGCAGCCACCCACAGATCCAGAAGTCCAATTCACATGTCCCCTGTGGCAGAATCTGTGTGTATTTAGCAAAACACAGGAAAGGTGATAATGTATTGGAAAGTGTGGGACTTGAGCATGACATAAATGGAATAGAATAAGGGGTGGGTACTGTCCTGGTTTCAGCTGAGATAAGGGTAATTTTCCTCCTAGTACTTGGTACAGTGCTGTGTTTTGGATTTAGTAGGACAGTAATGTTGATAATATGGTGATGTTTTAGTTGTTGCTGAGAAGTGCTTGCCCTAAGTCAAGGAGTTTTCAGTTTCTCATGCTCTGCCAACAAGGAGGTGCACAAGAAGCCTGGAGGGATCATGGCCAGGATGGTGCTGTTTAGCCTAGGAGTGTATGGGGATGCAGCTGCTGAAAGTTGCTTTGAAGAAACATTTTTTGGATCCTGAGGAAGCTGGGATGTGACTGGCAAAGGAACTTAACTTTACTAGGTCTTTTTACCTTTATTTTGCCTCCTCGTGAAGGACTCCCTCTTAAAATTGTGGTGGGGTTTTGAAGCCTTGAAGAGTTCTCCACCATCTGCTGTCAAAAAACCATAATTAAGCTGCAAAGACTTAAGGACTGACACTAAGATGGCACAGTCTCAGTGGTTTTGACAGATGAACATGGAGAAATGCCAAATTATGAGAATTGTGGGTGAGGTCCTGTCTCTGAAGAGCTGTTTTATTGTCTCCTGCTGACAGAATACTGAGGAGGGAGAGAGGCAAGGAGACCTTTCTGACTGCAGTTGCTTGTCCCTTGCAGAGTGCCTGTTGGAAGTGCTGCTGCAATGGATTGTGGTCAAAAAATGCTGCTGCTTGGAGGAAATGGGCAACTACAGAAAGGTAAGGGACTAAAGAAAGGCATGGGGCAAGGAAAGAGCACATCTGGAAGAAGAGATCTAGAAATAAAGTTGTAACTGCAAATGACAGAATTTTGACATGTTAGGACACAGATGAAGAAGTACTTATTATTTTCCAACATAAGTTTTGAAAGGATTGAAAACAATTATTTATACAGTTTTCTGTATGCTCTATATATACACCCCTTGCTGTACTTTATACCCCACCCCCCAAAATTCTTTAAAAAAATGTAATCTGAAATATCAACAAAGATAAATATTTTAAATAAAATGGGCATTTAATGAAAAAATTACCAACTTGGTTTGAATTTTTTTTCAAAATTGCTGATCAAAAATCCTTGAAACTTCTTACTATATTCCCTAGTTTTCCTACTGCAGTGCAGGACCATTCCCAAATGTTTGTCAATGCTAGTGTTTATCTAATCTACTAGTATATATAATAATTTAGTTTCAGAGACCAATTAAAGGTTTTTTGTGCTGTTGAAATTCAATGCTCATAGCTTAGTTTTTCCTTGATATTTGTGTAGTACTGTCTTGTATCTCTCTAAATTATTCTTCTTGTGAACCAGTGTGGAATTTGCACATTTTAAATATTTGTTGTAGATGTAATTGTAATTTTATGTCATTTAATCAACACTATACATGTATTTTCTTTTAGTTTAGTCTCCCCTAATTATTTTTGCAGCTTTCCTTTGAACTTAATCCAATTTGTCTATGCTTTTCTGGTAATTAGGTGCTGATAGCAGAAGAGTATTTGGACAAATTCCACCTGTTATGTGAAGAATCATCTCCTTTTATTTCTTCAAACCTGTGTCTTGCTAGCTCTCATTAATGCCCCTAATTCTTCTGTTTGAAAAACCAGCAGCCACTTGATTTCTAGCCACCTTTCCACAGGTAGTGTGATCGTTTTGCATTCTGTAATCCCTTCGTGGTTCATTTATTTTGACTTCCCCAAGTGCTTGCCTTATTATTTTTGTGTAGGAAATAAGTTAAGTTTGTTCTGCTGGTGGTTTCCGGAGCAGTGTGGTTTTCTTTCCTCATCATTAGAACTGCCACTGTTTTTCTCTGAGCTTCTACTGTTTATTTAGTTATAGAGTCATTCCCTAACAACTTCGGCAGTTGTTGATGCTTTTGACCTTTATCTATGATTATGCAAACAGTTGACCTGTTGAAATAGTGTTAGTGTGTCAAAGTGAAGATCTTAAAGGAAAAACAAAGTTACAGTTTCCTGGGCAATACTAATTTTGGACCCTCTCTCACTTGTATGATGATTACATCTTTTTTTTTTTACACAAGATTCTGTCTCACTAAATGCAACAATAGGTAACACCAAGCAACAAAAAAACCTTCATATCTCTTCTTTAGCCTTTAGCTGTATCATCTTTATTTTAAAGACAAGGAAAATATGTCAGAAAGGACTTTTTATGAGATAACAGACTTTTGCTAGCAATTAGGATAAAGTCTGACAGTGTGGAAACTCGCAGCACTGGCTCTGATCTTCAGAGCTGGCCATGAGCATGCTTAGGAGTGCACACTTGAGAAAGTGCATGGTGATATCACAGCCCTGAAAATCAGCACTGCAAACAAGACACACTAAAATCTGTGGACTGAAAATTTCTATCTTGTGAGCAGGGGAAATCAGGAAATTTCTGTGAAATCTATGGAAGAGTCAGGCCTGGAAATGAGTTCCCTTGTCTTAATTTCTGCTTCCTAAACTTTACATCTGCTCTCACCCTGAAGTCCCTCTGCCAGGCTCCTGTAATGCATGAAGCCATGTAGAAAATGAGGCAGGGACAGAATCAAGACTATTGGTTGCCCTGGTCTGTATGTACGTACCCTTCTTTCTGTGAGCTGTGTCAGACCCAGGAGAATATCAGAAAAACAGAATATTTCCCTCAGGTGGTAGGGATTTCCTTCCTCTCTCTGTGGATTATCATGTAATAGCCAAATATGTATGATTGTAAACTGCATAATATTTTATCAAATGTCAGACGAGAACCTTAAAGCTTTGTTCTCAATGAAAGATTATCAAGGTTCTGGGCAAAGGGTGAAAAATTAGCAGGTGATGTGAAACGATTTAGAAATCAGATCTTGAGGACTGGTCTCTCACAGAGTAGTTGGATAAAGAAATAAAACCTGCAACTACTATACACTATCATAAGGGTTCTATGTTATCATTTAAAGTGAGATAGTTCAAGGAAGTATCTGAGGGAGATTATTACTTCCAGATCATAGCCATAGAAGGATGCCAGGACAAATGAGAAAATTTTGTATTCAATGAGGTTTGTAAAAACAAAGAAAAAACCAGGACTCTATTTTGTGAACTTTTCATTAACAAGTAAGTGTGTACACTGGGTACTGGGTAGGGGGGTTCTGCAGGTTTTTTTAGCAATGTAGATTTTGGCCATCCTTGATTGTTCCATTAACACGTTTATTTTTTCATTGCTCGTGGTCCTGCTATGATGAAAGAACTCTATCTTTTGGCATCCAGTAATATTTTTGCTTTGATCCTGTAACCAAATGATGCTAGCCACAAAATTATTTTAATTTTGTCATTACTTCACGTGGTATACTTATTATTCATTTTGGATCTGGCACACACAGCATGGAAACCTAAACCAAATAACCACTAATGTCTTTGCAATAATGTCAAGCAATATTTGGCAATTATTTCACTGTATGTTTTTGGAAGGTGTTTGACACTGACCTGATTTCAAATGGGAACAATTGTGAGTTTATGAAACCAAGCATGGAAATATAAACTAAACAGCCAGTCATCTCCAGCAGGAACACAGCAATTATATTCTTCCCAAATATTTAGTTTCAACTGGAAATCAATACACAACAAGTATGGGGTGAATAGGAGGCCTACTAAAGAGGCTAAGAAGGTGGCTAGGCAGGACTCTGTTTTGACCTTATATTTTGCCTTAATTCTGTTTCATGTTAGAGTAGTTAACTGGATTTTGCAGTATCCTTGAAATCGTTGAGCCTGCTGTAGAATAATTAAAGGAATGTTGATTGATGTGTGTTGCTTATTGGAAACCACTGATATACTGTTTGTACAAAGAGAGCTGTAGAGGGAGTTATATACAAACCTTGAGTCTTATATCACAATGAATTTTTAAAATCAATTTTTGACCTTGCTAAATGAAGAAAAAGAGAGATTATTCCAAAACATTGGCATCCTATGCAGGTGAGTCTAGTAGGTAGGGTAAGAAACCAACACACTGTTTATGGAAAGAATAGTTGATACTGCCTGACTGAGGGCACAAAATTTATGGAGTAATATAATAGCAGTCTTGATAGGACAGCTGTAGTGGCTAATATTATTGACGTGTAAGAGTTAAGAAAGTTTGGGACAGAATCAGTTAAGTTACTTGGTAAGGAGCAAGATAGCTAGTTCAGGGGCTTTAGTCTGGTTAGATTTGATTTCAAATCTCAAATCCTTACTTCATTTTAGGATTAGTTTACATGTCTTCATCAGCCAGGTAATACTATCCATTTTTTATAACTTAAATATAGAACTAAAATGGTTCATAATATTAACATCAACTAGGTGATGGGTTTTGAGTCATGAATGTGGTGGTAGATGATGGTATTGTTATTGTTGTCATCCTCATCATCATTCCCATCATCCTCAGATTTCACAAGATCATTTCAGATTTTTACAAGGTCTCCAGTCAAACTTGTTTAATCTGGATTTAGGTGATAATACTTTCTGCCAGATCCTAGTGATTAAGCATAGTGGGGATAGGTACATAAACTATATCTCAGTCACAGTTTCTTGTGGGTACTTGGAAGTTTTATTTTGTAGTCTCAAATCTGCCAAGATATAATAATTGTTAGGTAATTTTCTGTTGAATTCTGTCATAGCCTAAGAAGATGTTGCTTGGGCTATGTTCTTTTCACATCACTAAAATTTAGAAGCAGAGTGGCAGTTCCACAAATAAATATACAGCTTCAACATAAAAGAAAGTTTCTGGAAAATCTGAAAAACCATTTGCCCGAGATGAAGTATTAGATGGTAGAAGTGCTGCTTTGATTTTGTTGCACAAGTCCAGGTCTGTTTCAGGTGCAAGAGTTCAATTTTAACAGGATAGTTCCAACCCTGAAACCAAATGTTGTCTATGAATTGCTGGTTAGTTTAAGATAACATATACAACAAACCTTTATGTCTGTCCAGAGGTATTTAAAATTAATTACGAATAGCTGCTATTAAATAGTTTTCCAAAAGAATGGACATTTCTGGTTTGCACTGTAGAGGAAAATGCTGCCATATTACCCAATAAAACCCTTACCAACCATAATTACTACTGACTGCCCTAACCTCTCAGTTTTACCTGGCAAAAAGAAACATGGAGTGTTGTTCCTGTGACTCTTTCCCTTGCTCCTGAATCTCCACAAGAATGTCTAGCTGTGGTGGCTACATGGCATTTTGGTATAAACAGCACCACATTTTCTCCTGCCAAATCCAGATGGCTCATACATGCAGGTGAAATGTTGCTCTCACTGGTTTTTGAGATACCATTCTCATACATCTATCAGCCACATGTGTTAGGGAAGTGGGAAGAACTTGAACTGTCATTCTCAGCAGGCATAGATATTTGTTGGTGAAACCCCGCAACATATTGATTTTCTGGCTTACAGTACGAAAGAAACTATTTTACTTTGACATTTAACTCAACACTCCAAAATTGTGGCCTCTGGTTTCTAATAGATGAATCCGAAAGAGGTATTATGAGCAAGTTGAAATCTACTGTAATTTCTCTCCAAGCATTCATTGTCTGCAGGAGGGATGGATAAACAATTTTCAGTAATAATCTGAACCACATAAAATATTAGTTATAATGAATTATTTAAAACATATTCCATACAGTTTTTATGTATGGAACTGCCATTCTTTGTCATGAAAAAGTACTTTTGATATGTATGTAGGGCCAATTCAATCTTGGCTTTTTGTTAACTCAAAAACTTGACTTTGAATGTGGAGAAAATGCAATAGGTGGAACCTTCCTAGACCTGCAAATTACTTCAAATTTGTTTTGCCCAACATTTACAATAGTTAAAATTCTTTTAGCAATGTCTGCTGGTTGTTATTTAAATTGTAGACACTGAAAATCACACAGTTGTGTGGTGAAGGGACAAGGGAACACATGCATTGCTGGAAGAGAGTAGACTCTATAAGGAGTTTCCTATTTGAATATTTACTTAAATACTTAAATACTTAAATAAATACTTAAATACTTTTGAGTGTTTTCATTTCCATATCACAGAAGCACATTAATTAGGTTAAAACACAGCAAGAGGGGTAAAGCCAATCTACTTTCCCTAATTCTGAAGAGCAGAAATTGATGGCTGTCTTGGTGGCCTTTTGCTTTCTTCAGAGTCTCCCAGAAGATGTTGCAGTTGTTAAATCTGGGAATTGCTCATAGCAGAACTGATAAAGGAAATGATTTATGAATCAAAGGCATTGCTGGACAGTGTCAACAAATGGCCTGTCAGTTTTGTAAGACCTATTATTAATGACTGTTTTGAGTTCTTAAATGGGACTTCGTCGCAAAACAACTTTTGGGGTAGTCTTCTGCAAAATGGTGAATATCCTCCATTTCCTCCTTAAATTTTCTAGGATTGTTTTGTTTCCTCCTTCGTGCTTTGTAAGGCTCAGGGTGGGGAATGCAGTATTCAGCTATTCTGGCATCCAAACATTTCAAACAGTATGTCTGTGCTCAGAAAGTCTTATTTTTAAGTGAAGTGTTCTTTTATTGATACCTTGTTTAATATACTCCTACCATTCAAATTCAAGTTGGTGAACATTCCCAAAATATTTGCGCAGAAACACTTCAATTTTTATTCTGCCCTGGTGAAGAAATCCTTGCATTAAGCAAATCTATTTTCTTTCAACCCTCCTCCAGTCTGCTGGAAGCCAATGGGCTGATGGATGTTGCAGGATGATGTTGCTGTTCTTGCTGCCAGGCTGAGGAAAGGTCTGTCCCCAAAAGCCTTCTCCTGTCTACAGTCACGTGCATGTGCTGTTGTCTCTCTTTCTCCCTGAGCTGAGAGAAGCTTCTTCAGAAAAGGGATCCATGTTGGCCCTTTGGCAGTGTCCAGAAATGCCCATTGCTGAGATGTGCACAGACTCTGCTCAGATTGATTGCTTGGATGTTGTGCCTAGCCTTTCTTGCAGCAGGAAGTTTTTGAATGTGTTTGGTAATCCAGTTAGAGCTTGAAACTTGGGGTGTGGGATTTATTAGCTGCTGTTCTAATTAAAATTGCTGCATCAAAAAACTCCTTGTGAGCAACCATGGTTGTCTGATGAATGCTGAAATGAGGTGCTTCCTTTTTGAAAAGTCTGTCACACAAGACTGGAAATAAAAGCCTCTAGTCAAAAAGCATGTATTACAGATATTTATAATTTGGCTCAGTTAAAAAATATTAAATTGCTACATTTTTAATGTAAAGATTTGGAAAAACCAAGATAAATTTCTAAATGAGATAGACTGATTCCCCCAAGAGACTACCTGCATTGTGTTAGTTCCACTGTGGTGACTTTTAAATGTTATTTTTATGTACTACTCAAAATATTTTACAAAATCTTTTCCCTAGCATATTTCAATAGAAGGATCAATTGTCTGGAAAGGTACAGCGGGCTTCTTTTTTCAGTACTTTTGACAGGTATTTCTCATAAATCTAGGCTCTGGTACCAGTCCTGAAGAATGGAAAGGAAACATGCCATTGTTAAATGAGAGGTGTTAAAAACCAAAGCAATTAGCTGTAAGCATTAGGCACCCAAATCAGCTTTTTTATATACATACTTTATGTAATCTTCCAGAACAGTTTTTCTTAGATGCAAAACTGCTGTTATAATATTTGTCTGTGATGTATAAGCTTGACAGACAGAAGAGCTAAAAGTGTCCCTTGTGTTGTGTGAAAACACTTGGAGAATACTTGGAAAGATGTACACTTGCAAAACAATGGCTTCTTTGTTTCTTACAAACTTCAGTAAACTTGAAATTCCCCAAATGTCAAATAACTAAATTATTTATTACTTAGAATTCACAGTCTCCTTGCCTTCTTAAGCCCCTTTTAAAAAAAAAAATTCTTTTTAAATTTGAAGAAATGTTAATTCATGTGATGAATATTAACTGACAGTTTGGAAGTATTTATACAAGAATACCTGGATTCCATGGGATAGTAGTGATAAACAGAAAGATGGCTCTGGTGCTCAAAGACAGAGAAATGTTATAGAGAAATGAATTTGTTCTTGCTAAATAATGGGATTTTACAAGGCAAAAAAGAGGCTGAAGTTTATAGAAAATTCTTCTGTCTGCTGAGAGGTTTGAGATTTCATGAGATTTTAAATTTTTTTTTTTTTAATAACTAAACCAGAAATTCTGGAATCTCACCACAGTAAAAATTGTAAATGCTTTTATGACATTCAAATCTCTGCTAGTAATTCTATTTGAATGGACTGCTTAAAATAAATTATTTTTAAGCTGATTTCAAGGTTTATGGAAGAGACTTATGCTGTGGTATTGTCTGTCCATCTGCCATTTTGACGCTACTATCTTTGCTTTAAGTTATGTGAAAAATTGGGGCTGCTTGGAAGAAAGAGGCTCAGATTAGTGTGCTGCTGAGGAAAGGCTGGGCAGAAATCTAACACTCCACTCTTTACTAGGCAGCAATGGGCAAAGTCTAACTTTGGACTAATCACATTGCATACACTCTCTTGCCTCTTTTATGGGTTGAAGGGGACCATTTTTCATTAGTTCTCCTTATCACAGAAGAGCTCATTTGAATGGCATTGCTATAGCTACCTGAGCTCTAAAAGACAGGATTTTGAAAACCAATATCATATGCTTTATTAAATTGAAGTCTTAAGTAAGGCTATATATAATCATTTTAATTTTTGAGGTTTCACAAGTAATCCTGCTTAAATATATAGAGAAGATTTATCATAAGTTGTTAGAGCCATTTTTCTTGATTATCACTTACTGAGGCTTCAAAGTACTCACTTTGAAGTGCTTAAAAGCCAAATATGTTTTATTTTTTTTTTGCCACAGCATCCAGTAACCTAATAAAAGACAGATTATACTGATTTACTGTGAAGTACAAGGGATAACTAAAATATTAGGGTTGTTTTTACATGTTTGCCCCATAGCTTTGTGAGTTATTCCAGTACTACAGGCAATATAGATAATTTTATACTACAGGTACAGAACATTCATGTTTTTCAAAAATCATATTTGACTTTAGTATGACAAAGAGCATGACAGAAAAGGACTTTAGTCTTGAAGCCACAGGGACTCATGGTCATCTGGCATTTCTGCTAGGGGAATCTGTCTAAAGACAGAGTCCCTGGAGAAGCCCTGTCTGCATGGCTTTTGGCAGGAGACCATGAGGATGCTACCCTCAGAACACAATGCTGTCTTGCAGGCAATGTGCAGCTGGCCACTCTAGTGTGCCAGCAGGCTGCCTTTGGCCACTCTAAGCCCCTGGGCATCCTTGGATGCATGCCTGCTGTTCCTCTTGCAGTTCTTCTGTAGGGACAGAGACTTCTCCAGGCATCCTTCAGAAGTCAGTCAAGAACTATTCCTTGGCTTGCCAGCATGCTTTAGGTCACTACTGAGGCTGTGGATTTCACTCTTTGAGAAAGTTTCAGTGTCAAATCATTTTCCTTTAGATGAGAGCTTGGATCCCATGGAGGGGTCTGAAAGGAAAAGCAGAATAATTTCATTCTGGTTTAATCTGAGAGTCACTGTGATGTGTGTTGTGTGACTGGTGGGGCTGAAAGAGTTGGGCTGATGCACTTGGAACTCACTGGAGTAAGTCAGCATCAGTTAGAAATGGCAATGCTGTTCTTGCAGTGGCCAAACCTGGGAGACACACTTATAAGAATGAACTTTAATTAAATGCAATCAGGATGGGACAGAAAGCTTACATAGTGATTGAAATGATAGGAAATACTCTGGTTGTAGTATTCTGATTTCTGTAGCACAGCTGCACCATTCTGCACCCTTAAATTCTTTCTTGCTTCTTAGCAAGCATTAGAAATCACCCATTTTTTTTCAATCCACCAAATCTTTCAATTATGCTGGAGTCGTGGAAATAATTACGGGATCTCAACATACCAAGAGTCAAAACATTAATTTAGGAAAGTTATCAGCAACCAAAAATAATGTAAAAATTGCATCAGACTAGACTGATAGTACATAAGGATAATCCTAACTGCATGTATATGTATATATATGTAATATATGTAATATTTGGATTGCTGCAATGACTTAGATCTACACTCTTCAAAATACTTCACTACATATTATGATTTTGAATACATCTATGAGATATTTCTGTTATTTTTATGGACCTCTTATATCGCAATGACCCTGGAAAAGCAAAAAGTCTCCTCCAGTCACAGTAGGAGGAATGGGTGAAT
Source organism: Setophaga petechia (assembly GCA_024362935.1). NCBI lineage: Eukaryota > Metazoa > Chordata > Aves > Passeriformes > Parulidae > Setophaga > Setophaga petechia. The sequence continues at coordinate 30,874,492 of JANCRA010000008.1, forward strand.
GATGAAGATACCATGCAGACCAGCCTGTTTTTCCAAAGAAAATTATGCATAAGAAAGTTAAGTAATTGCTGGTACAAGTATCTGAGGCAAAATTGGAATGAAGCTCAGATATCCTGTGTCCCGGTTCTCACTATCATTGCTAGGTATTATATACATCACACTTACAGGTCCACTGTATGATATTACTTATAAAATGCAGTAGGTAGAAATTTCTTGATGTTTAATACTTCACCTCTAATACCCTGATGGTTTGGAAGGCTATGTTAAGTTTTCTGGAGCAGATCTGCAGAAGTGCATGTAGATACAATGTTTATGAGCAAACCAGTGATGTGGTTTGTTCATTATAGTGGATGTTATAGTTCATTATGGTGGATGATATAACATTGTCGAATGTTATAGTTATGGTGGATGTTGTAGTCTGCCATCAGTATCTTCTGCTGCAATGTTTCTTTCTTGCTGCGTGACCTCACATGACTGCTAACTCCCCAGCATGTGACAAGTCCCACATGGGTGGTCCACAAGACTCCAGGAGTGGTTCAGCGCTCCAGAGAAGTTTGGGAACTTTGATTTATGCCACAGATAGAAAGGGATTATCAAAGTTTTCTACTGTTTTACTCTCCTGTTAATTGCTGACGATGTTTGTGGAAGAATAGGATCACTGTCTTTTCTGCATGATCAAATGCTGCTGCAGCTGGTGACAAGGCAAAAGGGTGGAGAAGAATGAAACAACAGCCCCCCTTTCCCCCCCTTTCTTTTAGCCGTGTATTTTAATTCTCAATTCATCATTCAACTTAATAAAGAAAGCTGGGATTGGATTTGTGACAAATCTCCACAACTTTCTTCCTTTTCCTGTGAAATTAAGATTGTATCTATGCTCAGAAGAAAACTTGAGGGCTTAGTTGTATCTCATGGTATTGTTTTCTGGTTTTATGATACTTTCTTACCCCTGGCAATGTTGAGAAATTTGGATTAAACTTTAGGAAATAATAAATGTTCTGTTGTATCTTTAATGGACTAGACATGTTAGTCCTTGTTTTGGCATGTTGTGGATGGAATAATATGATGTCAACCATGGAAAATTGAAATGTACTCTCTTGTAGGCATTTCTAAATCCTCAAACCAAGGGCACTGTAACAAATAAGGCAAACAGCCCAGAACTGTGGACCAAAGCCCTACTTCAGGAAGTTCTTTCTTGCAAAGCCCTTTTCATCTCCCACTTTCTGGACTGTGTCAGTGGGCAGTCAGCAGTGTTTCAGCAGTCAGCAGTATTTCTTTGAACACATAGGTTTGAAAGGCCTCATAGAGATTCCTTTTTTCACTGTCTTGGCAATGAATCTGTTTTATCAACATGGATTAGTGGATTCGTTTTGTGCTTGAAAACGATCAATTTCATGCAGTGAGATACAAATGGAAGTTAGGCTGAAGCTCAGTGATGGATGGTGTTTTATTTTCACTCTGCTGCTGTGATGTTTTGGTCCCTCACAAAAAAAAATGATGGATTCAAGCAAAGACTTGTTGAGAAAGGGGCAAGACACTCCTGGAGATCATCTTGAGGGTGTTGGAGGAGAAAAAATCTTTTATACACCTTGATTGGGCAGAGGAACGATGTCTGAGACTGAAAGCTGTCCAAGGAGCAGGGAAATGGCTACGGAGAGCAGGGAGCAAAGACACAACTGGGCCTAAGTGATTCTCAGGACTGGGGGGGGCACTGCACAGAGTTGAGCTCCAACCTCAAGAAAAAGCCCAAGATTGTTGGGCTGCCAGAAAGCTTAGAAGAAAGGATGTACTTCAGCAGAATAAGATAATCAGAGGACCTTTTGTTGCAAACCATTTTAAAATTTCATTTCTGTCTTACCTAAGGACTTGATTTATATCCATTATTAAAAATTAACTTGTTGCTTGCATTTCACTAGAACCTGACTTTTTACTTGAAAAGTCTTTCAATTTTTTTAGGAACAAGGGAAGTTCTTCCTGCAAACTTAAAGCAAATCTGTCTCACAGTTCCTATCCAACTGGAAGTTTAGTCTTGGCTCGTCTGAACAGTGGTTTTCAGAAATTGCTTATTTTAAAAACTTTAATTTTTCTAACCACATGTTGACTGCATCATGAGAGTGCAGGTTTAATTTGGAGGCTTAATAATGGAATACAAAATCCCTTGAGTTTTTTGGAGGAGGAAGATGACGATCTTTTCTTATTTCATTAGTTTCCTTATTTCATTAGTTTGTCACATGAATTAAACATTTGCAAAGTGATGCTAAAACATATGCTCTTGATTAAACTTTGTTTTCAGGGTGGAACTTCTCCTGTAGAAATACTGGTGCTATATAGAACCATTCATATGTGACACAAAATTTGAAATGTCCTCTCTTCCAAGATGATTCCACAAGTAATACTTCTTGGTAGAACTACAACTTTGTGTACATGATAATAATGTGTTCTCTTTCAGATGGGAAAAAATTTAATCAATTAAGTTGGAAAGGGTACATACTTTCCTTCTGGCCACAATCTCACAATTTCTCTGTGAAAATATCAATATGTCTGCTAGCTGTTCATTAACGCAACCTCGAGGTGGGGAAACAACCTCTGTCTATTTATTAATTAAAAAAGAAGCACTGGGCCTCTATTTGGAATAATTGCAATTTGGAAATGTACAGTGCATTAAAATTACTTGTCTTTTGAAAACATATAATATTTATACTCATAAATCTAACACTGACTTTGCAGAAGTTCTGCTAGGTTCCTGATCCCCTTGCAAAGCAAAGTATGCTGTACTTAAGTTATTACTCAGATTAAAAAGAAAAGTGCAATCATGTTTATAGTAACCTTTCTTCAATGGCCAAAAGAGTTCCAGAATTGCAGGAGATTTTTCATCAGCATTGAATATTTGGAACTACTGATGCATAACTCTACAAAAATATTATCTCTGCTGTCAGTTTAAGAAAAATATGTTAACTGTTTGGTTGAAAGGATCTTGAAGTTTCCTCACTATTAGAAGTTAGTTTTCTACGTTAGGCGAAGATTGCTTAATTGCAACTTCAAAATTTTATAAGGATGAGGAGGATGGGAGTGATGCTTTCAATGACTAAATAACTACTTAAAAGGTTTTTTTAATGACACACTTAGAAATCATAACAGCCTGCTCTTCTGTGTGCTGAAGTTAATGATGTCATACTTTTTCTGAAGGGTAATCTAGGAAAAGAATTGACAACTGATTCATGCATCACAGTCTAATTGTTAAATACACTTCACATGAAAGCAGAAAAACCAGCCAGCATTTCATTCACCTTTCAAATACCAGAATTTGTATGAAAGCCACAACAAACAAAATGATATTTGAACTGAGCCAGTTGCTTCCTCTGGAAAAAGTGTGGTCCTTTCAGAAAATCACAGATTTTTGAGACAGGCTGGGCTTTCACGTTTGGATAAGGAACTTTTGGCTGAAGAGTTCTGTGGAAGGCAAGCATGTTGATAGTATACCTGTGGCACAAGCCTTGTGTAAAGAAATTGTCTATGGCTCTATCTTTAAGCTCTTGTTCTGTCTATTTTTCTAAATTCATTGACTTTAATATACTCTCTGCTGACTTGAGTCCACACTCTGGAGAATATTTTCCTTTTAAAAACAGGTGGTATGGAAATTTTTGAAATATTTCTTCTTAATATTTGAATATTTGAAATATTTGAAATATTTCTTCTTAATATATAGCCCAAGCTATATATTAATGTTAACTTGAGCTGAACAAGTGAAAGGATGTGCAAATTGATTTTAAAAAATACCTTAAGAACTTACATATAAAAAAAAGGTACTCACTAGTGGATTTATCTCAATAAATTTAATATGATAGTATAACAGTGAAGGCAACAAAAATGCTGAATGAGAACAAATTAGACTAAAACCAGTATTTCCCTTCCCTTTTATGTCTTCACTCATGAAAGATGATGACCCAATTTCCAAGGCAATTAAAAACCATGTTGTCAAGAGTATGGCATCCCTTATGGATCTCTGATAACTGTACTGCTGGTCTGCCCTTTAAGCATGAAATTTTAAGCTGCACCTTGCATATAGGTATATTAAATGACAGTAGTTTCAACTTTGTTATATTACAATTTTATGCAGTTTTGCTCTTTAGAAAGCTTCTACTTATAAACAAATTGCATTTATATGTTCTGGTCTTGTCCTTGTTATATTGGCATGTGCAGAGGCTTCATTTAGGTGTGCAGAGACAACAACTGAATATATCTAGGTGAAATTCATAGGTTTTATTTTCTAATTGATTTGTTTTGGGCCTATTTTGGGTGGATTCTTTTTAATAATCAGTTTCTAGAGCTATGGTACTCAAATCCAACTTCTTTATTGCAATTAAGGCCTAGCCACTGCTGTCTAGACTGCAGTAATGATGTTGGTTATTCTCCTGTAATAACCCTATTGATGGGCTTCAAAATAGCACTGGTCCTGAGAGCTGATGTTTGCTGACTGCACAAATAATGGACTATCAGCCATTGCATGCAGTCTGGTTTTTGCCGTAATGGGAAACTGCATTAAAGATAAAAATCATCCTGTAAGTAAAGGGAAGGCTTTAGGTGTAAAGACGTTTTTCAGCCCTACTTTGGGAAACTGTCATTCAAGCTCTCCAAATCAGGGCTGTGTCACTCTAGGGAGTGATGGCTCCTGTTCTTACTCCCTCAAGGCAAAAGGGCGAGGGCAAGGGCTGGGATCTAATGAATTGCAGGCTGAGGATAAGTTCACCTTCCTGTGAAAACTGTGGTTTAATTCTTTTTTCAGCAAACTGGACAGCAGCCTGAACCTTATCATATTATTTCTTGCTGTTTTGGAAAAGACATCTGAATTAGCTGCAGCACCAAAAGGACTTGTTCTGGACACTGAGAGTCACGTATCTCTGCTAAAAGCTGGACTGGTGTGATGGAAGCTTGTAAATGCCTTGTCTGGCACTTAAATGTCCAAGGAGGAAGTTCCAAAGGGTGTTTTGGCATGGCAAGAAGAGTTTCTGCAGTCGACCTCCAAGGTGTCAATGTGTTCATACTTTTCTTCAGTTTGGAAATCTCCAAATCACTTCAGTGAAAACAGCAGTCTTAAGGGCAGGAAAGTATGATTGAACAAAGCTGTCACAGGGGAAGCCATCCAGCATTGCTCATTGCCTTGGGGTCTGCAGTGAGTATTTTTGCATGTGAATCATTCTCTCTTTTGCATAATTTTGTTATTAATACTGTTGCTGTTACGGTTTATTTCTTATCTAATTGCTGTTTCCAGTAAATTGCTCTTATCTCAGCCCATGATCTTCATCTTTTGTGCCTCCAGTTCGCAACTCCATTCTGCTGCAGCAGAAGGGGCAAGAGAAGGGGGAGTGAGAGAGTAGTGGGTGGTTTGGGAGAGTCTCAGTGAGGGCACTGAATTTAGGAGTACCATTCTTTAACCATGACAACTGCACAAAAATCCTTTGCACATGTGTCTTTGGCTGTGAGAGAGACTTATCTTCCATTTACTTGTTGTTGGGGTTTTTTCCCCATTAGTATTCATGAGTTAATAAAGCAATAGACCACAATATATATGTTTCTTGAATTGCAGTACTTGTTACAGCTAAGAAATCCACACAGAATCACATGAGAGGAAGAAAGGGACATGACCAGCTTTGAATGTGTGCTTCCCACACACCAGAAACCCACAAGTATGTGCAATTGATGAGCAGCTAAATCAAGTGCTTGTTGGTCACTTTATTGGCTTCACATAAGGTGCCCTGCTTGACTGGCAATCAAGGACTTGTCCTGTAATATCTGCTAGGAGTCTGAATTTGTTTTGGACCTTCCAGTACAGTAATCCCACAAAGAAGAAGATACCAGTTTTAGGGAATGGGACTATTATGTCAGACTGAATGAAAGCACACAGTCTTGAGCTGACTTCTGCTGGCTCGTGGGCACATCAGGCAGGGTGATAAAATCAGAACACTCCTCCTGACTCTGCCAATGATCTTCTGGTGTTTCCTGGCAAATCACTTAATTTTTCCCTCTAGCTTCAAACAAGGAATAATGTTATCCTGGGGAAAAGTTTCACCTAGAAGAACCAGGAAGCTGATCGTAACAGAGAAGTTTGTGCCAGTGATGTTGTTATAGAAATTACCATAAGCTTTTTGAAGAAAAAAGGAAAAAAGGTTCCTTGCCTCTAAGCCATCCATTTCCTTATGCTTTTACACGGTGGTTGATCACAGATTCAAGCTGTTCAGTTTTAAAACAAGAGAGGAGCGAGTGGTTTCAATGAAGATGCATTCAGTCAGAGACACAAGTAGATAGAAGTGGTGCACAATGCAACTGTGTTGCTAAGAGTATTTTTGTAGAGTATTCTTTGTAGGATCAGTTTTTGCTGTCAAGGAATCACTAAAAATAGAAGACAATGCTATTTAAATCTATTCTTATTGATGAGATTTGTGCAAATATAAGGTTGAGGGGTTTTTTTGTTGTTTTTGCTTTTTTGTTTTTGTAAAATTGGTATTGCTCCAGGGAGAGCAATTATGTTTAGCTGTCTTGGTAAGAAACTGACAAGGTCCTGGCCTGAACAGAGGTTACTGGGCTTCAAATTAGAAATTCCTGAACATGATGCAGTAAAGCAAGAAGCTCGCAAAAGCTGAAGCTGATACCACCAGGAATGGCAGAATCACCTGGATTAGAGTGTCAAGCTGTTTATGTCACAACACTGGGGCCTGTGGGAAGAAAAGTAAGCAGGGGTGGTTGGTGTTTATTTGGGAGAGAATGGGAATGGTAAAACAAATGAGAGTGGTGAAACAAATGAGAGTGAGAAGGAGAAAAGGGAATATAGTTGGTACCAAGCTGTGATTAGTGCTGAATGGGGATACCTGTTGGGGAGTATTGTACTTTATCACTGTGGCCTGAATTAGGCCCATAAGCCAAACTTCTTGTCCTGACCATAGCACATGCAACAAACCTGCTTCCCTAATGAGGGAGAGCTGCATGCCTTCCTTAGGCTGCCAGGGAACACCCGAGTCAGATCAGGCATCAAGGTATGACATGACTGTGCCAGGCCTGAGGGCACTGGCATCCTCCTAAAGACTTCCAGCCAACAACCACAGCTGCCAGTGTAAACCTTGTGCAGTGAAACCCAGTAGCTGCTTTTGAGCCTGTTTCTTCATGCTGCTGGTAGAATGAACTTCAGGAACTATATGAGATAGAGGGAAGGACGTCTGATCACCAACTGTTCCTCACTTTGGCTAAATATAATTCCCCTGAAACTAAGATAGTTCATTAATGTGCCATGTTTGGAAAGCACTGGTTTGTCAAAAGAGCTCTGCAAATACCCCTGAGAGGAGTGAGACATAGAAAAATATGAGTAAAAGAATCAGCTTTGCATTGTTAGAATGAATCTATTGCTTTCTTTCTTTAACCTCAGAAGCCATTGCAATAATCAGTAGAGTTGATGCAAATAAAATCTTTTGTAATCTGAAGCCGGGCCAAATTTTGTCATCCCTGTGTTGTCCTCCCAACAAGCCAAAAGACACTGTTTGAGAGCCAATGGCTCCAACAAACAAAGCTGGTCTGGTGGGGGACAAGTAATAGGGAGGCAGCCCTTCACTTTGGAACACTCTAGATTATCACCAATGACTGTAAGATATTTCTTTTTCAGCATTGTTTTGATTTTTGCTAAGTGACTGACCATGTCTCTAGGATGGGGACTGTCTGTAGTGGTAAGAGGTGTCCATGAACATGCACTTGATACCTCCTGATGAACTATGCGCCTGTCCAGATAGATCGCAGTTTTAGATAGTGAGACAGAACTGTCAGCTTTAAATTAATTTGCCCTTTGAAAATCTCACTGCTAACAAGGCGCTTTTCACCTGTCTGGAAATGGTGATAAAGATGGGGGTGCAGCTGGGTGAAAGTCCTGTTTGCCATGTGGCAACACTGTCCTGGCAGACCCTCCTAATCTTTTGGGAAGAAGGGTGGAGATTGTGGTGGCAGCAAGACAAAGTTAGGCATAAACTGATTTGGGATCTCAAATGGTTAATATTGCTAGAGATATCTCTGTTCTGGTTTGCTCAAAACTAGACAGAGTAACAAGATTTTAGAGTTTGAGATGGACCATTTGAAAATTAGTGTTTCTACTTGTGGATGAAACAGAATGATTTTTTTTTCCCCTCCAAAGGACCTAGTTGGGAGTCATCAAACAGTCCTGTCTGTGGTCACCTGTAGGCTCATAAATGCTATTTACAATTAAGTATTTATGTCTAACAGACACATTATTCAAGACTTGGAAGATACTACTGCTTGCTCACACCCACATTGAGTATGCTTGCTGATATGCCTAGATGCATGAAAAATTTATAAACTTTCACCATCCAGAATTCTGCCACCTCTGGCAAAAACTTGCTGAAATTAATTAAAAAACAAAATTAATGTGAGTTTTGATTTGTGTTCAGTTTTGACAAAGTTCTTAGCCTTCCCTCTGCCACATTTTAAAATCAGTTAGAGAACTTCTCAAAATTTTATTAAGTTAAAGAACTTGAATTCTCCCTCCTCCTGTCCTGTTTTGTCACTGTTGTGACAGTCTATAATGGCTTGTAGGACGGTGGGAGGTGACTTGGAGGAGCAGTGAACGCAGGAATATTGTGCTTATCCTCTGTGAGCTCTGAAATGATGTCCCAGTAGACTGATGGAATAGTGCTTCTTGAGACCAAATTTTTTCTCTTTTTGAGGTCAGTGTACCCATAAGGCTCCGCAGTGATTTGTGCAGGAGCAGGTTTTGCTGGGAAGAATGGAGAGCTAGAAACTGGTTTATGCATTTCCATCTGAGAAGAATCTGTGGGTCAATAGATGGGAACTGTGCCAGAGAATATTTGGAGCTGCCAGCTTGGTGTTTGGGGACTGACTGGTGGATTTAACTGTGGAGCTTTAAGGGATGGCTGGTCCCCAGCTGTGTTGGTTCCCAGGGATTATTGCTTCTGCTGCAAAGGGACCAAAGCAGGATTCATATCAGTTCCTTGGCTGTCACAGGTCACTATCTAGTATTTCATAAAACTGTGTTAGGTAGTGGACTGACAGGCAGACCCATGTACTCTACCACTGCCTGCTCTATTGGGGTTGCAGTCTGTGGCAGGGAGGTGCCGAAAAGAAGCATTCAACGTGCTACAGTGATATTTTTGACTCAGCTAAATAAATCTTCCAGAGTTTGTCTGCCACTCATCTTGGAAGAGGTAGAATCAAGGGAGAGCCTGGTAGTGAGCAGGGGCCAGCTGGAAACCACTTCTGGCTTCTCCTGTACCACTGGCACACTTCAGAGCAGGAATTTCCTAAAATAGATACAGGGTGTTCTTGAACATCCCTGCCACACTGACCTGCATAATCTGAGAAACTTCTGCCTGAGTTTGGTTGTTGTTATGAAGTTCTTTTTTTACTCTGGCTATACATATTTTTGTATCATAAATACCTTTTTTACCCATGTGCATTCATTTTTGTAGGTGAGACTCTGTCACATTCCTTCAGATGAAGGACAATTGTTAGCTCCTAAATTTTGATGGTTAGTGATTAAAATATAAACCGTTTGAGTCAAGGAATGAAGTTTTTTTAGAACAAACTACTCTGGCTGTCTTATCTTTAAATTAAAAGAAAAATATCAGAGACAGAAAAAAAATGCATATTAATGGGGAAATGCAGGGAAAAAATATTGGAGACAGATAAGATGCTCTAATGGGCAGGTTGGGTTAGAAAAAAATGGTTGGTTTGGGAGCTGTATTTCACGAGAAGGATGTGATCTTATTGGAAATTCCTAAGGAACTGAGCTCAGAGGAAGGCTGTTATAGGAGGGTGAAAGGGATAAAGGCCTTGTTCTTTTATAGATCCATGTATTTATTGTGGCATGAAGTAAGTGGTGATGGAATCCTAATGATTTTTGTCCATAAGCCTGATGTGTTTTTTGTTACTTAGCTCTGCTGAGTGCTTGTGGAGTGCTGTATGGTGTAGCGGAGAGCTCCAGGAGTAAGTTCTGGGCAATAGTATGTTTCAATTCTGAGGGACCAGCCTTAAATCCTGTGAAGACAGAAACTGATTCCATCTTTTGGATGCCAAGGAGAGGATATAGAAGTTGAAAACTATAGATATCAGGAGGGTAATTGTGCTGATCCTTCCCATGTTCTAAAACTTTTAGATTGGAGGGAGGTCACTGGCTGGATCTTGCCCTGTTTGGCCATGCAGATGTGTTGCAATAAAGTCTTGCTCTGTTCTGGGTTTTCCTCTAAAAATATAAGGTAGACCTATTTCCACCAATTCGTTTTATGCAAGACATTCCATGTTTATTCCTTATGGCTTGCTTTCCCACATCTTGTTGCTTGTGGCTAGGGCAGGAGGGTGTTCCCAGAATCTCAGTAAGTTTGCATTAACAAACCTGTGACCCAGAAAAAAGTCTTAGGTAGGGAAATGAGATATGGATGAAGGAGGCTTGAAAGGCTACTGATAAAATGCCAAATCATGGGCAGATATTGCCTGCACATGTGTGTGTGTATAAATTACTGGGAAAACTAGGACAGGAGTCCTCTGCTTGCTGTACAGTGGAGGGAAAGGATGGCTTGAACTGTGGTTTCGCTGTCACAGAGCATCCAAAATAACCTGAAGCTTTAAGCGCTGGCCCTGTAAATTCCTTATACTTCTCTAAAAGTACTCAGTGGTCCTTAGGATGGTTCCTGTTGGTGTTTGCAGGCATGTCCACTTAACCCAGTTTTCCACGACCCTTCCTGCCTTTAGGGTGATTTCTTTGCCTCGAGTGTAGTTGCATTTCCCAGAAGCAGTAGAGACCCTTCTCTGAGTGAATTGACTTCTGTGGCCTACTCATGCTCACAGAAGCATAAAACTGCAATGGAATGACGGTTTTGATAAAAAAGCAGCAGGCTGGTGAGCACTGAGCAAAGAGGAGCTTGCTTAGGGCTGCAGGGATGCTTTCAGTAGGATATAAAGTTAATTGTCATCTGGCCTAAGTTAAATGGATGACCTCATGAGCAATAGTGTATTTAATCACAAAGCCACTAGAAACATCTTGACATGAGACAGAATTGCTTTGTCAGAATTTGTTCTAAAGGGATCGGGAACAGAGGCAGTGAGGATATAACAGAATCTGCCATCAGTACAGAATAAACCTTGCTGTGTCTCTCTCCTTCCTCAGTGGTTTGTTGTGAAATGGTAGAGCAAATGGGCTGCCATCTGAAAGGTTGCTACCCGCCTTGAAAATTTAGGTCAATCACAGTCAGTCTTCAGAAATGGGGACCATAACGAATACTTCATTGCAGAACATGACTTTATGTCTGAGATCCTGAGTGTTATTTTCAAAATATATCTGAATGAATTAATCACCACTTGTGTGGTGGCTGGAACTCTGAATTAATTGAAGAACCTAGTGATTATCTCCAGTAAAAAACAAAAAAGGGGAGAGGTGGGAAGAGAAGGGAAGGAAAAAGGAAAGGAAAAAGAAAAGGGAAAGGAAATACAATCTCCACAAATCTCTCAAATCTCTCATTTTCTTTCAATTATTCTCTTGGAAGAACTGCTCTTGAGTGACTAAGTTAAATAACACAAGCAAAAGATGATGATTCATGCTGCTTTTCCTGATAGTTTCTAGTGCTCAAAAGCCAGTATCACAGCTGCAGCTTTGAATAAATGCGTGGGGAAAGGAATAAAATTATAGTAGGTATGTTAGCGTAATGTTCCCAATGTGCAGCCTGTGTATGTGATTACCTAATATTCCTTACCAGCTGTTTCTTAACATTAGTCATAGTGATCTAAAACAACCACCCTCTCTTCATTTATCTCAGTAAACATTGTTCTTTTTTGAAGAGGTAAGCTGTTTAGGAACAAAAGTTGTTCCCTCCTCTCCTTCAGCTTTTTCGTCTGCATGTCGTAATTGTCTTGAATTGGAAACAGCTATAGCTGACCATGTAAGTAATAAACAGTAGGGAAATATTTAAACATGGTAATAGCTATATTTGAGTATCATTATGAATGTGTTTCCTAGTAGTGTCTAGAAAATGCAAGGCTCTGTTCTCATGCCAGGACAAAGCTAAGCTAAGAGGAGGAAATGTTTCAATTTTCTTCTTTAACACCACACTTCTGTCTTTCCAAATGGAATCAAGATACCCTTTGTAATTCAGTGTTTATATTCTCATTTGAAGCTGCTTGTACTGTGCAAACATTTTGATTTTATTTCAAATGTGCTTTGTCATAATTCATAACCTGTTCATGCTAGCACTTTCATAAGTGTCTGTCCTACTTCTGATGGTGAGCAGTGCTTTATTACTGCAAAACTCCCACGAAACTCAGTGAGACATATGTTTCCAAATACACAGGGACACATTCTGTGGAGACAAGTGCTGCTCGGGGTGAAGAGACTCTGCTCAAGGTCTGTCTGAAGAGGAAATGACAGAAGTGCTTGTGAGACTGAGGAGAGGCAGCAAGTGGATCTCCTCACTCTGTGGCTTCAAGTACACTCTCTAGGCAGGGTAGTGACCTTCACTGACAAAGCAAGCTGTAAACCAAAATCTCTCTGTAGCTGAAACCACAAGACTTTTTCCTTTCTCCAGAAGAAGGCCAGAGTCAAGACATGAAATGATAATGGGTCATAAGCCGATCATAAGCAACCTGGGTTGGACCATGTGATCTCTAAGAGAGCTTCTTTGTTTTTGTATTACATCAGTGTGAGCAAGCCTGCAATCCTGTCCAACACTTAAAAGCAATAATTTCTCAATGGTTTGTCTAAGGAAAGACCATATTAGCCTATATTCTAGTATGTGTATGGTACTCAAGAGAAAGCTGAAATTTTCTACCTGATTTTGAGCACAGAACTGATTGACAGGAATTCTTTCTTGTCTGCTGTCAGCAACAGGAAACCTTTGTGCTCCTCTGCAAAAACAGAGTATTCATGGAACAGAAATCAATTCTACCTGAAAAGGTTTATGAATAAGTATTTAGAAGAGGCTATTTAAAACCCTGAACAGAAAGAAACTCAAAGGACTAACCAACGTGGAGAAATAATCAAACTGGGCATATATGGAGGGAAAAAATACCCTATTTTCAAGTTTGAAAACTAGTACAGATATCAAGGAAGAGTGTAGACAAGGGCTCAGCTGGGGTTTGATTAAAGGTCAGTGAGGAGGTCTCATTAACACGTAATGTGCAGTGCGTGTACCTCTTTGTCAACATGTATCTGATGTAAAATCAAAGTTGATTTCTGAAAAAAAAAATCCACATTTTTTTCTTTTATCTTTCTGCTAACCTACTCAAACTGTGCCTTCTTTTTCTTTCAGTGCCATGTTCCTGGTAAAACTTACGGATAACACACAAAAGGAGTCTTCTAATCTCAGACTATGTTTGTTCTTTTTTTTTTTTTTTTTTGGGAAGAAAAATCAGCAGCTTAGAGAAATTCAAGTAATTATTTTTCAGTACTTACTGCTATGCAGTTGATAGTCAAAGCTTTCTATAGAAAGCAGTGTTGACAATGAAGTCCCAGAAAATGAAGTGTGCCATTCATAGACAATGAAGAAGCCTTCAAAACTGGAGCCCATTGATCAGTACCACACATTCTGCCCTTAAAGTTGTTTAATATATGTTTATATATTTAATATATGTAGAACACTGGCATGAGGCATGTACAGTCATTGTTTCTCTTTATACTTAGTTTGCTGCAGCATCAGAAAGAGATGTGTCAACTGAAGCATATGTCGGGATACCTGACAGAGTAAAATTCCAGACACAGAACTCAAATGCTGCGTTCAGGTCTTTTTGTGTAGGTAACCAGATGCTATTTAACAAAAAGATGCCATGTAATTATTCACAGGGAAAATATTTGTAGTGAACACATAAGCAATGAAAGCATGCATTCTCGAATAGTTTGAAAACAATGGTGTAAATGCAATTTATTTCCAAGGAAGTTGAATTCAGCATACTGCCATACCAGCTCACACTCCTGCTGTTGCCTGTACTTTGTGTTTATGGAAAGTAACAGCTGCAACATCTGTTATCAGCACAGCGTATTTTCAGCACAGCATTAACACACAGTTATTCCATTTATATGGTCTTTTTCTTCTCCTCACCTCTTCATCTGAGACCACTACCCATCCTTCAATATAATCAGGCTGTGCTTATATATACCTGAGCCACCAGAAGCCGAAAGACATTCTCAATAGATCTGGATCTATTGCCAAATCCTTCTTGACTGAGAACATACAGAAGACTCTGGCTGGGAAAACCTCAGCAATTAAAAGCATTCAGGGTTCTTGAAAATTAGTAGTTTCTTCATTTTAGTTTATCTGATTCAACAAGGATGTCCCCTGAAGTCAACATGTTAATATTTCTGGGGTGTCAGTAAAGACAGTAACAGATCTCCTGGATTTCCACAAAGCATGTTTTCTTCTTAAACCAGTTGAATCAAACAAGGGATTTAAAATCTTCATTTTCACTGGTTTGTTCTTTTATTTTTTTATCTTGGTACTTACCAGGAAGGAACAGTAATCAGCCAGCTAACAAGTAACTCATACACTCAAATTTCATGGTTCTTTCACACTGTCGTCCATATTTATAAATCTGCTGTGAAATTCACCTCTAATTTTAGTAGGGCCTTGTCTACAAGAAAGATGAAGAAATAGCAAGTGTTTGTCATCAGGCTGTTACAGATGAGGAGAACCGAGTCTGATGACACGTCTTTGGTCACCTTTTTCACTTTCACTCATTCAGTTTGTGGGTGTTTGGTTTTCACTCAAAGCCTGACAGTTTGATTCACAGGTTATTCGAGCTGACCAGTGCTGTGTAATATCAACCTCCACACAACACTCCGGGTCACACCTGCACATTTAGCTAGCTAGGCCGGTGTTGCTCCACATATCCTCCTTCACCACTCAAACACAACATGAGTTCGTGATCAATATGAGCATAACACAGTTTCAAAACTGTTGCAGTGTTACGCCATTTCCTGTCCCCAACCCCCTCTGGAATGTGAATCAATCAATCTCCCCTGGGCCATCCCCTCCTCACACCTGGTTGGCCTTCACCTGTCATAAATTCTATACAAAACCATTCCAAAATTAAAGCCCCAACATTCAGTGATCTATGACTAATTGCTGATGTCTCAGGTGATTGCCTGAGAGTAGAGTTTAACTCTTGACAGCTATTGACAATATTGATAGTCATCGATAGTCATCTAAGATTGCTGTCTGTGTTCACCCTGTCCAGGTAAAAAAGCCAATTAAGAAACTCATATATTTCTTCTTTATTTGATCTGATGAGGGTATAGTTGAGATGTCTTTACTGGGGGACTGTTTGAAATTGTGTTAGTGTTCAACTTGGGTCATTGGTATTATCTGTGATGTGCTTTGTTATAAATAGGCATAGAATCATCTTCACAGAATAATTGTAATACTGAGAACCTCATATTAAAATGGGTCTTGTTTTTACACTAATATACACTATTAATATCTGCAAAACCCCTATGACTTTGGTAGTAATTTTCTGAATGAGAGAATAACAGGCTATTAATGATATACTTCAACCTATATATCACTGCAAGCAGCTTACTCATTTGTTACTAATTGGTGGCTTGCTACTAAACAACATTGTGTCAGGCATGGTGCATCTAGAGAAAGCTCTAACATAAAAACCGTATAGAAATCCTATTTCAGGGAAATCAGGGGTGCATACAGTTACAGTTCCTTTCCTATTCAGTACCTGGAAGTATGTTGTTCTCATCATCCTGTGCTTAGATTTTTCACCATAATCTCTTGTACAGCACTAGTTTCTCAACGTCAGTTTACATTTCATTTAATAATGAAATGAAACGTAAATAAGGACATGAAACTTTGTATACTTATAGATCAGGATGGAAGTTTTTGCTTGCACTCATTGCCATGTATATTCCTGAACTGATCATGCTGTTGTAAGAGCAAAAGCCCTTTCCTGAAGAGTTTGATAAACAGCTTTCCTTGTTTCCAGAATGCATGAGGCTTAAGGGGAGAAGACACCATCATGGGTTCAAGCAACATTTTAAACCGGCAATAAAAATCAATGGACATTAGTGAATGATTTTAACAAATATTGGATACACAGTTTCCATGTAGAAAAGTAATAAGCTGGGATGGAAAGGCAATGGAGCTAAACTGAGACCTTTGATAACATGGCCACCCCTTCAGATAAGGGAAAGGTGAAAGGCTTCTTGGAAAATATTCACTGGGTGGGAAAACACGCCTTTGCTTCCTGTGCCACAAGGAACCATTGTGCTACTTGAGCAAGGACAGTCAAAATGAAACAGAGTGAAGCTGTGCACTGTCTGGGAGGTGTCACATGTGGGGTCAGGCCAGAGCATGTGCAAAATTGCTTCCCTGCCACGGGTCCCAGTGCGCATCTGAAATCAGCCAGCTTTCTGCAGTGCCTCCAGAAGTTGTTTATACTCGAGGTACACCCTTCTGTCTGCATTTAAGTTACAATTAACAGCATGAATTGTTGTTTAATTTTCTAAAGGATTTTTTATCCTTTTAGAGAATGACTGCCATGTGAAATACAGACAGTAAAATATTGATGGTGTTCATGCAGTAGCTGGGAGCAGCACTCCTTTAGCTCAGGAAGTTGCAGGATGAAATTCTGCGCCCGGTGTTATACAAAGAGATCAGAATGCATGGGCCCTGTTGGCCTGAATAACCTATGAAACACCTCAATACATGTAGCACCTTATACACATAAAAGACAAATCTCAAACCCAGATATTGAATTTTTTTGTCTTTGTTTAATAGCATACAAAGATAAAGAAATGAGAACAGGGATGACAAAAGTAATGACACTTGAAAATAGAACGTATAAGAACAAGAGACAATAAAAAGTTATGAGAACATATTAATCACACACAGTCTCACCATCTGTTGACTCCATATATATGCCCCATCCTACTACTCCATATGCTACTTGAAGATAAATACATATAATGATGGATAACAAGCAAAAAATAGCACACAAAAGGTCTAACATACACATAGTAAATAAGCATATGGCATAATGACCCCATTTTGGTGTATCTGTGTGACCTTCCAGAATACACAAGCAAGAAAAGGAGCTGATCAGTGATTGAGCAAATGTGGCATTAAGGAGATCTGATGACTTCAGTCCTTGAAAAGTCAAAAAACCTCATCCATGGAAGAAGCCTAAACTGAACAAACAGTCTAGGAACATTAAATAGTGGGACATAATACCAACACAGAGCTCTGCCCAATTCCTGTCACTCTTCTTTCGTCATCCTCTCTCTCCTTTCCATACATGTCCAAATATGAGTGACTTTCTCTGATCACGAATCCTATTTTGCTCTGTCAGTGTCTTCGGTGATAGAGTCTCACATTTAAGGAACTAGAAATCTTTGAAGGTACTTTTCTATGGACTGTGGAGCAGAGGAGAGAGGTGGAGAGTCTGTGCTTCCTCTTTTCCTGATGACCGTTTCCTGTGCAAGGTAGAGCATCCCTCAGCTAAGAGAAAGGTCCTCTTGTATCAGAGAACAAGATGCAAGAAGCATCTGTAGGACAAGTGGAAGTGATAGTGCTCTGAAGGTGCATGGTTCCAGAGGAGCTGGTGACTTTAATTTCCTTCCTCTTGCTTCTCCAGCCTGCCAAGTTCTTGGTGGGAATGAAGTTCAACTCTCTGCAACATGATGGTTAGCAAGTTCTGCATTATCTTTGCAGTCCCTGCCAGAAAAGTAGGGATTTTCTCACCTGTGAACTCTGGGCACCAAGTAGGGGCATCTTCAGCATTTCATTCTGGTTAGAGAAGCTGGATTGACAAACACCCCGTGGCCTTTTTCAGATGTTACTTTTGTGTCCTCTAGTCTCATCATGCTTGTTTGGCCAAATATATAGTCCCACAGTGTTTCATAATTTATTGTATGTGTAATTAATGGACGGATAGTCTGTTTAACACTGTCTACATTTCCCTCTCAAATATGTAGAACCAAGGATAGAATTTGTCTTGCTGTAAGTGGTAGCAGTTCCTAAATGGATTTTCATTTGAGGATCACCTCGCACACCAAGGAACTGGACTGTGCCAAACAGATGCCAATCTGATAGCATCTATCAGTTCCCAGCACACAATAGCCTTTCTGATTTGTAAGGAAGCAGGAGGCAGCCTGGTGTGCAAATCCCACTGCTAGAGGGACTTTCCTTCTTTTACACCCTCTTTCCTTCACCTCTGTTTGTGGGCTTCCATGTCAGGCAGAAGGGATGAGCCTTTGGCCATTGGTTACTGTGGTTTTCATGGCAGCTGCAAAGATTATTTTGGAAGGCAGTTGACTCTGGCTGGGAACTTTGATCTATATTTCTTAATGAGTTGTCCTGAGTATACAAACATGTTTATATTTCTGCTCCTGTTACAACCCAGAGGTTTCCCTTTGCTTTTTCAGTGGGAATATTTTCAACCCAGCGATAAAGGGCCTGTGCCCGAAGGAAAGCCACTGCGAACCGCTAATTTAGCAGTTGTGCTCTAGGGTTGCTGTGAGCCACATGTCAAGGGACTGACCATTCTCCATTCCCTTGCCTGGTCCGGTGCAAATGGTAAACCTGGTGTGGGCTTAGATTCTTCTTCTGGAATGTGGAAGAAAAAAAGTCCTGCTGTAGTGCTCTACCTACCTCTATGACTAGGTCCAACATTTAGAGCAAGTGAAGTTGCCACCCTTTTACAAAAGAAAGGAGGAGATTAAATCTGGTTCACTTCCTAACTACTTTCGTGATTAAAAACAGAGGGCTCTTGTTAAGCTCTGTTTATTGTTCTTAGTTATGTTTTCTTTTCTTGCAGCTATGTGATCCTGATGTATACTTATGGTTGCAGATTCTCTCTTTATCACTTCTGTTGTCAGAGCAGTAAAATGTGTTCCGCCAGGCAAAATTTTGGGGTGCCTGTCTTTTTGTGGCAGAACAGTGAGCTAAGAGAATTTTATGAGAGTTTTTCTGAAGAGAATTTTCTATTTGTTGACCATAGGTAACAGATGAAATTTCCAACTTTCATTACTCTCTGGAAAAGTGACTTTTTTTTTAATGGTTGAGTGCTTGGCTACCTTCACAGACTACCCTGCCTTTGCCTCAGGCTGGGTCTAGGTGGGTTGTGTTTGATAATCTAGCTGTAGAATCGGACAGACTCCGGCACTGGCAGGGCTGGGGAGAAGGATTTCAGTGTGGACAAAGAAACAACACCCTCAAGAAAACCTTTGACATTGAGCACTATAGCCATTGTGTGCTATAACTATTCCAAAAGGCACTTATCATTACTCACACAGCCTCAAGAAAATAAGACTGACTTTTCCTCTGTGATATTTTCATTTTACTTTGCTGTGTTTTTAACAAAAAAGAGTTCACACCAGGCATCTGAGCTGCCTATAATGTGCCATCACAGGGTTCACATTATCAACTGTTCTGTGTGAGGAGTTGTGCTCAGACCTAGGCTGTGCAAAACCAATTTGTGTAAATGCACATCCCTATCACCTCTCCTAAGGTCCACAGCCCAGTCTTTACCCCATCAATACCTACCCAAATGTCTGACAGAACCTAAGTTTTTCAGAGAAGAATCCACTTATGACAGTAGTATGTATAGCGTGCAGCACAACGGCCTACTTCTCCTGTTAGACCTTTAGATTCCAAGTAAAGAGTATTAATACAAGCAGTAAGTAAACATCCCGTGATTATAAGCAAAACTTTTTCAAATGGATCTAATGTGACGCTTATTAACCAAAACCTTTGAATGACAGAAGAAGCTGGCATCACTTCCCGATTCCTTTTCAGTTTGGAAATATCTGTGGTCAGAGCATTTTCATCTATCATCAACACAAGATTCTAGATTAAGAGAAGTGGCTAAAATGGATTTTTATAAATTCAGCGTAGATGCCACTATTTTGAGGAAGTGAATTTCTGCTACAAGGTGCACTTGCTGTTTGCTATCCAGGTTTCCTGATCTAAATGATTTACTGTTTACTGCCCCTTGAGAGCTGAGAAATTTCATTCTTATGATGAAATCTCCTGAGGAGATGCACTCATTTGTAGAGTGCTTCAGTTCAGGTGAACTATATGAGTATGTATGTAACAGCACCAATGACAGACCTCCTTGGTTGATTTTTTTCCAATGTATGCTTGTGTATTTTTTCTTTTTATAAATTTTTATTTTTGGGGCATAGTATCTGGGGATTATAATCTTGACTGGGCCTTCCAGTTCAAAAAGGTAGCAGTAATTCTTTCCTTTGTTTGACCAGCATTTATCAGAGTGGTGCTTATTTAACCTTGTGGGCGTTGTCGTGTGATACCACTTTTGGGTCTGACAGCCTTGGGAGATTTCCTCTTCTACCACTTATGACTTAGCTGTGCAAATGAAAAAGGGAACTTAGTTTACTTCAGGGAACAACTTGCTTCTGGTCTGATAAGCTTTGGTGTCCTTTCACCTCTAAGCTTACCCAGAGTTCCCAGAGATTAACAGTGAGGGTAAACTGAGTTTAGATGAGCTGTGTTTTTAATCCTGTCATTTAAAAAGTAATACTGAACACTTTGGGGGTTTTGTTTGGTTTTTTGTTTGTTTGTTTAACTTTTTTGATTTGGTTTTTTGTTTGTTTTGGGTTTTTTGTTTGTTTTACGAGTCATCTAGCAATCAAGGAAACTTTTGATATGAAGTAGAAATATTTCAGGCCTGACACCTCTCCTACAATGTGCTTTCCCCCTTTCTCCGTTCCTTTTTACCTTTCTACAGCTTCTTAGACAGGCAAAGGTTTGGGGTCCTAAAGAGGTTTTCTCTACAGAAATCATGAGGCTACATGCAACAGAACAAGGTTATGTGTGCTTTTATTGAGATGTTGACTTTGGTCATCTGGTCTCCTCCTGGACACCAGAATGTCAAAAAGAAGAACCTTTTAAAAGCCTTAGCCATGAGAAAAGCTTCATCTGCATCTCTTGCCTAATTGGATTCCAAACTCAGACAAGCATAAATCCACAGAAAATGTGACTCTGGGTTGATGGAATGGCATCATAGCCTAATGCTCTCTCGAGACCCAGTCTCAGCTGAAGATTTTCCCTTTACTATCTCCCTGCCTGTCCTCTTCTCCCAGTCCACATGAGGAGGAATTAGTTTTCCAGCCTTTGAGAACAAAGAGTAGAAATGAATGAAGAAGATGCCTACAAGGGACCTGAAGAGCGAAGGTTGTTGCCTCATCTTCACCTTAGCTGGTGTCTGGTACTGTGCTTTGAATGAATCCCTTGGGCTTCTGAAGGAAGCCTTGTGCTACAGTCTGTGCTGCTGGTGCTCTGCACAGATCTGCTGTGGAATATTGACTTATGTGAGAGGTGTAAGAGCTCTACAATGGGGATGCCTTGGACTGCACAGTGTACCTGGGGGACAAACCACATCAGTTCTCCTTTAAAAGATCTTGCCTGTTCTTTGGAGTTCTGTTGAGAAGTGTTGAGTAACTATATCTCTACTCTGTGTTCTATGTAGAGAAGGAGCATTAAGTCTCAGTTAAAGGACAGCAATGAATGTAATTTTGAGACCATATGTGACAGATAATTTCCTCTCCAGGCAGATCAGGAGCGTGTATCAGCTGTGCTGTGTAATATGCTAGGACTATATATAGGTGCTATAGAAAGATATTCTTGCCTCTTCACTTCAAGGCTGCAGGTTAAGCCCAAATTTCTGTTAACAGAAGCCACATATTGTGTAATTTATAACCTCAGAAAACCCTCTGGAGTGTTTGCTATGAACCCAAACTATCTTTTATTTCAACAAAGTTTCAGTGCATAACTCTTACAGCAAAGTACAAGTCTGGGAGTTACTGGCACTCTGTGGAAAAACATATTAGTCACCAAAAAATTTGTGATACCCTTCTTGAATTGTTAGTCAGTGGGATCATGCCCATGATCTGTAGTTTGTGTTAGAACATTTTCAGAAAGGGGTACTACACACACAATAATGTTTTCTGTCATGGTTTAAGTCCTTGTTTACAAGTCCATGTTTCCTAAGCAACTTGAAAACCTGGATCTCAGAGAGGGTTTCACCCTTATACACAAGAATTGCAACACTTGTTTGAAAGTTATGGCTTGTAACAGTCTCTTCTGTACAAGGATAGGGTTTCAATTTTCCCTGATTTGTGACATAAACAAATGGCAAGTGGCTTTGGAATGTGCATCTTGAATAGGTCAGCCCAAGAGTAGAGATGGCTGCTCTTTCTGTCACATTTTCTTAGCTTTTGCAAGTTTCCTACATTAGAGGAGGCAGGGCGTCTGCTGAGGCAGGCAGCACTAGCTACACTAATGAATGGAAAGTGATGTCTGCCCATGTGATACGAGAACAGCACTTTCCATGTTTGCCTGATTATCGAAGAGCTGGAATCAGCATTGACGAAGATAATGTGATGTCACTCTTTAATCTGGCAAGCCTGCAAAACCACTTCCTCCTTGTGTAGGCTGGAGGTCTCATGATTGCCATTTCGCTCTAAAGCATTCATTGAAAGTGATGTAAGACAGAAGAGCTTTGACTCGCTCCTGTTTTTTAAATGAATGAATGCTATTGTGAAATTCCTTGCAGCTATATTGGGAAATACATTGGTTATTCAACAGAGTATAGCGATTATCAAACAAAAAGGAAAAAAACCCAAGAAGATTAGCTTCTTCAAAATGTTTAAATTTCTTTTTGATCTTTAGCTTTGATTTAATTTAATTTAGATAAATAGGCAAGCCATCAAGTTAAAATTCTTGTTCGGAAACACCAGATCCTGGATACTGCCAGGATTTAAAGAAGATGGTGATCATAAAGATGTGGGAGAGGTGGATATTTTATACCATGAGGATCCTGTCTGTAACTTCTCTTAGTATAGTTTTAATAGGTCCCCTGGAATAGAACAGTTTGAGATTCACATTTCCAGAGATTTCTAGATGGAAGACCTTGCAAGGTCTTCCATCTAGATTACTCCTGTCAGGGAGATTACTCCTGTCAGGGTTTTATACAGCTGTGACTCCTGTAGTGGGGTATGTGCTTCTGCAAGGAGTAGTCCCAGGTTATTGTTGATAGTCAGGGGTCAGGTAGGGATGATAGAGAGGTTTGTCAAGTTCTTTTATATTGCACAGTACCACGACTGTTGTTGAATGCACACTGATACTGCAGTGTATATATATATATATATATATATTGTAACATGTATATATAATGAATGTTTTCGCCTGCATTTCACTCCTAGTGGAATGCACTCATAACAGGAGCTGGCAGAAAGTCTCCTAACTGTCCTCTCATGCTGTTCTCATTCTCCAGTCCTACTCTCTCCTGCCTGTGGCCTGTGAGGGTTGTGGACTCCTTAGCTAGGATGGCAGCTTCTGCCAGTAGCTTCGCCAGAACATATAGAAAATGAAACTAATTTTTTTATGCACTACAAATATTAATTTCTGTTTCCTTGTTAAAATAGCTCAGATTGCTAATTAGGGATGAAAGTGTAAAGCAAAACAATTAATGTAAATCTTGAAATTTTTTTTGGAGAATAGATAAAAAGGATGGGAAAACCTCCGAACTGTTTTTCTCAGCATGTGTTTGTCCTAGATCCTTAAAAGATCAGTAAAGCAAATTTTGGATGCTGTTTGAACCAAATGATGAAATAAAAGATGCCATAGTAGTAGATCACCTAATTAATTAATTAATTAATTTTTCTATTTATGTATTTTGAGGAATGTAGTTTGAAATTGTGATTTACATTCTTCAAGATCTTCTGGCACATCATATTGTAAAACAAAGAATGTATTGTCTCTTTAAAAGATAACTGAAAAGTATGACATCTCTAGAAGTCAGTTATTCTAGGGCATTATCCCATGGGGGAAAGAAGTATGAGAGCTACTTATATGATAGAAACTTAAGAGTTGGACTAGATGATCCTTGTTGTCCCTTCCAACTCATTTTATTCCAAGACTCTGTGATACTTTTGTTATTGAAGGGGGCAGGGGAATTGAAGCAGAAGAATTATATCCTAGTTAATAAGAGTATAACCTAATCTTTGTTTCTCGTTTGCTTAGACTGCTGAACTAAAAGAAATATCCATTATTGGCATAGCCCTGTTCAATTCAGGCTTCTGTGAAAGCTGGCAGCCAGAGGCTCTACAAGCTGTATGCATGTCACAGCTGTTACAGAATAGGACAATCCCTCTTAAAATTATTCTTTATTACATGTGACATGAAACACAAGCATGCCTGCACATGCACTGGGACAGAATGTGATACGGGGTCTGATGGCAAGGTATGCTGGGTGCAATCACAGGGCTGGAGGGCACAGCCCAGCCCCGCGCTCACATCGCGTGCGCTGCTCTCACTCTGCCGGGGCTCCACGCTGGCTGAGGGGCACTTGGGAGGATGTGCTGCTTAGAGGAGTGGACAGTGACAAGGTGTTCTCCTGATGGCCCAGGGAGAGAAGGAAAACACAGGCACATCTAGAAGGCAAGGATTTATAGCAGTGGTTTGTTTTGAAGCCTCACCCTGTGTTCAGAGACTGCCTATCAGTCTTCAAAGTCACTGGCTTCTGTGACACCAAGTTGAACCTGAGGCTTGCTTTTCTTAAAGAAAACTGAGGAGTCTGAGAAGTGTGTAAATTCTGTTATTCAAATCCCTGGCCAACACGTGTCAGATATTGAAATTTGGATCTTTTCCCTGTCTTTAGTGTCACCAGTGGCACAACTTAAAGTGCCAACAGAAACAACTTTTGAACCCCAGCCCAAGCCATTACTTGGCAATTCATCTTGTGGAGTTACGCAAGGTCTGCGATGCTGAACACCTGCCAGCACATTCCTGAGGGACTGATGATGATGGATGCCCTTGAGAAAAGCTTATTCTTTCATCAAGTTGGTGCTAAAATCACAGCCACAGAATATATGTTGAGGACATTTCAGGATGGGTCTGGGAGGAGTGGTATGCATGGCTAGTGCAGAGAAGCAGGACTGGCCCAGGCAGCTCTGTACTAAAAGTGTGTAAAGGTCTTTTTAACTTTGTATATAGTACTGGGATTGTAAGACAGAAGCATGCCTTGAGAGGTAGGATAGCTATAATATGATGCCCTTAAAGGTCTAAAAGCATTAAACAAAGGTAATTTAATGTCTATTTTCCAAGTTTCTCTGACAACACAGCTTTCTTCTGCCATTCATGCCTTGTTCAGCTTCTGGCAAAGTGCCTTTTTAAAAGATACCTGTGTACCATGGAGACTCCTAAAATTAGGGATCCACACACAGATACTCTTTATTGTCTTCCTAAACAGCTGAACAACCTCTTCTTCTGTGTCCTTTACTGATTATTTCTGAGTGGTTTCTCAGTCCTTGAAACTTGTAGCTCTGGACACACAAACCAGGCAAACTTTTAACTGCACAAAATTTGAGATGCCTGTATATGACCAAGTGAATTCATTTGAGAAAATCATAGAAACCAATCTTTGTGAGCACAAAGGGAACTCTATTTTTCTCACTCTTCGAAAGATCTGAAGAATCAGTTCAGACATTGTAAGAATTCTAAAATCAGCATGTGAGGGAATTTCAGGTGCCTGGCTCTTATTTTCTTTTTTCTCTCCCTTCCCCATAGCAATGACAGCACCACTGAGTGGACCATTGAAAACTAAGCAGCAAGATGCACTGTGTGAGGAGGTCCTCCCTCTGACCCGGGGAGGACCCAAGTTTGTATAGCTACAAATCCAACAGTTTGGCAATTTCTGCAAGAGAATCTTCCCCCATCCTGCCTATGGAAGTCTTGAAATTCCTCATCTTGTGCTGTTGTAACTGCAGGGAAATTTTCCCTCAACATGTTGGAAGGAACTTTGCAATTAGCTAGTGATCAAAACTGATTTATAAGTCATTTCTTGTTCCCTCACCTTATCCCTTTATGATCTTCACTACCATGTCATGTATCAGAGTGTGTTCTGAGTATATTTAAAACTATTATTTATATCTCTTTTTGTATATCTAAACTAGCTCACTGGGATGCTGTAGTTAAAAGTTTAGTGTCAGTCTGGAGCTGTAGAGGAAGAAGGCTAAGAATGTGGATGGTTTGGGATCTGCTCTTCTAGCACATGTCTGAATGACTCACTAAGACTAATTTTAAATGCTGGTGGCATACCCTGTCATGTTGGCTTCTTTTGGCATTATTTTTTAACCCTGAACCCAGGGCCAGTTGTGAGGTCTGTGTCCTGCTGTAGTCTGATGGTTGGTATTAAAAGTTCACATCACTGTGCTCTGCACTGGTTGTTTTGCTGCCAAGTCCTCTAATAAAAGTCTTCAGAGTCCAAGATAATACCAAAGCTCAGAAAGAGGTCAGATGACGAGCTTGTACATACCAATATTGTGGTTGACAGAATTATGTTGATTTTTACAAGGGAACAGAATATCCAGCAACACTGGAAGTAGTCAATGTATTAATTCTTGACCTTTCCACTTGCTGTGCTCATCTTCTTTCAGAGAAATCTGAAAGGTACCTGCCCTACAACAGTTCCCAGTTTTGATCTGTTTTTAGGAAGACCATTACAGAATGCAGTTTCTTTCCAAATTGATTTTCTTTGTATCTCTTCTAGGTTTCTCCTAGGAGCTTCTGTATGGTGGTTGTCTTACAAACATTAATGGAATAATTTTGACAATTTCCTGTGAGAAGACTTCAGCAGATATTTATAATCTGTTACAGAAATCTGATTCTTTGAGTCATTGGAGTTTTTTCTGAATTCTTTTGTTGATTGAGAGAGCAGAATCTTTTTAATATTTAGTATATATCCCCAAGCAGACATTTTTGCATTTCAACAGGAACAAGAATGCAGACAGACATACTGTCTTGTTCATTGTGACACAGGAAGCCAGTGGAAACACACAATTTGTAGCCGGATCTCTGTTCTGCCCTAGGACCTTTTTCCTGGCTTTTTAATACCTTGTGTTGGAAGGCCAGATGTCAGGACTTTAAGAAATGGAAAGCTGTCATGCTTTATTACTATGGAACATATTTGATGAGCTGACTGACCGCTGTTTCCTTCAGTCTAGGAGTGGTCATCATCTTCTACTGTCATCTGTCGGATGTCAGATATAGCAGCTTGACTTGCAGGACAGGAAAAGTGAGCTACAAGGCTTTCCTAAGGAGAAAGCAGCTGAGAGCCTGCATAGCACTACTCTTCCAGACACTGCCTGGTTTTAACTTGCAGTGGGGAGTGAAGTCTGTCCTGTCTGGCGTCTGTCACTGGCTGGGATGTGGGTCTGTGCTCTGTAGCAGGGATATTGAGTATGAGAACTGTGTCTCCTTAGGAAGTATTGGGGGACACTGCCATCTACTGTCTTCCTTACCTGAAATGACAGTTTGGTTATCGACTTGAGAGAAGAGTTTCTTCTCCTGCTGCCACAATTTTTTTTTAAATAGCTATTTTAAGTTTTTTGAGTTACTTCTTGCACATCTCTCCTAAATGTGGAGGGATCCTTTCTGAGGTGCAGTAGAGAGAACACGAAGCTGAGATTCAGGGAGAAGAGCTTCTATTTCTATCTCCACCACTTGGCGTATTGGAAGACCTTAAGCTAGTTCCTCTGCCCCTATTTTCATCCCGCTGAGATGAATGATGCTGATCTGTCCTACAAACTGCATTAGTGTTTTAACAGCAGGTCACTGTCATTAATACTCTTTTTAATACTTATATATTTGTACTAGTCCAGAGGAGGAGTAACTCTGGTCTGGGAAATCCATGCGCAGGTGTGAGGGAAGTCATTGCTACAATATTTTATTTTTGAGAAAAGTAGCCATTGTGGTCTCTTCATTTCCCCCTGGTGATGAGGACTGTAGCATGACATCACACTTCTTTTTATCCCTTCATTGGTCTGTGTACCTTTCCCTTGGACAGGACATAGACAGAATCTCCCTCCTCATCCATCCAGTGGGAGCAGCATACGTACAGCAGTTAAGGAGAGCATGTGGTTTCACAATCATGAAAGTGTTTGCAAGACAGCAGAACCACCCCAATGGCCTTAGATTAGTTATAATGCTCAGTACAAAACCAATACAAAGAATCTTGGGTTCAGTTCTAATTACCCATTCATAATTAATTCATAATTAACAGCAACAAACGGCACTGCTGTCCCACTCATTTAATGCCTTCAATACTGAAGGCTCTGAATCAAAATTTTAATGTGTTTGTCTCAAAATACACTTGTGTGAAACAGCTATAACTCAACATTCTACTCATCTTGTGGAATTGATTATCTTGGGTAGTAAAGCTAGGCATTCATGATAAGGAATAAATAAAATTGTAGCTCCTTGTAGAGGGTTTAGTAATTTTTGTGGGCTTAACTTCTGGACAATAGTTATCACTGGGCAGTAAATTACTTAGATCAAGTCCCGAGAAACAAAAGGCAGAAAAACTGACAGCAAGCATTCCATTCTGTTCTATTCTTCCTCCACAGGCACATGCAGCTGGTGAGAGCTAGGTGCGTTGCTCTTCCCTGCTAGTCAAGCTAGATTTGCAAACCTGAGTGTTTCCAGGCAGTCAGTGCTACAAGGATGCTCTGGGCATGTGCCATTGTCTGACAAACTCTTCACCTGGCTGGGAATTAACTTTTATACCTCATCTACAGCAAATAATAAGTATCAGCCACCAGGTCACAAGGGTTTCCTGGTGCTTAGATAGAAATTATGTATTTCATTGTGTGTCCATTGTTCTTGTCCTGTCCCTGGGCTATAGTGAGAACTATATGTCTCCTTCATCATCCCTCTGATCAGATATTTATATCTTTGATAAAATCCCCCCTGAGCCTTCTCTTCTCTGGGCTTAATAGTTACAGTGTCTCAGCTTTTTCTCCAGTCCCATAATCATCTTTTCTATCTCTTTCTGGACTTGCTATTGTAAGTCTGTATTTTTCTTAGTGTGAAGCCCAGAGCTGGAAGCAGTTTTCCAGACGTGGCCTGACCAGTGCTGAGCAGAGAGGAATGATCATCTTCCTCTTCCTGTTCCAAATGCAGACGATTGTGTCATACAGTCCTGGGAGAGACCCTCCAGATGACAGTGACAAACAGTTGTGTTTGGGTGCCATCATGCTGGACATGTTTGCTTGAACTCCTTGTGTTTGGAAAAGGCAACCATGAAATCTCTTACCTTGATCATTGTGATACATCTCCTCTCTGGCTATCACTTTTGCATGGAACTGATGATCCATAGACCAAAGTTTCTTAGAATTTCAAGACAAAATTCTCCTTTTTCTCATCTCTCACTTTTTCTCATCTGTCTAACCCACCTGGGTGTTTGAAGATTACACTTGAATTTTTAGATGTATTATGGAAGAAGCAGACAAGCAACGTGAAAGTTCTGAATGCAATTATTTTTCAGTGTGAGAAGCATAGAAGATTCTATGAATCTTCTATGAATAGAATACATCCTGTAGAATTAGGAAGAAATGATGTCCTGCATATATTTCTCAGCTTCCTCATCAGATTATAACATCTTAATGAGTCCTATAGTCCATCCAGAATACCATTTTTTGCATCTCAGAGCTTCTCCTCAAACTACAGAGTGTCTCGCTCACTTTCCCACTCTCTCCTTCTCTGTCCCTTCTCTCCGTTGTCTTCTGTAGGCAGCTTATTCTTCTGACCATGACTAGCCTAGAGATCAGTCCCATATGCTCCTTATGTTACTCTTGCTTGCTTTTTCCTTAGTTTCTAACACCTTAATTTTTTCTGTGGTCTTTCTGTGGTTCTAGAACTAAAAAACCCAAGGGAGTTAAAAAAAATCCCTTAAAGACTTCTTGTCTTTCTGCCTATGCTAGTGAATTGTGTGTCTTCTAGAGAAAGATTTGTAGTTATGGCTCTCCCATCCCCTTAGCCCACATCATGAAAATCAATTGTACACCTGTCTTCTAACCATGAGCACCATTTTCTGCA
The DNA here is from genome assembly GCA_024362935.1 of Setophaga petechia. Taxonomy (NCBI): domain Eukaryota; kingdom Metazoa; phylum Chordata; class Aves; order Passeriformes; family Parulidae; genus Setophaga; species Setophaga petechia. The sequence goes on from JANCRA010000008.1 coordinate 30,904,386, forward strand.
TACAGGATTTACTGTCTGTCTTCACAGAACTACTCCTGTGACCTTTGTTTCATCTCTAGTGTGATAGAGTCCATCAAAAAAGAGTTTATGCAGAAGCTAATAACTGATGATCAGATACATGAAATCAAATTGTGGTCTTTAAAAGCAGTGAAATTATTATGGTTGACCTGTAGAGAGTGGAAGGGGGAAAAAGGGACAGATTTTATCTATGATAGATTAACACATATCTGTGGACACCAGCGAAGTAATTTTCAAACTCTCTCAGTAAATACTGCTTTTCTGTTTATTGCTTCTTTAAGGAGAGTGTCACCTGAAGATAAAACATGAAGAAGCTTTACTTATCTGAGATGAAACCTTTCATTTTCTGTTAGGAGTGCAGAATTTATTATTAATAAAATGGCAGGCTACATTTTTTTGCTGGATTGTGCTACATTTGGGATCAAAAGTAAGTGAGGTATGTGGTTCAGAATTCAGTTACTGAACTGGGCAATTGTGATAACACCTTGAGGGTCTTCCTGTATCTTGTGGAATTATTGATACAGCCAGGGAAGAAATGTTCCTCATCTCTTAAACCTGCTGCTGTAAAACAGACCTGACTCCTTGGGAGCTTCCTTGTTTTGGTGACATAAGGTTAGATCTCCAAGTGTTGACCAGACAGTAACAGCTACTGAGAGTGTTTTATAGGATCCAGACCATTTTAAGTTGGTTGGTTTTTAGTCAGATTAAGTCTCTAACTACACTCACAAAAGAACTATGGAGTATTACAAAACTCAACTGTGCTATCAGCTGTGCAGCAAACTGGAAAACACTTGATAGCACACATAATAAACCCTGTGATGTTTCCATCACTGTGAAGGATTATCTGAAGAATTGCGCCTCTCATCCCTTGAAGTGGTTTGCGGCATGTACCACTGTGATGTAGGAAGTTGTTTAACCAATGAGCTGGTTATATCCTCAGGCATTTGAGTCTGAATGAACAGAGGGCAAAATCCTCTTTGTTGAGTCTAGATAGTCCACCCAAGTTAAAGGCCTCAGCTGTGGAGCACAACATATCCTGATCATGAGGACTCTGACACAGCAAAGTCAAGAGAGGATATGTGTGGTATTTTCAGGGTTCCCAGGATGAATAAGGAATTGAGAATCCGACTCCATGTTCTTATAAGGCTAATTCATTATTTTATGATCTATATTAAAAACAATACTAAATAATAGAGGAAGGATACAGACAGAAGGTTACAAAGAATGATAATGAAAACTCGTGACTGCTTTGAGTCCTGACATAGCTGGATGGTTATTGGTCATTAAGTTAAAGCAATTCACATGAAACCAATCAAACAACCACCTGTTGGATAAACAATCTCCAGACCACATTCCAAAGCAGCAAAACAGGGAGAAGCAATCAGATAATAATTGTTTTCATTCCTCTCTGAGCCTTCTCAGCTTCCCAGGAGAAGAAATCCTGGCAAAGGGGTTTTTCCAGAAAACATGACAGTGACAGATATGTTTGGTTCGGTGTAGTATCATTCAGCACAAAGTGAGAAAGTGAAGGATCACTCATAAGGTACCAAGAAAGGATAGTGCATGATGCAACTTCATCCTAAAGGAAAGATTTTAAGATATTTTCAGACTAATTTTTTGAAAGAGACCAGTTTACAAACTGCTTCATAGGGAGTTTTATCAGTTTGAACACAGAAAGAATTCTGATAGCCTGTTTATGTGCAGGGATGTGACAGATACACCCACGCATAGTCTGTGTACAGAAAGAAAAACACATAGGTGCTCTATTCTGGTGGTGGCTCTGTCACCACCTGGATGGTCCAATGGTATTGCCAGACATTGGTTCGGAAAACAGGTATACCAAAACCAAAACATTAATTCCTTGGTCTTTTAACAACTTGAAGAAGAATGGCCTCCATTTTTTGACTTCATAATACACAGTCCTTCTTGTAACAAGAATTGGATTTGATCTGGTGTCTTCATAACTTTTATGAGTCCAGTATTTTTCCATTTATTATCCACACACAGGTCAGGCCACAAAGAGAAACTAACACACCACCTTGTTCTCAGTTGTCCCTCTCTGCCATCCCCCTCTATCTGTGTTACAATGCTGAGACATGCTAGCAGTGGGAGTGGGAAGTCATGAGGTGACCTATCAGTCCAAGTAAAAAAGCACAGGAACAGCATGAACAGCTAGACTTCAGGAAAAACGTCATTTGACACTGCATGTTACTCTGTCAATTTGCCTTCCTGATTGTTTCCTTTACTCTTTCACAAACTGGTGTTTGTTATTCAGTTGAATCATGCATGTCAATGGAAAAATAGCACTGAACAACAGATGGGTCAATTTCATTTCTCAGGGTTTTTTTGGTTGGTCGGATGGGGACAGAGGTTCAAGCTTGTATTTCTTTAGCATTTCCTCAAATATAAGTCCAGTCCATAAAGCAGAAAATTAAGACTTATCAGAAGAGTTATAACTAAATGAAGAAAAGCTGCAAGGAGGACAAAGTAGCCTACACATTCTTTTCCTCCTTTTTTCCCCCAGTGAAAACAGAATACTGTCACATTCCTACTCATCCCTCTCTGAAGTCCAGGTGGGAATACCATGTTTCAGAGTTTGATAGAGAACAGCCATTAAATCAAAAATATGCTTAGAGAGTAAGATCTGTCAGGGGAAATGCTATCATGCACCCTTCAGGAAGATTCATCTTTCCTGTGATTGAGCATATCTTTAATAAGAGTCTGGCTGCAGAAGAGGGACACTGGTGCAGCTATTCTTAGAGATCAGCCAACAGGACCAACAGGCTTGAATGTCATTCCTGATGGCTCAGGAGGGGTTTGGAGGCTGAGCTTATCAGTTCTGACAGACACTCTATGATCTGTGTCAATGTAAGGAGCATTCCTCCTGTATCTGAAGGCAAAGCAAAGGGGAAATGCAATGATGGTTAACTGCTGTTCACAGCTGAGCTGGAGGCACAGACACCAAGCTTTACCTTCAACAAGAGCCCGACTGTCGTAGGAAAGAGCAGGGCTGGTGTCTACAGAAATCTGCCTAAATTCCAAGACGTGTTGATCTCTTGGCTGTGGAACTTGGTTTTTTATGAAAAAGCAGGCAACAAACAACTCAGAGACTGGGTTTAAAACACACAGTTGTTATTATGGCTATGCCAAGACTAACCTTGAGAGTCCTTACACTAAAACTATGGCAATCCCCAGCAAAAGCAGTTATAGAGCTTTTGGCTAAGTAGTGAGCAGTCAGTATTTCTGGAAAACTACTTGCTACATTATAAAAATGTCAGCAGAGTGAGTATTTATTTTCAGAGCAAAACACTGTCATAAAGGATCACTCTTGCCATCCAGGTGACTGTAGTTACATTGCAACTAAGGTTTTTGCTAGAAAAGCATTAATAGTTCATTTCTCTTTGTCCTGAATCATCAGTGACAAGCAATTTTGGAAAAGGATTCATACTTCTGGGACAAAAAATGACAACGCCCAATTGCCAGCATGATCCTCATATCTTGAAAATTCTACAGTGAAAACAAATTTCAATCTCCAGTGGCCACACTTTTCAAATCAATAGGTCCCCTTACCTCTAAGACAGAAAGGGAGAAGATTTATCTATATTAAACTGTGAAATGTTGCACTGAACAGTAGGATATCCTCCACTAGAAGCAAATTGGACAATATTTGCATGGGTAAGGCTGTGCAGAAAATGTTAATATTTGACCAGGCGTTTTACTTGGGTGGACTATCTAGACTCAACAAAGAGGATTTTGCCCTCTGTTCATTCTGATTCAAATGCCCGAGGATATAACCAGCGCGTGCCCGGATGTGCCTGAGTGTGCAGGAGTGCTCCCGGGTGTGCCTGAGCGTGCCGGAGCGTGCTTGAGCGTGTGTGGGTGTGCCCGGGTGTGCCTGAGTGTGCCAGAGTGTGCACGGGTGTGCCTGAGTGTGCAGGGGCGTGCCCGGGTGTGTCTGAGCGTGCCCGAGCGTTCCCAAGTGTGTCCGAAGGTGCCCGGGAGTGCCTCAGTGTGCTCGGGAGTGCCTGAGTGTGCACAGGCGTGCCCCGGTGAGCCTGGGTGTGCACGGGCATGCACACGTGTGTCCGAGTGTGCCCGGGTGTGCCAGAGCGAGCCTGGTTGTGCCTGGGAGTGCACGGGCGTGCCTGAGCGTGTCTGGTGCGTGCCGGGCACGTGGCAGTCACGTGCCGGGTGCGAGGCCAGCGGGTGGCGGTCAAATGCCGGATGCGCGGCGGTAACGCGCCTGGAACGTGCCGATCATCTCTGGTCACATGGCGGTTGCGTGCCTTGCACGTGCCGGTCACGTGTCGCCCACGCAGCTGGCACGTGTCGTCCACGCGCCCGGTCACGCGACTGCCACGTTACCACCACAACCTTGTGTTGTCAGGAGTAAAAGAGCACCCACAGAAGCCAGCTTTGCAAAATAATTCTTACAAATTCCTGAAAGGCTTCCAAAAATTGAAGTAATTTACTTAGATCTGTGCTAGGAAAGGTAAATTAGTGCAGCTCCTCAGAAAGACCACCCTAATGCTGTTTATGCTTCAGTCCTTTCTAAAGACTTAAAAATATTGTTCACACTTCTTCACTGACCATTAGAGGATTGCTAGGTAGTCAGCAGAGCTCACCGTTTTTCAGGAGCTGGAATTAATCGTGGTTTATTAACACTGCAACATTGTCTCCTGCTGGCCACTGGTAGAAACAGAGTCAATTCTTTGGCATGCCAAATCCCACCAGATCCCAGCCCATTTCCCTGCATTTCAAAAACATGCAAGGAGTGTATTCCCTTGAAGTCACAAAGAAAATTAAATATTTGCCAAGGAATACCCTCTCTTCCTTCATATCTATGTGGTGCTTTAATGATGCAGCAGTGAAAAGGAGGTAAATGGTTTTTGTGGTTTTGAGGGTTTTTGGCTATTCATATAGACCATTTTGCTTTCATGTTCGACCAGAGGACAAGAAATAAGATTTATTTTTAGCCCACTTCTTTGAATGTAATAATTGGTGACTGTGACAAACTCCCTGGGGAGCCTTGAGTTTGAGCATCTGCTCCCCACAATCTTTTCACAAAGACAGCCAGAGAGCCTCCTTGGTTACTGCTGTCCTCCAGGAGACGCTTACACGTCTCCAGACTCGTGTGGTCCAGAATTAAGATTTCTGCTTGTTTCCTTCAAAAGAAAGCCAGGAATGTCAAAACAGCCCAAAGTGCTTTAAATACTTGAACAGAACTGCTGTTCAATTGAGGTGCCTGTGTACTACAACTTTGCTTATATTCTATATACTTGAGTAATAAATGTATTGTCAGTACTTACCTAGCTTGGAATTACTCGTAACTCACTATTTTAAGGCAAATGTAAATAAAAATTTACAGAGAAGATGATGTAATTGCAAACATTGCAAACATTCTCTTGCTTGAGAACTCCAAGATCATAAAATAACAACAAAAGGCATGATATCAGGGTGACTAATCCTTATAGCTTTTTTTTTTCTAGACATATTTGAGCAGTAAGTAAAAAATCTGCAACACTTCTATGCTTTTCTTCATATTGTAGGCAAAATTGAAAAATCAGAATAAAAGAAGATGGCTTTCTCGAGTCCTATTTTGACATTGCATTTATTCCCTGTTTCTTTCATTTATTGGGACTGACATTGTTCAGAGCTGGGAGATCCATGCCTTGGTCTCAGAATGACAGGTTGTATTTTATCTTTGAGTGAATGGTGAAATTATGCAATTGTTTTAGAGAGAACATCAATGTAGAGGTAGAATAAAAGGACCCAGAGGGCCAAATTCTGCACAGACTAACACCTGTTTGCCTTAGAGATTTAAATTAAGATTGAATTTCTTTCTTGTGCTAAATTCATCTCTCTTATGTGCAAGAAACTTTCACTTAAGCAATTTTGAGTTATGCAGATCTAGCAAAACAAAATATGGCTTTTTGAGAAGTAGTGCCAAGTTTTATTTAATTTGAAACCCCACTGACTTCATTTGTGCTACACAAGTAAAGGAAAGCATTTTTTAACCCAGAAACTTATTGGAGAATTCATTATGATTTGGAATACTTGCACACTGTCACTTGTTTTTCCAATGGAAGACTTTTTCAACCACTTCACCAGAAAGTAATTCAATGGGTTAAGGCTATAAACAGCTCAGTTTTAAAATCCTTCCTGCTGCTTGAAAAGTAAAATCAGAAGAGGAAACTCTATCTAAACCAGAAGTGATGGTGGACTGAGTTTTACTTGAAAAAAAGTGGAAAAGATGAATTTACATCCCTAGTTCAGGGAGTTCTCTGACCTAAAATATTCGAATGGGGCCTACTGGGGCCTTCTCAGACATCCTTTCAAACTGAACTAAATTGAGTGATGCAAACAAAAGGTGCAAAAAAATGTGAATTTACTGAGATTTAATAAAATCTGATCAATGTTCAGTATCCATGAAATCCAGCCTCTAATCTTTTAACACTGGTCCTATGCACACAGGGCATTTGCAGGAAAACTGGATTCCCACATTTAGCCATTCAAGTTAGAGTCATCTTAAAAGCTATCAAAGAAGTTGTAGTGAGGTGCTGAAAGCAATTAATGCTCTCCTCTTTCTAAAGGCTGGTTGAACTGCCAGGTACTTGAGTAACACAGGCAAAGTGCTGGTAACACATGCTGGTAACATGACATCTGCTGCTAGGTATACTCTTATGGAAATTATTTGGCTTGATTAAAAAGTTTTCAACCATATTTCAACAGCTACTGAAAGTCTGGAAAGGGAAGACAAGTTTCTAAATAGCTTAAATTAATGGATTAGGCTGCGGAGATTTGCCCGTTTCCTAAAGACAGACAATAAGGCAAAATGGGTGTGAGAGAAAATTATATTGCATTCTTATTTTATTTATTAACAGTATCAAATGTTATTCCCCAACCTGTGTGTGTTATAGGAGCTATGAGCAGGTGTTGAGTTCATTACATACATTTGGCAGCCAGTGGTTGGTGTCCTGTAGCTATGTAGGATAAATACAGCAGTTCCAGTAAGCTTTGCCTAGTTGCATGTGCCTGGGACTTTTTCTGAAGCAGGCTAAGAGTGAAACAATATTCTGTAGGAGAAATATGGTCGATCTACTGAGAAATATTTTTGTTCTGGACTCTGAACTGCAGCTTGTATCACATCAGACTGTAATTTGCTTTCATAACCATGGTTGTCCTCTTGTCCAAATCAGCACTAGCAAGAAAGGAAGGAATGGATGTGAATTTTACAGCCTTGATTGTGACATGCCTTCTGAAAAGGAAAGGTATACACACAGTTAAATTGTGCTTTCACTTCTTCAAATTCTGAACTTTGCCCAAAGGCTTAGTCATTGCTTGAGAGGCCACCCAGGCCTCTGGGCAGCATGAGAATGGCAGGTGAATTGGCAAGCTTTCCAACCAAAAAGGCAACATTCACAATGCTCATGATAATGTGACTGTTTCAAATCATCCAGCTCATTGTTTGAGATTCTTAAATTAGTTTGTAGGACTTGTACTGAAAGAGAATTTAGCCCTGAGAGCTCAAAGAGAAGTTGCTTTGCTGTAGTTTTTCCCTTGCAGATCAGTTCTGAGGGAAAAAAAAAAAGCCTCCTAGTTGAACAACATTGCTAAAATTATTTTCTATTTTGAGCATGTGTTTAAGCTAATCCTTTTGTTCCATTCAGAGCTCATCCGGTGATGCAGTGTTCCCTTTTTTAGTTCTCAGAATTGTTGCCCATAGCTAATCTATGCTCATATCTAAGCCTCTAGTGTTTATACCCTTTTTACATGGACACCTCCAATTTCAGCCAACTGGACTGGATTTTGTGAAATTCTAAATGAATGGAGTAAACAAGGCTCTGATGACAAGACATCTCATAGGACATGCAGCTAGCAGGAAAGCCTGAATCATGAAGAAAAGAGTATACAACCTCATCTCTGGTCTAATTTATGCCATAGCCCTGCAGTGGTTTGAGCCTCTGCATAAGGATAGACAAACCCTCAGTTCCTTCTAAATTTTCCTTTACCTGTTAAAAGAACATTCTGCTCCTTTCACAGTGAGCAACTAGCATCATCCTCAAATTGCTCTGATCTTGATAGACTCCTATGCCTAAAACATGAAAAGTTATTTAAGAAAAAAAAAAAGTACTTTTTTCCTGTTTTGTGCTAGATTCTTTTAGATGGCTTCAGCGCCTACTCACATTCCATGTATTACATAAGGTCAGTGCTTAAAATTTTCTTTCCAAGAAATATTTTCACTCTTCAACCGCTTTGTACCACCCCACTGCTCCAGCCTGTGTGGCCTTAGCTCCCAGCTACATCCTACACCTTTTCACCATTTCTCCCACTTACTACACTGTCATCTAAAAAAAAAAAAGATGGAAAAAACCTCTGGATTGTGACTACTTTACTGTTATTTCCAGGCATTGACTTGTTTTCTATCCTTCCCTATGTGGCAGCATGCAGCAACAAAATCTCAGATTTTAGGAGCAAGTAAAATAACTCTACGCTTCCAGGAAGAAAAAGGTCTGTGTTTTGGAATCACTGAAAAGATTTGATGAAAGTCAAAGGGTCCTTCTAGTTTTCTAGTTCTTATGATTTTGCTGTATGAGCATAATGCTACAGGCACCTGCGAAAGTGCAAATAATGTTATTATACCAGCCATCAATTATCTCACATATTAAAAATTGTCCACAACTCTTGGAATTTTCCAGTAAATCTTTAAGTCATCTGGAGCTATTTCCAAAGTACAGGAGCCTGTCCCTCAATCAGTCCCCTAAAGTCTTGAAGACTTTTATATTTCTCCAATTTGCAAATGTTTTTAATAGATCATTGCAGTCCCTTTCTGGCACCATGAAACATCCAACCCCTGCTGGGCAGGCGAGTGACTTGGAGTATCCAAGGATCCACCACAGGTAGGATGATACACTCTGTTTTAGCAGTATGACAGCTTCAAATCTTTTGTTTCAGAGACTGGGTGCAACTCAGATAACGGGGTGCACAATCCTAGTCCATGCACAATCTGTTTTGGGCTGGGACAGGTGATGGGAAAAGTGTCAGCTATTCCCTTGGACCCTTTTTTGTTAACAAAGGACTTGCTGACATTCCTCTTATTCTGTGGTGTCTTATAATACCCTAAAATGCTCTAAAGCAGTTCTACCTGGATGGGTTTCCAAATAGCTTGCTGTGGTGCTGTTGTTATGTCTCTTGCCAGTTGACACCTACATCTGTATTTTCTCTTACTGGTCCTGTCAATTGTTGCATATTTGTAACAATTGTCTTAGAAAAATGTGAAACTACTCATTTCCTTTGGAAATGGATCAGGTTCTAATGGTAAGGATAAGAGTAAAAAGAAGGGATCAATCCAGTCTTCCTATATGAAGACTTTGTTTTTAATACTAATGCAATTTACCAAGCAATGCCTTAGGGAACATTGTACTCAAATTGTGAAAAGCAATGGCTTATGCTTGACACAGCACTTCACATACTCATTATGACACAGCCTTTTCTGTTACTGAATGTTGTTAAAAATAAGCAAACAAATTAAGACTACACATCTGTAATGTCATGAAATATACAGAGGAAATGCAGTACTGAAGATTCAAATGGATTTTTATAATAGATATGTACAAAAAAAGATATTTTTTCTTTAATACATAATCACTATATATATATATATATATATATATATATATATATATATATGTATATGTATATATATATATATATATATATATATATATATATATATATATATGTATATATAAAATACATACATGACAAAAAGGCTCAAAAGTGAATATATTCCAAATCCCATGCTTTATAAATAGATGATTTTGGAAATTTTAAAAACTGCGTGAGTAGTTTCAACAGTACTAACACTCAGTAGGAGCACTTGGAGAAGAAGAAACGGTAGTCAAGTGCCTGAAAAGGATCTCTGCATGATATCCTGAAATAAGCACAGTATCTTAATACTGCCATCTATTTGTGTGCACGTAATTAGATATCTATACGTAGAACTAAGAAAATAGGCACCTATATGATTGAGAAGTGACCTTTTTCTTTCCTTCTTCTAGGTTTTAGACTGCAGTTACATCAAATTTACTGTAAATGGCTGTGAATTATTACTTAACATTCATAGACTCTACCCATTCATCTCCACAAGCTG